>OW569332.1:14308768-15612336 GCA_937595015.1 Polyommatus icarus
AGCAACTATGAGGACTTGCTTACGAAATAATAAACAAAAAAATTAATATAGATTGCCCTAAGTGGGAAATTGAAATGGTGACGAGGCGGGGAAAAAATAGAGACAGATTAAGATCAATAGTTGTGACAACTACAACTCTAAGCAGAAAAATTAATATCTTAAAAAACAAGAAATCACTAGAAAATTCATAAAAGAGGACTATCCACCTAATGTCCTGGAAAAACGAAGGGAACTCTAAGATGAACTACAAAGAAGGCGACTCGCAGGAGAAAAAGTGATGCTTCGTTACGACAAAATAGTAGAGACTACATCTCAAAAATTCAAAACATACAAATCAAGAGAAACAACTTCTAATAAAAGGTTATTATAACAGTCACCTGAAGAAAAAAATAAAAATAATCTACCAACTACAGAGGATAAGTGTACAAATATAGCAAAAATTTTTACATCCAGCTCTACAAAATCCCCATAACAATGCCTCTACCTCTACCAGCCGCAAACCAGAAGATGTTAAAAAAAACTAAGATGCGCCCCTCCGCCTTTTTATCTCCCAACACGGCCTGTCACCGCGGGAGAGACCAACTACAACCCTCTAACTGAACAACAACTCTACATCTGCACTTACAACGTTAAATCGCTACTTTCACCTCAAAGAAGAATACTTTTAAAACATTCATTAACTAACATTAAATACGATATTATGGGACTATCAGAAAAAAAAAGAAAAGGAAATGAAATAATAGAAGATGAAGACCATATATTTTGCTATACAGGAGAGACTCAAGGACACTATGGCGTAGGCTTTTTAATAAAAAAGAAGTATAAAAACTGCATAAAAAGTTACATCGGTATATCTCACAGAGTATGTCTACTAAACATTGAATTCGACACCATGAAACTATCAATAATACAAGTGTATGCGCCGACCTCCGATGCCGCAGATGAAGAAATTGACTATTTTTACGACCAAATAGAAAATGCTATGAGTCTTTCAAAAGGAAAAACTATATTAATGGGAGATTTTAATGCAAAAATAGGACAAAGGAGGGCGAAAGAAAACGCAATAATAGGACCATACTGCTATGGAATGAGGAATACCAGAGGAGAAAAGCTCATAGAGTACGCACTATCAAACAAACTCTTTGTAATAAACAGCATGTTCAAGAAAAAACCAAGTAGTTTATGGATATGGACTACTCCAGACAATAAACATAGAAACCAAATCGATTATATACTCAGCACCTGTCCAAAATTTTTTACAAATATAGAAATTCTAAATAATAATATTTTTCCTACTGATCATAGACTACTATGAGGTACAGTAAGATTGAAAATGCCGAAAAGAAGTAGAACAAACTTTAATAGCAGAGTTGATTTCTCGCTTGAGGAAAATAAGCAAAAATACCTCCAGTCTTTAGAACTTGAAGTGAGAAACGTAAAGTGGGAAAGTAGAGACGACATAGAGTCCTATTACCAAAAAATTGAAAACGCTATAAAAGTCAGTATTAACAGTGCAACATTAAAGTAAGAAAAAAGCAATTATTAGCGAACAAACTAAAAAACAACTTATAAAACGCACTCTGCTACAAAATAAATCTTATAAAACGAAAGAGGAAAAAAAAGAACTTGCATCTCTTTACAAAAGTACAAATAAACTACTTAAGAAAGATTACGAAGAACATAGAATGGAAATAATATCAAAGCATTTGGCAAGCACGGGAAGCCAGAAGAAAGCATACAAAGAACTCAACCCCGACAAAAGGTGGATACCCTATTTAAAAACAGAGAAAAAAAAACAGCAAAGTACAAACACGACAAGAACTAGTAAATATTGCTTCTGACTTCTACAAAAAAACTCTACCGGGGAAATAACGACAAAAATGTGTACCAAAAAACCGAAACAAAAAACGACACACCTATATGGCCATTCGACTCTAAAGAAATATTAAAAAACATAGAGAAACTTAAAAAAGACAAGAGTGCAGGACCCGACCATATCCCGAATGAAGCTTTAAAAGTGGGGAAATCAAAACTGATCGAACCTCTTACAACTCTGTTTAGCAAAATTCTAGAAACGCAAACAACCCCAAAAAAGTGGGGAGAGTCCCAAATAACTCTATTAAATAAAAAGGAGATCCTTCAGACATTAATAACTACCGACCTATCAGCCTGCTACCGACAATGTATAAGCTTTTTACGACGTGTCTAGAAAAAAGAATCTCAACTTTCATAGAGAAAACTCAACCAGTAGAACAAGCCGGGTTCCGACCTGGTTACTCTACAATTGACCACATACATGCTCTAGAACAAATTATCGAAAAACACATAGAATTGAACCTTTTGTTACCTTGCTTATATTGACTATGAAAAAGCCTTCGATTCAATTTCACACCAGAGCATATGGCAATCACTCGCAATTCAAAACGTTCCAGGTACATATATTAACATAATTAAAGATATATACGAAAAGAGCACAGGTAGAGTAAAGATGGAGAGACTCGGACAAAAGTTTTATATAAGAGGGGCAAAACAAGGCAACCCATTATCGCCAAAAATATTTATAGCTGTGCTACAAGATGTCATGAAAAATCTAGAATGGAGTGGAAAAGGAATACAAGTGGACACAGAATATATTAACAATCTAAGATTTGCAGATGACATCATCCTTTTTGCTAAAACATCAAGAGAACTACATTCTATGATGAGTGACTTAAAATGCGAGAGTATAAAAATAGGTTTAAGATTGAACACCTCAAAAACAAAAGTAGCAACAAACAAAAGTAGTAAAAAAAGACATATTTGTAAATAATACACAAATTCAGTACGTGGACAGCTATGTATACCTCGGGAAACAAATATCCCTTGAGAAGAAGCGCCACGAACAAGGACTAGAACGTCACATAAATATGACATGGAAAAAATACTGGAGCTTTAAAGAAATTCTGAAAGGCAAAGTTCCTTTGAGACTGAAAAAGAAGATAATAGACTCATGTCTATTGCCATGCTTGTTATATGGCGCACAAACCTGGTTGCTACAAGAAAGAACAAGAAGAAAAATCCGGACATGCCAGCGCGCAATAGAAAGAGGCATACTAGGTATTAAACTCACTGACAAACAAAAGAGCGAGGATATCCGTAAAAAGTCAAAAGTCATAGATGCCCTAAAATACGCACAACAACTTAAATGGAGATGGGCGGGGCACGTTGCGCGCATGACAGACAAAAGATAGACAAAGAGAATAACTAAATGGAAAGGCCCAGTCGGGAAAAGAAACGTTGGAAGACCTAGAGATAGATGATTGGATGGGACAGAAAAACATGGGAAAAGTTAGAGGAGGCATTTATCCGAAAAGGAGCCATGCCAATAAACTAAATTAAAATAAAAAAGGTTAAAATTGGAGTATAATCATATTTTTGTTTTTTAGTTTTTGTGTAAAAAAAAATAGCATATTCTTTATGTAAAAAAGTGTATAAAGCATGGAAATAAACGGCTTTATTATTATTATTAATAAAAAAGATAAGACTTAAGTGTTGCTTTTTATAACACGTTTCACGCAAAAACATTTTTAGCGCCTGTGTCTAACTCCCTATTGCACGCACTTCGCACAGGAAAATATGGCAATAGTGACTGTCGTACTAAATAGTGTTATTATTACAAGATTATTATTGAATAATAAATGTTACTGACTCACAAAATGCAGAAGACGGCCTAAAGTAACAAAAAATAAAAGAAAAAACTAAAACTAACAACACAAAATGGCCAAACAATCAACCAATACAAATCTATGTAATAATCTCACACTGAGTATATTAATTTGACCACCCACTGTATTTCCACGCAATAGCTTTTCTTTAAGATCCTTAATTACCTTTAATTACAGAATCTTGTAACAATTTGTATAATTGTAACGTCTAACAGCTCTGAGTTTGCAGGAAATGTAATTAATTGCTGAAAATCGACTGATGAATCGTTAACGATAACGATACTTCATCGTGACAGCTTAATAGACAGGCAACATACATTGAATTATAGCAATATGTTTGATCGTGTTGTAATTAAATCGAGTTCGGTTAGATATTATAGCTCTTACGACACAGTTGCAAATCAAGTTAACGTGATCTTAATGGCTTTAATTTTTTGGTCAGGGTAAAGAAACAACTTGAATTTTTTATAGCAAAGTAAGAAATGAAAAATAAATCTGTTATTGCTAAGCAGAAGTTGAATCTCATGTTTTTTTTTAATTTAAATTCACGATCTCAACGATTTGTAACTTTTGATTTCAATTAGTTTGTAAGTATGCCGACTGATAAAAGCTGAATTAAAATTGACATCGCATTAGATTCGTATTTGGAACTGTTTTGGGAGTATTTCAATGGTAAGGTAAATGAAATAATTCATTTACAACATGTAGTTATCGTTATCAAGTATGGTATCGACTATCGACCCAGTAGTTTCAGTTATCATTAATCGATGCACAGAAAAAAACTAACTTCGTATAAATAATAGTATTATTTATGCGTATATTATTTTACATAATATTGTGGTTTGGAATCAGATATGCCTGCGATATAACCATATTGGATGTTAACATTTTTTTAAAAGAAAAAAGTGTTTCTTTAAAGTGTTTCTTTAAAATATTGTAACCTCTTAGTTAATATTTTAGAATGTAACGAAGGTCGTGACTTAAGTAATCGCTCAATTCTTTACAATTCTCAACAATGGCAGGAGGGAGACATTGGTACATAAAAGGGAAGGAATATAATATTCCCTCCGCTGAATACTCGTCTGCTTCAGGGCTTTTGGTGTCATCTGCAATCGGAAGTCAACCAATTTCGTTCCCATATCATTTCGTATTAGAAATATGCGTTCGTAATACGAAATCATTTTCATGTCGTGGTAAGTAGGTATTATTATTTATCATTGAGAAAATTAGTGACACGAGGCCAGTCAACGAAGATTGCCGTGTGTACGGCCACTCGTTTATAAAATATTGTTTTAATCGATTGAAAATGTAACTTATGCCTACGAGCCCCCGCAGACTGCAGACTTTGCAGTCGATAGTTTGATTAAACGATTAACCTATACGAAGATGTATGACACACCAAACGATTTGTATCGGCCGATAATAATGTACTGAAACCCCAAGTTGGTATATACTATCGGCCGATTAAAAAGCTGTAGTCTGCGGGGGCTCTTATGGCTGGTTTACACGTATTAAGTAGATAAGTAGTAACTAAATTTTAAATTAATTTGAAGTGCCTGCCCGAAGTGTGTCAAGTGATAAGCCCTGCCTGCCAACTTAACAGAAAATAGATAAAATTCTAATTTCCTTGTTTAGTACTTAACTAAATTTTAACTTGCTACTTGCTACTAAATTTTGTGTTTACATGCAATAAATAACTTAAAATTAAATTAAAATTTATTCAACTACTTATCTACTGGATACGACGTATCCAGTAGATAAGTAGTTGAATCGTCGTGTAAACCAGCCCTTATAGTTAAGACAATATAATATATTTTAGTCCTTATTGATATCTAGCTAATTTGCGATAGATCGAAATGACCTATCGTTAATAACTTTCCATAGACAATCAATTAAAAAAAAAAATACGTGTGGCACTCATGGACTGCCGCGGTAAAGCAGCACAGCATTTTTTATCAACTTATGCAATTATAATTCGCATACGTCTAGTCGCACGCACATCACACCGTGCCGAAGTCTGGCAACGCCACGGTGAGTGGCGGGTGTTAGGTTTTTTTTCGTTACGGAATATATCGGTCGCCATGCTCAAAGCCCGCGATAAAAGCTATGCAATAGTTTAATAGTACTCGAGCTTCTGACACCGCTGTTTACATAATTCAACAAAAAACGACTAGGTTTTAATTAAAAGTTTTTTTATTTAAAGTTTTTCTTTGTGCAACTACTTCATTAGAAGCTGTCGACCTTTTCATTAAGCAAAAACTTGCAGCCACTCTAAGACACGAAGCCTTTGCTTTGAGAACAAACCGTACAAAAGGAATTGAACTTTTGAACGCTTTTTTTCATAGCGTGCTATAAAGAATTTTCGTGGAAAACATTTTCGCAATGAACGATCATTAAAAATTAATTGTTGTAAACACGCAAACATTTTAGGCCTTAAATTTACATGCTTGCTAAAATCTCTTAAAAGTTTACTTACCAATGTTTTAGTTGGATAATCTAATAGTATTTATTGACGTGGGAGAGCCATGCTTCGGCACGAATGGGCCGGCTTGACCGGAGAAATACCACGTCCTCACAGAAAACCGGCGTGAAACAGCGCTTGCTCTGTGTTTCGCCGAGTGAGTGAGTTTACCGGAGGCCCAATCCCCTACCCTTTTCCCTTCCCTACCCTTCCCTATTTCCTTACGTACCCTCCCCTATTAAAAGGCCGGCAACGCACCTGCAGCTCTTCTGATGCTGCGAGTGTCCATGGGCGACGGAAGTTGCTTTCCATCAGGTGACCCGTTTGCTCGTTTGCCCCCTTATTGCATAAAAAAAAATTCATTGTAACATACGTTAAAAATAGATTGACTTACTATAATATTATGCCCACTCAAAGGCGAATTTAAACGTGATTTTAATTAAATGAAGATTTCAACATAAGCGCCTACATAGTTTGTAAAACTTTTTGTTAAGTAAAATTTAAATCATTCTTATATGTCTCACACTGTTTTATACATAGACACAGAGTACATAAAAAAAAAAAACAAAAATAAACATAATAGACTCAAGCGTACCACAGTCCACACGGTATGCTTGAGTCTATTTTGTTTATTTTTTTTTTTCTTTTTTCTTATTATTACTACACAGTAATTATTACATTTCAAAAGAACTATTAAATTCGAGTAGGACTTACAATTTACTGGTTTGTAAAAGGAAAAATCCGTTTTTACGTTTTTCCCGCGATTTACCCAATTTTCCTTTTAACAAGAACCTTCTTCAGACTGAAAGGAATATTAAAATAAATACCTGTTGCTAAATTACTCCGAATCATGAGCTCCATTTTAGGGAAAGAACTTTGTCGATGGTCTTGATTATAAAAAATATTATTTGTTACTCATTTGAATAATTATTATAAGTGTTGCAAATTGGCACAATAGATATTTTAGAGGATTTGTTTAGTTATGTCAAATGTCGAAAAACCTAATTTAAGAATGACAAGAAAAATGTTGGAGGAACGACGTGTCTGTAATTAATATTTGTTTTGGAATAAAGATTTCTTATTATTGTTGCGAGCATTTTCTTCGGCAACATATAGTGGCGACCGTGAGGCGAGAAACCATTAAAGAAAAATACGTGAAAAAATTGAGATTTCAGAATGAGTATATTAGTTTGGGAGAAGCAGAGGTCTCAATTGAGACGTATTTTTAACAGGCACGCTACACTAATCGGCAAAAGTGATGAGATAGAGGATGCCGATTTGGAGTTCCTCCAAACAAAAGCATATGAGTTATCGAGACTAGACGAAAAGATACAAGATGTCATGGTACAGGACTCAGAGTGTAAAGAAGAAAGTCTGGATAACGAATACGACGAGAGCCAAAAGTATCAGCTCGAGTGGCTCAAGATAAAAAATCACAAAAAGGCGCTGAATGCAACATTGAGACAAGATCAGCGGCAGACGAGATTACCACAGATCCAACTAAGGAAATTTGACGACAACCCAAGGTCATGGATACCGTTTTGGACCCAGTATAAGAAAATCCACGAAGATGACAGTATACCGGAGGAGGATAAATGTAGCTAATTATTGACCTGCATGACGGACGATTCAAAAGCCAAGGCGCTCGTGGAAAGCTACCCGCCTACTAAAGAAAACTACAAGAAGATGGTGGATACGCTGAAGACACGTTTCGCCAAGGATGAACTTTTAGTAGAAATTTATGTCAGGGAAATATTGGCTTTAGTCCTATCAAAAAATAACATTTCAATCGAAAATATTTTTGACAAAATTTCAGTTAATTTACAGATTTTGGAATCACTCGGATTTGGTAGGGACAAATATGAATGTATCCTTTTACCACTTATAGAGTCATCTTTGCCAGATAGTTTATTAGTTCAGTGGACTAAAACTCCACTTAAACAAGGGTCCAAGCTGGAACAACTATTATCGTTTATGGAAAACGAAATCGAGGCCCAGGGACGTTGTAGTTTAGCGAAATCTTTTGATAATAATATACAAACTATTCCTACAGCAGCTTGTCTCACCTCGTCCGAGCGTAACGTCGTCAAAGAAGGTAAGGTTATTTGTTATTTTTGTGATAAAAGCCACAATACATTGGAGTGTCGTAAGGCTAATGGTCTCACTTTAGAGGAAAAGAAAGATGCAATAAAGAAAAAAGGCGGATGTTACATATGTCTAAAAAAAGGACATTTTGCCAAGAATTGCAAAGCATTTATTAAATGTATGTGTTGCAGTAAGAGGCATGTCATTATCCTTTGTCCAACTCTCCATGCACCTACAAAGACAGGTGAACAAAAAATAGAAGATAATAGGGAAACAAGCAGTAATTTTACAAGTAATAACGTCACGACTCTGTTACAGACGCTAGTCATCAAGATTTCAAAGGACAAGCAGCAGAGGAAAGTAAGAGCATTGCTTGATTCTGGTTCACAGCGTACTTATATTAAAAAGGCATTGGCAGAAGAACTTGGACTTGAGGTAACAGGCAGCGAATGTCTCGGACATGCACTTTTTGGGGGTGTGAAAAAGCCAACACAGACACATAAGATCTTCAGGTTTAATATAAGTAGTCTAGACGATAAGTATCATACTACTATGACAGCTTTGGAACAAGATGTGCTTTGTGGCAGTCTACCCAAAGTGCAAAACTCCAAACTGATACAGGATTTGAATAAATACAAAATCAGTCTAACTGATACAGAGGAGAATATCGAAGATATAAGTATACTGATTGGTTCGGATCAATTAGGTTTCATTATTAAAGAAAACTTCATCCGTTTAAATGAAAGTCTTGTAGCAATACCTACCAAACTCGGTTGGACATTGCAAGGGCCCATCCAAGGCGTTTATAACACAACAGTAAGCTCAAATTTTGTATCAGAGTTACTAGAAGAGGCACCGGAATACCTGTGGGCCATCGAATTGTTAGGTATTAATGATCCTTACGAAAAACAAGATAAAACCGAGATACTTAACAGCTTTAATGAATGTATTTCAGTAAACGGTGAAGGAAGATACGAGATGAGCCTGATGTGGAAAGGCGATCCGGATCTGAGCTCTAATTACGAGCAAGCACGCCGAAGACTAATGTCTACTACTAAAAAGTTAGAGAGTATTCAGAAAATGGAAGGATACGATGAGGTAATAAAGGACTGGGTAAAAGAAGGCATTATAGAGGTAGTGGAGAGAGATAACATAAGAGAAGGTCACTACTTACCACACCATGCAGTTATAAAGATGGAGAGCGCCACTACAAAAATTAGGCCAGTATTTGATGCGTCTTGTAAAGACGAAAATAAAAGGTCGTTAAATAGTTGTATTGAAAAGGGACCTTGTCTCATAGAAGAAATACCTAAATTGTTGCTAAACTTTAGAGCAGGTGTTTTTGGGCTGATTTCCTATATAAAAAAAGCTTTCCTACAGATATCAATCGCTCCACAAGACAGAAAGTATCTGAAATTACTTTGGTGGAAAGATGTTGATAAAAAAGAGGGAGAATTAGTTACTTATCAGCATGCAAGGGTTCCATTTGGAGTGACTTGTAGCCCGTTCATGTTAGCAGTTACTATATATCACCATATAAGGAAAGAGAAAGATAACTACAAGAACACAGCTAAGGTACTGAGAGATTCATTTTATGTAGATAATTGTGTAACAAGTTTTGATACCCCGCAAGAGGTTGAAGTATTTATTGAAGAAGCAACCGAATTAATGAATAAAGGGAAATTCGAACTACGAGGTTGGATGACAAATTCAGCACACAATGTTGATCCCGTTTCGGTCTTAGGATTGCAGTGGAATAGACACACTGATGATTTATGTTGTAGTATTAATGTAAAAGCTGTACCAGGAAAAATTACGAAGAGAGTTTTACTCTCTATAACACAGCAGATATTTGATCCGATAGGATTTCTATCACCTGTCACATTAGTGCCTAAAATCATAACACAGAAGGTATGGATGCTAAAGACAGGATGGGATGAAGAAATATCTGCAGAGTTGAGATCAGAATACACAGAATGGATCAAGGATATAGACTGCATTAATCAGTGCAAAATACCAAGACGCCTTTCAGAGAAATTATTAAGAGAGTGCGACGTAACAATTCATGTCTTTAGTGATGCGAGCAAAGATGCGTACGCTGGATGTATTTTTTTGCGCACTAAATATAAAGAAGAAGTAAATGTTCGGCTAGTTTTAGCGAAAAGTAGAGTAACCCCCATAAAAAGACAAATGACTCTACCGCGACTAGAGTTGATGGGTGCACTTATTGCTTCTCGGCTATACAAAGAGTTTACGAATTCAGGCGCATTATCAACGTGCACAAGCTATAAAACATATTGTTGGACTGATTCATCGGTGGTGTACGCATGGCTCCAAAGAGAAGAGGCATGGGGAGCTTTCGTCACCAACAGAGTAAAAGAGATATGCAAAAATACTAAGAAAGAATGGTGGAATCACTTACCTGGTAATTATAACCCATCAGACTTACCATCACGAGGCTGCAATCCGAAGACACTGATAGAGAAGTCCTGGTGGACAGGACCGGAATGGTTGTACCTTCAGGAGGAGTATTGGCCCAGATCTAAAGTATTTATAAAGAAAACTGAGGAAGAAGAAATTATAGCAAGCGAGTCAAGTAAAGATATAACTGTTTATGTAGAAAGTAACACAAAATATATATTTAGTAGTAAGCTATTATATTTTGGCAAATACAGAAAAATAGTAAGGTTAGTAGCAAGATTACTGAGAATGAGCCCAAGGATAAGACAAAAATATAATACATATAATATCACTTATGAAGAGTACAAAAATGCTGAAGAGACTATAATAAAGATAGTTCAGAAAGAGACGTATACAGGAAAAATAAAGAATAAAAAGCTATTAACTATAGAAATAGATGGAGTCATTAGAGTGAAGACGCGATTAACTTACAGTGGGGAAGATAGAGATTTCATATATCCGATTTTGTTGCCCGGAAAAAACGAGCTTGTTTACCGAATGGTACAACAAATACACATAGATTTACAGCATGCTGGAACACAAACAATGATGGTTGAAGTTAGAAACACATACTGGATCACAGGTATACGGAGATTATTGAAGAAAGTTGTCGCGGAATGCAAAGTGTGTAAAAGATTCAAGACTAAACATTACGAAGCACCAACACCACCGCTACCTGTAGAACGCCTAGTGGCGACAGCGCCGTTTGAAGTAACAGGTACAGATCTAGCTGGCCCACTGATATTGAAAAATAATTCAAAATGTTGGATAGTCTTATATACATGTGCTGTTTATCGAGCTATACATTTAGAACTTACGGATACATTGTCAACAGCAGGATTTATAACTACATTGAGGAGATTTATAAGTAGACGTGAAAGGCCTAGAATTATATATACAGATAACGGCACTAATTTTGTCGGCACTGCAAATCTTCTCAAAGAGGTTAACTGGAAAGATGTGGAAGAAGAATCGAACTGTTATAAAATACAGTGGAGATTTTCAGCACCCGCCGCGCCGTGGTGGGGAGGGTGGTGGGAAAGATTAGTAAGAGTGGTAAAGGATATGCTTCGTAGAATATTAGGTCGAGCCTCAGTTGATTGGATTGAATTGTCTACGATTTTGTGTGACTGTGAGGCAGTCATAAACAGTAGACCACTAACATATGTGGAAATGGGAGATATTAGACCACTAACACCTATGATGTTCTTACATGGATTGTCTTCAAATACAACTGAAGATCTTGATCAAATTGACCATAAAAACCTTAACATTAGATACAAATATGTACAGAAACTAAGAGAGGATTTTAGAATTAGATTTAGAAACGAATATTTGTCATTATTGATCAACAAGGGAAAGGAAACCAAAGTCGAACCCAAGGTGGGAGATGTGGTCCTTCTCCAAACAGAAACGTCGAATAGACTACATTGGCCTATTTGTATAGTTAAAGAGATATACACAGGGAAAGATGGACATACGAGAGCAGCAAGGGTAAAGACCCGATCTGGCGAAAAGGTAAGACCCTATTAACGTCTATTCCCATTAGAAATCTCGGCAGTTTCCCGGGAGTGGCTTGACAAATTGCCAGAAGAGGTACCGGGCACCGCAGATTCAGGTAATAACTATCATAATCCAAGTAGTCAACGTCCCATAAATACGATAACTAGATCGGGGCGAGTAGTGAAAACGCCGTTTAGGTTCCTGGATTAATGGTTAAGTTGTGAAGGCTCGGACCTTTGATATTGCGCACCTGTTGCCTCCCCCGGGAGTGTGTTGCAAATTGGCACAATAGATATTTTAGAGGATTTGTTTAGTTATGTCAAATGTCGAAAAACCTAATTTAAGAATGACAAGAAAAAATGTTGGAGGAACGACGTGTCTGTAATTAATATTTGTTTTGGAATAAAGATTTCTTATTATTGTTGCGAGCATTTTCTTCGGCAACAATAAGTAACAATTATTGTGAATAATAATGAAGTATTGGTATTAAAACATTATAAATAATTTGAAATAAAATGAGATGTCTGCTAATTATGTGAATGTAGTATCCTAATAATAAATCAAAGTTGATGACAATTTGCACAATATATTCCAAAACGTGCAAACTTTCGTGAACATATGAGTTCCAAACTTTAACTCAGTATACTAAGACGTCTTGAAGCAGATTCCAATTCCATATTGTACTGGTATGTAATTGGTGAAGCAATTAGTGTGACGCGGACGTATTATTATGACATCCTAATTCCCAACAAAGTCATATAATATATTGCATACATTGCATTGGCATAATATGGCATATTATAATATGGTGTTGATTCTAGGATTCTGAATACTGGCAAGTTTCAGAACACACCCATTAGTTTGTCTGGTTTAAAGAACCTCAATGTTCAAAATATATCAAAGTCGTCGGTGTAAGTTAGCGCATACTTATACCACTTGTACGTTGTACAACTGTTGTAAATTCCCGCGCGTCGAGCTGATGCGATTAGCCGTTGGAATGTAATAACCGACGGTCCGGGAAATATCGGCGCATCTCCCGGGACTTCGCGTACTCATACTGATTTTGGAATATTTGATGCCTGAAAGTAAGGGCTGCACTACATCGGCAGCGGTATCACGTATCTTGTGAGAGCAATGCGATAGCAATTATTGCGCGATAGTTGCTCCAAAATCGCAATTTCGTACGTGAATCAGCCAAAACCGTATTGTTTTGCAATCGATCGCTATATATGACACCATTGTTTTTATACCCAGCAATCGCTCGCGCGATTATTGCTAGTGGATTGTTGATCGCTATTTTGACGTGATAGCCCTGCGGAATGGCAGCGAGGCGAGCACTTTCAGTGTCATATGATTTTAAACTTTATCTTCATTATTGTAATAGTATCGCTTGAGAAGTCTACAGCCTCCTGCGGCTGCTCGTGGACGCTGGCGGCCGCCGGCGGTGGCGATTTCTCAAGCGATACTATGTATTACTATAATGAACATAAAGTTTAAAATCATATGACACTAAAAGTGCTCGCCTCGCCGCTGCCATTCCGATGTGTCGCGGCCCTAAGGGCGCGTTCAGACGTGCGCGTTTTCTGCGCGCGCGGATGTGTTTTCCTATTAACGCTACAGCAGATGTACACGTCTGAACGCGCCGTAAGGGTACTGACGGTACATTCATCCATTTTTGGTATTTCAATTATTGTAATAGTTGCAAAAGGATCTACGAATAATATAGTTAAACGCCTCCGTGGTATAGTGGTTAAGAGCGTGGCTCTTGACTCGCAGGTCGTGGGTTGATTCCCGCGTTGGAAATATGTTATTGCTTATAAATATGTTTTTTCTGGCAAGTAAGATGATCTATGCGTCGGATGGGCATGTAAAAAGTCGGTCCTGCGCTTGATCTCTCGCCAGTCGTGTCTGCCGTCCCACTGGGTTATGAGAGTAATAAAGAGTGCTTTTGTGTACTGCGCACACACTTGGGCACTGTAAAATCACTCCTGCGTAGCTGGCCTGGTTTCAATGAAACCGGCCACCGTCACCGAAACCGGCGTGGGAGTTATTATATATTTACTACCGCAATGTCTTCACGCTAGAGCACCAGCACACAAAAAGTTTTGTTCGACATTCGACAACGTTTTTGTCAATATTCTGATATTATGACATGTGCAACATGTTGGTGGGACTGTTTACTGTACGTGCCAGTGGCGCCCTCTGCCTACACCTTGACCTTTGCGTAATATTTTCTATTGAAATTATTTTTTTTGCAATATACTGGTGAGGGTAGTGGGGGTAGTGGGGATAGTAGCGGGGCTTGATAGGATATAAAAGGCGGTGTTTTGGTCGGCGGCGGCACTTGACGGACGTTGTTCGTAGAGTCCACATCCTGAGGATGCTCCGGTGTTGGAGCGAAACGCGCGTCGAGGTTTTCAACCTGCATGGTGGTGAGGGGCCTTGCACGGATTTGCCAACATTATTGCTTGTGTGGTGGTGGTGTTTGCAAGTTCTTGCATGCGAGTGTACGCATAGGCAGTGTGGGAGGAGGGAGGTGCTGTACGCATGCCTATGCGTGCACTCACTCATTTACTTAAAGGTGGAAGTTTATTTCGCGGAATATTGCTAAAAATAATAACAAACTAAATTTTAAGCTATGGATTTCCGCAAAGTAACGCCTGATTCCATTAACCAATATAATGAGAATAACATTTTGCTGTATCAAAAATGGATGGGTCCAGATACATAAAAAGAACCAAAGCTTTATTATGTTGTGTTATAGTTAAATTAGGGTACACATTCCATATTCCGTTTCGGGAAATAATTATAATATCTAAATTCTAACCAACCAAACTTAAGCCCTTTCATCATTAATATTAAATAGCTCCACCAATTTAGTAAATAATCAAATAAATGGAGACAAGGATAATATTATTGTCCCAACTTCAAACAAATCCATTAAGGACTAGACTCTGCTAGCCGGTCAGAAGGAAATGGTTTCCATTATTATTCTGCAATAGATAGTTTCAATTTCGAAATTAATTAAGTTTCCTCCTTTTTCTTCTAACACAAATTCATATTTTTCTAAGGGACATTCCTTATTAATCCTTCGATGATTCTTGGAAATACTATTGTATTATATTGTTGTCACGATCACCGGTGCTCTTCTGGGGCTTGAAGGATTATGGTTCATATACCAACGTGACGAGATTATAGCATTTGAAATAAACTATTTAAAATAGGCAACCCAACACCGCAAGTGGCAAGTCTGTCAATTAAGGGTCAATTCAGACCGCAACAAGACGCGTAGATGCATAATAATTTAGAGCACTCTGCTCCAAAAAAAAAAAATTAATGTAGCTTCAATAGTTCTCGAGTTACAGGCCTTTGAAAACGGGCTTGCTGCCGTCGCGTCCCGTCAGCAAGCCCATTTGGAGCGTGGAAACTACTGAACGGAGAGTCGTCAAAAATATCTCAAATCGTAGCTTAGAATGAGAGAACTATGCTCCAAATAGATCAAAATCCTAGGTTCTACGGTTTTCGCGCTATCAGCGAAAAACACTTCAGCCGCCAAAATTTTTCGATTTTCACAACCGCGCGACGTTGCCGTTCCGTGCAGCAAGCAAATGTTGTTGTACGCTTTCTGAGGGGACGCACACGTTTAGAAATGCATCTATCTACGCGCCGCGTTGAGGTTTGAACTGACCCTGAGTTTTAAATTAAGTTTTGAAGATTAATTAGGAAAATTATTTTTAAGAAAATAAAATGCACATCACCTCGTTATGCAGGAAAATGAAAATTGCATTTTCGAGCTGATTAAAGTTTAACTCACTTGATAATATAGAAACTATGTATTTAGTCTATTAGGCATAATATTGTTGCAATGGTGTTTTCTTTATAAAATTGGTCTTTGAAAAATCTGAAAAAAATTATAGTTAGAATACGACCAATGTTAACTATATTCAAAAGTTTACTGACTGGAACTAAAAATCTAAACTAAAAATTAATATTTCAAAAAGAATTTATTTCAACACTATAATATTATTATGACACCCGCAACTCCGTTGCGATAAACCTCGTTTATCGCGCGGGAACCATACATTTTTCAGGACAAAAAGTATCATATTATTGTGGCTTTTCCCGGGACTCACACTATTTTTTTTAATTTAGTATACTTTTTGCACACATAAAGGTACAGAGGTGGGCTTAATGCCTTTAGGCATTTTCTTCCAGCCAACCTTTGGGTAATGTTTAGACAAGATGAGGTAGATGCAAAGTACAGTTTTTTTTAGTATTTCCATGCCGAATTTCAGCAAAATCGGTCCAGCGGTTTGGGCGTGAATAGGTAACAGACAGACTGACAGACGAACACACTTTCGCATTTATAATATTATTATATTAAATATTAATAAGGATGTTCCGAGAAAACTTTTAACGTAAACCAAAATGTTGAGAAAGCATATCATTTACAAATTTCATGTGTTCCTAGAAGTAATTTCACAGCTTCAAATCAAAAGGGTTTCTAAAAGGAATCAGGGCGGAAAATAACATGATCGCTAAAATTACATTTACCCAAAATTGAGAAATATAACGACAAATTACATTTCAAAGAAAAAGAGACTTAGATTTCGTGAAATAATTTGTAATTTGAGCCCGTAATCAACAGCAAAATTTTGTTGGATATTGCGATAGAATAAAAGCTCCATATTATGCCGTCGAGGAAATTGATTCCTAGGCAGTTGACGGATCTACGTCTATTGGTCGGCTTATGTCAATTCAATGTTTAGGCTTCTTACAGACGAAGGGCACGTGTTAGCGGCACGTGTCGGCGGCAGGCGACGGCAGTCGGCGGCACGTGTCGGCGGCAGTCGACGGCAGTTGACGGCACGTGTCAGCGGCAGTCGACCTACCACAACCTTTCCTATTACGATCATGTTTCCAGAACACTTTGTTGTAAGATTACAACAACATTACCGTACTGACTTTTTAAATATAATTTTACTAAAAAACAGTAAAAAAATGCAAAACAATGTTAAATCCGCACTGAAATATCAACTTCTTTTTTAAGATCGCTAGCTTGACGTTAAAGTAATAAATTCTTATCTGTCAAACGATTTCGGTTAGTAGAGGGTGGTAGAGGTGGTGGTAGGCCCCCAGTTGTGACGTACCCCCGCAAGGTAAGCATCCACAGGTCGGTATCGTACGCATAACGCAACGGACATCTCGCATCAAACTATTATTTTTATATATTTTTTTCACAGTATGTCCACTGAATCGGCAGTGTACGGATTACTGTTTAGCCTAATAAATGAATCTCAAAAGGGGGGTATGGTCGTATGGATGGAAAAGTCGAAAGCAGAAATTTTGACTTAGGAACGTTGTTTGGACTAATTTAAAGATAAACATAATATTACTAGCTAGTCGATAATCCGTACGCTGCCGATACAGTGAGACGTCCTGTAAAAAAATATCCGTCTGATGCGAAACGTCCGTTGCGTACTATACCGACCTGTGGACGCTTACCTTTACGCGTTACGTCACAACTGCAAGCGTTAGAAACTGTCGACGGCTGCCGTCAACTGCCGCCGACTGCCGCCGACACGTGCCGCCGACTGCCGCCGACACGTGCCGTCGTCTGCCGTCGACTGCCGCCGACACGTGCCGTCGTCTGCCGCCGACACGTGCCGCCGAATGCCGTCGACTACCGCCGACACGTGCCGTCGTCTGCCATCGACTGCCGCCGACACGTGCCGTCGTCTGCCGCCGCCAACTGCCGTCGACTGCCGCCGACACGTGCCGTCATCTGCCGTCGACTGCCGCCGACACGTGCCGTTCGTCTGTAAGCGCTCGCTGCAGTGATCGGTCGGATGGGTTTGAGTTGACTTAACACGCCCAAATTATTTAGGTCCGTCATCTGCCTAGAAATCAACTTCTCTAATAGTACACAAAAGTAGCTTAATATTATATCCTTTACTTTATAATATCTGCACATGCATCAAAATCGTTCAAGCCGTTACTTATAGGGATATTCAATATTGCTATACTGTGCCGTTACCGTGTCGCGACCAAGGGAAATAGCCGCGTACCATTGTATAGAAAATATTTAAAGTAATCAAGTAATAATAATATAATAATATTATTATTGTGTATTGTGTATAGTGTGTCTGTTTGTCTGTCTGTCTGTCTGTTACCTCTTCACGCTCAAGCCGCTGAACCGATTTTGCTGAAATTTGGTACGGAGATACTTTGAGTCCCGGGAAAGAAAATAGGATAATTTTCATCCCGAAAGAATGTACGGTTCCCGCGTGAAAATATATATTTTTCTATACAATATACAAAGACAAAGTACAATATGAATAAACCTCAATTTATTATAAATATATACAGTACAGTGACTTGTAACTTTACAAAGTAAACACACACAATCAACTTGAAATCACACATTTAAAATATATTGAAGCTTTAAAACTCAAAGTGGGCGGATATCTAAACCTTATTTCACTTAAGCAAACACGAGTATCAAGACTTATATCGCGAACTTTGCGCAATTTCCTCCAAGTATCAAAGTTGGTTAACAATACAGTAGGTGAGGGTAAGTTTGAAGATACTACGATAAAGCGTATTGATCGGTCGTGATTGGCTGATAGGCGATATTTCTGCGAACATAGATATTATATTGTTGGTGATAAATGATAAGATATTTTGTGTTCGAATCCAATTTAATGCTTTTGAAAATACAGATAGACAGAAATGAAAAAATGTATGTATTTATAATAGTGTGGATCTTAATTTTTAGGCCGTGTTCAGACCAAACTGACTATACATCGCTGAATGTGAGCATGCGTTACGCAGGCTCACTGTGAGCCCCTGTGTGAACGTGAAAATCATACAAAATATACGGAATGGCGTATTGTCCGTTAGGTGTGAACGAAAAAGTGAATATATATGGAAATACAATAAACTGCGTAATGCTCGCTCACATTCAGCAGCGTATAGTCAGTTTGGTGTGAGCACGACCTTAGAGGTTTCTTGAGTTAGCTTATTCTAATTTCTTAGCGAGTCTTAACCAATTTAATTTCGAGCGTTTTTGTTAATTTAGAGATCCAATTTTATCTCTATGCCTACAATGGTTTATCAAATATTCAAAGTTCATTACTCAATCGAGAGAATTGATGGAAGGTTTAACAGCCCTTAGCTTCATCTGGAGTTTTGATAAAAATTCTTCTACTGATTATATTTACTCGGGTCTTCTTAAAATGTAGAAATAAATTATATTTGTACAATGTGCGCCCCGACCCACGTTTGAAGATGGTTTTCAGTTAATGTTCGCTTTAAATGCGATGAAAAGATAACTTTGGAATGTTACAATAAAGGTTTGATGGTTACTAACCTCTTCGCTTAATTGCAGCTGCCATTTGTGGAATATCCTAAAATGGCGGATTTACAAAATGGCCATGTGAGAAACTCTGTTTTAAATGCTAAAATTGTGAATGCAAAAGCTAAAATTATAATGTTTGTTACATCTTAATTACGCTTAAACCACTGAACCCATTTTATTTCATTTGGTATGACTATACTTTGAGTCTCAAGGGATAGTAATTGAGCTATAAATATAATATTTCGACGCAATTAGGTTATAGGCAATATAAAGTCATAAAATAAGACGATTTCTTTGTAAATAGGTACCCTTTCAAACTCTTCTTTCCGTATAATATTTACATTATACTGTAGAGAAAGAATTCTATACTACGTTATAAATTATTATATATTTTCTGGGTAGGTATATTATACTATTATACTTTGGTTGAAATCTATAAAACAGACACTAAATACTTAATAAACAGTTATGCTCATAAAATTTTGCAATTCCTAACTGACTGAGACCCTAAGGGCATTATCACACTGGCGATTAGCGTCTAGGGAGTCTACAAAAAACGAGTGTACAAAATGGTGCCCACGCCACGCCGTGCAATCGCAGCGTGTGCGCTGCGCAGTCGCGTCGCTTTCAAATCGCTCGCTAATCGCCAGTGTGCTAAGGCCCTAAATATAAAGAAATTAAACGCAAAATTAAGATATAACCATAAAAATAAAAATAAGAAATTTTGCAGGGACGGGGAAAATAAATACACGAATAGGCGTTTTGTTCCCCCAATATATAATTAAACCACATTAGATAAGCATCCAATGACCCCGTTGCTTATCTAAAACTCGGCGAAAAAACTCAGCCTATTTTTGGCAAGGCCTCTCGAAATATTTGCATTATTATCGCTTTTTCTTTGCGAAATTGTTGTGTGGCTTTATTAACAAAAATATACATACTAATCTATAATACTTATTGTAAAACAAAGTCACTTTTTTCCCTCACGTCTCTTTGTTCCCTTTAATCTTTAAAACTACGCAACGGATTTTGATGATTCTTTCAGTGTTAGATAGCCCATTTATTGAGGAAGGTTATATGCTATATTTTATCACGCTAAGATTAATAGAAGCGAAGAAATAGAGGAAAATGTGGAAAAAACGGGGAAAATTATTTGAAAGGGCTAACTTGAATGCACTAATCTCAGGAACTACTTACTGGTCCGATTTGAAAAAATCTTTCAGTGTTAGATAGACAATTTATTGAGGAAGGCTATAGGTTATATTTTATCACGCTAAGACTAATAGGAGAATGTGGAAAAAACGGGGGAAATTATTTGAAAGGGTTTATCTCGCGAACTACTGGGGCAATTTTTATGTTATTTGGCACAGATAAGAAGTAGACCTCATGAAGGATCGTGATAGGCTATCGATTTTAATCATTTTTTCAGTGACTATATATTTTATACCCGTGCGACGCCGGGGCGGCTCGCTAGTATTATTATAAATGCGAAGGTAAATTATATTTTTAGCAGCCCGGACTCCCAAAAAAAAACCAAAAATTATCTTAAAATTTATTTAACTAACTTAAAATTATTTTACAAAAATGTCTGCGATCGATGCGAGATCGGAATAGAGAATGAATATTTTATTACAAGATAATGGCCTGTTTCACCGCTTCCTGATAAGGTGCCCGATAGGGTTATTTGACAGATTTTCCATATCTCCATCTGTCAAATTAAGTGGTGGATAGCCTTATCAGGAAGCGGTGAAACAGGCCCTAATAATTACAAAAACGCGGTAATGCTGAAACCGCTGATGTGTCTCCTCGAAGGCGACGGCGTTGACCGGACTCGTGTGGCTGCATCAGCATTCTCCTTTAGGGGTCCGTGCGTAATAATTAGTGTGTCAGTCTGTCTGTTCCTCTTCACACCCAAGCCGTTGAACTGATTATTATTATGATTACTCTGCGGTTATTATTATGTTTAATTCTTGTTGATGACTTTCTGTGATCGTTGTAAAATCTACTTGACAAAAAAACTCAATAAGGAAATTAGATTTTTTATTTATTTATTTAATTTATTCAACACATTTTTATGCAACTTCCTATTCACAATTTCCGGTTTAAAAAAGTGAAAGTAAGTATTTATTTTCCTTAAGTGATTCCGTATTCAAATAAGGTTTAAATTTCTGGATAAGCACATCACACAGACACACCCATCTATATCCTGCAATAGCGATGTAATCACGGATTAAATGACGGGGAAATGGAACGGTAAAGTACTGGGATCCAGAAATTTCCACGTTCAACGACTTTCCGACCAAAACGGCGAACGTATTAAACTTTATACAGCAAAAAGAAAGTTCATTCCTATGTTAGCCGAAAGATTGGTATTGTTTTTTTACTGTACACGCGCGTAACATGTTTGTTGGCTGATAGTTTTTACCATTGAAATAAATATACTGAAAAAATGTGTGTCAAAAAAATATGGTTCCACATAAAACCTACTACTGTTACGTACATTTTACTGGGACAAAAACTATTATAATTTATGCATATTATCTTGAATTCACCAAACTTCCTGAAAATTGATGCAGCGGTTCTAGCTAGTGTCAACAGACTAGGCTGAGTTTTGCATTTATATTTCCAAGTTAATTTCATAGGTTCAGACTAATAATATAAATGCAAAAGGATGTCTGTCTCTCTGTTACCTCTTCACGCCCAAACCGCTGAACCTATTTTGCTGAAATTCGGTATGGAAATACTTTGAGTCCCGGAAGAACCTTGTAACCTAGAAAAATGTACGGTTTTATCTAGAAAATAATAAATTTCGTACAAAAATAATAGTGAACATAATGACGCTTTGTCAGGAGACATTGTTAAAGTTTACGAAGTAATTTGCGCAAGTAGCTCCACTCCAACAACCCCCAACTTCCAACTATTCACTGCTCGCTTCGCATGACACAATTTATCTACTGAAACTGGATATTATAATATAGTATAGCCATATAAATAATATCATATAGCTATTCGTATAGCCGTAAATACATGGGTCCATTTAATCGAATACAAATTTTTGAGAAATATTAAAGTTTGGAAGGAAAACAATAAAGCCGCAGTATCCTCTCCCTAAATACTTCCGAGGCGGGACTCGAAGAAACACCAGACCAAGCTGAGAAACACAAATCACTGATGATTTGTGTTTTTTCAGCTTGTATATAAACGTGGACATTTTGAAATATATTTTTGCTAAACTACGCCAATTTCCTATGCTTCTTAAAATCAGACTCTACCAAGAACAGAATATAATTTCATGTCGGCCTAAAAATAACCCTTTCTTTGTTAAACCTGAACTTCCTGGTATCTGAAAATTTCTTGCTTTAACATTACTTAGCCGTTTACAAGCTAAATACAGTCAAGCATCATAATATTATTATTAACATTACTTATACCTATTGACTAATTATTGTGTGTAAATATGACGACCTCCGTGGCTCAATGGTTAGAGTGTGTGGCAACTCAAGCCGGGGGTCGCGAGTTCGAATCCCGCCGACGGAACAAAAAGTTTTTCAATGTTCCTGGGTCATGGATGTGTATTAAATATGTATAGGTATAATATAATAAAAATCTTAAATATATGTGTAGTATAAAAGTATTAAATATATTTCCGTTGTCTGGTACCTGTAACACAAGTCCTTCAGGTACATTAGCACGGGGCCAGAGTGACGTGGTGTGAAGCGTCCATAAATAAAAAAATAATAATATGCGGGCGATTAACCAAGCACTGTATGATAAAGATTATCGGTACATTATACTATATGTCACCCGCAACTCTGTTGCGCGAAAAATCGTTTCCGAACCGTACATTTTCCTGAGATTAAAAGTATCCTATGTTCTTGGGACTTAAAGTATCTCCATAGTAAAGAGCAAAATCAGTTTAGCGGTTTGGGTGTGTTAAGGTAACAGACAGACGGACAGAGAGCCAGATACACTTTTGTATTTATAATAACTATTATTAGTACTTATGGATGTTATCTTATCAAAGTCAAAATAACAATTTCAACTACAATTTGCTACAGCACAATGTATTTTCGAGTACAATTAATCTTGGGATGTTAGCAAAAGACGGCGCCGGCTTTGACCGCTGCAGTAACAAATCTATTTAGGCGAGGGCGGACTTTTGCAAGATTATCTAAATTGTTTCGGTGCGAAATGAGGCGAGAGACGTTGTTAGTGACCGGGGGCTGGAAACATATTAACTAGCTGTTTCCGATGACATCGTACGCGAAATTGTTAAAATAGAACTAACTTTTCCCTCATTAGGAAATGAATTTCGATAAAATATGAGACACTTTTTTATTGTTTTGCAAGATTCGTTTCAGAGAGCAACAAAAGCGATTAAATGCAAAATATTTAATTTTATATATTGTGTAGTCTCCCTTAAATTACTAATTATTGGTTTCAATAATTCTGAGCACGTAATTAGTTATTTCTAAATACATATCAGTACGAGCATTAAACCTATAAAAATAATAGGATATTTTAATGTTTGTATCGTGTTTATAGGAAAGAGGATTAGACGCCTTAGAGAAATAGAACCATTTTATTTGGGGATACATTGATCGCATGAAATACAAAAGACAGAGAGCAGTCACGCATCCAAGCATTCGGTGTTAGCCAAGCGACTGACCAAGCGAGCAACCTCGCGAGGCTGCCTCGTGAGGCAAATCCTCGGTCGGTGAAGACGGGCTTTGCTGCATGGTCAGTACGCGGCTGTTCGCATTCGACGTTTGATAGGTCAATCACACAGGAGCAATTCTGACGCGTTCAGAACGCCCCCTGTGTGAGTATATCTATATAACGTAATCCAACACAAACAATGCAAAACTGACCGCTTGACCGATCTCTGTCTGAGAGACCTATCAGACAAAGAGCGGTCACGCGGTCAAGCGTTCTGCGTTTGCATTCGACGTTCGAGCGGCCAATCTCACAGGAGCAATTCTGATGCGGTCAGAACGCCCCCTGTGTGAGTATATCTTTGTAACGTAATACAAATAAAATCAAAGAACGCAAAACTGACTTGGGTTGGGTCACTCGCGACTCAACCTTGTTTCACTATGAAAGCATCTAAAGAAGTTATAATTTACTTTTATATCCATAACATCAATAACATAACACATACATCCCTTCTTATTCATGCCGAAACTTTTCCCGACCAAGTCTATAATTTGATTCGAACTTTGATATTATAATTCTATGGAAATCAACTCTAGTTAGGTACATAGTTATTTACATAAGGGAGAGCGTGGTATTACCTCTTTATGTCTTTTGTCCATTTACAATTGAGTTCCAGTCTACCATAATATTTAGGTATCCAAGCAGCAACTTATTAGAGCAAACTCGAATCGTTGACACGCCTCAAATAATAATTGACACCTTAGACTTACGACTCCATTCAGAGGTGTTATTACTCGATTAATATCAAATTAAATTATTACCTACTTAAATTTCATTTGGTGCAGATTTTGTCAGAAAGTCCATACATTTTGACACACACCAGCATTTGAAAACAATGTATTCGAAACTATGAAATGAAAATTATTGTTTTGTTTTTCATAAAAATATGATTTATTTTTTTAAACTAAGCCAAATTCTAGGCCGAATATAATTTCGTATTTTTTCTCAGAAAGTAAGTCTGGTTTGCATACACAATATGTCCCAACAATACACCAATTGAGAAAATGTAAATGGCGGGAAAACTTAAGCAAAAGGCTTATCTTGAAGGAAAAGGATTGCAAAGTCAAAGCTGTCGCTTACAAATATATTTTAGTACGATTTATTGAAATAGGATACTATCATGGGAGTATGTTTGCCAAACCAAACCGTACGATATGAACAAACAATGCGTTCCGAAATATAACACAGTATACAAGCCAGTGGTTATGACGTCATAAATCGACGCTATTTTGTTGGTTTTTTCTGAAATATACAGGCCTGTTAATTGACATTCATGACTTTTTTGTGATATCATTAAGACATTACAGTCAAAATGAACTACAGATTTTTCACACATCACCATTCATCAGTGGCACACGGCACACCAGTACAATATTATGGTGTCGGATTTAATGTGTTGTTATGTGCACTGACCCGTATACTTATAGGTTATTGCGCCGCGAGTAGTTCATCACGCGCCGGGAACCTTACATTTTTCCGTTACAAAAACTTATTTCTTTGTCCGGTAATCTCATTTAGTGACGATATTATCTGAAACTCGTTGGTTCAATATGCCGCTGGACGTGTCTTCGTTTGCATAAGCTCGGTCTCTCTTAGACAAGACGTGTCTATGAAGCAAACGCTCCTTCGGCTCTTTGTCTATCTAGCTTACCTCCACTTCAGCGTGCTTGCTTATACAGGCTGTCACAAAACTAAGTGATAATACTATAGAGTTTACTGTAAAAGTAGTAGCACTGAAAGAAGAACTTTTTTTAACTTTTGTATGGGGAAATTCATAACGCTCGGGCGCTTGCCCGTATCACAAAAAATACGCTTTCGGCACTGCTCCTTTCACAGTAAACTCTATAAGAAACACAATATACAAACCCTTAAGGGCCCTCTCTTCCTAAATTAGCAGGTCGATTGTCTGTCAGTGCGAATATCGACGTAAATGACATTAAAATAACATTCATAACAGCGCGCCTTGTACGGTGGCGGTTACGACGCTCGCCGCGTCCATGATAGGGCGAAATAGGAGAAAAAACCTTTTTAAGGCTTAATATAATATATATTTCAAAAAAGTAACCAAACCAAATTATTAACTTACTAGCTGTCCCGGCAAACGTTGTTTTGCCATTTAAAATATTTTTACTTCATCAGTTGATACAAATTCTTACCCCATGTTTTGTCCTCTAAGAGGGGTGGGGGCGAAAAATTGTGTACACCAAATGTTAAGTTGGAAAAAATAGTTAATAATATGTCAAAGTAAGTTCATTAGAGAAAAAAGATCTGTGAAAACCGTATGCAAATCGGATCAGTAGTTTTCGTGTTAAAGCAAAAGTCTTATACAAAATCTGACCCCCTCTTTCGTCCCTTTAGAGGTGTGGGGGGAAATTTTTTTATACGCCAGATGTTAAGTTGGAAGAAGGCAAATATGCAAAAACCGCATTCAAATCGGATCAGTAGTTTTCGTGTGATAGTGGAACGAACATACAGACAGACAGACAGACAAAGAACATGTAGTGACACCCCCCGCTTATTATTTTTTGAATATATTTATGGCCTGTTTCACCGCTTCCTGATAAGGTGCCCGATAGGGTTATTTGACAGATTTTCCATACTCCATCTGTCAAATTAAGTGGTGGATAGCCTTATCAGGAAGCGGTGAAACAGGCCCTTAATGTACAGAATTTTCATTTCTACAGTTTTATTATAATGTATAGATAGCGGTGGATGTCGGTTACCGGTGCAAATAAGGCTACCCAGGAAAGACACGGTCAGCAAAATGATTCCCAGGTCAATTCACAGAAACATCGACGACGCAGTTATTTTCCGCAGGCTGCACAGATTGTCTTTCTGTGGATGTTAAAGTTATTAATGATGAGAATATTTAAATGTAATTAATAATAAGTTTTCACTTCTGACGGTAGTCCCGAAGTGCAACCCATTGTTTTAGGATAGATAACTAAAGCGATTATTGTAGAGCTTTTCTATAAACAACATTAATTATTGACGTTAAGTTATTTTCAGGTAACAAAATATACTGGTGGTCGGGATCCCCGACTCGTGATAGAGCAAAACATTCTTTTCGTAAATCTATTCCTACTAATTTGAATGTTTGGCCCTGGGATTTACATAATATAGTGCAAAATAATTTTTTACACGAAATTGGAACCTTTTGAAGGGTATAGGGCAAATCAGTAGGGATCATTGGTATTCTTGGTATAGACCGTATGAGCCAATTCACCAGCTGCAGGGCCGGTCATAATCTTCGCTACTGTGCACCCCCGCGTTGGTAGCGCCCACTTCGAAACGGGCGTAAATCGCAATTTTTTATTTCACCATAACTTCTAAACCAAACGTCCAATTTTAATCATTCAAAGACCAAATATTATCTACATAAACTGTACTTAGTGATAAAATAATTCATTTTAATAAAGATTAATAGCATGAGTAAAATAAATGCGTTTAAATGTAGTCCAAAAAAATCAAGAATTTTAAATAAAATAATGGTTGTTGTACCTCACTTGACATAAATAGGTATAGTGTATTGCGGATTTTTTGTAGATATTTAAAAGATCTACATTTACTTAGAACATTGTATGGTTCAATCTTTTATAGTTTAGGCAGCGTACGCGAAATAAATAAATTTTCTGGTTGATTTTTTTCACCTTGTGTCAGAAAAACCCAAATATCTTACGGATCCATATATTTTCCGTAATAAAATGTAGCCTATGTTACTCGTAAATAATGTAGCTTTCGAATGGTGAAAGAATTTTTAAAATCGGTCCAGTAGTTTTTGAGCCTATTCATTACAATTAAACAAACAAACAAACAAACAAAGTTTACCTCTTTATAATATTAGTATAGATATTATGTATTGCAAAGCAGTAGATTTTTTTTTATATTCTTTTGACAAATAATGAAGGAGTAAAGTGGTTTCATTCAACGATTTGGAGGTGATTTGGTTTTTTATTTCTTTATTATGTGATACCGATAGAAAAAATATGGCAAAACCAAATTACGTATCATACTCGTATCATGTAGATTACTAATTATTTTTTTCAGATATAATTTCTCTGTTAATGCCGATGAAAAGTAGTTTCATCTGCACGCTTTTTTCGAAAGAGCAGATAGCAGCCTTAAGGGCACGCATGGTGGCAAATACCTAAACTAATTTATTTTTTGTAACTGATACTGACACAATTTCAACGATCACGAGATACAAACCATACCATATCTATTATAAGTGCGAAAGTGTGTCTGTTACCTCTTCACGGCCAAACCGCTAAACCGATTTTGCTGAAATTTGCTATGGAAATACTTTGAGTCTCGGAAAAGGACCTGGCTATTTTTATAACGGTAAAATATACGGTTTCCGCACGATAAACGAATTTCGATGTAACGGGCGTCATCTAGTAATACATCTGGAACATTCGCATTTTACATGTTTCGTTTTCCTTATTTATACTTCTTAAACAGACCTACAGATTTGGTTCATTTTGTAAACAAACCTATAATATATTGTCAACAGAAAACTCATCTTAGATTATATAAATATGAATAAATGGATACGATTTAAATCCTCATCAACTTTGTACAAGGAAAATAAAATGTCGCTAGCTGGTACAAACCAGTCTCAAGATTACTTGATCTAATAAGTTGTTCAAATAATTCTTTGAAATAAACTGAAAGTAAGAGAGACCGCACATCAGAGACACGACAGTTTTTAGACGGACTATCGCATAAAAAAGTAGTAGACGCGTACATTTGAAAGAACGTATCTGTCTTAAGGGCGTTCCGTCCGGAGATTCCGTAATTGACCGTATTTAAAACCTTATAAACTCATAATCTGAAAGCTACAAAGTTATAATAAAAATACAGCAATAATCTTCAGTATATCAACATTCCTTTTGTCGTTTTAAATTTTCTAATTTTGTTTCTTATAAGTACTCATGATATCAGCTTCCAAAGTAATACCAATTTGTTAAAATTCAAGCATACATTCAGCATCTCCTTAGGATTTACAAATTACTTTTATTTGAAACTCACGCCAATAAATCGACAATATCATAAACTATATATTCGCCGTTTTAAATTTTTTTAGGACAATTTTGAACTAAGATAAGTAATTATTATTTTTAACAAAAAATTAAAACCGACTTCCAAGGTAAAAACAATATTAACATTAATATGAACTAAAAAGTATTAAATAATTTTTGCTATCTAATAGTGCCTTTTTCCGAATTCGGCTAAACCTTGACTATTTCTGTACTCAATCTTCATTAATTTGAAGTCGGTACCAGATAGCTGAATCTTCAGTCCTCTGACAGAATATTTGAAACTTTTGGAACTGGCACCGACTTCAAAATTATGAAGATTGAGTACAGAAATAGTCAAGGTTTAGCCGAATTCGGAAAAAGGCACTATTAGATAGCAAAAATTTTTTAATACTTTTTAGTTCATATTAATGTTAATATTGTTTTTACCTTGGAAGTCGGTTTTAATTTTTTGTTAAAAATAATAATAATTTCACTCTTTTTAGTTACACTAGTAGGTAAACCTTCGCGTATATTTTACGTATCTTATTACACAGTTCACACTCACAAAATAATATATTATCAGTGAAGTGAACATATTGTGCTAAGTAATTTAACAATTTTAATACTTCAAACCCCAAGCGGTCACCGGCGATTGCGATAACAATAGAAAGGCTATTGTGTCTCGTTTTTCCACGATCCAAGGATCTATCAGATAAAAAATTGTATAAACTTGCATAGGATGTAGCATAGCTACTCATCTAATATATAAAATTCTCGTGTCACAGTTTTCGTTGCCATACTCCTCGGAAACGGCTTGACCGATTCTCATGAAATTATGTGAGCATATTGTGAGGATATTGGTCTGAGAATCGGCCAACATCTATTTTTCATACCAAAAATTATTTATATGGCAAAACAACATTTGCCGGGACAGCTAGTAATATAATATAATATTATCATAATTATTGACAGCTGTTCTTGTAATCAAGAATTCAATTTCAAATCCATTCAAATCGATACTTAGTGCGCCATCTATCGATTAATAAGTATAACTAATTAAAAAGACACTTATTGACTTTGTTTTGTTTAAATGCTATTTTTAAAATAACTTTATTTTAATTCTATATTTTGTCTATTAAAATTTTATAAAGTAGTTAGTATAGTATTCGATCTGTATATAAAGTAGTAAAGTATATTCAGCGGCGCCGCGATACCGTCGCCTCCGTGGCGCTGACCGCCGTGTATATTTAAACAAAGTGTTGTTATACAGTATAAAATTATTATTATTATTAGTATATCCACACCTATGCCTTGTACTATTATCTATTCTGTGCCATGAGACATTGGTGACCTTAACACGACGTGGTAATGATGAAGACGATGATGATGATGATGATTATGATGATGAATATGAGTTGCATAGTAGCATATGCTTTCTGTTCTTAAAACAACGCCGAAACTCCCAAACGTGTATCTATAAGGAGTCAGGAGTTCTCTCAGCATCTTCGAAACCATGGTATACCTTGACCCAATATTTGACTTTTTGGTAGCATATTCTTAGTACACTTCACATAAAACCAAAATCACCATATGTTTCCATATAAATTTCGAGGAGTTCCCTCGATTACTCCTGGATCCCATCATCAGGTCACCACTTTGTGAACATGGTACCAAATTGGAGTAAAACCAAATACAACAAAGCAAAAATTTCGAAAATCGGTTCACAAACGGCGGAGTAATCGTTGAACATACAAAAAAAAAAATAAAAAAAAAAATAAAAAATAAAAAAAAAATAAAAAAAAAAAAAAAAAAAAAATATCCACAGCCGAACATATAACCTCCTCGTTTTTTGGAAGTCGGTTAAAAATAATAGGGTTTTGACGCGATCTCGGCAACGCGGCAAATGTATGGCCAAGGTCGTTTGCTCGGGGGATGGCCTTAATGCGAATATAAATTACTGCATGGCGACAAGTCTGACTAACAAGTGTGTGAGAGCGCGCACATCAACGGCAAAACTGTCGAGCGGTGTACCTAGTCTTATCCGAGCGTTCTCCACTGAGTACTGATGAATATACAATTTTATGCGTTGCGTCGTCGTAGACAAAACAGTTTCCTCTTGGTATGCGCCGCGTGGTAGACACAACTGTTTCTCTTTAATCGTAAAGCTGACTCGTCTATGTGAAACAAGATTGTCTAAAAACTGTCGTGTCTCCAATGTCCATCGCACAGTCCCTAAAGCAACGTAACTATTTCAAGTTACAAACGACAGACAGATTTTAGTATTTATAATAGCTGTCCCGGTGAACTTCGTATCACAGGCCACTTTAAAACCTTCCCTAGACTTCTACGAATATTTTACACAATGCAAATAGCCCAATCCGTACAGCCGTTTTCGAGTTTTAGCGCGACTAACACATTTGAAAATCCATTTTTATATATAAGAAGGTAATATAACTATGGATTAGTATGGATATGGATTTATCTTTTTGCGGAAATTACTCATAAACTCCATAAAATACAGGAAGGCACTCGCTCCCCTATGCGTGCACACTGGGGCAATTGCCAAATAACTGAAGCGAACTTTGCCTCGTAAATTTTTACTATCAAATGCAAGAATGGCTTTCGATATCGTTAATCAAAATGGTTGCGCTTAATAGATATGTTAATATACATAAGTATAGATAAAAGTATAAAATGTATGAATTAAGGCGAAATTAAGTACATTGTTTAGATAATAGTTCCAATAAGTCAATTGAAGACTTAACACCAATATTAAGCCGTAATTGCTTATGTTAAATTAGTAATAAAAACACCTTTTGAATTGTAAATAAATAAAATAAAATAAATAAAAATCGTTTTATTTCTGAATAAATTTGAATCAAATGTTTTCAGAACGTTGAGCTACATGTTGCCTACCACCGGTTCGGGAACTAACCCGGCGAGAAGAACCGGCGTAAGAAACTCGCACGGGGCCACTTTTTACTAAAAAAGTGGAAAATTAGTCTTTTAAAAAATAAAATTTACAATGTAAATAACTTAATCTAATACATTATAGAAAGTCAACATGAATTGTAAGTCACATATAATAAATGTAGAAGCAGCAGCAAGCAGCCATCCTACTCCCAAGATGTGCCATCGTTTAGGAAATCATTGACCGTATAGTAGGCTTTGGCACACAAACGTTCTTTAATTACTTTTTTAAATTTATTAATTGATAGATTTTGAACGTTTTTCGGGATTTTATTGTAAAGGCGTATACATTGACCTTTAAAAGATTTACTTATTTTGCTAAGTCTGATCACTGGCATTTCCAGCTTGTGCCTATTTCTAGTGTTTCTACCGTGACTATCACCTTTAGTTTTAAATTTAGTTAGTTAGTTGTAAGGAAAGACTTATGTAAGGTACTTACCTAGCTTATACTCTTATTTATTTTATGAATATTATTATGTTAAGATTTTGTTTAATTGTATTTAGGTAGAATATAATATTTAAGTAATAATAATTCTAGTACCAAACTTTGGAAAATGTGGGTACTAGAATTATTATTCTAGTACCCACATTTTCCAAAGCAGTATAAAATAGCTAGCGAACCTAGTACGGCTCTCATTCTGGCCGACAGTGTTTAAGGTGATGTACCTATTTGTTTGTTAATAAGTAACTTGGTAATTATTGTAATTTATATAAAGAAGATTTTGTACAAGCCTATGGTTTATTTTTGCTAGATGATCTATATTAGTATAATTGCTTGATGTTATGTTGTTTTATAATATAAAGTTATAAGTTCCGTGTTATTCCTGAATTGTATTTAATTAATATAATATATACAGAAAGTACCTTAGCTAGATTACGTAAATTACGTAATAATTTGTCATACAGTTTGAAAATAATTATATCTACCGACCCTTACTTGTTAAGGTTGTTTTAATAAATGTCTTTATTGTTTTACAATTTATTTTCATTTAACCACAGATACCTTGCTACTGCTAGGGCCTAATTTTAGTATTATCATAGTAACATCAAATTGTTTCAAAATATCTTAGACCAATAAATACTCTAATCTAACACGCTCGATTTTTAAGAAATTACTATAGGTGTACCAGAATCTGATGGCAATTTTTGACAGCAAATTTTCAAAAAATATCCTTGATCATTAGATAAATTTTTATATTTGCATGTTTAACTCTCAAGATAAGCCGCTAAAGGAATAAAAAAGGATGAAAATGATTTGTTCCTGTTACCCCGGTATTGCTAGAGTCAATTTATTTTCTCACTTTTTGCCATCAGATTCTGGTACACCTATAGCAAGAAAATCAGTTTCGGTTATTTGGTATAGCATGTATTACATTGAATATTATGGCAGGTTTGTATTATGTAAACCACAAAACAAAATGAAAATACAAGAACTGAAATCGTTCTGAGATATTAAGCATTTCTGTCTTACCAAAGTTACGCTGGTTTCAGACTACGCTATGTAAATATTATTATAATAGCATAGTATATAGCTCATATCCGCACCATACATTGTTATAATATTATATAGTACAGTACAGTGTGAACATGTCCATAACAATGTATGTTGCGCGATATTCTTGTGCTATGTGCTATATTATACTATAGCTATATGGCGTAGTCTGAAACCAGCTTGACCCATCAAGCCCCGTACGAGCACCGGTGATTGCGATAACAATAGAATACAATTATAACATTCCCAAGAATCCCCGATCGAAGGATTCAAGGAAAATTATCTCTACAATGAAAGCTTATATTTTCTCGAGATTCCAAAAAACATTACTGGCAACAAAATTGAAGAGGATGGCATGAAGAAATCACTCCATGTGGATTTGATTAGCCAATCTCCGATTTATAATAGGCACGTCAATTTATAAAATATATAAATAGATAAAAATACACAAGAAATGGAATTGGTGTAATAGTTTTATATGTAGTTGTAGCCTGTAGGTACCATCGAGGAAATTGATTCCTTGGCAGTTGACAGAGCAACGTAGTTTTGTCGGATAATGTCAATTCAGTGATAGCTGTGTCGGAATGTCAGAATCTGTCCGATGGGTTTGACACAACGCGTTGACCAATTTACGTTGGTCCGCCTATGAATCAACTTCTCTGATAGTACATACTACATACTTAACTGTATCACAGATTACTAAATATACTCGTTTATAGTTACTATGTAAACTGTTTCAATTTTCAAGTTATTTTATTAGGTAATGTAGATTTTGATAAAATTTAGGGATTCCGATAAAGCCTTGGTTTTATTTTTCGTAAACCGTATCTGTACTTATTATACATTTCAATTTCCAAACTTTGCCTTTATATTTTGTTTTATGACGCAACACAATAAATATTATTATAAAACCAAACTTTCCGATGTCCGTCCCTATGTCATTTTTTGCATAAATTATAGGGTGAAGCACGAAGATCGACGGCTACATTTTATCGCGGAAATAATTATTATGCATAGAATGGGGATTGTCCATTTTTTTTTAATTTTGCTAATTACAAAAACATTTCGAGAAATAAGGTCAGTGATCGTTTTTCTGTATATAAACGAAAAAAATACCCATTAGTTGCTCATATTTTTGAACAAATATGTTTAACCTTAGTTTGACCTTCAATGGCGTTAAATTAGCAATAAATTCGACCAACATTACGTTTCGAACTTTTGGTGAGCTTCTCGTATCAGCTTTCACATAATGATAACTTGCATTAGACGAACCAGCCATTATAAATAAGATTGAAAGGAAAAAAAAACATACTACAGAGGTCAATTGGCCGCCGATGATGACGTCAGAGCGAAACTTTAAAAATTTATTGAGAAAAAACTAGCCAATGAATTTCAAAATTATTTAATTTATATTCTTAAAATACCTTATTTTAACGAAAAAAATTATAAAAAGTACATGTGATTTTTTTTGGACAATGCCAATTCCGGTAGAAATTTATTTTGGACACACACACAAAATAAGAACAACTAGTTAGTAATAATATACCAAAATGCTTTTACGCCAAGTTCTCACGGCGCTCAAACTTCTAAATAACAAGCTCGCTTACAAATTAGGAAAATTAAGTAGCGCCGCTGCATCGTGATTTAATTAATTAATAATAATAACAGGTGCTCCTGTTACATATTAATTTATGCGTAATTACGCTAATAGTGAGGGCGTAGAGATATTGGCTTACACATGGTGTATTTTGAGATATATTTATTTTATCTGATAGCTCAGCATTAATCTGTTTTGGGTTTTCGGGATTGAATTTCAGATTCGAGAAAGGGGTTTATTACGGGTACGGTAGAAAACTTTCAAGTTTAGCTACATCACATCATATGATTATGCTTTGAATTTTTGTGTATCCCATTATACATACTAATATTATAAATGCGAAAGTGGTGGTAAACTATACCCAAAAAAATCACCTTATGTATTAATACTTCTTTTGCGCGTTGATGAATGTAATTTTAATGGTATTATATTACTAGGTACTATATATATGGTATTATATACTATGATATTATATTAAAAACATCATTGGTGTCATAGTAACAGTAAAGAAAAATAAGACGTAGGTTACACCTTCAGTTTCTCATCAATCGAATCCATCATTCTGGTAAAGATTGACGCGAAACTGAACGTCTGACTCACGGATTGATGGGCGGATAATTTTTTTATTATGTACTATCAGAGAAGTTGATTCCTATGCAAATGGGGGACCTACGTAGTTTGGTCGCATTACGTCAAACCCAGCCGACAGATCACAATTAACATTGAATTGACATAATCGACCAAAAGACGTTGGTCTCTCAAATGCATAGGAATCAATTTCCTCGATGGTACTTTTTAGCCATCAATCTGGCATCAATCACAGATTGATGGACTGAAATGCCTGGTCGTGTAACCTACGACTTAGGAGTGTTTTAGCGTTTTTGCTGCTTAACGAATATCTATTCCTACCACAATAAGTTTTAACACATACTAAAGTCAATCAATCCTTTGTTACAGAACTGAAAGAACGGACACAATAGCGACCAGCACAAACCTAGTAAATAGCGCCGTCAGGCACAAAATAGTCGTTCTAGGGGCGGCGAAAGTCGGCAAGTCCTCGCTAATAACGCAGTTCCTTTACAACACATTCTCACCCAAATATAAGAGAACGATCGAGGAGATGCATCATGGAGACTTCAACGTCGCAGGCGTGAGACTTACCCTAGATATCCTAGACACATCTGGAGCCTACGAGTTTCCTGCCATGAGGGTGCTATCCATGCAGTCAGCTGATGCATTCATCCTGGTGTATGATATAACGGACGCGGAGAGCTTCGCCGAAGTGAGAACACTCAGGGATCAGATACACGAGACGAAAGAGAGCACGGCAGTTCCAATAGTGGTGGTCGGGAATAAAGTGGACTTGGCTGAGCAGGGAGAGAGACAGGTAATCTATTTTTATCTTTAAAATTTTACGTTACTCGTATCTACGTTCATGGTCGAAATTGCAGATAAAACACTTTCAAAACTAATTTTGAAAGTGTTTTATCTGCAATTTCGTTTATCGCATCGACCGCGTTTTAGTGTTACAAATAGTTTTTATTATTCGTAGGTTTCAAAGAAATACTGTACTTTCAGAAATAAAAGGTACAGATTATGAGTTAATCTGGACCTAAGCTACTATAATTCCAAAATTAAAAAAAAACTTCGTGAAGTTTTTGCGTAATAAAGTTACAAATAAAAACATACACATGCAAACTTACATCTTCATAGCCTTAGTGTGATGTGATTGAACTCAAGTAACGTGTCTTTTTTCATACTCGTATATAAGTTGATTTGCTGCTACAATCATTAGTTCAAAAAAAAGCATATTTTGAAAGTTTCAAGACTAGTCTTAAGTAGATACAAGCCACCCAATAAAATAGAGCGGCTTTGATCCCAGAACTAAGGATTCGTATAAAACGCCTGACTTACTGCGTATTTGTCGGCCTGTTGCTTTAGAATAAATCGTACATTTACCGGAACAAGATGGAGAGGCAGGTAATTTCGCCCTTGATTTTAGGCAGCAAAAATGTTTTCCCTTTTCTTAGTAATATCCGTAGCTATCAACGATTTGAATTTTAGATTACAAGCGTTTGAATCCTATTTATTTTGGTATTTTTCTTTTGTTTCTCTTTATCAAAAAAATACTTAACGTCTGTATTCTTTGTTCTTTGTCAGTATTGCTGTGTTTATCTAAATACGTAAGCATAAATATTTAGTACCTACAAGCTTAGTACTTATAATATAATTCAGTGTCTTTTAATGAGAATAATATTATGATATTATAATATTGTTACTGCAAAGTTAAAGTAATAAGCCACGTCATTACACCAATTCTCGTTCTGTTACATACGACAAAGAATGTTGTTCAACAATTCTGAGCCTCAATAAATTGGCTATTTAATCCGTTGATGTTCCCCAAATGTACGAGTAAGGGATACGCCATGAATTTATTGCTCTTATCTTACAAGATATTTTATATCTTCCCACCCCGGCTAGGTATAGTAGGTTTTCTTCAAGTCAAAAAGAATCCTTATGCTGTTGATGTAAAGGCCCTACAAGGGTAAAATAAAAGTGAACGGATAAAATTCGGAATTTAGTGGGCGACTATGAGATAACTTGGTGGACATTTTCCTTACGCTGCTAAAGTGAGTTAGTTCGTACAATTGTATTTATGCCGTAATACTCTGTTCCTATTCATTCTGATATAAATATGAATGAAGATCAGTACGAAAGGGCCTAAGGCCTGAGTTATTATTTATTAAATCACAATATGATATGAGTATCGTATTTTACATTCGTTAAAAGAAAATCTAAATAATATTAATACGTTTAATTAAAATGGATGTGAAACAGCTGAAAAGCATAATATAATATATTTTAAGATCTTACAATCACTCATCAATAATTATAGTAAGTACCCAATCTGGATTACTTCGTTACAAATCTATTTTTCCGTTAACAGAAAACACGATTTGCAATCGATTCTAAAAATAGCCGGCAAATTGATGTAATACGAAGTCGATTTTCCGTATTTTCTGTTGCATCGAGTATAAATTGAATTTCCGTGTCTAAACGGGCTACATGGCCGTCTGGTAAACGTCACAGTTCACACCCTGTTGACACCCAGTAATATACCTTCTATTTACTGACTGATTTCTATTTACCGACTGAGACTACCTAATGTTAAGCTACCGTAAGACTGCGCTATTCTATGCCTATTATTACTAGCTGTCAATAAGTGACTGTTACCATAGCAACGTCCATCAGTATCCCGGTAGTAACTAATATCTAATCTGTGGTATCCCGTCGCACAAACAAATGGTCGCCTTCAGTCTCGAGTTGTAATAATTTACTCATGAAGGTAGAAAAAAAGGGGACGGAGTCTTGCTATATACAAAACTGTGTCTTCACATTTCTTCAGAGTCGGCCACGCACACATTCTGACGCCTGTCAAATGGTATGAACTAGCGCAAGAATGTGTGCGTGCGGACCGTGTACATACAGCCAGCTGGCCGACCCTGAACGACACAGTTTTGTGTATGGTGGGATTCCGTCCGCCTTTTTTTATACGTCCATGAATTTACTATTATTTATTCAACAAATGCACTTATCAATGTAAAAAGTAGCCAGTAGCCGATTCTCGTACCTACTGAATATGCATAATATCAAAGAATAATGGCCAAATCGTACCAGGTGGTACTAGGTGACTAACTAACTAAAAAAAAGACTAGGTGGCGTTCTGATATTCCATCGGTAGCAAATATTCTCTAATAATTGACGACCTCTGTGGCTCAGTGGTGAGCACGTTGGTAGCTCAAGCCGGGGGTCGCGGGTTCGAATCCCGCCGGCGGAACAAAAAGTTTTCAATGTTCCCGGGTCTGGATGTGTATTAAATATGTGTATGATATAATAAAAATCTTAAATATATGTATAGTATAAAAGTATTAAATATATTTCCGTTGTCTGGTACCTGTAACACAAGTCATTTAGGTACTTAGCACGGGGCCAGACTGACGTGGTGTGAAGCGTCCATAGATATTATTATTATTATTATTTTAAGGCATCGAAAAATATTAGAAATGTGACTGTAAATAGCCACAAAAAAAGATCAATATAGATTCCATGGCGCTGCTAAGTTAATGCTAGTGCTAAGTTAATTCAATCGTTAGCTTTTTATTTTTATTGAATTGAACGCGCTTATCACAGAAACAACTAGTCCGATTTGAAAAATTCTTTCAGTGTTAGATAGCAAGATTTGACGACCTCTGTGGCTCAGTTGGTGGGCTGTTGGTAGCTCCACACAGTGCGTTTTTTGCGTAACTTTATGCCGCGCACTGTAAAACTCTGGAACGAACCAGCAGTATTTCTGGACCTATACGACCTGCAAACCTTCAAGAAAAGAGCGTATCGGCGACGCACCTGCAGCTCTTCTGATGTTGCGAGTGTCCATGAGCGACGGTAGTTGCTTACCATCAGGTGACCCGTTTGCTCGTTTGCCCCCTTATTTAATAAAAAAAAATAAAAAGCCGGGGGTCGCGGGCTCGAATCGCGCCGACGGAACAAAAAGTTTTCAAAGTTCCTGGGTCATGGATGTGTATTAAATATGTGTATCTTAAAACAAAAATCTTAAATATACATTAGGGTTGTCGAGGAAGTGATTATGAGGAAGAGGAGGAGGAAGAGGAATTGTCACGCGCAAATTTAGAGGATGCGGATGAGGAAGAGGATATTTTATGAGGAAGAGGATACGGATGAGGAAGCGGATGAGAAATAGGATGATAGGAAATTAAAAATACTAGCAGACCCAACCCAAAAGAATTTGTCTTGTCTGTACATAACAATACACAAAAAATTATTAAAAGGGCATTTTCCAGTGGACCAAACTATGAATCTAAACCATTCTCGAAACACATACAATTTAGAATCATCAAAATCGGTCCAGCAGTTAAGGAGGAGTTCGAGTGCATAGTGTGAATTTATTGTTTCACATTCGATCGTGAACGCGTTTGGCGTTTACAAAGATTTTGTATGGAATTTGTACAGCGCTACCTGCTCACGGAAGTGAGCCCAGCCCAGTGAGTAATCCCATACAAAATCTTAGTAAACTCCAACGCGTTCACGATCGAATGTGAAACAAAAAACTCACACTCAGCACACAGTTACATACACAACACACGCACACAAAAAAAAAGATGAGCGAATAATACAATTCTCGAGCTCTGGCGTGTGCGACGTGCGTTGCCATGATTGGATACGCGACGCGCATGCACAGTGAAATTCCTCATAAATTCCTCTTAAATTTTGAGGAAGCGATAGCGGAAGAGGATTTTTTTATTTTTATTTATGAGGATGCGGTAACGGTTGAGGTACCCAAAATATTGCGGAACTTCCTCATTATGAGGAAGCGGAAGAGAAATCCTCAGCAACCCTAATACATATGTATAGTATAAAAGTATTAAATATATTTCCGTTGTCTGGCACCGTAACACAAGTCCTTCAGGTACTTAGCACGGGGCCAGACTAACGTGGTGTGAAGCGTCCATAGATATTATTATATTATTATTATTATTATAGCCCATTTATCGGGGAAGGCTATAATAGACTATATTTTATCACGCTAATACTAATAGGAGAGAAAAAATATAGGAAAAAACGGGGGAAATTATTTGAAAGGGCTTATCTTGCGAACTACTGGAACAATTTTATATTATTGGGCACAGATAAGAAGTAGACCAAGTGAAGGATCATAGGCTATTTTTATGGACTAATTTGTTTGTGATATATCTAATTTACGCGGGCGGAGCCGCGCGTAACGTCTAGTTCTCTAATATAACTAACTCGAATACTCCAATCAAGAACTAGGCAAAAACAAATCCACGGCCATTATAAACAACAAAAGAAAAAACAAGTGTTAACTACTTCTCAAGCTTTTGTGCGTGTTTCTGGCATTCTTTGTAATAAGTTAATGTCCCGTATGTTTACTGGAATATCGTGTAAATGTCTTTCTACCATCGTCATCAATGACTAACTTTACAATTTGTAGTTTAGTAGTCGTAGTTTTGTTGAACATGGTAGTAAGTAAATTATGTGATTACTATTCGTAGGGTAAGTTCTGCATTATTTGATTATTTATTTACTACTAGATGATGCCCGCAACTCCGTTGCGCCTAAATTAGTTTTTCGCGCGGGAACCGTACATTTTTCCGGGATAAGAAGTATCCTATGTCCTTTCCCGGGACTCAAGGTATCTCCATGTTAAATTTCAGCAAAATCGGTTCAGCCGTCTGGGCGTGAAGAGGTAACAGACAGACAGACGGACAGACCCACTTTCGCATTTATAATGTTAGTATGGATGGTAGTACTAACGCCCTCTGCTCCGACCTTTGTGTAATTGCATTAAATAGGTAGATATGAAAATTATAAAATATGTGAAAGTGTAGCTGTCTGTCTGTTACCTCTTCACGCCCAAACAGCTGTACTGGTTTAGCTGAAAGGTAGAGAGATACTTTGAGTCCTGGGAGAGGACACAGGATACTTTTTATCCCGGAAAAATGTCTGGTTCCCGCGCTTTAAACAAATTTTTCGCAACAGAGTTGCGGGCGTCATTTAGTATTCCATATTGCATAAATCCTCCGATCGTGGATTCTTGGAAATCTATTGTTATTCTATTGTTGTCGCAATCACCGGTGATCTTATGGGGATAGGTAGAATAAACGTACTTACCTAAATATACATTCACAATTTTACGTTACAATGTCATGTTTACTTCAAGGGTTGGGCACATATCGTGTTGGTTAATTTGGGGTAATTTTAGAATGTGTACACCCATTTTCGGGTTGAGGTCGTTAAATATTTATTCAATCTAGATTAAATGGGAAATTTATAATACACCAATCTATTTTAGCGTTTTACTATATATAGTAGAGGAGGCGAAGAGGGGATTTCGGGAGTAGCTCGAGCGTGTCAGATTAAGCTTGTATAGGCTTCCGACATGTGTCTAGTTATCATGCTATAGAAATCAGATTTCTCACGTGGTGGGTTAATTTTTTTTTTTTGAGTATTGAAATGTCGGAATAAGATCGGAATCTGTCAGATTAAGATAGGGGATGTTTAGTATACCCTAAAAAAGCTTCCATAAAAAGCACTGACGATTCAAAGGTTTGGTAAGCCCGTAGGGACATTTTAAAATATAAAAATATAAAGCTTTATATTTTCCTAACTAAGCTTCGCAGATATTTTATTTTGAACTAAACTAAATGATTTAGTCCTTGTTGTCTAAAATATAATAATAACTGACCGAAATAACCAATTTTCTGAATATATTTTCTTTTTCAAAACTTTAAAATGGCCGCAGTTTCTGTACCCACCGCTAAAATAAAAAATGCTCTTATTATTTTTTTATCACTTTTACCTAATGTATACAACCTACTAGGTCTCCATGACGCTCGAGTGACTACAAAAATAGCACCTTCCCCTCCCCTACTAATATAATAGGGGTATTATTTTAGCATATTATATAATAAACTAAATAACGCCCGCAACTCCGTTGCGCCAAAAATCGTTTATCGCGCAAGTACCGTACGTTTTCCCGATACATAAAGTATCCTATGTCCTTTCCCGGGTCTCAAAGTATATCCATACCAAATTTCAGAAAAATTGGTTCAGTGGTTTGGACGTGAAGTGGTAACAGACAGATAGACAGACAGACAGACACGCTTTCGCATTTATAATATTAGTATGGATATTATATATTATGAATTATACTGAGACTGAGATCTATATATATAAAAGAAAGTTGTGTTAGTTACGCCACTTATAACTCAAGAACGGATGAACCGATTTGGCTGAAAATTGGTGGAGAGGTAGCTTAGAACCAGGAATAGGACATAGGATATAGTTTGTCCCGGAAAAATGTACGGTTACTGCACAATATACTTTTATGATTTGCGCGTTAACTATGCAATCGATTTTGATGAATTTTGGTATGGAGATACTTTGAGTCTCGGGAAAGGACAAGGGATACTTTTTGTCCCGGAAAATGTACGGTTCCCGCCCAATAAACTTTTATCTCAAGAACGGATAAACCGATTTGGCTGAAAATTGGTGGAGAGGTAGCTTAGAACCAGGAAAAGGACATAGGATACATTTTGTCCAGGAAAAATGTACGGTTACTGCACAATATACTTTTATGATTTGCGCGTAAACTATTCAATCGATTTTGATGAATTTTGGTATGGATATACTTTGTGTCTCGGGAAAGGACAAGGGATACTTTTGGTCCCGGAAAATGTACGGTTCCCGCACAATAAACTTTTATGATTTTCGCCTAAACTATTCAACTCTATTTTTATGAAATTCGGTATGGAGATACTTAGTCTCGGGAAAGGACAAGGGATACTTTTTGTCCCGGAAAATGTACGGTTGTCCTGCGCAGTAAACTTTTATGATTTTCGCTTAAACTACTTATTAATCTATTTTGATGAAATTTGGCATGTAGATACTAATTTTAATCTATTGTTTTCTTAATTATACCAATTCGAATTAAATAATCATCGTTAAGACAGGACAACGTCTGTCGGCTAGTACTTTATAAAAATAAATAAAAATGCATGGCTTCTCAGGGATAATCAAGCTGACCCTCTAGTAGCTAGTTTGAAAACCTACATAATATAATCTTATATATAAAATTCTCGTGTCACAATGTTAGTCCGCGAACTCCTCCGAAACGACTTTAATGATTTTTACCAAATTTTATATGCATATTCAGTAGGTCTGAGAATCGGCTACTGGGTACTTTATATATTGATAAGTGCATTTGTTGAATAACTAAATAATAATAAATTATTACAACCTGAGACTGACGGCGACCATTGTTTGTGCGACGAGATAACGATCGACGTTGCCATGGCGACATACTTATTTAGTCACTTCGATAAAATAATATGGATGAAATACTTTATATTATGGCAAAGCAACGTTTGCCGGGACAGCTAGTATAGATATAGCAAAAAAAGGATTTGGGCGAACAGCCCATAGACGGCCCCAAATTGTATAATTAAAAAAAAATAGAATGCAAATGATAAGAGGGGGGATGGACTATATGGTTAAACCATATAACCCGCCGCGCTTGCCTACTCTGACCTACGGTGCCCAGTCTTGGTCTTTGACAGCTTCACAGAAGTCCCGACTCGGAGTTTGCCAACGAGCTATGGAACGCAGCATTCTAGGTATAAAAAGGATTGACCGCGTCCGGAATACTACCCTGCGTTCCCAAACTAAGCTCGTTGACGTAGGCAGAAAGGCAGCTAGCCTTAAGTGGAGCTGGGCAGGGCACGTCTCCCGGCGTATGCACCCGGACAGCTGGGCGCGTCTAGTTTCTGAGTGGCTACCGGCTGGACTTCACAGGATCGTGAACTTTGGAAGGAAAGAGGGGAGGCCTTTGCCCAGCAGCGGGACACTGTAGGCTGATAATAATAATGAAAAAAAAAGAATGCAAATGTCATAACTCATAACGAAGCCGCGAAGTCGAGGGTAAATCTATTCTACAATATACAATCTACAGTTCTACACAATGGTGTGTAGAAATGTGAAATCGTTACAGTTTTGCATTATAAACGTATTCGTATTAACTCCCAGACGTCAACGTCGGGGGTTCCCCTTTGTGCAGTATGTGAAAACTGGAAATGAGGCGCATTTTTCAATGGAATTTTGAACTTATTGTGTTTAAAATACAGTTGAAATTATAATGGCGATTTTTTTTTAACTTAATGGTGGAAATCTAGGTTACATCGTAGGTTACATTTATGTGCTACATTTCGACCTCTGTGGCTCAGTGGTGAGCGCGTTGGTAGCTCAAGCCGGGGGTCGCGGGTTCGAATCCCGCCGACGGAACAAAAAGTTTTTCAATGTTCCCGGGTCTGGATGTGTATTAAATATGTGTATTATATAATAAAAATCTTAAATATATGTATAGTATCAAAGTATTAAATATATTTCCGTTGTCTGGTACCTGTAACACAAGTCCTTTAGGTACTTAGCACGGGGCCAGACTGACGTGGTGTGAAGCGTCCAAAGATAATATTATTATTATTATATTATTATTTCATTTAAAAAATATATTATACTCGTAACGCGAAAAAATAAGTAAGTAATGAAGTTACTTGCCTTGCAAATTATTGTACGGAATAAGACAAACGAATCGTAAATGATCAGACTCACACTCACGTGTATTCAAATGAGGGATGTCTGGCGCTATGCATAGCCATAAAGTTAATATACCTATCGGAATAGAGAAACAAAGGCCTGAGCAAGCGAGATGTCACTATCAGTAACACTGCGTGGTAGAAAGAGAAGCGTGATTTGAGGTTGCATAGCTTTTTTTTCATCTGTTTGACAGTCTGTCTGCCCCTGGGCCGATCGTTGTCAATTTGGGCTCTCAGAAAAATTGTGATTTTAAGTTAAATAATGAATAGTTTTTAGAAATACTGCTCTAGAAACATGGTTAATTGTTTGTGGAATGATTCTGGATCCACACATCGAAAAAACCCGGACAAATATTCATTTCACAGGTGAATTATTCTACATCGACAGGGCCTAGTTTTAAGTTTATTTTTGCCAATTCCCTACGAGTTATTGGTATTGATTTTGAGAACTCACTTCTTTAAAGGGTTCATTATATGGAAAACATAACTTGACTAGCCTTGGTGCACAATTTAAGGATATTTTGTGTAAACAATTTTCATATATTTTACACTAGGGCTGCATCAATTTATCGATAAGTTGTATCGATATGAAAATATTTTTTAGTTAAGTATACTAATTATCTAGGAATGTTGAAATGATAACATACTCATCCGTAGTTTATAATTAGCTTAAGTATATTGATATACTATCATACATAATTCATCGTTTTTAAGATTCCGCACCCAAAGGGTAAAAAGTCCTAGTAGTGGGGTCCCGCAGCCCGCTCTACTACTAAGACTTCGTTGCCTGTCCGTCTGTCCATCCGTCCGTCCATCTCTCTGTGTCCAGGCTGTATAACAAGAACCACTATAATAGTAATAGACTTCTGAAATTTCCACAGATGTAATGTCATTCTACATCCAATATGGCTGCTCATCCAAGATAGGGGAATAGTTGAAAGCACTTCTGCAAGATGGGCATCAAATAAAAGGGCTCATTGAGAGTGAATTGAAAATTAATAGGGTCTAGTGAAGTCGTGTCGTGTCGTGTACTCATATTGTCACGTGACGTAACCTGTCGTGTCGAATCGTGTCATGACGTCATGTCGTGTCGTATCGTGTCGGGTTTTAGAAAATGCCCGGTTGAAACCGGTCACCCTTCATGCGCGAGTCCGACTTACACTTGGCCAATTTTTCAGATTTCCTGCTGACCTGGATACCAGAAATTCATGGCTTAAAATAATTAACCGTCCAAACTGGACTCCGAAGAAAACTTCATGCATACTTAATTATGCAGCAAGCATTTTGAAGAAAAGTCACATTTTACTTCAAAATTACAATTTTATTATATATCTATGCAGTTTTATTTTATCCCATTTTATTTTGTTTACAATCTTACAATTATTATTCCATGATCGATATTTTGTCGAATTACAAGAAGTTTTATACATCACTGACACGCACACGTAAACATAATTGTATACACAGATGTAAATCAAATTTTGGTTAAGCTTGACAGCTCGGGATTGTTTCTCTATTCCGATAGGTATATTACCTTTATGTGCATAGCCGGGTCTTTGTGTCAAATGTCGTGTCAGACATATGGCAGCTATAATATCGTGACATAATTCCCGCGTCGCGAAAAACGATCAAAACGCTCAAAATGCCTCCTATTTTAAGCGTTTTGATCGTTTTAACGCTAAGTGGAACGCGAGGATTGTGGAAGCTATTTCGTGACATATGACAGCTGTTTGACACGACAATTGACACGTTAAATAGTGCCAGACATCCTCATATTTTGTGTAAGCTGCCAAAAACACATATGTAACTTCTAGACGCAAATCACGAGAGCCTTCAGCCTAGCTTAACTCGCGCGTCGATGTGGGCTAAACTATTCTATAACCGCTGACATAGTCATAAGCTACAAAGTCCAAGTTTTAACAGATTTAAATCCATATTCATACTAATATAATAAATGCCAAAGTGTCTGTTTCTCTATCTGTAACACCTTCACGCCGAAAGCGTCAAACCAATTCAGTTGGGTACGAAGATACTCTGGTATGAAAGGACATAAGATACTTTTTAACCGACTTCCAAAAAACGAGGAGGTTATATGTTCGGCTGTGGATATTTTTTTTATGCCAAACAATGTACGGTTTCCAGGGCGATAAACGAATTTTTTTTTGACTTAAAGGCGTCATCTTGTCTTTAATATCTCCCCTTAGCTTTATTTACAAGTCACAGATATTTCCCATTTCCCAAAGCATAGCTCATCTACGGCAAATGGATATGAATTACATTATTGCCGGTATCTTTACTTAACGAAATACACGAAATGAATCAAGCCGTGACACAGCTGTGATTACCCAAGGGACGAAGCCTGTATGTTTGTTACACTTTAGCTTCATAATAAACATGAGTAAAATATACGTAACATCCATACTAATATTATAAGTGCGAAAGTGTGTCTGTTACCTCTTCACGCCCAAACCGCTGAACCGATTTTGCTGTTTAGTATGGAAATACTTTGTGTCCCGGGAAAGGACATACGATACTTTTTATACCGGAAAAATGTTCAGTTCCCGCGCGATGAATTTTGGTGCAATTGAGTTGCGGACGTCATCTGTATGCTTTATAATAAACATGGGTAATAGAAATACCTTTAACCTTATTAATACTTTATCAACATTCCTTTCCCCGTTTTAAATTTTCTATTTTTGTTTATTATACTTATGATATCAGCTTCCAAAGTAAAACCAATTTATTAAAATTCAAGCATACATTCAGCATCTCCTTTGGATTTACAAATTACTTTTATTTGAAACTCACGCCAATAGATCGACAATATCATAAACTACATGTTCCCCGTTTTAAATTTTTTTTAGGTCAATTTTGAACTAAGATAAGTAAAAAATAGGGTTTTGGTGCGCTCTCGGTTTGCTCGGGGGACGGCCTCAATATCTTTTTACTTAAGACTTAAGATGACATATTACTGCAACGTTTTTACGCTAGAAAGCACCAGCATAAACAGTAAACAAATAGTTTTGTTCGACGTTTATCAACGTTTATATCAATACGAGCTTTTGCCCGCGGCTTCGCTCGCGTTAAGAAGTATTATTATATACAAACTTTCATCCCCTATTTTAACAATTGGGAGGTAGAATTGATCAAAATCCTTTCTTAGCGGATGCCTACGTCTTATAATCTACCTGCATGCCAAATTTCAGCCCGATCCGTCCAGTGGTTTAGGCTGTGCGTTGATAGATCACCATGTCAGTCAGCCACCTTTGAGTTTTATATATAGGTTGTATAGATTCTGATATGACATAAAATAAGCACAACCCCGTGCGAGTTTCTTACGCCAGTTCTTCTCGTTGGGTTAGTTACCAAACCGGTGATATGCCGTATTATGCCTCCTGTTTACGTTCTAAATGTGTTATTTTTTAACTAATTTAGAAATAAAAAAAATCATTCATTTCATTCATTTCAACACGTCGGACTTTGGTCGTGTTATTTACTGCTCCGACCTTTGCGTAATATTCCCTATTGCAACTGTGACTAGACTGAAATATACAATTAAGAAAGTAAGTTTTAATTGCATTATGCAGTGTCGAGTCACGAGTGAATGAATGGAATTACAAACCGAGGATTGATTGATAGCGAATGAATATTCATTCGGGAACGGTGAACGAATGCATAATACGCTTGTTATCTTGCGGGCTGCCGCATCGTGTTTGCTGCAATATTTCATTAAGGGCATTCCCTCCGGAGATTCCGTAATTGACCGTATTTAAAGCTTTATAAACTCATAATCTAAAAGCTACAAAGTTATTATAAAAATACAGCAATAATCTTCAGTATATCAACATTCCTTTCCCCGTTTTAAATTTTCTATTTTTGTTTATTATACCCATGATATCAGCTTCCAATGTAATACCAATTTATTAAAATTCAAGCATACATTCAGCATCTCCTCAGGATTTACAAATTACTTTTATTTGAAACTCACGCCAATAGATCTACAATATCATAAACTACATATTCCCCGATAAAATTTTTTTTAGGACGATTTTCAAGTAAGTAAAAATAATAAGGTTTTGGCGCGATCTCGGCAACGCGGCAAATGTATGGCCAAGGTCGTTTGCTCAGGGGATGGCCTTAAGAGCACGATTCACGTTGATACAGTACGCCAGTAACTGGATTCAATTATTGTATGATGTATTAGCCCCTAATATAAATAGTTAAAGTATAGTTTATTCTATTAATCGTTTACTATGCAGTATGCTTAAAGCTAGTTACTTGTATAAATGTTTTCCTACGCAACTTAACAAAAGTAATTTTGTAAGGTTGAAAAAGTTTTTTAATAATATACCTACTAACTTACATAACATTAATATTGTGTCAACAAAAAGTGGCAAGGAAACCTTTGTTTCTTTGGTGAACCAACTTCATTATGTAAATTGTAAACAATCAATAACAGCATTTTTGCTTATATTGAGTTCAAAAGTAGGGCTTATCTTATTCTTTAGATTGAAGAACTTTTTGTGAATTATTATTTATATTTTTATATAAAAATATGGGGTAAATGAGTAAATGGATCGGCTGATTGATAACAAGTACCTACTTAGGATCTCCCATGGACATCAGGATTCACAAGCTATAAAATCTTAAAAGCACCACCGATAATTAAAATCTTAATTCTTATCCTCCTAAATATTTACTCCAAGCTTACCCATAAGGGTACCCAATTGGATAACCATGTGGCTATTATTGTGTGTCAAGTAACTTTTCCAAATCACAAGGAAATGATAGCAACATGGATAATCATAGTTTTGTTAACGTGAAAGAAAATGTGCATGACGGAAAATTTTCAAATGGTTACCAACTTTCCCATGAAACAGCGAGTTCGCAAACAGTTAAACCATGGTTGAACAACGGAACAACAACAACAGAACAACAGCAACAAAACAACAGCAAAACAACAGCAATATAACAGCAGTCAACACGTAACACGCCGGCAACGCTGGACAGAACCAATATCCGCTGTCTAACTTCGCTGCAGTTTTCGTTGTCTATTTTTAACCTGCAAAATGTGGCAGTAATAATATTTGGGTTTTTGTTTTATACCAAAGTGTTTAATTTGTATAAAAATCACACTTTTATAATATGAAGTTTATGAGTGTTATTGTTACTTCTTCACGTCTAAACTGATCGAGCAATTTTAAGAAACTTTTTTACACAGATGTAGCTGATATCCTGGATTAACACTTAAGTGTCTAAACACAATAGGCCGAAGTTACGCGGCGTAAATTACGTCCGCAATAAATAAATAAATAATGTTTTATTTCTTAGTAAATTTGAATCAATTTTTTTCAGAATGTCTACCTGATACCTACCACCGGTTCAGGAACTACCCCAGCGAGAAGAATCGGCGTAAGAAACTCACACTTTCAAAGTCAAACGCATAAGTACAAAATACGGACGGAACGCGACGAAATAGTGTGTCGTCGGTAATTTAAAATACATTGCGGGCGTAATCATGCGGAATTTACGCCGCGTATCTTCGGCCGAGTGTGTTTAGACACATAGGCTATGTTTTACTTCGGAAAAAAGAAATTTATTTATCTAATAAACCGCGGTCAACACCTCGCGGCACAATTTTAAAATCAAAGTACTTTGCCGATGTTTAAATACGCTCGTTCATAAAAATTCACCTGTTTTCACGGCTGAGCGTTACGGTACGTTTTGAGCTACCATCAAAGAACTTATCAATAATGCTTTTAAAATAGACAAAATAGTATTTAAAACCTAACTGGCTAGACTTGGGGCCGAGAGTCTCATATATGGCCCAGAACCAGTCTGTGGTATAACTCCCAGTACCACAAAGCAAGTGCTCAAGGAATGGGGTCATAGACTAAGCAGGAAGCAATGGGCTGAGACCCCTGGCCTTGAACATTCCAAGGCACTAATAATTTCTGGCTTCAACAAGAAACTATCAGAATTAGTGCTCACCATGGGTAGGAACTAATTAAGAATCCTTACCAGAAGCCTAACTGGGCACTGCAAGCTCAACAAACACCTAAACAGAATGGGTATTTGTAGCATAACGACTTGCAAATTCTGTGAGGAGGAGGATGAAACACCTATTCACCTTCTCCTCGACTGTCCTGCTCTACTACAGAGCAGGAACAGGCACCTTGGTCGCCACGAATACTCATCCACAGAGGAAATTCGTGGCACCAACCCCAACCATATCGTTCAATTTGTGAGCAGTATTGGGTTGGGGATGATTCTCTAGTGCGAAGGAGTCACAATAGATCCTCATGGGTCGCAGTGACGCCAGGGCTATAGCGACCTGCCTTCTTTAAAAAAAAAACCTCAGGAACCTTATAATATTAAGTATAAATGTTCATCTATACTTAATAATATTATAAATGCGAAAGTGTGTCTGTCTGTCTGTTACCTCTTCACGCCCACACCACTGAACTTTTTTTTCTGATTTTTTCTGATTCACCACTGAACTGAACACTGATTTTGCTGAAATTCGGTATGGAGATACTTTGAGTCCCCAGAAAGGACATAGGATACTTTTTATCCCGGAAAAATGTACGGCTCCCGCGCGATAAACGAATTTTGGTGCAACAGAGTTGCGGGCGTCATTTAGTTACATATGAAAGTTTGCTCTACTTATAATTAACCCATCAAACCCCGTACGAGAACAATAGAAAGGCTATTGTGTCTAGTTTTTCCACGATCGAAAGATTAAAGAAAATGAAATACAAAAAGGATTTCCCAACAGTTAATGAGCTGTAATGAATAAGTTGGGATTACTGGTCTGAGCCGCGGTCGCGTTCAGTGTCAAATTGCTGTCCTCCAGTCCTCCTAATTAAACACTAGCGGGTTCCTTTTGATTAAAATTTGGTTTTCGTTTTATTGCTAGATTAACTATGGGGACGTGAAATATTTTAAAATTCACATTTATGCGTGAACTTTTAGACATTTTGTTAATTATAATGCAGTAACTGATGAATTGGACTACAGCTTGAAGCTATAAAGATTTTGATATAATTCGATAGATGTGTGGGAATAATGTGTGGAGGCCAAAGGAAGATCTTCCGACCGAGCGAGGTGGTATGCCAGGTCAGGCCAAAGCCCACGTGATACATTTTAGCTGTTGTATATATACCGACGCGCTTAGAAAACTTCGATAGCGCGATGCAGGAATGTTAGGCGAAATGTGGGTACCGCCACATCACTCCCCCCCGAAGACCGGAGGTCGAATCTTGAAGTCTTGTCGCTTGAGTCGCCAGTGCCAGGGAGTTCTAGTGAGTCGGAACTGTTGCAGTGAGTCCCAGTGAGTCGGAACTGTAAGCTGCTGCACGGGATCCAGTGAGTCGGATAGCTGCCGTGCGGGGCCGATGCTACGTGCTGACCAGGAGAGATGTGCTCTGCTTGCTGACCGGTCGGTGTAGTGAGAAAGCCCGATGATGCCGATGCGGAGTCGCCCAGGCCGCGGTACGTTGCGGCTAGTGGACGAGGTACCCGATGAGGCGATGCTGGCTGGCGCGGTGCGAAGGGGCGGGGGGTGATGATGATGAAGGAGGCGTGTTCTGTCGAGGGTCACCAATGTGGGAATAATGTGTGGAGGTCAAAGGAAGATCTTCCGACCGAGCGAGGTGGTATGCCAGGTCAGGCCGAAGCCCACGTGATACATTTTAGCTGTTGTATATATACCGACGCGCTTAGAAAACTTCGATAGCGCGATGCAGGAATGTTAGGCGAAATGTTGGTACCGCTACAGATGCATTTCTTGCTAGTAGCGAGACTTTTTTGAAATCGGCGCATATTAAGCCCAGCAACCCATCTGCAGCTCTTCTAATGTTTCGAGTGTCCATGGGCGACGGTAGTTGCTTTCCATCAGGCGACACTTTTCTCGTTTGCCCCCTTACTTAAAAAAAACTTTGTACTTTATCGAAGGTTAGGTAGACCTTCAGAACTTGATACCTCCTGAAGTAACCGCGACCGAAGCTCCGTAGTAATTTCTGGTCGTTCTTACTATCTTGTACTAATGTTAAGTATTCTGTCATCTGTGCCTCTATAGGAGTCATATATACAGGAAAACTTTCAACATATTTTATAAAATGACGAAGTATGGCTATCACAGGCTTTTGGGCCAATATTAAAACAGCCTGTGTAAATTATGTAACGAGGTCATGCTATTAAATTCAATGTTCGCGTGGGGACAATCAAACACATAAAAAACTTTTTCATTTGTGGCGCAAGTTTTTTTAAGCATAAAGCATATTTTATCGCGGGCTTTAAATCAATAAATTCCGTAACGAAAAAACCGAACCTGGGGCCGTACCATGACAATGTTTTGAGACTCAAACAATCGTACGAGAATGCCGCGTCCTACTCTAACAAACGTGAAATGACGTCGTACGAGTAGGACGCGGCATTCTCGTTCGATTGTTTGAGTCTCAAAACGGTTTCGTAGTAGGCCTACTGCATCGTCGTTTCAGTTCGGCAGACTTCGGCACGGTGTTTGTGTGCGTGCGACGTCTAGACGTATGCGAAATTGCATAAGTTGTTAAAAAATGCTATACTTTACCGCGGCAGACCCCAAGTGTCACGCATATTTTTTTTATTATAATAGATCAGTTTGTCCGTAGTAATAGACGTTTATTTCCTATGGGAGTAAAACTAACGCAACTAAAACGTTGGCTGATGAAAGTCTAATTTTCTTGCAACATGACATAATAATTATTATAATAGGTACAAAAGATTATAATGGGTAATAAAATAGATTACAACATCCTGTACGAATTCTGCAGCAGATTTTATAAGAACGAAAAAACCAGCAAAATCAAACCGACTGTTTGGATGCTACGTACCTACGGTTAGACACATATACATACAGACACGTAAATCTTTTTTCTTCTCTTTTTTCTCACGGTTATAGAAAGTTACTTGAATATTATAGTACTGTTGCGTATTTACATATTATTATACCAACGCAAATGTATGAAATTGCGCCTAGTATATTAGTATAGTTAGCATCAATGCAAAGATGTGGGATGGCACTATGTAAGGCAGTAATCGCTTTTGAAATGTAATATGAGCCCGAATTAAACTCTACTAGGCGTCTTCCTACGGCTTCAAATTAGGGTGATCATTTAATTACCCTAATACCACGTTACCGAAAATATGAATTTCGTATCAAGAGATTATAATTCCCGTATATTTTGTACACGAATACATGTTTTGAGATTTACACGCCTGTAGATAATCCGTTTATGGAATTTAACCCTCGCAAAATGTATTTTTAAATACGATGAGGGATAAAGGTGATTGCTTTTTTACCTGAATACGTAACCAAAAGGAAGGTGATTTTGGAATATTGGATTGTGTAATATTTAAGGCTCCAATATTATATTTTGGCTTTAATTTTATATTTTTTATGTAATTTTACATTTTTAATTTTTTTTATTTAGATAAAGTTTTAAGAGGTTGCGTCTTACAGTACCTAAAGAAAGTAGGTGTATGGCAAATTCAGTAGATTTATCCTTAAGCCTCCATTATACTCTAAATAATACGACAAGGAAGCCTCGAGCAGTGCCGGATCAGTGCATCATTTGGTAGAGCTAGCTTTAGTAAATGATGCACTGATTGAATTATTATAATATGCTGTAGCAATTAGTGCATTGCTAGCAATGCACTAATTGCTACAGCGTATTATAATCCGTTACTAGTCACAAAATAATATTAGAAATATGCTGTAAGTGTAGTTTCGTGACAACATAATATTGAATTCGTTACATACATAAAAAATTCAGCTTCATATTCCTTGTTACAGGTGGAGTTCCACACGACGGAGTCAGTGGTCACGGTGGACTGGGAGAACGGCTTCGTGGAGGCATCCGCGAAAGAAAACATCAACGTCTCCCAGATCTTCAAAGAGCTGCTAGTCCAGGCCAAAGTGAAGTACAATCTGTCCCCCGCGTTGCGGCGCCGGCGGCGGCAGTCCCTCCCCACGGGACCCCAGGGTCCACCAGGGTCCGCCCCATCACCGTCAGCCTCCACCCAGCCTCACGTCCCGTCGGCCGCCCAGCTAGCCCACCTCCAGCAAATAAGGGAACGGCACGCGAACAGCAAAAGAAACTCGTGCGTCATCTCCTAAGCTATACGCAATAACAAATTTTGTCTTCCTATACTGTAATTTTGTATTACTTTGACCTCAGTGTAGATATTTGGTGTTTGAGATACAGGTTTATACTATTCGTTCCCTTCCATGTATAGCGTAAGTAGAGTATATCATAGGCTATCCTTCTAAGTGTAATTAATCGTATTCCAATAATGTAACTGAACGCCAATGCCGTGTGCAATAAGTTAAGATTTATGCGTCGACCGAAACGACTAGAAAATCCTGAACCGAACCGCTAAAAAGGGAGAACAATTATTTTTATGGTCCTTATCTACTCGTAGTTGACTTAATAGACCGTAAAAGTGCTCTACGGTATTTTCAGAATACAGCTTTTTACTGAAACATATTAACTATATCTTTACAGTAGAAAAATAATAAGTACAGTAAGTAATTCATCACAGTTGACACCTGCTACTGGATCTTGCTAATCGGCAGAGCGATATACGTAACAGCCTTGCAACAGGCAATCGACAGCAAAAATTGAGCAAAACAAACGCCTGTTACCCTCACCTGTCGTAAGATAATCACCCTGCAACACTGACAAGAAAGAATTGCAGTCTACTAAATCATTGAAGAAGGGACACTTATTATTATTAATCCGAGGTTAAAAACATCTACTTACATTTTCAAATTGTTTAAAACCAAATCTTCATATTATAATACTAAGGTACCTTTACAGAAGAGACAAGCCTCTATAGCCAAGGCATTTTCTTTAACGCTCTTTATAGAATCGCCGATCAAAATTTATGGAATTGACATAATATGAGTCATTATAGGCCTGGAGATAGTGACACAAAATTCTTGGTGATTTGTGCCAGTATGGCGGTTTTACAGGGGTATAATTACGTAAAGGCAAAAAGGAAAATGATGGTCATAGCGCTCGCACTGGCAGCCCAAACGCGTGGGCGTTAATCGAACGTGTCGGATAAATGACGAGTGTCGAACGATTTGTTCCACAAAAATGCTTGTATTTTCAGATAGTCGAAAAAAAAATAAGTAGGCGAAAGCGTAATGCCATACTTGTCGGGTGCGGCTTACAGCCCGCCATACCGACGCGAATACGTTAATTTTAATTAAAAAAATTTGAACCATTTGTACCAGGCTAATTTTTGCATAGCTAATCATCGTCGAGTAGCTTGTATTTTCAGATAGTCGAAAAAAAATAAGTAGGCGAAAGCGTAATGCCATACTTGTCGGGTGCGGCTTACAGCCCGCCATACCGACGCGAATACGTTAATTTTAATAAAAAAATTGAACCATTTGTACCAGGCTAATTTTTGCATAGCTAATCATCGTCGAGTAGCCATTCACGAAAATCACCTTGCCATACTTTTCCGACAGCGCCCAATGGCCGCCATACCACTGCAAAGGTGTAAGTTTTTTTTTTCGCCACACGATTTGTACCACCCTGAAACTTTTTTAACAGTTCCCTGTATGATCATAAATACGAGTCTGACAATGCCATACCTGTGGGAGGCAGCGAATGTGAATAATATTTTTTTCAAAATCCTAAGATTTCATACGTAATTCAAACGGTTTTTCAAGTATGGCTCCACTTTTTCCGTCTACTACAAGTATGGCAAATATAATAATGGTCACATTGTATCGTATAATTTCCAAAAATCCAAATGCCATACTGGTACAAATCGTCCAATTTTTATCACTTTTTTGCTCAAGTCCGATAGTCATCCCGCCCCATGGTTACAATCTATAACAATTTTTTTTTTGGTACAATTGTCAAATGACGAGACTACAATGATGACATGATGTAAAAAATGATTTTACGTATCTTATAGTCGTATTTTTAAAACGTGTCAAATAAATAAGTATTTCAAGTATGGCAGCACTTTTTCCCCCTGCCAGAAGTATGGGAAAAATAATTACGGTCATATTTTGTCAAATACTTTCCAAAAATTTAAATGGCACAAATCATTTGGCGAAAAAAATATCTTACACCTTTGCAGTGGTGTGGCGGCCATTGGGCGCTGTCGGAAAAGTATGGCAAGGGGATTTTCGTGAATGGCTACTCGACGATGATTAGCTATGCAAAAATTAGCCTGGTACAAATGGTTCGATTTTTTTATTAAAATTAACGTATTCGCGTCGGTATGGCGGGCTGTAAGCCGTACCCGACAAGTATGGCATTACGCTTTCGCCTACTTATTTTTTTTCGACTATCTGAAAATACAAGCATTTTTGTGGAACAAATCGTTCGACACTCGTCATTTATCCGACACGTTCCATGCCCACGCGTTTGGGCTGCCAGTGCGAGCGCTATGACCATCATTTTCCTTTTTGTCTTTACGTAATTATACCCCTGTAAAACCGCCATACTGGCACAAATCACCAAGAATTTTGTGTCACTATCTCCAGGCCTATTATCTTTGTCCACACTGGGCCTTTTTTTGTTCATCAAGGGCATGCGTTATAGCGCAGTCAACAGCGAACGTGAGGCATGCCCGTGACGCGCGTGGAAATCGTAGCGCTTGCTATGATACTTTTCTTTCAACGCGGGTGGATTTTGACGCATTCAATTATTAAAAATGCCAAAAGTTGAATAAAAATAAGAATATGACGAAAATTGAAGATAAAATTGTAAAATGTTGACATAGCTAATTGATGTCCACTTCATTTTATCGAACGCGTTAATTGCATACATTTTGATTGGAGATTCCATAAAGAAGCGATAAAAAAAGGACTTGGCTAAAGGGCGACCAGACCATGGAGTTTTCTAGTTGTTTCCATCGGCTATTATTATGTTCTCTTTCAGACTAACTGTTTGGGACTCGTGATAAAGTGCTAGAGTGACTGGTGACTGTATAGTAAGTATTTCTAGTCTTTTATAAACGTGCTAGCGAAATCGTGACCTAAGTCCGTTTCTAGGTTAGATTTTTTAAATTAACACTAAACTTTTACAATAATTATCGATGTTAGAGTCTATGACAATCTATCAGATGTTTGAGATATTATAAAATAAAATATTAATGATGTATTACTTTATTATTGTTACCTGAATATACGTTATGTTTCTTCTTTTAGATATATTATTAAGTAAATTGTTTGTTAATATTATATATTTCTTACATTTCTTGCAAAAATATTTTTAGCAATATCCCGTGAAATTAACTACAACCTGTAAATAAATGAGTGAATGCCTCAACTTTGATTACTATAAATAATAATACACTTTTGTTTCTTTCTGTGGCAAGAATTAATTGTTTTTTTTTTTTTTGTGTACATTAATAGTGATTAAAACTAGTACAGTTTTAATCAATTTAATTTAATCAGACTTTATAGACCTGGGGTTAGTAACAGATTTTCATGACCAAGTCCCTCCCAACCGAAACTTCGTAAAATGAATAAGGGACTTATACTATGCATACTAGCGACCGTCAGCTGCGACTCCGTGTGTGGGGTGGGCACTGGGCAGTGGCAGCCTCCCAAAGATGAAGAAAAAAAATTTTTTTTCAGTCATTTCCTTTCATTTGAAAATTTATCAGAGTATTGTTAAAATACTCTAGTAAACAATTAAAAAAATCAGCTAGCTGTAAGTCAGTGGAAAAGTCGTCAGCTGATAAATTTAAGTAGGTATAGATGCTGTTGCCTTACACCTTTCAAGGTACCAGCTGACAAACTTTCCACTGAGATACAGCAAGCTGACATTAATTTTCATTCATAGTAGTATATAAACGATCACCAGGTAAAGTTTTAGCTGAGAGGAAATCATTGAAAATATAATTTTTTTTTCATGTTCAAGGAGCCAGCTGACGTATAATCCACCGTGTTATGTTCAGCTGACTATGTTTTTCTTTCAAAATACTACATAAACTATACTCTGATAAATTTTCAAATGAGAGGAAATGACTGAATTTTTTTTTTCTTCATGGGTGGGAGGCTGCCACTGCCCAGTGCCCACCCCACCCACGGAGTCGCAGCTGACGGTCACTAGTATTCATAATATAAGTCTCATATGTATTGTACAAAGTTTCGCCCGGGAGGAAATCATTGACCAAAAATTTACCTGGCTCCCGGGCCATTAGTAAAATAGAATACAACACACATCATTGTATTTTAATTATGCAAAATATTATGTTGTTACAACTCTTAACCTCTATGAGTTGGACTTTAAAACTTGATTCTTTTTAAAAAATATATTTTTACCACAGTATAATTATTAGTAAACATACAGTAAATCAACTCCTAAAATCCAACTTGATCAATAACTAAACTAAAGATTTACTTGCGAGCGACATGCTGCGTCAAAGTTATCTTAGTTTTTATTATTTGTAGTCTATAAGCAATTAAGCACACTGATGTGTTATTTTTTTGGTGTGACGATGTATGTATACTCTAATGTATATATTTATATTGATTCGCTAGTATGAAACGTTCATAAATTATATAATTTAGAACATAATTCGTGAAATATGATCCAACTTTTGATGTTGCCGTCGAGTGTAATCATTTGCCAACTGTCACAAAGTGGCGGGTCTCAAAACTCTAATTTTAAACTAACATCACACAAACCTTGATATCACACGACCACAGTATAAATGTCAAACAGTAGATTCCTGAAACTAAAAGCGAACTAAGACAAACTTACACAGGTAAAAGTTAACGCACACTACTAATGCCGCTTTTCTTGTCATGCATGTTGTCATGGTCCTTCGCGCGTGTGTTGCTTGCACGATAGGAAAAACATCTATGATATAATAGTATTGTGATAGGATGCTGGCAACTTGCATGCGGATCAATCCGGACGCGAATCAACACGCATGACAAGAAGTTAGAAGAGCGCCCATAAAAACTACATTACAGTTCGACAAGGCTTTAAATGAATATGTCAATGATGTCAATGGGCGCTGCTGGTAAATGAGAACTGTCAAAAATGACGTTTTTGTATGGTAGAAGCGTTAGTTCCTTTTCTCGTCACGTTCATAAACAGCCTTGTCGAACTGTATTTCCAATTTAACGCTAATGACCCCAATTGGGTTGGTCTAGCATGAACGTGGTCTACTGTATATATTTGTATTGTGCTACTACTATTCATTTAAATCTTATTTTTAGAAAATTTAAAAATATTCTGCAAAAACAGAAAAAGCTCTTTAAGCGCGAGGCATGAAGCTTTTAATAACTAAGTAATATCGTGCATACAAAAGCTGTTCTTAAAGAGTCATTAACTTTTAAGCTCGCAACAAAACAATTGCGCTTCTTTGCTTTAAAATTTTCTCTGAATTATATCCTACTAAAAGTATCTCCATGCCAAATTTCAGCAAAATCGGATCAGCGGTTTGGGCGTGAAGAGGTAACAGACAGACAGACAGACACACAAACAGACAGACAGACAGACAAACAGACAGACAGACACACTTTCACATTTATAAATTAGTATGGATATGGATGATGATTGCCTCTAATTTTTTATAATGGATTAGTGCGATGTATTTAATTATATTATCAGAAATAGACCAATAACAACGAGAACACTTCCCGTTTCTATAAAAACTTATTTTCAAATTAATTAATAATTATTATTATGAGTTAAAATTTATACTTGGGTTTTCGGAACGAAAATCATCTAGAGTCTAAACATAACCTACCAAAACCAAAGTCATCTACCGAATTTCGTGCAAATCAGTGTGCGTAGAGGGATAACGGACAGAAACACATTTATATTATTAGTATGGATAATTTCCTGCAAACCGTAATAAAACGGTTACGTAAACCTTTATTGCGGAAATCAAGAACTCAAATATTTTTCCCAAGTTGTAACTTAAGAGTTATGAAATTCGTAGTATCCCGTAACTTGAGGCTACTAACTACAGTGCGGTTATGTAAACAGGAAAATAGGGTTTTTATTAATATTTACTAGCTGACCCGGCAAATGTTGTTTTGGCATAAGCACTATACATATACTTACATATACACTATACATATACACTACTTATATACTATAATAATATGTATTATTATTTAGTACTTATGCATAATAATATGAAATTTTCTTTTGGACCATTCTGTCTAATATAAGCCGTACGGTCTATTAAAATCCGTGCATATTTTTTAAGATCTGATAACAATTTATAAAGGGACAAACATCGGGAATCGACAATTTTTATTGACATAATAATGATTAATGTCGCGATTATCACAGAAACAGTACATATTAAGTACAGTTGGTTGATAAATATGTATAAATATATGAAGCCCAACTTTCATCATCATCATCCCTATCCAGTGATCCAATCCAGCGCTGGATTGCTACTGTAATAATGTAAATGGGCACTGGAATGTAATTAAGAGCCTGTCCAGATGCGGCGTTTTACGCGCGAGTGAGCAACTCGCGCGTTTTTTTTTATGAAATAAGGGGGCAAATGAGCAAACGGGTCACCTGATGGAAAGCAACTCCCGTCGCCCATGGATACTCGCAGCATCAGAAGAGCTGCAGGTGCGTTGCCGGCCTTTTAGGGGTAATAGGGGAGGGTAGGGAAGGGAATAGGGAAGGGAATAGGGAAGGGAATAGGGAAGGGTGGGGAAGGGAAACGGGTAGGGTATTGGGCCTCCGGTAAACTCACTCACTCGGCGAAACACAGCGCAAGCGTTGTTTCACGCCGGTTTTCTGTGAGGACGTGGAATTTCTCCGGTCGAGCCGGCCCATTCGTGCCGAAGCATGGCTCTCCCACGTACATACATTACGCGCGTACCCGTGATACTAGAGCTACATATATCGCGTCCAGATGCCTACGCGCTTTTTCTTATTTGCGCATAAAATGCTTGCAATGAGCGGGACTCTCGACTTGCCGGTAAAACACGCGAGCGACGCGCGAGTCGAGATACTATGGGTGCTATTGCAGAGTCCAGAACTACGCGCGAGTCCGTTGCGAATGGACGTATTTGATTGGAGCGTGATAGCTTCGAGTCCATGTGTGTAGCGTAAAAACGCGCGTAAAACGCGATATCTGGATACAATAGAAATTGAAACGCGCGTATGGATTTCGCGCGTAAAACGCATCATCTGGACAGGGACTAAGTGCATTCCACCAATTCTGGACTGAATCACTGGATTTCAACAATATAAGCCCGCTATGATTATAACATCTGTGAGCACTGTGTAGCTCTTTTTATTAGTAGGGACTAGGGAGGAAGGAGGGTAGATAAGTTGGGTCGTGAATTTATTTTTTTCACTCAAATGAAGGTAAATGTTAATTTGAGTTCCATTCAACATGTTTGACATCATTTAAACGTATAACATTTTATGAGTGCTTTTGATATGGAACTGGGTCGAAAGCCTGAAATAATCTACAACACTTTTTGTCTCAATGCCCATCAAACCCAAGCGGGAAAAACCTATAATATTGTATAATTTATTTAACAATATCTTTATTATATTCGTCAGCGTATTAGTGTTTGTATTTCTTAATTTATATTTTAATAGTGTCCAATGTATGTTACGTAAATAAATAAAAAATATGATTGGAAAAATGTATTATAATTCGATATATTTATAATTCGAGAGAATAATATGATAATATAAAATATAGGGAGTGCCTCCGCTGCCGGCGCCGGTTGCGGTAATGGCCGCCGGCGCCGGTTGCTGAAATGGCTGCCAGCGCTGATTTCCGAACTCCGAAGTTTGCCGAAGTCACGCGATGTTTGCCGAATAGGCTGCCGGCGCCTATTTGGCAAACATCGCTTGTCAAATGACAGAATAATGATCAAAAACATCAGTCTTGAGCTAAAGGACTATGAAAAGTACAAATAATAAGGTCATAAGTAGTCATATTGTAAGGATGCATATTTGAATCCTTCGATCGGGGATTCTTGGAAATGTCATTGTATTCTATTGTTGACGCGATCCCCGGTGCTCGTATGGGGCTTAAATCTTGATGGGTTGATGGTGGTATTGATGATGCTGATAAATGTGATCTGCATAGTAGCATTGCTTCTTTAAACAACGCTGAAACTCTCTAAGTCTAATATGTACATAAGGAATCTGAAGTTCTGTTCAGTACCTTCGGAAGTATACCACGGGGTTTATAACTGTAGCTGTGGTGCAAAATCTTACTTTTTTGAAAAAAGGTAGCTAAGGTAAAGCTATGCTAAGAAAATGCACCACAAAAAACTAAAATATCCACAGCCGAACAAATAGGTAAGTAGCTACTTAGCTAACTTTCACCTTTGGAAGTCGGTAAAGTCGAATAAATTAATTGAGATTATAATAATTTCTTTTTAAAATTTGTGTATCGGGACTGGAACCTAGCGCTTTACGCATTATCACCGGCTCCCATTTTGAGTGCCAGCGCCGGCAGCCGTTGTTTTATATCTCTGCTGCCGGCAGTATACTTACCGCCGGCTCCCATTACTGATATTTTTGGGAGCCGGCGCCGGTAGCGGAGGCACTCCCTAAAATATATACTTAATTACAAAGAGACTATGTAACTATCATTTTATTTCTACAAATTATTGTAAGATTACATTTAAGGGTACATCTATATTGTACGTGATTTATTGGAGATTTAAATGATGTATTTGAAAATAGGTATAGAGTAAGTAAAATCATAGACTAAGGAAAACAATTCCTTAGTCTATGGTAAAATAAATTGAGCTGGAGGAAGGTAAAGTTAATTTGAAGCTTGTATAGGCTGTGGTAACCTAAAGGTTCTTGGCGAAAACCGGCGCATGTGTGGAGTGTACAATGTACCATCGAAGAAATTGATTCCTAGGCAGTTGATGAACCTACGTCATTTGGTCGGATCATTTTAATTCAATGTTAATTGTGATATGTCGCCTGGGTTTGACGTAACGCGACTAAACTACGTAGGTCACTCATTTGCCTAGGAATCAACTTTTCTGATGCCACATTATCTACGCGCAGATACATGTTAATCCACCCTTATCGCTAATCTACCAATAGCATGATCTCACCAAAGAGACCTAAAATTAAAAGTTGTTTACCGAGTGAACTTTTTGTGTGAACCGAGTGAGTTTCGCGCAGTCTATATATTACGGCTCTGGTTTTCCTTTTCTAAACTGCATATTGCACAAAATGGATTTGATATTAAAAATGGATTAGAGATCTCGAGATAAAGCATTTATTGCAAAGGTCGCCGCCACCGCAAGCAAATAAAATGCAACTTTATTATTAATTTAGAAGCATTGGTTGCTTGATCAATATCTGAAGAAAATGAAACATAGGTTTCATTTTTAGGTAGGCTTTAGAACCTAGTTTTTTTTTTTTTTATTAAATAAGGGGGCAAACGAGCAGACGGGTGACCTGATGGTAAGCAACTACCGTCGCCCATGGACACTTGCAACATCAGAAGAGCTGCAGGAGCGTTGCCGGCCTTTTAAGAGTTCGTAAAGTGGCACTTTATTTAAAATTTTGTTTGAGCTTCGAGCTGACTTCAAATCTTCAGATTCAGATTGGGAGCGAAATATTATCGAGCTCTGTACCTATTTCAGTTTTACCTACATAGCTTCGATTGAAAAAAACATATATTTTGTGAAATAATTACATCGTGTATTATACTTTATACTGTATCTACTAGGCGAAACATGGCGGTAGTAGTCATTGACTCCCTCTCAAAAACTTTTCATTTTCTATACAAAGCCGCTATTGACAACGCCTTTGTCAATCGCGGCTTATATAGAAAATGACAAGTTTTTGACAGGGAGTCAATGACCGCTACCGCCATGTTACAGTACAGTATAGTTACGTCCTTAGACGAATATTCCTTCCATCAGGTGATTCGTTTGCTCGTTCATACATTTACATCTTATCCCGAGATCTCTGAGAATGTAAAATGTATTGCAATCAGTAAACTATTATCATAGTCCCTTGTATCGTCTGAAACGTCTGTATGCCGTGTACGATACTTTAAATAAATATAATCCAGTATGATAATATAATGATCGTTTTATTTATATTGATGATTTTTATAGCATGAAAATACATTATTCTACAAAACACTGGCGAAAACTAGCTTTTTTATAAATCACAAATTATTTCATTTATTTCCAAGTAACATACAGTCAAGTGATCATATTTCTTACACAAGATAATAATAATAAAATTAATCTATGTACTATCACCCGGGCTAGCATACGAACCAGTAGAAATGCGAAAGTATAGACAAACTGTGAAGATAAACTTAAGGTGCCGTTCCGATCTTTTTTCGTTCCGAAAAATTCAATTAAAATGCCGCTTTATGATAGACTATAATAGTCCTAAAAATTAAAATAATATTCTACTTTATGACATAGACTATAGTCTGTCATAAAGTGGCATTTTAATTGAATTTTTGTCGGTCGCGATTAGCCGCGGTAAAGATCGGAACGGCACCCTAAGTTTATGTCCACAGTTTGTCTATACTTTCGCATTTCTACGGGTGGCCGTGCTAGCCCGGCACGTCATTTACACTGATATTATATGCGAAAGTGTGTCTGTCTAATTTAACTCTTCACGCCCAAAACTACTGAGTCGATTTTTCTTAGATTTGAAATTTGATATACCTTGAGTCCCGGAAAAGGATATGGGATACTTTTTATTCCGCAAAAACGTGCGGTTCTCACGCGATATAGTTTTTACGCAACGGAGTTGCAGCCGGCATCTAGTATAAAATAATTTATGTACCGTAAGTTGGGGCTATTCGGAAACCGTGGGGCTATTTAAAAAAAATAAAAAGAAAAGATTTGGTAATTTATAACTTTTGTTTTACTGGTAAGTATTACATTTTTTTTTCATCTGGCAATACTTCAACTAAAACTGTAGTGGGGGACGAAGTTTGGAGGTAATAAAACTATTGTAAGTGCTGCAAAACTAATTTAGAAAAAAATCGTCAAAATTGAACCTATTTATGTGTGGCCTAATTTTGGTGTGTTACGAGAAGTTTTTAGATGTAAGATAAATATGGGATTTGTCACATATCGTACGTTTTCTTGTGATTCTAATGATTTATACCGGCGTTTCCTAACGTTTTTACATCGCCATATCTATTTTGTTTTATAAATTGGGGCTTTTTGAAACAGATTTGGGGTTATTCGGAACAAAATTCCAAATAGCTCCAACTTTCACTACACATCACTTTCCTTCTAATATAAACCTTCCCTGGACTTCCACGCACATTTAAATACACAATACATTTTTTAACATGGGGAAATGCTTTACGCATCCCCGGCAAATTGGGGATATCGGCCGGGGTATGTAGGACTCCTGCGTAGTCTACCCACTAAAACCCCATGGTGCTCCACTCATCGCAAGGCAGAGTTGCGGGTACGATAGAACCTACCGCAACAAACTGTTACCACCCTAACAGATGTGGGAGGTATTATTGTTATTCAACAAACGTAGGCGGTGTTTCAAGTATTATGGAAGCGCTCGATGTCGCGGACAATAATATTATCCCGGAGTTAATTTGACCGTACTATTACAATGTGAATTATAACAGTAGACCACATTTATACAACTCGAGTCGGACACAGAATTAGTGTTTTGATATCGTTGGAGTCGGGCACATTGTAATCCTTAGTAAAATTATAAATGTGAAAGTGTGTCTGTCTATCTGTCATCTCTTCACGCTTAAACCGCTGCACCGATATTGATGAAAGGTATGCTGATATTTTGAGTCCCATCAAAGGACATAGGATAGTTTCTAACGGAGCTGCGGGTGTCATCTAGTTTTTTATAACTTTAACTAGCTGTTGCTCGCGAATTCGTCCGCGTTAGCATAGTAGATCACATCCCAAGTATTATTTATTGTACAAAAATATTCAATGTACAGAATTGACTTTCCTACGATTTTATTATAATATATACTTAGATGTACCGCGCGACTTCGCTTGCGTAATTTAGGAATTTCACGCAACCGTACAAATTTCCGCAAAAAATAGACTATGTCCCTTCACGTGGTCTATTCTTCATGTTTGTCAAATAATATAACTAGTAGTTCAGATTAAGATAATAAGCCCTTTCATATAATTTTCCCGTTTTTTCCACATTTTCCTCTATTTCTTCGTTCCTATTAGTCTTAGCATGATAAAATATAGCCTATAGCCTTCCTCGATTCATTAATCGATAGCCCGTTCAATCGGTAGCCCATTGGCTACCTTACACTGAAAGAATTTTTTTAAATCGGACCAGTAGTTCCTGAAATTAGCGCGTGCAAATAAGCCCTTTCATATAATTTCCCCCGTTTTTCCACATTTTCCTCTATTTCTTCGTTCCTATTAGTCTTAGCGTGATAAAATATAGCTTATAGCCTTCCTCGATTAATGGGCTACCTAACAGTAAAATAATTTTTCAAATCGGACCAGTAGTTCCTGAGATTAGCGCGTTCAAACAAACAAACAAAAAAAAAACAATTTACAAACTCTTCCCAATCATAATATTATAATATTATTAGTATAGATTAGCAAAATGCATATATTTTGTATAAAACACTAATTGGCTAGATTAGATTTTCTAAAACGGTTGATTTGTTCAACGGACAATAAAAAGGTCCACATTCCTTACCACAGCAACTCGTGGGTGCCAGGATCAACAATCGTAATTCGTAAGCAAATCCAACATCCTTTGATGTGAACTCAGGTACCATGGGACCATGAGGCATTGTATTTTACTGTATGTTATTTAAGCTGTACCTAAATCAATAAATTTCACAGCCTGTCGGGAACCGCTCAATAGCAATCACCTGGTGCCCCGCAAACAGTTGATATTGGTTCAGCCATTTATTACACGATTACCGCACTACCTTACAGCTTAATTGAAGCTGTTATTGACTAGATGTTGTAGAATTGGCTACAATTTGTTTATCAGGAGGAGTCCTAGGCTGCGTCTCCACCAGATATATTGTGTTGCGAGGAATGTGTTTTTGAGAACCAATAGAATCACTTCATTGACATGAGAGGTTTTTTTTTTTTTTTTTTTTTTTTTTTTTTTTTTTTTTTTTTTTTTGTCCGGAGGGGGAAATGCATTACGCATACCACCCAGGCGCAGGGGGCGACCCGAGTGGTGATGTGGGACTCCCGTAGCTAATGAGACCACGGTATACCCACTAAAACCCCCCCCCCCCCCCATCTTCCGCCTCGCCGCCTTTTGACGGGGCCACAGGAACGATACACACATCTGCGACCCCGCCAGCGGCCCGAAGACTCCACGATGGGCGCACAACACGTGCGCCCTCCTCCTCGGCCCCCACCAGGGCTGTAGCAGACGCCCCCCGAGTCTGCTACTTGCAGGCCATGTGGCAGATCAGGACTGTGGCTCTGCCACCGACCACACCTCGGCCGCAGAGGATAGGGCAAGCGGCGCACCGTAATACCTACTTGCCTCTTCCTCTGCGGCCCCACCTCGGTGCGCATCCGCAGCGGACTTCTCCAGTCCGCTGGGAGCGCCCTCCTCGGGCCAGGCGGCGACACCGGCCGGCCCTGGTTGCCTCTTTGCTTCACCGCGGTTGTCCAAGCCGCGGTTACTAGAGCCCCACCGCCGCGACAAGGCGAGCAACCATCGGGGGGTGACATGAGAGCTTGCCATAACATTGCTCAGCTCGGTGATGCTATTGGATTTTAAAACACATTCCTCACATCGCTGGTGGAAACACAGCCTTAGGCTGGGTTAATGCGGCGACACCAACGCGCGGTTCGGCAGCTACACCACGAGATGGCAAGCAAATGCGTGTAAATGACAGCTTCACCGCGCCGCTATTTAAGTCTGTTCTTTCGAAAAAAGCATGCAGATGAAACAACTTTTCATCGGCATTAACAGAGAAATTATATCTGAAAAAAATAATTAGTAATCTACATGATATGATATAATTTAGTTTTGCCATATTTTTTCTATCGGTATCACATACCTAATAAAGAAATAAAAAACCAAATAACCTCCAAATAGTTGAATGAAACCACTTTACTCCTTCATTATTTATCAAAAGAATATATAAAAAATATCTACTGCTTTGCAATACATAAGTTAATCATTTGGTTTTTTTACTTTTTTGAAATATGTATTATATTAAGCCTTAAAAAGGTTTTTTTCTCCTATTTCGCCCTATCATGGACGCGGCGAGCGTCGCAACCGCCACCGTACAAGGCGCGCTGTTATGAATGTTATTTTAATGTCATTTACGTCGATATTCGCACTGACAGACAATGGACCTGCTAATTTAGGGAGAGAGAGCCCTTAAATACATCGTTTGATGATGAAACCGCAAAACCGCGCGTTCGGGCGTGTGCATATAAATCCAGCATTACTAAGAAGGCTGTCTGGTCGCGCTCCTCTAACAAGAACAACTACAGACTAAGGGTCAATTCAGACAGCAACGCGACGCTTAGATATGCATTACCATGGACGTATAAAAAAAGGCGGACGGAGTCCCACCATACACAAAACTATGTCCTTCAAGGTACAATTCCGTGCGTCGCGATCGATCGCGGTCGCGCACGACCTACGACTGTCGTCGGACGCTCGCGACCATAGTCAGTGTATGAAAATGTATGGCACCACTTCCGAGGCCCGCGACAGACGCGCGCGACCGACGACTGTCGTAAGCCGCGCGCGACCGTGTCATATAACTTTGACACGGTCGCGCGGGGCCTACGACTGTCGTCGGTCCGCGATCGATCGCGATGCACGTAATTGTACCTTCAGAGAGTTCAGAGTCGGCCAGCTGACTGCATGTACACGGTCCGCGCGCACACATTTTTACGCTAGTCCATACCATATTTTGACAGGCGAAAGAATGTGTGCGTGGCCGACTCTGAAGACACAGTTCTGTGTATAATAAGACTCCGTCCGCCTTTTTTACTACGTTCATGTGCATTACTTTTATACTGAATTGGAATATTTTGTGAGCGTGAGACGTCTTGCAAATCTGTCACATCCATACAACCTTGAAACAATTTTGATAGTCAGAAATACCTGTGACGTCCAGTGAAAAGAAGGCCGAAAATATTGCGTTACACATCTTTTTGTGAAGCGTGAATTGACAGACGCTTCCGCACTGGGCGCGGTGTAATTGCCTGATTGGAGAACCTTCACCCTGGTGCTGGCAAATTGCTCCGTCATTCGTGTCACTTATAAGAAAAAATAGGAGGGGAACGTTTTGCCGCGTTGACGTTTTGAGGGCATGGATGTTACGTTGCACTGCTATAATTTAGACGCGACTGTTATATGATGAAATTGACAGGTTTCCGTTCAGACGAGATCGCACTAAAGCGACACGACACGACGCGGCACTTATGGCCTGTTTCACCGCTTCCTGATAAGGTGCCCGATAGGGTTATTTGACAGATTTTCCATACTCCATCTGTCAAATTAAGTGGTGGATAGCCTTATCAGGAAGCGGTGAAACAGGCCCTTAACCTTCAATAGAACTTAAGGCCGTAAAACGTCAGATATTCACGTTTGTACAACGTCAGTTCTATAGAACGTAATAAGTATCGCGTCGTGACGTGTCGCGTAGTGCGGTCTGATCTTTAATGTAAAAATGCTGTGGCCTAAGTGGCATTTTACAAAATAGCGGCAACTCAGAACGCTGCCTGTAGCTGTAGCCTTACCAGGCTGGTAAGGCTACGCGCAGCCTTGCAGGTCTGAGAATGGAGAGCAACAAAGATGTAACCGATGGTAACTACAAATTATAACATTTAAAATCAGAATATAATGTAAAAATAAAAATATTGACTGTTAACTTCTTAGAAAACGCTGCCTTAGTGCAGTAGTAGTTTATGCTTTAACTGTAACTATAAGGGCGTTTGTGCACTACACGGAATTTTACCGTCCGGCGTTCATAACTTTCACGTTTGCCATAATATCAAAAAGAAATCGGAACGCCGGATGGTAAAATTCCGTGTAGTGCACAAACGCCCTTATAGTTACAGTTAAAGCATAAACATCCAGGTGGTCATCTTTTTTTAAATTAAAATATTAGGAGCCACTTTTTGGGACCAGAGAATTTTTTAGTGTTATAATAGTGGTTGTATATTTTATACATGAAAAAGCTATATTATGTAAATAAATCAGTAGTATATTAGATATTATTATAGTATAACTCTAGCTGTACAAAGTTAAGAACTTGGCAGAGTGGACACAACTCTTCAACTTATCTTTAGTACTCGAAACAGAAGCATAACTTCAAGTCTCGTAGTTTATCTCACTTGGTGCCGGTCAGTACAAAGACGCAGCTTTGATTTAATACAGAAATTATTCGACAAGTTTTGTCTTACTTCGAGGAGCTATACCGAATTTAATATTATTATGTGTAAGGAACTGAGCGTAGGCATATTCTTTCGTCAGATAGTAGAATGGCTGACCATTTATTACTCGGAATCCGTACATTTTTCCTAGACAAAATCCTTCCTACGTTCTATAACAGGGCTGAAAGTACTTCAAACCAAAACCAAAAGAATATTATTCAGCTGATTAAAGGATCCAGATTGGAAGCTGTCTCAATCTAATCTAAAATTATTTAAAAAAATCAATTTTGTTAGTCTCACTAAAAGTCGAGAACGGCTGGGCCGATTAGGTTAATTTTGGTCTTGAAATATTCATGGAAGTCCAGGGAAAATTTAAAGGGCTAAAAAATTTGGAGTTAGAAGTTCACGGGTCATCTAGTTTTAGATAAAAAATTGTAGAATCAAATAGATACAATTATTCTACGTCACATATTTTTCACACACAAATAACGTATAGAAGAACCAACGTTTTACGTGAAAAGTTCCATAATTACTGATGCGATCACCAGTATATCTTGACCCCTCACCCATTAGGGCCCCGCACACTTAAGATTAATTATCAACAACTTTGGTAATGTGTATCCCTGACACTATGTATCTATTCCGTTGACAAACAACCGCACTTACTGGCCAATAAATCTTGAGTTTTGAACTTTTACGATACAGATGTTATACTGTGTTGCCGTTTATTCAAATACATGATATTATAACGCAAGAGCAAAGGGCGCTACTAAAACTGTATACAGCAAATAATCCAACCAAAGTCATCATGCTGCACATACTTAATCATATCAGAATTCAGAATAGAAATGGTATCTAGCGTTAAAAGATTGGAGTAATCTTCTTATATATAAAATTTCCCTGTTAGTTACCGTACTCCTCCGAAACGGCTTGACCGATCTTTATGAAATTTTATATGCATATTCAGTATGTCTGAGAATCGGCCAACATCTATTTTTCATACCAAAAAACCCAAAAATTATTTATATGGCAAAACAACGTTTGCCGGGACAGCTAGTATAATAATAATTATCTTATTTCAAACGAAACGAATAAACTTAGAAAAATCCCTTTTGAGGCCTAATTAAAAATTTAAATCTTTTGTTATTTTTTGCGTTTTAAACGCAAAATATCCTAAACAAAATTAATATCAATGGATAACTGAACAATTTAGATTTTTTGAGCAGAATATGCAATTAAGCAAAAAGTTATCCTATAACCTCAACTTGTGGTGCGAGCACTCACACTAGAAATATAATAAAAGCTAATGTGTGGTTATTATACTTATTTTTCGTCCCAAATGAGTGTACTTGGAGCGATAAAACTTTATGATTCATCTAAAATTTTATATCCACGCTCGTGTCTTATTAACTAAATAGACTCGCTATTACATAATAGCCACTCTAATACATACTATACTTATTATAAGGGATAGACTTGTTTAAAAAGCTCATAAGTTAATGGACCAATTTTGATTAAAGTCCACAATATACATGTTGTGTAAAGCACAAGTATTGAAGAAAGATTTGTTTAAAAGGCAGCAAAGCTACTTTTGATAAAAAAAAATTACATAATATAGTACCTAGAAGCCTAAAAAGTACTATAAGTACTGGAACACTTTTGATAAAAAATTTACACCGTATCTGGAAAATTGGGAAAAATATCGCGCTCAAATATTACCACAGATTTTCCTTTAAAACGCACGAAGTCGCAGACAGCTGCTGTCTAGAGTTTTTTTTTTTTAAACAAATGCTTTAATAATTATCTTAATTAACTAAAATTTCATTGGGATCATGAAGTCGCAGACAACATCTACCTAGTTCTTAAAATAATTGCTTAATTAAATATTACATTTAATTAAAATTACAAAACATAACGATTGTGGAAGTTACAAACCAAAGATGCGTCAAAGTACAAGTAGGCTTTACATTTCCAGAGCTTAGATTCGAAGCTTTATTTGTTCTAAACGATTAACCGAAGTTGAAATTTGTTTGGACTTGAACAACTTAACTTTCATTACCTTAGCGATGACTAAATAGAAGTTTAGGAATGCGAAACAATATAATGAAAGTTTAAACAGCCAAATCTTCTGTTAATTGATTGAAATTTCTATTTCTGAAGATAATTTTAAACTTAGATGCCAAATTATAAAATCCTTTGAACCGGAACAAGTTTTACTATGGAGTTTTATAAAGTTTGTTAAAGTTCATCTTACACTTGCTAAGGCTGCAGGTATTTTAAACATAACATGTATACTACTTATTACTTTGTTTTATGGAGTGTAGATGGAGAACTATCTCTGTATGTAAAAAGTGTCCGCTGAAATGCGTTAAATTATGGTGGCGCTACAGTAGCAACAGGGTTAATTTTAAATCATTTAGCAGCTTTTATTTCAGCTATTTTATCTAGTCTATCTATCTATCTATTTTAGGTTATATTTTTCAAAATATATTGGCATTAACCCAGTAATTCTGTGACTCGGCTATTCGGCTAACTTCAATTTATACTTTGTCACCAACGGCTACATTCATTTTGAATGTAGCTGTTGTATTCAGAAAGTATTCATTATGCATCATTTGCCCTTTGCTGCAGCTAGCGCCACTCTTGGAGGATTTTTGAACTGTTATTTACTGCGTACAGCTGGACACTTTTTCAAATATCTCCCATATAAGATTCCTATCTACACTACACTCTCCATCTACACTCCATATACTTGGTTGTGATTTATCATTGCCAAGATGGCGCCCGCAACTCCGTTACGCCAAAATTAGTTTATTGCGTAGGAACATTTTTTCCGTGATAAAAAGTATCCTTTTTCCTTTCCCGGGGCTCAAAGTATTTGACACCGAATTTCAGCAAAATTGGCTTAGCGATTGAGTGTGAAGAGGCAAAAGACAGACAGACTAACACACTTTCACATTTGTAATATTAGTATGGGTTATATACCCTGACGCCTCCGTGGTCTAGTGGTATAGAGTGCGGCTCTTAACTCGGAGGTCGTGGGTTCGATTCCCGCGCTTGAAACATGTTATTTCCAAGTTTGGTTAGGACAATGCAGGCAGATCACCTGATTGTCTGACAAGTAAGATGATCCTTGCGTCGGATGGGCATGTAAAAAGTCGGTCCTGCGCCTGATCTCTCGCCAGTCGTGTCGGCCGTCCGTCCCACTGGGTTATGAGAGTAAAAGGAACAGAGAGTGCTCTTGTGTACTGCGCACACACTTGGGCACTACAAAATTACTCCTGCATAGCTGGCCTGGTTTCAATGAAAGTGGCCACCGTCACTGAAACTGGTATGGGAACTATTATGGGTTACCCTTACGACATCTATAACTACACTAATAAAAACGGCCAGAAATGTAAATATTTAAATTCTAAATGTATTTTTTAAATTACAAACATCTCTCGGTTTTATTTGTCTGACATTTCTAGAGGTATTTAATTTTAAAAATAATATATTAATCAAGTTTTATTTAAAATCTGCTAGGTATACTAATATCCACATTTGAACTAAAACACATCACAAAAACCATTTTCAGGCCACCATTTAATTTTAATTAACGTCCTCTCTAATTCGTTTATTCAATTTGGGAACAAAATAGAGTTTTTATCTCATTAGCACCCCCCGAAACTGTGCTAACAGGAGCCTTAATTGTATACAATTTGACAGTTGACCGCGGCCGACCCTATTCTGTTAACGAGGTATCCTAAACAAGCACAGCTCAAACAGTTGACAATCAAACAGGATAATTATAATTATTCTTGGAAGATCGTGTGGATCGGCGTTGTACACTTTTATTGGGGCTAAAAAACCCTAATGACCACAGACATAGATCAAGATAGATACCGCATTTGTATGAAAACGTGCGTGTCACTTTTTTCCGATCACTGTGACGTACCGATGATAAGAAACGTGTCCATTATCAAGGCGTTTTAAATTAGTCCAATTTAGAGATCCAATCAAGAGCTGGGTTGGATTACTGGATTCCTGTAACCTGATCGAGCATTCGTAAAACGAAAAGAAGTATGTACCTATGGGTTTATTCTATAACCATCAAAATAGTTTCCGTGGTTTAAGCATACAAAAATATCAGACAGACAGACATTTTTACATTTATAATATGGATGGTCAGATGAATAAATTATTATTACATGTTCCGTTTGAATTTTTCTCAAAGCATGTTCGGTGTTATTGAAATAAAATTACATTTCCATAATAATACAACGATATAAAGCACTCAATTGAATATGAATTAAGAGAAATGTTCTTGCAATAAAATGTAAGTATATATCGCAATCAAAGGAAACAAAGCCCCTAGCCTAGACGTTTTCTTCATCGCTTCTTTATACATAGAATCGCCGATTAGGGAGATCGCATACGTCACACTTTTAGTGTGATCGAGTCTGCGGCGCACTAAAGGCGCACAAATGTCGTTCGCGGATTTTTCACAGAATTAACGCACACGACGCACATCTTCGATCATTCTGTCCGCTGAACTGTAGGGACGTAGACGCTATAGAAATCGTGCAAAGATCGCGAAGTATTATTTTGTACTTGAAGTACAAAAAAAGAAGAAAAAATAAAAAAAAGTTGGGTACATCCTATAATTTCGGACAGATTATTGAAGGGACAGTTCCATATTAAACATTCAATAATTCTGCATCAATACGAAAAACTGGCAAAAATATAACAGGCTGGAAATGTTGGCGCGATAACAAAAAAAAGTTTCGTTATCTGACAAATAAACCTATAACAGCCACATGATCGGGCTAATAGGATATCGGGGATTTTATCTGCTTGATTGGCTTGTCAGACACTTGTGGAACACACTTGTGGTTTGCACTATCTGTCAAATAAGTTGTTAATAGCCTATTTAACACTGCGGCGAAACACGCCCTAAGTGTACATTGTACACATATTTTTACACACAATTATGGTCTGTTTCACCGCTTCCTGATAAATTCAATCGGTCAAATTAAGTGGTGGATAGCCTTATCAGGAAGCGGTGAAACAGGCCCTTAATGTACTTAAACCAATTTCGATTTCGTTTGACAGCTCGAGATTGTTGCTCTATTCCGCTAGCGGCTAGGTATAATAACTTGATAAAAACTAAACTTACCGTATTTTCTTTTTTCTTTAGACGTAATGATGTCCAAACTGGAGCTGAATATACATTACAGCACACTTCTTCCCACAATTTTCTTTTCAAATGTCTATTAATTCTGCCTTAGAGGTATCATAAATTACTGGTATGTTTTGTATTTCATGAATTAACATCGTTACATCGATAACTGGCGCCATGTTAATTAAATAGATCGCGTACGTTACGTCACTACAAATGCAGATTGTAGACTAAAAGTATGCGCCGTCTGCGTTAGCGCGTGTTGAAGCAAACGTTCTATTTTTTCGCACACTTCTTGTGCGGCGCGGCGTGAAGCGGTCTGCCAGAATAATTTTACGAATTTTTTGTGCGTCGGACTTATTGCGCGTTATGTACGTTACTGCATATAATTTCATAGGTTCTATTTCCACAGAGTAAAAAGTGCGTCACGGATAGTCTGTCGTCTGCGATCTCCCTAAAATGTAATGAAATTGACATTATGATGTCATAATATCAATTTCATTACATTTTAGGGCGATTCGACATCCGATTCATGTGAATCGGATGTCGAATCATATCATTGGATGCTTACGTCAATTCCATACATTTTTGATCTATAAAGAAGCGATAAAGAAAACGTTTTGGCTAGTGGTTCAGTGCTACACGTGAATAGAGTTACGTCTAGGTGTTCAACGAACTTATAAAAATTTTCATTTTCCCGTTTATTGTTTCTGATAGATAAATTCCATATTGAATTTTCCAATCAGCGCAATAAACTTTAATGTGGTATTTTATGGTTCCCAGGTTCCCAGTTATTTATCAATTTATGGGCTCGACGGTTTTCTTTGTTTACCGGTAACAGTGGATGCATTTTATCGCTCAGCTTGGCTATCGTAGGTTTTTGCATAAAAATAGTTTAATAATAACATCTATAATTACAATAGTAACTGTGATTTATTCTTTGAGCATATTTTGCGTAGACACAAAATCAGTAAGTACTAAAGTATTTTTTTTATATAAAATTTGGGCTAGCGAGCAAACGGCTCACCTGATTGAAAGAACTACCGACTGTTATAGTTACCTGGATACGCATTATGCAATATCACTCGCAATATCAGAAGAGTTGCAGGTGCGATGCCGGAGAATAAGGATAATAAGAGTATGCATCACCTGTTGATTTAATGCAACTTGGGCAGATCCAGGCCAGGATAAAATTAGCCGAACATCAGTCTGGCAGTGGCATGCATGTGGCACGTAGCAGGGTCACCGTTATGACCAAACTATTACTGAATAAATATTACGCAAAGGTCGGGGAATATTAAGCAAAGGTCGGGGAATATTACGCAAAGGTCGGGGAATATTACGCAAAGGTCGGGGAATATTACGCAAAGGTCGGAGCAGTGGGCGCTACTAGCACATACAGTAAATGATCCTACCAAAATCTGACATTGTGAACACATCCTGTTTGAATATTTACAGAAAAATTGTCATACGTCGAACCAAACTTTTTGGAACGAAGTTCCTTATTGTGCGTTGCAAATAGACCTGGGGCCAATGACAGATTTTCATGACCAAGTCCCGCCCCAACCGAAACTTCGTAAAATGAATAAGGGACTTATACTATGAATACTAGCGACCGTCAGCTGCGACTCTGTTGTTGGGGTGGGCAGTGCCAGCATCCCGCTAGCGGATTTTCAAATGAGAGGAAATTACTGATTTTTTTTTTCATGGGTGGGAGGCTGGCATTGACCAGTGCCCACCCACGGAATCGCAGCTGACGGTCACTAGTATTCATAGTATAAGTCTCTTATGCATTGTACAAAGTTTCGCCCGGGAAGAAATCATTGACCAAAAATTTACCTGGCTCCCGGGCCAAAAAGGGGGCTAGACAGAAAAATTTGTAACGACACGACACAAAAGTGTCGCTGCAATCGAATCACATGGCAAAAATGGTGGTAGTAATTACTGTATATATACATGGTAATAAACAGCTGTACCTATGCAAATAGTTCCAAATGAAAACGGCTGTTGCAAAAGTATTTATTGACGTCTAAGTTCTTTAAATGAGACAAGACTTTGAGGACGTATTAGATTTTGTTGGATTTAGTTTCAATTTGGGAACACGAATTTTATCGAGTGCCGAGGAAACTGTCATCGGCATAGTTCAGTAAAACGGCAGTAGAGTAAGGCATCATCGAATCGTCCCTGAATAATTGAATATAAGTCAGCTCTTAATTTCGTAGAAATACGAAGCTGGAACCAACATCCTTCTGATTTCTGATTCGCTTGTAATGTAACGTTACAAAGTCGAGCATTACATTGTAATGATACAGTGTGTAGTATCTTGATACAACTTGTAACATCAACTAGCTATTGAATACTCAAAGTTGAATGTTACATTACGTGCGAATGCTTGTCAGTCAGGGAGATAGTATTGTTATGTTATGCTCAAAGCCAAATCTTTAATGTTACATATATATATATATATATAAATTTAATAAAATGAAGATTTTGACATAAGCCACATACATTGTCTGTTCAACACTTTATTATATTTCGCGACTTCATTCTTAGCGATTTATGCTTACTTATTGTATGGTGGCGCTTCCAAGCGTTACCCTTGCACGTATTTTAGAGACGAAAAAAAAAAATGTCATCCCTTTTATGTCGCCTGTCATACTTGTCAGGGCGCTTAGATGCAACTTGGGAGCTGCTCATTACGCGTTTTCGTGCCGAGCCCTTCGCACGTTTAAGCGCATCACAGACGGTGAAGATAATATAAAATATATATTAACTTAGAGCATATTTTAGAATATCGCTCACCATACAAATCCTATGAACCATCACACACGACGAAGTTAATTTATATTTTATATTTTGTATCTTAAGATATGGAAATATATATTTCGTACCTTAATATTTTATCTTAAGATACGAAATATATATTTCGTATCTTAATATGTTATCTTAAGATGCGAAATATATCTTTACGAATAAGTACAGGGTGTTTTTGTGTCGAGCAGCGGGCTCATCGGTGATCGGACGCACTAGTAGATGCAGTGTTGCCAGTGTTGTATGTTAGAAAGTTACATACCTACTCTCATTCGAAAAGTAACATTTTGATGGAAAAAGTAACATTTCGGATAATTTGAAATAAAATTGACTTATAATTTATTGCTTTATTATTATTATTGCTTAAAAAGCTCATGAATCGAAATGAATATTTCTCTTGAATTTCTAAAATACTCCTGAAACTTCTTCGTTGACAGATATTGATAAGGGTCTACACAGACGGACTGCATTACAACTGCAACCCAACTGTAAATTGCAATTCAAGTGCAGTTTGAATGCAGTTGACACGACTGCAATGCGACTACAATAAAACTGCAAACCAAACACACGCCTGACTGCACGCCGACTGCAACTGAACTGCAATCCGACTGCGTGTTTGGTTTGCAGTTCTATTGCAGTCGCATTGCAGTCGTGTCAACTGCAATCAAACTGCAATTTGCAGTTGGATTGCAGTTGAAATGCAGTCCGTCTGTGTAGACCCTAAAGGTTAAATTCGCCGCAGGTTTTTCTCTTTTTTATGTGAGGCTCTATCCAAATGTTTCTCCTTTTGGAATGTGCTACTGCAATCTGCATTTCACATTCTATATCAGAATCATCGTCTGAGAAGCTGTCTAACAAATCAAGAAGTAAGACAGTATCAGTTATTAGTTATCACTCATAGTCAATCACCCTGTATATAGAACTCTAACAAGGAATACGTGTGGCACCAAGGCAGACTCGTAAGGAAATGAACATATTTTTAATATTATCGTATCTTAGCCGTGTGTGATAGCTTAAGATAATATAATATTTTATATTTGGGCATCTTAAGATAAAATATTATATTATCTCCACCGTGTGTGATGCGCTTTACAATTTACCTACGGCGTGTGCTCTCAACTTGGGGAAGAGACGCAGGAGTCCAGACAGTGAAGAAAATATACGAAGGAAGATAAGAAGATTGGAAAGAAAATTGAAGAAACGAGGCAGAAGAATTTCATCTTCGTCGAGTAGTAAGTTTTAATTCTGATGCGAATAGCTAACATTATAATTATTATTCATAATTATAATAACCAGGGCTATATCCATCTATACATATATGTATTACCTACGCACCAGCGTTAAATTGGGTCGGAACAATGGCGTCGCTCCATTGTGATTTTATTTCCATCTACCGTCTTATGACGATGAGAATGCGCAACTGCCAACCCGGGCTTTTGCTGTTCGAAAACGAATAAAATACGCAACTACCAAACAACAGAAAACAACAACAAAAAACAGCAAAGACCCTGGTCTTTGCTGTTTTTTAATCACAACTTCTGTTATTGACAGATCACCAAGATTCTGCTGAAGAAATCGACCGGGTGCCGGCGATGTCGCCGCAGCTATCGGGCGACTGCGCGCCGCAGCTATCAGGCGACTGCGCGCCGGAGCTGTCCCTCACACCGGCTGCCACCCCGTCGGACCCGTCAGCGCACGTGGAACCTAATATCGTTCAGCCGCTGGGACCAGCTGATAATACCACGCCAGGTGAGCTACATGCAAATCTGGATGAGGAGCTATTACAGCTTCTCGGCGAAGCTCCAGAGCCGGAGATAACACTCGGCAAGGAGGTGCATAAAGATATTGCGGGTAGATGGCATGAGGTCATTAAAAAAGGCCTTAAGAAGGGCACGAAAGAAAAAATATTTAATGAATATCGTGTACCTGAAAATTGTAACTTATTAATACCGCCACTGCTCAACCCGGAGGTAAAAGCAGCATTGTCCAAGAGTCTCGTCAAGCGTGACACCGCTATGGCGGGTAGACAAAAACATTTAAGCGTCAACATTGATGCGTGTCGTATTTTGTGCGATATGTATCGATATGAGTCCGAGACTAGGAGAAGATTCATTATCTCCTCTATTAATAACGAACTTAAAGACGCTTTGAATAATATTAGTTCAGACAAATACTTATTTGGAGAGGATTTATCAGAGAGATTAAAATCGGCAAAAATCTGGCCAGTCGCTCAAACAGAGACTCCCCAGTAGTTCTGCTTCTTTTTAACCGACTTCCAAAAAACGAGGAGGTTATATGTTCGGCTGTGGATAATTTTTTTTTTTTTTTTTTTTTTATTTTTTTTTTTTTTTTTTTTTGTATGTTCAACGATTACTCCGCCGTTTGTGAACCGATTTTCGAAATTTTTGCTTTGTTGTATTTGGTTTTACTCCAATTTGGTACCATGTTCACAAAGTGGTGACCTGATGATGGGATCCAGGAGTAATCGAGGGAACTCCTCGAAATTTATATGGAAACATATGGTGATTTTGGTTTTATGTGAAGTGTACTAAGAATATGCTACCAAAAAGTCAAATATTGGGTCAAGGTATACCATGGTTTCGAAGATGCTGAGAGAACTCCTGACTCCTTATAGATACACGTTTGGGAGTTTCGGCGTTGTTTTAAGAACAGAAAGCATATGCTACTATGCAACTCATATTCATCATCATAATCATCATCATCATCATCATCATCATCATCATCGTCTTCATCATTACCACGTCGTGTTAAGGTCACCAATGTCTCATGGCACAGAATAGATAATAGTACAAGGCATAGGTGTGGATATACTAATAATAATAATAATTTTATACTGTATAACAACACTTTGTTTAAATATAGACGGCGGTCAGCACCGCGGAGGCGACGGTATCGCGGCGCCGCCGCGCGGCGAGTGGCGGAAGATCGAATATACTTTACTACTTTATATACAGATCGAATACTTTACTAACTACTTTATAAAATTTTAATAGACAAAATATAGAATTAAAATAAAGTTATTTTAAAAAGAGCATTTAAACAAAACAAAGTCAATAAGTGTCTTTTTAATTAGTTATACTTATTAATCGATAGATGGCGCACTAAGTATCGATTTGAATGGATTTGAAATTGAATTCTTGATTACAAGAACAGTTGTCAATAATTATGATAATATTATATTACTAGCTGTCCCGGCAAACGTTGTTTTGCCAAATAAATAATTTTTGGTATTAGATGAGTAGCTACGCTACATCCAATGCAAGTTTATACAGTTTTTTATCTGATAGATCCTTCGATCGTGGAAAAACGAGACACAATAGCCTTTCTATTGTTATCGCAATCGCCGGTGACCGCTTGGGGTTTGAAGTATTAAAATTGTTAAATTACTTAGCACAATATGTTCACTTCACTGATAATATATTATTTTGTGAGTGTGAACTGTAACTCTTAACAAATTGTAATAAGATACGTAAAATATACGCGAAGGTTTACCTACCAGTGTAACTAAAAAGAGTGAAATTATTATTATTTTTAACAAAAAATTAAAACCGACTTCCAAGGTAAAAACAATATTAACATGAATATGAACTAAAAAGTATTAAATAATTTTTGCTATCTAATAGTGCCTTTTTCCGAATTCGGCTAAACCTCAACTATTTCTGTACTCAATCTTCATAATTTTGAAGTCGGTGCCAGTTCCAAAAGTTTCAAATATTCTGTCAGAGGACTGAAGATTCAGCTATCTGGTAACGACTTCAAAATAATGAAGATTGAGTACAGAAATAGTTGAGGTTTAGCCGAATTCGGAAAAAGGCACTATTAGATAGCAAAAATTATTTAATACTTTTTAGTTCATATTCATGTTAATATTGTTTTTACCTTGGAAGTCGGTTTTAATTTTTTGTTAATCATAACAAACAACGGGAAAACTACAATGCCCCGCACCAATGGAGGCCGGGTGCGGGGCCGACGCAACAGGGCCAGCGCCAGGCGGCAAGACACCCGCGCGCGCCGCCCCGAGCGCCGCGCCGCCGCGAGCCGCCACGGGAGCCCGCAGGCCCGCGCCCCCGCCGGCGCCGACCGCGACAGTGACGGCGCGAACGCAGACGCGCAGGCCGACCCGTCGTTGAACGAGGTACCGTATGCAGGCCGCTTACGTAATTTTTATGACGAATGGGAGAAAATTACTCGAGATAAAATTATGTTAGGATATATCAGCGGATATATTATACAGTTTAAATCAAAACCGTTCCAGCACAACGTACCGTCTTATAACATTCCTAATGTAGAGAAAGCTGATTTTGATATTTGTATTAAAAAATTAATTAAGATAAGAGCGATAGAAAGATGTACTCCCCTGGCAGATCAATTTTTGTCTCCTATATTTTTGATACCGAAACCGAACGGAGAAAAACGTTTTATATTAAATTTAAAAATCTTTAAATAAGTTCATCACCACCAAACATTTTAAAATGGAAGACTATCGAACGGTATCAAAATTATTAACGCCTAACTGTTACATGGCTACCATTAATTTAAAGGATGCATATTTTTTAATACCTGTTCACGAAACCTGTAGGAAATATCTTCGTTTTCAATATGAAGACATATTATATGAATTTACATGTTTACCTTTAGGCCTATGTATAGCTCCATATATTTTTACAAAAATTTTAAAACCGGTTATGGAATATTTTAGAAAACATGAAATTATTTGTGCTATATATTTAGATGACTATATTAGTTTAGGCGAAACGTTAGAAGAATGTCAGGGGCATATAAATTTTTCTTGTAATTTATTTAAAAAAATAGGATTTATTGTTAACAATAACAAGAGTAACTAAGTTCCTGGACTGAAATGCAGATATTTAGGTTTCGTTTTTAATTCTTTTAACATGACTTTGGAACTGCCAACTGACAAAAGAGAAAAAATAAAAGAATACATTAAATCTTTTGTACATAAGAAAAAATGTAATTTGATTAATTTTGCTCAATTAACTGGATTGTTGGTATCGGCGTGTCCCGCGATAGACTACTCGTGGCTTTACACAAAGAGCCTAGAGACACTTAAGTTTTCATACCTCGTTGAGAATCCTAGTTATAATCAAACAATTATTATATCAGATGAAGTCAAACAGGATCTTAAGTGGTGGTTAAGTCACGTAGATACAGGTTCTAGTATAATAAAATCACAAAAATTTTCATTTGAAATTTTTTCTGCCGCTTCACGAACCGGTTGGGGAGTTTATTGTAATGGTCAAAAATCTTTTGGGCATTGAACCAGTGATGAAATGGATCTACATATCAATGAATTAGAGTTAAAAGCGGCTCTTTTCGGTTTAAGAATTTTTACTAAGGATCTTAGTAGTCGTGAAATTTTGTTAAGGATTGATAACACGACTGCTATATCTTGTATTAACCGTATGGGTAGTGTTCAATATAAACATTTAAACTCGGTCGCTAGAGATATATGGCAATGGTGCGAAACCAGAAAACTGTATGTGGTCGCGTCATATATTAATACTAAGGACAATTTACAAGCAGACAGCCTATCGCGTAGAAAATTTTCTGACACAGAGTGGGAATTAGCCGATTATGCGTTTGCGAAAATAAGGAAATATTTTGGTGAATTTGATGTCGATTTATTTGCTAGTCGTGCCAACGCAAAATGTTCCACATATGTCACATGGCATAGGGACCCCGGTGCTTGGGCAGTAGATGCATTTACTATCAACTGGAACAATATATACTTCTACGCTTTCCCACCGTTTTCATTAATTTTAAAAACATTAAGAAATATTGTAACGGATGAGGCAGAAGGTGTTATTGTCGTACCTTACTGGCCGACACAGCCGTGGTTCCCATTGTTTAAAAAATTAAGTAAAAATAGACACTCGATTACTTTTGAACCTAACATTAACCTGTTAAAATCTCCTTTCAGTGTCCCGCATCATCTCCATCCCACCTTACGCCTAATTGCCGCGAAGTTATCCGCCAGAAGTATTTGAAGATGTCCCTGTCGGAGGAATGTATAGAAATCATTCTTAATTCCTTATCTGACAATACATATAAACAGTATGATAGTGGAATAAAACAATGGATTCTGTTTTGTAGGAGCCATAATTATGATTTTTACGATGTGTCAGTGAACAGAGTAATTGCTTTTTTAACTGATAAGTTTAATAAAGGTGCTAAATACGGTACTCTAAATAGTTTTAAATCTGCTTTATCTTTGCTGCGTACTGATTTAGAAAATAATCATATGCTTAAAAGGTTTATGAAAGGAGTTTACAGAATGAGACCGGTCAAACCAAAGTATAGTGTAAGTTGGGATACCAATATTGTATTAACGTATATATCTCAACAGTGGCCCAACGAGGATCTCAGTCTGGAAACTCTTTCTAAAAAGACTGCTATATTGTTGGCTCTTGTAACAGCACATAGGGTACAGACTTTAAGTTTAATAAGGATTAGTAATATTAATTTAACTAAGGATGAGATCTTGATCTATATTCCAGATATCATTAAAATCTCTAAACCTAACAGTTTTCAGCCAGTACTAAAGCTTCCGTATTATTTACAAGACAAAAGAATATGCCCCGCATTATGTCTCTTAGAATATTTAGATAAAACTAAATTGTGTCGTAAATCTGATTACCTTTTTATTAGTTTCAAAAAACCATATAACAAAATTTCTACTCAATCTTTGAGTAAATGGATCAAAGAAATTTTATGTAAAAGTGGTATTGACACTACAATTTTTGGAGCTCATAGTACTCGCCACGCAGCGACAACGAAAGCTAATAAATTGGGAGTAAATATAGAGATAATCAGAAAATCTGCAGGCTGGAGTCATTCTTCAGTTACATTTGCAAAATTTTATAATAAAGAAATTGTTTCTTCTGATTTAGCTACAAAGTTGTTGGATGATTTTTTGTAATAAGTTCCTCATTATGTATAAAGATAAACATATTATGTTATTATTTATAAAGTTAGCTTTATCTAAGCTGATGTAACAGTATTAAAAACAAACACTGTTATTTTTGTATGGCAAATATAGTATAATAAATTATGATTTTACATTTTATATTTGTTTTACTCTGAACATCATACAATAAGTAAGCATAAATCGCTAAGAATGAAGTCGCGAAATATAATTGAAGATCAAACGAACTTACCTTAAGTGAAGTTCGATCACAATTATATGAGCGACTTCATTCTTAGCGATTTATCCAAACCCTCCCTAAATAGACGATACTGTAAACAGTATTTCCCTCCCTAGGAAATGACAAATATAAAATGCACACCGTAGGTAAATTTTTGCTCTAAACAAAATGAGCAGCTCGCATCTAAGCGCCCTGACAAGTATGACAGGCGACATAAAAGGGATGACATTTTTTTTTTTTTTTCGTCTCTAAAATACGTGCAAGGGTAACGCTTGGAAGCGCCACCATACAATAAGTAAGCATAAATCGCTAAGAATGAAGTCGCTCATATAATTGTGATCGAACTTCACTTAAGGTAAGTTCGTTTGATCTTCAATTAAATTAAAGTTCAATCATCATTAATTTATATCTGTGAATGCGGCAGTTAGACATACAATCTGTCCGTCTGTAATACACAGTGTACATTTTATTAGTAGGGGGGTGTTATCATTAGCTGACAGTCAGCGGGCTGTGACGGGGCGTCACTTGTTGCGCAGAGATCGATACGGGACCACCTGCCGCGTCCAGGCAAACACCCGACGTGACGAAATTCAGCACAAAAATTGAGAAAGAACTCTGACTACGATGTGCCATCAGATCCACAGGAGAGCAGATAATGGTAGTCGTTATCTGTCGGATGAGTTTGAAATAACTCAACCAAATATTATAGGTTCGCCTTCTCCCTATAAATCAATTTTTCAGGCAAGAAACCAACTTAGGTTGTGGTATTCCGCGTATCCCGTGCCTCTACCTAAAGCGGAAAAGCAGGAAGACCGTTGTGGTTTTAGTGGGTATATGCCCCAAAATATTTTAATCGTAAAAACTTCTATACAACGCGCCAGCAACGCGACACAAAACGTCACTACTATTGAACAGGAAGTGTCGCGTTGCTCTGCTGCAGCGTAGTATTGCTTTAAGGCGGCTTTGGGATCTTTCCCGTGAGCGACCGCGAGTCCGCGACCGACAATAATTCAAACAAAATTTTATGACATAGGTTATAGGTTTAATTTTACTCTACGCCACTAGCTTTTACGCCGCCGCAATCGGCAGCATAAGTCGCCACATAATTGTCAATAGAAAATGATACCTTTAGTCTATGTCATAAAGTAGCATTTCATTTGATTTTATATCTGTCGCGGTCGCTCGCGGCAAAGATCCGAAAGCCACCTGTGAGGTCTCGTCTTTAAGTCTAGTGCATAAAGTTAATATACCTATGTCTAGTGTTACTCTCTGAACCAAGATGACGTAATGATACCTCTCAAGTTTAAATCCTACAATGGGCATTGTCCAAAAAAAATCATATGTACTTTTTATAATTTTTTTCGTTAAAATAGGGTATTTTAAGAATATAAATTAAATAATTTTGAAATTCATTGGCTAGTTTTTTCTCAATAAATTTTTAAAGTTTCGCTCTGACGTCATCATCGGCGGCCAATTGACCTCTGCAGTATGTTTAAATTTCCTTTCAATCTTATTATAATGGCTGGTTCGTCAAATGCAAGTTCTTATTATGTGAAAACTGATACGAGAAGCTTACCAAAAGTTCGAAACGTAATGTTGGTCGAATTTATTGCTAATTTAACGCCATTGAAGGTCAAACTAAGGTTAAACATATTTGTTCAAAAATATAAGTAACTAATGGGTATTTTTTTGGTTTATATACAGAAAAACGATCACTGACCTTATTCCTCGAAATGTTTTTGTAATGAGCAAAATTAAAAAAAAATGGACAATCCCCATTAGTATTAGGCTGTAGAGCATACCAAAGATTTATTTCGGCGCACATGATTAAAACTATATTCGATATTGAAGAAAAATTAAATAAGTTGATCCTTTCTAACACAACTTAGTCAAGAAAACTACGTCCACTTTATTTAACCCTTAATTTACCCGGTAGGTCCCTGGGACTCCATCGAAAACTTTAAGCGCTCATAAAATCGTTAGTTTTTGGAATTTTAACTTATGCGTCCCAGTACCTTCACGAAGTGACGCGTGAAACGCGAGATAGAGTGGACGGCGCTAAACGCGTCTCCGATCGGTAAGTAAACACGTTAGTGGAGTCCGTGGGACTCCACCGGGGTATTAATGTTATAGTTTTAGCGAATTCACAGTATTTATATATATACATAGATTTTTTTTCTGTTGATTTAATGGCGTCTCGTAGTACTATAAACGTCCTCGATGAAGATTATCAGTCCGTGGTGAACAATTGGCTTGTGCAACTAACTGACAGCGATACGGATGATGAAGGTCAGCAAAATATAACATGGAACCAGCTTATGAGTCTAGAGCCTTATGTGGTGGTGCCTAAAACCGAGGATGACTGCGAGCTCTCAGACCACAACTCTGCTTCGGAGTGTTCAGATACTTCGAGTGATGATGAATACCGTATATGTGCCATAGTAATTGTACTAAGCCTGTGTGCCTTATCTGGACAAAAAATATGTAATGTCTTTGTCAACAACCGTGACTGAAAGGTCTTGCACGTTTTTGTTTTTTATTTTACCCATGTTCTTTTTTTTCTTTTAGTGAGCGTTTGTGATGTCCTTAATAAGTTTTATAATTCGATATTTTAAAAACATCTTTTTTAATATGTTTATTAGTGGCTAGAAGTTAGACCTCGTAATTTTATGATAAAAAGTGCCTTGGTCTAGGAGTTCTGTAATTAATGCTGTAATTCTGTAATTTTTAATTGAAAACCTTTGCCATATTAACAACAAACAAATAATAAATATAATAAGTATTTCACTCTTAAAATGTTCTTATTTCTTATTAAATTTACCAATTTGTTTCCGGGAGTCCGAGGGACTCCACGGGGTACGTTGCGCAGGTATATTATAGTCACCGGGTAAATCAAGGGTTAATATACACACATTTATTTATAACTAGCTGTGCTTCGCGGTGTTACCCGCGGTTTAATAGGGAAAATAAATTGTGATATTTTCCCACTGCAAAAAGTAGCCTAAATTTAGGTTAATCCAGGGTACGAGTATCAACTAACTCCAATACCTGTTAATATCACTACAGCCGTTTGACGTGAAGAAGTAACAAACGTACAAACTCACAAACTTTCACCCTTAAATGTATAATCCATCCATACTAATATTACAAATGCGAAAGTGTGTCTGTCTGTCTGTCTGTTACCTCTTCACGCCCAAACCGCTGAACCGATTTTAGTGAAATTTGGCATGGAGATACTTTGAGTCCCGGGAAAGGACATAGGATACTTTTTGTCCCGGGAAAATGTACGGTTGCGGGCGTCGTCTAGTTAATAATATTAGTGTGATATAAAAACTTAGATTTTGCAGTATAATAGGAATAAGACAAAATCTTGCGACAGTAACAAATCACCAAAAAACGTGATGTAAGATCTGAACATTTAAGATAACCATCATCACAATCAGAACTCGTAAAATGTTTTCGAGAAATAAAATTTAAAAAGTCATTTATGGAAGTTCGCGAGAAAATTATTTTCCTCTAAGGTTCCTAATTACCCCAATTGAATGAATTGCGAACAAAATATGGTGATTTCAAACGTAGCGTACATATTTTGGAGTATTACGATATAAATTATTATTTTTTTTATTTCAAAAAAGATAAGAGAATAATTTTAATAGGGTATATCAATTATCGTAACTAGATTGGCAGTCTACGACAGAAACGCGTCACCACTTTGAAGATGCCTGCAGGCATATCTGCCATACATAATGACATAATAACATTATGAAGTGACAATGTCTTTTGGGCTATCAAGTGGTTAAGCATTTCTGAGAATCGTTTGTAAGACATTGCCACTCTAGTATTTTAGAAACTCATTGGGGTATATCACTAATGTTTTCACGCAACACGGCAGCACCAGCATAAACAGCAGAAAGTTTTGTTACACGTTTGACAACGTTTCTGTCAATATTCATAATATATTAACAAGTCGGATTTTGGTCGGATTATTGTGCTACTAGTATATACGAGTACAGTATAGTATACGCTTGTAGCACTATCTGTTCCGGCCTTTGCGTGAAAAATACCTATTAAAATAATTTACTATTAGAGAAAATGGTTCATGGGTTGCTGCTGAAGCTACAGAATTTGTTTAGGCCATGGCAAGCCCAGCTGACATAATATCATGAGTAACATTGACTTGATATAACCCGTCCAAATTACATAGGTCTAATTATGAATCAATTTCTTTGATGGTACACAGTTGTAGAAACATTATCAAAATTAACTAAATTAAGGGAGGAAATAGCAGCATTTGTTTGTAATAATATAATCTTTTGGTTTGAAGAATTTATCTATGGATCAATTCTTGCTCTACACGTTAGATCATTATGGTTAGCCATGCTTGCAATGCTTGCGTGCACAATTATTTGGGCCCGAGGAAGCCATTTAAACACAATCGCCCCACGTCACAGACAATACGTGTCTAGTGTTTGGTGTTAGTTTCTGTATAAAATGTATGTATGTAATGTATGTTAGTCTAAAAGGTTTTTATGATATGGGCCAAGATGCCTGATTAAAGTAAATAAACACATACTTCCACACTATTCCATATCCATACTAATATTATAAATGCGAAAGTGTGTCTTTCTGTCTATCTGTTATGTCGGCACTACATATAGGCTGCGTTCCAGATGACGTTAATAACGCTCACGCTCAAGACCTTCGTTTCTCCCGTTCCATTAGCATGTGAGCAAATGTGAGCGTCAATGTCACAAACCCAAGTGGAACGGAATTATGGAGCGTTTTGAGCGCTCTGGCGAGGTGACAGTGACAGGTGACAGCTGAAAGAGGTTAAGTTAGAATTCGAGTCTACCGCTTTTATTTGAATAATATTTAGGTACCTACCTATCGATTATCGAAATGGATATTTTTACGGCAGTTAGACATATTTTGCAGGTGCATCGGAATAATGATTCAGACATTTCTAGTGAATTTAGTTCAGATGAAGAGTGGAATGCATTTTTCCACAAATATGATCGCGAAAAGCGAAAGTTTAGACCACGAATCAATGACTACGAAAATGTAATCAATCTTTATTCTAATGAAGAATTTAAAAGATCAGGAGAGACGATAACTTAGTATTTTATAGGAAAATATTTGATCTTTCATTTAAAACAATTTCTTTTTAATCAAAATATTTTATTATATATATTTAATATATTCTAACTAAAAATATTATGTTTTGCAATAAAATTATATGAAGTTTTTTTGTCGCTACTCGCTCCTGAAAACTTTCCGAATATGGTCTTTGCGATATTGTTACGTTAAAATAAAAAAAAAACTAGAACGCCCACTTCGACCCATTTTCGTCGTGGGTCGTTTTGAGCGTTGCTTGAGCGAAATTGATGACGTCATGAGTGACGTCATAGCCGCTATCAAAACGACCCCGGTCGCCAAAGGGAACGGCAGAAGGGGACGTTTTGAGCGTTTTGGTCAAAATTAACGTCATCTGGAACGCAGCCATATGTCGGCACTACATATAGGCGAACGCGTTGGCCAACGCGTTGGCCAACGTGTCGGCCCAATGTGTAGAACGGGCGACTCGCGCGTTGGCGGTAGGTATTTAGACGTTGGCCGACGCGTTTTATCGGCACTACATATAGGCGAACGCGTTGGCCGACGCGTTGGCCAATGCGTTGGCTAACGCGTTCGCCTATTTGTAGTGCCGACAATAGGCGAACGCGTTGGCCAACGCGTTGGCCAACGTGTCGGCCCAATGTGTAGAACGGGCGACTCGCGCGTTGGCGGTAGGTATTTAGACGTTGGCCGACGCGTTTTGTCGGCACTACATATAGGCGAACGCGTTGGCCGACGCGTTAGCCAATGCGTTGGCTAATGTCGGCACTACATATAGGCGAACGCGTTGGCCGACGCGTTAGCCAATGCGTTGGCTAATGTCGGCACTACATATAGGCGAACGCGTTGGCCAACGTGTTGGCCAACGTGTCGGCCCAATGTGTAGAACGGGCGACTCGCGCGTTGGCGGTAGGTATTTAGACGTTGGCCGACGCGTTTTGTCGGCACTACATAATATAGGCGAACGCGTTGGCCGACGCGTTGGCCAGTGGCCAATGCGTTGGCTAACGCGTTCGCCTATTTGTAGTGCCGACATAACGTTTTCGCCTATTTGTAGTGCCGACATTACCTCTTCACGCGCAAACAACTGAACTGATTTTGGTGAAATTTGGCATGGAGATATATTTTGAGTCCCTAGAAAGGACATAGGATATTTTTTATCCTGGAAAGTGTACGGTTCCCGCGCCATAAAATAAATTTGGCGCAACGGAGTTGCAGGCGTCATCGAGTAAAAAATAAAACAAATAAAATTATAGATGAATATTTTACACGTTCGTTATCACTGGTATAATTATTATGATGTATCGACTTTTCATCAAGTCTGAGCTGATTTTATGATAAAACTTACCGTTTTGCTGAAAATCGCGGAAAACCAATTTTTGTAAACTTTGACCTCGAGTAAATTTTTTTTCACGTGCCGGATCGATGAGGACTTTTCACATTTCCTTTATTATGGTGTATCGAACAATCCTACCAATATTCAGCCTTGTCGGAATTAATGTAACCTCACCCCTATTTTTTAGTCTAATTAGACCGGACTACCAGTGAACCGAATAAATGGTAGTGTCATTAAGAAACTAATATTAATGGTTATTCTAATTTTGTGTACTGGAAATTGACATTTGGTTTTTTTTTATAATGATTGTTTCAAATATTATATTCAGTGTTGCAAATAAACGTTCTTATTCTTATTCTTATGACCATGCTTAACTTCGGCACCAATGGTTTATTCCTATTGGATGTTATTATTCGGTTACGTTTGTAAACTACGGAAGCCTTATAACCCATCTATCCCTAAGCGGTACCCGGCTGTCGCATAATAATTGGAAATCTATTGTGTCTGCGATTCCCACGATCGAGGTATTTATATGTCGAGACCCATACATTTTTGTTTTCTAACTCCGCTGTCGTCGAGTGCAAGTTGACGACGACGGTTGCTTCATATCAGGTGATCCACAGCTCGTTTCGACGTTATAGCTTTGTTGAATTATCCTGTATGCTCGACTTATTAGCCTGCCCCTAATTTAAATTTCAAATCACAATTAGCAAGGTCGTTTGAATGTAAAGTTATTTGCTCCAAGGTCGTTTGTCCACCGCTATCACCGGGACATCACCGTCAATAATTCTAACGGCACTTTAAAGTGAAAGACCTAGCGTCACAGCAACTTGGAAAGGGATCGTCACCGTATAGCTTTGTCCACACTGGACCTTTTTTTGTTCATCAAGGGCATGCGGTGTACCGTATAGCGTAGTCAACAGCGAACATGAGGCATGCCCGTGAAGCGCGTTGAAATCGTTTCGCTCGCTATGACACTTTTCTTTCAACGCGGGTGGATTTTGACGTATTCAATTATTGAATATGCCAAACGAAAGTTGAATAAAAAGATGACGAAAATTGAACATGAAATTGCATAATGTGGACATAGCATATCGCCTTTCGCCTTGCTGTCAACCAGGCGTCAACCTAACGTATGCACGTAACCAAAGTGTAAGCAGCTCCTATACGTCAACAAGGCTACGGTTCGTCGTCTCCGCGCTTCTCGCCGACCGCTGGCTCAATCAGTTTGAAGCAAGGGTGGACAGAGAGATGTAAACGCGATGAGGACGAGCTTCAAGCGCGGGAACTGCAAGTTGACCACGTCGGAGCCGAGGCGATTACGTTACGATTCCGTTTAGTGTGCGTTGCAGTAGGCAATTTCATACAAACGATGAAATGAAATGAAAATGAAAATATTATACTTTATTGTACGCAATCAATACAAATACAAAGTTTAAAATAATATAAATAATATCATATAAAGAAGGTAGGTAATATTCTATAAGGAAGGAAACGATATTGAACGGCTCGAAGTGATACGGTGACGATCCCTTTCCGATATGTGTGCTGTGAACCTTTGGCTCTAGGATTAATTTTGCTCTACGCCTATGCAGTAGGTATGCAGACGGAGGCGGCATGGGTCGCTAGAAAAATGTCACTAAAAAATGAAACCTATAGTCTAGGTCGTAAAGTGGAATTTTTTATGAATTTTTGTTGGTGACGTTCCGGTGATGATGACGGTGGACAACCGGCCTGAGGGCCGGGACACAAAACACGGCACGACGTCATACGACGCCGTACGGCGCCGTGTCGTGGCTTTTTACGACGCGCGTCGTGAGTTTCTACGGCGCGACGCCGTACGCCGTCGTACGACGACGTGCCGTGTTTTTGTGTCCCGGCCCTTAGACCGACAGTAAACAGAGGGGGCTGATTCAATTTGACGCTAAACTAAGTTATATTAAACGTTACAATTGTTTCATAGTTCCTTCGTCTAGTCCTTTCAGGTACTTGAACTGTACATCTTGCGATGAAAAGTAGAGTGAGTACTTATTGGAACTCTGGCCTATTCTAAAGGCAGCCCCCATCAACTTAGTATTATGAATCTTATTTTGACGCCTTATTTTTTTATTTTGTCCCGGGTACTGTTTTAAAAAATCGTTTCTAAATTGCTTGTATATAACGTGAAATTTAAAAATAAAATCCAGATATTTGTTTCAAAAATAATTTTAGTTTCAATTGCTTTCGTGGAAAATATAACTTTCCTGAAACTTGTTGAAAGCTTATCTTGTGAAATTTAGCTCAGGTGGACGTATAAAACTTATGCATATTTAATGCATCCATACTAATATTATAAATATGAAATTATCTGTCTGTCTGTTACCTCTTCACGCCCAAACCATTAGACTGATTTTACTGATATTTGCTGTAGAGATACTTCGAGTCCCGGTAAAGTATCAAGTAAAGTATCTTATGTATTTTTATACATAAGATACTTTTTATCCCAGAAAAATGTACGGTTCTCGCGCGATAAACGAATTTTAGCGCAATAGAGTTGCGACGGTCATCTAGTACCTAAATTAGGTAAATGAAATAACATGATGGAATATAACATTAAATGTTATATTTCATCATGTTATTTCACATCACTTATTAAATATAAACAACTAGTTTTTAGTTTTATATACCACGTAACAAGATGAATTAGTGATTATACTGGGTGTGGAAAACACGTCTAGGGCGCTTACCCATACAAATTTTAAAAAAATTGCTCTTTAAGAGCTGGCACTTTCGCAGTGAACTCTATAGTATAATGCCGTGTTTCCTGCGCGTAGTTGCGACAGCATGTCTAAACACTTCTGCGAGGACTCGCGACAGATCTTGCTGCGGGTTACCGCAGATATACGGTCTAGTTTCGTATAGCATTTATCCGCGAGCTTCTCGCACGACATTTATTGCAGCAATAAATTGCAGGAACTAGTATGAAATGTAAACAATATTGCAAGAAACTCACGCGAGACTTCCGCGAGTTTGCTTGCAGGTGGAAATACGGCCTAAGGGACATATATAGAAGTAATACACTTTCCTTGAATTAAGTTTACTAATCATTTAACATCTCTGAATGCCGACTGTTTCAAATTTCACGGTGAGCGACTATGAAAGGGCCTAGAGGCGCCTCAGACAATGCGATTACAGCACAATACCTAGTTTCTAGGAACACTAACAAAGTCTGACCCCGTTCTTAAACAAGGTCATCATAGAATGTTACAACTTTACGAGGTTAGGTCAATAATAATGCTGATGTCGGTGACACTGGAAAGTTTTATAGCATCGTTTGCCTACATTGAAATAATTTTAAAATACCCACGAGTGCAGTGCACAGCTGTATATTTGCTATTTCTTTACACTACATTAAAAATATGTACTTCATATTTACACATTAGAAACAAGACAAAAGCCAAAATATGTCACACTTAACATTTTAGGACCATACAGGGGGGTGAGTCGAGACCATTTCTTTATTAATTTTAAATATTAAAAATTGTAGAATTGCTAATCAATTGTATGGAATTGACCTATAGTTTGTGCGTTTTGTGATGGTATGCGTGACACATTATAATTGACAATAGAAGGGAAGTTACCTAAAAAAATTAATCGAATAATTTAAAAATATCGAATCACCTCGTAAAGGAATTGAAATCGAAATTATCGATTTCGTACTGATGTTTCAGAGTGACGCCGGCGATTTAAGATGGCCGCCCTTTTTTATCGATTTGATTTCGATTCAACTGTGTCAATCTCTATTGACATAAGTTCCGCTCATGCATCTGACATTATTCAAATATTTTCGTAACAATAATTTTATACTCCTATTTCAGAATTAATATTTATAATTTTATATCAAAAACTTAGCATTTAGCAACTTTTCATTTTTATTCATTTACAATTACAGGAAACATTTATTTTTGTTGATATAATTTACACTATGATTTTTTTTGTTTTCTTGTAACAAAATTCCGTAGCAAGGAATATGAGAACTGTCACCCATATCATCTTAGAACGAACAAACTATAAAACAAGTCGAACGTCAACGTCATATTACCGAACGCTTATATCATTTTGATCGGCGATTCTAAAACGAAGCGATAACGAAAAAGTCTTAGCTAAATGGCCAGGTAGATTCATTATCAAGACTGTAATATAGACACTTTATTCCGAAGAATTCTATTTTAAATAGAATTCTTTGCTTTATTCCCGTATTTTTTAGTAAAATCAGCCTATGGTTAAATTTAATTATATAAGAGTACTAGCTGACCCGACAGACGTTGTCCTGTCTTAACGATGATTATTTAATTCGAATTGGTATAATTAAGAAAACAATAGATTAAAATTAGTATCTTCATGCCAAATTTCATCAAAATAGATTAATAAATAGTTTAAGCGAAAATCAAAAAAGTTTATTGTGCGGGAACCGTACATTTTCCGGGACCAAAAGTATCCCTTGTCCTTTCCCGAGACTCAAAGTATCTCCATACCAAAATTCATCAAAATCGATTGAATAGTTTACGCGCAAATCATAAAAGTATATTGTGCAGTAACCGTACATTTTTCCTGGAAAAAATGTATCTTATGTCCTTTTCCTGGTTCTAAGCTACCTCTGCACCAATTTTTAGCCAAATCGGTTTATCCGTTCTTGATATAAAAGTTTATTGGGCGGGAACCGTACATTTTCCGGGACAAAAAGTATTCCTTGTTCTTTCCCGAGACCCAAAGTATCTCCATACCAAAATTCATCAAAATCGATTGAATAGTTTACGCGCAAATCATAAAAGTATATTGTGCAGTAACCGTACATTTTTCCGGGACAAAATGTATCCTATGTCCTTTTCCTGGTTCTAAGCTACCTCTCCACCAATTTTCAGCCAAATCGGTTCATCCGTTCTTGAGATAAAAGTTTATTGGGCGGGAACCGTACATTTTCCGGGACAAAAAGTATCCCTTGTCCTTTCCCGAGACTCAAAGTATATCCATACCAAAATTCATCAAAATCGATTAAATAGTTTACGCGCAAATAATAAAAGTATATTGTGCAGTAACCGTACATTTTTCCGGGACAAAATGTATCCTATGTCCTATTCCTGGTTCCATGCTACCTCTCCACCAATTTTCAGCCAAATCGGTTCATCCGTTCTTGAGATAAAAGTTTATTGGGCGGGAACCGTACATTTTCCCGGACAAAAAGTATCCCTTGTCCTTTCCCGAGACTCAAAATATCTCCATACCAAAATTCATCAAAATCGATTGAATAGTTTACGCGCAAATCATAAAAGTATATTGTGCAGTAACCGTACATTTTTCCGAAACAAAATGTATCCTATGTCCTTCTCCTGGCTCTAAACTACCTCCCTGCCAATTTTCAGCTAAATCGGTTCAGCCGTTCTTGAGTTATAAGTGAAGTAACTAACACGACTTTCTTTTATATATATAGATTATGACAATAACAGCTAGCTAATGATCACGCAAACTGCTGTTCACTTAACCGCGATAACACAGCAGCGTGAAAAAAATTGTTTATAATATTATCTGGTTTATTTATACTGTAGTTTATTTTCATACTAAAAGCATATGATTAAAAGAATCTGTGTACAAAAATAATTTAAATCAATATAAGGGTTTGAGTATTAAGAGAAAATAGACATTATGCACTTTTTCATTACCTTGCCGTGTGCGATGCGTTTCATATTTTTTTTTAGTATTTGGCGACATTTTTTATCTGAAAATGCTAACTTAAATAGAATGAAAAAGGTTAATAATAAATATATATTCAATAAAAAAATAAAATACCAGTCCGCTTTTAAGTTATTCGTAGAAGCTCTACGCCGTAAACCCTGCGTAGACGCTCTATGAATTTTGGTTCTACGAAATAAATAAAAAATACAAAATCTGACTTGATAATCAGGCCGTACCTTCATAAATTCATAAAATAATTAATAAGGAGCCCAATTTAACCTCAGTAATTAATGCGAATCATAAATTCTACGCCCTAATAAAAATATTTAATGTCTTTTATGGAGTTTTATTATACCATAGGCTTGCGGATTGGCCGCTACAACGTGAGATCACAAGCAATATTATAATGATTTATTTCAATAGCGCTCAGGCCGCGATGTAGTTGTGAATTGTGATCTAGCGTTTTAGCGGGTTGATTCAGACTGCAACGCGACGCGAGACAGAGAGACCGGTCGTCGCGTAAAATAGCATACCGATGTCCGCGACCCGCGACCCGAGACTGTCGCCAAGCTACTGGCGACAGTCTCGGGTCGCGTTCTATTTTATTTATAGAACAAACACTATAAACAAAATAAGGTTATTATTTAAGGGGGGCTACCAAACAAGAAACGTGATTTTTTTGGTCTTTTTTGCTCGTAATCAATAATGGTAACAGCTAGGCACTTGAAAATTTCTCAAAATCCTTAATTATATTTGTACTTTAATAATTAATAATAAAATTAAAATAAAGCAAATGTTTAAGGGGGGCTCCCATACAAATAAACACATTTTTTTGTCTACTTTTGCTAAGAAAAAAAAAGATATAAACAATGAAATTTTTTAAAATCTCTACTCACGATATTATTAACTAATGTATATAGAATTTAAAAATATATATAACTTAGACATTATTATGTTTTTTAATATATTTTTCATGGGTCAAAAGTACCCAAATTTGAGATTTTTCGAACCTTTTAAAATTCATATCTTTAAAAATATTAAGTTAATCGTGAAAAGTCATAGGACCTTTGTTATTGGTATTTCAATAAAGAATATAAAAAAAACTTGTCCGGTTAAAAAATAACAATTCCTTGCAATTGTTTAAACAATATTTGTTTAAACAATATGGCACCGGGTTGCACCATGGCAACATGCATTTATATCATCAGGAGGGCAATTTGAAGAGGATCTCATAAAAAAATTGAGGTGGAATAGTTTCCGGTACTCATGCGCCGACTCGTTCTGCACTATGGTGGGAAAATGGTCAAAGCTTCTGTCTGCGCACAATATCACAAAATTGTAGATCGCAACATAGTTTGAAATGCTACCTAGTTACGTAGTTAATAATGTTGCATTTTGTTCAAATGTACTTATTTACGCGTCAATAAAGTATCATTTTAATTAAATTTTTATCGGTCGCGGCTAAGCGGTCGCGGACATTGGTAAGCTATTTGCTGCTCCGCAGCAAGCGACCGGTCGCTTACGCGTGGCGCCGTACGCGTGTACGCTTGCCTCGCAGATCCGAATGGTACCTTTAGTATTGATTCAGACCGCAACGTGACGCGACGATGCATTTCTAAATTTATATCGATTTGACAGATCCGCAAGACGTCTCACGCAATTGAAATCTGTCAAATCCATACAAATTTATGCCACGCCGTCTTCGTCTCGCCTCGTCGCGTTGCGGTCTGAATCAACCCCTATGGCGCATTTTCACTGGTCGGTAGGGCCCGCATGCGGGGTACGGGACATTTATGAAACGCTTGCCACGACCAATCAAAATGCGCCATTAGTTGTTATAGACTCCCCGTATGCTGTAAGTATACCGTACGAGTTAACGACTACTGAAAATGCACCATTAGACGCTAAACCTCGCGTTCGGTCGGACGCATATAAATCTTAATATAAAAATAAGAGTGACACTTTATACCGGGTTTATGCTATTGTTAATTACATTAATGGTATCCCTCAGTCATCTGTCGGTAACATAAAATATTTTAGTTACGCGCACGAAAAGTATTTACGACGAAATAAAACTGTTTATTACTTTATTATATTAGACTTTCATTAAGTCCAGCAGCTACGAATAGCTTTATGTGTATTTAACAACAAATCTGTTGTTGTATTTTAACTAAATATAATTGCTCTGAATTCGTTGAGTGTGCGAGATCTGTACATTCTTTAATAATAATTAATAAGTATCTTGTATTTTCGTACTTAAAACCTTTGTGCGTAGCAAATGTCAATAATATCGGTTCAGTGGTTTAAGCATGAGGAGACACCAGAGAGAGATACTTTCACATTTCGCAAAGAGAAAACGATTGTTCTTTTTTTGTATTAAATTCCCTAAACTACTATACCAATTTTGATGAGGTAATCAATATCTTAGCTTCCGTGTATCACGTGCACACTGCACAGCATGCGTAGCGTGGCCAGCGTTAAGCTACGTGTGCATCATATTCGAGCAAACTACGTCAGTCAATTCGTGCGTAGCGTGTCCGTGGGTTGCAGTGGACACAGTCACATATATTTTCTTACAAAGCGAAGCTTGACGCACGTGCGTAGTCTCTCCGTGCGCTGCGGTGGAATTATTTACGCGGCGAGGAAACGGCTCATATTTACATTCGTCCGCGCGAAGGAGCGGTTCGGCCGCTACACTGTGAGATCATGTATCCGACAAACAACGCGTTTGTATGGACTCATATAAAGAACAATGGCCAAATCGTACCAGGTTAGGTTAGGTTAGAGTAGATAGTCATCCTGCCATGAATGTGGCGCTGCGGAGGACACGGCCCAGCATACCCTTGAGGTGTGCGACCGTTGGGCCGTGCAGCGCCACGATCTCGTGGCAGTGCTAGGTGGAGACCTCTTGCGCGCGGGAAGGGGCGGAATTGAACTGCCCCGTGGTACCCGTCCCTCCCGCACTAGGCGCATGAAGAAGGGCTGGGGGGGTTTTAGTGGGTAGACCTCTGTAGGGAGTCCCACATACCCCCGCCCCTTCCCCCGAAGGGGTGGGGCATACGCAAAGTATTTCCCCTCCTAAAAAAAAAAAAAAAAAAAAAAAGGTGGAGACCTCTCGACCATGCTCGGGAGTGCCCGAGCATGGTACGCTGCATGCTCGAGAGTGATGAGGCCTGGCAGGAGGCGGTTTCTTTCTGTGAAACCGTCCTTTCACAGAAAGAGGCCGCAGAGCGGAACAGAGAGGATGATCCATCCTCTGTTCCGCTCCGCCGGCGTAGGACGGGAGTGCGGAGGCGTCGCTATGCGAACCTCCAATAACTTCCGTCCCACGGGGCTCCGGGTCAGGATGGGAACCTGGCCGGCTTAGCAAGTCCCGGCGCCGAGGGGAACGCTTTAGTTTGCCTAAGCGTTCCCTAACTTGGTGGAAGTCCGGTCCCTGTGAGGTAGACCGGCCGATCGTGGAGGGAGTCCTGTATTAGACAAATCCAGGATATCTCTCCGTATACGGCTGAAGGCAAACCGCAGGTGGTTTTAGTGGGTAAACCCGGAGTCGGGAGTCCCACATACCCCCGGGGTGCTTCAGCTTAACTGAGGCACATCCCCAACCCGGGGCACCCATAAAGGGTTTCCCCTGCGCAACAAAAAAAAAAGAGTAGATAGTGATAGTACATTGTGAATTTTAGGAGAGGTGGCGTCCCGATATGCCATTGGTAGCAAAAATTCCCTAATATTTTAAGGCATCGGAAAACATTAGAAGTGTAAATAAATAGCCACAAAAAAGATCAATATATTTTCGTTATAGACGACCTCTGTGGCTCAATGGGTAGAGTGTGTGTCAAGCCGGGGGTCACGGGTTCGAATCCCGCCGACGGAGCAAAAAGTTTTTCAATGTTCCTGGGTCATGGGTGTGTATTAAATATGTGTATGATTTAATAAAATTTTTAAATATATGTATAGTATAAAAGTATTAATAAGTATTAAAACTTAATAGTAATATTAAGTTGCCTGGTACCCGTAAAACAAGTCCTTCAGGTACTTAGCACGGGGCCAGACTGACGTGGTATGAAGCGTATCCCTAGATATTATTATTATTATTTTAGTTTCGTTGTTGTCTTTCATATGTTCTGACAGCCGCCGATCAGTCGCATTCGTTCTATTTTTTGGGTAATACTCTAGGAAAAATTGAAATAATTAGAAACGAGATCGCCGAATATACACTTGTAGGCTACACCGCAGTCGGAAAAAAGGTAGTTCTTAAGTCTAACCTCAAAATAATTGTAAACGTTAATAATAATTATAATAAGATTCAGACATAATTCTCAAACGGAATTATGTTCAGAGCATAAGAACAACCAAATCTAACTATAGTTTATTTTGGGACATCAAAAATAAAAGTCGAGTCCAGCTCCTATACAAATTTGGCCATGATTCTTTCCACGGTTGCCATTTTGTTTCCTTTGGCGTACCTTATAGCGGACGAGTCAAATAGTATGATTTTGTATCGCTATTGCGCACCATCGTGTTGCGTCTCCTTACGTCTCGTGGGACCTAAAAATAATTACGCAACTCTTTAAGAAACTTTATGTAACTGTGTTCGATCCAAAGGAAAAGCTTGTGAAATAAAAGGACGAGACTTTTCTGAAAGAAATTATACAATCATTAATCACTCGGTTGGCGAAGTTTACGGCGCATCTGGCTCATGATACGTTGGCGGAATATTACTACACTAGCCGAACTGGCAGACGTTATTTTGCCTTAAACGATGTGGGAATATGCTGAAGAGCATCAGCATAAATATGGGGAGGAATTGCCATTTCAGATGTTTTAACTTTTAATGTTTGGAAATATGAGAGCGTCAAAGGAATAGAGGGAAGAATTGCAATTTTAGCCTTTGTGATAGCTACTTCTTTCAGTACAGTAATTTTGAAACATGCTTCGAGAGCAAGATTCAGGATTAACGCGCTGTTGGGTCGTTTACAACATTATTTCGGGTAAACCAAAATCCACTTTTAATTACTATGCTATTTCAAAATTATAACGAATTATGTCTCGAATTAACATTTTGACTATTAAGAACTTAAGAATAATTATAATTAAATATTTCAACAAACAATCAATTATTTAATTTATATTAAACTTGTTTTTGCCCGTAGCTTCGCTCGCGTTAATAAGTCTTCATCACAGGCTCAGCCCGATCGGTTTAAAATTGACAAAGTTGAATACAAACTTTCATCCCCTACTTTATCCCTATGGGGGTAGAGTTAATTAAAATCTTTTCTCAGCGGATGCCTGCGTCATAACATCTACCTGCATGCCAAATTTCAGCCCGATCCGTCCAGTGGTTTGGGCTGTGTGTTGATAGATCACTACCATGTCAGTCAGTCAGTCACCTTTGAGTTATACATATTATTATATTATTGTTAATAAACGCCCAGCAGTTAAAAAATACTCCAGCACTCGTAATAAACTTTGTTGAGATTCGTTATATTAGTTTGCGGCAAGATTTGTCCATTAGTGGGCAATCTCCGCGTTGATTGAATCCCGCCCGTCCGTCCGTCCGTTCGTCCGGACGGTCCGTATCATTAGCGGCCGGCTCATTTGTCAACGGACCTGTTTATTTACTTAACGACCCAACCTTTTTTCTAAATCTTTATTTGAGAACAATTTATATTTAGGGGACGGTGGGGAAAAACTAAAAAGTAATGAGTGTTACGTGATGTACAATCAGAGATATTGATGACTTATTATTGTAAAAGTATGTTTTTTGGTCGGGTTAAAGTGCTCCCTCACCGGGAGCATTCGCGTGTAATGTAACGTTACAGAGTCGAGCATTACAATGCGCATAACGATACATAATAAGAACGATATTTTTGATATAATTTGTAACCTAGAATAATTTCGAGTAAACATTACACGAAATTATGGTCGTCGGTCTGGGAGGTAGTAAGTATTGTAACGTAATGCTTCCGGTACCACCTCTATATCAAGCCCAGCGGACATGACCCCCCATGACAGTGGTTTACGGGAACCCCAGGGGTTCACGGCCCACAGGTTGAAAAACACTGCGTTAGTGCGTTAAAAATATCCGTAACTTTTATACGGTCGAAACTTTAAGATAAATTGCATTGCCAGCGGACGTGAAATGTCAAGATACCGGCGTATAAAGTGCGAGAGAACGTAATTTATGCTGAAATAAGTTCAAAAGTTGACCCAAGATTATCCTTTTATCCTCAAAATCTTTGGTAAACTTTAGAAAGGTATATCCTCAAAAGCTTTAAGCTTCAGGAAAAATAGAGGTATATGGGGTGATATAGTACGTAATATTTACATTAGGCATTTGTATTTATTATTATCATTAGTTGTATTTTTGTATTTAAGATTTTTTTCTTAAATTGTTTTCAAATAAAGTAACTATTTACCTCTCGACAAAGTACTTCTTAGTAATATCTACTTAAATAACTAAAAACTAATGCGAGTGTTATTAGCTACAGATCGTCATCATCAGCCACCTCCGTGCTGGATTTACGAGTAAGTTTATCTACATTATTAAAGGTTGTAAGAACCTTCCACTGATTTGATCAGTTCAATATTTAACATTTCGAATTCCTGATGTTTGGGCGATGGGCCACTGCCGCTGTCGCCAGACTGTCACAAGAAACGAGATTATTTTGAGCCGATAAATGCTACTGTGTGACCTAGGCTATAGGATTCATTTTGCTCTACGCCACTACAAAGCAGCGGCAGTATGGGTCGCTACACCAATGTTAGTATTGAAACATATTACCTATAGGCCATAAAGTGGCATTTTATCGGCCCAAAGTAATCTTGTTCTCGTTCTTTAGAGTTTTGGACCAGCAGGCTTAGCATAGTCACTATAGAAACGGTTTCTTTCTACGGAAGAATAGACTGAATGACTAAGGAAATTCGCCATTTTGTCACTAAAATCTATCAGTATTTCTATGATTTCACGTTTCCAATGTTGTGATGCTAAGCCTGCAGGAAATGTTTTTTTAATTTTTTAATTTACCGTAATGTTATTGAAAAAGCGAAATCACTCACACGAGACCCGATCACAATTTTATTTTACGTGCTCAGTTATGGGTCGTAATGATTATTTTTACTGTAAATTGCTTTGATGTGGGTTTTACGTGAAATCAATCACTGTACGGGCCTTTACCGATATCAAACGAGTAATGGAATACTTGCCATCCTTCTACAAAGTGGAAATAGTTTTTATTTCCTTGTACAGAATAAAGAGCTAAAGAATGTCCCTTAAACGACCTTCTTTGCTCTTCGCAAGTCAAACTAGATTTTTGTAACTTTGACGTTTACTTTAACTTACGTAATTTATAAGATCCCAAATAATTGATTCCCACTTAAATACGTCTTATAGATATGGATAGATAGAAACTTACAAAGCAGTATTAATGACAAAAGTAGGAAATGTGCGGAATATAAGGGGACCATTGTATTTACTATGGAACCCTTAAAGGTGTTACAATATAATACATTACATAATTTTACATACGAGTAGGTACATTACATGTCTAATCATGTGCATTCCTGACTGGCCACGTGCCCCGCTCAGCCACAATCGATAATCCCTCAATGAGCTTGTTATAATTTGCCGGTCCTTGATCAATGTAGTCCATAATCATAATGACATTGGGCCAAAGCATGTGCCTCCTCCTTCCAAAAAAGGAGGAGGTTATATTATGTTCGTCCGTTTATAATTTGACATTTTTGTATGGTAACTATACTGTACTCTGCGAAACATGGCGGTAGCTGTCATTGACTCCCTTTCAAAAACTTGTCATTTTCTATATATAAACCATAAAGTTAATATACCTAGCGGAATAGAGAAACAAAGGCCTGAGCAAGCGAGATGCCACTATCAGTAACACCGCGTGGTAAAAAGAGACGTGTGATACATGACAGCAGCACTCTTTTTTTGACGTCCAGTCGGCACGTGCCGCACGTTGTCAATATAATCTCATAGAATTCATGTTCAATCATGCTTGTGTAAGTGTATACGTACACATATTTTTCACACAGATGAAAACCAATTTTGGTTACGTTTGACAGCTCGAGATTGTTGCTCTATTCCGATAGGTATATTAACTTTATGATATAAACCGCGATTGACAATGAAGTGTCAGATGTTGTCAATTATAGAAAATGACAAATTTTTGACAGGGAGTCAACGACCGCTATCGCCATGTTCCGCCGAGTACGGTATAGTGTTGAGCTTTGTCTTGTTTCTTGTCTGACCCTGTTACTATCCTGACCTAACCATTTCAGTTGTAACCCCAGCCATATTAAAATTCCAATTTTAAAACGGTTGACAGATGAGCAGAGGAGGGCCGGATTTGGCGCGCTTTGACAATAAAGATTTTTAATTAAAGAACTCAGAACCGACTTAATCCTAAATTCCGAAAATACGCAATGGAGATTCTCTATCGAATATTTTATTAATTAATCGAGGTTGTATATTGCCAGTTCTTCATTTGTTTCTCAATAATGTTTTTGAAGTAATTACAATTTTTGAAACATTGAGCGACCGCAGTATTACAATTTCAACTGACTTATGAGAGCTCGCACATTTTTCCAACTAAATTGTACAACTAAATAATTGGACACCAATCGGGTAAGAAATTTCCGATTACCTACATTGAAAAAGTTGAAAAATTAAATTGTAAACCTAGGTACTTACGCAATTTAGTTGTATGGTAGTAATCCTGTTATATTCTTTTATAAATTACTTTTGGTATAATTTGATTACTAACTTTACTATTAATTTTACCACAATAATATTGATCGAATCCAAATTCTAATTGAGTTAGTAAAACTCAACACATTCGAATTTGGTTTCGAATACCTAATTTTAAAGTTACACTTATTATATTTTATACCGATTTCGATCCATCATGGTTACCGTTATGTCCTAACTTAAACATAATATTAAAGAAAGAAGATCGATAGATCACTTCCTCTAGTATGAGTAGGTGTGTGATTAATCGGTATAGTGCCAGCAACACGAGTATCAATACTAATTGCCGACACCAGCGGGGATTAATAAGAACTGACCATGCAACCATTAGGCAATGACGCGGGATGAATTGCCACTATTAATTACCTCCGACTGAACACCTAGGCCTCTGCTTCTCAAATACTACGGTCAAATACACCGAAAAGAAGTGCGTTAAAAAACGTTCTTGTGCCTTACAACACAAGCTAAGATTTTTTTGTCAGACCAACATCTAGTTTTGTACATCAAAATCGCGAACTTTATAATATTTTAATGGTTTATAATATAGTTGATCTAAAATGATTTATTATTCTTTATTTTACAGATTTTGTGCCTAAAAGTAAAATTAAAAAAACCCACTTTTGAAATTCCTTGTAAAAATACTGTGAAATAAAACATATAAACGTATTTTATAGACACAAAACAAATTTTACTCGAAAAAAAAAGAAGTTAAGCTTAAGATTCCGTACCTACATAATATCCGGCAATAAAAAAGTGATTTCGACGTTTTATTTCCTTTCCCATGTGTATTTAAAAATGCCGCGTTATCCTTACCTCCGATCATAAAGTGTGAGAAGTTTGCGTTAGATGGGCGTTTTGGGCCTTTACGATTCTTTTAGTGATTCTTTCTTAATCAGATATGCGAGGAAAATAATAGTTTCTGCACTATGTTTAAAACAGTGATAGCCACTGGCGTCAAAAATCCGAAATTTGTACTATAATATATTTATTGTATAATTACTTGACATGTGCTGCCATCTATAGTTATTGCGCGTTCCCTATGTTCGACATTCGAGGCTATATTCTAATAGATTAGTAATATTTCATTCCGGAAAGTTATAGTTTGTTTGGACGTGTGGATCATCTTCTTTTTAAGTACCTCTCAAAGTTTGAGAAACATTTCTCCGAAAAATGTTGCGATAATACAGTTTCTGTCTAATAATGTTCTACTCATGTAACCGTATATTTCGAAATTAATACTTGTATATTAATATTATCTGCTTTTTAATATGAACGCAGATAAACCTTGTACCAACATCGTACTTGTTTGATATCAAAAAAAACATTTTATTTTTATTTTATAATACTTTTTATACAAAAAACATTTCAAAAACCTGTGTATAGAAAAAAGGGAAAATTTAACGTACAAAATAAGGTAGGAAGGCAAGAAATTTGGGTAACAATGGCGAATTTACATCCAAATGCACTCATTTACCCCACAGGAAAAGCCTATGAGTGTCACTGACTTTTCAAGGTATAATATTTGTGTGAGTGAAAAATACTTCACCATTTTCAATATTGCTATACTGTGCCATTATTCATTCGTTTACATTATCCGCCGTTGTCAAAAAGTTTAGTGCAAGGCTTGTCACGTTGGATTGAAAATAAAAAATGGTTTTCAAGTAAAATTCAGAGGCATAAAATAATGTGTTTTGGGTAAACTCATGCTAAGTACTCACATACGGTTTTTCTCAATCTAGCAATAACGTCGAGCAAAACCCGCGGCTCGGGATTTCGTCCACACATTCAGCATTGCTCGATAGTTTTATTCTATCGATATATTTCATTCCATCAATCCGGCTCGATCCGGTTCCATCAATCCTTCGAGCAGCTCGATGCGAGCCTTCGAGCTGTCAGTTTTGGGGCCCACACAGTAATTATTACATTAGTATTATTTCGATTTGGAGTAAAACTATCGAGCAAAGCCGTATGTAAGTACTGAGCATACGTGCACAACATCTTCTTGATTCGAATATGAACCCATAAATAGCATTGATGTTGAGTACTAAACAAATGTTCAGCTTTCAGCTAAAAATCGAAGTTAGTCGGACACTATAATGATGGTCAGTTATTTTAGGCTGCAATCTATCTTAGATGCCAAATTATTAATACCTTCGTCGTTGGAAGTCAAGTGTAATAAAGTAATGTATGAATCAACTGTAATACCACTTTTGGACTTTATCGCCTAAGTCATAAGAGTGAAATATACACCAGTTCCGTCGGCAGCCGTACGTAGATAACATACTTTTATCCCCTAAGCCGATTACTGGCCACAGGTCATGCCGGTCTCGTTTTTAGGGTTCCGTACTCAAAGGGTAAAAACGGAACCCTATTACTAGCACATCGATGTCCGTCCGTCTCTCCGTCTGCCTCCAGGCTGTATCTCAAGAACCGATATAGACTTATGAAATTTTTACAGATTGAGTATATCTGTTGCCACTATAACAACAAATACTAAAAACAAAATATATACCTAATTGATATTGGGTGGCTCCCACAAAACAAACGTAATTTTTTGGCCTTTTTTGCTCGATATCAATAATGGTAACAGGTAGGCTTTTGATATGTTCACAAAGTCTTTGATTATATTATGTGCTCTTTATTAATTAATAAAAATAATAAAATTAAAGAGGGCTACCATACAAAAAACACAATTTTTGGCTTTTTTTGCTCTTAAAGGGCACCCTTCGTGAGCGAGTCCGACTCGCACTTGGTCGATTTATTACTGTACCGTATTCAAAGATAAAAAAAGGTGTCTCATTAGTCATTACTGACACTCTTCATCTGCCGGTGTCTATCACGATTCACGACGATACTGCGGTGTGCGGTGAACTTGGAACTGTCACAAATTATAATTATGCATAAACAAATCGCAGAAAAGTAATAATTAATAACATAGTAAATAAATATTCAAATGCTCATAATAACAGGCGTTTGCGTGGCTTTTTTCCTACGGAACTCAACGCTCGCGAGTCCAACTCACACCTCCCCGTTTTAATCTACTCCACCGATGGCTTCGTATTCAATTTTCTACCGTGAGATTACAATTTAAATTGGTTTTTTATCTAATAACAACTTGTGTGAAGACAATTTTGCGTGTAAGAAAAAGTCGGGTATAACTTTTTGTCGCAACACAGGTCATTTTTATAGGAGTTGAGTGAAATACTTTTTACGACCTGCTGTCATAAGAGTATGTTCACATTTTTTTATAAAATAAGGGGGCAAACTAGCAAACAGGTCATCTGATGGAAAGCGACTACCCGTTGCCTGGACACTCGCAACATCCTGCTATTCATCAAGGTTATGAGGATAGTACTTACCTATATTTTTTGCGTGAAACAATAATGTAAAGTTGTTTCAAATTTACTCAGAAATTAAACAATTTCTATTTGTAATAATTATTATTGTCTTGCTTAGTTATATTTACGTTATGTTATGTATCATCAGAGGAATTAATTCATACGCAGACAGAGGACCTACAATGTTTAGTTGTCAAGCTCAGTAAAGCAGGCCATAAACGCAAGGCTGACCACTTACACCTGTCAGGCAAAGTTGAGGCAAAAACATTTATGTAACATACACGCTCCGGTTTGCCTGAACAGTTGACCTGTTCAGGCAAACCTGTCAGGTACGTTGCGTGTATGGCCTGCAGCTCAACATTAACTAGGCTAATATTAACTTGTCATTTCCCAAAGAAATAGCCTATGGATAAACTCTAATACTCTATGACGTCACAAGAATCACAATGACGGCGGGACTCATCTTTAATGACGTCACATTAAAGATGAGTCCCGCTTAACAAAATAGAGGAGTTGGGTCAAGTGAGCCTCGAGACCGTGCCAATACATCGATAGAGCTGGCGAGACCTAACTATACCTACTTATAATATGCTTATACTATACTTATAACTATACTAATTATACGACACTGTTTAAGTATATCCACTTACAAATGAATATACGTGTCGCACTCGGGAACTGCCGCGGCAAAGCTATTGCATAGCATTTTTTATCAACTTGTGCAATTAAAATTCGCATACGTCTAATCGCACGCACACACACACACGATGCCGAAGTCTGCCAAACTGAAACGACGTTGGACGATGCACGACGCGGCACCGCACCGGAGTTGAGGTGTTAGGTTTATTTTCGTTACGGTATTTCCTCATTCGGTCGCCGTGATAAAAGCTATGCAATATTTTAAAATATTATAAATTATACCCTCTGTTCAAAGTCTGCTTATCTTTGCCTAACATTTTGAAAATGTCGTAATATGACAGTCATAGACAGCGGTCCTAAGGCTCGATGTACTCGTATATGCCTGGGCGAGCACTAGAGGCCAAGCCGCAGCGGCCAGGTCGCGACGGCCATCGAGATAGATACCTTAGTATGAAACCGCCATAGACCATGCGCTGTGCGCACCTGGCCGCACGGCGGCCAGCGGCCACACCATACTTTCGATGGCCGCCGCGACCTAGCCGCTAGTGCGCGCCCGGCCTATGCGTCCGCCCGACGGCGCGGTTTCGCGGCTACACTGCGAGATCACAATTTTTAACCGACTTCCAAAAAACGAGGAGGTTATATGTTCGGCTGTGGATATTTTTTTTTTTTTTTGTATGTTCAACGATTTCTTCGTCGTTTGTGAACCGATTTTGGAAATTTTTGTTTTGTTGTATTAGGTTTCACTCCAATTTGGTACCATGTTCACAAAAGTGGTGACCTGATGATGGGATCCAGGAGTAATCGAGGGAACTCCTCGAAATTTATATGGAAACATATGGTAATTTTAGTTTTATGTAAAGTGTACTAAGAATATGCTACCAAAAAGTCAAATATTGGGTCAAGGTATACCATGGTTTCGAAGATGCTGAGAGAACTCCTGACTCCTTATAGATACACGTTTGGGAGTTTTGGCGTTGTTTTAAGAACAGAAAGCATATTATGCTACCACGCAATTAAAATTCATCATCATCATCATCATCATCGTCATCATCATCATTACCACGTCGTGTTAAGGTCACCAATGTCTCATGGCACAAAATAGGTAATAGTACAACTTACAAGGCATAGGTATGGATACAATAATAATTATTATGTACATAACAACACCAAGTATTAATATAGGCTGTTTATACACGGCGGTCGGTGCGGCGTAGCCGCACGCCGCCGCGCGCCGCGCGGCGTGTGCGTAAACATCGCGGCATTGCGTCGTACCTATTCAAGTTCTAATGTCAGGTAATGCCGCGCTGCGAGCATTTTGAGTGTCATAATATGATTTTAAACTTTATCTTCATTAATGTAGTACAATATAGTATCGCTTGAGAAAGGCGCAGGCGGCCGCGAGGCCGGCTTTCCAAGTTTCTCATGCGATAGTACTATGTGTTGTAATAATGAAGGTAAAGATTAATATCATAATATTATTATGACACTGAAAATATACTCGCCGCGCCGCTGGGTGTGATTCGGCTCATCCTTCGATCGCGGATTCTTGGAAATCCATTGTTCTGGCGGCCGCTTTGGAGTTGAAGCGTTAAATTGTTAAATTACCTAGCACGCATAGGGTTGTGTTCACTTAGATTTTTTAAAATGTATTATTTAAATTTATCTACCTGATATTTGGGCCTTGGGGTATTACAAATTGTAATAAGATACGTAGAATAACTAGTACCACCGACGACCACTTATAAACTCGCGGACTATGACGGAGGTCATCTTGGAGGGTTAATTAATATTTCTAATAACAATACGAGATCAATAATTACCACTCAAAATGTTGACAATTCAAATTTCAATGCTCACTGCTCACACCAATGGTGACACATTTCTGATTTCACACAGCCAATACAACTATATAAAACTCCTACGTACAAGCGATACTGCGATTCAGGAGCACCTCAGCGAAACCTAATGGAATACATCGTGTAACTAAAACTATATGAACACCAATCGGAGTTCGGACAAGCGATAGCGCCGACAGAGCGCCTCAATGACATATAGTGAAGACAAAATAAAACTATTTTTTATACAATGTAAATTGGCACTAATTATAGTTTATCTACTAGGTAACTAAAAAGAGTGAAATTATTATTTTTAAAAAAATTAAAACCGACTTCCAAGGTAAAAACAATAATAACATTCTTATAATATGAACTAAAAACTAAAAAGTATTAAATAATTTTCCTCTCTAAATGTGCCTTTTTCCGAATTCAGCTAAACCTCAACTATTTCTGTACTCAATCTTCATAATTTTGAAGTCGGTGCCAGTTCCATAAGTTTCAAATTTTATGTCAAAGAAAATATAAAGATTCCGCTATATCTGGTACCGACTTCAAAATGATGAAGGTTGAGTACAGAAATAGTTGAGGTTTAGCTGATTTCGGAAAAAGGCACATTTAGAGAGGAAAATTATTTAATACTTTTTAGTTTTTAGTTCATATTATAAGAATGTTATTATTGTTTTTACCTTGGAAGTCGGTTTTAATTTTTTTTTAAATAATAATTGCTAACTTTGCTTTATAATAAATACGGAACCCTTCGTGCGTGAGTTCGAGTCACACTTGGCCGATTTTTTGTTATTGCTGTTAGATTTAAAAAGCAAATTCGAGGTACTGCTATATTGTGTTATTTGTGTGCGGGCTAAAAATATATCGACATTTAAAAATCGTCCGTGTGTCTATTAATCACTTTGTGCGGAGACAAAAACCCTAACGATTCATCAGAAAATAAGAAATAAAACAAAACAGGCCGACTGCTATATTCCCTTGTCAGTAAGCATCACCCTGTATTTCTCACACAAAAGAAATTTCTGCTCGGTGAGCGATATAAAAATATTGTTATACGGCTTTATAAAGAAAGAAAAATATACGATTTTTGTTGGTAATTACTTAAAATTCTTTGTCCGAGGCATAAAAGGTTGCTTATGTGGTTTGGTAGAAACTACTTTAAGCGGTAGGCTGTCTTTTAATTATTTCCTTTAGTTATTGTTGTGTGTTTGACGAAAAATAAATGTTTATGTTTGGTAAATATAAATAAAAATACCAGATACGTAGGACCAGTGTCCTATACCAAGATGCTTAGCTTTTTTGAAGTTTAATATTGAAAAATGTATGAGATTATTATCAAGACATTGTTGGGCGAAGATGTGATGCGATGCAATTAAAATTAATCATTCAAAACTAAACTCAATAAACTTTATATTAAGATACACCATAATAAATACAAATTTTATGGGTTATTTGAAAATTCATTTCTTCGACGCGTCACGTTGCATCGTAAACACCCTTAAGCCGAAAGTCGCAAGTTGGGTGAGGATTCAGATTGCCTAGTCAAGCCGTTTTCTATACTATTATGTTGAAATCTATGAAATTGACATAAGCGTTCGATAAAATAAAGTCGACATTCAACTCATATTGTTATGTCATTTCTATACATTTTGATGGGCGATTCTATAAAGCGATAAAGAAATATATTGGCTAATATGAGCTTTTTTTGAGTTCAAAAGCAATCTAAAGAATATAGGCTCGTGTATTTGGACAGTATTTCTTCCGACGATAGCAAAATATTGCTATAATCTTTATCAGGCCCAATCGGGTCTGGCGAGGGAAAACATTTGTTAGCAGCATTAATATATTACGACCTACATAAGGAACATCACGTATTGCTGATTTATGAGCAAGGGTACAGCCTCCAAACGTCTAAGGGTCTAAACACACCAGGCTGAATTACGCCGACACAAATTCCGCCGCGTTTCAAATCCGTACAAAATATGGTCGGAACGCGACAGACGACACACTATGCCGAAATTCCGTCGAGCCAAGTAGAGCGTAAAGTTCGGCAGCGATTCGGCGGTAATGTATTGTATAGCAAAACACTTTACGCGATGGAATTATCAAAACCGAAGGAAAGATGGAGTTATCGAAACCAACCTTATCTCCAAAGCGTTAACGCACACATTACATCAGATAATTTTAAATACTCACGCGCGCGTTCCGCAACGGAAATTACGCCGTGAAATTTCGGCTCCTTGCGTAATTTATAGTGTGTCGCATCAGACGTAAGCGGCTGAACGTAATTTCAGCCACGTAAATTACGCCGGCGTAATTCAGCCTAGTGTGTTTAGACACTAAGACTCGGACTACATTATCCGGAAAATTTCCGATCGGATAAAACAAAGCTGAAAACCTGAACCTAGGGCCTTACCACGAAACCGTTTTGAGACTCAAACAATCAAACGAGACTGCCGCGTCTTACTCTAACAAACGTGAAATGACGTTGTTAGAGCAAGACGCCGCATTCTCGTTCGATTGTTTGAGTCTCAAAACGCTTTCGTAGTAGGCCTATAGAAACTGACCAACTAGCGCCACAATACTGCATCGCGCTATCGAAATTTTGGAATATACGACAGCTGAAATCAAAATAGTTGTGGGCTTTGGCCTGTCCATACCGTCTTGCTCGGTCGGAAGGTCTTCCTTTCCCACCCACTCCCAAACTCAAACACACTAACTTCAAGCTTATATTGCTGTCATGTGTCAAATACAGATATAGAGGTAAACGTCGTTCAAAATTGCATAAGACCGATGTCGATTGGGCATGTATAAAGTCTGCTTGGTTTAGTTGACAAACAAAATATCTTTTAAATCATAAAAATATCTTGTTAACTTACTTGGTATCATAAAAATATCTTGTTACAAGAAAAACATACATGTCATTTTTTAACTAGAAAAAATAACTTTTTAATCATAAAAATATGCCAGATCTAATTAAATATCTCGCCTTAATTGCCTTTTGCCTCGAACTGTATAAAGTATATATTTGTAATGTGCATTAAAATATTTATCTATCACTGATATATTTATGTTATATTAAAACTTCATCTTTCATATTGCTGAGTAGTTGCTTTAGGTTTTTACCGATCGGAATAATTCCGAACAGTGTAGTCCCAGTTTAAGGACAATCAATCGCTATAGAAACGCTTTTCTGATTACGAACGTGTTTCTTATAGTAGCTTGAACACAATTCTGCAAGGGTAGAACATCGTCAGGAATCTCAAAGTTACACCACGTTAGACGACGATGGATAGCCATGATTGCGCTATCTTTAGCTGTACAACTGACTTCGATCATAGGCAAATATTATACTTACAGGTTATAACAAAACTAAGTGATAATACCTTAGAGTGTATATTATGTGCCTCCTGCATAAAGTTAACTGTGAAAATAGCAGTGTAGAAAGAGTAACTTTTTTACGTTAGTATTTTCTACTCATGACGCACAGGCGCTTGCCTTAGATACAAATTACCAAAAAATGCTCTTTCAGCGCTGCTACTTTCACATTGAATTCTATGTAAGGAACACATAATATATTGTTAGCATAGTGGCCACCCTGCAACTAGGATGGCAACACCAATTTGCGGATGGCAACACTAAAAGTGGGGATTGGTTCACGCCTAGGATAGCGCCTATATAAGTCGTTGCATGACCATTTTCTTCCTCTTTTTCGGCAAGGCGCTTTGGTAAGGGGAAACTCTGCCCGATTGAGTAGTCAATTCCTAAATTAGTAGCTATACTTGTTAATTTCTGTTATTTTGTTGTTTGATAAATGTTTGATTAATTGATTAATTTGTGAGAGTATTAGTTTGCGTTGAAATTGTTTAATTAATTTGTTAGTTTAGTTTTAGAGTATTCGTTTTCGTTAAAATTGTTATTAGTTGTAAGGTAATAAAACGCCGTATGGCAAATATTGTGTATTTGTTTTAATGATTCCCGCTGAATCTTTCTAAGAATATAGTCTAAAGTAGGTATTATCGCTTAGTTTTGTGACAGCCTGTAGACGAATATACCTAAATCCGTTTGAAATAGATTGTAATGGTCTATTTTTAGGGTTCCGTACCCAAAGGGTAAAAACGGGACCCTATTACTGAGACTTCGATTAGGGTTCCATACCCAAAGGGTAAAAACGGGACCCTATTACTGAGACTTCGATGTCTGTCCGTCTGTCCGTCTGTCTCCAGACTGTAACTCAAGAACGGTAATAGCTAGAGAGTTGAAATTTTCACAGATTATGTATTTCTGTTGCCGCTATAGCAACAAATATAACTAAAAACAAAATAAATTAAATATTTAAGGGGGCTCCCATACAACAAACGTGATTTTTCAAACATTTTTTGCTCGGTATCAATCATGACAACAGGTAGGCACTTGAAATTTTCACAAAAGCCTTAATTATATGTGTACTTTAATAATTAATAATAATATTATAATAAAATAAAAATTTAAGGGGGGCGGGCTCCCATACAAAAATCACAATTTTTGGCCTATTTTCGCTCTATAACGGTACGGAACCCTTCGTGCGCGAGTCCAATTCGCACTTGGCCGATTATTTTGCTTTATTGACAGCAGACATCTGACTCAATAGTTCGTTATAAAAAATATCATAATAATATCTTATATCTTTAAACGAGCAATTCTTGTATATAATTGAAATCTCGGAATCGGCTATCGTTAGAACGATTTTCATGAAATTTTGTAGTATTTAGGGGCTTTTGGGGGCGATAAATCGATCTAGCTAGGAATCATTTTTAGAAAATGTCATTTTATTCGTGTTTTATCGAATACCAAGCAAAGCTCGGTCAAATAGCTAGTTATTATTATACTATAGTACTGTTTATTTTCAGTAAAACAATTTTCTCGTATTCCTTGTTTCCTTCTACATTTATACGAAGTCATACATTTTCCGTATAATTTTAGAAGTTAAACCAATTTATTCCTTTGCGTCACAGAAGACGTAAAATAACATATAGGTAAATATTACGAATTGTGTAAAACACGCCGTTGTATCACTTTATTATTTTGGGCGTATTGCCGTTACGAAGAAATCAATAAGTCAATGAAAGAAATATAATAAAATTACGCTCGTGTCTTGAGTAGGGAATGCAAATCTCGCGAGATTAGGGCTGAAGCGAGATCCCGCGAGTTTATAAATACAATACCGCCAGATCTCGCCAATTTCGAGATCTCGCGAGATTAGTAGTTTGGTGGGTTTTTTTGCAAATAATCTCAATATTTGAATAAATGACTTAAAAAAAGTAATAAATATTATAAGATTAACTTTCATTTTCACAAATTTTTTCAATAGAATTTTATGCACCAAACATTTTTGACGTATCTGTCTATAATTTTGAAGTGGTAAACTTTTACATAGTACGTATCTACTATCTATCAAATAACAAATGAAAGAAACAACCAGTCTTCTCTTCTAATGTGCACTTTTATAATTTTGGACGTGGCGGTAATATCGTGAACGTCCACACAGTAAAACGATAACATAGGGAAGTAAAATGTATGGAAACATCACGCTAGAGGACATCATGACGTCTTCACTCCACACTCTTCTGAACCGCACAAAAACATAACGTGACGTCCAGAATTATAAAAGCGCACATTATCAAACACAGATCTTTTAGTAATACAACAGTTCTTTTATAGCTAACAAAACATCGAGAAGTCAAAATTCAGGACCTACTTGAATATCACAGTGCACAGTAATTGCTTAGGCCAGCTTCGAATAAGACTTTTTTATGCTCAGGTGCAATCTCGTCAAACTCGCGAGATCTCGCCTTTTTTTCGTCCGAGATTAATCTCGCTAAAAAAAGCCGAGATCTCGCGAGAACGAGATTGCATTCCCTAGTCTTGAGACACCCTTTGAAAAGGTAAAAGATAATGACAAAAGGACTTGACATCGTGTTTTGAACTATTAAGTGGTTACGCATTTCTGAGAATTTTGTAAGACGTTGCTACTCTAGTATTTTAGAAGACCGACCGTGAGACCGAACTACACGACGCGACACTGCACATTTAATACAAATGACATTTTTAACACACCAATCCCCGTACGAGCACCGGTGATCGCGACAACAATAGAATACAATAGCAATTCCAAGAATCCCCTATCGAAAGATTACACGCCCCACTGACGTTTTACAAACGTCAATTCTTATAAGAACATGAAGTGTCGCTCGTGACTCGTGTCGTGTCGCTTTAGTGCGGTCTTCTCTTAAAACATAAAAATAATAAATTAATTTTATGATTATAAAGCTACTGGGTGTTGCCTATAGTGACTTAACTCATTTTTTCTGGATAAAAACAGGATATTTTTATACGGAAAAAAATACTTCATTTATCGAATCTTTTGTTCCCTGCAACTTAAAGCACCTTATAGTATCTCCAAATCTCCAACCAAAAGCAAAGCGGTTAAGTGTAAAGAGGTAACAGACAAACGGAAAGTTTTAATATTTTATATTATTTAAATAAGTATGGATTATTACCAAATCAGTTTTTATAAGCTCAATACGTTTTAAACAAAGCCTTTATATGCGAAAATATTATGATGCAAAACGAAAATATAGTAAACTAGCTGACCTGACAGACGTTGTCCTGTCTTAACGGTGATTATTTAATTCGAATTGGTATAATTATTAAGAAAACAATAGATTAAAATTAGTATATCCATGCCAAATTTCATCAAAATAGATTAAATAGTTTAAGCGAAAATAATAAAAGTTTATTGTGCAGGAACCATACATTTTCCCGGACAAAAAGTATCCCTATTCCTTTCCCGAGACTCAAAGTATCTCCATGCCAAATTTCATAAAAATAGACTTATTCAGTCTATTTTTATGAAATTTGGCATGGAGATACTTTGAGTCTCGGGGGTTTAGCCTTTAGGCGAAAAATCATAAAAGTTTATTGTGCGGGAACCGTACATTTTCCGGGACAAAAAGTATCCCTTGTCCTTTCCCGAGACTCAAATTATATCCATAACAAATTTCATCAAAATCGATTGAATAGTTTACGCGCAAATCATAAAAGTATATTGTGCAGTAACCGTACATTTTTCCGGGACCAATAGTATCCCTTATCCTTTCCCGAGACTCAAAGTATCTCCATACCAAAATTCATCAAAATCGATTGAATAGTTTACGCGCAAATCATAAAAGTATATTGTGCAGTAACCGTACATTTTTCCGGGACACAATGTATCCTATGTCCTATTCCTGGTTCTAAGCTACCTCTCCACCAATTTTCAGCCAAATCGGTTCATCCGTTCTTGAGTTATAAGTGGCGTAACTAACACAACTTTCTTTTATATATATAGACTAGCTGTCCCGGCAAACGTTTCTTTGCCATATTAATTTTTTTTAATTTGATTGCAGCGCTAACTGTCGGGACAGACTAAAATTAAAATTCGAATTCGAATATTATTTAAAATTTGACACATGTCGGATCCAATGTAAAACATTCCAAAATCAACAACTACTAATAAATTAAAAATTAATTAAAAAAACATTATCCAGCGGACAAAATATTGTGAATCTAAACCATTCCCAGATCCCCTTGAACACACACAAAAAATTTCATCAAAATTGGTCCAGTCGTTTAGGAGGAGTTCAGTCACATACACACGCACACAAGAAATATATATATTAAGATTTAACTATTCAGTAGACGCCTCGAAGTCTGCATGGCGGATTGCCAGTTAAAACTGCAATGTTTTCGTAAACTGCTGGATTAATCCCATCGAATATTGTACCTTTTGTTGAGAAGATAAAACTTAAAATCCTCCAATAATTGTAGCAAAATTATCTACAAAGCTAAGAGTTTGTTAAACTTCTGTGCCTAGGTTTGTGAACTTGTCAGCGAATACACAAGTACAAGAGACAGTTGAAGTAATAACTATTAATTTATGATTTGATTAATAGGTATAATAATTATTATACTATTCGAACGGGATCCGAAGTCATGACAGCTTCAGTTTGTGTGTTGACGCTTTAACGACTGAGCCCCAGAGATCTAATGTATGCCGTTATTCGATTGTGCCAACGGCACTTCTTAAGTGCAACACGTTTTCTTATCTTAAGGGGCCGGGTACCCTTGGAATTTCTCATACAAACGTAATACCAAAATCATTTTCACATACGAAAATATTTAACATGTTTGAGTTATTTTTCAGTTTAGAATAGTAATTACCTAGGTTCCTACACAAAAATTTACTTCAAAATATTTAAACACAAAAAAAAAAAAATTGTTTTAAATTTTAAAAAAAATACTATTTATTTATATATTTTTTAGTGTTTTACTCTATTTTTTAGTGTTTCAATATTAAGTAGTAAATTTACTAAAAAAAAATTTAAAACAATTTTTTTTTTGTGTTTAAATATTTTGAAGTAAATTTTTGTGTAGGAACCTAGGTAATTACTATTCTAAACTGAAAAATAACTCAAACATGTTAAATATTTTCGTATGAGAAAATGATTTTGGTATTACGTTTGTATGAAAAATTCCAAGGGTACCCGGCCTCTTAAATAGTGAGTGTGGCAAAGCGCGCCACGTCCAGCAAATGCGCCATGCGCCATATAGCTATAATCTTGGAAATCTCCAATCAGCAGTATGGAATAATTATAGAGCCTTTATGGCGCTATTTGGCGTGCATTGCCACACTGACTGTGTTATAGTAGTATTGACTGGATTATTAGTTTATCAAGCGTAAAAAAATGTATTTTTCAAAGTGCAATTTGCGTTGCTTTAAGGCAATTACGAAACGTTAGTTTTCATGCGTACCAATATCATAAATCCCTATGATAAGTCCATTATAAATACCAAAGTGTGTATTTCTTTCTGTCTGTCTGTTTGAACCTTTGAACCGATTTTACTGAAATTTTGTATTCCTCCTTATATTATCTCGATTCGTAAATTAGAAGACGAAAAACAAATTAACACTAAAGGAGATTCATTGAAAATACAGCTATTAATGTAACTGAAAATATCTCACAAAAAAAACAGTTGAAAAGTTCTTTGAAATCTGTAGACATCTAGCCGACGAAATGAAAGTTACCTCGCACAATAAAAACAAAAGGTTGAAAATTAGTGCTCATTTTGATTGTGCTTCTGCCCTGCCGTCTTCGGTATTAATCTCTGATACTTTCAAGCTTAGGGTACGTACACAGTTGATACATTAAACCGAAATTATTACAGCTTCAAACTTACTTTTGAAGGTGTGATTGGCAATCTACTAATAATTATGTGTGACCAACAGCACCGTTGTCATCTGATGCGATCTTAAATTAAGAAATTAGAACCCAAAGTTATCCCCAAAAACGAAACAAAACAAAAAATCACACACATATACACGTGTTTGCGGTCGAGGGTAAAAAATTGAATCATCTTTTTTCTATACCATGTTAATAAAATGTGAATAATTAATGTCAGTTTGTAATAATACCTACTACCTAGTAGTCGGATTACAGTTTTATCTTTGATCATTATCTATGTGCGTTCTCTCAGGAAGTAAGAGCCATAACTCACCGGGACGCCATCGCGACGTAGCCAGTGACGTTACCATAGCACCGTCCAAGCGACGTCTGGCGTAAAGGTCACATGGTAACGTCACTGGCTACGTCGCGATGGCGTCTCGGTGAGTTATGGCTATGGCACTAACAAAACTAATTGATAATATTTTAAGGTATGTATGAGTCCCCTGTATGCAGTTCAAAGTATAAAGTAGCAGCGATATAAAATAAGAGTAACTTTTTTTTACTTTTGTATGGGCAAATTCAGGACGCCCATACAAATATCACAAAAAAAATGCTCTTTCAGTACTGCAACTTTTACAATGAAATCTACATAACTGAATTTAAGGACATGTGCCCTTAAATATACACCCTAGAGTTTTATCGCTAATTTTTGTTGCACCCTGTATTTAAAACTAGTTTTTAAAAACTTCAGAAAAGACCCGGCAAAGGTCGTCTTGTACTGTGTACTCAAAAGAGTAATTGCAGCAAAAAACACGTCCGCGAGGAGCTAATTAAAAAACTTTACCGATTACGACATTAACGCTAACAATTTCAATTGAATTCTCACTTTCTTAGAAATTCTTTTAAATTCTTATTAAATAGGCATCTTACATTTTAAGCAATAAAAGGTAAGAGACAAAAGGATACACTTACACATTTAGTATTAATAGAATGGAGAAAGGCGATTAATTATACTATTTATTTTCAGTACAATAGGCTTGATGACTATTTTTTTTTCTTATTGGTAATTGAAAGACCCTTAAAAAATAGAAACATCGCTGAAAGAATGACTCTGATAGCTTAAAAATTCACCAAGATATGACAATTCAAACATCTCATAAAATAGACCTGCCCGAAACGCTCCATACAAAGTGCTACGAAAGACTGACGTCACTCTTTCGTTGTTTGTACGGATCGGGAGAGAACTTTATTCGATAGGTATATTAAATATTGCGTTTATGAAAGTGGTTACATAACAAAAGTTGCTTTTAATTTCATAAGTTATCGAATGGTATACAAATATTAAGAAATTTATTTGAAAAAAAAATCGCTTTGATTATCCAACTTTGAAGGCACATAACATTAACAAAAAATTAAAACCGACTTCCAAGGTAAAAACAATAATAACATTCTTATAATATGAACTAAAAACTAAAAAGTATTAAATAATTTTCCTCTCTAAATGTGCCTTTTTCCGAATTCGGCTAAACCTCAACTATTTCTGTACTCAACCTTCATCATTTTGAAGTCGGTACCAGATATAGCTGAATCTTTATGTTTTCTTTGACAGAAAATTTGAAAGTTATGGAACTGGCACCGACTTCAAAATTATGAAGGTTGAGTACAGAAATAGTTGAGGTTTAGCCGAATTCGGAAAAAGGCACATTTAGAGAGGAAAATTATTTAATACTTTTTAGTTCATATTATAAGAATGCTATTATTGTTTTTACCTTGGAAGTCGGTTTTAATTTTTTGTTAAAAATAATAATTTCACTCTTTTTAGTTACCTAGTAGATAAACTATAATTAGTGCCAATTTAAATTGTATAAAAAATAGTTTTCTATTGTCTTCACTAATCTGTCATTGAGGCGCTCTGTCGGCGCTATCGCTTGTCCGAACTCCGATTGTTGTTCATATAGTTTTATTTTAGTTACACGATGTATTCAATAGATTTCGCTGAGGTGCTCCTGAATCGCAGTATCGCTTGTACGTAGGAGTTTTATATAGTTGTATTGGCTGTGTGAAATCAGAAATGTGTCACCATTGGTGTGAGCAATGAGCATTGAAATTTGAACTGTCTACATTTTGAGTGGTAATTATTGATCTCGTATTGTTATTAGAAATATTAATTAACCTTCCAAGATGACCTCCGCCATAGTCCGCGAGTTTATAAGTGGTCGTCGGTGGTAGTGAACTAGTGAGTTAGTTAGTGACCATACCACCCTACGCGTCGAATTACTGCGTTTATTCTACGTAATCTTATTACAAATTGTTAAGACTGTTAAGAGTCATACCCCAAGGCCCAAATATCAGGTAGATAAATTTAAACAATACATTTTAAAAAATCTAAGTGAACACAACCCTATGCGTGCTAGGTAATTTAACAATTTAACGCTTCAACTCCCAAGCAGCCACATGTGGCCGCCAGAACAATGGATTTCCAAGAATCCGCGATCGAAGGATGAGCCGAATCACACCCAGCGGCGCGGCGAGTATATTTTCAGTGTCATAAGGGCGGGTCGTTAGTCTATACTCTATATATATAAAAGAAAGTTGTGTTAGTTACGCCACTTATAACTCAAGAACGGATGAACCGATTTGGCTGAAAATTGGTGGAGAGGTAGCTTAAAACCAGGAATAGCACATAGGATACATTTTGTCCCGGAAAAATGTACGGTTACTGCACAATATACTTTTATGATTTGCACGTAAACTATTCAGTCGATTTTGATGAATTTTGGTATGGAGATACTTTGAGTCTCGGGAAAGGACAAGGAATACTTTGGTCCCGGAAAAATGTACGGTTACTGCACAATATACTTTTATGATTTGCGCGTAAACTATTCTATCGATTTTGATGAAATTTGGTATGGAGATACTTTGATTCTCGGGAAAGGACAAGGGATACTTTTTGTCCCGGAAATTGTACGGTTCCCGCACAATAAACTTTTATGATTTGCGCGTAAACTATTCAATCGATTTTGATGAATTTTTGTATGGAGATACTTTGAGTCTCGGGAAAGGACAAGGGATACTTTTGGTCCCGGAAAAATGTACGGTTACTGCACAATATACTTTTATGATTTGCGCGTAAACTATTCAATTGATTTTTATGAAATTTGGTATGGAGATACTTTGAGTCTCGGAAAAGGACAAGGGATACTTTTTGTCCCGGAAAATGTACGGTCCCCGCACAATAAACTTTTATGATTTTTGCCTAAACTATTCAATCTATTTTGATGAAATTTGGTATGGAAATACTTTGAGTCTTGGGAAAGGACAAGGGATACTTTTTATCTCGGAAAATGTACGGTTCCCGCACAATAAACTTTAATGATTTTCGCCTAATCTATTTTGATGAAATTTGGCATGGAGATACTTTGAGTCTCGAGAAAGGACAAGGGATACAATTATTGTCCCCGAAAATGTACGGTTCCCGCACAGTAAACTTTTATGATTTTCGCCTAAGCTATTCAATCTATTTTGATGAAAATAATTGGTATGGAGATACTTTGAGTCTCGGGAAAGGAATGAGGATACTTTTTGTTCCGGAAAATGTACGGTTCCCGCACAATAAACTTTTACGATTGTTGCCTAAACTTTTCAATCTATTTTGATGAAATTTGGTACGGAGATACTTTGAGTCTCCGGAAATGTACGGTTCCCGCACAATAAACTTTTATGATTTTTCGCCTAAACTATTCAGTCTATTTTTATGAAATTTGGCATGGAGATACTTTGAGTCTCGGGAAAGGAATAAGGATACTTTTTGTCCCGGAAAATGTACGGTTCCTGCACAATTTATGATTTTCGCTTAAACTATTAAATCTATTTTTATGGAATTTGGCATGGAGATACTAATTTTAAGCTATTGTTTTCTTAATTATACCCATTCGAATTAAATAATCATCGTTAAGACAGGACAACGTCTATCGGGTCAGCTAGTATCATATAAAACAAAGTCACTTTTTTTCCCCTCATGTCCTTTTGTTCTCTTTAATCTTTAAAACTACGCAACGGATTTGGATTATCGAGGATTATCGAGGATGGTTATAGGCTATATTTTATCACGTTAGGACTAACAGGAGCGAAGAAATAGAGGAAAGTATGGAAAAACCGGGGAAAATTATTTGAAAGGGCTAACTTGAACGCGCTAATCTCAGGAACTACTGATCCGATTTGAAAAATTATTTCAGTGTTAGATAGCCCATTTATTGAGAAAGGCTATAGGCTATATTTTATCACGCTAAGACTAATGGAGAATGTGGGAAAAACGGGGGAAATTATTTGAAAGGGCTTATCTCGCGAACTACTGGAGCAATTTTTATGTTATTTGGCACAGATAAGAAGTAGACCACGTGAAGGATCATAAGGCTATCGATTTTAATCATTTTTGAAGTGAAAACTTCTTTAGCGGCGTTGAGCACTTTTGTGGGATGGGTAAAAACTGTGAAACTCGCGTCAGATCTTCGCGTTAATCGAAAAACCATAGAAAACGCGTAAGACGGTTGGAGAGTAGTGTTTTCTGTCGAACTCGAACTCGAACGAAATGTACAGTCGGGGAAATGAGTTGTTTAGCAGAAATGTACAGTCGGGGAAATGAGTTCTTTAGCAGACGCGCTGATTAATGCCGCGTTTCCACCTGCAAGGCAACTGTCGCGAGAAGTGTCTGACAGTCTGTCTGACAGCAGCTTTTTTTTTCGATTGTCGATATTTTTTAATCGATTGTAAGGGTTTCGATTAATTAATTAAAACGATTGTTTTTTTAATATTATTTTTTAAATCGATTTTCATAATAATGGGTTAAAAAATTAATGCACAACGTTAATAATCAAGTTTTCACTTCTGCCGGCACTCCCGGAGTGCAACCCGTCTTTTTTTCAGTAGCTATATATTTTATACCCGTGCGACGCCGGGGCGGGTCACTAGTACATATTATTATAAAACAAAGTCTCTTTTTTTCCCTCATGTCCCTTTGTTCCCTTTAATCTTTAAAACTACGCAACGGATTTTGAGGATTCTTTCAGTGTTAGATAGCTCATATTTTTTGAGGAAGGCTATAGGCTATATTTTATCACGCTAAGACTAATAGGAGCGAAAAAATAGAGGAAAATGTGGAAAAAACGGTGAAAATTATTTGAAAGGGCTAACTTGAACGCGCTAAACTCAGGAACTACTGGTCCGATTTGAAAAAATCTTACAGTGTTAGATAGCCCATTTATTGAGGAAGGCTATAGGCTATATTTTATCACGCTAATACTAATAGAAGAATGTGGAAAAAACGGGGGAAATTATTTGAAAGGGCTTATCTCGCGAACTACCAAAGCAATTTTTATGTTATTTGGCACAGAACAGATAAGAAGTAGACCACGTGAAGGATCATAGGCTATCGATTTTAACCATTTTTTCAGTGGCTATACAGTGTGTAAAAAATAAGTGATAATACTTTAGGGTGTGTACGTGTTCCTTGTAGAGAGTTCACTGTGAAAGTAGCAGCGCTGATAGACGAAATTTTTTTTCGCTTTTGTATGGGCAAGGGCCCGAGCGTCAGGAGTTTCCCCATACAAAAGTGAAAAAAAATTGCTCTTTCAGCGCTGCTACTTTCACAGTAAACTCTCTATAAGGAACACGTACACACCCTAAAGTATTATCACTTATTTTTGTTACACCTTGTACACAGGGTGCAATTAAACCTTCCTGCCAAATTTTTTCCAGGGCTTAGGTATCATTAGGAGAGTCTATTTAACCAAAAAAATTGAGTGTTATTTTTTTCAATTAAATATTTTGTCCCATTTAAAATCGTTGCAGAACGGTCACTCGCGGCGCGGGCGAGTGAGCGGGGGTCACGCGGGATGAGGCGCGCGCGCGGGGCCGACGCATCGTGTCCATTAATTGTAGTGTTTTTTAGGATAACTTTCGGAAGCTATTTCTCAACATTTTAGTACTGAGTGACTATAAAAGAAAAAAATACGTGTATTTTTATTTTTAACAAGGATCAATATATAAAAATTCGGCAGGAAGGTTTAATTGCACCCTGTATTTTATACCCGTGCGACGCCGGGGCGGGTCGCTAGTTTAAAATAAAAAATAAAATTATAAAAAAATACTCCTCTGTCTGAGGGAATTCCATTAGCTATGTCCACACTTGCACAATGCTTGCACACTATGCGCTTTTGTCTTCAATTTTCGTCATCTTCTTTAATTCAACTTTCGTTTTGGCGCATTCAACGAACGCAACGCCAACATTGTCATTTTTGTTTTTTGGATACGGTCAGAGGGCATGCGTCGCGGGCATGCCTCACGTTCGCTGTTGACTGCGCTATAACGCATGCCCTTGACGAACAGAAAAAGGCACAGTGTGGACTACTATTAGCTTTGTCCACACTGTGGCTTTTTCTGTTCATCAAGGGCATGCGTTTTAGCGCAGTCAACAGCGAACGTGAGGCATGCCCGCGACGCATGCCCTCTGACCGTATCCAAAACTTCAAAAATGACAATGTAGGCGTTGCGTTCGTTGACGCATTCAAGTTGAATGAAAGAAAACGACGAAAATTGAAGACGAAAGCGAATAATGTGGACATAGCTATTGGGTATCAAAGTTTGCATGCCAGGCACATTCTCCACACACGCGAAGCTGCGGGTAAAAGCAAGTGCAATAATAAAATGATAACAAATGGGGGCACGCTGCATGATAAAAAAAACCCGATGAATAACCTCTGACCGCGGGTTTTTGCGGGAGTTTGATCGCGGGTAAACCCCACCGAACAAACAAATGTATAGGCTAGTATCCTTTGGATTATTTTTATTTTAATAATAACTAGATGACCCTTCGTATCACATCAGGACAAACATCAATTTTAATTTTATTATTATTGATGTTTGTCAGTTTTATTATTCGTAGTTATCATGTAAAAACATTGAGTGTAAAAACAATGTTTATACGGGAAAATACAATAATTGTCGTTTCTAGTATTTTAGTACAAACCTTCCCTGAATTTCCACGAATATTTCAAGACTAAATCTGCCAGATCGGTTCGGCCTTTCTCAAGGTTTTAAGCAATGCTTAGAAAAATAAATTAGTTTTTAGTTATATTGATTACGAGCTTTTGCACGCGGCTTCGAAGTATTATTACATACACAAACTTTCATCTCCTATTTGAACCCCTTGGGGTTGGAATTTATTAAAATCCTTTCTTAGCGGATGCCTACGTCATAACATCAACCTGCATGCCAAATTTCAGCCCGATCCGTCCAGTGGTTTATGGTTTGGGCTGTGCGTTGATAGATCACCATGTCAGTCAGTCACCTTTGAGCTACGAATAATAAATAGTTTTTATTATTCGTAGCCTTTGAGTTTTATTTTGATGAGATAGATTACACAAGTCGACAATTTTTTTTTCTTGTGCCTGTAACATCATGACTTTTATCTGAATGTTTACATATTATTTAAAATGAACCAAAAACACTTTTTTTTAATAATAGTTTAAAAAACTAAAAAAAACACGCTTTACCTACGAATAACAAAACTACAGGAAAAGTAACTCCCATACTTCAACCGTTTTAAATTTGGCTCCTTTTCGAACACTAAAATATGACAATTCAGATTTTCGCCAAGGTCGTTTCCCAGGTAACGTATCATCCCCCCGATGGTTGCTCGCCTTGTCGCGGCGGTGGGGCTCTAGTAACCGCGGCTTGGGCAACCGCGGTGAAGCAAAGAGGCAACCAGGGCCGGCCGGTGTCGCTGCCTGGCCCGAGGAGGGCGCTCCCAGCGGACTGGAGAAGTCCGCTGCGGATGCGCACCGAGGTGGGGCCGCAGAGGAAGAGGCAAGTAGGTATTACGATGCGCCGCTTGCCCTATCCTCTGCGGCCGAGGTGTGGTCGGTGGCAGAGCCACAGTCCTGATCTGCCACATGGCCCCCAAGTAGCAGACTCGGGGGGCGTCTGCTACAGCCCTGGTGGGGGCCGAGGAGGAGGGCGCACGTGTTGTGCGCCTATCGTGGAGTCTTCGGGCCGCTGGCGGGGTCGCAGATGTGTGTATCGTTCCTGTGGCCCCGTCAAAAGGCGGCGAGGCGGAAGATGGGGGGGGTTTTAGTGGGTATACCGTGGTCTCATTAGCTACGGGAGTCCCACATCACCACTCGGGTCGCCCCCTGCGCCTGGGTGGTATGCGTAATGCATTTCCCCCTCCGGAAAAAAAAAAAAAAAAAAAAAAAAAAAAAAAAAAAAAAAAAAAAAAAGGTAACGTATCATGATATTGCGCGCCGGACGACAGAATGCGCGGTTATTGTCATTGTCATAGTTACGAAACAAAGCCGTTGACAATAATTATCAAAAGCGGATAGTATTATGCAGTATACACCAAGCACACCTATACTATCCCAAAAAAATGAGCTGTATAATTATTATTTTAAAATCAAACATTTTCCTCTGACCTTAAGGGTGAAACTAAACGAGCGTAATTTGTGAGTTGTGAGTCGCAGAATTTCGGCTGGCAGAAATTTTGCTGCCTTCAGTTTCATACAAAAGTCCTGTTTGATTCACACGAGCGTAATTTTGTGAGTCATGATTTGTATGAAAAGATATTTACGCGACCGAAATTCTGCGACTTATAACTCACAAATTACACTCGTTTGGCTTCACCCTAAGTCATCGATAAAAAACTGTGGTTTTCAGATAACAAAAAACTATGTCCTACGTTATAAAATTGAAATAAAAAACTTACAGTGCAAATAGGCAATGCGGATTTTCGTAATCTCTTTAATTTACGGTTATTACAACAAATATCATGACTATTGAAATGTATGCTACATAAACGAGTATTCTGGCTCGGCATCCAATTCGGATCGTTTCTTTCCAAACGAACGGCAGTAATCCACTTTTTTCGTTGGATTGCATTCTTAGGAAATCTGTCAAAATAAAATACATACTTCATAGTTCATACTAATGCCAGCCAAACCCTAAGATTTCGTTTATGATTAAATTGTTACATTTTGCATAGCACTGTCCATGGCGACTTTGTAAAAATTTTGTAATTATATTATTTTTGGATTATTGCACTTTTATAATAGCATGTAAACAACTAATAAGACAAACACAAAGAGACTGCTTAATTTTACGCAAAAACCCTAACATCCAACTCAAAAAACCAACTGTTTGGGTTGGAAAAAATACAAGAATATTGTAGCCAATTTTAGCCATGGACGTATAAAAAAAGGCGGACGGAGTCCCACCATACACAAAACTGTGTCGTTCAGAGTCGGCCAGCTGGCTGTATGTACACGGTCCGCCCGCACACATTCTTGTGCTAGTCCATACCATTTGACAGGCGTCAGAACGTGTGCGTGGCCGACTCAGAAGAAAAGTGAAGACACAGTTTTGTATATGACAAGACTCCGTCCGCCTTTTTTTCTACGTTCATGATTTTAGCATAATTTTTAAAAATTTACTTACAGATGAAACGATAATCCTGTATTATAAGTACTCTCTGTATGACTTCTACACCATTTCACAGGGCACTTAGGCATTTTAACAATAAAAATATTGTAAAAAGCTACGTAAAAAGTAAGTAAACAAATTGTAAATTTATGAGTTTGACAATAACTTTTTTTTTTTTATCGGTGGGAAATGCGTTACGCATCCCCAGCGACCCGGGGGAGTGGTCGCCGGGGTATGTGGGACTCCCCAGGTGCTGCAGTAAGGAGGAGCACCCGGGGTTACCCACTAAAACCCTCCGGTGCCTCCTTCCTCCGCTACGCTGCTGGGCCACCGGACCCGCCGACGAGGGCGATATCTGCGGCAGCCCAGTTAGCGGCATCTGTCTGGCAGACTTCGTCGCAGCAGCTGTAAAGCTGTTGAGCCTTCGGGAGAGCAGCCCGAGGCACCGGGCGCTCTTCTACCGGGCAGGGCTCGTGCAATGGGCAGCGGATTCCCCAATCCGCCGCCCGAGCCCTGATTACGGCGGGAGCTGGCGCTCATGTATGGCGCGCCTGCGCCCTCCGCGCCGTCTTCGAACGGGATCCGCGGCCACGTCCGCTTCTCTCTCCCGTTCGGCAGCCTCTTTCTGCGAGATGACGGCCTCGCAGAAGTTGGCTATTGCGTCAAATCCTTCACTCGACCGAACCATAGCCGTCACTATGGCCGGGAGGCTTAGGTCAAATCCGATAGTAGCGCAGAGCACCGCTCGTTGTTCTGCCCATGCCGGGCAGTCCTCGAGCGTGTGCTGCGCTGTGTCATCTCCGTGATCGCAGTGGTGGCACTGCGTCATCGGTTCTCTCCTAGCCGCACGGTGCAGGTAATGGCCAAAGCACCCGTGCCCGGTCAACATCTGCACCATACGGAAGGTGAGGACGCCTTTACAGTGCGTTACCCACGTCTGCAGGTGCGGGCGAAACGCTGCCACCACTGCGCGTCCAGCCGTTGGTGTTGCCATCCGGTCCTCCCAGGCGCGCATTATAATTATGCGCGCCTGACGCCTCCACCGAGCGGTCAGTTCAGGGGATACTCGGTCCCCTCTCTCTTTGACTTCCGCCGTGCGATAATAGATTTCGCTCAGAACCCGCGCTTCCAGGTCCCAAGGCGGGGTTCTGGCGAGGATTACCGCTGCTTCGCAGGATATTGTGCGATATCCGCGTATGATCCGTAGTGCCATCAGTCGCTGAGGACTTCTCAGTAACGCTCTGCTCTGGGTGTTAAGGTTGTCCGCCCAGACAGGAGCTCCATACAGGGCCATGGACTGAAGGACCCCCGTATAGAGCCGCCGACAAGTTGACCCAGGACCCCCTAAGTTGGGCAGGAGGCGTTCGAGGGCCACGGCCGTCTTCTTCAATCGGGGCACCAATCGGCGGAAGTGGGTGGTGAAGGACCACCTAGAGTCCAACACCAGACCCAGGTACTTCAACTCCGCTCCAATGGGCACCTGTACATCTCCAATAGGAAGGAACGAGTTGGCAGGAGGGCGCATTCGCGGGCCATGAAAGAAGATGGCCTCCGTTTTGTGCAGCGCAACTCGGACCCCTAGCGCTTCTATGCGCGCCACCACCAGTGCCGCTCCGACTCTTGCCAGACGGATGGCTTCTTCAAACGTCTCTAATTCAGCCAGCATGAAAGTGTCGTCAGCGTAGCAGACGAGCCTGAGCCCTCGGAGAAGTGCCGCACGCAGAAGGCGATCAAACCCGATGTTCCACAGGAGAGGGCCAAGGACAGACCCCTGTGGAACGCCGCACTCGGTCACGATCCGGATTATGACGCCGTCTCTACCTACACACGCTATCACACGGCCTCTTAGGTACCCTCTGATGATCTTGCGGATGTACCATGGCACATTGTGATAGCGGAGTCCCTCTTCAATTGATTGGAAGGGCAGTGTATTGAAAGCATTGACGATGTCAAAGGACACCGCCAACACTACCCCGCCATTTGCCATCTGCTCTTCCGTGTACTTCTTGACCTGGAGAATTGCGTCTATTGTCGAGCGTTGGGATCGGAAGCCATACTGTGCCTCAGAGAGGTTTGGCCCCTCTCGCTCCAGGTGCTAAATGATTCTAGTAGCAATCACTCTCTCCAGCAGCTTTCCGGCCTCGTCCAAGAGAACGATAGGCCTGTAGGCCGAAGGGGAGTCGACCGGGCGGCCTTCCTTCTTCAGCAAAACTAGCTTACCCTCCTTCCAGCATTGAGGGAACTCCGCCTGCTCCATGCACGCACTAAAGAGCTCCCTCATCCTCTCTTTGAGCGGGCCCATGGACCTCGCCCAAACTCGGCTGGAAATCCCGTCCGGACCCGGGGCGGTCTTACGCTCTTTCAGTTTGAGGATGGCGGCGTCCATCTCGCTCTCTATGACGGGCGGCACTTCTTCATTTGTGGCCGGCCCTACATCTTCGAGCGGCTCCGAGCTAGCTGCAGCTGGAAAGAGTGCTGACAGGATGCCCGGCAGCTGCTCCGGGGGCAGTGACTCTAGTGCTGGAGGGCCGCGGCCGAACTTATTCCGCACAGATCGGTACGGGCGACCCCACGGGTCCCGATTTAGATCTTCCAACATCTCCTCTCGAGCAGTGTCTTTGGCCACCCTAATGGCTACGCGAAAAGCGCTCTTGGCGGCTCTGTATTCTGCCTCGAGTCTTCTCTCCAGATATTCGTCCCTAATTCTTCGTGTTCGATGCCTCTGGTATAGCCGGCGTGCTCTGATGCATTGGTGTCGGAGCTCCGCGATGTCATCCGTCCACCAATACACCTGCTTTTTCTCTGGGCGGCCCTTCGCCCGGGGCATCGCGGCGTCGCAAACTCTCGTGAGGGCCTCACGAAACCAGAGCGCCTCCTCATTGACAGTGAAGGGGGCCGTAGGCTTTGGTGTCCAGGCCTCTATCAGCGCTGCTTCATCGAGCGCCTCGCTATCCATCTTTGTGAGAGCCCAGCGCGGAAACTGGGACACTCTCGCTGTCGGTCGTGACTGTGCTACACCTGAAGCGGAGACGCTAAATCGGATGTACTGATGGTCCGACAGAGTCTCGACATTGGCAACCACCCTCCAGTCATGGACTAGTCCTCCAACCGCGGGGCTAGCAAAGGAGAGATCGACGATCGAGCTCCCCTGATTCCGGACGCAGGTAGGTGCATCTCCGCGGTTTAAAAGCGAGAGACCAGACATGAGGGCCCACTCCAACACGGCGTCGCCACGGCTGTTAGTAACGCGGGACCCCCAGGCGGAGTGCTTGGCGTTAAAATCGCCGGCGACAAGAACGAGCCTAGGTGCCGTTCTCAAGGCTGCCGCCTGCAACTCGCCCAGGAAGTCCTGGAATTCGGCGAGGGTTTTATTGGGAGAAAAGTACACGCCGAAGATCGTGTACTCTCCCCAATCCACCGCCACAAACCCTTGGCCCCTGTCTCGCGGAATAAGCGGTGAGCCACCGTCTGAAGCACAAATAGCGACGGAACCCGACAGGTCTCCTACCCAGTTGTTGCGGGCGGGGATGTAGTAGGGTTCGGCCACAATAGCGACGTCCACTTGCCACTGTACTAGAAACTGGAGGAGCAAGTCCTGAGCACCAGCGCAATGGTTTAGGTTCGTCTGGAGGAACTGCGATGGTTGTCTAGCCATTATTGGTTTCCATCAATTCCTCCTGTCTGGCCTGTGGCCGACCCGTCTCTTGAGGCTTCCCTCCTCTTTTGCGCCCCTTCTTCGGAGGGGCACAACCTTTGCCGCCTGCCGTGTGGTTCGGGTTTCTACCCGCCGCTGAGCATGCAACACAATGGGGCTTCGCGGAACAATCGGAGGCCTTATGGCCCGCCTGACCGCACCGGTAGCACAGCTGGCCCCTGTCTACTTCTGATTGGCACCGCCGCGCTGTATGGCCCACCTCCAGGCAGCGGTAGCACATCATGGCTCGCGGTTCTAGCAGCTGGACTCGAGCCGAGCTCCAGCCAACGAGCAGACGACCCGCAGCTACCAAGGTGTTGGCTGCAGCCACGGGGAACTGCACCCATATAGAGCCGATACCTCCGGGACCGGCGCGAATGTCGCCCCCCTTCACGTGTTCCGAGGAGCAACTCGTCTTCGTTATAACCGCGGCCATAACATCCTCCTTCGTTACAGAGTCGTCCAGACCTGAGATCCGTAAGCCGGAGCATTTTACCGGTCTGGCGACTCTGGCTATTCCCGCCAGCACACCGCGTAGCTTCTCCGCAAAGCGGTCAGCCATCTCGCTGGTCGCAGTGCTGGGGAGCTCCATTATTCGGGCTCCTGTCGCCGCCTGTCTGCATCGGACGCCTTCTGTCAGACCCAGATCCGCCAAATTGATTTGTTGGCGGGCCCTTTCGATGACGTCCTTATAATTAGCACCGCGTTCTACTGCGTCGTGCTGTAGCGTGACGACTACTGCAGCTGCCGTGGGAGCGGCGTTTCTCCTCCTTCTCGGTCTTCTCGTGGGCTTCGGTCTTTGGGAGGCTTTGGAGGCCCCCGTCAATCCTGCCTCTGCCCTGTCCGGGTGTGCCTTGACCAAGCTTGTCGGATCCGGTAGGGTTCTCTTCCTTCCTTTTCTCTTAACCACCGTACTCCAGCCCTCTCCTTCTGACGAGGGGCCGGGAATATCGGCTGGTAATGAAGCTGGCGGTTGTTCTGCCGGTTTTTCTTTCCGGACCTTCTTCTTCCTCTTACCACCCTTCTTTTCTTTTTCGGGTGCAGCAGTTGCTGGGGGCGGTGTTACTGCTGGCCTAGCTGTCGTCACTGGTGCCGAGGTTACTGATCCTCTGGAGGGCCCAGGCTGAGGGATGGCGGGCCAATCCTCGGTGCGTTGAGTACCAGCTGTTTCGTGCCTCTTGTCTACCGCCAGCGGCGGACGGAGCCTTCTTTCTGGGAGCAGGCGGTCCTGCAGACCCTCGATTCGTGCGTTCACCATGTTCGAGGTCCTCTCCATGATGGAGCGGGAAAACTCTTCGAACATGGCCCGCTTTGATGATAATTGATAGTTTGACAATAACTATCAATTATCATGTCAACCTGGTTGAATGTCACTCGAGTATATATACACGAAAAATGTGTACCGAACAAATGCATAAATGTGCATGTATTCGGGTCACATTTTGTAGCCTTTTGGTGCACTTTTTTTGACGGAGTTACTCTTCCTGTAGTTTAAAGTTCACTGCGCTTTACAAAATAATTCGGACATTTAGTTTGATGACTCAAGAGTTTTCCCTTTGCAAAATCTAACACAAACAATTTCAGTTCGTGACAAACGATAAACAATTACCTATGCGAAATACTTAGTACGGGAGCCCTAGAACAAATTTATTTTTTATTACTAACAAGCAAATTTTCCGTGAAAAAAAAATTGTTGGGCGTCTTATCAAAATGAAACCATCATTTTGATAAAACGCCCAACAATTTTCTCTGCGAAAATTCTCGAAAGTGGTAGAACAAGTGGTAACAGAGGTAGAAAGGACAAAAGATGTTGATTTGGTGATCCTAAAAGGCACTGATTTAAAGGGGCAGTTGTAAATTGCAGTTTTGGTATAAATTATAAATGGCACGTTTAAGAGGCCGGGTACCCTTGGAATTTCTCATACAAACGTAATTCCAAAATCATTTTCTCATACGAAAATATTTAACATGTTTGAGTTATTACCCGACTGCCAGGAGGGTTATGTGTTTAGCGCGTATCTTCTATGTATGTAATATTCTTTATTACCTCGTACCTTCAGAACGGCTGAACGGATTTTCACATTTGAGGTATCGTTAGATTTGTCTTAATAGCCCGAGTGTTCTTAGATAGATGACATTAAGAAAAAACCAAAATGGCAGATGTTTGACGCCATATTGTGAGGTAAAAAAAAAAAATTCTACCATGCATATCGAGTGGGGTATCAAAATAAAGGATTTTAAACACTGATTCTAAATATGTATATAACTTGCAGTTTTAATATTAAATATAACAATAAATATACACTAATATTATAAAGAGGAAAGATTTGATGTTTTGTTTGTTTGGCTCCGAAACTACTGGACCGATTTGAAAAATTCTTTTACCATTGGAATTCTACATTATTTTTGCTGAACATAGGCTGAATTTTATTTTGGAAAAAAATATAGTACCGTCAGATATTTGGGTTCTTCGGACGCAAGGTGTAAAAAATCAACCAGAAAAGTTACTTATTTTACGTACGCTGCCTAAACTATAAAAGATAGAACCATAAATTCTAAGTAATTGTAGAACTTACAAATATGTACAAAAAAGTCCGCGACACACTATACCTATCTATGTCGAGTGAGGCACAATAACCATTTTTTTATTTAAAAATCTTGAAATTTTTTTGGACTACATTTAAACGCGTTTATTTTACTCATTGTTTTAATTCTTATCAAAATAAATTATTCCATTACTAAGTACAGTTTATGTAGATTATATTTGGTCTTTGAATGAATAAAATTGGACATTTGGTTTTGAAATTATGGCGAAATTAAAATATTACGATAGTTGGCGTCACTAAATAATGACTGCGTCGTCGATGTTAGTGTCGGAGTCTGTAAATTGACCTGGGAATCATTTTGCTGACCGAGTCTTTCCTGGGTACTTATGCTTTTTGCAGAGCTCACCGACATCCACGCGGGCGGAGCCGCGGCCGACTGCTAGTAATAAAATAAGAAAAAACCAAAATCCGCCTGCAAGGATAAATCCAATATTAATTAAAAATTAACTGACATTACTGAAACAAGATGAAAATTCAATGGCAAAGTATTAAAAAAAAACAATGATTTGGTACTTAAAACTAGAAACTTACATTGAAACAGTACCAAACCTATGTACCTATTATAACGTATTGTAGGTACAGTTTTTTAAGTGTACCTATACTACGATATACGGTTATATCAGCACGGTAGTTTTTCAAATTTTTATTAGATTGATTGTCGAAATAGTTTGATGACTACAACTAAGAAGTCGCAAATAAAATAAATTAATTAAAAAATCAAAAAACCCGACTGCAAAAATATTCTGCCGGAAGCATCGAATCCATGTTTTAATTGATACGACTCTTGCTTACGAGTTTCATGCCAGGATAAATAGAAGGTTACATAGAAAAATGTAGAAGAAGAAAGTGGATAATAAAATGCAGTCGGAGGCATAATATTTTATGATTTATGAATTAATGTTAAACTTGGTGCGACATGCCTCCGACTGCATTTTATTATCCACTTTCTTCTTCTACATTTTTCTATGTAACCTTCTATTTATCCTGGCATGAAACTCGTAAGCAAGAGTCGTATCAATTAAAACATGGATTCGATGATTCCGGCAGAATAAGGTCTTGTTTCGTTCTTTTTATTTAACGTTTTTTTGCAGTCGGGTTTTTTGATTTTTTAATTAATTTATTTTATTTTTCAGTTTAAGATAGTAATTACCTAGGTTCCTACACAAAAATTTACTTCAAAATATTTAAACATTTTTTTTTTTGTTTTAAATTTTTTTAGTAAATTTACTACTAAATATTTAAACACTAAAAAATAGAGTAAAACACTAAAAAATATATAAATAAATAGTAAATTTACTACAAAATATTTAAACTAAAAATGTTTTTTAGTATTTAAATATTTTGTAGGAAATTTACTATTTATTTATATATTTTTTAGTGTTTTACTCTATTTTTTAGTGTTTAAATATTTAGTAGTAAATTTACTATTTATTTATATATTTTTTAGTGTTTTTTCTAAAAAAAAATTTAAAAAAAAATTTTTGTTTAAATATTTTGAAGTAAATTTTTGTGTAGGAACCTTTTTTTTTTTTTTTTTTTTTTTTTTTTTTTTTTTTTTTTTTTTAGGAGGGGAAATGCATTACGCATCCCCCGCCCCCTCGGGGGAAAGGGGGCAGGGGTATGTCGGACTCCCTCCGCAGAGGCAGAGGCTTACCGACTAAAACCCCCCCATGCCCTCGTCAACGCTACACGCGGAGGAACGCGGGATCGAAAACGCACCGCGTCCTCCGCAGCGCTTGCCGCTTCCGGCATCGCATCACTGCAGCAGCCCATGCCGCCGCCAGCATTCACCGAGAGGCTCCCCGGGCATCAGGGGAGCCTTTCTCCTCGGGGCCTATATTGTGGGCAGTGATCCCCCGATCAGCCGCCCACAGGCTCAGGCTTCTACCTCCATAGCGGGGGCGACTTCACTCGCCCCGGCCTTATCAGCTCCGGGCCGCTCACGCGGCCGAGCCTTAGAGGGAGCCTTGCGCTTCTTCCTCGTGCCGGACGGCTTGCTGGCTGCTGTGATACAGCCGTTAGCCCCCAGCACGTGGGAACCTAGGTAATTACTATCTTAAACTGAAAAATAACTCAAACATGTTAAATATTTTCGTATGAGAAAATGATTTTGGAATTACGTTTGTATGAGAAATTCCAAGGGTACCTGGCCCCTTAATAACTAGTTTAGCAGTTAAAACTAAGCAGTAAAGTAAACAAAAATGAGTAGTAAAAAATAATGAAATGGATCATTGAAAACATTATTGAACAGTAAAATAATAATTAAATGAGCGGTAAAAATTAATGAATGAGCGGTTACGTGTGGGCAGTAACAAATCGGAATTTGTCAGTAAGAAATCTCATAAGCAGTTCTTTAAACAATGAGGTGGTAAAATATAATAAAATCAGCCAAGTGCGAGTCGAACTCGCCCATGAAGGGTTCCATACCGTTATAAAGCGAAAGTAAGACGTTCGCCGGCTGCTGCCACAGCACGCTCGCTACGCTCGCTCAGCTCCCTCTGTGTTGTGGTCTAAGTTCTAAACTAACCTAACCTACTCATGGACTTTCTGGATTGTGTTTGTTTTTGTTTTGGCGGGGGGCTGCGCCGTCCCCCCGCTTCGGTATCCGTGGTTAAGTAGGCCTTCTGTTAAGTCGTTATCGAACCGCTCATTCCATCATTTTTACCGCTCATTCATTTATCGAACCGCTCATTCCATCATTTTACCGCTCATTCGGTTATTGGACTGCTCAATTATTTTTTTATTACTGTCCATGTTTTACAGTCGCAATAATTAATCAACCACCATAAAATTAAATAACTGCTCAATATTTTTTTCAACTGATCATAATAACATCTCAAATATTTAAATAACTGCTCAAAAAATTAGTTCCCATCCTAAAATATTTATTACTAACAGGTTGGTTTAGTGTTTAATCTAAAGATAATTATTAATTATCTAAATGATAGGAAAAACCTTTGGTCCTACAAAATACACACACTGGCAAAATTAGCGGAACATAGGTAAAAAGGGCCAAAACTTGAACTCAAATGGGTCGGGCTGTCTGAAAGCCTTTTTTATAGTTTCTAAGCTCATTTAAGAAATAAAATATTGAACAAAACTGGCAAGTTGACAGGTTTTTATATCAATTATGCCCTAATAAGTGTTTTTCGATGATTGACGTTGTAAGTGTTCCTGATAAGAATGGCGTTTTAGCGGGGTGCAAGGTATGCTCAGCTCATTTGATTGTTTGTTTTTTGGAAGAACACATTGCTTAGATACAAAATTAGTGATTTCCCAGCATCTGCGACAGCTAGAGCTGTAAGCACGATAGAGAAAGGTCACACCTACCGTTCGGTCAGTCAGGCCTTAGGTGTGTCAGCTTCCGTGGTCCATCGTAACTTTCAACGCTTCAGAGACACTGGATCTTACGTTCGGAGACGAGAACAAGGCAGATATCGGGTGACAATGGTTCAGGATGACCATTTTGTAAGGAAACAAACCTTAAGAAATCGACCTCAAACTGCTGTGCAGACACGAAACCTGTCGGAACAGGTCCGAGATGTACGTGTAAGTGATTGTACAGTAAGAAGAAGACTCAAAGAAGTTAAATAAAACTCAAAAGTGTCAGCAAGGGCACCAAAACTTGAGACAGGACACCGAAGAGCCAGGCTAAGATTTGCGCGTGAACATCAAAATTAGACAAGTGAGTGAAATCTTGTGCTGTACAGTGATGGGAGCAAATTCTGTGTGCATTTTGTTGACAGGCGATAAAGAATGTGGATAAATCATAAGGAAAGCTGCAGGCCATCAAACTTACCGGAAACAGTGGCCTATGATGCAGGCTTCGTAATGGTTTGGAGTTGCATATGATTTGGAGCCCGCATGGAGCTGATGATTATTGATGATGGTACTTTGACAGTACAGGGCTATAGCACAGACATCCTGGAGCTGCATGGTGTGCCTTTTACACAGTTTAAGGTAGTAATTTCAATTTTATGTGCTTCCATAGAGTAAGAAAATCGGGCATTCTTACCTAAACGATGCTGGCGTAGCCCAGGTGGAGAGGCTAGCGTGGTCTATGGATGTGGATCCGATTGAAGACGTGTGGCACATCAATGGGTGAACGGTACGAGTTAAAACTCCAGCTCCAAAATGTGTCCAGGAGCTCGAGTTGGCGCTACTGGAGGAGTAGGAGAATATCCCACAGGAAATGATTGACAATTAAAATGCAAGCATGGAATGGCGTATCCAGGCCCTCTTGAGAACCATAGAAGGCATTACACGCTTTTAACATGGCATTTCTTTAATAAAAATGGAGAATTTATCTTAAAAACTTACTACTGAAATTTCAAATATTTTCTTAATTTTTTGATTTGTGCTGATTTTTTTATATTTTACACGTTTTTATGCCCTAAATTTATATAAAATTTATTTTTTAATAATCAATTAGTAAATAAATAAATAAATATATAAAAACAGTGAACAATTTGAAAAAAAATTAAAAATTTTGTTATGTTCCTCTAATTTTGCCGGTGTGTTTATATGGTTTGATCAAAGAGTTCCCCCTCTTTCAACATGTATCGATGACGAGTTATTTTTTTTTATTACTAACCAGCTGATTTTTTGTATATTAATTGGCTAAGGCTGCGTTTCCACTGAAGCGGTGCTTAGCGGTGCCGAATTGACAAATCACCGTGCTCGAAATCTTCGCTGTCATTGCGCTGGAATAGCACGATTGGTCAATTCGGGCACCGCTAAGCTCCGCTCCGCTTCAATGGAAACGCAGCTTTATATTTATATAGTTTAACAGTCGTATTGTCCCCCAAATACCGTGGTACGCTATCCCAGTCCTACGCTCTAAAGTAGTAGCACAGATCCTTGATGTAAAAATAATTACTATCAAGCTAAATCTTCGTGAATAGCATCGTTTCGATGAGACGCCCAACAATTTCCTCGGCAAAAATTCTCGAAAGTGGTAGCTAACAGAGGTAGAAAGGACAAGGGATGTCGATAGGGCTTCATGCGAGAGCGAGATTTTTCTCGTCTCGTTCTCGTCTCGCTTTTACGAGACGAGAACGAGACGAGATGTTTTGGAAAATATTCTCGGCAATACCGAGACCACATACAGGGCAACCCGAGAGTCTCGTTTTGGGTCTCGTTAATTTTTTTTAATGAAGTTTTTATTCGAAAAATCAGAAAAGGTCTACTTAGAAAACAATATATTTATTTTACAAAATATAAAATCTGTAAACCATCCAAACTGCATTTTATCATAATATAAATACGCTAGTCATAAAATATTCATTATTCTCTTTATTATATTGTAGAAATAAATCATTATTTATTTCTACAATATAATACAATATAAGCGAGACGAGACGAGACAACTGGTAACGAGACGAGATCGAGACTTGAACGAGACTCAATTTTTTGAGGATTGACGAGACCGAGACGAGATTTTTGTTACTCTCGCTTACTCTCGTCTCGTGTGAAGCCCTAGATGTCGATTTGATGATCCTAAAATATTTATTACTACCAGATTGGTTTTATGTTTAATCTAAAGATAATTATCTGAATGATAGGAAAAAACATTTGTCCTACAAAATATAATATGGTTTGCTCTAAGAGATCCCCCTCTTTCAATATGTATCGATGATGAATTAAAAAAAATATGATTGGTTAATATTTATATGTATAGTTTAACAGTCGTATTGTCCTCCAAATACCGTAGTACGTTATCCCAGTCCTACGCTTGAAAGTAGTAGTACAGATCCTTGATGTAATAACAAAAAATTAAAACCGACTTCCAGGGTAAAAACAATAATACTTAACATTGAGATGTAAGGAGTTGACACCGCAACGCAATGCTTGGTCACATTCAAGAGACGCTATATAGCCGCAGTGCACTTAGTCGGCCGCGAGCTCTTCTGCGCACTTGACGTATGACAATTATAAACAAACAAAATTAAAGTCACAAAAATGCCTTGGTGTGTCCTAAGATATTGCAAAAATAATTCCAAAAATACTTCCAAATGCGACAGCATAGCATTTCATCGGTTAGTTTTCTTATTTAATTATTTTCAATTAAAATACGAACATTCAATTACTAGGCGAAGACGCGCGCCATTTCGCATTGTCATAGAGTAGTAGATTCAGAGGGGAATGTAGGCAGAATACAGATATCTATGATGAGACGACGATGAATGAAGTATTCACGGAGACGAGTTTGTATTTTGGTAATATAAATACGTTTTTACGTGTACATTATACATGCGTTCATTATAATTGTATTTATAAATATTTAAGTAATTTAAATAAGGTAAGTATGTAGTGGACTTTGGATCCATACTTATTATAACTAGCTGTCCCGGCAAACGTTGCTTTGCCATAATATAAAGTATTTCGCCCATATTATTTTATAGAAGTGACTGTAAATAAGTATGTCACCATGGCAACGTCGACCGCTATCCCGTCGCGCAAAATTAATGGTCGCCGTCAGTCTCAGGTTGTAATAATTTGCTATTATTTATTCAACAAATGCACTTATTAATATACTAGCTTAAAAGTAAGGCCAAGTTAGCCTCGAAGTATTTTGGTGTTCTTAATAGAGCGCGACAGTAGGGATTTCAGTCCGGACCAACGCCTACAACTCTACAAGGCGCAGGTTCGGCCTCATACGGTGCGCCAAAATACCAACTACTCCCTCTGTATCGTATCCAACGATGTACGCTGCCTAATAAGTGCTATTGTGTATTATTGTACGAGTATTGAATTTGAACGAAGGGCCGCTCAAATTGTTGACTGCCATAGTGTTTTAAACAGGCTGGACCTCTTGGAATTGTGCCGAGATGTAGCTTCGCTCTGCATCCTCTATAAATTGTATCACGGGGAGTGCTCTGAGGATCATCCCATCACCTTGATAAGTGTCATCACCAAAACTATGGAACGAAATATCACCAGAATTATTTTGAGAACAAGGCATATTCCCACGCTTCCGCAGCTCTTCTGACGTTACGAGTGCCCATGGGCGACGGTTGTTGCTTTCCATCAGGTGACCCGTTTGCTCGTTTGCCCCGTTATTTTATATAAAACTAGCGACCCGCACCAGCGTCGCACGGGTATAAAATATATAGCCACAAAAAATATGCCTATAGCCTTCCTCAATAAATGGGCTATCTAACACTGAAAGAATTTTTCAAATCGGACCAGTAGTTCCTGAGATTAGCGCATTCAAGTTAGCCCTTTCAAATAATTTCCCCCGTTTTTTCCACATTTTCCTCTATTTCTTCGCTCCTATTAGTCTTATGGCCCGTTTCACCGCTTCCTGATAAGGTGCCCGATAGGTATATTTGACAGATTTTCCATACTCCATCTGTCAAATTAAGTGGTGGATAGCCTTATCAGGAAGCGGTGAAACAGGCCCTTAGAGTGATAAAATATAACCTATAACCTTCCTCGATAAATGGGCTATCTAACACTGAAAAAATCATCAAAATCCGTTGCGTAGTTTTAAAGATTAAAGGGAACAAAGGGACATGAGGGAAAAAAAGCGACTTTGTTTTATAATAAGTATAGATATAGATAGAAATCTAATTAACTTCTATGTCCTTGAGAAATCGTACTTGATGTTGATTAGTGAAAAATCGGTGTCTATATATTTTAGCGACTTGTTATATTATTATTTCGTTTATTTCTGCATGACTAAAAAGTTGGATTTCACTTAACTAATTTTAACTAAAATCCAATTCTTTAGTCATGCAGAAATAAACGAAACTTTGTTTGTATTCCCCTATCTTAGGTGAGCCGCCGTATTGGGTGTATGTGCTTTATTCAACTCACCGCAACTTTTGGAGATGAAGCACCATCAAAAACCACTGTTTATCACTGGTACAGTGAGTTTAATCGTGGGCGGTCTATGCTCACGGATGAAAATAAAGAAGGTCGCCCAAAAACAGCTGTTGTCCCACAAAATATAGATGCTGTGCGGGAACTAATAATGCGTGATCGTCATGTTACATATCGCTAGATAGAGGCGTCCTTAGGCATAAATATGACGAGCATACATAAGATATTACGCGAACATTTGGCTGTAAAAAAAATATGTTCGCGTTGGATTCCGCACAACTTGACAATCGATCAAAAACGGGCTCGTGTCGATTGGTGCAAAAATATAAAAAAATACAACCGTGGTACGTCAAAAGCTGTTTATAATATCTACACAGGTGATGAATCTTGGATCTATGCATATGACCCCGAAACTAAACAACAGTCAACGGTGTGGGTGTTCCAAGATGAGCCGAAACCAACAAAAGTTACTCGTGCAAAAAGTACTTTGAAGCAAATGGTCGCCTGTTTTTTTGGAATTAATGGACATGTGGCTACAGTGCCATTAGAGAATCGTAAAACGGTTAATTCTGAATGGTATACGACCATTTGTTTACCAGAAGTCTTTGAAGAAATAAGAAAGGACAACCGACAACGCAGAATCATATTACATCACGACAATGCTAGCTGTCCATCTCAGCTGAAACAACTCAGTTTTTGGAGGGTCAAAAGATCGAATTGACTGGTCATCCACCGTACAGCCCTGATTTGGCACCTAACGATTTCTTTTTATTTCCATACGCGAAGAACAAATTACGTGGTCAACGTTTTTCGAGCCGCGAAGAGGCTGTTGATGCGTTCAAAATGCACGTTTTGGAGATACCTCAATCAGAATGGAAAAAGTGCTATGAAAATTGGTTCCAGCGTTATCAAATAAGATGTTAAATAAAATTAAATCGTGATATTGACAATAAAATTGCTCGTCTAGGCGGCCGGAAACAGTGTTTAATTAAGGGCCTACTGTGAAAACGCTAGCCCCGCCTACACACAACGCTATCTCCAATCGTGATACAATAATTCCATGAATCGTGCTCTCGGGCAATGTGCTTTAGGCTGCAGCTAATAGTGAACAATATCGCGTAACAACGGTTCCCGCATTATAGCACGAAAGTAAAAGTCGTAAGTCCCAAAACTGTTTTTTTTATGATTACTTTAAAACTAAATACAATACTAATATTTCCTTTACCTATTATTTTACAAAGTGTATGATTGTAGTAGTGCAAGTTATTTAATGATATTAACTCAATAAGTGTACCAGATATTTGTTGAAATGCCTAAAAAGATTCTGAATTTCGAAAAATAAAACTATCGAGTCAAAATAAGTGAATCGTGTTTTCCGTTAGCTAATATATCAGATAAATATACAATGATTAAATAAATCTCAATTACATTTGAGTCAATCGTCTTCCGGGATCGTAATACTTAGGTATTAGAAAACACAGCAAAATTGCACAGCCCGCTCTTAAATAAATAAAATTAAATTAAGAAATTAAAAAAAAACCCCCGCCAAAAAACCGACTTCGAAAAAAGGTTATCAATTCGACGCGTATGTATGTAATATTTCCAGAACTGCCCAGTTTTTGTATTAAATGTTATTCTATAACAGCTTCAGAACAAATGTGCCAAATTTCAAAAGTGTATGACGTGAGATAGGGAATTTTAATTCTTAAATACATACAATTTGAAGTCGGTTTTATCTTTTTAAAATACTATTTTAGAACTGAAGTACAAATATTGTACCGTTCAAAAGTTTTTGCCCACCATATATTTTGCGCGATACATAAAAATAAAAGCAAAATGATCGAGTTTGATAATTACATTTTAAAGAACATATTATTAGGATTAAAATTTAGTAACAAGTAAATTAGCCTGCAATGGTTCCATAATTAAAAAAAAATATATTCATACTAGGCTGCTATTTATGTATCCGGAACTGGCCACTTACGAGAACAATATTTAAAAAGTAATTACAACATTTGAAAATAGAACTCTTTGGTTGAAGAATACATTTTGTTTCATGTGACTGTCAATTATTTTTCCATTGTGGCGTCATTTTGAAAATTGCGTGTCTTCATTTGCCATGGATTTAACGCGTGAACATTTTCGTGCAATGATTTACTACGATTTTCGGCGTGGGCTAAATCAACAACAGTGCTTTATTCAACTCACCGCAACTTTTGGAGATGAAGCACCATCAAAAACCACTGTTTATCACTGGTACAGTGAGTTTAATCGTGGGCGGTCTATGCTCACGGATGAAAATAAAGAAGGTCGCCCAAAAACAGCTGTTGTCCCACAAAATATAGATGCTGTGCGGGAACTAATAATGCGTGATCGTCATGTTACATATCGCTAGATAGAGGCGTCCTTAGGCATAAATATGACGAGCATACATAAGATATTACGCGAACATTTGGCTGTAAAAAAAATATGTTCGCGTTGGATTCCGCACAACTTGACAATCGATCAAAAACGGGCTCGTGTCGATTGGTGCAAAAATATAAAAAAATACAACCGTGGTACGTCAAAAGCTGTTTATAATATCTACACAGGTGATGAATCTTGGATCTATGCATATGACCCCGAAACTAAACAACAGTCAACGGTGTGGGTGTTCCAAGATGAGCCGAAACCAACAAAAGTTACTCGTGCAAAAAGTACTTTGAAGCAAATGGTCGCCTGTTTTTTTGGAATTAATGGACATGTGGCTACAGTGCCATTAGAGAATCGTAAAACGGTTAATTCTGAATGGTATACGACCATTTGTTTACCAGAAGTCTTTGAAGAAATAAGAAAGGACAACCGACAACGCAGAATCATATTACATCACGACAATGCTAGCTGTCCATCTCAGCTGAAACAACTCAGTTTTTGGAGGGTCAAAAGATCGAATTGACTGGTCATCCACCGTACAGCCCTGATTTGGCACCTAACGATTTCTTTTTATTTCCATACGCGAAGAACAAATTACGTGGTCAACGTTTTTCGAGCCGCGAAGAGGCTGTTGATGCGTTCAAAATGCACGTTTTGGAGATACCTCAATCAGAATGGAAAAAGTGCTATGAAAATTGGTTCCAGCGTTATCAAATAAGATGTTAAATAAAATTAAATCGTGATATTGACAATAAAATTGCTCGTCTAGGCGGCCGGAAACAGTGTTTAATTAAGGGCCTACTGTGAAAACGCTAGCCCCGCCTACACACAACGCTATCTCCAATCGTGATACAATAATTCCATGAATCGTGCTCTCGGGCAATGTGCTTTAGGCTGCAGCTAATAGTGAACAATATCGCGTAACAACGGTTCCCGCATTATAGCACGAAAGTAAAAGTCGTAAGTCCCAAAACTGTTTTTTTTATGATTACTTTAAAACTAAATACAATACTAATATTTCCTTTACCTATTATTTTACAAAGTGTATGATTGTAGTAGTGCAAGTTATTTAATGATATTAACTCAATAAGTGTACCAGATATTTGTTGAAATGCCTAAAAAGATTCTGAATTTCGAAAAATAAAACTATCGAGTCAAAATAAGTGAATCGTGTTTTCCGTTAGCTAATATATCAGATAAATATACAATGATTAAATAAATCTCAATTACATTTGAGTCAATCGTCTTCCGGGATCGTAATACTTAGGTATTAGAAAACACAGCAAAATTGCACAGCCCGCTCTTAAATAAATAAAATTAAATTAAGAAATTAAAAAAAAACCCCCGCCAAAAAACTTTAAAAAGTAATGAAACAATATTTACTGATTTTAAGTTCAAATATCATTCCTGATTAGTATTAAGTCATATTTTACCCCATAATTGTTGTCAAGGTGTGTCGGGGGACCGCCAAGTAAACTACAACCTACAACCGTCAAGACGCTGAATATCTCGATTCGGTTTGCTGTGAACTGATCCAAGTATAATGTTATGTCAAATCAAACATCTACAGTAGCGGTCCCCCGACACACCTTGACAACAATTATGGGTTAAAATATGACTTAACACTAAAGGCTGTCACACACAGAGCAGGTAATGTAAAGATGTATATTATAGCACGATACATCTCGATACATCTTATATATAAAATTCTCGTGTCACAATGTTAGTCCACGAACTCCTCCGAAACGGCTTTACTGATTTTTACCAAATTTTTTATGCATATTCAGTAGATCTGAGAATCGGCTACTCGGTACTTATTATATTGATAAGTGCATTTGTTGAATAAATAATAGTAAATTTTTACAACTCGAGAAAAACGACGACCATGATAGCGATGGACGTTGCCATGGTGACATAAAATTTATTTAGTCACTTCAATAAAATAATACGGGCGATATACTTTATAATATGGCAAAGAAACCTTTGCCGGGACAGCTAGTCTTTCTATAGAAATCGTAAGGGACCACACACAACAGCTATAATGTATATTTTTACATTATAGCTGTTTCTATAGAAAGATGTATCGTGCTATAATATACATCTTTACATTACCTGCTTTGTCTGTGACAGCCTTTATGAATGATATTTGAACTTAAAGCCAGTAAATATTATTTCATTACTTTTTAAAGTTTTTTGGCGGGGTTTTTTTTTTTAATTTCTTAAAACTTGTGTTGGTTATAGTACATAATAATTCTTTTCAGCAGGATCATATCCCCATGATTACCTTTGAATGTCCTTTTCGATGAGGCCGTTAATATGAGCCCAAACATGAAACCTCCATTCTGGGTTCATACGGAGCTCGACTCCTATAGTATCCAGGTGATGCTGCAGCAGCAACATGCAAATATTTACTGTTTATCTACGTCTTACTAGTTGTCGCAATTAAAATGAGCCCAAACACGAAACCTCTGCTCTAAGTTGGTGAGGAGTTGGATATCCTATTGATTACCAGGTGATGCTGCAGCACTAGAATAAAATATTAAACCCATCAAACGACTGCGAGTTGCTATAACCGCCATTCATGAACCAGATAATACCTGATTTTCCAGCACTGAGCAGGTTGATGATGATGATTAAGAACACTCTCGATCATGTCAGCTTTCAAACAAAATAAACTATAGATCAAAATCGGTCTACCCGTTTGGATGCTACGATGCCACGGACAGATACACACACAGACAGACAAACAGACAGACAGACAGACAGACAGACAGACAGACAGACAGACAGACAGACAGACACGTCAAACTTATAACACCCCTCTTTTTTGTCGGGGGTTAATAAAATATTTCTATGTATTATGTAAGACGAAGCTAACTATGTGATGTAGTTGTTGCAGATGGCGAACAATTCAGGTGTGACTACAAGCACTTCCCATCAGCTGACGGATGGATCAAGTATCATCCCATCCCAGCGAACTGGCACGAGGCCAGACTCCGCTGTCATTTGGAAGGTACCAGCCACCTCGTCTGACTCATTAGTAGCTCATCTTGAGCTGATCTTCTAGACGCCTGAGATTCGAGGGAGTTTTCCATTTCAGGAGCGAATTTGGCATCACCACTAAACGAGGAGTTGAAAGCGGCCATTCGCAGTTCCATCCCCACCGACAACGGCGTAGTGTTCACGGGTATTCACGCCATATTCTCTCGTGGGGACTTCTTCTCCGTCGAAGGTAATAATAATACTTTGTTATTTGAATTTACAATTAAAAAAGAACCGGCCAAGTGCGAGTCGAACTCGCGCACCGAGGGTTCCGTACAAACCTGCAAGGTTTACAAAGTTCGTTTGATATGAATTTCAACTTGATAGCTCTACGCGTTCATGAGGAAAAAAGTAATAAGATTATATTTATTAAAAAATATATATTTTGTAATGTAACTAAAAATTTAAGGTTTTCGGAATTTTTCCTTTATGTGTGCTATAAAACGTTGCTTCATGCCAAATTTCAAGATTCTAGGTCGACTGGAAGTACCCTTTAGGTTTTGATTCCCTTGCGAGTACTTGCGAGTTTCAAAATATGCAGCTTAAATTGCTGTTTCTTTTGATTGCGTTGACATAGAAGTTTGATTTTGTTACAGCTTAAAGGTATTATAGACCTGAGTATTTGGTATGAATTTCAATTTAATACCTCTACGCGTTTATGAGGAAATGGGTAGTAAGTTTAAAATTATAAAAAAAAAATATATTATGTGATGTAACTAAAAATTTATGGTTTTCGTAATTTTTCCTTTATCTATGCTATAAGACGTTGCTTCGTACCAAATTTCAAGATTCTGAGTTTACGGGAAGCACCCTGTAGGTTTCATTCCCTTGCAAGTGTCGAAAATTTGCGGCATAAACGGCTGTATCTTTTGATTGCGTTGGCTTAGAAGTTTGATTTTTTCACAGCTTCAAGGGACAGTAGACCTGAGTAATTGATATAAATTTCAGCTTCATACCTCCACGCGTTCCTGAGAAAAAGGGTCTTGACAGACGGACGGACAGACGGACAACAAAGTGATCCTATAAGGGTTCCGTTTTTTCCATTTGAGGTACGGAACCCTAAAAATACAATTTGGCAGTCGACGGCACGTGTCGGCGGCAGTCGGCGGCAGTCGACGGCAGCCGACGGCAGCCGTTGACAGTTTATGACGCTTGCAGGGGGCCTACCACGACCTTTCCTAAAACTATCATGTTTCCAGAACACTGTTTGTCCTCCAAAAAACAACGTCTGATATCAATATAGATTTCCCATGACTTCAAAACACTTTTAGTAGCCAATATTTACTAAAATCAAAAAACTTTTATCCAAGCGAAAATTTCTACGCATATAACGTAACAACAACGTTGTCTCCGCACAACAACGCTCGAAGTGACAATGGTGCACCACGCGCGCTCCCTTCTCCTCGTCCAATGTTCGCTTGATGCATTTTAAGATGGAGCTTACTTCAAATAGGACGTTTTACGATTCTGTATCTCGGAAAATAAGTAAGATATAAAAATTCTGAAAATGAGAGACTGTAGAGCTTTGAATTCCTACTTCATTTATGCAATAAAATCATTTTTGTCCTATGATCACATAGAACTCTGTTCTACGTATAGGTCGAAATAATGTTTTTATTATATCTCGGAAAAAGTTCCTCTTTGAAATTCCTTTTTTGTGACCATATTTTTTAAAATTTTGGAGTCTATTTTGGTATAAATATGTTTTAGTATAGTGGCAAAATTGTTAAGCTTGATATCCATCTTATTTTCGTTTTGATATTTCTTTTACGTTCCACGTGCGCGAACAGAAGGTTGTCTATTAGCGTAGTGGTCCAAAAAATTTCCAGTCTTTGTTACCCAAGAAACGCAAGTAAGCTCTAATATTATTATTATTTCTCCTTTAGATCCATTAAAGCTCCCAATTTTGATTTCGTAAGTCAAATCATAAACGAGTATTACTTTTAGTTGTATGCGTATACAAATTGAAAAGTTTATTTAACTTTTTTTGTTACTTCCTTTTTTGTTACTTTTGAGTGGTAACGTATATTTTAAAAACAAAGTAAATTTTGTTTTACTATCCCATTTAATCAAATAAAATTTCTAATAACACAATTCAACATTGAATTTACGTAATCTAGTAAAGGTAATAAAATAGGAAATAGTATAATAGTATAATAGTTAATAATAGATTTTGCTATTTATAAACATTTTATATCTGAAAACAACCCCGACGAATTTGACAGATATTGAAACCAAACGCCCCTATTTCAAATTTTATAGACATTTCCCATATCTTAAAATAAAAAACCGGCCAAGTGCGAGTCGGACTCGCGCACCGAGGGTTCCGTACAAACCTGCAAGGTTTACAAAGTTCGTTTGATATGAATTTCAACTTGATAGCTCTACGCGTTCATGAGGAAAAAAGTAATAAGTTTATATTTATTAAAAAATATATATTTTGTAATGTAACTAAAAATTTAAGGTTTTCGGAATTTTTCCTTTATGTGTGCTATAAAACGTTGCTTCATGTTAAATTTCTAGATTCTAGGTCGACTGGAAGTACCCTTTAGGTTTTGATTCCCTTGCGAGTACTTGCGAGTTTCAAAATATGCAGCTTAAATTGCTGTTTCTTTTGATTGCGTTGACATAGAAGTTTGATTTTGTTACAGCTTAAAGGTATTATAGACCTGAGTATTTGGTATGAATTTCAATTTAATACCTCTACGCGTTTATGAGGAAATGGGTAGTAAGTTTAAAATTATTAAAAAAAAATATATTATGTGATGTAACTAAAAATTTATGGTTTTCGTAATTTTTCCTTTATCTATGCTATAAGACGTTGCTTCGTACCAAATTTCAAGATTCTGAGTTCACGGGAAGCACCCTGTAGGTTTTGATTCCCTTGCAAGTGTCGAAAATTTGCGGCATAAACGGCTGTATCTTTTGATTGCGTTGGCTTAGAAGTTTGATTTTTTCACAGCTTCAAGGGACAGTAGACCTGAGTAATTGATATAAATTTCAGCTTCATACCTCCACGCGTTCCTGAGAAAAAGGGTCTTGACAGACGGACGGACAGACGGACAACAAAGTGATCCTATAAGGGTTCCGTTTTTTCCATTTGAGGTACGGAACCCTAAAAATCAGTAATATTTAAACAAATTTTTATTTTATCATATTTTCTAAAAAAAATGGTACATATTTTTTGAGAAACGCTCTAATGATTATGTCCACACTAGGCGCTTTCTTCTTCAATTTTCATCATCTTTTCATTTAATAATTGAATTCGTCAACGAACGCAATATCAACATTGTAATTTTTGATGTTTTGGATTGGTCTTTTTCTGGGCATGGGGATTCAAGGCCCAAGGGCATGCGTTATAGCGCAGTCAACAGTGAACGTGAGGCATGCCTACGAGGCATGCCCTCTGACCGTATCCAAAACTTCAAAATGACAATGTTGGCGTTGCGTTCAATAATTGAATGCGTCAAAACGAAAGTTGAATGAAAGAAGATGACGAAAATTGAAGGCGAAAGCGCCTAATGTGGACATAGCTAATTGACTCTGAATGTCATACCGTAAATTATCATAAGTAAATTGCATAAAAATAGCATCCAATGAAGAAGATCTTTTATTTATAGTTGAAGTCTGTTGTCAAATTTAAAATGGATTGTAGTTTTTTATTGAATTTTAAAGACTGTTAAGTCAATGGTTACATGGCCATTCTGACATCAGTTGAGTCCATCAACTCGAGACTGTCTATAATTGTTGGATTATGGCTACAAAAAATATGTAATGTCCGTACTATGTCCGTATGTATGCCGCCGACTCGTGCCTTTCGTCTGTAAGCGATCTTAGTGTCTAAACATACCATGCCGAAGATACGCGGCCGAAGTTCGGCAAGATTACGCCTGTAATAATATTTTTTAAATTACCGATGACACACCATGCCGAAATAGCGTCACGTTACCTATATTGTATGCGTACCGCATTACAAGCGTAATCATGCCGAACATCGGTCGCTTATTTTCGGCCGAGTGTGTTTAGAGTTTAGAACTTAAGACACTTAGGAATGGGATAGAACGAACGATATCAAATTATTTGTTCATAATATTTTGCTATGGTCAAAGCGAGATATAGCAACTAAGCGCTTCGTCCCTCTCACATGAATGTGTTAACAAATGAATTATTGTCTAAACAAAATATGTAGTAAAAACTCACCAGAGAATTTGAAAGGTTTTATACTACACCTTAAAATATTTCAATAAAATAAATCTAACAGCGTAAAAGCAGAGTAGACAGAATGATAGAGTATGCCGACTTAGAACTGATGTAAAAAAAATTAAGTTTGACGTATTATGACAAAAGTCGTCGCTAGGGTCGTTACCTACAAATTTAGTTGTTGTTTATATTTTGTCACATGCAAAGAAAACTGTCAGAATTCAATTTCAAAATCTTATTTTTAAAAATAAATTATACCAGCCAGCGCGCCAGCCTCTAACTTATCACCCCCAAACCCGACGAATTTGACAGATATTGAAACCTGTCCATTTCTTTGCAGTCGAACTACTGGTAGTTATGTCTATTGTGGTAAAAGATTAGGCTAATTGACTATTTTTTTTTTTGTAATTGGTAACTAAAAGAACTCTCAAGAATAGAAACATCGGTGAAAGAATGACTCCGAATGTCATACCGTCTTCATTTTTTAATATAATTTTATTAAATAACAGGAAAAAATACAAAACAATGTTAAATCTACTGAGAAATATGAAATTTTTAAGATCGCTAGTTTGACGTGAAAGTATAATAATTAATAATATTGCTCATCTGTGTCAAAATGGAGCTCATGATACGCTGAGAGCGATGAAATGGGATGACGTCACAAAACGTCTGGATGAAACATTCTTAAAGTAATCTTACTTTTAAGAGGTTGTGGTACAAAATTTCGAAGTACCTAATAATACTGCTTTCAGAGTTGGTTGTAGGCCCCCAGTTGTGACGTACCCCCGCAAGGTAAGCGTCCACAGGTCGGTATCGTACGCAACGGACGTCTCGCATCAAACGGATATTTTTTTCACAGTACATCCGCTGAATCGGCAACGTACGGATTACCGTTTAGCCTAGTAAATGAATGCTCATAAGGGGGGTATGGATGGAAAAGTCGAAAGCAGAAATTTTGACTTAGGAACTTTGTTTGGACTAATTTGAAGATAAACATACTAGCTAGTCGGTAATCCGTACGCTGCCGATACAGTGGACGTACTGTAAAATAATATTCGTTTGATGCGAAACGTCCGTTGCGTACTATACCGACTTGTGGACCTTACCTTTACGTGTTACGTCACAACTGCAAGCGTTATAAACTGTCGACGGCTGCCGTCGGCTGCCGTCGACTGCCGCCGACACGTGCCGCCGACTGCCGTCGACTGCCGCCGACACGTGCCGCCGACTGCCGTCGACTGCCGCCGACACGTGCCGCCGACACGTGCCGTTCGTCTGTAAGAACCCTTACTCAATATCGTGAAGTCTATGACAGAATATCTGAAATTTTTGAGACTGCACTCTTGACCTGACGCTGCTATAAAATCTCGACCCAAATAAAAGTCAGCAGCTAAAAAGAAGAACTACCATTTGTGACCCAGACCCGACATGAAAGAGACATATCTCATAGTTATATTAAAGATAACTCAAATTTATAATATCTTATAATATATAAATTATATAAATTCTCATGTCACAATGTTAGTCCGCTTTGTACACAGATAGACTAAAGCCTGAGAAAGGACATAGGCTACTTTTTAACTGGAAAAAGGGGTTGTAAGGGGGTGAAAACTCAAATTAAGTTTGTTCCAAAAATTCATAATAGATGGCGCCGTGCGTCTCCTACATCGCACTAGCGCTTACCCAAACATGTTTCTGTAAGAGGTGGTAAGGATGAAGGAACTCTTTTAGAGTTGATGTTCGACTTCGACCCCACGCCCCAGTTTTTAACCCCCAACGCAAAAATATCTAAGAAATATGTTTAGTGCCTGTGTGCGGACGGAGTCGCGGGCAACAGCTAGTACTTATATAAGTTTTATAACAAAACATTTTTGTTTTATTTTTTTAGCAATAATTCAAAAGTTATTTCAAAATAAAAATTGGAAGACACGCCGACAGCTCCGGCACAAACCCCAGCGCGTGTGACGTCATAATGGTTTTTTTCCAACAGAACAATAAAAACAGTAGTACTTACATACCACGAATTGTTTAACAAACTAATGTTTTTAATGGATGCGTACTTCTAAACCCAAAGCCTTAAATTTATTAAAACTGAAAACCAAAACACACCTTCAGTACTTAAAATAGAGTTTATTTTACAATAAACAAAACGGGCACTTAAGACATTTCTTATTTCGAGTCATAGGAGCATCAGTTTATTTACTAAAAAGTTTAGCTACGTTATACATGGCATATTATAGTTAGCGCAAACAATTTTGACCTTAAACATCAACGAAATAAGGTTAATATTGCCGTATACTATTGAAATGTATTTAACATTGTGACGTATGACGTCACAATGTTAAATACATTTCTCAATCATGGCGCGTTTATAAGTCACGTGACTTTATTTAAATTTAATGAATTTTTAATTGTTTATAATTAATTGAAAAAACATTTTTTTAAGGTTTTTGCATTAAATATCAATATTATCAATACTAATATTATAAATGCGAAAGTATCTCTGTCTGTCTGTCTGTCTCGCTTTCACGCCAAAACTACTGAACCGATTGTAATGAAATTTTGTACAGAGATAGTCTAAAGCATGGGAAAGGACATAGGCTACTTTTTAACTGGAAAAATGGGTTGTAACTTGTAAGGGGTTGTTTAGGCGTAAATTTGTTCAAATTAAGTTAGTTCCAAAAAAACATAACAGATGGCGCTAAGAGTCGCCTACATCGTGCTATTGCTTGCTCATACGTCTTTCTATAAGAGGTGGTACCATGTTGAGTTGGGTTTTCGATTCTTTCGTTTGTTATATACATTATTAAATAACTCATTACTCAGTACTTTATTAGCCTAGTAAACGAATGATTCTGCTTGGAAAAGTCGAAAGCAGAAATTTTGACTTTGGTAGTTTGTTTATGGCCTGTTTCACCGCTTCCTGATAAGGTGCCCGATAGGGTTATTTGACAGATTTTCCATACTCCATCTGTCAAATTAAATGGTAGATAGCCTTATCAGGAAGCGGTGAAACAGGCCCTTAGACTAGTTAGGAGATAAACATACTAAAAGTTCTGACCCCTCCGAGGTGCGCTCGAGAGAGGGGGGGGCAAAGAAGGTCCCGTTTTTTGGTTTTTTGCCTACTCATCATAAACGGTGCTTCGTACGAAATTCTTTTGTAATACATAATAAAAGCTAATTAAATTTTCTACAACTTTGTCCTTTACACTTTGTTTCTATCTCCAATCATTGCCTCGCTATGAGCTTCTGAAATTGGCCGCGTGTGTTTTTTAGGGTTTCGTACCCAAAGGGTAAATACGGGACCTTTTACTGAGACTTTAATGCCTGTCCGTCTTCCTGACCGTATGTCTGTCCATCTGTCTGTCCGTCTGTTTGTCCGTCTGTCTGTCCGTCTGTCTGTCCTTCTGTCTGTCCATCTGTCTGTCTCCGGCTATAACTCAAGAAAGATAATAGCTAGAGAGTTGAAATTTTCAGAGATTATGTACTTCTGTTGCCGCTATAACAATAAACACTAAAAACAAAAGAAATTTAATATTTAAGGGTGGCTCTCATACAACAAACTTGATTCTTTTTGCAATTTTTTGCTCGATATATATTATGGCAGATAGGCTGCCATGGTAGGCTGAAATATTCACAAAATACTTTGTTATATTTATACTTTAATAATTAAAAATAAAATTTAAATAAAATAAATAATTAATAATTATTTATTAAAGAAGAAGGAAGCATTTCGTTCAAACTAATGTAGCACTTTGAGACATACGCCAAATAAAAGGGCTTAAAAAGTTGAACATTTTATTGTACGACGAAAAATCTCTAAACCATGGGAGAAAAAAGTTAATGAGGGTAGAAGGTAAGAAAAAATCACATAAAAACACCCTTTATTATTGCATCAATTTATAGTGTTGCTGGTAAGGAATGACTTCTGGAAAGTAATCGTATATGGCAAACTTGAGGAAAGTGTTGTATTTTAGTATATTGTTTCATATTTTTAAGAAATGTATGCGAAAACAATAAAACCTTAAAAATCTAACCTTTCCTGGATTTAACCGTACATTGTTACCTTAGAGAATTTGTTTATAATAAGCAATACTATCGAATGGTGCAATAATACAGGGTGTTTTATTTTTCATAAGAAATAAAAAAACACCCTTTATTATTGCACCATGCGCTAGTTTAGCTAATTATAAACAATTTCTCCAAAGTGATATTAAACGAAAAAATCAGGCAAAGGTTCGATATTCAACATTTTATTGTTTTTTGTATGAGAAAAATCAAGTTTGTTGTATGAGAGCCCCCCTCAAATATTTGATTTATTTTGTTTTTAGTATTTATTGTTATAGCGGCAACAGAAATACATAATCTCTGAAAATTTCAACTCTCTAGCTATTATCGTTCTTGAGTTACAGCCTGGAGACAGACAGACGGACATACAGAAGGACAGACAGACGGACAGACAGACGGACAAACAGACGGACAGACAGATGTACAGACAGACGGTCAGGAAGACGGACAGACATCAAAGTCTCAGTAATAGGGTCCCGTTTTTAACCTTTGGGTACGAAACCCTAAAAAACACACTTTTGAAAATCGGCCAATTTTAGAAGCTCATAGCGAGGCAATGATTGGAGATAGGTACAAAGTATAAAGGACGAAGTTGTAGAGAATTTAATTAGCTTTTATTATGTCGTAGAAGAGAATTTCGTACGAAGCACCGTTTTTGATGAGTAAGCAAAAAACCAAAAAACGGGACCTTCTTTGCCCCTATTATTATTGCCCCTATTCTATTATTTGATGATAAATAGTATATGGGTAAAGCTAAAGTTGTGTAATAGTCCATGGAAATGTTACATTTGCTTTGCATTTATTAGAGGACGCAATTTTATTTTTGGAATATGTTGGGGGGGCTAGTAGAAGCTTAACCTCAAGTTTGTGGGGTCGCCACTCTTGTCCCCCGGCCGCCATCTTGAAAAAAGGGGTGACAACACTATTTTCATGATATCTAGGAAACTATACGTCTTACAAAAAAATTGTAAGAACATAATTTGTTGAAAATTATTTTGCCTACAAATATGCTAATATAAAGTTATAAGCAAAAAAGTGAGAAAATTTTTGAAAAGGTTTATTATCACATTTTAACTTTGTTTAACACATTTAACAAAAAAAATACCTTAGACCAACCTTGTAGATGATCTTTTGAGAAAAAGATCCCCCGATCCCATTATATTAATTTTCTGCAGATACAAAGGAAACTGTGGAACCGTGTGTGGCTGCAGAAAAGCAGGCCTGAAATGCTTTATAGTATAGTAGGTATGTGCAGACAAGACGTATAGTAGGCATACTATAATATAGTTTGCATTTATTTATCTAGCGTAGTATGCATACTGTAGACTGTGGCTGCAGAAAAGCAGGCTTGAAAAGCTTAACAGAATAGTAGGCATACTGTAGAGCATTTTAGGTCTGCTTTTCTGCAGCCACACATGCTTTCACAGTTTCCTTTGCATCTGCAGAAAATTAATTTCATGAGATCGGGGGGAATTGGGGGATATTTTTGTCAATAGATCATTAACAAGGTTGTTCTAAGGTAATTTTTTGTAAAATGTATTAAACAAAGTTAAAGAGCGATAATAAACCTTTTAAAAAAAATATCACTTTGTTGCTTATAACTTTTTAAATTTTTAATTTAGAGTTAAAAGTTATATAAATATATTTGTAGGCAAAATAATTTGCAACAAATTATGTCCTTATAAATTTTTTGTGAGACTTAGGGCCTGTTTCACCGGTTCCTGATAAAGAGCCAAATAGGCTATTTGACAGATAATGCAAAAAATTCTGTTCCACACGTGTCTGATAAGCCAATCAAGCAGATAAAATCATTGATATCCTATCAGCCCGATCATGTGGCTGTTAAAGGTTTTATTTGTCAGATAACAAAACTTTTTTTTGAGATCGCGAAAATATTTCCAGCCTGTTATATTTTAGCCAGTTTTCGTAATGATGCAGTTCAGTGTTGTGTGAACTTTCTTCAAGTTATTATAATATTATAATGATATTTTTTTGAATAAACATGGATCTTTTTTTTGATTGGATGGAGATTTTAGAAGACGAATTAGATGATTTTTAGGGTTCCGCACCCAAAAGCCAAAGGGTAAAAACCTAAGGGACCCTATTACTGAGACTTCGTCAACGTCTATATGTTACTAACGTACCTAAGAAACTCATTGGACGTCGTTGTCTGTCTGTATGTCTTTATCTGTCTAGCCAAGTGTGAGTCCGACTCGCGCACAAGTGGTTCCGTAAAAGTAGGCCATAAATTGTATTTTTTGTATGGGAGCCCCCCTTAATTTTTTATTTTATTTTAATATTATTATTAAAAGAACACATATAATTAAACTAGCTTTTGCCCGCGGCTTCGCTCTTATTAAGAAGTATTATTATATACAATATTTTATCCCCTACTTTATCTCCTTAGGGGTAGAGTTAATAAAAATCCTTTATTAGCGGATGCCTACGCCATATCATCTACCTGCATGCCAAATTTCAGCCCGATCCATCCATCCAGTGGTATGGGCTGTGGCCTGTGCGTTGATAGATCACCATGTCAGTCAGTCACCTTTGAGTTTTATATATAGGTATAGATATTTTGTGAAAAATTCAAGTACCTACCTATTGCCATTATTGATATAGAACAAAAAGGACAAAAAAAATCGTGTTTGTTGTATGGGAGCCCTCCATAAATATTAATTAATTTATAATAGCGGCTAGAGATATATTACATAATCTGAGAAAATATCATATCTCTAGCTTTTACCGTTCTTGAGTTACAGCCTGGAGATAGACAGACAGACAGACAGACAGACAGGCAGGCAGGTAGACATACAAACGGAATAGTTATGCGGCACCCGGGTGCCGCTTGGGAGTTGATGAGTTTAAGGGTTAATGGCATATAAGTTTTATTATGTAACAAAATAATGTTTGTGTTTCAAATAGAATGTGTCAGTAAATTTAAGAGAGAAATAAAAGTATTAATGCAAAAAGTATATATATTATTATCCTTCAATATTCAATCACCGTTACAATTGAAATATTTAAAATTAAGTTATAAACTACTTTTTATTTTCTTATTCACATTATAAAACTATCAGAGTTAATTGAAATGGAGGAGGAAGAAAAGCTATTAAAATTTCTTACTTCTCCATTTCAAGTTACTCTTTTTTATAACGCATTTCCATCTTCAGCATCAGCTGTTTCTTAATTTTTTTCCTGGAGTTCTTCCTCAAGAAGGGTTTTTTGTAGTTTTACAAATTCTAACTTTTCTTCGGCTAATTTATCAAAAGATCTTTTTGCTTTGGGTTTACCTGTAAGGAAATACATATTTTTAATATGCAAGTATTTCATAACAAATACTTAAATAATGATATCCTGAAAACTTCAGCTAGGGAGGCAAATCTGCCCAAGATCAACATCAACCAGCTGCACTGAACACAAATACTGGTAGGTAGGTTATAAGACTGGTAGGTGATCAACTTTTAAAAGTCAGATCAGAAATAATAATAATTATGTCACAAAAATGTTGTACACTGGGTGGTTGAACTTGTTACCTCTGGGTTATGACTTATGAGTCATTACTAATTTCACAGATTATGATGTTTGAGATTTTAATAAAACTGAGTAAATGTAAATGTTCTAAAAGTCCACTGTGGACTGTGTGGTTTTCACTTATTAATCCTTTGATCGGGGATTCTTGGAAATGCTATTGTATTCTATTGTTGTCACGGTCACCGGTGTACTTATGAGGCTTGAAGGATTAAAGATTTATTCAGTATCAGGAAAACTTACACAGAGCAGGACGTTTTTTTGATCTGTAGCACCTCAATCGTGGGTATCACAGACATAATAGATTTTCATTTGTTATGCAACAGCCGGCTGCCGCTTGGGTGAAGGTTCCACAACAACAGCTATGTCCACTTGGCAAGAAGTACTAGCCACAATAATATCTATTCTGGAATCTGGAAACAAACAACATATTATTATGTACTTACTTATAAATTTACATTATGTTTTTTTATTAAGGATTTTATCTAATGAAAATAATATTTACCATCCACTGTATCACTAGCTGTCATTGGGATCAGATAATACAGATTACAGAGAGTTTATTCAAATACAGGTATCAACAGCTGTCTAATCTCCAACTAAAGACTGAACCTGAACTGCATGAGACAGAGCACAGCATGCTGGGCTGGAGGGATTGGAGACACAAATCCATCTTCTTAGTCGTTTCCTTAACATTTCCTCTATTCGACTTAACCTTAATCTTTAGACATGTATCACTAGTTCAATAGAATTTCCTTGAGGCTTCTTTGATTGTCCTGTCTGTTTCCAACGAAATCGTGCTTTTATTATAGTAGTATACTATCCCTCAATCCCCATGGGAAAATTTACACTTCTCTCGCGATTCTTTCCGTTGTCCAATATAGCATCTCGTATATAAACATTTATTTGTCTATATTCTATAAGACGTAATACAAATCACAAAATATTAGGTATTATTCAAGAAACTACGTCTAAGTCTTGAAACTTGAAAGATGACACCTACGATTCGTTCTACGTATTTCATATTCCTTGCATATTAATTATTAATTAAGTTGTTGAATCAAAACATTTTGACTCTTTTAAAACAAATCTGTAAAACTATTGTAAAACTTTAGTAAATCCATAAATACATACGTCAACTCTATTTTTGTTGGTGTGTTTTTCTAATATATATCAGTGAAATTATGAAACTATTGTACTTTTCATTATAAGGTTTGGTTAAAATGGAACGTACGACGGAAATTGCGACGTTGCCACTCCGACTGTCAAATAAGGTTAGAATTGGTTAGAAATAATTATCTGGCGCGTAATTTAACAGAGACGTACGTGGTGGAACCAAAAAAATACATCAGGCGGATTTATATGGCAGATATTTTTATGTGGTAAATAGATAATGGGAGCTTTATCAGGAAGCGGTGAAACAGGCCCTTATAGTTTCCGAGATATCACGAAAATAGTGTTGTCAGCCCTTTTTTCAAGATGGCGGCCGGGGGACAAGAGTGGCGACCCCACAAACTTGAGATTAAGCTTCTACTAACCCCCCCAACGTATTCCAATAATAAAATTGCGTCCTCTAATAAATGCAATATTCGGTCCTAAAATTGTAACATTTCAATGGACTATAATGGGGGGCTAAATAAGCTTTATTTTGTATAAATAAAGTTTAATTAAAAAACATTAAATACTATGTCCACACTGCACGTCAGCTGTTTTTGGGTATTTTGATTCAATTTTGTTGACAACGCGCACCATAAACTGAAGTCCACGCGAACGAAGTCGCGGGCAACAGCTAGTTAATAATAAGGTTTAAAAATACATTTAAAAAATCAATAACAATTTTTTAATACCCAATCTAGCAAAGGTCAATCTTTAAAACTTTTCCCTAATCTATACATATAAACACACCGGCAAAATTAGAGAAACATAACAAAATTTTCAATTTTTTTGAAAATTTTTTTGGAAATATCAGATAGGGCGTGCACAGATAAATAACAATTATAGAAACCTACATAATAAATAATAATACACATACAACTAACATTATAATAATATATTTATTATATAATTACAAATATATGACATAATTACATTATGATATATATTATAAAATATACTATAATTTAATAAATAAACAAATACATACTATATGTATATTTAATACGAGTTTTAGGATTCTTTGTTGAGGTAGTGCTCTTTCAGTCGCTTTTTAAAGACAGCTAAGGAAGGGCTATCACGAATGGTGTGGGGAAGGGAATTCCATAATCTAACTGCATGAACGGTAAAGGAATAGGAGAAGAAGTTGGAGCGATGGGAGGGGAGGGATAGATTCGTCCTCACGTTAGACCTGCACAGAATGTCAAGAGGTCGAGTAAAGTTGAAGCGATCTATAAGATAAGAGGGAGATATGGGATTGTAAAGGATTTTGTATAGGAGGGAGAGGATATGGGTATTACGCCGGAGCCGGATCGGGAGCTACTTTAATTTCGACCGAAAAGCTGATACATGGTCGTACTTTTTTAGCCCAAACACGAAACGGATGCAGAGATTCTGCAACCGTTCCAGTTTTGATAACAGCTCTTCGGTAACGTCCAAGTAGCATGAGTCCGCGTAATCAAGGATAGGGAAAATAAGGGTTTGGACTAGAAGGATTTTTGTATTCAAGGGCAAGAAATTTTGAAGGGTCTTAAGCATGTGCAGAGATTGATACACCTTTTTGCTAACTTCATTGATCTGAGCGTTCCAGGACAGATTATTATCCACAATTATATCTAGATTTGTAACTGCGTTCGTATAATCAATCGGAGTACCATTAAAAATGACCTTGGGAACATTGTGCAAGCGCTGGGTCATATACCTACTACCGATGATAATGGCTTGTGACTTTTTAGGATTCACCAAGAGACCAAAAGAGTTAGCCCAATCTGCAATCCGCTGTAGATCAGCGTTGACGTCGTTAACTGCGGAACTAATCCTATCAATGTGCGATTGACGATAAATCTGCAAGTCGTCTGCATAGAGATGGAAATTACATAATAATATGAATAATAATATGACTAAGGTAACTGTGTTAATAAAAATTGAGAATAGGAGAGGAGATAGAACGCCACCCTGTGGGACCCCCGCATCGAGATCACACCAGTCCGAGGTAACCCCATCAGACCGGACCCGCTGCGAACGTCCCCGAAGATATGAGTCGAACCATTCTACTACTGAGGAGGACATGTTAAGGGAACGAAGGATAGCAAGGAAGATGTCAAAATCTACTGAGTTGAAAGCACTATTATTTATTATTATTATTGGCATTTATTATTGGCAACTGCAGTCTAACACAACAAATTCCAATATTAATAATTTAGCTATAGCTTAGTAGTCACAATTATTATTATAGTTTATTTTCGTGGTGCTTCCCCTAAGTTATTTGATATTCGGTCACTGCAACTTTTTGCTGTCTCCGATTTGAATAGAAAGAGGAATTACAATTCTTCATACTTCTATTTTCTTCTGATTAATTTCGTTGCGGGTCCCAAACCAGTTTGAGCATGTCCTTCGGGCTCCCTGAGATCATATCCAAGGGTTTCCGTGGTTAGATACCGCTGTCGATCCTGGTGACACAGGAGATACAGTGGTAGGAATGTGTGGTGGCCGGTGGGCCAACGCCCGTACAGAAATTATCCTTTGGTATATATAGTAAGTAAACAACTTCAAGCGTTATTTTATTCTGGTTTAATTGTAGGAATCTGAGAGTAAGAGGTAAGTTAAAGAGGGATAGATGCCTATATTAAATCCCGTCTTCTGTAGCCTATCCTCTATCTCCATCACATGTTCCTTTCGCCTGTCCTGTGGCTCCCATCCTCTGTCCACGCCAATCGGTCTTCGAAGAAAGGATTTTTCAAAACGATAAGTATACAGGAATACCTCGCTTTACGCGAAGGATGCGTTCAAATCAAATTCGCGCTAAGCGAAATACGCGTTATATAACGAGGTCAATGAAATGACAAGCAAAGTATATTACAAATTAAGTTTTATTGCCTAAAAAAATGAAATACATATTTTAATTTTTCGAGAAATACTGATCTAACGTTTTTTGAGTGGAATTTTTCTTGTGCTCAAGTAAAATTTTTTCGAAGCAATTAACACCGTTTTCTATGGATTGCCGCAGAAACACGGTTGGTATCACTGTCCGAACTTTCCAACATCTCTGGACCAGAATATATTTTTGAAAGTGCCTCTTGGATTACACTTGATGATAACTTTTTGGCGGCCGCCAGCGTCCACGAGCGGCCACGGGCAGCCGTCGACTTCTCAAGCGATACTATGTATTGCAATAATGAAGAAAAAAAAATGCGTTCGCGTAAAGCGAGGTCATTTAGCGTGAATTTTAAAAACCGCGTTATAACGAAATCGCACAAAGTGAGGTCGCGTAAAGCGAGGTATGCCTGTATGTGGTTCAAGTTTCCTGGGTCTTTGATGTAAATTAATCGTGTGTAATATTATAGATCCAAATAAAATAGTCGTAGATGGGTGTTCAATTTTCTAAATCTCTATTATAATAACATACATTCACGCGGACGAAGTTACGGGCAACAGCTAGTATTATATACAACTATTGAGCAGGAAAGTGTAAGGTTTACGTGTACTTTCCTGTTATTTAGTTGTACATGTAGTGTCAACATTCGCAGGAGTTCCGCTGCGAGAGATTGCTCACAAATGGGCGCCGTCCGAGCCGAACAACATCAACAACGACGAGAGCTGCCTCCTGATGACGTCACAGGGGGAGTTGGCCGACGTCAACTGCAGCAACGTCTACCCGTACTTGTGCTACAAGACGTCGTCCAGTACCATGGTGCTCAACGAATGTGGCACCATCGATAACGGTTGGTATTACATATATCGGTTTGGTAACAATGGGAATAATTTTGGCTTCTGAATAACGTGAAAGTCAAATTCATTGGGTCAATTCCAATAGACGGCAGCGACATCTATACAATACACGTATTGTCTGTCCTGACACAGAGTACAAGTTGAACGCTCGGACCGGCAGCTGCTACAAGTTCCATCTCCAGCCCCGCACCTGGTCCCGCGCCTACATGGCCTGCGCTGCCGAGGGCGCATACCTGGCCATCATCAACAGCCAAGTAGAAGCCAAGGTCAGTGACCACTCGATTGATGTTGCTGATGCAATATCGTGACAGCAAGTAAAGTAAAAAATATTACGTCTTTCAAGAAGTCCGTTGCAACTAAACGAAAGCCTATTATAATCAACATGTTAGTAAAAATATTTAATCAAAAACTGTATAGTTTAAAAATAAATGACATTTCTAACCTTAATGTCATGTTTAAAGGCAGGCCGCAGGCCTATCTTCTACATGTCTATATAATATATAGGATTTTTATGTTTCAGTTCAAAGTATGGGGAACCCACATAAATTATTTTTTTTTCTTTAATCTCACCAGGTTAAAATATTATAATAAAGTTCAGAATCCATGGTCCACGCCTAGCGGTAACAGTTCATATTGAATAATGCTCTTCCAATCTCACCATACACACAATATCACTTCGATGCGAGTTAACCCGGGTTTCGCCACAGTCTGTGAAGCCTGACTGGTCTTTTACTATGATATTTTTCACACATTCTTGACGTACATGATCTACTTTTCATCGCCAATTATCAGCTTTTTCAAGTAGAGTTTTCAGAAACGCTTAAACACGTATCCAATAATTTTTAATTATTGGCCCAAAAATAAAGTTTCATGATTCTAACTTAAGAAATAACGGACTTTCATTCACACTTTCAACCCCAATTTCACCCCCTTGGGGGTAGAATTTCCAAAAACGCTCAAATACGTATTCATTCATTTTTAATCCGTAACTCAAAAATAAAGTTTCATGTTACTAACTTAAGAAATGACGGAATTTCATTCAGACTTTCTACCCCTATTTCCCCCCTTCGGGGTAAAATTTTCAAAATTCCTTCCTTAGTGGATGTCTACTTAATAAAACAACCCTACTCACCAAATTTCGTGGTTGTAACTTTAACAGTTTTTGCTCAGCGATTATGAATCAGTGAGTCAGTCAGTCAGGACATGTAATTTTATAAGTATAGACTAGCTGACCCGACAGACGTTGTCCTGTCTTAACGATGATTATTTGATTCGAATTGGTATAATTAAGAAAACAGTATATTAAAATTAGTATCTCCATGCCAAATTTCATCAAAATAGATTAAATAGTGTTACGTGCTAGGGTTCGTAGATTCGGAGAGAAAGACCTGGTGACTCTATTCAAGACTTTATTCACAAACACAAGCTCACACAAATCACTAAGTCCAAACACTAAGCACTAGATCCAAATCACTGAGCACTATCACTGTCCTAGGTCGTAGCCGAGTCACTATCACAATCACAATCACTCACTATTGATCACTTGTTTTCACTTCGAAGTCGCCTCGAAGATCGCTCAGACGAAACTGAACTGCCGGCTGCAGTTTGCGACTATTTATACGGGCCAGATCGAATCTCAGAAAATTCCGGAACATCCCAGAGTAAACCCGATATGCGTAAACAAGTATGAGATATTTCTAGAAATTACTCGTAGGTACTTACACCTAGCGCCATCTAGTATTGAGTAGGGGGTTTATGCTGTCTGCGTTGCTAAAAAGTATTCCTTGTCCTTTCCCGAGACTCAAAGTATCTCCATACCAATCTTCATCAAAATAAATTAAATAGTTTAGGAAAAAATTATAAAAGTTTATTGTGCGGGAACCGTGCATTTTCCGGGACAAAAAGTATATCTTGTCCTTTCCCGAGACTCAAAGTATCTCCATACCAAATTTCATCAAAATAGATTGAATAGTTGAGGCGAAAATCATTAAAGTTTATTGTGCGGAAACCGTACATTTTCCGGGACAATAAGTATCCATTGTCCTTTCCCGAGACTCAAAGTATCTCCATACCAAATTTCATAAAAATAGACTGAATAGTTTAGGCGAAAATCATAAAAGTTTATTGCGCGGGAACAGTACATTTTCCGGGACAAAAAGTATCCCTTGTCCTTTCCCGAGACTCAAAGTATCTCCATACCAAAATTCATCAAAATCTATTGAATAGCTTACGCGCAAATCATAAAAGTATATTGTGCAGTAACCGTACATTTTTCCGGGACAAAATGTATCCTATGTCCTTTTCCGGGACTCAAAGTATCTCTCCACCAATTTTCAGCCAATTCGGTTCATTCGTTCTTGAGTTATAAGTAGTGTAACTAACACCACTTTCTTTTATATATATATAGATAACAAATCTGCTCCTAATGCTAAGTACTCACATACGGTTTTGCTCGATCGAGCAATAACGTCGAGCAAAACCCGCGGCTCGGGCTTTCGTCCACACATTCATCATTGCTCGATAGTTTTACTCTCAATCGATACATTTAATTCCATCAAGCTGGCTCGATGCGAGCCTTCGAGCTGTCAGTTTTGCGGTCCACACAGCAATTATTATTCGATTTGGAGTAAAACTATCGAGCAAAACCGTATGTGAGTACTTAGCGTAATAGTAGAGGAGGGGAAGAGGGGATTTCGAGAGTAGCTCGAGCGTGTCAGATTAAGCTTGTATAGGCTTCCTTCATGTGTCTAGTTATCATGATATAGAAATCAGATTTCTCACGTGGTGGGTTAATTTTTTTTTTTTTTTTTTTTTAATATTAAAATGTCATCTGATTTGTCAGATTGAGATAGGGGATGTTTAGTATGCCCCAAAGAAGCTTCCATAAAAAGCACTGACGATTCAAAGTTAAGGTAAGCCTGTAGGGACATTTTAAAATATAAATAAATAAACCTTCATATTTTCCTAACTAAACTTCGCGGATATTTTATTTTGCATTAAACTAAGTGATATAGTCCTTGTTGTCTAAAATATATTTATAACTAACATAAATAAGCAATTTTCTAAATATATTTTCTTTTTCAAAACTTTAAAATGGCTGCAGTTTCTGAACCCACCACTAAAATAAAAAACGCACTTATTATTTTTTTATCAGCTTTACCTAATGTACAAAACCTACTAGGTCTCCATGACGCTCGAGTGACTACAAAAATAGCACCCTCCCCTCCTCTACTATAAGCCTATTAGACCTGGATCCCAAAAGCGTAAGACATAACTTACTTTCTGATGGATGAAACCATAGGTTCATGGTAGTGCCTTGTGTACTTAGAATACCTGCGAATTTGTGTAGCTCTAAGTGTGACACCTGGTCAGGTACCAGGTACCAAAGTGGACAAAAAATGAGTCTTACTTTACTTATTTTCTGATGGCTAATATTTATATATAATTTGTAGATTATTGTTCTGAACTAGTATCATGTAATGTAAGACACTTTTCAATGACCAAAACTATTATCAGACGTTTTAAAAATAACTTTGTTGCTATTTTTTTTCAAAGGCTTTATTTTTATTTTATAAATTAATATAACACCTTAGAAAACAATACGATATTGCAAGAATTTATTTTCTACTAGCTGTTGCCCGCGACTTTGTCCGTGTCAGCATACTGCATAGTATAATAACAAAGATGGATAATTTTCCCCTGTTTCCTTACCCAAAGGGTAAAAACGGGACCCGATAATAAAGATATTTCAGCCTGTCCGTCTGTCTGTCTGTCCATATCCAGACTGTACCTCCCCTTTCTAACATACATGTAGTGAATATTATTAAAGTATGGATACCATTGAGTATTTTTTGGTCATATACCTATTCAAGTGCCTACCTGTTAGACCCAGATCCCAGAGCAATAAGACAACTTACTGTCACAATATGGATGAAACCTTATGTTCTCAGTAGTTCCTTATGTACTTAGAATACCTTCAAATTTGTGAAGCTCTACATGTCTGTCTGCCTGGACTGGACTGACACTGGACCGATTTTGCTGAAATTTTGTATGGAGATACTTTGAGTCCCGGGAAAGGACATAGGATACCTTTCATCTCCCGAAAAAATGTACACTTGCCGCGCACTGTAAAAGTAGCAGCGCTAAAAGCACTGCTGTTTTTTTACTTATGAAATAAGGGGGCAAATGAGCAAACGGGTCACCTGACGGAAAGCAACTTTCGTCGACCATGGACATCCGCAACATCAAAAGAGCTGCCGGTGCGTTGCCAGTCTTTTAAGAGGGAATAGGATAATAGGGTAGAAGAGGATAGAGAAGGGAATAGAGTAGGGGATTGGGCCTCCGGGCTCCGGTAAACTCACTCACTCGGCGAAACACAGCGCAAGCGCTGTTACACGCCGGTTTTCTGTGAGCCTGTGGTATTTCTCCGGTCGCACCGGCCTATTCGTGCCGAAGCATGGCTCTCCCACTGTGCTGTGCACTAATGAATATGTCGCAGCCAACTGGTTTAAATAGCCGATCAATCAAACAGCAGGCCCTTTGACTGAACAGCGCCATTCAATCACACGGCTATACGTCGTTTAGCCGACTTGTCGACTGCTACGTTCAACACTACAGCTAGACGACGCTTAGCTAACTGGTTCAATGGCAAATTAACTAAGCTGACAATTAGTTGAGTTTTATTATTACACAAGCGTAATGATAATAAGCAGAATAAATTGTATTCAAACTCATTTATATATACAATACCTTCGTGATGCATTTCATAATCCCGTAATTTTTCTTCGAAATTCGAATATTTGTTTAAATTTTGATTCCCCCCATAATTTATGTCACTTTAATAACACTTGTAACACGTATATTTACGAAAAATATCTTAATACAATCACAAAACACCGGCTAGTTGACGCCATATTGTAAACAAAACGCACCTAGCGCCGCGGTGGTGAGCGCTGAACTAATTCAATCAAACGGCGGCGGCTTGAATCAGCTGTAGTGTTGAACGTTTCGAGCGACTAAAATATTCAATTAAAAAGCTAGCCGTGAGATTGAATGGCGTTGTTCAGTCAAAGGGCTAGCTGTTTGATTGAACGGCTATTTTAACCAGTCGGCTGCGACAAATACATAAATGAGCATGTATTTTGGAATTAGTAGTCAATAAGTATGTTAACAAAATATTTGTTTAAACGTAAGATACCATGAGAACCCCATGAATTTGGGCAAAGTCACCATAGTATAAAAATATCATCTTGCCAAGATCTATCCATTGAGCTACATTACACTTGTGTTGATGGGTGGGGACGATTCCACCCATACGGCCATACCCCTTTATTTCAATATATTTTATTAAATACGAGATCCCACCAAAAACATACCTGTTAAAATAGGGCCTAGTTCCTATAGGCTAACTGTTGGTCTAAAAAAAGAGTTGAAATCCAATCCAATGCCAAGTTCAGATGCACTTCATCGATCATAATCATCTTCATCAACAGCCTGATCCATAATACTTCTAATTTGAACTTGGCAGGTTATTTAAATTCTATTAATATTATCTAATTATATAATTAATCAAGTGTAACGCATAGCACAAAAACCTGCCAAGTTCAAATTTAGAAGTATTATGGATCAGGCTGTTGATGAAGATGATTATGATCGATGAAGTGCATCTGAACTTGGCATTGGATTGGATTTCAACTCTTTTTTTAGACCAACAGTTAGCCTATAGGAACTAGGCCCTATTTTAACAGGTATGTTTTTGGTGGGATTTCAATACTTTTTTTCAAGAAATCCTACCTATGTTTTCTTTTTGTGCCCGATATAAACAATACTTTCAATAGATGCCTCATTATATAACTGGTACATAAGAATTTTTATCTAAAGTTCATAGATGAACTGACTCACGCTTGACGATTTCTTAAATTTCTTAATTTATCGTAACACATACATAATAATATAACACACGACCTGTGTGCTAAATTTCATAACGCTAGGACATTTGGAAGTAGCCTCTAAAGTTCGTAGATCGGCCGACTCACGCTTGACCGATTTCTAAAATTTCTTAATTTTTTGTTAATCTACATTTAACACATGACCTGTGTGCCAAATTTCATAACGCTATGACATTAAAGTTTGTATGGGCTGTAGTTAGGCCGACTCACGCTTGACCGATTTCTAAAATTTCTTATTTTTTTTAATCTACATATAACACACGACCTGTGTGCCAAATTTCATAACGCTAGGACAATTGAAAGTGGCCTCTGAAGTTCGTAGATGAACCGACTCACGCTTGACCATTTTCTACAATTTCTTAATTTTTCGTTAATCTACATATAACACACGACCTGTGTGCCAAATTTCATAACGCTAGGACAATTGGAAGTGGCCTAGAGGTTTTGATTACCGGTCAGTGAGTGAGTGAGTGAGTGAATGAGTGAGTCAGTGCCAAAATAAGCTATTTTTACAAGGACATATCTCAGGATCTACTGAAGCTATATCTATGAAATTGAGTATACTGCTTAAGTACTCGTAAATAATTACGTAGGTATAATTTTATCTTTGCACTCGCAATAGACACTGAGCTACAGGGGGGTCAAAAGTACGTCGAAACGGTTCGTGTAAATAGTGCACGGCATGCGCGCGGCCTGCTGGAACTAGGCTTGCGCACTTCCGTGCGCTTTGATAATACCCGCAACTTTGTTGCGAAAAAGAAATTTCCGAGACAAAAAGTATCATATTATAATAATATGTGCTTTCCCAGGAAGGGATATGTATACTTTAACCCCAGGGCTCAAAGTTTATCTGTACCAAATTTCAGCAAAATCGGTTTAGCGGTTTGGGCGTGAAGAGGTTCCAGACAGACAGACAGACATTTTTACACATTATGAGTGAGTGAGTGAGAGTGAGTATAGCTCCATGTAGAGCTTCACAAATTCGAAGTTATTCTAAGTACATAAGGAACTACTGAGAACATAAGGTTTCATCCATATTGTGACAGTAAGTTGTCTTATCGCTCTGGGATCTGGGTCTAACAGGTAGGCACTTGACTAGGTATATGACCAAAAAATACTCAATGGTATCCATACTTTAATAATATTCACTACATGTATGTTAGAAAGGGGAGGTACAGTCTGGATATGGACAGACAGACAGACGGACAGGCTGAAATATCTTTATTATCGGGTCCCGTTTTTACCCTTTGGGTAATGAAACAGGGGAAAATTATCCATCTTTGTTATTATACTATGCAGTATGCTGACACGGACAAAGTCCCGGGCAACAGCTAGTAGAAAATAAATTCTTGTAATATCGTATTGTTTTCTAAGGTGTTATATTAATTTATAAAATAAAAATAAAGCCTTTAAAAAAATAGCAACAAAGTTATTTTTAAAACGTCTGATAATAGTTTTGGCCATTGAAAAGGGTCTTACACTACATGATACTAGTTCAGAACAATAATCTTCAAATTATATATAAATATTAGCCATCAGAAAATAAGTAAAGTAAGACTCATTTTTTGTCCACTTTGGTACCTGGTACCTGACCATGTGTCATACTTAGAGCTACACAAATTCGCAGGTATTCAAAGTACACGAGGCACTACCAATAACCTATGGTTTCATCCATCAGAAAGTAAGTTATGTCTTACGCTTTTGGGATCCAGGTCTGTGACGTGATGTGACGAAAATGACAAATTCAACTCCATAAAAATTGTCATTTGGAATGCCAATGGGCTGACACAACATATAACACCTAAAGATTCGTTTACACGGGCAATAATTTCGGCAATAATTGCTCGGCGACACGAATGGAGCTATCTGGAGCAATTAGTGGAGCAATATGGAGCAATTTATTTCATATCGCTCAATGTCATATCGCTCAAATATTCGATGGCCACATCACTCAATATTGTATTGCGCAATATTGCTGCTTGTTGCCGCGAATTGCTTGATGTTGTCGTGACGTCAAAGTTGACGAGAATTGACTGGAGTTGAGTAATTTTAGTTGCCCGTATAAGCGCACCATTAGAGGTTAAAGCATTCCTAGAATTGCACCAAATCGATATACTCTTAATATCAGAAACTCATTTTATCAAGAAAAGCCACTTTGAAATCAACTCATATAAATTCTATCATACCATGCACCCTGACGGTACAGCCCACGGAGGAAGTGCCATACTAATCAAAAATAATATTAGGCATCATATGTGGCGAGTAACTACTGTACAAACGAAATACAAGCCACAATAATAACAGTAGAGGATTGGTCTGGCCCACTTACAGTAGCATCTGTTTGCAGCCCACCAAAACATATTAAAAGTGAAGACTATATAAATTTGTTTTCAACTTTAGGAGTCGTTTCATTGCGGGCGGAGACTACAATGCTAAACACACACATTGGGGCTCACGTCTTACTAATCCAAAAGGACGCCAATTACTTCGAGCAATGGAAAATCTAAATATGCATTGTATCTCATCCGGAGAACTAACTTATTGGCCGTCTGATCTGAGGAAGCGACCTGACTTGATAGACTTCTTAACTGTGAGAGGTATAGCTAGCACATACTTTTTTTGCAAATCATTATCTGAACTTTCTTCAGACCACTCTCCCGTAGAAGTTCAATTAAAGAGAAAAATAGTCTAGAAGTCTAGACCTTGCCGACTGCATACCAATAAGATAGACTGGAACATGTATCGCGAAACAATAGCAGCTACAACGGAGCTTAATCTCCCACTTAAAACTATGGACGATATAGAATATGCAGTTGAACATTTTAATGCTCGCAACTCCAGACTTGTCCAGTATCGCAATCCCCACATCTCAACTCTATTCAGCTAATATTAGAGAGGTGATTGCTAAAAAACGTAAAGCACGAAAACAGTGGCAGACCTCTCGGTACCCAGGTGATAAAACAAAGTTTAATAAGATTACAGCCATTTGTTCTCTTTAAGTAACAGAAATCAGAGAACAGAAATCAGTCAATCCAAACTTACCTTGAAAAACTAGATGCTAGCGCTGCCACAAATTACTCGCTCTAGAAGGCTACAAAAAATCTGAAACGCCCCATAGTGTTTCAACCTCTACTTCGCAAATCAGACGGTACCTGGGCAACAAATGACTCTGAAAAAGCCCAAGCATTTGCTGAGCACTTAAAAAAGTGTTTCAACCAAACCCTGATCAAGGTTCGTCAATGTCAGAGTCTGTAAAGGAGACCCTACTCGAAACACATCAATTGGATTCCCAAATAAAAAGCTTCACCAAATATGAAGTTGAAGAAGTTATAAGAAAACTTGATCGTAACAAAGCCCCAGGTTATAACTTAATAACGGCAAAAACTCAACTACCCAAAGAAGGAATACACCTACTAACTTGTATTTATAATTCAATATTAAGAACTGCAGCGATCCCGAGACAATGGAAAGTAGCACAGATATATTAATGGTACCTAAGCCTGGTAAAGATCCAGACGAAGTAAAATCCGACCGTTCAGACCGATAAGCTTGCTGCCGATCACATCAAAAGTAATGGAGAGTTTAATTCTTAGTTGACTTCTACCCATAATAATGGAGAAAAATATACCTGACCACCAGTTCAATTTCCGGCAGAAACATGGTACAGTCAAGCAGGTCCATAGATTGGTCAAATAAATAAATAGAGCTCTAAAGAAAAAAAAATACTGTACAGCTGCATTCCTAGATATAGCCCAAGCTTTCGATCGTGTATGGCACGAAGGTTTGCTATTTAAAATAAAATAAAAATTACCAACAAGATATTATGAAATCATAAAGTCTCACCTGGCAGACAGACACTTTTTTGTTAAACGAAAAAACGAACGGTGGCGAAATAACACCCTTATATGAAATCCTGACTGGAGTGCCCCAGAGAAGTGTCATGGACTAGAACATTTGCTGATGACACGGCCATCCTGATTCCTGGCAACTGATAAACTCCCGGATCTCGCTTCTTCTAAACTTCAAAAAAGTTTAGACCAAATAGCTAAATGGCTAGTAGACTGGCGAATCAAAGCAAACGAAACAAAGTCTGTCCAAGTTACTTTTACAAACAGACATAGTACCTGCCCACCTGTTACATTAAATGGTATAACAGTCCCTCAAGCCAACGGGCAACGAGGCAAAATACTTAGGAATATACTTGGACAAAAAACTAACCTGGAAAAAACATATTTACACCAAACGCCTAGCATTAGGCCAACAAGTCCGAAAAATGTACTGGATGTTGAGACGAGAATCTCAGTTGTCAGCTCTTACAAATAAACTCCTTCTAAACAAAACATTAATAAAACCAATTTGGTCTTACGGAATACAGTTGTGGGGTACAGCTGCTAACTCCAACATTGAGATTTTTCAGAGATTTCAATCAAAAATGTTAAGAATGATAACAGGTGCTCCCTGATACATAAGTAATGATAGACTACATCATGACCTTAATATAAGTACAATTAAGCAAGAAATAAACGATAAAATAAAAAGGTACAACAATTAAATTGCAAATATAATTAAGGATTTTTAATAATAATAATAATAATAATAATCTTTATTGTACACCACGAATATATATACATACAGTTATACATACACATAAGTTACATAGAAGTACAATGTTGGCGGCCTTATCGCTAAAAGCGATGTCTTCCAGGCAACCATCAGTTTTGTGAAAATTTCAAGCGTTTAGCTGTTACCATTATTGATTACTAGCAAAAAAAGATAAAAAAATCACATTTGTTGTATGGGAGGGCCTCCTTGAATATTAATTTTATTTTGTTTTTAGTATTTGTTGTTATAGCGGCACCGGAAATACACAATCTTTTTTTTTTTTAAATAAGGGGGCAAACGAGGAAACTGGTCACCTGATGGTAAGCAACTACCGTCGCCCATGGACACTCGCAACATCAGAAGAGCTGCAGGTGCGTTGCCGGCCTTTTAAGAGGGAATACGCTCTTTTCTTGAAGGTTTGCAGGTCGTATAGGTCCGGAAATACTGCTGGTGACAGTTCGTTCCAGAGTTTTACAGTGCGCGGCAGAAAGTTACGCGAAAAACGCACTGTGGAAGACTGCCACTCATCAAGGCGATGAGGATGGTATGTTTTTCGCATGGGACGATGGCGAAAAGTTGCAGGTGGTATGATTCCGAACAATTCCTCAGAGCACTCCCCGTGATACAACCGATAGAGGATGCAGAGTGAAGCTACATCTCGGCGTAATTCCAAGGGGTCCAAGCTGGCTGTTTGAAGCAATATGGCTATCTGTGAAAATTTCAGAACTCTAGCTATAGCGGTTCTTAAGATACAGCCTGGAGACAGACAGACGGACAGACAGACATCGAAGTCTCAATAATAGATAATAGGGTCGCGTTTTCACTCTTTGGGTGCGGAACCCTAAAAACGAGACGAGGCTCATTATCATCTTTCTGTCATTCAGGTCATTAGCGATATTTTTGCCGAGAATATGAGTAAGATTCGGGACCAAACTTACAAAGACGGTACATTTATCGGATTTCATGACTGGAACGAGCACGGAGAGTGGTTGACCATTGAAGGTAATGCTTTTAATTTATAATTTTATTTTTACTTCCTAATATTTACACAGTAAACTAAATTTAGGTTAGGTTTAAAGATTCTTTATTATCAACAAAGGCAAGCTGCCACTTATTTGATAACAATGATTACTTAATGTCTAGATACAATTTCATCGTTCGTCGTCGAAAATACAATATAATATTATGTACAGTTAAATTCACTGGTACACAAAGGCACAAGCATTTAAATTTTATAACAGGTAAGAAAAAAAAAGTGTGTACGTACCTCACATTTAACAAGATATAGCTAACTGGTTAGTGATTACAAAACCTTAGGTATTGTGTTGTTACAAAAAGTATAAATTGAATATTAATACATAATAATAAAGCAAACTAAAGCATTAATTATTTTCGTTAATAATATGTTCGGCTAATTGCTTTTTAAAAACATTCAAAGATTGGGAGTGTTTTATGCGCGAGGGTATGCGGTTGTATAGTTGCGCTCCTTCGACAGTAGGTGTCGACTTGCCGTAATTTGTGCGATGTTTGGGTATGACCATAGACATAAATATTACTAGCGTAAGGACCGGGTCAACCGCGCGTTGCAATGATGCCGATTCGTCGGTGTCAAAACACTTCGTTTGACACCGACGTGACTTAGTCGTCTGTGGTCCGCAGAACAAATCGGGTGTGTCATCGTATGTGTATACATTGCCATAAAAATGCCTAGTTGTGTGGTAAAAGGCTGCAAAAATTACGTCAAAAAAGTTAAAAAAGCACATGGAATATCACACAACACAAACTGTTTGTCTAAGTAAAGAAATAATTAATTTATAATTTTACCACCGATGTCCGCCATGGCTACTGTTTTACCGAGTAATGGCGCAACGTCGGTAAAACAGCATTCACACGCGGCCGCTTCATAGCCTGTGTGACTTTGCATGGACGTCATTTTGCATGAATATTATTTTTCTTAGAAAATAGATTTATTTTAAGATTTGCCGTTAGGTATGTGCCATAATCTATGGTATGTGCTTTATAATAGATGTATGGATGAAATGAGGCCACCAGATTTTTCTTTTCATAAAACCCCTTAGTTTGTAGCCAAAGTGGCCTATGGCTGGTTTACACGTATAAAGTTGCTAAAATACATTTTTACTTAATTTTAAGTTACAAATTTCATTTATTGGAATATTAAACAAATTTATATTAAACAAATTTCATTTATTGGAATATCAATTTGTAACTAAACATAACCCTCCCTTTACAGTTGAGTAAGAATGAATAAATGCATTTATTTATTTACTTATTTTTGTATGTTAATCAAAAACCCTACGCCTAAATTAATATACTTACATTAATTGTCAATATTTAATATTAAAAAAGTGTGTTTATTGTACGTTCATACAAGGTTACATTGTACGCCTGCATATTGTGTCGCACTACGTAGTTCAATCGATTTTTCATAGATGACTCTCTATTTCCTTGTATGAAAAACCTATTAGCAGAATGTTCTAGTAGGCATATCCTTACATATAAATCGATGGGTATGACGAGATAGCTCGCTCGGCGCGTACGGCGCTCGCTAACTTGTTTATGTTTAGTGAACGAAAGGTTAGTGTGGATATTCTTATTGAGCGTTTTGTGAATAAAAAAGCAAATTTGGTATTTGTATAGTTTTTTAATGTTCATTATTTTAGTTTCGTCGTAGATTTTAGATGTTGGTGTTAATCGGTTGTAATTAAAAAGGGTTTTGATGATTTTGTTTTGTAATATTTGTATTTTATCTAATCTAGTTTTAGCGGCCGATCCCCAGATTTCAATGAGATAGGTTAGATGCGGTTTTATTAGGGAATTGTAAATCGTGTAACGCATATTTTTTGGGATACATCGTACAATATTACGCAGAGATCCCCGAAGTGTTACAAGTTTATTTTTAATTTTTTCTAGGTGGGTATTCCAAGTTAGTTGAGCATCAATGGTTAATCCAAGATATTTTTCTGAAGCCTTTTTTGGAGGGGTATGTTATTAATTGTTAATGGAGGGGGTTGTGGAATCCGCTTATTTTTAGCTTTGAATATTACATAACAGGTTTTAGTTATATTAATAGTTAATAAATTATGTTGGAACCAAATGTGTATAGAATTTAAGTCACTTTGGGCTTGTGATATTATGTCAAGTATAGATGAACCAAAGTAAAACAGACAGGTATCATCGGCATAGAGTGTAATGTGGCCTTTGAGGCCCAGATCTTGCAAATTATTCACATAAATTAAAAACAGTAAGGGGCCCAAAATAGAGCCTTGGGGGATTCCAAAGGTAACCGGTAGTGCACTACTTTGTGTATTATGGTCAAACTTTACAATCTGGGATCGTCCGGTGAGATAAGACTTGAGTATTTGTAGCGCTTTACCGGTTATTCCTATCGCTTCCAATTTACTTAGGAGAAGGCTGTGGCTTATAGTGTCAAACGCCTTTTTTAAATCTATGAATACTCCCAATGCAATATTTTTTTGGTCAATATTATGTTTAATTTTAGTAACCAGATCAATAGTGGCTGTTAATGTATTACTTTTAGGCCTGAATCCATATTGACGATCCGAGATGTAGTTAATTGAGCTTAAATACTTTACAAGCCTTGTGTGTAAAACCTTCTCGAGTATTTTTGACAACGTCGGTAAAACAGAGATGGGTCTGTAGTTACCTGGATCGGTTTTAGGACCAGATTTATGAATGGGGGTGACCTTCGCCGTTTTTAGTGAGTCTGGAAAAGTACCATCTTCTAATAATTTGTTTATGCTATCGGTCAACTTGGAAACTATTAGGTCTTTAGTAGATTTGATTATCTTTGTACTGATTCCATCTAACCCTACGCTGCAGTTAGAATCTAAGCTTTTAATGATATTCAGAATTTCAGTTTTTGTACATGGTTCAAAATTTGAGATATTTTGAACATGAGGCATGGATTGTGGTAACACTTGTGAATGATTGTCATGAAAGTATTTGGGAATCTCATTTGCTAATTTTGGGCCTATATTTGAAAAGTAATTATTAAATGCTTCGCAGATGAGTTTGGGGTCTGTTATTTCAGTAGATTCTAATATAAGTTTCGAAGGAGCACAACTTTGATTTGTTTTATTAGTGGCGAGTGAATTTATTAGATTCCACATTTTCTTTGGTTTATTTAAACATTTAGTAAACTCTTTATAATAATAGGTATTCTTTGTGACTTGTATTAGTTTGGCTACTTCACTACTCTTTTTTGTAAATTGCTCTAATAGTTCATCGTTTTTATTATTTTTAAGCTCTGTCCATAAAATATTCCTATTATTGATTTCTGAAATCACATTTTTATTTATCCAGTCTTTCTTTGGTGTATTCAAAATTTTGGTTTTCATTACTTTACTACTATCTATGCAACGTCTAATTTGTTCTTCAAGTTTTGTAAAGTTGATAGTGTCACTTGATTCTTCAGCTAAAGATTCTTCCATAGATTTAAGAAGATGCAGATAATTTATAGCTTCATATTGCAGGTAGACCTTCCGCGGTGGCTTTATTTTCTTAATTTCTAGGTATTCAAGTTGGCCAACTAAATCGCATAGTACACCGATAAGTATAGCGACTTATGAGAGCTCGCACATTGCATCCAACTAAATTGTGCAACCAAATAATTGGACACCAGTCCAATTTGTCCAGTCCAGTCCATTTGTCAAATTAAATTGTGAAACTACGCAATTTAGTTGAACGATTGTCGACCAACTTAAAATTGTATATCTGCGGTGACCCTAAGTGTCTAAACACACTAGGCTGAATTACGCCGGCGTAAATTCCGCCGCGTTCACGCCGCGTTTCAAACTCATACAAAATTCGGGCGGAATGCGAGAGACGACATACTATTCCGTCGCGTATTTGTATGCATTTGACATTTGCGGCGGAATTTACGCCGGCGTAATTCAGCCTAGTGTGTTTAGACACAAACTTGTGATCTCGTTGTGTAACGGGAAAACCACTCGTTCACGCGGACGCACATAAATCTAGCCATAAGCTCCTGCATTTCAAATCGTCCGGTTTATATAATAAGGCCTTCTTAATTATCTTAGGTCAAACGCTGGAGGAGGCTGGCTACGCGGAGTGGCAAAAAGGGGAACCGAACAACCTGACGATAGGATATAACGGCCGTATTGGCCAGTACTGCGGCGTAGCGACTACGTCCGGGTTACTAGACGATGGCTACTGCTCTGGAGGCACTAACGACAAGTTTACCTTTATCTGCGAGAAGCGCCCTAACTCTCTGAGATATTGTAATAACTAATAAATAAACGACAATTATTACACCGTCACGTTTTTTTTTATTGTGATGGAACTTCGTCACAGTACGAATATTATCAGAAATAAAATTTATATCTATTATACACTTATTTTTATTTTTGAACAGATACCTAAAATGGAAAAACTAATTATAGTGTTCTCGAACGGGAGTGCCAAAAAAACCGATTTAATTTAATACATTTATTGAAATAAGATTACAATTATTTTTATAACTTAAACACTTTTTCGAACAGAGCTATTCTGTATAAAAAGACTATGTCCTAAACTACAACTACCGACCCCGATCGATTGTAGATCTAAAGTGAGCTAACTAACTACCAAAATCAGGTCCCACGGAGTTGGGACCACCACGATGATGCGGCGACAGCATTTTCAGTATTCCGTGTTCTTTCGCAATTTTTAGTAAGAAACTTCTTGAGTGGTCTTATCTGTATAGTCTGGGAGACGGCAACACTTTATGTATGCTTCAAGTTTATTATAGTCCAAGAGCTGATGTTTGACTGCGGCTGACTGATGATGATGATGTGATTGACTGCAGCTGACTGATGATGATGAGTTGAAACTGGTGTTCGGCAAATCTGTGCTAAGTCCGGTTTTCATAGAGGGTCCATATCGACGGGTGAAAGCAGAAGTGGCGTAACTTGAAAAACCCAACTTTACAGGAGAGCCAAAAAACTTTTTTAAAAATTCATAACTTCTATATTTATTAAGGTAGAAACTTAAAAATTGGAACGTATTTAAATTAATCTAAGACCCATACGAAAAGTTTGTTAAAATTTTTCTAAAGTTGATATTTCATTGATTTTTAACAAGTTACGACAAAAAATATTTCTATTTTACGCAGCAGAAATGTTGTATCTTTGAGAGGAAATGTATAGATAACATAAAAAAGCATAATTTTTTAAGCGACAGATCTGTCGTATCTCAAATATAACACGCCCCTACACATTTCATTTCGCCGTATCTTGTTTACTTAATTAAATTGCCTTACAACTTTTGGTTCAAGTGCAAAATCGGTGACAGACGTTGTGAAAATGAAATGCTGTATCTTAAACTAAATGAATTGTTTGTTTTAAATTAATGTCATTGTAACAAATTAAAAGAAATAATATGACTATATTATACTATTATTTGTTTATAACATAAGAAACTAAAGGAATGGAAATTTGTTTTATTAATCATTAATCAACATTGAAATATAAAACTTATTATAATAAAATTAAAATTAATGTAATAAAACATTTATTTCTCTTGTTTTTTCTACTTTATAAAGGTTTAAGCCTTAATATTTTATTCATGCTCATGAATTTAAAGTTATTCTTTTTATTTTATAAGATATGGGGGCAAACGAGCACAAGGGTCACCTGATTGAAAATAACTACCGTTGCCCATGGACACTAGCAACATGAGAAGGGCTGCTGGTGCGTTGCCGGCCTTACCCGGTACTAATACGCTATCTTTTTAAAGGTTTGCAGGTCGTATAGGTCAGAAAATATTGCTGGTGACAGTTCATTCCACAATTTTACAGTGCGCGGCAGAAAGTTACGTGAAAAACGCACGGTGGAAGACTGCCACTCATCAATGTGATGAGGATTTTCGCGTGGAACGATGGCGAAAAATTGCAGGAGGTATGATTCTGAACAATCCCTCAGGGCACTCCCCGTGATACATCATGAAGCCGATAGAGGATGCAGAGTGAAGCTACATCTCGGCGTATTCCCACGGAGTCCAGCCTGTTTGAAACACTATGGCAGTCAACAATCCGAGCGGCCCTTCATTGTAACTATACGATCCAAAGGGAGTAGTTGGTATTTGGCGCCCCTGCCCAGAGATGAGAGCCATATGAGGCCCAACTTGCGCCTTGCAGAGTTATAGTCGTTGGTCCGGACTGAAATACTGTCTCGCTCTGTTAAGGACACCAAGCTTTTTCGAGGCTAACTTGGCCTCACCCTCTAGAGTCTAGATGACATCGGAACTGAACTTCGCTCGATATGCTTACGCCAAGTATTTCAATGCTGGGGGAGAATGTTAAAGGGGTGCCCTGAAAACGAGGAGAATAAGAACGAATATGACCATTGGTAACTTTTTAGTGGTGAACGCGCAGACTTGTGTATTGGCGGGGTTGAATTGGAATAAGTAACGTCTACCACATTCAGAGACTTTCTCCTGTGAATTCTCTATTTAGACACAACTTCATTTCGACTATATCTAGAAAAATATCGGGGGAGTATATAGGGCAGCGCCTATACTATAATCCGCATAGCAATAAATGCCGTTGGTCTGTAACATGATCTGCTAAGAAACTTGTGACCCATTTGCATAAATTCTCGGGGAGCCCATATGATGGAAGCTTTGGTAGCAGCGCTTTTTGCCAAACCCGATCAAAGGCCTTTGCAATGTCCAAACTAACAGCCAGTGCCTCTCCCTTCGACTCAATCGCCTGAACCCAACAACGAGTTAGGTACGCCAAGAGATCACCAGCCAAGCGACTCTTTCGGAACCCGTACTGTTTGTCCCTGGCCGCCCAAGTATCGAAAGAGCTGGATATTGATAATGGATTCCATAATCTTCGAGAAGACGGAGGTTATAGCGATTGGTCTGTAGCTGGAAGGATTTCAGTGGTCACCTATTTACACCAAGGCTGTTTTCCAAGAATCCGGGACAATGCCAGAAGAGCAGGAGAACCGAAAAAGACGCGTTGAACCGGAGCCAACTCTGGAGCACACTTTTTTAACACAATAGGAGGGATTCCGTCAGGATAACTCTGATTTTGGATATCAAGGGAACGCAGGACTGAGCGCTGATGAAACTCCGACATGATGCTCGTGCATCGTGGAATGGTCGGCGTTTTCTATCCCCCGTCATCTAGGGTCGAGCTTGACGCAAAGAGCTTGCCCAGAAGATCGGTTTTGTATTTTGCGTCGTAGGCTAGCGATCCATTTTCTACTTGTAGGGATGGTAGGGATGGCTTGCAGAAATTACCTTCAATAGCTTTGGCCAGAGACCATGTACGGGTTCCCGGAGGGAGTCTCGAGTCTCTCACAGACAGAGACATCTCTCTCTCTCTTGAAGGACCTAGAGGCAAGGTTGTACTCCATTTTATATTATGTGTGTGTCCACGCATAGACCCGAAGGAGCTCAATATTTATTAACAACAACAATTATAGCTTAACAATATTTTTTATTGAACCATCAACAAAAAAAATATTAGCAAATTTACATAAAAATAAATGAGTTGATATTGTTAACAGAAAATATACGGGCTTTTATCTTTACAAACATTTAAAATCAACAAAATATGTATACAAGAATAAGTGTGTAGATGTCCAGAGCAATGCTCAGGGGAAAAAAATATACGTGGACACATACATGCAACATTTCACTATACGTCTTTAAGCTTCATTTAAGAATAAACGCGATCAGTTCCATTTAGAATAAACGTGCATTGATAAACACAAACACATTTTCTCAAATCGACGCTAACAATCTACTAAAAGGCGTTAAGAACGGCGTATGTGGTGCGCAGGCGAAGGTATCATACAGGGGCGGGAGGGAGATGAAATGGCGTTACTTATCTCTGTACTCATTACTTAAGTATATTCATTGGTTGTAAGTATAGGTTTAAGAATAAAATTATGTGTTAGAAATGTAATAACTTTCTCATACCTATAAAATTAGTATGAAATAAATTGTCGTATCTTTGTAAATGTTGTATTTTAGGCGACAAAAATGTCGTAACTCATTTAAACCAAACTAGAAAGTTAAAAAAAACTGTGTCGTATCTTTTTCTAATTTCTCACGCATTGTCGTATCTATCTTTTATCCAAAAATTGCAGTTTTTCGTCTAGTTACGACAATTTTTTTTGAGGTCTGTGCTAAAAGGTGTTAAAAATCCATGGTCGTATCTTTACTAGAATTTATCGTAGAAAGACGAGATATAGACCATTCGACGCAGAATTTTTTTTTATATAACAATCAATTAAAAAGTGATTTTGGCCAAAATTCAAGTTACGCCACTTCCGCTTTCACCCGTCGATATCGAAGACACGCCGACACTCCGGCACGAGCGCGTGTGACGTCATTATGTTAATCTAATAGAACTTTAGCTAGGTACGTACAGGGCGCATAATATTATAGTTAGCGCAAACAATTTTGACCTTAATTATTAACGAAATAAAGGTAATATTGCCGTACACTATTCAAATGTATTTAACATTTTAACGTCACATCTATTGAGATGTGACGTTAAAATGATTGCATGGCGCGTTTATAAGTCACGTGACTTTATTTAAATTTTAATTGCTTATAATTAATTGAAAAAACATTTTTTTGAGGTTTTTGCATTAAATATCAATATTTTTTTATTATTTCTTCGTGATATTAATACAGTAAACTAACTTTAACTGAATATTAAGGGTCGTTTGTCGGAAAGAAACTGCCTAAAGTGTCTAAATCACAAAGCACAATTAACTCGCGCAAAAGTGCGAATTTGCATCCCATCGCAATGACATTTTTGTCTGTGATTCCCACGATCGAGTTAATAAAGCTGCCCGAAGAACATGATACTATGAGAGAGTGTTGAGTTGATTGGGATTGCCTTATTACACCGAGACTATGCGTCGCGATCGCGACGGTGCCCACTGCGGAAGACTGCGTTTCCGAACGTATAGCTAAGCTGTTAGCTGTGTTGTGAGGAATGTATGCTATAGGGAGATCGCACACGTCACACTTTTTGTGTGATCGAGTCTGCGGCTTACATACAATCTGCATGGCGCGCGCCATCAGAATGTATGGAAGCCGCAGACTCGATCACACAAAAAGTGTGACGTGTGCGATCTCCCTAAGATCAAAATACCAATAGTTAAAGCAGCGCTGAGCTGATGGGTATTCCTACAGTGGCAACAGCTCGTAATTTCTAGTACGATAGACACGCAATTGCCCTCCCGCATTTGAAATCATTTAGTATTTATGGCATCCTAATTTATCACAGGACAAACGCTGGAGCAGGCTGGCTACGCGGGATGGAACAAGGGGGAGCCTAACAATTTGACGTTAGGTACTGTTGGCCAGTACTGCGCTGGAATCTATGACTCCGGGTTCCTAGATGACGCTCACTGCTCTGGAATCTACGATAATAAGCAAACCTTCTTCTGCGAGAAGCACCCCAACCCACTGTTGTGTGTTAACTAAGAAGAGTCAAACAGAAAGTTATTATAAAATATGTAGTTTTTCATTTTAGTAAAGGTGACCTATTCTCCTCTTTATTTCCTAAACGATCTTACCGCCGTACTCAGAGACATATTTTAATTATGATTAACCTCAATTTAATGAAGAGTTTGACAGATAATGTATGGGGCTTGTCAAAATTTTTAAATAATTACATTTATGTAATTAATGTTCCACTCTGAGTGCGGCAGTTAAAGTTTTTCACGACTTATACAAAAAGATGTTTTATTTTACTTTAAAATGTAAACGAGTACATAAAAGTTGTTTTTTTGGGAACTTATTACGTATTAGTAAGTCGGGATCCCAGGCTAGCCAAACACAGAATAATATTATAATACTCTTACGGATAAACCATATAATCATGTTGTAGTAGAACCCACATGATAAAACATATTATAAAAAATGGTTTACCAGAATCTGATTGCAAAAAGTGAGAAAATCTGCTGTCAAAATTTATAATTTATTATAGTAACATAATATACAGGCTGCGTTCCAGATGACGTTAATAACGCTCACGCTCAAGACCTTCGTTTCTCCCGTTCCATTAGCATGTGAGCAAATGTGAGCGTCAATGTCACAAACCCAAGTGGAACGGAATTATGGAGCGTTTTGAGCGCTCTGGCGAGGTGACAGTGACAGGTGACAGCTGAAAGAGGTTAAGTTATAATTCGAGTCTACCGCTTTTATTTGAATAATATTTAGGTACCTATCGATTATCGAAATGGATATTTTTACGGCAGTTAGACATATTTTGCAGGTGCATCGGAATAATGATTCAGACATTTCTAGTGAATCTAGTTCAGATGAAGAGTGGACTTTTCCACAATTATGATCGCGAAAAGCGAAAGTTTAGACCACGAATCAATGACTACGAAAATGTAATCAATCTTTATTCTAATGAAGAGTTTAAAAGACCAGGAGAGACGATAACTTAGTATTTTATAGGAAAATATTTGATCTTTCATTTAAAACAATTTCTTTTTAATCAAAATATTTTATTTAATTATATTTAATACATTTCAATTAAAAATATTATGTTTTGCAATGAAATTATATGAAGTTTTTTTGTCGCTACTCGCTCCTGAAAACTTTCCGAATATGGTCTTTGCGATATTGTTACGTTAAAATAAAAAAAAAACTAGAACGCCCACTTCGACCCATTTTCGTCGTGGGTCGTTTTGAGCGTTGCTTGAGCGAAATTGATGACGTCATGAGTGACGTCATAGCCGCTATCAAAACGACCCCGGTCGCCAAAGGGAACGGCAGAAGGGGACGTTTTGAGCGTTTTGGTCAAAATTAACGTCATCTGGAACGCAGCCACAGACTACTGTTCAAAATCATTCCATTTATAAATTTTGAATTGAAACAGTACATTCTTGTACAGTGCTCCCAAAGTGATAGTGCGCATTAGATCGTCATTGTTCGGCAACGATCGTTTTTCCCGAGCGTCGGAAGACGATGCCACAAAACCTTTTGATATTTACTTCTATTTCTTTCGAACAAGGTGCAAAATGCAAAAGCATTGTTTGGGGCTCTTACGAGATTAGGTTCTTTCATAGATTAGGGTGTTTCCGTGATTACGACAATTAGCGAAGATTTGCATGTGTATTATTAATTTGGGAGTACTGTACAGTGTACACAGTACAATTATTATTAAAATGGCCCCATAGCCTCGTAGCAACATTGCTACGAGGCTACGAGTCTAAGCTACGATGCTACGACGTAGCAAACCCACTCTACGATTCTCACGGCCCCAATCATAGAATTTTTTTTTAAGATTTTGACATAAAATCTATAAATTTTTTGTGCAACTTTTGAATGGGTTCATTCAAAAGTTAAGTAAACAGTAAATATATTATTGCAGAGGTCCGTGTTTCTCTCTCTCCGTCACTCACGACATCTAGTACAATATTACTAAAGCTATTAAGATGCCGACTGCTGCTGTGTAATAATAAACTCTAGGTAAAGTGAAAATAGTTTTCATTGGGTGTGCTAGATGGCGTTCTAGACCACTTTAGTCAATTGTTATTTTTAAAAGCCTCAAAGACCTAAGGTACAATTCCGTGCATCGCGATCGATCGCGGCCGCGCACGACCTACGACTGTCGTCGGTCGCTCGCGACCATAGTCAGCGTATGAAAATGTATGGCACCGCTTCCGAGGCCCACGACAGACGCGCGCGGCCTACGACTGTCGTAAGCCGCGATCGTGTCTTGAAGTTAATATTTCATATTAACAGCTTCAAGACACGGTCGCCCGCGGTCGACGACAGTCGTAGGCCCCGCGCGACCGTGTCAAAGTTATATGACACGGTCGCGCGCGGCTTACGACAGTCGTCGGCCGCGCGCGTCTGTCGCGGGCCTCGGAAGCGGTGACATACATTTTCATGCGCTGACTATGGTCGCGAGCGACCCACGACAGTCGTAGGTCGTGTGCGGCCGCGATCGATCGCGATGCACGGAATTGTACCTTTATCGCAGCTTTGTAGTGGCGTAGAGCAAAACGGTGGCTTTTTACTGGCCCAAAATAATCTCGTTCTAAGGCCGTTTGTCCACCGCCACCATCGTTGGATCGTCACCGACAAAAATTCAAGTAAAATGCTACTTTATGACCTTTGGACCAGGCTTTAGGTTTCATATTCTAACGACATTGGTCTAGCGACCCAGGCCAGGCGGTGGGCAGAAAGGTCATAATATATAGGGTACACAAATCCATAGTAACATTATACAATATACATATATTTAAAAAATGTGTTTGTCTTTCTGCCTGCCAGCTCTTCAAGCTCCAATAGTTAAACCAAATTTTCAGTTCCAGAAAAGTTTATAATATCATAACAGAAAAGGAAAGATATTTTTATCATGGAAAAAAATTCATGCATTTTTAATAATTTCTGTGAAACAAACTTGCAGGCAAAATAATATTTTGTATTTCGCGGTGTCGACACATATCTGATTCAATATTTAAATAGGAATCGAGTCTGTGTGAATCCAATTCGGAGGAACTTCAATTTTAAAGTTCAGGCCAGGGTTCAGGCTGTCAAAGTCAGGCTTCTGTAGAGACAGCTGACGTCAGGCATATAGAATTTTCATGTGGACTATTGCCATGAAAATTTGCACTGAAAAGAAAATCCAAATTATTAATTACTTATTATTTAGTTTCCAGTGCAATTTTTACTATTTATTTATTTAACTATTACTTATATGCAAACTTTACGGCCGCACTCCGAGATATTAAATGATTAAATTCTGACGACCTCCGTGGCTCCATTGGTTGAGTATGTGGCAGCTCAAGCCGGGGGTCGCGGGTTCGAATCCCGCCGACGGAACAAAAAGTTTTTCAATGTTCCTGGGTCATGGATGTGTATGATATAATAAAAATCTTAAATATATGTATAGTAATAAAAGTATTAAATATATTTCCGTTGTCTGGTATACCTGTAACACAAGTCCTTCAGGTACTTAGCACGGGGCCAGACTGACGTGGTGTGGAGCGTCCATAGATAAAAAAAAAAAATTGATGGAGAGTTTGATAGAAAATGTATGGACTCAGTGTCAAAATCTTCATAAAATTTAAGTTAAGTGGTTAATAAATCCTTCTGAAGTCTGAGTGAGGCCGTTTGTGCAATATTTCTACTATAACGCCTCGGTGGTCCATTGGTTTAGAGTGTGGCTCTTGACTCGGAGGTCGTAGGTTTGATTCCCGTGTTGGAAACTTCTTATTTCCAAGTTTGGTCAGGTTAGGTTATCAATGTAGGCTGATCACCTGATTGTCTGATAAGTAAGATGATCCATGCGTCGGAGGGGCATGTACAAAGTCCTGTGCCTGTGCCCGACTGTGCCTGATCTTTCGCCAGTCTTGTCGGTCATCCGTCCCACTGCAGCACTGGGTTATTAGAGTAATGGAATAGAGAGTGCTCTTGTGTACTGCGCACATACCTGGGCACTATAAAATAACTCCTGCGTACCTGGCCTGGTTTCAGTGAAACCGGCCACCGTCACTGAAACCGGTGTGGAAGTTATTATTATTATTTCTATAGTATTTCACTTCTGCCTCTATCTGTACCTAAAATGACCTCGTGACCTTTTACCTAATGCACTATTTCGACCTCCTGTCACTTTGTTCCGCAAACATTGTACATATTTTACATACACACTGTACGTCAAAAGTAAAGTGACAGAAGGCATATACAAAGAAAGAATAACAAAATTTCATACGAATATTTTGATATAATATAGTGTTATTATACTACAAAATATTAATATTTTAAATTTGAAAGTGTGTCCGTCTGTCTCTTTGTTTATAGTCTGACGAAGAGACAGCCACTTTCCAACCACTTTCCAACACAGTTTATACCTATCTAGACACGCGGTAGAGTGTCAAGCCGAGTTTCAGCATAACAGAATGGCGAGCCGCACCGTGTGTAATATTACACGAACCATTTGCAGCTACTTTTGACCCCCTCATAATTCAGAAACTATTTCACATAAACGTTTCAAATTTAGCTCTATCTTAAACTAGATTAGATTTTACTTGGCTAGTTTTCATCAGAATTAATATGTGCAATAACTTTATGAAAAATTACTGACGTAATGAAAACTTGCCAAGTTAGATCTAATCTAGTTTAACATCTCACATTATTTAAATAACATCAATTGTTATAGACATTCAATAAAGCAAAGAAATAGACTCTATTATTTGTTCATAATGTTATTTGGTTCCTATACGTACTTATTTCGATTTTCCATGGAACTTGGCACTCATTTAGATCTCCATCCTTTTTACGGCGAAGTCCATACACAAGAAATATAATGTTTGTATGGAACTTGGCTCAGAATTTTTACATTTATGTTTTTGGTGGGATATACCTTACATTACCTTACATACATACCTTTTATGAAACGTAAGGTGAAAAATCCAAAAAATATTGACGTTATACGTAGGGATTGCAAAAAACGGATTTTTAAAAAAATCCGGATTTTCGGATTTTTTTGTCCTCAAATCCGGATTATCCGGATAATCCGGATTTTTTATAAATTTTTAAATATTTTTGGTAAACAGCTCTAAATGTGAGTTATTTTCTTCTTATTTCTTTATTTAATATTCATTTAAAAAGTGCAAAATAAAACGTCTTCAAAATTAACATTTTTCTTAACTTATAAGCGATGTGAAAATCACTCATCATCGAAAAAAAGGTATATCTTGTACTTTAAATATTATTAACAACTTAAAAATACCTTGATTTTCTTAACTATTTAAAAATGTGAAATTTTAGTTAACAAGAAAATCCTAAGCAATCTCCCCTTTTCGGAGACTTCGTCATTTATGCACCTACAGCCGTCAGCCGCACATCATCAAATTATGCTCCAAGATCTGCAAGCCCCTAGTGGAACTTACAAAAAATAGGCCAAAGACACAAACAATGTACGAGACGTAGGATCGAGGTAAATGGTCAAGAAATTCACTATGTCAACGAGTACCTGCACTTGGGGCAATTAGTTTCGTATGACTCGTTGATATGTGTATTTCGCTCGTCAAAATCAACGATGCGCAAACACGATCATTGACCGATTTACGATTTACAAAAGTTCCAACTCAGGGTTTGCCAAAGAGCAATAGAGCTCAAATCTCAAAACGAAAAAACGTAATGTGCTCCCAAACTAGAATCGTAGGAATTAAGACGGCCAAGCTAAAGTTGCATTGGGCTGCTCACGTTGTCCGCATACATCTAGGCTGGTTATCTACCGAGTGGTTATCCTACTATTATTAGGCCTAAGAAAAGATAGCGCTATGCTCTGATGTATCCTCACGTTACGACGATCCTTGATCCTTGATCCTTAATCTATTGTGACTCCTTCGTATTAGAGTACCATCCTCAACCTAGTGCTGCTCATAAATTTAACGATGTAATTTGGATTGGTGCCACTAATTTCCTCTTTAGTAAATTAGGAGAGTTTCGCTCTGTAGTAGAGCAGTAGAGTCAAGTAGAAGGTGAATAGATGTGTCACAAAATCTGCAGGTCGTAAAGCTATTAACACCTATTCTGTAAAGGTGCTTGTGCAGCTTACATTGTCCAGTTAGGGTTCTGGCGAGGATTCTATATTTTTATTACTAGCCAACTCGTCAGAGGTTACGTTACCAATGAGGAACCAAAGATTGCGAAGAATTTGTGACGCTGGGGCAAGATAAGTGAAAGATTCGGGCAGCGCCTTTGCTCAGCAGTTAGATAGTATATTTATATTTAGGCTATTGCACAGAATAATGACTTAAAATAATTATTTAAAAGGACAAGATCCAACGTCCATACAATTTTGGATTAATTTTAAAAGTGCCGGCCAACGCAAATAAGCCCATATTTAAATACAACATAACCTAAGGAATAATTTTTATTAATACACCAAAGTTCTAAGTTAAGTCTCCGAGTTGTTATTCAAGGTCAAAGTTTGTTAATATATATGGAATAAAACTTATTTTATTAATTAAAAGCAATAAGTAATCGATCCCAACGTCCCTATCCAAGTTATAGAACAGATTAGAAGCCAAATATCTACAAATGATTTGGAAAAATTCAAAGGAAGAGGGATCTTCTATGTGCTTGGGGCTTGCAGGGCACAACTCATTGCTTACTTGGAATACTAGGCAAATGCCATGCGCACCCCAAGCACGTAGAGTATTCCGCTTCCTTTGAATTTTTCCAAATCATTTGTAGGTATTTCGCTTCTAATCTGTTCTATGACTCGGATAGGGACGTTGAGATCGATTACTTATTGCTTTTAATTAATAAAATAAGTTTTATTCCGTACATTATTAACAAACTTTGACCTTGAATAACAACTCGGACACTTGACTTAGAACTTTGGTGTAATAATAAAAATTATTCCTTAGATGATGATATATTTAAATAATGGATTTATTTGCGTTGGCCGGCACTATTAAAATTAGCCCAATTTGGACTTACTTTATTCCTTTATTTAATTAGACAGAATCACAAATCGGCAACCGGCATTGGCTACGTAAACAATTATAATTTATTATTATAACCTCAATGTAAACAAAAGCAAGATATTTTAGAAAAAACATTGTATTCAATACTAGAATGTTCTAAAATAATTGTTAATTTATCATAGTTGCAGTTATATTATCATAAAGAAAACATAATAAATGATAAATATAGTAAAATAAGAGCTAGGTTACAAAAAACTAAAATATGTCGTTATTTCTCATAAATAAAATAAAGAAATGTAAAGTAATGTAATTATAACCTCCAAATAACTACACAATAGAATGTTAGATATACGGAATTCTGACTTTCGTACGTGTAGGCCACGCAAAGTTGTGATAGCGCCTTTAAACAAATGTGAATTTGTATGTCAGATATTACACAATACCATTTAATTAATTGTATATTACGTAAAAGCTTCTTTTTCATCATTTTTATCTACTATTCGAAAAAACCGAAAATCCGAATTTTGAGAAATAAAAATCCGGATTTTTCATAGGCCCAAAAAATCCGGATTATCCGGATTTTTCGGATTTCGAAGTATCCGGATTGCAATCCCTAGTTATACGGATATGAGAATAATAATTTGTACTTGTTTGATTGAGATTGATAGAGTCCCAACTGGATCTCAGTTATGTTAAGAGTAGTATAGAAGTCGAAGGCAATAATAACTCCCACACCGGTTTCGGTGACGGTGGCCGGTTTCATTGAAACCGAGCCAGTTACGCAAGAGTGATTTTATAGTGCCCAAGTGTTTGGGCAGTACACAAGAGCACTCTCTATTCCTTTACTCCCATAATCCAGTGGGACAGAAGACCTACACGACTGGCGAGAGATCAGACGTAGGACCGACTTTTTAACCGACTTCCAAAAAACGAGGAGGTTATATGTTCGGCTGTGGATTTTTTTTTTTTTTTTTTTGTATGTTCAACGATTACTCCGCCGTTTGTGGACCGATTTTCGAAATTTTTGTTTTGTTGTATTAGGTTTCACTCCAATTTGGTCCCATTTTCACAAAGGTGGTGACCTGATGATGGGATCCATGAGTAATCGAGGGAACTCCTCGAAATTTATATGGAAACTTATGGTGATTTTGGTTTTATGTGAAGTGTACTAAGAATACGCTACCAAAAAGTCAAATATTGGGTCAAGGTATACCATGGTTTCGATGATGCTGAGAGAACTCCTGATTCCTTATAGATACACGTTTGGGAGTTTCGGCGTTGTTTTAAGAACAGAAAGCATAAACTACTATGCAATTCATATTCATCATCATAATCATCATCATCATCATCGTCATCATCATCATTACCACGTCGTGTTAAGGCCACCAATGTCTCATGGCACAGAATAGATAATAGTACAAGGCGTGGGTATGGATATACTAATAATAATAATTATGTACTGTATAACAATTAACAACACCTGTTTGTTTTTAATACACGGCGGTCGGCGTCGCCGCCCAGCGCCGCCGCGCGGCGCGTGGTGGCAGAAGACAGAATATCGAATACTTTACTAACTACTTTATATACAGATCGAATACTTTACTACTTTATAAAATTTTAATACACAAATAGAATTAAAATAAAGTTATTTTAAAAAGAGCATTTAAACAAAACAAAGTCATTAAGTGTCTTTTTATTTAGTTATACTTATTATTCGATAGATGGTGCACTAAGTACCTATCGATTTGAATTCTTGATTACAAGAACAGCTGTCAATAATTATGATAATATTAAATATTATGCTACGCTACATCCTATGCAAGTTTGTACAATTTTTTATCTGATAGATCCTTCGATCGTGGAAAAACGGGACACAATAGCTTTTCAATAATTATTGTTATCGCCGGTGACCGCTTCGAGCTTGAAGTATTAAAATTGTTAAATTACTTAGCACAATATGTTCACTTCACTGATAATATTATATTATTTTGTGAGTGTGAGTTGTGACTCTTAACAAATTGTAATAAGATACGTAAAATATAAGCGAAGATTTATCTACTAGTGTAACTAAAAAGAGTGAAATTATTATTATTTTTAACAAAAAATTAAAACCGACTTCCAAGGTAAAAACAATAATAACATTAATATGAACTAAAAAGTATTAAATAATTTTTACTATCTAATAGTGCCTTTTTCCGAATTCGGCTAAACCTCAACTATTTCTGTACTCAATCTTCATAATTTTGAAGTCGGTGCCAGTTCCAAAAATTTTAAATATTCTGTCAGAGGACTGAAGATTCAGCTATCTGGTACCGACTTCAAAATAATGAAGATTGAGTACAGAAATAGTTGAGGTTTAGCCGAATTCGGAAAAAGGCACTATTAGATAGTAAAAATTATTTAATACTTTTTAGTTCATATTAATGTTATTATTGTTTTTACCTTGGAAGTCGGTTTTAATTTTTTGTTAATTACATACACATCCGACGCATGGATCATCTCACTTGTCAGACAGTCAGGTGCTCAGCCTGAATTGACCTAACCAAACTTGGAAATAACATGTTTCCAACGCGAGAATCGAACCCACGAGTCACGACCTCCGAGTCAAGAGCCACGATCTGAACCATTGGACCACGGAGGCGTTAAAGGCGAGGAGTCGAAGGCATAACAGTTAGTTTACTGTGGTATCATAAACACGCAACTTCAATAGGATGCCAAGGACGCGGAAATACAGTTTTGCAGCATTAATGCTAAGTATTAACATAAATTCCCTTATAACGTGACCCCGTAGCTCGGTTCCACACATAGGTACAGTGTTCCGTGTTCCAACGAGCATCGCAACTTCGATCAAGTAAAAGTACTTAAGTACTTATCCTATCGATAATCCATTTCATCCGACTGTGCTAAAAGGAATGCTTTCCTTTTATCACGTTTTTTCAAAAAATGTTTATTGTAATGTGGTGTAATGTGTTTGTACTGAATAAATGTTTACTTACTTACTTACTTACTTAAAAGTATGTATTATTTGTTTGGCACGTTCTGCGACAACGACTTATTACTTATTGCGTATTTTGCTTGAGGCATTTCGAGTCTGTGAAACTGTCGCTGGGTACATCAACATTAGTTTTTTTTTAATGCTGTTATTACGTCTGGTTCACTTAAACGCCTCCGTGGTCTAGTGCTGTCTTCACTCGGTGGTCGTGGGTTCGATTCGCGGGAAAATATATTTTTTCTCAGATATCCATACTATCCATACTAATATTATAAATGCGAAAGTGGTGGTGATGGTGTGATGGAAAGGGCATGGAGATACTTTGAGTCCCGGTACAGGACATAGGATACTTTTTGTCCCGGGAAAATGTAGGGTTCCCGCGCGATAAACGAGTTTTGGTGCAACGGAGTTGCGGGCATCATCTAGTATCTTAATATATATATTTCTTGTGTGCGTGTGTATGTGACTGAACTCCTCCTAAACGACTGGACCAATTTTGATGAAATTTTTTGTGTGTGTTCAAGGGGATCTGGGAATGGTTTAGATTCACAATTTTGTCCGCTGGACAATGTTTTTTTAATTAATTTTTAATTTATTAGTAGTTGTTGATTTTGGAATGTTTTACATTGGATCCGACAGACGGTGCTACCATCGCAGTGTCAAATTTTAAATAATATTCGAATTTTAATTTTAGTCTGTCCCGACAGTTAGCGCTGCGATCAAATTAAAAAAAAATATATGGCAAAGAAACGTTTGCCGGGACAGCTAGTCTTATATATAAAATTCTCGTGTCACAATGTTAGTCATCGAACTCCTCCGAAACGGCTTTACTGATTTTTACCAAATTTTATATGCATATTCAGTAGGTCTGAGAATCGGCTACTGGGCTTCATATATTGATAAGTGCATTTGTTGAATAAATAATAGTAAATTATTACAACCTGAGACTGACGGCGACCATTGTTTGTATTCTCTCTACTCTGAGATACCGATCGACGTTGCCATGGCAACATGCTTATTTAGTCACTTCAATAAAATAATATGGGCGAAATACTTTATATTATGGCAAAGCAACGTTTGCCGGGACAGCTAGTATTATAATATATTTATATGCCATGCCAAATTTCGGCAAAATCGGTTCGGCGGTTCGAGCGTGAAGAGGTAACAGACAGACAGACAGACACACTTCCGCATTTATAATATTAGTATGGATTGTTCAATCAGGATCTCCTTATTGTCTGACAAGAATCCATGCGTCGGATGAACATGATGTAAGAGTCGGTCCTACGCCTGATCAATCGTCGGTCGTGTACGATTAGTTTCAGCAGGTTACACGTGCGTTAGCCTAGTAGTTAGTTCATAAGCTATAGCTAACTACTATAGCTAACATAATATATTATTATAATCAAACAAAAATGTGTCCTCTTGCAGGCCTTAAAAAATGTATTTGTGCTTTAATGTTGATTAATATGGTTTAGATTAATACAATACCATTTCATTTATTACAAAAACTCTAGAGATATAATTATTGAATTGACAATTTCTGTAATAAATACAGTTAATTTGTTAAAACTACGTGTTGTTAGTCATGCAACGGATCGTTTACGAGGGGTTTTGCATTAAATAAGTAAGAAGGGTGAAGTTATACTAGATTCAAACGCAATTTTAACTTTCTAGAAACTAAAATGCTACACTATTCGATATGAATGTTGCTACCAATCCAACTTATATTTTACGGTAACCAATTTTAGTTATTAACAGTTCAAAAAAAAACTTAGGGCCTGTTTCACCACTTCTTGATAAGTGCCGAATAGGCTATCCACCACGATGAAGTATAGAAAATCTGTCAAAAAAGCTGTGAATAGCCTATTTGGCACTTTATCAGAAAATTGTGAAACAGGCCCTTATTTCACCAACAGTCTCCTAACGCTAAATGTTCCTAAGTGTTCCCTAGCGATCTAGCGATCACATTGTATCTCTTATAACAACTTTTTTGGAAGAACTGGTTTTACGTAAGTCCTTCCGCCATAAAGACGTAAGTGACACACAAAAATTTGTGGAATCTTGAGGGTTGAACCCTTAGTAGGTTACGCTAGGAAACGTCTTATCGTTAGGAGGTGGTTGGTGAAAACAGGCATTAGGATACCACTACCGTAGGATGGCATCATTTGGAATACAATGAATTTGGAATTAATCGTGGATAGCAGTATTTCCGGATCACTACGACCTAAAGACCTGCAAGAAGAGCGTGTTTTTAATAAACCGGCCGAGCACTTGTACTATCCGACTCTCTTACTACTGTACTCGTCTGACGACACCATTTATCCATATTATTTTGGTGATCGATTTGATCGTTAGCTCCTTGGTCGCATAAAAAGACAATACTATTATAACTATTATAAAAAGAACGATTCTAGGAGCCGAACGCTAATAAAAATTAAAGAAACCCGAAGTTTTTCGGTATTTTCGGCTTCTATTTGTAAATACGAAAAATTCGTGGGTACAGAGCTGTACAAGACAAACATAAGACGCTGCCAGATCTCCGATCTTTAGCATTGAGCTTAAGACGGAACTGATAAAAATCTACATAATTTACACATAGGTTAGCTTTGCCTACGTGCTAGTAGCCAGGGAAGAAAATCTATGAGAAGAATACTAACAAATAGGAAATACAATACTTATTTTTTATAATTATTATCTTTGTAATGATATTTTTATATTTTTGACCTTGTTCATAAAAGGAGGTTATCAATTTGACCCGTATATAATATGTAAATGTAATATTTCCAGAACTGCCTAGTATTATGTGTTTTGTAGCAAGTATGTTCATTCACTCAATCTAAATTACAATTAATATAACTTTTTGTGATGTTTAATATCGAGCTCAGTATAAGACATAAATTGAATACTTATTGTGTGAGCAAATCGCCGTTTTTAACGGCTGTTTTATTATCAACAGGTGGGCATTTAAAACAATCGAATAAAATAAAGAGGTCGTTACTGACGTCAGCTATTAACCTTAAGGACAGACAATCGAACCCAGGGGAGATATATTAATAAATTGAACATTGACAAAGACCGCTAAAACCGCTGGCTAGCCGCCAAACCCGAAAAAATCCGCCAAGCGATGCGGAATCGCAGCGTCTGGGCCACCAGACGCATTTAACGCGAGTGAAAGTCCAGAATTTTCTCGGAAATATTCATTGTCACGACAAATATTTTTGGGTTCATACGAGACAACATAGTCCGATGGCGGGCCTGAGTAATTCGGTTGAGATACGTCCAGTCCAACCGACAAACCACCGCCACGTTATACTTTCTGTTATAATGTACCATCAGAGAAAGGCCCACGTAATTCGGTAGGGTTATGCCTTAGAACTTAGTTTCGTTTGTTAACTCTTTATTTTGACTTTTTAAAGGCATCTTTATCAAACTTGAAACTCGAACATAATATTATGTACATCAGTGCTGAGCATTTTGGTAAGTAGATTTTATACTCCGGCTTCCCTTCCGAAAATATTCACCCTTCGCCACTGATTCATAGGCAGATAGCGACCTGCGTTAATTAGTCGGGTTTTGTCAAGGTAATGGTAATTTGTTTGCTGGATTTGACATAACCCTACCGAATTAAGTAGGCCCGCCATCAGTCCATGAATCTATTTCTCTGATACTACATTATAACAGGAGAATTCCATGGCTCATCTTATTAAATTACAACAAACTATAATTTGTTTACAAAGGATTAAGAAATACTTATCTACTAATCGACCATTTTATACTTCTTAGAGGTCAACAAACAATAGTCAATTCTGGCTATTGCATTTTTATTGCTCCTTTGGTTTTCATAAATCATATCTATCATCTGACACAGATTGCGGAAAGCTGATTGCGTCCAAGTATGTTGGAGTATATTTATAGGGAACTCTATAAATAGCTACCCAGATACGTTAACGAATGTAATTAGCGTTTACGGCCTTTAAAACGCAATTTTAAGCTTCAAACACCAACAGAACTGATTTTTCGCTGGTGAAAAACTTCAATTTTTTATATTATGTAAGCCATACACGCTACGGTGTACCGGGGAGGTCCACCTGTGCAGGTATACGTGCGCAGGCAGACCGTGTGTAGGAATAGACCTGTGCAGTTTTTTGGCCTGCGCAGGCGACCGGCGCAAAATCGAAAATCAATTCTTTCGACTGACTCCTGGGCATACCTGCACAGGTGACCTCTCCGGTAACCATAGTGTGTATGACAGCCATTAGTTTGCGACGATAATATTATTTTAGAAATCAAGAATTTTCTCAAAATTTATTATCAGAGAAATTATAATTCCTCCCACACTGGTTTCAGTGACGGTGGGTAGTGCATGCTCATCCGACGTATGGATCACCTTACATGTCAAACAAGGTCTGATCAGCCTGCATTGCCCTAACCAACTTAGCTATACGATTCCAACGCGAAAATCGAACCCACGACCTTCGAGTAAAGAGTCACTTTATAAACTACTGAACCACGGAGGCGTATGGGGGTCAGAGAAATTAATGAGTTGCTGGCGGACCTACGGAATTTTGTCGAGTTAATTCAACTACTTGTTCAGCAATGAAAAACCCGTACCTCTCTGAGCCTATTTACCACCTTTACCACCAGTTTACTCTAGCTATTCATCACAAGTTATTTCCTGCTCTGAAGCCTTAAAATTTCCGCATTATGTCCGCCTGCTACTTTGTAACTCAATATTAAAACGCTCGTCTTTGATGTACTTTGTAATGAGATTTTGAAGATCTTGACCAAGACCATGGACTGACGAAGGACCATCGCCTTATATGAAACTAGAGATTCCGCGCGGCTTCGCCCGCATAAATTAGATCCCACCAAAAACATAAATGTAAAAATGCTGAGCCAAGTTCCACACAAACATTATATTTCTTGTCTATGGACTTCGCCGTAAAAAGGATGGAGATCTAAATGAGTGCCAAGTTCCATGGAAAATAGAAATAAGTATGTATAGGAACCAAATAACACTATGAACAAATAATAGAGTCAACAATTGATGTCATTTAAATAATGTGAGATGTTAAACTAGATTAGATCTAACTTGGCAAGTTTTCATTACGTCAGTCATTTTTCATAAAGTTATTGAACATATTAATTCTAATGAAAACTAGCCAAGTAAAATCTAATCTAGTTTAAGATCTCACATTATTTAAATAATATCAATTGTTATAGACATTCAATAAAACAAAGAAATAGACTCTATTATTTGTTCATAATGTTATTTGGTTCCTATACGTACTTATTTCGATTTTCCATGGAACTTGGCACTCATTTAGATCTCCATCCTTTTTACGGCGAAGTCCATACACAAGAAATATAATGTTTGTATGGAACTTGTCTCAGAATTTTTACATTTATGTTTTTGGTGGGATATCACTACTTTTTGTAAAGTAAACTTTCCGAGCAAGGGAAATCCCAGTTTAAACATTCATAATATTCGACTATATTCAATAGCAATTCGCAACCTTAATGTGTCGTTCCACCACTTCCCGACAAGTGTCGGCTATGCTATCCGCAACTTATCTGGCAGATACTTAATCTATCAGATAAGTTGTGGATAGCCTATTTGAAACTTATCAGGAAGTGGGGAATCAGCCCCTAAGCCTTGTTGAGACGTGTCACGTGAGTATCAGATGAATAAAACAAAGATAATCCAAGCGAATGGAAAATGCAGTGTACAACTTACTATGCGGAAGTTAAGTAGCTATTATTATAGCTGTCTAACAGACAGATAGACAAACGGACGGACAGACAAACGGACAGACATAATATTGAAATAATTCTGTCTATTCTCGGGACTCTAACTATATCTCCATTAGTCCATACCAAAGAACAATCGGTACAATCAGTTTAGGCGTGAAGACGTAACAGACAGACACACTTCATAAAGTCACCTTCTATTCATTTCAAGTTTTTTCAATTCACAAATAATTAATATTTACGGGGAGCTTCCATACAATAAACGTGATTTTTTTGGCCTTTTTTGCTCTAAATCAATAATGGCAGCCGAAAGGTACTTGAAATGTTCACAAAATCCTTAATTATATTTCTTCTTTCATAACAAATAATAAAAGTAAAGTAAAATAAAATAAATATTTAAGGGGGCTCTCCATACAAAAAACACAATTTTCGCTCTGTACGACTCGCACTTGACCAATTTTTTTTGTTTTCGGATTTTTCCCTACGGTTTTGCACAATCACCGAGCTGGATTCCAAATTTCAGCCTTCTAGGTCATCTGGAAGTGGGTTAGAATTTTGATCTATAGGTCAGTCAGTCAGTGATAAAAATTTAGATTTTCGGACGTTAATATCTCAACAACAGTTTAAGCTGTGCTTATAAAATTTAAAGTATGTATTTATCTCGCAAGTCTCATTATATGAGCTAAATTTGAAACGTTTATGTGAAATAGTTTCTGAATTATGAGGGGGTCAAAAGTAGCTGCAAATGGTTCGCGTAATATTACACACGGTGCGGCTCGCCATTCTGTTACGCTGGAACTCGGCTTGACACTCTACCGCGTGTCTAGATATTTCACACACAAATTAGTCCACAAAAAATAGCCTATGATCCTTCACGTGGCCTACTTCGATCTTATGTGTCAAATAACATAAAAATTGCTCCAGTACTTCGTGAGATAAGCTCTTTCAAATAATTTCCTCCGTTTTTCCACATTTTTCTCTATTTCTTCGCTCCTATTAGTCTTATCGTGATAAAATATAGCCTATAGCCTTTCTCGATAAATGGCCTATCTAACACTGAAAGAATTTTTCAAATCGGACCAGTACTTCCTGAGATTAGCGCGTTAAAACATACAAATAAACAAACAAACTCTTCCGCTTTATAATATTAATTATAGATAACCAACAGGCCCGACATGTGTTGTTTTGCCAAATACGTTATATTATAACATTAAATACAGGCGATTTGTAATACTATCGCCAGCAGTATTTCCAGACCAATACGACCTGCAAACCTTCAAGAAGAGAACCTATTCCCTCTTAAAAGGCTGACAACGCACCTGCAACTATTTTCATGTTGCCTTCTAATTTTATTTAAAAAAATGCTTATACAGAAGATAATATTATGTACTGTATTTGTGATATTAATAATTATTAATTTATTTTTAAATTTTATTGTTCTGATTGTATGGATTTTATATTTTTTAATTTTAATGGATTTGACTGATATATTTGTAATATTATTTATTGACTTACTTTTAAATTTTATTGTTTTGATAAATTTTGTAACTAATGGGGATTGTCCATTTTTTTTTAATTTTGCTCATTACAAAAACATTTCGAGGAATAAGGTCAGTGATCGCTTTTCTGTATATAAACGAAAAAAATACCCATTAGTTACTTATATTTTTGAACAAATATGTTTAACCTTAGTTTGACCTTCAATGGCGTTAAATTAGCAATAAATTCGACCAACATTACGTTTCGAACTTTTGGTAAGCTTCTCGTATCAGCTTTCACATAATGATAACTTATATTTGACAAACCAGCCATTATAAATAAGATTGAAACGAAAAAAAACATACTGCAGAGGTCAATTGGCCGCCGATGATGACGTCAGAGCGAAACTTTAAAAAATTATTGAGAAAAAACTAGCCAATGAATTTCAAAATTATTTAATTTATATTCTTAAAATACCCTATTTTAACGAAAAAAAATATAAAAAGTACATGTGATTTTTTTTGGACAATGCCCATTAGCACTTAAGATATAAAAATTTGCATGCTTATAGCAGAATGTGTTCTCTAATATTTAATGCTAAGATCAATTTGTAAATATTCAAGCAGAAAAAAATTATGATTATGATTATATTGTATGAACCTTTTCGCGGAAAATATAATGGCGCTTAAGTGTTAATCTCTTCTACATATTATGTACTTAGTTATAGTGGTAGTATTAGTCTAAGAGCAAGCAAATAGACCACGAGGAAAGGTATAGACTATTTTTTGCGATAGAGTTTACGGGCCCTATGAAACTCCTTATTTACATAGGCAGAGCCCTCCCTCGTTGGGAATAGTGAATGCCCATTGCATTAGCGGCATATCAAACAATGTATATGGAGTTTGTTACTTTACTGTAAGCTTTTCGAACACACGCTCTCAGTCCACATTTGTAGTAGTGTCAATAAAAATCACGGCTAAGGGTCAGCTCAGACCGCAATGTGACCTTGAGATTCATTTCTAGGTGGACCCCTAGACGATAAATTGTATTGTGCAATATCATTGATTAATATTAATGAATAATTTATTTCACAATAATATGATTGAAATGCGGCCGCGTTCAATATCAACCCTAGACGGCCAATAATATTGCATAATACGTGATATTGCACAATAAAATTTATCGTCTAGGGACTCTGGAATAATTGTCAGATTTCAATGTGCAATTGTCTCACGCCATTGAAGTCTGTCAATTAAACACAGAAATATGTATCTCACGGTATCTACGCGTCAAGTTGCGGTCTGAGCTAAGTGCTGACTGCTGGCCACTGCTGAATGAGTTGACCAAAGTTTTTTTTTTAATCCCAAAGTTGGGATGAAATATCGCGTCGTTTCGAGAGAAGAAGAGATCCGCTTAATTTTGTCATCATTCGTGTATATCGACCTAAAATAGGGGTAATAAATATAGCCTTGAAAATATATTTTCTTGTCAATCACACTGTTTGCGAGATACTGCGCCATCAAGCTGACGTCGCACCAGAGAATCCTGCTTAGTGCAGCTACGTCATACTATACTATCATACATTACTAAATGTTTGCCGTGGTTGCACCCGAGATTTTCAAAACAATGTAGGCTGAAAAGTGTATGAGTTTTGATCCCGCTTTCTGTTTATTTTACGTCTGATATATTGATATAGAGAGTTGCAGGCGTTGCAGCCAATTAAAAAAGAGATAATACTTCAGATTATGAATTTGTTGTAAACTTGGCAGCGCTGAATAAGCTTTTTTTTTATTTGTATGGGCAAGCACCCCAGCGCCATTTTGCCCATACAAAAGTAAAAAAATAAGATTTGCTCTTTCGTTTCACAGTGAACTCTATACACCCCAGTCATACACACCCTAAAGTTTGTATTGTTACACCCTATTTATTTAGGCTGTTTAGTCCAGATTATTTTAATAAAAACTATTCAGTAATAGCTTGCAAACTAAGCTGCGTTAAAGTGCACAGCAATTCTATTTCATGGTCGTTATCGTCATTTATAACTACCAAATGCTTTTTTTACGTTTACACCTTCTTTTCCTTTTCTTACAATACATATAGGGTCAGTTCTAATTGAAACGTGAAAACGCAATTTGTGATTGAATCAGCCAGCCCAACACCGCGTGCAGCAAATTATAATAAAGTGCATCTTTTTCGTATAAAATAGAGTTAACGGGTCGTCACGTCGCAATGCGAATTGACCATTAAGGTGACGCCGCATTAAAGAAAAAAAACCGTGTTGGATATGTTTCAGATTGATTGTTGCCGGGCCTCTCATAGAAAACAAGGAATGGTCAATGGAACAGCAAAAAAAGGAAAGGGCATAGCGACAAAATGTTTTTTTGTCGCGTAATTTAAAAACCATAAAAATATATAAATTTCATGTAAGCTATGTGCAAATTAAAGTGTACGCTTGAACCAATCTATGTACAAATTTTGGAAGCTTAAATCACTCTCCTCTGTTGGCAAAATAGGAATCCCTTTTTTACAGAGGTCTTTTTGATTGATTATTCTGTGTTATAAAAGTTAACCAATCGCGTTATGCTATGGGCAATTCAAAGACAAAGACATGATGAATACTGACAACGAACTTTAATTTCTTAGCTTTAATCATTGCTGAGAAAAATCGATATCGCTACAGCCAAATTATCAAGGCGTCGCCTTAAGATGTATGTTACACTGAATACTTAAGATAATATTATCATAGCCAAAAGTGCGTGTAGTCTGTACGTAATGCTCTACGCCACATTTTCGTAGACAGTTGTTGGACGATGTCCACGGCCGCGAAAATTTTGTGGAAAATTTGTTACGAAACTTTTTTGCCGAAACATGTGCGAATGTCTGTAACATAATATGACTAATGATTCAAATATCCAAACTAATATTATAAACGCGAAAGTGTATCTGTAAACCCCGCCCGCAACTCAGTTGTATCAAAATCACTATACAATACAAAAAATGATTAAAAAATCCAAAATAAAGAAATTGAGACGCGAATGTTTGTGGCAACCAAAATTATACGTTTTTTTTTGCCACAGCCACGTAATGTTTGCGATTTTACTATCGCAATAAAACGCCATCGGTTTATATTGTTAACGATTATGATTGATAGCTCCATAAAATTATGAATCGCATAAATTTTTTATATTAGCATACGATTTAAAATTTGAAATTACGATTTAAAAAATTTGGAGTAAAGGGTTCGTATCATATGTGATTTAAAAGCAAAGAACGAATAAATAGAAACAAAACAATTTTGTCTTATTAGAGATGACGCGCCCCACCACTTCACCAGTTGATATAAAATATGAGAAATTTTGTACAGTACTTACTACTTAAATACAAGGGAGGGACGCGTCACATTAAGTTAGACAAGCTTTACTTAATATGAATTGATTTTGTAAAGAAAAGAAACAGTTTATTTTTCATTGAATAGGCCTTAAAATTCCAAAACTAGACCGATTATGATGAAAGGTACATGAATAAAGATTACTGACAACTGACAAGAAATTATATTAATTTATAATAATAATAATAATAATAATAATAGTTTATTCAAGCGTTAAGACATAATTATAGATAATTTATGGTGGCGAAATACTGAGTGTGGCCCATAAAGTTAATATACCGTACCTAGTATTAACTTTATGATCTGGCCCCGTGCTAAGTACCTGAAGAGCTTGTGTTACGGGCTCCAGACCACGGATTTTTTTAATTCTTTTATACTATACATATTGTATTTGTAAAGAAAATAGGTTTTCTTCAATGTTTGTTTTTTTTAATTCATGGCATCGTCTGTCGTGAGTCGGCTTAATGAAGAAGAAGACTTTGGTAAGATTTTAATTACAACATACACATATTTTTAATACACATCCCTGGAACATTGAAAACTTTTTTGTTCCGTACAAACCAGCTACCCCCGGCTAGAACCGACACACACTCAATTGTGCCACAGAGGTCGTTAAATTTGCACAAATAAATTCGTTTTCATGTGCAATGTCGACTAAATTTTGAATTTTAGCTCGCTATATTTTGAACCGATATAACAATATCAGGCTACTATCCATAATAATATTATACCTCTAAATGTGGAAGTTAGTCTATCCGTCTGACTGTCTGTATGTTACCTCGTCACGCCCAAACCGCTGAACCGATTTTGGTGAAATTTGGCATAGAAACCCTTTGAGTCCAGGGAAAAGACATAAGATACTTTTAATCACGAAAAATGTACGGTTTCAGTACGATAAACAAGTTTTGGTGAAGCCGAGTTGCGGGCATTACCTAGTATGTAATGAATGATCTATAACAAGTTCAATCTCTTATTGGATCCACTCCAAGAAGATTTAATAAACGATAATTGAATATATTCACTGTTAGATTAAAACTATGTGAACTATTCGAACATAAAATTTTATGTAAAGTTTTGAAATCCGTATTTTTATGTTTCACGATCAGACGTGAATAATAATATTATATAGGTACTATGATGGCCGCAACTCCGTTGCGCCAAATTTCGTTTATCACGTGAAACCCGTATATTTTTCCGGGATAAAAAGTATCCTTTGTCCTTTCATGGGACTCAAAGCATCTCCATATCCTGCAAAATCGTTTCAGCGGTTGGGTCGTAAACAGGTAACGGACAGACACTAGACAGCTAGAGATAGACGGATATTAGTATGGACTATGGATCTATGTTTATCGGAAGTGATGGTCCAAACTTTATTTTGTAATGCCAACTAAATTTCATAGAATGTTTCAACAACCATTAGAAAAAAAAGGTGTAAATTACTAAGTAAAAAGATTTTAATTTAATGTCCAACAACGTCCAACGTAGAGAGGCTTTAGTCTCGATGTATATGCGTCCGCGCAATTGCGCGGTTGGGCTGTTACACAAAGAGATCCCAACCAATTTTATGTTACGATTTATTTAAAAAGCAGCGCGGCCGTGCCCCTATTTACATGCAATTTCTTTGTTTTCATGCTGTGGCGGCCAAACCGCTCGTTCGGACGGACGCATATAAATCGAGCCTTGGCTGCACCAAAGAAGACGCTATCTGATTTATTTTAGATATTGTTAGGTTATATTATATATCTTTTTAACATTGTGTGTATAATCTGTGATCGATAGTCAGTACCATGTGGTAGCACACGCACCGCTAAGGTTAGCTCGCACACGCGAACTCCTTGTTCAAACTGTGTACGGCTTGTCGGAGGCCTCCGACAGTAACCTTTCAGATAATCTTCTAGAGCTGCGGTTCTCAAAGTTGTGTGAAATCGTCGGGGTTCTCTGTCATAACTTATACCATCTATGATATTATACTATCTATCGTTTATTAAAATTTTCTTTTACAATATTTTTTGGTTAAGTCGTCCGCAGTAGCCACAGGGATTTAAAGGGATGATGACAAAGGTTGTCACAAGTTTTATATCAATAGTACTTATAATTAAACAAAAAAAAACAATGCACAGAATTTTATTACTCACATTTTAAATTATAGTCCGCGTGGAACTAGTTGGCCGCTCTGCCCGTATACTCACATACCGGCAGAGCGTCCAACTAGTTCCGCGCGGACTATAAATGAAGTTTTAGGGCCTGTATCACTACTTCCTGATAAGTGACGATTGACGAATAGGCTATCCACTAATTAACTTGACTGATCAAGTATGAAGAATCTGTCAAAAAAGTTATGAATAGCCAATTCGGCACTTTATCAGAAAGTGGTGAAGCAGGCTCTTAGTCTTGATTCGTTGCTGGGATTTTACCAGCGTAAAATTAAATTCTTGTATCTTGTGTATACTTAACAAGAAAGTCTTCCTTATCATCAGCAAGAATTTAAACAGATACCAGACTAGTTGTTTCCGTAAGTTACCACGTTAAACGTTTCGCGTTCCGTTATCTTGAAAGTTTAGGAACCCCTGTTCTAAAGGAAATATTATCTTTACAATAAACTAACATATCACGTAAAAAACAATATAATTAAGTCTTAAAGTGTGTCATGTTGATGAAAACTCTAATTCGGGGGAGAACATTAATTATGCTAAACTGCGCTAAATGTATATTTGGGACCTCGAATTTCATACAACATAATATTAAATGTATACTGTAACCATAACATTATGTCTTTTTAAAGCCTTTGACTAGTCTGCCAATCGCTTTTTAGATCGACCAAGCAAGGCCCGAAAAATATTTCACTTTCGACGTTTGACTGAGAAGTCGACTTTGACTAAAAACGGTTTATAAGCAAAGGCCAAAATTTGAATTTATTTGAAGGTCTGTGCCGAAGGAGGCCTTCGTCAAAACTGATGAGTGATGAATCAGTCGTTCTGCAAAGAGATTGCATATCGATTTTTGACTATATCTGCGACAAGCCATAGCCTTAAATTTTAGGCCGTACTTATACGCCGCGGTCTAGGAGCGGTAGCGTACTAAGGTGGCGGTGGATTTCGTTCACGGTGCGGCGAAAATGCAGTTGCCTGCACTCATAAAATATATGAATCCGGCATTTTTGCTTTTTTTTAACAAACCATCATTCATTCTATTAACCGATTTATCAGAACCACTAGCTGGTATTAAGAATACGAAGATAATGGGGACAATTTTAGCATATTCGTGTCTGAGAATCGGTTCAGGTCTGAATCAATGCTGTAATATTTTAATTTTGTAGTTTAATGATCCTCTGCGGTAGCTGGGCACGGCACGGCGCGGCACGCAATCGCGACACGCTGTCTTTCGGTTTGTTTACCCGTTATATATTCGGTAATTCATTGTTACAATGATATACTTACTAAGTTTTTTGATTAATAACCACAAAACAGGTTAGTTTACCTATAGGATAGATTTGAAAAGCGAATGCCTGTTTTTACCAAGACCCCTAGAAAACACGTCTTAGCGTTAGGAGGGGTCTTTTAGGGCCATGTCACATGTGTCTCTTAAAACAAACACTATTTGAAATAACTTATTTTTCACGAAAGCCTTTACGTACGCCTTTAGGGCATGTAATATGTATGACATACAAAAAATAGTGAAATCTTGAAGGAATTGTACCCTCGAGGGAACGAACACCTAAGTGTTAGGTAAAGGTTTCTGAAAACAGGCATAAGAGGGGAATGTTTATTATGGACCGAAACACGACGAGACCATGCAATGCCATGCCGTACATTTATTATTTTATAAGTGAGTTATTTAATTAATCATTACAAAATAAGATCATCGAATTTATACACTATTCTTCCGCGGTGTCGGACTTCTTATTCCAATTTTGAATTGAAACAGAGAGAAGAAAAGAAAAGTTAGAAGATGTGAAGTGAATAGTCGGAGAGAACTTATCTCTCTTCTCTCAGAAAAGAGAGCGTCAGTCCTTGATGGATTATAATTTCTACGCTAGTGAAATGGTGCAAGTTTTTTTTTATTCACTCATCTTGCGTGACTCTGATAGCTAAAATGACAAAAGCGTTTCGAGGTTGAAAAGTTGAAATTACTTTGAAGAATAAATAATTTTCGTAACTTCGAAAACACGCAAAAATATTGATAAATTACGGATTTAAGTGAGATATTGTAATAAATTATAATTTGCAAATAAATATTACGGTTCAAACTGACATAAATCGAGTTATCAAGATTGTAGAGGCTTTTGTAAAAACTAATAATTTTATCCGCATAAAAGTCAATTATTTAATACTCATTAACTTTAGAAACGTAAAAATAAAATCGTTTAAATACCTATGATACAAATATTATAAATCCAAAAAGTTCGTCTATCTGTCTGATTCCTAATCACGCTTAAGTCACTCAATCAATTTTGAAAAATACTGGAGATATTTTGAATCTTGGAGAATGATAGTTTGTATCCCGGGAGTAATCGTATTCTATTGTTTTAGAAAATATATATTTCGGCGCAACAAAGTTGCGGGTATCATTAGTTTACAAAGAAATGAAAGAAAACTTCTTATAAAAAACGTCGTAGTTGACGACGTACAAATATAAGTGTGCTATTTATTTTGGTGGTATTGTATCTAAATATAGCTTCGAGTCCTACATGGCTAATGGCTTATAGCGCATTTGTTTGTTGACGTTTACGCGAGGAGCACTCGCTCCTAGTTATTTTTTTTTTTCAAAAAGGTTCTATGGTGGTTTTTTTTTTTTTGTGTAAAAGACTAGTGTAGTTCTAAAAGTACGAGCCCGCGAAGGTTGCGCCCGTGACCGCAGCGCAGTACCGCGCGGCGCCTCGCCTAGTGATGTCCCCTAGCTGATATGATCGCGACGCGGAGGCCCTAGGGCCCCTAGACATGAGGACAATCCTGACGTTGCTCGCGATATGTGCTCTCAGTGGTGGGAATACGTATTCGCCGAATAAGGAGTTGCTCGATTGTGCAAGGTTCGTTGCTAGTGATGATTTACTTCAAAAAAACGTATTTTCAGTGTATTTTCAGTATTTTATGTTGATTGCTGGTATTAAGTATGCATACTAAAAAATAATTTTAGACTTACTCTGTTATTTTAGCTCTCGAAAATAACATAAAATTCAGTAGAATTAAAAAGGAAACTTTAGTCTTCTCACTTTAAATATTTTCTATCTTTTGTTTTCATTTGCAATGTATATTTTATATTTGGCCGCTTAAATATTATGTTTTTAGATGATTACGAAATTTGTATGTAAAGGAAATAACGTAGCATTCAAATGGTGAAAAAATTATGAGAATTGACCTAGTCGTTTTTACGTTATGCGCGAACAATTAAAAACGTTTGTAAAATTCGTATAGATTTATCAAAATAAAAATGATTTTAAAATTGTGTTAGTCTCGCTAAAACTCGAGAACGGATGAACCGATTTGGCTAATCTGATTTTTGGAATCTAGGGAAGGTTAAGGGAAGTTATTAAGAGGAACGTATAGAAAGTTCACCGGGTCATCTATTACTCTAAAGTATATTAGATATTAATAGTGAAAAGTATCGTATTGTCTGTTTTGGCGTTCCTGTCGCCGGTGCCCGTGAAACGTGAATGAGCTACAAAAATAATTCAGACAGACCCGAGTCGCACTAAACAAGCCGGAGTGGTTATTGTTAGACGCTACATTACACATTATGCTAATTTCCTTCTGATATTGTAAATGCGAGTGTCTATTCATCTATCTTTTGGGCACCTTTAGCTCTTTTTTTTCCATGCGGAGGGCGGGAGAATCCTCATGGATTCCTTATGGGCCGGCCCATAAGGATATGTCCGACTTTACTGTGGTGTTACCCAGTAACCTACGGACTAAACTCCCTCCTGGTTACCTGCTGCTGTCAAATTACAGCACCATTTTACCCTTTACTGTAATTTACTTTGTAAGAGAGTAACCATACGGACATTTAAAAAAATTTTCCCGGTAGCTACAGTATTTGAAGAGCGCCGAGCGGTTACTTCGCTTTGAAAATACTGTGTTAACCATCCACAACGTATTAATAAATAGGATAATTTTAGTTACGTTAACAAAAATATACGAATGATTGATATTATGTAATTTAAGTACCGTAAGGTACTATTATATATTCTGTGCTTTAAGTCCTAATATAAGAAAATGTGATACCAACATGAAGGCAATTCATTGAAAGACAAACATTATTTTTTGGGGGTCCGTAAAAATGTCACTTCTTAAGGGCTACTACATCGAAAAATAGTGAGAACCGCTAACTATATTGACTATAAAGCCTTAACTTATAAGTCGTCACTAGTTTAAACAACCACACAATTACATACAATTGCTAAAACATATTAGATTAGACGTTAAATGATGCTTAATTAATAGACATAATAATATGATAGCAATAACGAATGAAATAATTAAATGTCTATTAGTAATAAAAGTGTTATCATAATATAGCCTCATTAAATATGTAACGGGACTTGTAGGTGATATACTTTCCGAATTCATTTTTTAATTTAAAAAAAAATTGGAGTTTTTTTTTTTTCAAAGAGAAGCCTCGTAGGTACAGGGTCTTAACAAAACTTAAAGTGTAAAATACTTTTAATTCAAAGTGTCTATATCGCAGCCAACTGGTTTAAATAGCCGTTCTATCAAACAGCTAGCCCTTTGACTGAACAACGTCATTCAATCACAGGTCTAGCTTTTTAATTGAATATTGCAGTCGCTCAAAACGTTCAACACTACAGCTGACTCAAAAGCAGCCGTTTGATTGAATTAGTTCAGCGCTCACCACCGCGGCGCTAGGTGCGTTTTGTTTACAATATAACGTCAACTAGCCGGTATTTTATGATTGTATTAATAAGATATTTTTCGTAATTAAACGTTACAAGTGTTATTAAAGTGACAGAAATTATGGGAGTACATACGAGTGAATCGAATACATACGTGAGAAATTATGGGATAATGAAATGCATCACCAAGGTATTTATTGCAATTTTGTTCAAAATGAGTTAGAATACAATAATTTATTCTACTTGATATCATAACATTTATGTAATAACTAGATGACGCCTGCAACTCCGTTGCGCCAAAACTCGTATATCGCGCGGGAACCGTTCATTTTTCTGGGACAAAAAGTATCCTATGTCCTTTCCCGGGACTCAAAGTATCTCCATGCCAAATTTCAGCAAAATCGGTCCAGCGGTTTGGGCGTAAAGAGGTAACAGACAGACAGACAGACAGACAAACTTTCGCATTTATAATATTAGTATGGAAGTATGGATAACACTAAACTAATGGTCACCTTAGTTAATTTGCCATTTAACCAGTTAGCTAAGCGTCGTCTAGCTGTAGTGTTGAACGTTGCAGTCAACAAGTCGGCTAAACGACGTATAGCCGTGTGATTGAATGGCGTTGTTCAGTCAAAGGGCTGGCTGTTTGATTGAACGGCTTTTTTAACCAGTGGACTGCGACATCTATATAGGGTGCAATGTGCAGAAATCATAAGTAGCAGCACTTGTCAAGTAGTTAATCGAGTACAATGTTTTCAATTGACAACACAGTTTAGCAGCACTGTCGATGCGCACATTTCCTATAATAGGCGTCCAACATCGCACTAGTAGGTATAAAAATTAGACATCTTGGTTGGTTACTCTTTGATTAAATATAATATTATGTACTGTCAGAGAAGTTGATTCCTAGGCAGTTGACAGACCAACGTCATTTGGTCGGATCATGTCATGTTCGATGTTAATTGTGATCTGTCGTCTGGGTTTGACGTAACGCGACCAAACTTAGGTCCCCCACCTGCCTAGGAAGTAGGAATCAAGTTCTCTAATAGGACAAGGTGAAGTGAGGTAACAAAACTAAATAATACTGTAGGGTGTGAATGCCCTTAAAAAGACTTCGCTGTGAAAGTAGCAGCGCTTAAGGCGAAGCGCAGACGACAGACTATCCGTGACGAACTTTTTAGTCTGTGGGAAATAGAACCTATGCAATTATATGCAATAACGCACACGGCGCCTAAAAAGTCCGCATATAATTGCATAGATTCTATTTCCACAGACAAAAGTGCGTCACGGATAGTCTGTCGTCTGCGCTGCGCCTTAAGATTAACTTTTTTTACTTTTGTATGGGAAATTTCATGACGCGCTTGAAAAAAACAACTACAAATCACAAAAAAATATCTTCTTTGAAAGTTAACTCTATATTAAAAAAGAACACATACGTAGTCTAAAAGTATTATCTTTATCACTTTGTTTTGTTACACATATATATTTTGATATTCCAGAAAAACCTTAAAAAGACTTCGCTGTAAAAGTAACAGCGCTTAAAGAGTAACTTTTTTTACTTTTGTATGGGAAATTTGATGACGCGCTTGCCCATACAAATCAGAAAAAACTACTTTAAAAGTAAACTCTGTAGTTAATGGAATCAGGCGTTACTTTGCGGAAATCCATAGCTTAAAATTTAGTTTGTTATTATTTTTAGCAATGTTCCGCGAAATGAACTTCCACCTTTAAGTAAATGAGTGAATGCACGCATAGGCATGCGTACAGCACCTCCCTCCTCCCACACTGCCTGCATGCAAGAACTTGCAAACACCACCACCACACAAGCAATAATGTTGGCAAATCCGTGCAAGGCCCCTCACCACCATGCAGGTTAAAACCTCGACGCGCGTTACTTAAGGGCGTTCCGTCCGGAGATTCCGTAATTGATCGTATTTAAAACCTTATAAACTCATAATCTGAAAGCTACACAGTTATAATAAAAATACAGCAATAATCTTCAGTATATCAACATTCCTTTTGTCGTTTAAAATTTTCTATTTTTGTTTCTTATACTCATGATATCGGCTTCCAAAGTAATACCAATTTGTTAAAATTCAAGCATACATTCAGCATCTCCTTAGGATTTACAAATTACTTTTATTTGAAACTCACGTCAATAGATCGACAATATCATAAACTACATATTCGTCGTTTTAAATTTTTTTTAGGACAATTTTGAACTAAGATAAGTAAAAATAATAGGGTTTTGGCGCGATCTCGGCAACGCGGCAAATGTATGGCCAAGGTCGTTTGCTCGGGGGACGGCCTTAAAGGTGGAAGTTTATTTCGCGGAATATTGCTAAAAATAATAACAAACTAAATTTTAAGTAAACTCTATACAAAAAACACATGAATAGTGTAAAGTATGCTTACTAACTAGTAGTTTGTAGTTTGTAAGTTTGTTTTGTTACACGTTGTATAGATATTTTGATATCCCAGAATAACACTAAAAGTATGTTGACAAACGGAGAAAATAGGATGAGCTGGTTTCTATTTATACAGCTTGATGTTATAACGATTCGCAAAATTTTGTTGTGCTGCTAGACACACGTTTAACTAGGCTGAATAAAAATAAACATTTCTTTTATTTTTGTAGATTTCTGTGTTTATATTATGTGGTGTAAAATTTTCTAAACTCGCAAATAGAGTGTCTTTAGAACCGTATACATTTCCTTGCATTAAGAAAAAGCCTATGTCTTTCTGGTCTAATCAGGGCAAGCGAAGCGAGCCCTAGTATATCCCACAATCTGAACATTATGGAAAAACTATAACGCCTCTTGATATGTGCATTAACATAGTATTTTTTATTTATATAGTATTATCATCGGTCAGCCAAGGAGTGACGACGCGAGCCCTCACAAAGCTCGGCTTTTAGCTAGTCTATAAAATACACCGAAAAAAGGTTAGAAGAAGCTTAAAAAAACCACTTCAAAGTACTCGTTACGACAGAGACGTATGGAGTCTACGTACTATAAAGTGGTTACCATATTTTACGTCTAATCTGTCGTCGGAGCCAATAAACAGTAGTTGTAAAGGTGTCGTCTTCTGATCATCACACTAATAACTGTCGCGAGATCGAACCAGGTGTCTGGTTAGTGTCGGGAGTATTGGACACCGGTGTCGGCTCAACTCGGTCACGGTCAAAACGTAATCCGCACGTAAACAACTATTGAGTTTATTAGTCAAGATGTGCCTAATGAGTAATGACTAATGACGGACACATAGGGCGCTACGAATACTCATCAAAGAAAGATTTGTGCAATGGGATGTCACCAGCAGTATTTCCGGACCTATACGACCTGCAAACCTTCAAGAAGAGAGGGCAACGCGCCTGCAGCTCTTCTGATGTTGCGAGTGTCCATGGGCGACGGTAGTTGCTTACCATCAGGTGACCCGTTTGCTCGTTTTCCCCCTTATTTAATGAAGAAAAAAAAGTGGATACTAAGGTTTTTTGACAAGAGATCCATACTAATATTATAAATGCGAAAGTGCGTGTATGTCTGTCTGTATTACCTCTTCACGCGCAAACCGCTGAATAGATTTTGCTGGGTATGGTATCTTCGTACCTTTCAGCAAAATCCTTTGAGTCCCAAAAAGGACATAGGCTACTTTTTATTCCGGCAAAGTGTTCTTGCGCGATAAACTAATTTTTGCGCAACAGATGCGGGTGTCATTTAGCACATGAATTAAATTCATGTCCACTTTCTATGGTGTTTTCATAGCAGTCGGTAGACTGTGCCTTAGTTTCAAAGTGTGTGTAGGTATATACTTTTTACTTAGTACTTCTTCACAATCCATACCTACTAATATAATAAATGCGAAAGTGTGTCTGTCTGTCGGTTACCTCTTCACGGCCAAACCGCTGGACTGATTTTGCTGAAATTTGGTATTGGGATACTTTGAGTCCCGGGAAAGGACATAGGCTACTTTTTGCCCCGGAAAAATGTACGGTTCCGTCGCGATAAACGAGTTTTTGCGCAACGGAGTTGCAGGCGTCATCTAGTAAGGTCATATATATGTCGCAGTCATCTGGTTTAATCTGCGATTCCATTGAATGACTAGCGTGTTCATTGAATGACTCCATTCAATTGAATGACTCGGCCGAACGTCGATTGAACAATCGTCATCCAACGTCCAACTAGTTCGCGGATTGTAACATAGCCCTTTGAAAAGAGCGGACATAAAATCAGTCAGGCTATTAAATAATTTAGTTAATTATTTTTCACTGCGGCGCTAGTAGCCGCCAATACCAATATGGCCTCAAACAACTTGCGCAAAGAACACTGTGTTGATATTTTTTCCGATTGAGTTTTCTTAAAGTGCTTTATTAATTATTGATTATAAAATAGTATGACAAATGGATTTCACGATTATTACTCCGCCGCTGACTACTCTTAAAGAAAATTTTGAGGCAAAACTGGCCGAATACGAACAAAATCAAGGTTAGTAAGTACCTATATTGTGATTGTAATTATATTTTGTGATATTTAGGGGTTTGTGTTTTAGTGTTCTTGATTGCGTGAATACAATGATAATAAGTTATCATGGTGTTACTGTTTCAGGATCACAAAGTATCCTTAGGATGAGGCCAAACGAGCGTAATTTATTCTTTGATTCTTTGAAATCCTTGAATTAGTTCATACAAATAGGCAGTATTGCAATTTGCACATCTTAAAACTTAAAATACAATAGGTAGGTACCTATAGAACCATAATATATTATGGCCGTGTCCTCAGTCGTTATTTAATATCACTAATTAATAATTTTTGCTATTCAAAATAAGGTTGCAAACTCTTGGTCACTCTAAACAAGCATTACAAAGTCGGCTATATCGCCTATATAGTATATACCTACCATTCAACGTCTTCACTATAATGACGTTTAGTCAAAACGTTAAACGTTTCAGTCAACGTCTTGACTAGTTGTCCTTCAGTCATTCAATTGAATGGAGTCATTCAATGAATACGCTAGTCATTCAATGAATACGCTAGTCATTCAATCGAATCGCAGAAACCAGATGACTGCGACATATATACAGCAAATTATGCTGTATAACAAATAGATAGTACCTACTACACTTCCTTCTTTTTTTCCACAACGCGAGAAAAATCGCAAGTGTTTCTGCAGAATTATTAAAGCTTAAAGCATATTTTTAGACATCTAGTACATTATATTTATGTACGCGAAACATTCAACAGTTAAAAGGCGTGCTAAACAATGCCATAACTCATTACGACGCGTTAACTATACTTGTATGATGGCGCCAAAATTAAACTAGTTCAGTACCACTACGCGCGTCATATCAGCCTAAATATAAACGTAGTGGTTCAGGTTGTGACAACAGAAATAACTGAACTAAATACCCAACCGTGACCTGCGTGCAGTCTACAGTCTAGATTTACAAACACTCCGTCTAAACAATTCTAGAAAGTGCTCCTTAGTGATCAAGCATACGAGCTTTCTACAGAAGAATAGACAAAGAGACAGATTAAAGAAAAGGAAACAGTCTTTTTATCCTTTTAATGGGGCGAATAAAGCAAAAAATATAACATAGTCCTTGTTTTTTTTTTATTACATGACTAGACGTTCCGCGCGGCTTCGCCCGCGTAAATTAGTTTCGCAGACAAATAATTAGTCCACAAAAAAAAGACCTATGATCCTTAACGTGGTCTACTTCTTATCTTTGCCAAATAACAGAAATATTGCTCCAGTAGTTCGTTAGATAAGCCCTTTCAAATAATTTCCGCCGTTTTTTCTACATTTTCCTTTATTTCTTCGCTCCTATTAGTCGTAGCGTGATAAAATATAGTCTATAGCCTTTCTCGATAAATGGACTAACACTGAAAGAATTTTTCAAATCGGACCAGTAGTTCCTGTGATTAGCGCGTTCAAACAAACAAACAATCAAACAAACTAACTAACAAACTCTTCCGGTTAAAAATATTAGTATATATATTTGTAGCTTATTATCAAGTATAAAATTATGCTTTCTACACCCTCTTAATCTGTCAGTATCAATTCTATTCTTCCAGAATCGCATTGTAGTCCTACCAAGTTAGCAGCAAATAAGCTAGCAACAAATAAAAACTTGTGTACGTTTTCATAATGTCACGAGTAACACTTAAGAGGCCGGGTACCCATCGAAATTCTCATACATTACGACCAAAATCATTTTCTCATACGAAAATATTTAACATGTTTGAGTTATTTTTCAGCTTAAAATAGTAATTACCTTTAAGTACATCTATTAATTTAAAAAATATTTTTTTTTTGTGTTTAAATATTTTGTAGTAAATTTACTACTAAATATTTAAACACTAAAAAATATAGTAAAACACCAAAAACTATATAAATAAATAGTAAATTTACTACAAAATATTTAAATACTAAAAAATATGTTATAAAGTTTCAATATTTTGTAGTAAATTTACTATTTATTTATATATTTTTTATTGTTTTAGTATATTTTTTAGTGTTTAAATATTTAGTAGTAAATTTACTACAAAATATTTAAAGACTAAAAATATCTTTTATTTTTTAAATATTTTGTAGTAAATTTTTGTGCAGGAACCTAGGTAATTATTATTTTAAGCTGAAAAATAATTCAAACATGTTAAATATTTTCGTATAAGAAAATGATTTTGGTATTACGTAGGTATGTATGAGAATTTCGATGGGACCCGGCCCCTTAAAACTTTATGATTTGAAGAAAAATGGCAGATTTTAAAGCATCGTTTCGTCTGAACGCTGACGCCATTTTTGAACACTTCTCAAAGTGAAAAGCGATTAGTACGATAAATATTATTAAGCGCGGGAATGACATTATTATTATTATGAAGCGGCTCGCGATTTCCGCCCGCCCTGCCTTTGACCGCACCCGGCACCACGCTGAAGACAATGTTTTTTCCTAAGGGCCTGTCCACATGTCCACGTTACGACGTCGTCAACGTGGAACGGTGCGGTAGCGTGGCACGGTACGTTGTCGAGTCGTGAAAATTTACGTAAACGTAACGTAAAAATGCACGTCACGATGTAGCAACATTATACGTCACCATGCCTTGTAAAACTGCTACATTATTCACTACCTGTCTAGATATGGACCGCACAATACGTATTCTGCTTCTGCTATTGTTAAGAAGACGGAGAGAGAGATTTGAGAAAAAAGACGTAAAATTTTGCTACACCGTGACGTGCATTTTCACATTACGTTGGCGCAAATTTTCACGCCACGTCAATGTACCACGTTACCGCAGCGTTCCACGTCACGACATCGTGACGTGGATATGTGGACAGGCCTTAAGAATGGGCATTGTCCAAAAAAATCACATGTACTTTTTATATTTTTTTTCGTTAAAATAGGGTATTTTAAGAATATAAATTAAATAATTTTGAAATTCATTGGCTAGTTTTTTCTCAATAAATTTTTAAAGTTTCGCTGTGACGTCATCATCGGCGGCCAATTGACCTCTGCAGTATGTTTTTTTTCCTTTCAATCTTATTTATAATGGCTGGTTCGTCAAATATAAGTTCTCATTATATGAAAGCTGATACGAGGAGCTTACCAAAAGTTCGAAACGTAATGTTGGTCGAATTTATTGCTAATTTAACGCCATTGAAGGTCAAACTAAGGTTAAACATATTTGTTCAAAAATATAAGTAACTAATGGGTATTTTTTTCGTTTATATACAGAAAAACGATCACTGACCTTATTCCTCGAAATGTTTTTGTAATGAGCAAAATTGAAAAAAAATGGACAATCCCCATTTCCCAGTCTCATCTCAAACGTGGCTCATCAATTTAACAATACCAAAAATAACAAGTGCAAAGGGCTTTTTTAACATTTTAAATACATCGTAATCACTAATCAGTAATCCTAATCACACTATTTTTTTTTTAAACGGGCAAATGGCCCACCAGTCACCACACATTCCCACCACTGCAACTCCTGTGTCGCCAGGATCAACAGTGGTAACCAACCACGAAAACCCTTTGATATGATCTCAGGGATGCCCGAGGGACAAGCTAAATCTGTCTTGGGACCCGCAACGAACTTAATCAGAAGAAGGTAGGAGAGGGAGGATAGGAGGAGAAATCCAATTTCCCTCCCCAAGCAAAGCGGGAGACAGCCAAATTTTCGTGACATTAATGTCCGAACAACCCTATGTTCGGAGCACCACGGGAAAATAATTAAATTTTATTGTAAGCCTACTTAATAAAAATGACCTATGCTTAAACTGACAAGTTTGTGTTGGATTGTTTCCAATAGAATTTATGGCAAAAACGTTTGAAAGCACGGAAATTCTTTGCGCTGCCTACGAGATCATCGTAATACTTTAGAAACACATTGGAGGCTGTTTAACACATCGGTTCTTTCCTCATGCCAGAGATCACATTCCCAGAGTATGTGATGAGCAGTTTGTTCTTGCGGGCTGCCTTCGGTCGAGCACTCGCAAAGAGGAGACGGAACTAACTTAAATCCATAAAGTTTAGCTTTAAAATTGCCGTGACCGGTTAAGAATTGTGCAACGCAGTGATCGATTTCTATCCAATGCATAGCGAGTCGTTTGCGTACCGAAGGAAAGAAATTGTACAGGTGCCGACCTTTCATTGAGTTATCCCACCGATCCTGCCACTCAGATATAAGATTTTGTAGTGTGACATCTAGCGGTTCGAATAATCTAGTTACTTTATTAATTAATCACACTATTATTATAAAGCCGAATGATTGCGACAAACGAATTTTGGCGCAAAGTATTATACAAGGTGTAACTAACCTATTAAGCCCCATAAGGACACCGGTAACCGCGACAACAATAGAATAATAATAGATTTCCAAGAATCCGCGATCGAAGGCCTAAATTAATTGATAAACCTTTAGAGTGTGTGTATGTGTCCCTTGTATAGAGTTCACTGTGAAAATAGTAGCGCAGAAAATGCATTTTTCTGTTATTTGTATGGCCAAGCGTCCCAGCGTCATGAATTTGTCCACACAAAAGTAGAAAAAAGTAACTCTTTCAGCGTTGCTAGTTTCACAGCGATCTCTATATAGGCTATATGTATAGGCGACTCATACACACCCTAAAGTATTATCACTCAGTTTTGTTACACCCTGTATAGTTCAGTGCCAAAATGCCTACGTACAAAATTTTTATATGGGTATTTTAAAGGCTTGTTTAGGATTTTAAACACAAACTAATATGTAGCAAAATCGCTTCGGGAAATCGATGATAGTTCACGTGTCTCCGACATGTTGCTGTAATCGAATTAATATGAGAACACGCTAATCTTTCCTCGTTTACATAACTATTTACCTTGCACATATTATATATAGATAATAGATATAATATAGACTATACTGTTCATTAATACGAAAACGAGACAGGTAACATCCACATTATGCATCGCATTAAATTAAACGTCGTTTGTGAAACTGGCTTATTAAAACAAAAATAGTGCGGTACCTCAGCAATTGCTTAATTTGCATAATTTAAATTATGTATAATATAGATAAACTATGTTTCACATTAATTTGTGGAAAGAAACTAAAATTAATCCTAAATGGATTAATTTTAGTTTGATTATATAATTTTACTTTAATGCATTAAAGAAGAATAATTAAACAAACTCCGCTTATAATATTACAACCTAATTGTCCGCTAGAGGTATTTTAGTATCATGGATATCCTGAGACAAAAATTATTCTACCAATGTTTAAGTGTCACCTAAACATTGGTATTGAATTTTATGGGACGTTTAGATTCAGCCACTGCCGCTGTTACTCACGCTGCCGGTAACATTGCCCTGAATACTTCTGTGGCAGTAACGATGCAAGTCATGAGCGTTTACACTCAGCCCTCTACATACTCCTACTTGCCGCGTCAGGCAGCGGTAGCGGCATGACGAGTGGCAGCGAAATATTTGTATTCTGCCACTGCCCACTTCCCTGCTCACTTCCCTGCCCACTTTCCTGCCCGAGAGGGCTGAGTGTAAACGGATTTTCAATACTCATACCAGCCTCATTTGAGAACACTGAAGGTCAATCTGCAATTACATTTTGTCTTCATTTATTTTATATTTCAGTAAAATGACTAATGAGGAGCCGACAGTGTATTTATTAAATGCTCCGTTTTTCGTGTGACTTTAAAATTATTTTAGTTTTGAAGGGGAAATGTTTATCATACTGTATTACCTACTATAGGTAGGTTTTAGCTACCTATAAAGAAATGAAACACAATATAATATACTAGTTGTCCCGGCAAACGTTTCTTTGCCATATTATATAAAGTATATCGCCCGTATTATTTTATTGAATTAGTGACTAAATATAAGTATGTCACCATGGCAACGTCCATCGATATCCCGTGACCGCGTCGCATAAACAATGGTCGCTCTGTATAGACAAATAATTTGCAATAAAATAAAATTGCGACTATAATTAAAGATCTAAGCTATCCTATCTCTCAAGTTAGAAAAAAGCACACATTTAAAAAAAACAAACATTAAAATCGGTTAAGTAGTTTAGGAAGCCATCGCGGACAAACATCGTGACAGGAGATTTATATACATGTGTATATTAATTAGATTTACTCCGTTTTTCTGGTTATATTTCATCATTTAAGGATAACTTTATTGCAAAACTCAGACGAGTATGAATTACTAATCTTGACATCTGTCAACTCTTAATTAAAATGAACTTTAATCATCAAAAAGTCAACAGCTCTACACTCTACCGTCTTTCGAATGAACCTCATATCCGCAACACCAGAGCAGTCGCAAGTGCTTTACCGGCCTTTACCACGCATAGTCTATCATTCCTTACGAATTATGTAAACGCTATTATGAGTCAATGTTAATACCTTTAAGTATATCTGTATTACATGAATTAATCCTTATGCACTTAATGATTAGGTAAATGTGTACCTTAGATAAAGTAAATGAATAGAATTGTAGAGTACTTAATTCATTCATATTTACCATTCCGATACAAAATTGTTATGTAAATACAAAGGAACCGTGTTCCTAGAGTTCCTAGTTTTAGCACTACACGTATTTTGTTCTAAATTTGAAGGAGATTTGCCCAGTGTAGTCGTGCTGGACCCATAACCTTTTGTGAAACAAAAAATAAACGACTTATTAGGCGGTTACAAAATTACTGACATTTATTCATTTAAGTATTGCCAACATAAAAATATAATAAGAGTATGTTTTGATAATTGATACACACAATCTTAATAGTTCTGTTTTGCCTTACTTATGGAAAGTTAACAGTCAATATTTTTCTTTATCGTCTATGAAAGAAATAAAGTCTAAAATTTTGGGTAACCACTAAACTCAGCAGTGAGCATTTAGGAGCTATATTGTGATGTCAAAGACAGACACAAATAGACATTAGAAAGCCATGTCAAAGTAAGATACTTCTTTAACTTCTAACTTCTTTAATTTTGATAAAAATTTGTAAACATAATTTAGTTCCAGGAAATTATATTTTAAGTGACAAGGATATTAATTTATAGCTTTAGTTTTTTTATAGATCATTTTTAGTTTTAATAACGTTATAGAATTTCAGGTCATTAATTTATGAACCTTCTTTCAGCCAGATCCTGTACATGGATCAGCATGCATACGAGCTACCAAAAAATTACAGAAGAAACATTCCACCGGGTGAGTACAACTTCATACCTTTATGATCAGGTCAATAGATACATTTTCAGTATAACTAGATAAATATCATTATAAATTACAATTTCCAGTGTAGACAAACATATTATAATAATATTATTATAATTAATCTCTCTCTATCCGTATGTGTTGATGCCTATAATATTTTGTATAGACATATAGACACGCCAATCACCATAGATAGCCCTTTAAGGTTTTGTGGCAGGAAATTCTAAATATTCTTGATAAAAATGGATGCGACCAAATTACGTAGGCCTACGAAACCGTTTTGAGACTCAATCGGACTAGAATGCTGCGTCCTGCTCTAACGACGTCATTTCACGTTTGTTAGAGCAGGACGCGGCATTCTCGTACGATTGTTTGAGTCTCAAAACAGTTTGGACTATGAATCAACTTCTCTGGTAGTACCTAAATTATACAAAGATACGACTTCAGAAAAAAGTCTTATAAAACAGAATTAAGTGTAAAATATTTCCTTCACACTCTGAAACATTAATTAAGATTTTCAAAGACTGAGATTCAGATTTCAGATTTTATTCAATAAAATTTGACAGATGGGGCGCTTAAGTCAAATCTTCATTTTTAGGGTTCCGTACCCAAAGGGTAAAAACGGGACCCTATTACTAAGACTTCGATGTCTGTCCGTCTGTCCGTCTGTCTGTCATCAGGCTGTAACTCAAAAACCGCTATAGCTAGACTTCTGAAATTTTCACAGATTGTGTATATCTGTTGCCGCTATAACAACAAATACTAAAAACAAAATAAATTTAATATTTAAGGGGGGCTCCCATACAACAAACGTGATTTTTTTGCTATTTTCTGCTCTTAATCAATAACGGCAACACATTGGCAATTGTAATGTTCACAAAATACTTAATTGTATTTGTACTTTAATAATTAATAGTAAAATTTAAATAAATTAAATAATTAAGGGGGGCTCCCATACAAAAAAAATACAATTTTTAGCCTATTTTTGCTCTGTACCGGTACGAAACCCTTCATGCGCGAGTACAACTCGTACTTGGCCGATTTTTTTAATTATAGTTAAGTAATTTATATTCGTCTCTGAGTAATTAACACTTATTACTCAAACTATAGACGAGTAACGAATTTTCATAATGAGTATTTATTTTTAGAAATTGCAACGTCCTGATGATAAGCCGAACCGTCCACTTAAGGCCGGAAATTACCGGGCAGAATCAGCAGTGCGTGGTCATCTACCTTGTCATTAATCAAGCAATTTTTATATCAACGATAACGTTGCATTAATACTTGCGTCTTATTACGTAAAGAATACGCGTTGGGCTGTGTTAGATAACTATGATTGCAGTGTCAATAGCGTGCATAATCGATGGCGATCATGGGCAATTATAGAGGAATATCCCCATTTACATTCTAGATTGACAGTGAAAAGTAGTTTTCTCGGCAACCAATCTAGGAGCCTATAGTGACCCTCCTTAAGAAGTTTTTCGACTTTTCAGGAGGTATTTCGTAGCCCACAGGGTGAAACATTGGTCTAGCTAGACTCTAGAGTTAGTGTCCGAGTACGTATTGATAAGCGATTGCTTACTCCTTATTTCGTCGGCATAAAAATACTACTTATGTCTGTTTAATGACTAGGCGACTGCGAAATATAGTAAAAACTACTAGGCGAGCTACGATATGTTCAATGGAAAGAGATAGATCATAGACTAGATATAGTTGTAGACTTTGAAGTTTTCTGTTTATTTATAATCCGAAAGTATTTAGTAAATGATACATTAGTCTGTCGTATCGGCTCCATTAACACACAACATTTGACTGTTGCCAGCTATTACTGCCAACTTCCGATGTTAAATACGAATGTCTCGTAAACATGCCTTGTCCATAGGTAACCTGGTTACTGAAACTTAGCAACCTCGTTTGGATCTGATATAAACTTCTGAAAATCAGAACATCATGGCCATTACTGAAAATTAAGGCTCAAACCTAAAAATAGGAAGACGGACGACGAGGTACACAATATATTTGTTAAGAGTTGCTATAAGCCTTGGAACCAGCACCTCAGGCATATTTATTTTTGTGACAAAACGATGTACCTATTAATTATTAACCTGGCTGAAAAGTTTTGAATTATTTTTTTCTATAGAAAATGTATCTTTTCTAGAGAAGTTCATTAGCTTTAAATGTAAGAGGTAATTTTATGAACTTTTTATCCTTTTTTTTTTGGGAAGGCAGGTCGCTATAGCCCTGACGTCACTGCGGTCTGCGACCCATGAGGATCTATTGTGACTCCTTCGCACTAGAGAATCAGCCCCAACCCAATACTGCTTACAAATTGAACGATATGGTTGGGGTTGGTGTCACGAATTTCCTCTGTGGATGAGTATTCGTGGCGACCAAGGTGTCTGTTCCTGCTCTGTAGTAGAGCAGGACAGTCGAGGAGAAGGTGAATAGGTGTTTCATCCTCCTCCTCACAGAATCTGCAAGTCGTTATGCTACAAATACCCATTCTGTTTAGGTGTTTGTTGAGCTTGCAGTGCCCAGTTAGGCTTCTGGTAAGGATTCTTAATTGGTTCCTACCCAAGGTGAGCACTAATTCTGATAGTTTCTTGTTGAAGCCAGGAATTAGTGCCTTGGAGTGTTCAAGTTGAGTTATACCACAGACTGGTTCTGGGTCATATTATATGAGACTCTCGGCCCCAAGCCTAACTAGTTCGTCAGCGGTTTCATTGCCGGGGACGTTGCTGTGGCCCGGGACCCATACTAGGCGGATGTTATTGTTCCTTCCCAGCATGTTTAACGTCTCAATGCATTCCAGAACTAATTTGGACGAGACTTCTGCGGCAGTCAGTGCTTTAAGTGCAGCTTGGCTTTCTAGTAAACAACCGAGGATAGCGAAGACTTCAGCCTGAAACACGGTCGCAAACTCCCTCAAACAGGCATATTTACCCCTTGGTGGCCTCTTTCTTCTGTCTTTCCTCGATCCATCCGTGAACCAAACTATGTCGCTAGGGCGGACATCGATTGGAATTTTCCTTTCCCAGTCCTCCCTGGAAGGTATAAAAACCTGGTATAGCTTCGAAAAGCTATGCACCTTGATCATGGCATCTGATGGCATGGCCATGACAGGTGATTCACTGAGAGACTGTTCCAGCTGCCGAAATGGGGTGGAGACCCAATTCATCCTGCCCGCCGTCTGGCCCTGAGAGCCACCTTTTTGGCCTCCATCTGAACAAGCAGAGGAAGCGGAGTTAAGTTGATCAGGGCCTCGAGGGAAGCGGTGGGTGTTGACGAGAGTGCGCCCGTGATTATTAGACATGCCAGTCTCTGTACGCTGTTTAGACTTTTATTACAGTTTACTTGTTCAGCCTTTTTATGCCACACTACGCAGCCATATGTGGTAATCGGTCTCACTACGGCTGTATAAAGCCATAGCATTGCCTTCGGCCGAATACCCCATTTAGAGCTGACAAGCTTCCAACAGGAACCCAGAGCACATCTAGCCTTTTTCGTAATATACTCGATGTGCTTATTCCAAGTGAGTCCTTTGCCTAGGATTACTCCTAGATATTTGACATCACCCGCAAACTATTAGTTTTCCCGAAGAGTGTTGGGGGTCTTAGTCCCTCCAACTTCCTCTTTTTGGTGAAAGGTATCAAGACCGTCTTATCAGCGTTTACTGTTAGCTTGACCCTTTTTATCCTACTGCACGCATTTATTATAACGAAATTTTAGAATTAGCAATAATATGCTGGATGGTAAGACCAATTTGTAGTATTTTAAAGTACATGCAGAATTTAAAGCTGGTAGATAATTTCATTTGCCTGAAATAGCTATCGGGTGTCTCGGTGGAGTGCCGGAGATATCGGTGCCTGGCTCGAGAAACCGCGGACCGAAATGACTGCAGCTCATGTTTTTTTTTTTATTGCAGGTAAAAATACCACGGTCTACATAGGAATAAATGTGAATAGAGTGTCTGCTGTGGACGAGAATAGAGAGGTAATTTTATGACGTCATTCACGTTTGCGACAATTTAGGGGATCGCACATTTATCAGCAAGCACGAGCCGTATCGTAGGTATGCGCCGGGCGTACGTACGATGCAGCAGTGCTGTCAAATCTGCGACGAACAGCTTTTGACATCGAAGTTAGAAATCAAAAATTTGTGACGTGTAACATGGCGCTTGCGATGCCTATAAATGTGAAATCCCATACCTACAACTTTTCATGTTACATTGGATGTCAGTTTTTGTCAGCACTCATTGAGGACCATAAAGGTAATATACCTATCGGAAGCCTACCTACCTATATACCTATTATTCCGCTAGGTATATTAACTTTATGTTGAGGACGTAGGTAAACTATAATTTGTATGGTTTCAAAACAGCGCCTCTAGTGGCAAAAAAGAGCAATTAGTTCGAAGGTATAAAACATTTTTCAATGTTCTCTGTGAGACTGAGAAGTGAGAGTCCCCACCTCAGGCATGAGAAGTGACAAAAACGCATACCTTTATAACTTAATAGTCGAAATTTTCAAATGCAGGTTATCAGTACCTTCCCTAATGTTTTAATTTGATTACATTTTCCTCGTCATATATTTAGTAACAGCGTTTTAAAATGTGAAAAACCATAAGCAAACAAAGCTACAATCTCGGCTCAACTAGTCTGAATTTAATGACCATTTAATTAAAGTGTTGAATGTTATCTCTAGCGCATTTTTATCTCGGTTATGCCACTAATTTGATTTACATCACTAATGCGTCAAAACTGTAACGAATCAACAACGCCAAAAAAACAGTACTTACTTAACTTTTTAAACACCTGTAAAACTCAAAAACTATAATATTCATAAATCATAATACACCCCTTCTCACAAACTAGTTAAATAAAATTAGTAAGAATTTTTAACCCAATGTTGATTTATATTTAAAACACAGCAGGAACTAGGAACGCCAGTAGCTATCATTGAATTTTACACTGGACCAACATTCTAACTAATGTATTTAATGAGAACTTTGAAATTCTATTTGCCACCAGGGGCCGCTATGTAGCCTGGGCACTGACCTCCAATATACAAGTACGCTGGACCAATGATACCCTTTGAAATGACAGCTGTTTTTTGTGCCTATTTGAAGCGGAATCAGCGCCCCCAAAATTGGGGGAAGAGAAGTAAATCTGATGTAAACATGACGATTAAGTCGCCATATTGGCGCTGAAAGCAGTAGTGGGAGTACTTGGAACTAATACTAGTTTCTACCACCGTAGCTTAGTGATTATATTCTCTTTGGTTTCCACAACCAAGCGATTGAGCGGCCATTTGCACGTTACGTCAGATTTAGTTCTCTTCCTCCGATTTTGGGGGCGCTGATTCCGCTTTAAATGGGCACGAAAATCAGCTGGGTATCATCTGTCCAGCGTACTTGTATAATGGAGGTCAGTGCCCTAGGGTCTATCGTGTCAAACTGCTGTCATATGTCACGATTCACGATATAGCTGTCATGTGCCACAATAATGTCTATTTGACACGATAGACCCTAGGCTATGTAGCGTCACCTGTTGGCTGTTGGCAAATAGAATTTCAGACACCCTCATTATCAAACTCATTATGTAGCTTCAAACTATTCCAGCATCCAGTAGCGACTGCATCAATGTAATACCACCAATGTCTTACAGGAGATAACGTTAGACGTGTTCCTCCAAGTATCATGGGAGGAGCGGCGGTTGAGCACGCCCCCCGGGATGCCCTTCATCGACCTGCCCTGGGAGTTCCGGCAGCTCATCTGGACCCCGGACCTGTACATCTGGCAGCTGCAGACCATGCGGATCCTGTCGGTGCTGCAGGAGATGGCGTCCTTGAGGATCTATGCCAACCGCACCGTCTCAGTCAGTATTGGGTTCGTTTTGTTTCTATAGTTTCAGTAATATTAATAATTTTATTGCATCTTCCTTGTATCTTCACTAACTTGCTTATGGAAGTAAAGTTTTTCGAAAAGGTTGTATTATATAATTTATATAGCACCTTGTAATTTATCGGTAACCTTAAAGAATCTTTGACCAGCTTTCGAGGAACATTCAGGCCATGCAGGGTGTAAAAAACAGAGAAACTTCTTTAGGGTGTCTATTAGTCCCCTGTAAAGAGTACACTAAGAAAGTAGCAGCGCTGATACATATACATATAAGGGATTTTGCCTAACTATTTTAGTAACAGAAAAAATGTTTGTTACAAAATAACCACCAATATTTTCAGTATGCCTTCGGACCTGAGCTATCTTCAAGGTTTAAGCCTTGCTCCTAATGAGGAGAAATTTTAAATAATGGGAATAGGCATTTCGCTAATGGCCCTGCAATTTGCCCTTAATTTGCTATATTAACCACACACGTTAGTACGTCACGCATACGGTCATATACCTATATAATTGGCTAACCAAACTTCCTATTAATCATGGCCTCTGTCCATGACCAATCATGGTCTACTGTGGTTTCAAGCTTTGCTCTTAACTGCGTGGCTAACGTCACCACGTTAATAATTGAACCCACATTAAGTCACCGACTTAATGTGGGTTCAATTATTACGTTCAGATAGCACTGTTGTTTCAAACTTCGGTTTGGAGTTAGCACAATGCAGGTTAGTCACCAGATAGCCTAAAAAGAAAGGTTGAACTATGCGTGCCGTCGCATGGACGTATAAAAAGTCGATCTTGCGCCTGATCCCTCGCTAGTGTGTTGGATTGTCCGGGACACAAGAGTTAAGAAAGGGATTTAGGTATTATTGTGTTTAACACTTGGACGCTATAATAATTAATACATAGCTTGGTTACGATAAAACCGGCTCGCTTCACGTGTGTAGGAGCAGCTCTGGATTTATAAATAGGCCGTATAGGCCGCGGCCCAGAAATGGCGGCGTTCTAGAGGGGGCGGCAGGTTCTGAGGGGGTGGCAGATTTCGTACATGCGGCAGCGGAAAGTGGCCATAAAATGTAAATCCGGTACTGTGTAGGAGTAATTATAGTTACAAATTATACGAAAAAGTCCCTTAGACCTGGAATACATCTTTTTGAGATTTAAGAAAGATAAAAAGGCAAGAGCCTAACATAACTCTCTACCTACATAGATAAAATATATTTAACTGGAAGAAAACCTCAAGATACTAGCAGGTCTAAGAGAAACACTTTACTTAATTAATTTTATCAGTATTGCATCGGTGTATCGGGTAACAGAAAACCTCCACTAATTTATTAGACTGCACCCAACAACAAAGCAAATATTTTAGTTTCTGCGCTTACCGTATTTTGAAATCTTATACGTATCATATTTTCTTTGTTAAACGTATTTACGTAATTACCAATCTTGATTGCTATAAAATAAGAATTGTTGCTACTGATTATATTAGTTATTTCAATACACTTTACAGTAGGTACTATTTTACTACCCATTTTTTAAACTACCGAAGGAACAATGATGCAGGCACAAATCCACCTAAATATAGTCCGTCAAGAAAGTGAAGAAATTAAAAAGTGGCAACATCGTAGTGTCATCCCTTTTTTCTAAGATTGATTTGAAAGGGATGATACTACGATGTTGCCACTTTTTAATTTCTTCACTTTCTTGACAAACTACATAATATATTTAAATGCGCCTCTTACATCAGAGCGCTTCCCTCAATACATCCATCTCAAATTGTGACCTTGCACCGCCACTGGTGACATCGATAGCTCGGGTTATGCCCTGATTTATTTATATATGAAAGAATTAAATATTATTTTGTTTTTTCAGGGCAACGATCACCATCAAGTGCGAGATGGACTTCGTACTGTACCCCCTAGATGTACAGAACTGTGCCATAGACTTTAGTAGTTGTAAGTACTATTTGATCGTAAATATTTTTGAATTCTTCTCTATCTTCTTATAGACGGAATGGATTCCGAACTGATATTATTGACAACACAGTCAGTAGCGGCTTTTAGACCCCTCTAAGGCTTTAGACCGCGGTTGGGCGGCCGCCCAGGGCGCCGGATAAAAAGGGTCTCCCTAGGCAAACAACACTTAGCTAAGGACCTTTGGCTAAGGTTGATCATTCAAACCGTAAAATTTTGTATATTTTTGTTTTTAGATTGCTAAAAACAATAATATACAAAATTTTATGGTACGGTATGGCTGAAGTTGAGGTTTATTTCGCGGGATAGCTCAATAGCAGCTATCCCGCGAAATAAACCTCAACCTCTAAGGCCGGTATAAATAGTCAGTACTCAAGATTCATATCGGTCTCAAGACACGGTTCAGGCTCTGCGATTGGTTGGCTGTCAAAATGTGGACCAATCATAGAGCCGAACGGCCGAGCCTCTTGAGTACCTACTGACTATTTATACCGGCCTAAGTAATTAAGTGAGTGTAGGTACTTATGGGCATGCGTTACGGCACCTCCATTACCACTCAGCCTATGCGTGCATGCAAGAACGTGCAAACACCACCACTAAACAAGCAATAATGTGAGCAAATCCATGCAATGCCTCTCACCACCATGTATGTAAAACTCTACGTTTCCCCCCTACACTAAGCATTCTCAGGATGTGGACTGCACGAACAACGTTCATCAAGTCATGCGAAGTTTTTTTTAATGTTGACGTTTCTTCTATAGACAAATACACGGCGGAGGACGTCCGTTTCGAATGGCGCGAGGTGGCCCCGTGGCGCGGCGTGAGCGGCGAGCAACGCCACCAGTTTCGCCTTCCCAAATACGTCGTCACCTTTGTCACAGACAAAAGTAATCATATTCGAAATTTTGGTGAAGGTAAATGTTTATTTATTGCTTTGCGCTTGTGTGCGATATTGCGTTAACGCCGGCATGCCGCTTCGCTGTTGCCTATGTCCGGTTGCAGAAAAAAACTTTCCAAAATAAAATAAAAAACACAAAGTCTAGTGAATTGTAACATTGTAGATTAATCATTTTAACCGTTTCCCTTATAATTTTACAGTGGCGTAGCTAGCGTACTACAGCCCTTTTACTCCCGTCGAAGAGCACATCATAGTTTCAGAATATATAGATATACTAGCTGTCCCGGCAAACGTTTCTTTGCCATATTATATAAAGTAGGTATACGTCCATCGCTATCCCGTGACCCGCGTCGCATAAACAATGGTCGCTCGGTTAAGTAGTTTAGGAATCCATCGCGGACAAACATCGTGACAGGAGATTTATATACTTATAATAGATTAATAATACCTTATGATATGAAAGACTACATTAATACCATAATATAATAATAATAATAATCATACCATTCCAATAATCATGAAATCCAGCCAGACATAGAGCAGTTTTTCTTTTTAGTTGTAAAAATAGTAAATACTTAGCTTTTCTACGTAGGAATGTCTAACGTCGCGAGTAAGGACGCTATAATTTTTGTTCCTAGTATTTAAAGTTCATGTTAGTTGATTATTCACAAGTTTATGCACGTTAATATCGCTTAACTTTAATTTTGCATGCAGCCAGTAATGTTTATTCAAATTAGTTAGACGGAATAAGCTAATTGTTAAGTCGATAGTTTTCTTCTATTTAGTTGTGCTGTTGTGCACTGTTGTTTGAATTCTTTTAAGAGTACTAAGAAATATTCGATTTTTCAGGCGAGCATTCTGCAGCGAGACTCCAAATCAAGCTGTCAAGGGAGCTCCGAAGTTATCTTCTGGAAAGTTACCTCCCTTCTGCGTTGTTCGTGATAATATCGTGGGGCAGCTTCTGCGTCATTCCCGAGATCGTGCCTGGTCGCATGGTGCTGCTGGTGACCACATTACTGTCACTAGTCACCATGTTCGATACAGTCAGGTAGTTAGTAGTTTTATTTAATATTTCTTTTATAGCATAGTAAATGTTAGAAGGATTCTATTTGTAGAGTACGACTCTTAAAGAGCATTTTGTGTACCAAAAGGCCAAATTATTAAAATTACTAGACCCCAACCGTAAAGCCATACTTGATTCCACATTCATACTTAGCTGACCACTAACAGTTATTAGAAAGTTCTGCATTACCTAAGAAGCATGCTTTCAGATTCAACACGAAGTGATTGAAGATTTTGTTTCAGCACGAATTCTCCTGACGCGTTGGAATTGAAATGCATCGAGGTGTGGCTGATATCTTGCACGTTGTTCGTGTTCTTCGCGCTGCTGGAATACTTTGTGGTGCTGTTCGGGATCAGATACGACAAGAGCTGGAGTCGCCGGCGGCAGGATATGCGCCGAGCCGCCTCGTCCGCGCAGCTCGCGCCGCCTATACATATTAATCATACGCAGGTAATATAACTCTTTCTATTTTTCTCTTTCTCTTTATGGTACTCTGGAAGAAATACAACTCTCTCCCGTTCTCCTTCTGGTCCTCTGGAGTTAGGCATAATACTTCGCCCCAAGCCTGAATGTCAAAACGCGAAACAGGTTCTGGAACGTATACCCCTTACGAGTTGTTGAAACAGCAATCTTTTATTCATCAAAATACTTTTAGGTGCCTTAGTTTATATTGGCTGACTAACCCATAGCCGCTATACAGCTTTAAATAATCTTTAATTAGTAATTACTAACCAACCCATCTTTGTGGTCCAAATTCCCCTAAATTCATATCGTCTGACTACGTAGTATCATACATACAATATTGTTCTAGAGACTCAGTACTCCCGTACCGGGATCGCCACAAGGCAGCGTCTTCTCACCACAAATAAGTGTCGAAGACGAGGGACTAAAGCAACAATTTTCGCATCAAACCATTCAGAGGGTAATTTCTTTATCTAATATTTTAATTCGGCAATAGACACCTTATTTTATGGTTGATGTTTTTGACACGGTAAACACTACCAGTATTGTTAAAAATAACCTTGTCTGAGTTCTCGCATGCTCACAGGCTCTATACTCAATTTAGTCCACAGTTTAAAAGTCCCACAAAACATTGTTTACATAATAAAGTAAATATTTATGTTTATTTGGATGTAATATTTAATCAAAGTAATTTTTGGTCTGTGGTGTCTGTGACTCAATGTTGAGTATAGTTGCTCTAATAACTTAATGCACGAAAAATATTACTCACCAGTTGCTGAATGACAAAACTGGTCACTAATTGCATTTTAAGTGTGAGAACTGAGAAGTAGTTAGTAAGGGGACTAACCGAACAAAATCGGATATAAAATTGCAATGAAATAGTCCTTAAGCACAAAAAACTAATACATGCACTAAATCATCATGATATTTCAAGTCAAGATAATATTATGTTCATAGTCCAGCACTTATTTATTATTTTCATACTAATTTAATGCAGTGGCGGATTCAGGCTCAATAGACGATAGTGAACGCCCCCTAGTATATTTATCTAGATCTGCCACTGTTATTAAGCAAGGATATAATATTAAGTATTTTAACACTTAGGTATTACCTGACACATTTTTTTAATAAATGTTACGGTTGTAATTAGAAAAAATTATGAAACAAAAATATTAAAATATAAGTTGTTATAATATTATCTAATTATTATTATATTTTTTTATATAACATATCAAAATTTTGAATCATTTAATTAGGCAAACGATTTCTAGTTATCGGCATTGGAGCGAAAAAATAGAAGAAAAAATAAAGTTGGATGTGAAACAAGATCAGTTTGTCAGGTAAAGAGTGTTGTGAAGGCTAGACCACTGTAACTTAACATTGTTAAGTAGGTACACTCATATTGTACAGTAGTAGCATAACATATTATAAATAGTAAAAACTAAAATATTATCACAGGTAGAACATTTTTGTGTCAGGTACCTAGTTTTGCAAATTAGTAAAAAATATGCTAGGCAAATGTTTAACGTAAATCCTTTATAGCATAACGCTCAGCTATAACTAATACTTACAGAAAATTTATGGCTAAAAGATTCAAGCAAGCACGCTCAGAAAAATTATTTGCTATTGGCACAAAATAAAGTGGATAAAACGCAAAAATAGACGTTTAGGAAAACTTTAATAAAAGTGTAAATAAATAATAATGCTACATCAGCATTACAAAGTGCTAGTGTTTTAAAACTACGCTTGAAATATTAGAAGCACGTACTAGGATTTTTATCATTTAACATTAAAATTATATTTTGTTGTTTAGGATTCCCCCATTTTGGACGCGATACCATCGAACGAGCACCCAAAAGGATTCTGCGGGCGCGTAGGGTTCTTAATGGACAGAGGAATAATGTTCTGTGGCGCACAACATGGAACCCTAGACCGATACGCCCTCATGGTGTTCCCCATTTGCTTCATCCTGTTCACGATAGCCTACTGGACAACATACCTCAGTGAAGCTCACCGTGTCTTGAACAAGTAAACGTGCGTTGTGCCTTGCAGACTTTGTACATATTATAATTAAGTAAAACTCAAACTTTGTGTGATCCTTATGTAACCGTCCCCGAAACGAAATTGTAACTATTTTCAGTATTTACCTATACGCTTCAAAATAGTTATCAATTTGTAGTGTTTTGAAATATGCGACATTTAGATTAGGTAGATACTTAATGAGCATCACGCACAGTGGCGGACACATGGCTTTGCGAATTAACTAAGTTTTTTATACTGTCACCGAGGGCGTCGCTAAGTTGCCCCTCGTATTTCGAGCCTAGCACCGCCACTGACCACGCCTTATCGTAGTGCCTTCAAATTTACATTTTTAAAACTATATGCAATATGCATAGTATGTATTTTGTACTATAAACGAAACAATGTTTTAAGTAAATTAAGTAAACAAATTACGATCGAAGACCATAGCTTTAAAATGAAGTTTAAGAAGTGTTTATTGAAATGTTACTGACGATACGTCTGATTCATATAATGAATGCAGTTTGTCAATTTAGTACCCTTTGTTACGTATTTTTTATTTATTAATTATTATTGTTAAAACAAGGAATATGGGCCGTGTGTATGTTTTTCTTTCTCGACTAAAAATAAGTTGGCCTCTACATTTATAAAACGAAATGTGTAATATAATACACGGTGTATTGAAATTTTTGATCGTTTCCCTACTTTTATAAAAAAGCATATTTAAATATTTTATTTATACATAAGTAACGATAGCAAAAAATGATAACGTTTGTTAATAGTTATAATTTTCACCACTAGTTGGCGATAAAGTCTTAACACATGCACGGCCCTAGTTCCTTTTTATTTTTCATATCAAATATTTACTTACCTATTAAGTTTAAAAAATAATTCAAGTCTAGTCACTGCAAGATATAGAATAATATTTTGGACTATTATTTATAGATATGCATTACCAAAATTAATAATGTAAAAGGACTTACCTATATCTTGAATTTATATTAGAATTCTTTTCGTTTATGTTAATACGTGTCAATGCGCTCTTCTGTCTGCCTTGATATCGAACCTGTGGGCACCACAAACTCCTCTGCATGCCCCTGAAAATCAAACGCTACTTAAATATTAAACTTATGGGTAAGTCTAAAAAAAATGTTTTCAATTGTTCTTAAAATATTATAATATTCCGAGGATAAAAAGCAATCTGCAATCGCCTATTTAAATTCCCTTTGCACCTTTACCTTGATGTATGGATATCTGCAGGGCCCCCGCAACCATAGGTGCAATGCACACGGGCGCCATCCTTCTGGGGGCGCCAAATCGCCATCTTTAGGGGCGCCAAAACCAAGGACCTAAAAAATTTGCCTAAAGGGGCGCCAAAATCCTTCTTTTGCACACAGGCGCCAGTAGCCCTTACGGGAGCCCTGGATATCTGTCCATAGTTTATTATTATATTAGGCCTTAGGGCCTTGTCTTATAGTCGCCAGAAGACAGAACTTTCAGATACGCTAATTGTCTGTTATAAGGCGATTGTAAAATGGGTCTTAAGTTTATTAATTCATAAATAATAGGATGGCCGAGTCAGTATTTGATGTACTTAAATCACAGATTATGTAAATAATGAATAAAAGACATTTATTTTAAATATGTTTATTTTTATTTCTCCTAATTTTACTAAATATATTTACATTCCATAACATGCCTAATGCTCATTCATAGCCATAATATGCTGCCTCTTTAAATGCTCGGAGCATATCATCAGAATTTCGTCTAATTCTTCGGCCAATTGGTTCCAAATCAGCGTAGCATTTTGGAAATACTTTCTCAATAACGTCAATAGCCTCTTCTTTTCCAATCTGACGCACCGCAAGCACAGAGTACAGAGCTTTTGACTTAACGCAGTCCTAAAATTATTATAACAATTAGTCATGCTAATTATTTTGTAAGAAGACAAAAATGAAAGTAGCAATTAATCCTTCATCGGTGATCGCGAGTTCGCGACAACAATAGAATACAATAGAATTTCCAAGAATCCCCGATCGAAGGATTAATACTGCATATTATATCTTTACCCTATTTATTTTTTACTTTAAGCATTATGTTTTATTTAACTAACGCCATCTAGTGACTGCAGAGTAAACTAGAAAATTTACTCAGCATTGTAATCTTACCTCATGTGCCTTCTTTAGTTTGAACCAGGAGGCATCACCCTGGGACCAAGCACTCACAAAGGAGCAATGAGTCAAATTGGCTGCCCTTATTTCCGTGCACGCCAAATGCTCCATGTTTTTAAAATCCAATTCATTCTTGCAATAGTCAAACATGTGTATCATTTCATGAGTAAGGACTCCTTGGACCATCCGATATGCCCTTGATACATTTTGACAAACTACAATCTGAAATCAAGTACAAAATTTGTAAACTGTAACCATGTTGCTATTTATATCTATATTTAAATGTTATATTAGTAGATATCAAAATTAAATATATATATATATATATATATATATATATATATATATATATATATATATATATATATATATATATATATATATATATATATATATATATATATATATATATATATATATATATATATTTAAAAAGATTACTTAAATAATATTTTTTAGGATTAAGCTATTCAGAACATTCCCGTTGTCAATGCAATTGAATTCTAACACTATAGGACTGTCAGTTTTTTATAACTTTCGAACATTTTTGTTACCTGGTTTAGTTCAGGATCATAGCCTCCACTCACAGAGTAATCACAGACCTCACATGATATATGCCTTCGGATGTCAATAGGGCTGAAAATAGGGCAAATAGTAGTATGTTTACTATAGAACAAAAAAAAAGTCTGCACATAATATTATTATCATCTTATAAAATATTCTATAGAATTAAATATCAGTACAAATAGTCTTTTAAATACATGTATATTATTAATTGTACTGATATTTACTCATGCAAAGAAGAGGGCTGCTAGTAATAAGGATATTGCTGTAGATTAAAATTTAGTTATAATTATGTGAGTAAACTAACCAACCAGAGCTCCTTAGGGCAGCCATCATAATTTTTACCATCGGACCTAAAAAGAAGTATGTAATATTAATATTCTTTTAAATCCAATTGCAACAACTATAGTCCGCGCGGAACTACTTGGCCGCTATGCCGGCATGTGAGTATACAGGCAGAGCGGCCAACTAGTTCCGAGCGGACTATAGTTCTCTATTCTCGCTCTCTGATATACACAGAATGAAAAGAAACAAAACATAAAATTATTTCGCAACATTGCAATAGATGTGATGTGAGCACCCGACCAAAATTTTATTTAAGTAAACATTTTATGTAAATTAAATAACTGTCTTGATCTGTATATTATCACCTCTTTTGCTTTAATTATATGAATAAAAATTCAAAAACACTTGCTCTGAAATGATTTAAAGGTCTCACAATATAACAACTCGACTTACTTTTTTTAACACACTCGTAAACGTTCTTTTCGCACTTCAACTTTTGAATATTTTCCTTTCCTTCTTTACCGACTAATATATTTGTTAATTTCTTCTGAAAAGTTCCTCTTCTCTCCGGGTACAAATCGTAGCCCCAGGCTTCACTTTTCTGGTTGTTTTTTTGGTCATTTTCTGGCTGGTTAGATTTTTCTTTGGATGTCACATTTTCAGTATCATTTCCCATATTTTAAATTACTAAACAGGACAACGCACGCGATAAAATTTTGTCAAAAAAGTAATTTTAATTGCTAAGATAAACAGAACTCAGAAGTATCTTCAAAAATTAGAGGTTATTTTTATGTCATTTGTCAATAATTATTGTCAGTGTGAAATGTCAAATCAGAAATGTCATTATGACAAATTGTTTTTTTTTTACGATTATTTGTCATTATCTCAGTTGTCAAAACTCATACCTGTACCACAGTACAGCAATATCTGCTATACTGTGCCTGTACGAACTACGAAAAGAAATTTCACAAATTAAAAATGTCCTCGAGTTAGTAATATTTTATAAGTATAATATAAAAGGCAAAAGTTAGGTGGTCCTAAAGTAGTAGCTTATTATAGTTTCTTGCCAAATGCCAATTTAAATGTTTACTTACTGGCAAAGTACTTATTTGTTTATACAATAAATGAAGAAAAAGTGACTTATAAACTTAACAGCTGTTATCTTTGACATTGGAGTTTTGCCGGGAATGTTAAAGTGTGCTGTTGTGTTTTTATATTATTTTCCTGAAATTGTGTTAGCTGGGTTTTTAATGTGTAATATTGGTAGAATATTAACCATTAGATATTCGTGTTCATGCACAAGTGTAGGAAAGTGATGTAATATCCAGAAACGTGCTATTTTGTGTTCCCTCCAAAACTCCATCGAAAGTTTCAGTAAAGCGTCTACCACTTTACTGAATCGACCGACTTGACTCCTTGACTGTTATATTGACTTTTACTTAGACTTTGACTAGACTTTAGACCTGACGATACATGAAAACGATGATGAAAAATATAATAGGAGGAATATGGTTTTCCCGCCATATTCCTTACCTTTTTACCTTGTCTGTGGCATAACATACACATCCTTTATGTCAAGTTGCCAAAAAAGAAGAAAAAGAAAGAAAGAAAGATCTTTGACATTGAGTTTTGCCGGGTATACGAAAGAGTGACGTTTTGTTTTTGTATTATTTTCCTAAAATTGTGTTACTTCGGTTTTTAATGTGTAATGTTGGTAGAATATTAACCATTAAATATTCGTTGTCGTGCACAAGTGTGGGCAAGTGATACAACTTCAAGAAACGTGCCATTTTGTGTTCCCTCCAAAACTCCATCGAAAGTTTTAGTAAAGGGTCTACCACTTTACTAAAACAACTGACTTGACTCGTTGACTTTACCGACTACTTTTTAGACTTTGACTAGACTTTCGACTTGACGATAATCTGGAAAAACAACTTGAAAATTTTGTAAATTTTTTACAAAAATTTTTTTCTCCCGCCAAAACTTTACTTGACACTGGCCATGGTTTACAAGCCGAGAGCCATAACAAGAAAAAAAAAAAAAAATCTTTGACATTTCTTAAAAGAAAGATAAGTAGAAAAACAAGAAAAAATCATGCATGCCGAAAAGTTTTTTTGCAAATTTTTAAAGTTTTGTTATTTTAGATAATTTTTAATCACAATTCCTGATATTCCTACATTAATATTAAAGAAGTTGTTACCTCAAAATGTTTAAAGAGGCCAAACAGGAAATAGCTTTGGAGCTAGCAAAATATTTTTTGAATGGAATGTTGACATTCGATTTAGAGGTATTTAGGCTTTTAATTTCAGAATTTAAGACTTCACTCCAATGATATTTTGCTTCACTCCAATGATAATAGCAAAACATCAATGTTTCACTCTCTTTGCAATACTATCACAAAAATGTTATCATTGATTTCAGCCCGAAGAAATTGAAAACTTAACCTGGGACCAACAAGAAGAATTTCTGACATTGACCATTAACAGCTCAAAGTTTACAAAATATCCCATGAACAATGAATTTTGTAGGCTTTTTCTAAAAAAAATTATAAATATTTTACAAGATAAACAAGACATTCATGATGATATTTATAATTATTTATGCACCTCAATGAGTGGGAAAAACAATGAATATTATTATCGTCACTATATAATTTATAAAAATTTAGAAAACACAGTAATTATCAGGGAAACCAAAAATATGGTTGTTGATGGAACAACTGGATTAAGAACTTGGGAGGTGAGATAATATTATAATTAATTGATTACACCATCAATCCCCAAGCGGCAGCCGGCTTTTGCAAACAATTGAAAATCTATTGTGTCTGCGACCCCCGCGATAGAGGTATTAATAAATTTCATACAAGCCCCGTACGAGCACCGGTGATCGCGACAACAATAGAATATAATGGCATTTCCGAGACTCACGGATTGAAGGATTAATATTTTTGATTAATTTTTATAGTATCAAAACTGTTTGTTGTATTATGTCTGCATAATTTGTGAATTAATTATGTTTTATGGCCTTTCAGGCAGCATTTATGTTGTGTGACTGGGCTTTATGTAACAAACATTTATTTAGCGGAAAGAATATTTTGGAGCTTGGTTCTGGAGTTGGATTCACTGGTATTACCATGTTCAAATACTGCAATATTGAATCAATGATGATGACTGATCATCATTTGGATGTGTTAAAAACAATAGACCATAATATATCCATTAATTTTCCAAACATGATACAAGAATCAAGTCAAGATTTTATTTATAAGGAAGGAGAGAAATCAATAGGTATCAAATTATTATTTTTACTGACTTCTTTCTACTGTTTGATATAAGTATTATATTGTTTTATAAACACTATAATTTATTATACATTAATTATTTTCAGGTGCTATTATGCTAGATTGGACCCACGCTGATGTTATACCAAAAGATATAGTACCAGATATAGTTATTGGAGCTGATATTGTGTATGATCCCTCAATATTGCAACCACTTTGTGATGTATTCCAAGTATTTTTTAAAAGAAAACCACATTTAGAAATATATATTGCTAGTGTTATAAGAAATGAAGATACATTCAATAAATTTAAGGAAACCCTAAGTAAGCAATTAATTGAATTTGAAACATGTACCTAATATTATTGGCAATTAATTGAATTAATTGCAAATAATATTAGGTACATATTCCTAATATATTGTACCTAATGTACCTAATATTATTTGCAATTAATTGAATTAATTGCAAATAATATTAGGTACATGTTTGGTAAATAACTTATAATATTAACTGAAATAACTTCTTATTTGTATTTTGTTACAGGAGAATCAAGTTATAATTTTGAGAGAATCCCATTTTCAGAAAATATTAATTTGAATTGGAATAGTAATATTAACGGATGTCTTTTAAAAATAACAAAGACTAGCTGTTGACAGAAATAAATAAATTTATAACTGTGAAACAAAAGTTTAAAATTATTAAATATGAATAAAACTTAAAACTCACTAAATGAATTTTAATATTAAGAGCCTATACTTTCCTATGATTACTAAAAAGACGGTTGGAGAGTAGTGTTTTGACGTGTCGAACTCGAACTCAACTCGGTTGTCTGTAAAGTCGGTTTACTGACGATAGTTGAACGTGACAACGTCATAGCCTTAAATGGAACGCCTCAGAGTGAGGTAACGCCGCATATTGCGTCATGTTTTTTCGTGCAAACTGGAAGTAATACTTACCATTAACGTAAATAAATTCAGTGCTTGTGTCTGTACCTACTTACTGTAATTTTGTTACTACGTATTATGAAAACACAAGGAAACACTAAAACAATTCAACTAAATGTAAAATATTAAACTTATAAAAATAAATACCGTAATCTATATATATATATATATATATATATATATATATATATACATATATATATAAAACTCAAAGGTGACTGACTGACATGTTGATCTATCAACGCACAGCCTAAACCACTGGACGGATCGGGTTGAAATTTGGCATGCAGGTATCCAACCACAAGGGGTTAAAATAGGGGATGAAAGTTTGTACATAATAATACTTCTTAACGCGAGCGAAGCCGCGGGCAAAAGCTCGTAAAATATGTATCTCATGCGAAAACAAGTCTGAAATCATGTGCGCGGACTGCGGAACTCGGAAAAATTTCCTCTCTTCAGTTCTTTTTTATTTAAATTTCAAATCCGCGGCAAACTGCTCTATTCTATTTTTTTTAATAATTAAGCTACAAAATCGTGCAAGTGTCATACCAAAAATTTTAAAAAATAAAAATAAACAAGAAATGAGCCCAAATAAATGTTTTATTTCAATAAAAAAAATTGAACATAACTTAATAAATAGGGTAATAAGGTAAATTAACCAATAAAACAGATTTAATCAACAAGCTTTTGTTAATTTCTATTATTAAATGTTATAATATTACAGTACAGTTTTATGTATTTTATTTATAAATATAATAGAATAGCTGTCTATGCTACTCTACTAACTACTTGATTGGCTTATACAGTAAACTCTATACAGGGAGGGGATTAAAGCTGCGCGTCCACCAGGTCGGAATCGGGACGTACGGTGCGGACGGCACGTCGTGTCGTCATATACTTGTCAGGCGCAGAATGACGTTCCAGTACTTCTAGTGCAGTTCATAGTAGTCAGTACTATACATACAAAGCAATAAATCTGTCCACTGCGTACCTACGCTCCGATTCCGATCCAGTGGACCGCACCTTTATACATACACACTTTGTTTTCTTACATCCTGTATACGACAGCTGAAATCTATCGCGTGGGCTCAGGCCAGCTGCATACCACCTCACTTGATCAGAGGATTTTTCCTTGGTGGCCGTACCACTCATTATCCCATACCTTCCTTCTCCTAAAATCTCCTTGCTTTGAATCTCTTTGCTGCTTTCGTTCCCAAGCGGTCGCATGCGACCGCGAGAACAAAAGATTTCCTACAATCCGCGATCGAGGTAACAGCTATTGCTTGCAGACTAAAATGTTGCAAACTAGCTGTATAGGGACCTAAAAATCTGAAATTAATGAAACATTTTTCATTTAATACATTTCCATACAGTTTATATAAATTATTAAGTATAGTTAATAACCTAATGTATTGTTACAATAAAACAATATACACATGATACACATTTCATCATTTTCCAAATTAACTGCATACTGATAATATACATTATAATAATTTCTATGAAATAATAATCTATAAGCAAATAACACTACGACATACTTTGTATTAGAACATGGTATGATATCGTTATGTTTTGCTTTAATTTATCAATTTACGATTACATTTACATTTTCCAATGGCTTACCTTGCGTTTTTCAATAATTAATCCACATAATTTACATTTTTTCTATTTTTGTACTAAATAATTTTCACAAAATGAAATTCGAACTTTGAGTTTTAAACTTCTTCTTCCTCTTTTTTCTCATGTAGTTAGTTTATATTCTCTATGGTCTTTTTTATCAGCCAATCACAGTCGACCGTGCTTCAAAATTGTACAAATTATGCGATTATATCTAGTAGCTAGTAGCTACGTTTAAATTTGGAACATCGTATACAGAGACCATAAAGTTAATATACCTAGCGGAAGGTATATTAACTTTATGACAGAGACACAGACAACTGTCGTATACAGAGTGTAAGCCCCATCCCCACTCGCGTGCGAACCGCGCGCGACGCCGCGAAATTTCCGCGAAACGTGAGTGTGGATCCGGTTCGCATATTTTTCGCACTTCGCGGCTGGTTCCCCGGCCGCATCCACACTCGCACGCGGACTGTGCGCGACGCCGCGGCGCCGCGAAATTTCTGCGAAGCATGAGTGTGGATCCGATTCGCATATGTCTCGCACTTCGCGGCCCGTTCCCCGAATGTTGTCGGTTTTTTGTCCCGCGACAAAGGGTTTTTTTTTTAATCTTTATTTTAATAAGGGCTTTTGCCATACAAGACATGCCAGCATTGTTTAGTGAACTGATAATACAGTCTGTCAAGAAAGAGTAGACGCGCGGAATTTTGCTGGGAATACGAAAGAGTGCCGTTGTGTTTTTGTATTATTTTCCTCAAATTGTGTTATTTCGGTTTTTAATGTGTAATGTTGGTAGAATATTAACCATTACGTATTACGATTTACGTACGTCCTCACAGAAAACCGGCGTTGACGTGGGAGAGCCATGCTTTGGCATGAATGGGCCGGCTCGACCGGAAAAATACCACGTCCTCACAGAAAACCGGCGTGAAACAGCGCTTGCGCTGTGTTTCGCCGAGTGAGTGAGTTTACCGGAGACCCAATCCCCTACCGTTTTCCCTTCCGTACCCGCCCCTATTCCCTTCCCTACCTTCCCCTATTACCCCTTAATCAGAAGAGCTACAGGTGCGTTGCCAGCCTTGGCAACGCACCTGCAGCTCTTCTGATGCTGCGAGTGTCCATGGGCGACGGAAGTTGCTTTCCATCAGGTGACCCGTTTGCTCGTTTGCCCCCTTATTTCATAAAAAAACATTAAAAATTTGATGTCGTGCACAAGTGTGGGCAAGTGATACAACTTCAAGAAACGTGCCATTTTGTGTTCCCTCCAAAACTCCGTCGAAAGTTTTAGTAAAGGGTCTACCACTTTACTAAAACAACTGATTTGACTCGTTGACTTTACTGACTACTTTTTAACCGATTTAAAAAAAAGGAGGTTATCAATAATTCGACGCGTATGTATGTAATATTTCCAGAACTGTCCAGTTTTTTTATATGTTAATCTATAGCAGCTTCTGAACAAATGTGCCAAATTTCGAAAGTGTATGTATGTATGTATTTGGCATCACACAGCATTATAATATTATGATATTAATGTAACTAGATCACAATAACTGTACCACTCAATACTGTTTATTATTATGATGTTTCGTGTGATGCTGGAAATAAAAGTATTCTTATTACTATTGTTATGTACGTATGTATGTTTTTATGTTTGTGCGCGCATATCTCTGGAACTACAAGTCCGATTTAAGTGATTCTTTTTTGTTGTACTAGGTATTATTCAATTTAGGGAATGCTGCAAGTTTCATCAAAATCGGTTCAGTAGTTTTTGAGATAGGGAATTTTAATGCTACGTAATTATTTACGTTGAAGTCGGTTTTATCTTTTTAAAATACTATTTTTAGACTTTTACTAGACTTTTGACTTGACGATCATCTGGAAAAACAACTTTTTGTAAACTTTTCACGATTTTTTTTCCCGCCATATTTTACTTGACACTGGCCATTCTTAAACAGCCGAGTGCCATATTATGAAAAAAGTAGACGCGCGGGAAATTTTTCAAATAAAGAACGCCTACACTGCGGACATGTCGCGAACTTTGAGAGGATTTGGTAGTAATGTGCGATCCGCGCCGCGATTTGCGCCGCGTTCCGCGCCGCGATCCGCGCCGCGGTCCGCGGCGTGCCTTCGCGCGCGAGTGTGGATCGGCAGTAAGAAAACAAAGTGTGTATGTATAAAGGTGCGGTCCACTGGATCGGAATCGGAGCGTAGGTACGCAGTGGACGGATTTCTTGCTTTGTATGTAGGGTACTGACTACTATGAACTGCACTAGAAGTACTGGAACGTCATTCTGCGCCTGACAAGTATATGACGACACGACGTGCCGTCCGCACCGTACGTCCCGATTCCGACCTGCCGGGCTAGCACGGCCACCAGTAGAAATGCGAAAGTATAGACAAACTGTGGACATAAACTTAAGGTGTCGTTCCAATCTTTACCGCGGCTAATCGCGAGACAGAAATTCAATTAAAATGCCACTTTATGACAAACTATACTATAATATTATGTGTAAGTAGGATATTATTTGAATTTTTAGGACTATAGTTTGTTATAAAGTGGCATTTTAATTGAATTTTTTAGAACGAAAAAAGATCGGAACTTAACCTTAAGTTTATGTCCACAGTTTGTCTATACTTTCGCATTTCTACTGGTGGTCGTGCTAGCCCGGCTGGTGGACGCGCAGCTTTAATCCCCTCCCTATATAGAGTTTACTGTATAAGGCAATCAAGTAGTTAGTAGAGTAGCATAGACAGCTATTCTATTATATTTATAAATAAAATACATAAAACTGTACTGTAATATTATAATATTTAATAATAGAAATCAACAAAAGCTTGTGGATTAAATCTGTTTTATTGTTTAATTTACCTTATTAGCCTATTTATTAAGTTATGTACAATAATTTTTATTGAAATAAAATATTTATTTGAGCTCATTTCTTTTTTATTTTTTTTTTAATTTTTGGTATGTTTAGAGTGAAAGGTTTTGCACTTAAAATTTTTAACTTCAGTTTCAAAATAAAAAAATAACGAATGTTTATTTTTTTCTTCTAAGTCCGACCTCTTGCTACGTAGTTTACATCCTCTTTGGTAGGTACTAAGATAGTATAGGTAGATAGAGGAACCCTGGCTATCGCATATCGCCATATATACTAGTAATCTGTGCATATCGCCGTGTTTATAACTGTGGTTTGTAATATTATTTTTCTTGATATTTTTCAAATTATTATAAAATAATTTACTGACTTCTGTTAGTTAAATTATGAGTTCAACCGTAAGAAAGAGAAAGGTACAAGGAACTGAGGAACCAAGTGAGAGCGTACCAAAGAAAAGAGCAACTCGAAAGGCAACAGAACCCAAAGAGAAGAAAGCCAAGGCGACAAAAGAAACTAAAGAAAAGAAGGAACCCAAAGAGAAGAAAGAAGCTAAGAAAAGAATAGCTAAAGATATCCAAAACGAGGTAAAAGAAAAACAGACAAAAAAAGTCGCAAAACGCAATCAAAATAAGCCGGATGAAAATGACGATGATTTGGTTGACTTTGGGGATAAAGAAGATGGTTTGGTTGATTTTGGGGACAAGGAAGACGTTGTTTCCCAATATGGGACCTGGGATGAAGCAGAAATGTTGGCGTCGACTGAAAAAGTTCCCAAACACTTGGCTACCAAATTCATTGGTCTTCTGTCACAAGGATGTACGATACCGTTTATAGCCAGATATCGTAAAGAAGCAGTTGATCATTTGACTCCGGATAGGTAAGTTTTAATTTCCTATCATGCAGTGAGGGTCGTCATAATATTCATTTTTTTCCTATGCACAGTGTACGGAGGAGACGAAAAATCGGAAATTTTCTTTTTTCTTCAATTTTGAATGGGCATTAGTATTATGAATGCGAGAGTAGAACACCCGCGTGTCAATTCGCAAAAGTTTTTATTCTACGAGCTACCAAAGTTGAGCGATTTTTTGCGGCCCGGAAGCGAAAAATCCATTTATCTCCTTCCACCTGAAAGCCTATTAAATAAGGTATATTTCAAGCTTTTTTCCTAATCCGCTGTGTCAATAATTTACCTACAGTAAAATAGTTTTCATTTTTAGGTTTTTATTTTTTTAATCCAAACCAAACAACAGATGCAGTCGAAAATATCGACAAATTAAAGGTATACAAGCATTCTATATGCACAAAAAAAATCACCTGTAAGATCCGCTTACAACTGGAGATATTTGATCGTGAAATCCTACGCTAGGGCTGCCACCATATGTCTTTCAATGGATGGCTGTCAATAATGCAATAGAAATAGTCACTTAATAATATATAACATTTATAGTATGAAAGTTATATACGCTTTTAATTAGTATATTTAAAATTATCAAAAATAAGTCTTAGAAAAATATAAAACCTCCTCTTTTTTTGGAAGTCGGTAAAAAATCGGATGTCAGTTCGTAATACTTCAAACAATTAATATAATTTTTAGTATTTATTTTAAAAAATCAAGGTAAGTGATAGTCACGAGAAAACAAAAAGACTACAAATAATACAGCGTTGCGTTGTTTGATAGCCCTGTTGACGCCTGAAGCCGGAAAGTTTGTAAATTTAATAAATTGATTTAGCAGTGGTAGTAAACGGATCTCACGGGTGATTTTTTTTGTGCGTATTGAATGCTTGTATACCTTTAATTTGTCGATATTTTCAATTGCATCTTTTGTTTAGTTTTGGATAAAAATAATTAAAACCTAAATATATGAAAATTATTTTATTGCATGTAAAATATTGACACAACGAATCAGGAAAAAAGCTTGAAATATACCTTATTTAATAGGCTTTCCGGTGGAATACAAAATGTTATTTATTACATAAATGTTTTGGAGAAATATGGATTTTTCCCTTCCGGGCCGCAAAAAAACGCTAAACTTTGGTAGCTCGTAGCATCAAAACTATTTCGAATTGACACGCGGGTGTTCTACTCCTGAATTCATAATATTAATGCCTATTCAAAATTGAAGAAAATAGAAAATTTCCGATTTTTAGTCTCCTCTGTACACTGTGCTATGTAGCTGTTAATAATAAAATACAACTACATTCTTCAGTTACTCATTTTACAGTGGACACTTCCACCAAGTGACTTCTTATTGTTTAAAAGGAAATTAATGCTTATTGTATGGGTCATGTTGTTTTTCTGGGTTGAGTATTCAAAATAATAATCTAGCTTTCTCCGTTTACAGATTGCAAGACTTGTTTGAAAGTTACCAAAGTGTCCTTTCTTTTAAAAAGAAGGTGAAATCTGTTTTGGAGACTTTAAGAAAGTCTAAGAAGCTTACACCTGATGTTGAACAGAGTATTATGAATGCAAAGAATCTGTCAGAGCTTGACTTAGTAGTAAGTAATAATTACATTATTTTAACCTTAAATATTTCCTAAAAGCCATAAGAGTTTTATTAGTTTCAAATCTCAAAAAATACCACAGCATAGATAGAATAAATCTTTTTATTATAAGAAAAAGTAATGCCCATTAATATTATATTAAAATAGCCCCAAAATTTTCCTTCTGATTGCCAAACAATCTATCAAGATATGAGTTCAATGAGTCTATGAGCTTTTCCAAATATTTTGTGTAATTATTTTTTCTTGTTACAGTATGCACCATTAAAATCACATTCAACTTCTCTAGCTGAGAGAGCTCGTAATTTAGGTCTTGAGCAGTATGCTGTCAATGCATTAAACGGCAACTTTGTAGACATAAACAGTCTTTGTGACGGCAGTGAGGAGCTAGCTACATTTGATAAAGTTGAATCTCACATAACTCATATAATAGCAGATATCATTTACAAAGATTCAAGAGTTCTGGAACAAATGAGAGCATTGTAAGTTTCCCAGTTTTTTTTAATACCTTGTTATGTGACAGCCGGGTGTCGCTTGGTGTTTGATGGGTTAAACTGTTAAGTGCCCCGCAAACGATCAAACATGTCAAACACCATATAAACTACGTGTTTGACGTGTTTGACGCGTTTGAAGAAAATTTGGATTTACTATGTGATTTGACATGTTTGACGGTTTGATGTTTGATCGTTTGGAATTTTTAATTAGCAGTTTAGGCTTCTGCAATTACTTTCTAAGGTTTTTTGCTTAATATGAAAATCAATATGTTTTCATTTACTTGTTAATAATTATGTATTGGCCAAAAATAATTAATTTGACCCACATTTTATATTTTTCTTATTTTTAGTGAGTGTATTTATTACCTAAATGTCATAATTTTGGTTAATATGATTTCAGAAAAGAAGAAACAAGATTTATTCTACAAAGTAGCAGAACAAAGAGTTCAACTAAAGCGAAAGAAAAACAAGAGGATGTAAAATACACCACAAAGTCAGACCCAGAAACGTACAAAGTTTACTTTGATTGGAAATGTCCTGTGCAGTTTGTAAAGTGCTATCAAACACTAGCTGTGAATAGAGGAGAGGATGAAAAGATACTGTCGGTAAAAGTAGTTGTACCTGATTGGTTCTATAATAAGTTAGAAAGGTAAGTCTTTGTAATCTGTGAGACAACAATAATCTTCTTGTGGTGTGAAGGCCTGAAGGGATGCATCACTTCAAATAATCCTTATTATTTTTTTATTTTTTTTATCGTTGGGGAAATGCATTTACGCATCCCCGGGGCCTGGGGTGGACCACCGAGGTATGTGGGACTCCCCGGGGCGGACGTAGTATCCGCACTCGGGACTACCCACTAAAACCCCAACGGTGTTCCTGCTCCTGAAGGTGGGACTACGGGAAACGCGCGATACACGACCGCAGTCAAATAAAGATACCTAACACCACATTTCTGAACCAATACAACAATTTTATTAATTACTTACCCTTAAACTTTTCATCACTTAACTGCTAAATTTTTTCATCTCAAAAACATTGGACTTTGATGAATATTTCATGACTAAGGGCCAGCGCTAAAACACGGGCGGACGGGGGCGCGGGCGGCACCCGTCGCGTGCGCCCGTCTCATTCAGCGCTGCTAGTATAATTTTTATCTCGATCGTGTACAGTTGTGTCCAGTAGATTACCATGTATTATTTACTAATTTATTATTTGGCAAAAATACGTCAACGGAAACAACGTCGACTGCGAAAAGCGTGCGCCCGCGCCGTGTGCCCGCCGTCCGCCGCGCGTGTGACAGTCCGTAGCCCGCGTCCGCGCTCCGTCGCACGCGCCTGCAATGCCCATACTATTTTTCATTATACACACGCGAGCGTGCACCCGCGCGAGTTCTAGCGTTGGCCCTAATATTCGACAAATCGACTCAGCCACCCTCGAGTTTTAGCGAGACTAAGGGCCTGTTTCACCGCTTCCTGATAAGGCTATCCACCACTTAATTTGACAGATGGAGTATGGAAAATCTGTCAAATAACCCTATCGGGCACCTTATCAGGAAGCGGTGAAACAGGCCATAACAAAATTAAAAATTGTTTTATTTTTATTGATTAAATTACAATAGAAAATACTATACAGACACTTAATGTGATCTTGTAAACTTATTTACAGGTTCTGCTCAACATTATGGAGAAGTGCTCATTGGGTTCATAAAGGCCTAACAGATGCATACAACAGGCTTATTAAGCCGTGGCTGTCCAGGCAAGTGAGATCAGACCTAACCCACGCTGCGCAGAAAGAAGCTGTCAAAACATTTATAGCCAATCTAGAAAAATACTTACTGACTGAACCGATAAAGAATAGAAAAATTGCCGGCCTTGACCCAGGGTTTAAAGCTGGATGCAAGGTAATTTTTCGTGGCAATTAGTAAAAACACTCAGGCCCTGTTTCACCACTTTCTGATAAAGTGCCGAATATATTATATATTATATATTCACAACTTTTTTGACAGATTCTCCATACTTGATCTGGACATATTATGTGTATTGTGTCTTGACAAGAGTCAAGACACAATACACATAATAATATTATGGTTTTAGTTGAGCTGTTTTGTATAATTATAGTTTACATAAAATGTGCATAAAAATATGCATTTTTTAATGATATTATTTATTTCCAGGTTGGTATTATAAATGAAAATGGTGAAAAATTGGAAGCCACTACAATATATCCTAAACTAAATAACAATAGCATACATGATATAGCTGCAAAACAGTTGAAGGATCTCTTGCAAAGAAATAAGTACAGTAATTTTATTCTGGGTTTAATGGTGTATTGCTTTTATTTCTTTCAATAAAAAAAAATCATTATTCAGCATATTCTTAACTTTTTAGTTTTTAAAATATTTTGCTTCACAAAGGAGATGATTTAGGAGTCAAATAAGTCTGAACACAGAAATCAAGTAATGTTAATAAAAAATATGATGGCTTTATATTGTAATACTTTATGTATTGCAGTAATGCATCTTAGTAATTTGCTTATGTGTGATGCGGGCCTCGGAAGCGGTACCATACATTTTCATACGCTGACTATGGTCGCGAGCGACCGACGACAGTCGTAGGTCGTGCGCGACCGCGATCGATCGCGATGCACGGAATTGTACCTTAAGTGTCTACACACACCATGCCGAAATTCCGTCGCGTTATATTGTATGCGTTTGACATTGCGGACGTAATCATGCGGAAGTTCCGCCGCGGAACTTCCGCATGGTGTGTTTAGACACGTAATATTAAAACAACAATTTTGTTTCAGTGTAGAACTGATCGGTCTGGGCAACGGTACAGCTTGTAGAGAGACGGAAACTTGGCTGAAGAGTCATGGCATATCTAGTGACATACCTGTCATCATTGTACCAGAGCAGGGAGCTTCTATATACTCCGTCAGCAAAGAGGCTCAGAAGGTAAATATGCCACAAAATAAGCCCTCATGTGACTTTCCGATCTTTTACGAGGCTAGCCGCGACCGACAAAAATTTAAATAAAATGCCACTTTATGACAATAGACTATAGGTTTTATTTTCTATTGACATATTTGTGAAGCGACCCATGCTACCACCGCTTGTGGCGTAAAAGTTAGTGGCGTAAAGATGAAACCTATAACATATCATGTCATAAAGTTGAATTTTATTTGAATTTTTGTTGGTCGTGGCAAAGATGAAAGTCAGAACGGTACCTTCAGATTATAATATAAGCCACGATTTTTTTTCTTTTTTTATATTGGACTTTCTTTTATTAAACACAAGCAAACTTTTTTCTAATGCCTTAAAAACTATTTTAAAATTTTTATGTTTCCAGGAACATCCAAATATGGATCCAAATCTGATATCAGCATTGTCAATAGCCAGGCGAGTTTTGGATCCACTTGGGGAGTTGATCAAGGTATCCTTTTTTACCCAACTACGCTAGAAAATGTGCTATGTTTATTAAATTAGTGTGTATGTTTGCATATTTCTTTGGTACCATTGAAGAAATTGATGCATAAGCAGTAGAGGGGCCTACGTCATGTGGTCGGCTTATGTCAATTCAATATGGGGCCAACCCTGTGGGCCAACCCACACGTACCACAACCACACCACTTCGCAACGACAAAATGCCGTCAAGCAGTGGTTACGTGTGAATGGTGTCGCTGCAGCTATTTGTAGTTGCGTTGCGATACCGACAAAATGTCGACGCGGTTTCGTTGTCGCCGGTGGTCGCGATGTGGTTATGTATGAAAGTCAATAAAACAGAAGGGGGGAAGAGCGCGGGTGGTGTGCGCAGACTGTCAGCAGCGCGCTTTGCTACTTGTCTACAGGCCCTGCCCCCCTAGACAAGTGGCAAGCGAAGATCGTAAACGCTAACGCCATAAAAATTAAAATGTATGCGATTTGACGTAAGTCATCGCTTCTCTAGCGTATACTAATGTCAAGTCCCATACATTCTGTAGCGTTAGCGTTTACGATGATCGCTTGCCGCTTGTCTAGGGGGGCTGATGGGTTTGAGTTAACGCGACCTTACTTAGGTCCGCCATCTGCCTAAGATTCAACTTCCCCGATAGTAAATTCTAGGGCCTCATTTTATACTTTTAGGTTTTTAACATTATTTTCAATTCTTTGTTATTTCCCAGGTGGAACCAAAAAATTTGGGTGTGGGTTTGTACCAGCACGACATTCCGACGAAAATGTTGGAGACTGCACTGGACTGTGCAGTGGAAAAAGTCGTCAGCTTGGTCGGAGTTGACGTCAATACTGCTTCACAGGCTATGTTGAGGTAGGTAGCAGACCGGCAAAAATCACTTAGGGCCTGCATCACCACTTTCTGATAAAGTGCCGAATAGGCTATTCACAGCTTTTTTGACTTCCATACTTCATAATATGTCAAGTTAAGTGGTGGTAACCTATTCGGCACTTATCAGGAAGTGGTGAAACATCTGACAACGATCTGTCACCAGCAGTATTTCCGGACCAATACTAACTGCAAACCTTCAAGAAGTGAGCGTGATCCATCTTAGAAGGCAACGCACTTGCAACTCTTCTGATGTTGCGAGTGTCCATGGACGACGATAGTTGCTTTCAATTAGGTGACCCGTTTGCTCGTTTGCTTCCTAATTGTATAAAAAAGGCGAATAACTTTCCTTTACTCTAAGAAAATGTATACCGTTTGACCCATTGACATAAGAAACCATTACAAATAGTTAAAGATAAAGCTACAGGTAAGAAATGCAGTTAGATAAAAACAAAATCAAATAACAACATTGTAATTCCAAACATAGTAAAAAATTAAAAAACTGATCCAACATAATGTCTACCATCGTTCAGAAACTAACCTGACGAGAAGAACCAAATAACATCGATATGGCCCCTTTTAAAGCTACTACGTGTATTAACAATACTTTCTTTATCTCATATTTTTAGGCGGATATCCGGTCTAAACGAGAGCCGAGCTACAAAAATCATCGCCTACCGCCAACAGCACAGATTCACGAGCCGCGCCGAGCTGCTCAAAGTGGGGGGCATAGGGAAAGTGACGTACCAGCAATGTGCAGGGTTCCTGCGGGTGGAGGGGCCGGAGTTGTTGGACAGGACTGTGGTGCATCCGGAGAGTTATGCGGTGGCTAGAGCGTGAGTATTGAGTTCCTTGTGATGTTACACCATTAGGGTGTGTTTCCACCAGAGCTGAGCGGAGCTGTGATACGAGGAATGTGTTTTTGAGAACCAATAGCATGCGCTGAGCTGATATAGCTGAGCGATGTCATGGCAAAGTCATGTCAATAATGCAATTCTATTTTCAAAAACACATTCCTCGCAACACAGCTCCGCTCAGCTGTGGTGGAAAGGCAGTCATAGGCCCGTATTTTTGGTCACTACTCAAGATGCATCTCAGTCTCAAGACACGGTTCAGGCTCTGTGATTGGGTGGCTGTCAAAATTTAGATCAATCACAGAGCCGAACTGCGTCTTGAGACCGGGTCGCATCTTAAGCACTGACCAAAAATACGGGCCTTAGTCGCGCTTAACTTTAAGGCCGGTGTAAATAGTCAGTACTCAAGATGCACCTAGGTCTCAAGACACGATTCGGCCCTATGATTAGTCCAAATTTTGACAGCCACCCAATCACAGAGCCTGAACCGTGTCTTGAGTCCGAGATGCATCTTGAGTACTGACTATTTATACCGGCCTAAGATCGGTCGGCTAAACTGGAATTTGCCCGTGTCAGTTCTAGGCGCATATTGTGTACAATATGTAACAACTAGGTACATGACTCCGTTGCGCCCATATTCTTTTAGCGCGCGAAAACCGTACATTTTTCCGCAATCAAAAGTATTTAATGTCTGTGTATTTAGTCGGTTCAGTGGTTTGGGCGTGAAGAGGTAACAGACAGACAGACAAACTTTCGCATTTACAATATCAGATTTGCAATTCTGTTTTAAAATATCTAAAATAATTGTAATTTAATAATAATATGTAAACTTTACATTACAAAGAATTTGTGTCTTCATTTGTAACTATTATATTGTAGCAACTACGTAAAGCTTGTCTAATTTGAAATGACGCGCCCCACCACTTCAAAGTTGATATAAATGAAATATTTTTGTACTGTGAATACGAGGGAGAGGCGCGTCATTTCAAGTTAGACAAGCTCTATCAAATTAAGATTTATTTCATATTTCACAAAATGCACCTGTGTATGAACATTTTTATTTTCAGTTTTGCTAAGAAGATTGACGTCAACATCAAAGAGCTAACTCAACCGCATTTTCCGTCTCTGGTGGAGTCAAAAACGAGAAACTTAAACTACGAGAGTGTTAGTAAAGATCTAGACACAGACGTGTGTACTTTGGAGCTCATAGTCAATGCTTTTAAGCAGCAGAGAGAAGATAAACTTATTACCTTCTGCCGTCCCGTCTACTCTGTGGCGGTGCAAGCCACGGACCAGTTGAAAGAAGGAATGTCTTTGACAGGTGAGAAATTGAATATATAGTCTAATCTAATATATATACATCTCCTGTCACGATGTTTGTCCGCGATGGATTCCTAAACTACTTAACCGATTTTAATGTTGTTTTTTTTAAATGTGTGCTTTTTTCCAACTTGAGACATAGGATAGCTTAGATCTTTAATTATAGTCGCAATTTTATTTTATTGCAAATTATTTTACAACCTGAGACTGACGGCGGCCATTGTTTGTGCGACGAGATAGCGATCGACGTTGCCATGGTAACATACATATTATTTAGTCACTTCAATAAAATAATAATAATATGGCAAATACATAATATATTATGGCAAAGCAACGTTTGCCGGGACAGCTAGTGTATTATAATTTTGAAATGTAAGCGGGCCCCTAGACGATTAGTTTTATAGCGCAATATCACGTGTTCTGCAATATTATTGACCGTCTAGTTATTTTAAATCGTAATTCCAACGCCAAAAAATTGGTACATGTTCCAATTCTTGTGTGATTGTGTGTTTTTAGACCCAATAAAATCGTTTCTATTACCTGAACTCGATAAGCATTAAGCGCAGCTATTCAATTCAGCAGTATTTCCGGACCTATATGACCTACAAACCTTCAAGAAGAGAGCGTATTTTCTCTTAAAAGGCCGGCAACGTACCTGTAGCTCTTCTAATGTTGCGAGTGTCCATGGGCGACTGTAGTTGCTTTCCATCACCCGTGTGCCTCAAAAAAAAAAAACATTTGGATTTAGTTTAGCTCTACTCACGTGGAAAGACAGCCTTTAGCAATGCTGGCATAGGCGCCGGCGCAGCAGGAGGTGCCAGGTGGTGCACTTGCCCCCCTTGGGAATCTCGGGATCAACAGGAATTATTGAAATAACAAGCCTAAACTATTACCATGCCGTATGCGTACAAAGATAGTTTGTAATGTTTCGGCACTAAATGTATTCTGTTGACGTAAATATACAGTCACTGTTGTTCGTAAATAGTAAAAAGAAAACAAAGAAAACAAAAATCTGCACCCGTTGGAAATTATTTCTGCCGGCGCCCATGAATGCTGGAGTTTTGAGAGATCACTTATGAGTTATGAGTTATGGCTGCGAAACATGGTTGTTAATTTGAGGAAATAGCTCTTATTTAACTCCCGTCAATGCATAAACCCGTTCTAAATCAACATTGTATTTTCCAGGTGTGGTCCGCAACGTAGTTCCATTCGGTTGCTTCGTTGACTGCGGCGTGGGCGACAACGGGCTCATACACCGCTCCCAACTCAATAGCTACTCGCCCAAACTGGGCGACCGAGTTGCCGTCACCGTGCTAGCCTCACCCAAACCCAAGAAGATACAACTTAGATTAGATGCCATATTGGACTAACTACTAAGAATCTTCGGGGCATAAGAATAGGTATTATTGCCAGCATAATTGCGATGCTCTCAACTTAATATCTCCCAAGTTGCGGAACCGATTAGCTGTTACCGTGCTAGCGTCACCCAAACCCAAGAATATACAACTCAGATTGGACGCTATATTGGACTAAGATCCGGGGCGTAATGGATAAGTGTTATTGCCACCATAATTATTGCAATCCCGACTTAATAGCTACTTAATACTTTCCCAAGCTGGTACCGGTGCTGTTACCGTGCTAGCGTCATCCAAACATAAGAAGATAAAACTCCGATTGGACGCTATAACTGAATGTTTAGGTAAGTTCTAATTAATTGTATTTGACTGATGAATAAATTTGTTAACGTTTAACTGCGTTGTTTGTCCCCATTTGCTCTGTTCGATAAAGTAAAACAATACGAGTAGCACTTCAATTTGGTCTGAGCTAAAATGAGAATACAAAAAGTTTTGGAAAACTACCATGTTCAATGCAATATGGTAGTTTTTTAAAACAAATACGTGAAATAAAACGTATCATGTATTACTAAAACAAAAGTATTGCAAAATGACAATTTTATTGTACTAAATAATAATTAAAACTCAATAACATTTATTCAGTTTCTAGTATAGAACCCAAAGCCTTGGTCTGTTTTAAATTGTAGTTCTGGTACATAATTTTGTTGACGATCGCGTCGCACACACCAGAAGTTACTCTGTAACAAAATACATAATATCATACATCATAACTTTGTAAGAGTGCCGGTTGTGGGATCGCAGACTGTCAGGGGGCCAACGGAAGATCAGGCGCCACGGCTTGCCGCGGTCGATGCCTGAGTGGCTTTCCCTTTAAACATGCGGTGTGTGCATTGCACAGCCATAACCAATCACCCATTAGTTTTTAAGTACTTCAATGTTATATGTTACAGTGCGTCATGTCAAATTGTTGTTATTCGTTTGTGTTATAAACTCTGGCTGTGCTCTGTCCTTGTATGTTTAATAAAGATATTTTTATTTTATTTTTTTATTTATAATATTTAAAATTTAGTTCCGGCGAAAAGGCATTTCACAATTTTTACCTTCGGCTCAATTTTAGCTGCAGATCATTTTCAATAGCATCCACCAAGTGGTCGTAACTGGGTATTTCCTCTTGTGTGTAATACTCTACGTGATGTCTGAACATTTTGTTGTGCAGTGCTTGCCTAAAATAAAAATATGTAATGTTAAAAGACGTAAAGTCAGTAAAGGGTGATTATTTTATTCCGTTACAAGACTTTTACCTACTCTTCGATCAAATATATACAAGATACACAGTCTCATACAAAACCTCTCGGAAATCTGTCGCCGAGTAATTGAGTTTAAAAAAGTATACATTTATCTAAAATCAACCTTAATCATAGTAATTATTAAAGATCTTTTTATAAAACAATGTACATTTGTGTTTACAAAGCAATAAATTTTTACGTCCGATGCACGCTTCATACTAAATTCAACCATCGGCGTATATGTCTTAAAGTTCAAATTATTACAGAGCCAAAAAAGCACTCCAATTTTACGACCGAAATTCGCCGCTGGAACAGGGCAAAGTGAAGTATGAGAGGAGTCGAACTGTTCAACATTTTTTTGTTGATTGTAATAATTTTAATAGTCCATTTTTTTATTTTTCCGAAGTTTAATGTATAAAGTGTGGACTAATTATTTTTATATGTAATATTATGTTGTTCTAATATGTCTAATTTGATAATTAACTAAAATATAAGTGTAATACATTGAATATAAATGCTTAGAATATACAACGCTCGCTAAAGTTCGCTTGAAAAATTCTTCGCATCTTTGCCGTGCTATAACTGATATCCAATTTCCACATCTAACTGGATCTCGAGGAAACCTAAAAAAAATATAATTCCTCAATAAAAAATAATAAATAATAGCGACTCCATCAAATGGAACAGAGACACAGCTTATAACCCGAACATTTCAAGTGGGCATGATAAACTACGATAAGTACCTTTAGTATGAGTATTCGCAATTGAGATGGTTTATACCTCGTGTTGATTTATTTACAACTTAATTTTTAAACAGTTTTTTGGTGATTTCTTAACGTAATACTAATATTTACAATACAATTGTAAGAAATATATTGGGATAAAATTAATACTTACCGGAAATATGAAATTCCATCCTTTTTTTGCGTTTTAGACGTATGATTTTTACAATAATTGAACGAGCACTAAGGCATGTTTCCCGGCGGAGCGTTCGAGCACTACTAAATCAAAAGTGCACCAGAATGTTGCGTTTGGTGCTCTTTTAGTGAGGTCGTTTTTTGCCGCGGACTGTGTATCTTGTATATTAGTGATCGAAGCTTTTACTACAGATAACTTTTACTATAGATAAAAACAGTCGTAAAAAGACTGCAGCTTTACAGAAAACATGTGCTTTCTCCGATGAAAAGACAAGTGCCGAGTTAGAAAGATGAGACATTGAGTGGAGTTCACACGCAAATCGCAAAAGAAATGTAGGTAAGTATGCCATCTCTTTCACTCTCACGATAAAACTTATTGCCCGATCATAGTATATGTAGTACCTATTATGTAGTATTTCGGAAATTTCGAAATCGCTTATCTCTTTCACTTGCGAACAATATTATAAATTTATAACGATAAGAGCGCAATAGCAATATTTCATGTATAAAGTATGAACCAACAGACCAGTAGAGATATCATTACAATTTCTACGTGTTCGCTGGCCGGACTGTATCTCTCTCTTTCGTTAAATTGTATGTTATGTTACCACTTACCTAATCCATGCTACTATCTTCAGACAGTTTGAGTCGCCTCCCGGTAAAGGACATAATATAGGCATCTTATCCCGAAAAAAAATTAACGGTTCTCGCGCGATAAACGAATTGTGGGTGTCGACTAGTATCTCTATATTTTACTATCGCTGCTTCTACATGCACAAACATAATATTATGTGAGTTGTGACCTACCATAACGTATCATCAATAATCTTGATAATGTCTTCTTTGCTCAAGTTGTTCCGAGGTTGTATGTTTAATCCTCTGTAGTTCAAATCCGATGACAGAATGTCGTAAGGTGGAGGCTGTAAATAATGATAACATGTTTTGTAAGTTCGCTTCATAACAAAATATTCGTTCGATCGAAAATTAAAATATTTATCGAGATAAGTCTCATGCTTACAATTAGAAACTGGCGTGATAAAAATGCATACAATTTGCATCAGTTGTTTCAGTCACAGACATCTATTCACCATACAAATCCGCTACACTGGAGGAGTTAGTGCGTTACTCACGTGCCCCCACACCTGCCGGAGAGACATGCGTCGACAGCCGTCTCGCTGCCCCTGCGAACATATCGACAGGGAGAGCGCCAGGTGCGTTGAACACGGCTTCGGTAAGTCAGGCACGTATGGCGGACAGTCGTTTATGGCCTAAATACAATATTTATTCTGAACTTGCTAACTATAATTATTACTTACTTAAAAATGTTAGGTCGTTACCATCCAAGGCTGCGTTTCCACCAGAGATATAGGTATTGGGAGGAATGTGTTTTTGAGAACCAATAGAAACGCTTCATTTGAGTGACAACATTCAGCGCAGCGATTCTATTGGATCTTAAAATCTTCCACCTCTGGTGGAAACGCAGCCTTAATCTCGGAAAATACTGGATCGATTTTGATAAAATTTGGCAGAAACGTGATTTTATCTTACGCGTACGGAGTCTAACAAACATACTAGTAACGAGAATATTATTTTTCAATAACTTTTAATTTCATCTTATCTAGATCATAATTTCAAGTGTCTAATATGTCAAAAACAAAAATAATAATTCGTCGGTTCCTGATAACTGCCTGTCAGATAAGTTCTGGATAGCCTATCCGTAATAATATTTATCAGGAAGTGGTGAAACAGGCCCTAAGTATAATTAAAACATGCAATTGTTTACTTTATAGAATTTTCCCTTTTCCGTTATAACAAACTCTTGCAGATATTGCTCTGTCTTTTTCTTTCTTAGCATTTCATTCTTCTGGTAAATTTTCCGTGCTGTTAAGTCCAATATTTCGCAGGTTACCATTGTGCTGCCAAAAAAATAATACCTAGTTTTAATAAATATTTATACTTTTACAATATTTAAATCAGTATACTGAAACAAAGTCTACCTTGGCGTCAGGTATCTAATTCAGTGTTGTTGTCTGTTATAGCCTTTACAGTTTTTAAGATATTGGTTCTATATCCAAAGACGTTAACTTTGTTGTATTTAAGTATATTCATTGTTTGACCTGAGTCCTGACATTAGGACCACTTGCACCAGTCAAAAGGTTAAAGTTATTCCTTGATTTAATATCGCTTATCTCCCTCTTTACTTAGATATAATTAATAGCCTGCAGGCCTGCAGCCTTACCCCCAAAAATACGATTATGATTTACTAGTCTGATTAGTTTCAAATTGAGCCGCAGCACGATCGTGCGCTAGTGTAGCTGTCGGGAGTGGGAATAGCCGTAGAGATCGAATTAGTTCCAAATTGCGCCGCAACAAGATCTCTCTTTAAAGTGCGCTAGTATAGCTGTCAGGAGTGGGAAAAGCCGTTGAGATCGAATTAGTACTAAATTGAGCCGCAGCACGATTTTGCTCTAATACTCGTACCTTTATTATATGTCGGAAGTAGTAAAAGCTGATTCGACTCTCGATTCGATTCTGTAGGCCTACTACGAAACTGTTTTGAGACTCAAACATTCGGACGAGAATGCCGCGTCCTGCTCTAACAACGTCATTTCACGTATGTTAAAGTAGGACGCAGCATTCTCGTCCGATTATTTGAGTCTCAAAACAGTTTCATGGTACAAGGCCAGATTCTGTCGGGAGTAAGGCAGCTTTGCAAAAACAGAGGACAATGTTGCTTGTGAGAGCGTAAAAGAGCTGTTAATCTCACGTCAAAGTAGTGGGTTCCCTCAGCGTGTAAACAGACATCGTGATCCACTCACTCTCACCCGGCGCGATCACTCCCCAATACGGAGTCATCACTATGTTCACCACGTTGTCGATTCTTTCGCTGTTAGAAAAATAATTATATTTTCTAGCTTTTTCTGGCGATTAGTGAATTCATGCGGTCTGTTGACTGTTGATTTTCGGGAGTCGAGACTGCCATAACTTGGACTGTTCAGGTATTTCAGGACTGGTCGTAGTTACAAAGTCTCATCATCCAACATCCCATGTTAGACATGGGATGGGATGGGAATTGGGATGTCTAACATGGGACTAATGACTGATTGACTTGCGATTGATAGTTAGGGACTGGTTCACTAGGTATTGTCTGAATTAAAATTGCCTAATTCTGGATAAACTTCATAAAACCAGCCTTATAGTATTTTAGATCCAACACATTGTAGGCATAATATTCAGATTATAATGGACACTTACGGCAACCATATGAATCGGTAGTAGTGATCTGTGTTGTTGTTGATGGCGATTATTTCCCTCGTGAGCGAATGAGTCGGCATTATGGGTAATGTTATATGCTCCTGTGAAAGGTAGACCTGTAAAAGTCGTGCCCTTTTGTCTTAAAAGGTTAAGAGATGTCACTGAGGCATAAGTACTATGTAGTATGTACTTATATCTCAGTGAGAGATGTTAATTTTTTCTTAGGACGTTAAAGACGAATATCCTAATTCCTACCCAAAAAAAACTGCAAAGGGATTTTATTTAACTCTTTAAAACTTACAACGTTAGTTCTATAAGCCGAGCGAATCAGTTTCTCTGTGTAGAATGGAATGTCGAGTCTCGTCTCAAAGCAGTTCGGAAGTCCACCCTGCCCTTTTACCAACACTTTCAGCGTATCATATCCAAACGTGCAATAAAATATAACCTGAAAAAGTAAAAAGTTTTACTAAATCAGTCTCAAATACAGAATTGTATTAAAAGCTCAATTAGGAAGCTAAAGCGGAAGCGGAAGAGTAATGTCAAATTTATTATTACATATTTTTTTACATCTTCGCTATTGAAACTATAATTATGCATACATTTTGACTAAGCACTCTGGAGTGGTAAATTATATTCATCAATAAGGGTGTGGCTTTAGGCTGCGTTTCCACTAGAGCTGAGCGGAGCTGTGCTGCGAGGAATGTGTTTTTGGAAACCAATAGAATTGCAATTTGCCATCATTGACATGACTTTGCCATGACATCGCTCAGCGCGGCGATGCTATTGGTTCTCAAAAACACATTCCTCGCAATACAGCTTCGCTCAGCTCTGGTGGAAACACAGCCTTTGAGTAGTTTTTTTATTATTTTTTTCAAAAGCATCTCTTTAAAAATTGGCATTACCTCATAATCGATCATTTCTGACGGCAGGAAACTGAATGGTATCGCTTTTCTGTCGTACGCGGGTACTTCTGTGAAGAGCTGCAGGCATTTGATGGCGGGGTCTGATGTGTATGCGTGCAACAGTCGCCACGTCGCAAACACGTCGTACGGATTGTATAACCATAAAACCTTAAAAATTCGGGATATCATTTTATTAAGGCTGCTGACTTATAAAGTCCGGTCGTAGAGCATATTGTAGAGACTCGTACCCATGGCTACTTGTCTCTTGCACACATGAGTCATATTATCTCGTTGGTTGGAAACGAGATAGCAGCATATTATATTATATAGCGTATAGAGATACTTTGAGTCATAGGATACTTTTTATCCCGGTAAAATGTACGGTTACCGCGAGATAAACTAATTTTTGGTGCAACAGAGTTGCGGGCGTCATCGAGTGATTTCTACATTATGGTAGTATTGTCTACTTTCAGTTTAGTACTTTCTTTTTCTTACCCGAATGACTGGATCGAGATTATTGATAGGAACTCTCCAACAGTCCAAAATAGCGAAGTATTCCTCTGAGAAACATCTTCTTAGAGGTCGTAAAACTGATTGTGTTCCTGACAATGCGTCAACATGTAAAAATATGTTGACAGTTCTCTCGTTGGGTAGAGATAGAACATAGCAAAGTGTGTTCTTTCCTTCTTCGTTATATTTAAACTTTATATCCAGAAGTAGAGTGGTGTTCGGCTAAAGAAATGTTAGTTATTGGTAAATGTGTGAGGGTGAAAGATTTCGCTGTCTTACTTAAGTACAAAATGGATGAAAGACAAAAGAATCAGGAAAATATTACAAAGGTGTCTAAACGTAATGTAAGTATCTCTTTTTTAACTTTGAGGGATGGGGATCTAAAGCTTACTGCTTTTTAAGAGAAATATGATATTGTTAGGCTAGTGGTGAAAATTCCAAGTTACTGAATAACAAGGCATACCATAACAATTCCATCGTGAGGTGATATAACCACCAACTGTCTATGAGGGCATGAGGAATGACGCATTTCGAAAGTAGATATTCCTGTCTGCACTTCCACCATTTCACAATCGCATATCTTCTCTCTACGTATACTCCAAGATACAGGTACATCGTATACGCATCCGATAACAAACACCAAATGCACAAAGTCCACATTATTACAAAGATCTGGAGCGAACAAATTGACAGTCACCGGCTTTCTTGGACGGCATTCAATCAACGCCTGATTGAGTCTGTAAAGTTTTTTATTATTTAGCAAGTGTCAGTTCACTATGGCATAGATTACACGATCAATATTATCACGATTCTAGTATCACGGGATTCACAAATAGTACTGCGATACTGCGATTCTGCCTATTACACCATCAATATTATCACGGAACCGTGATAATATCCACGTGATAGTAATCCACGCCATTGAAACGATACGAGAAAATAAAATTGAAATATCAAATCATTACTGACATTTCTATTTTGTATTGCTCATACCAGTCGTACCTACCTCGTCTCGTCTTTTTAACCCCCGATCAAAAAGAGGGGTGTTATAAGTTTGACGTGTCTGTCTGTCGGTCTGTCTCTCTGTGGCATCGTAGCAACCAAACGGGTGGACCGATTTTGATCTAGTTTTTTTTTTGTTTGAAAGCTAAAAAACTTTAAAAATTAATGAAATAATATTTACTGAGTTTAAGTTTAAATAATTTCTAAGAGTAAAGTAGGTAATATTTTAATCCATAAATGTTGTCAAGGTGTGTTGGGGGACATTATAGTTTAAGGGTCAGTTCACATCGACCCGAATCGAGAGAATCAGCGACTACATCAGCGACTGTATTATGGCGATACAAAATACAAAAGTCGCTGTTGTGTTAGTTTACTTGGCGGTTTCCCGACACATCATGACAACATTTATGGACTAAAATATTACTTTACTCTTAGGAATTATTTCAACATAAAGTCAGTAAATATTATTTCATTACTTTTTAAAGTTTTTTGGCGGGTTTTTTTTTTAATTTTTACCATGTGAAGTGTATCTTTTACAGAAAAAGTAGTATAATGCAAACGCAACGGGATTACAAATAGCTTTACCTATCTTGTCTATTAAGTACTATGTTTTTTAAAACATAATATTATATATCCTACTCCTTGGTTACTTACTCATCGACGTTTACAATATTCCAGACGTGATGATTGCTCAGACTTACGGGACACTTCACAGAAATGGTTCGCTTGATCTGCAATTATAAAAGTTGTTTAATAAAATGTTTCAAGCAAATTATTAATGAGATTTTAGTGTAAGTCATTTCAACAATGCAACTACATTTTGGCGGCCACTCTTTTCTAATATGTAGTTTTTTGTTTAATGGTTTAAACCCAGCGTAAACGAACTATAGTTTTATCTGGAATACCTAAATAAGTAGGTAGTACAATAAGCCGTCTAAATAACAAATTGCATAACTACCTTCATAGTTGGGTAGATGCCGTCATACCAAATGATACAAACAGTCTTCTTCGGAACTTCCAACTCCTCAATATTATCAAATTCTGTGTGATAGAGCACCGTGTACTTTATATCCACTTGCCTCGGCCCGGCACCGTTTGCTTTGATCACAATGTCTACATCACAGTGATGTGATGGCTTCAGACTGTTCTGTTGGAGGTCATCAAAAGAGCAATTTTAGCAATTTCTTAGCCATTGTGCAATAGTGTGCAGACAGCAGATGTGTGTGGATAATACAGAGGCAGAGCCTGTTGACTAAGATTTGGAATCATTTAGTTTTCAAATCTAATCAAAGTACGTTTTTTCTGGCCAGACAAAAATCAGACAAGTAACAAGATTACGGTAAGCGAGGCTATTTAAAGACCAAGGTCCAAGGAGTAAGGACCAAGGATGCAAGTTAATTGTCTATTGGCGTTTTTCTGAAAGCTTTTTCTGTACCACTCAACCACCTATAATAACCATCAATCATCTTTCTACTTACAACACAAGACTGTATCTCCAACTTATCACCGCTGTAGTCATCCCCCATTCCGTTAATGGTGTAATCCAACTTGAACGTGAAATGACATGAGGTGCTGTTGTACAGTTTGACGGTCACTGGCGTACGCTCTCCGACCACAATGTCGTGAAGATTCAACGTTTTCGGTAAAGCCTGTGAATTATATTATTTAAGCGTTATGTTAGTCTTCTTTATGTGATAAATGATAATACATAAAGAAGTGCAAACTTTAGTTCATAGGTTGATTTAGGGATTACGTAATTTAGACACGTTATGTCAAGTCGACAATATGGACTTGTAATAACTCGATCAAATATAAAGCACCTACGTCGCCATATGCTTATGAATCTGATACAACGTTAACATACCTAATAAAAATTTTAATAAAAGTCACACACCTTTAAATCTGGTAACTCTGAATATCCCATGATGCGAATAATTATTTCTTTGGGCTTGCCGACTGGCCTAAAAATGGAATTATCATTGAGCCTTCAAATAAAAGCAACATTTTATAAACTTAAAACTTAATGTACGTGACTACAGCCATATAGCCATTTTTGGGATCTCGACGTAACGGTTTCGACACCTTGTGCTAAGACTTATTTGTTCTCGACACTTAATCGCGTCGCCGTTTCATAAAGAGAAGTCGCTGCAACTAAAATTGGGGACAAGTCGACACAGTCACATTCGGTTTCTAATTTACGTCGCCGTGTCGTAATATTGTTACCATATTTTAACTAGAGTTCATTTATCCGTTCATTCGTTGCATCACATTGACATAAGTGAAAGACGTAAAAAATTAAAAAAAAGATACCGCCATCATATCACCAAGGTAAGTAAACAAATATGTTGTTTTTCATTAGTATGGTTTTCTACGCCCAAATCTTGATGGGAAATTAAATTCATCGTGTATTTAGTGGGATAGTTCGAAATTTACCAACGGGCCACCTTAATTATCTTATTTTAACCATTCCTACGAAAATACATTGTTGGTTTATATTATTAATTTTATATTGTATTCTCAAAATCTTATATCTAATGCAATAATAAACTCGAATATTGAATAGCAAACTAATTATTAGCAGCAATAAACCGTACAATCGATAAATCACAAAAAAAATATTTTATGTCATGTGAAAAATTTTCTCGGCACAACTAGTTACAAAGTCACGATAACTGTCGACATTGTGTGGAAATGTTACGGAAAGTTGTCACAAAGTTACTGCATTTTCATTATTATTATTTTTAACAAAAAATTAAAACCGACTTCCAAGGTAAAAACAATAATAACATTAATATGAACTAAAAAGTATTAAATAATTTTTACTATCTAATAGTGCCCGTTTCCGAATTCGGCTAAACCTCAACTATTTCTGTACTCACTCTTCATTATTTTGAAGTCGGTACCAGATAGCTGAATCTTCAGTCCTCTGACAGAATATTTGAAACTTTTGGAACTGGCACCGACTTCAAAATTATGAAGAGTGAGTACAGAAATAGTTGAGGTTTAGCCGAATTCGGAAAAGGGCACTATTAGATAGTAAAAATTATTTAATACTTTTTAGTTCATATTAATGTTATTATTGTTATTATTGTTTTTACCTTGGAAGTCGGTTTTAATTTTTTGTTAAAAATAATAATAATTTCACTCTTTTTAGTTACACTAGTACGTAAACCTTCGCGGATATTTTAAGTATTTTATTACAATTTGTTAAGTGTTGAGATTTGTAAACTTTATATTTTCTAAGAAAATTTAGTTCCGCAATTCAACAACAGATGTCGTTGTTAAGCTTCTGCATCGCGGTATCGCTTACTCGACTCATTTGATATAACTAATTCGCTACAATAAACTTCTTCTTCTCGCTCACACTCACTGGTTGTCTTAATTGATATTACGCCAGAGGGATTAACGTCCCAGGGTAACCCTACAGAACCATGAGACCAGTTTTAGGCATATGACGTCTTTTCTTTACATTAAGAGTCACAACTCACACTCACAAAATAATATATTATCAGTGAAGTGAACAGTAGTTAGTAAAGTATTCGATCTGTATAATATAAAGTAGTAAAATATTCGATCTGTCATCTGCCGCCACGCGCCGCCCGCGCGACACCGTCGCCTCTGTATCGCCGACCGCCGTGTATTAAACAAACAGGTGTTGTTATGTAACAATAGAAAATTATTATTACGAGTTAGTATATCCATACCTATGCCTTGTACTACTATCTATTCTGTGCCATGAGACATTGGTGACCTTAACACGACGTGGTAATGATGACGATGATGATGATGATGATTATGATGATGAATATGAATTGCATAGTAGTTTATGCTTTCTGTTCTTAAAACAACGCCGAAACTCCCAAACGTGTATCTATAAGGAATCAGGAGTTCTCTCAGCATCATCGAAACCATGGTATACCTTGACCCAATATTTGACTTTTTGGTAGCGTATTCTTAGTACACTTCACATAAAACCAAAATCACCATATGTTTCCATATAACTTTCGAGGAGTTCCCTCGATTACTCATGGATCCCATCATCAGGTCACCACCTTTGTGAAAATGGGACCAAATTGGAGTGAAACCTAATACAACAAAACAAAAATTTCGAAAATCGGTTCACAAACGGCGGAGTAATCGTTGAACATACAAAAAAAAAAAAAAAAAAAAAAACACAGCCGAACATATAGCCTCCTCGTTTTTTGGAAGTCGGTTAAAAATGGTCTGTCCTTGATTTTCTGTTCACAGTTTCTCAAACTTTGCCTGTCAAAATGCTATATTGAATTCTTTTGACAAAAGAAAGCTTTTCCGAGTTAATATATCGCGTACCAAGTACCATATTCAAACAAAATAAATATTACATAGATTAATATTAAATATTCTTTTTCAGATGATGTAGATGCACCAGACACAAAATTATTATTTTTAACAAAAAATTAAAACCGACTTCCGAGGTAAAAAAAATAATAACATCCTTATAATATGAACTAAAAAGTATTAAATAATTATTCCTATCTAATAGTGCCTTTTTCCGAATTCGGCTAAAACTCAACTATTTCTGTACTCAATCTTCATCATTTTGAAGTCGGTACCAGATGAATCTTCAGTTCTCTGACAGAATATTAATTGAAACTTTTGGAACTGGCACCGACTTCAAAATTATGAAAATTGAGTACAGAAATAGTTGAGTTTTAGCCGAATTCGGAAAAAGGCACTATTAGATAGGAATAATTATTTAATACTTTTTAGTTCATATTATAAGGATGTTATTATTGTTTTTACCTCGGAAGTCGGTTTTAATTTTTTGTTAAAAATAATAATTTCACTCTTTTTAGTTTTTAGTTATCTAGTACTAAACTATCGCGTACTATGTACGTAAATAATACACCTGTATAATATTATTCTACGTATCTTGTTACAAGCTTACCGGTGAGCAAGACACAATAGAATAACAATAGATTTCCAAGAATCCACGATCGAAGGATAAAAACTAGGTATTAGCAACAAATTATAAGTATCGTGCTGAAACCGGTCTCGAACGCTTCAACTCCCAAGCGGCTCTTTTTAGTTACCTAGTAAGCCAACGCGTACTATAGGTACGTAGAATAATACACCTGTATATTATTATTCTACGTATCTTATTACAGTCACACTTACAAAATATAATATCAGCTGCAGCCTGCAGATAATTTTAAACAATACATTTAAAAAAATCGAAGTGAACACGTGTGACGTGCTAAGTAACCGGTCACCGGACTAGTTTCTATAGGCTGGCACTCGCTCGACTTGTCGCACCGCGCACGTGACGCATCGCTGATCGCACACAGTACCCGGCCCGCGCCGCGCCGCTCGCGCTCGCTTGACAGCCCAGGCAATTATAATATTGTACTATGAACGCTAAACGCAATGCAAAAGGTTGAAATTAGGTTGTTTTCCAGAGTATCTCATCGAAGTTTCTGGCCCCACAGGACAGGCTATGCCTAGTGTGGGGATTTGTCTTAATCTTAAGTTGTATTAATATTGTATTTTTCTGGAAATAAATAATTTGTAATTTGTAAGTGAGACAGAATGTTACGTTTAATCGAAGCAACTTTAACTTCTCAGAAGTAATGTCAAATGTGTGCCTTATGCTCTGGAGATAAGGTTGAATTTGGTGACATTGGTGACCCTGACGTGGTAATGAATTAATGATGATGATGATGATGAATGTAATTTGCATAGTAGCATAATATGCTTTCAGTTCTTAAAACAGCGCCTAAACTCCCAAACTTGTAGCTTTAAGGAATCCGGAGTTCTCTTAGTATCTTCGGAACCATAGTATACCTCGGTGAAAAATCTTGCGTTTTGGTAGCATATGCTTAGGATGCTTCTCATAAAACCAAAATCACCATATGTTTCCATATAAATTTCGAGGAGTTCCCTCGATTACTCATGGATCCCATCATCAGGTCACCACTTTTGTGAACATGGTACCAAATTGGAGTGAAACCTAATACAACAAAACAAAAATTTTGAAAATCGGTTTACAAACGGCGGAGTAATCGTTGAACATACAAAAAAAAAAAATCCACAGCCGAACATATAACCTCCTCGTTTTTTGGAAGTCGGTTAAAAATTGAATATCAGTTCTGATATTAGTTACTTACATAACATACTGTGCAGCAAAAGTACAAACGGTGATTAACTACGAAGATTCTGACAAGTAATCTTGATTAATGTCAAGTAGATAATACTAGTAAAATTATATTATAATGTAAGTGTAATAATTAATGATGATTTTGTGCCTTTAAAATTGTGAAATAAAAATAGTTTTTTCCTTTAATTTTTATTTTATTATCACCCCTAACGTTATATCAATACAGGAATAAATACCATTTGGGAGATGCAGAGCATACGTCGTAGCACAAACTACAATCAAACAGACTAAGCCAGAAATAACTAAGTAATCGGCCAAGTGCCAGTTGGACTCACGCACATAGGGTTCCGTACCGTTATAGAGCAAAAATAGGCCAACATTTTAGAGTGTTTAATTAAAACCTTCATTTCAAAAAGTTTTTTGATTTTAATTTATTTTATTTTAATTAAACTATAAACTGACAGTTATCACAACACACAGTTTTAGAATGACTGGGATTTGGTGACTTTTGAATGGTGACATTTATCAAAGTTAGTGTTTAATTGTTACGTAACTTTACTACACATGTTACAACCCAGTTACTACATATGTGGAAAATATGTGTACACATTTTTTTCTGTAACAAGCGGACACGGTTACAACACGTAGGAGCAAACCCCCACACAGTCGCAAGAGGTCGTGTTAGCTACGAAACTGTTACGACTTGTTACAGATTCACAAATCTGCGACCGAAAATGGCTATATGGGCACTACACTATTTAAGGAATTTAGAAGTTCATCATTGGGCTTCATGATGACCTTTTGAATTTCCAAAGCACTACTTAGTACCTTTGCTTATTACTTTTTTTATTATTGGTACTTACTTGTTATCAATCAAACAGATGCATGAACAAGTCACTGTTGCCTTGTAGACTTTATTGTGCTGTTTCGGGAAGAACCACCATCGGTATCTGAGCATTTCTTTGGGCGCCAGCACTATGGAGCCGTTATTGTCGCCGCCAAGCCAAGGGGCGTTACTCAGGACTCTTATACTGAAATATTTACAAAGGATTCAGTCTCTATTAGGCTGGCTTGATGAAACGATGTTTTAGCCTTTCATAATAATATGTGCTCTTGCTCCAGGCGCCCATATTGCCAGCCCGTAAGGGTGTCCCAGATAGCTGTGAAGCCAGCCTTAGGTCCAGGGCCCGTACCACGAAACGGTTTGAGACTCAAACAATCGTACGAGAATGTTGCGTCCTGCTCTAACAAACGTGAAATGACGTTGTCAGAGCAGGACGTGTCATTCTCGTCCGATTGTTTGAGTCTCAAAACGGGTTCGTGGTAGGCCTACTGTTTCACCACTTCCTGATAAGTGCCGAATACGCTGTCCACCACTTAACTTGACAAGTAAAGTATGGAGAATCTGTCAAAAAAGCTGTGAATAGCCTATTCGGCACTTTATCAGAAATTGGTGAAACAGGCGGGTGAATTTCAACATGTCCATATTTTTTTTTCATTTCGGTGAACTTTTCTGTTTCTATGTTTTTTTTTTTTAGTTTTTACCGAAGTTTCCTCTCAATTTTAATGTTTTATGACTACGAAACTAATTACATAAAAATTAAATAATAAACAAACGTAGCAAACACGTTTATATTTTAGCTGTCACCGAGATGAAAAAGTCAGTCACCGAGATGAAAACAAAATTCACCGAAATGTAAATTCACCGAAATAGTATACAGCGTGATTGTAAAACAAGCGAAATAATGTATTTTTATGGAAAAATGTTGACACTTTGGGTAACACTTTTGCAATTTTCGAAATTATCTCTAATATTTTTCGGAATAAAACATAGCCTATATCCATCACAAAAAATTCATCACGAATTTTATATAAAATGATAATATGAGAAGTATCTACTAGAAGAGACGATTGCGTTAAAAGCATATATTATATAAGTCTAACATGTTTTCTCTCTTCTTCCCAATTCCCAATCATAAAATATAACTAACTGCATCTCCATCCTCGTAAGGTTATGTATGTAGGCGATGCAGTAGCTGGTAGATCCGGTGATGGTTGGCGGGAACTCGAACAGCTCATTCACTTCCGGATCGTAGCCTTGGGAGACGATATCCACGCTGCAGGTCTCCGCCGTACCAAAAAAGTATATGGGTGTCTGAAATATGGTTTAGAATTTGTTCATTACTGAGCAGGCCATGGGTGCACTTAAGTAAAACAAAACAAGGACTTTGCATCTGGGTCCTTTACCTACCGTACGTATTATGTAAAAAAATAATAAAAAACTCTTTATTCAAACCATTAATGAAACAAATCAGTTGACAAGGTTACAAAGAAAGAGGAAAAAAAAAAACAGTTTGAAATGGCGGCCTTACTGCTGGAAGCAGTCCCTTCCAGGCAACCGTAGGTACTTGAGATCTGAAAATGTCTCATTGGTACACGCCTCCACCCGGCATCGAACCTGCGTCCTGCACCCTCTCAATTGCGAACCAAAGTGTTACCCACTAGTCCACGGATGCTCTCTTTAAAACAGTAGAGCATGGATAGTGTAATCCCAATTTGGTGCTCAAAGGTTTATGAAAAACATAAAATGTAATAGCTTAGAGCAGGGACACAAAAACACGGACGCTGTTACGGCGCCGTGTCGGACGCGCGTCGTAACATCCACGGCACGGCACCGTACGGCATGGTACGACGTCGTGCCGTGTTTTTGTGTCCCGGCCCTTAGGCCGCGCCCGGCGTCTCCATTAAAAATGGCGTAGCAGCGGCAGGGCCGGGACACAAAAACACGGCATGACGCCGTACGACGTCGTGCCGTGTTTTTTTGTCCCGGCTCTCACTTACCCTGTCACGTTGGCGACATCGTGTCGTGGCACGGTGAGTGTTGACGACGCCACGCCGTTTGATGGATCGACACGCTATTATAAACTTATAGCTACCAAAAACGCTAACCTTATGTGTGTCATTGACAATTATTTCCCAACTCTCGTAGTACTCCCCAGCTGTCTTCGGCTCCAACGCCACGCACACCACCTGCCAACCCCCACTGGGTATCACCCCGCATGTGGGGAATATAGCAAAATTCCTGTAAAAATAATAGGTATAAATTATGAAAAAGTTTATATTTAAATTAATTTACGCACAATATCCTGGTTAAATAAAAAGGAATTATAGATGTTGACTGAAACTTCAATAAGTTTCATATCATGTCTAGTTTTCTGTGCGTAGAAGCGAAATTCGCCCTAAGCGAAAACCGTATAATATTTTACTGCAAAGAATATTGTATGACCATTCCCAGGATCTAGCGCGGTCTATGGCACAGGCAACAAACCAATGATATTCAACTAAATACAGATCTGTTACGTTCATACTATTTTCCGGCTTAAATTGCTTCCGAACAATTTTCAAATTCAATTGTCAAATTCGACAGATAAGTGAAACAAAATATACGAAATGACATTTACATAAAAGAGACAGACTATACAAAAGACGGGTCAATTGGCCCGTATTTAATGGCTTCACAACGCGCGCGGTAGTAACATATCTGCTTTGAGTTTTTTTATATAATATCATTGCAACAAACAAAATTTCGTGACACCTCAAAATTTAAGGCTAATGTCGGCACTACAAATAGGCGAACGCGTTAGCCAACGCATTGGCCAACGCGTCGTTCAACGCGTTCGCCTATATGTAGTGCCGACAAAACGCGTCAGCCAACGTCTAAATACCTACCGCCAACGCGCGAGTCGCCCGTTCTACACATTGGGCCGACACGTTGGCCAACGCGTTGGCCGCGTTCGCCTATATGTAGTGCCGACATAAGAAGAAACAACCAATTCGGTTCAGCGATGCATGAAAGCATGAAAAGGTGAGTGGTAGTACTGTAGGTCTGTACTAAATATGAATTTAAATTTTAAATAAATGACGACTGCTGTGGCTCTATAGCTATGCCCACATTATCTTCTATCTTCAATTTTCGTCATTATCTTTCATTCAATTTTCGACTTTGTCAACAAACGCAACGCCAACATTGTCAAGCGAAAGTTTTGGATACGGTCAGAGGGCATACGTGGCGAGCATGCCTCACGTTCCCTGTTGACTACGCTATAACGCATGCCTTTGATGAACAAAAAAAGGCACAGTGTGGACAAAGCTATTGGGTAGAGTGTGTGGCAGCGGGGTCGCGGGATCGAATCCCGCCGACGGAACAAAAAGTTTTTCAATGTTCCTGGGTCATGGGTATGTATTAAATATTATGTGTATGATATAATAAAAATCTTAAATATATGTATAGTATAAAAGTATCTATCTATTTCTATCTATTACTTATTATAAAACAAAGTCGGTTTTTTCCCTCATGTCCCTTTGTTCCCTTTAATCTTTAAAACTACGCAACGGATTTTGATGATTCTTTCAGTGTTAGATAGCCCATTTATCGAGGATGGTTATAGGCTATATTTTATCACGCTAAGACTAATAGGAGTGAAGAAATAGAGGAAAATATGGAAAAAACGGGGGAAATTATTTGAAAGGGCTAACTTGAATGCGCTAATCTTAGGAACTACTGGTCCGATTTGAAAAATTATTTCAGTGTTAGATAGCCCATTTATTGAGGAAGGCTATAGGCATATTTTTTTTAGTGGCTATATATTTTATACCCGTGCGACGCCGGGGCGGGTCGCTAGTTAAATATAATTTCCGTTGTCTGGTACCCGTAACACAAGTCCTTCAGGTACTTAGCACGGGGCCAGATTGACGTGGTGTGAAGCGTCCATACTCGTAGATATTATTATTAATATTATTCCTCCAAAAACTTGTACTTACGTTTCGTCCGATGAAGCAAATTTAAATATCATAGGCAGTTCCGATTTGTTGGAGAGGAGAAAATTAGAAAAAGTCGTCCGCACAGGAACAGTCGGGGGTAAAACTACCTAGAAACATTAAATTATTCTCAAACATAGTAATACAAAAAACATAAAGATCTGGTACTAACTACGTGGTTATAATAAATGTTAAACCGAAATATGAAAAATGTAAGGGTCCAACGATTTTTTATTTAAAGAAAAAAACGCGTGCGCAGCTGCGGCCAAAACCATGACAATTCAAATATAAATCTATATTTATACTGTACTATATAATATTATAATTGGGAAGAGTTTGTTTGTTTGTTTGAACGCGCTAATCTCAGGAACTACTGGTCCGATTTGAAAAATTCTTTCAGTGTTAAATAGCCCATTTATCGAAGAAGGCTATATAGGTTATATTTTATTACGCTAAGACTATATGACTATAGGAGCGAAGAAATGGAGAAAAATGTGGAAAAAACGGTGGAAATTATATGAAATTGCTTATTATCTTAAGAACTACTGGAGCAATTTTTATGTTATTAGACAAACATGAATATTAGACCACGTGACATTAGCTTAGGGACATTAGCTATTTTTTTGCGGAAAAAAAGTATGGTTGCGTGAAATTCCTAAATTACGCTGAAGAAACCGCGCGGAACATCTATATAATTATACCTATTAACATCGTAGGAAAGTCAATTCTGTATATTGAATATTTTCTGGACGTGATTACTATGCTAACGCGGACGAAGTCGCGGGCAACAGCTAGTTATTCATAAATCATAACAAAGTGTAGGTAGTTAGGTACTATCTACGTATGCTTGAGCTCCAGGGAAAAACTTACTGTAAGAATGATACCTAAGGGGAGGCGTAATACGAGATAAATACTATCGTACTAATATTATAAAGACGAAAGTTTGTGAGCTTGTATGTTTGTTAATGAGGAATTTTCTTAGCTTTTTAATTTGATTGTCAAACAGCTTCCATTTTAGTAACTAGATGGCGTATGGGTAGACAACTATCGGTAATACCAGGGAATACCATCAATAATTGCTACATAACTGGGCAAAAGCATGTAAAACTTGATACATTTCAATTTGAAAAAGACACAATAATATTCCAATGAATAGGATAATAAAGTTATAATAACGATGTTTTAGTTAAAACTCGCGGAAGAAATAGCCCTATTTACCGTTGTTCACACCAAATGTCACAGGAATAATACATTTTGGTTTCGACAACATCTTACCTGCACTTGTGCAAGATAACAGATATTTAGTGGCTAATATTTTACCAATAATGAACATCAAAAATCCAAATAACACAATTTGGGGAAAAATATTTAAAACCACACCGACAATAAAAAGTAGAAGTAGAAAACTCTTTCAGTTATCATGTTTTCAGTTTGACAAGTGCAAGCGTGTTCCTAAGCTGTTACCAGTATACTGGCCTAATTGCTTAAGCCAATGATCGCTTAGGAGTATGATATTTTGATTGATATTACACTTGACAGTACACTGATATTTTTTAGAAACACGACCAACATGTAGTCAGTAATGCCAACCTGCAGATAATTTTAAATCGGTGGGGAACCAATAGAAAATTAGTGAGTGTCTACCGTCGCGCCGTCTGGTGGAGATGATAAAAAGAAAACATCCCATTCTTCACGTCTGAACGGCTGGAGCGATTTTAATAAAATTTGGTATGGTAACTTCATTGGTTGATTTTTAGGATTAAAACACAGGCTACTTTTTATTAAGGAAAATATCACAATGTATTTTATATTTATTATGTTCCCTGATAAACCGCGAGGCATAGCTAGCTGTGTACAATGTATCTACATGTCTTCAGGCCCCGATTCCTCAATACTGCCGTGCAATCAATCACTCAAGCGCAGTAAGTGCAAAATTATTCATTGGGTTTTGGGGACATTCATTACGTCTTGGATTAAGTTTACGTTATTCCCTTTGAGATAAAGTCGACAAAGAACAAAACAAATACATTTTAATATATTTTTTCACATTTTTAAACTTTAAATGCGTTTTTCTCCGAACTATGATTTTGCACTTACTGCGCTTTAGTGATTGATTGCACGGCAGTATTGAGGAATCGGGGCCTGAAGACATGTAGGTACATTGTACACAGCTAGCTATGCCTCGCGGTTTATCAGGGAACATAATAAATATAAAATACATTGTGATATTTTCCTTAATAAATTTTTTTTTTTTTTCAATTTATTCTTGACTATGGATACAGGTCCTTCAGTCGAATACATTATAACAGTATAATGAACTTACATTAAAATACAATTAAATTAAATAACAAAAAGAAAACCTACAAACTTTAAAAAAGACACAAGTTACAACCAATCAACATTTTACATTTCATAAAGACATATCACTTATGTACCTATTTAAAACTTAAAAGCTTAAAAAAAACAAAACCATTGATATTGTCACATGTCATCTCTAAAAAAAAGAAATACAAAACACAAACATAACCTAAAAAACCTAAATATTTTGTACAGTATTTACAATATATTTGAAAATAGAGTCAAAGTAAACAGAATTTGCTAATAGGTCTTGGCTGTGGCGGGGGACACTTAAAGAGTTCTCTTGAGCAATTTCCTTAATATTATTATCAAATATGGATCTTTGTATGGCAAAGACTGGACACTTAAAAAGCACATGATCTATGTCTGCATTTTCTTCTGAACAATGAGAACAGGTACTATTGTCTATTACATTTATTCTCCTAAGATGTGATGGGACCAGGCAATGACCAAAGCGCAAACGATTAATTGTTGTGATTAATTTCCTGTTTACATAAACTATCTTGTTGTACCATGGTATCGTCGGTAAGTCTTTTTGAATTTCCGCGTACCATTTTCCTTTAGTTTCTATTATCTTCGCCCAATAGTCTTTCCATAAACATTTAATTGAACTTTTAATTTGTGGGTATATATCAGTAAATGGTACCTTAACACTTTCTGAAAGGTCTACATTGTGTTCCCTACGGGTCACCTGGTCTACAATTTCATTGCCTAATATGCCACTGTGGGAGGGAACCCAAACTAGTTCTATTTTCTTTTCCACCAATTTTGTTAACATATATCTAATTCTAAATATAATATAATTTTGTTTAAAAGACATACTTTGGTTACTTAAACTATATAACACACTTTTAGAATCAGTAATTATTAAAATATTTACATTATTTACATCAGTAAAAACATATTTTAAAGCTGCTAATATAGCCCAGGCCTCTGCTGTAAAAATACTGCAACTTTGTGGCATTTTAAAACATTTACTTAACTTACATTGTGGGTCATAGTATGCAGCTTTAACTTCCTCACTTTTAGAACCATCTGTATATATTGTGTAAAAATCCCTTTTATCCTGTAGAAATTGTGAAAAGTCAAATTTATTTGTAACAGAATCTAAATGACACTTAATATTAAAAATTGTAGTCTCATATGGATATTGATAAATTGGCCATTTGTTACTAGTGTACATATTTTTAGAATAATTTTTTGTTAATAACATAATTCTTGGTATTTCAGGTAAAGAAGCAGAAATGAGATCATTAGATGTGATAGTTGGTAAAGCTGACTGTACAATTTCTATAGGATGCAACAATTTATTCACTAGAAAATTGTTATTACAGGATAACTCTTTAAGACAAAATCTCTCAGCCAATTGTAAACGGCGCAGAGACAATGGAGGTATACAATTTTCAATTTCCATAGACACGATAGGGGTGCTACGCATGGCACCACTTATTATTCTTAAACCTATATTCTGTACAACATCTAATTTCCTTAGTAATGTTATATTTGCATTCATGTAAGCTAATGAACTATAATCAAAATGACTTCTGACTATGCTTTTGTACAACATATTAAGAGTTTTTGGGTCTGAACCCCAAAATGTTCCTGCCAAACTTCTCATTACATTTATGCTTCTCATAGCATTCTGACATACATAGTTAATGTGTTTATCAAATTTAAGTTTATTATCTACAATAACTCCTAAGAATTTGTGGTGATTCACAATGGGAATTCTGTTGTTATTATAAATTATATTTACAGAATGTGCAGGTACATCTTTACTAAATATTAGCACTGAACTTTTCTCTGAACTTATTTCTAATTTTAAAATATTCTTATAATAATTTTGTAATTGAGCTAAAGCTCTATTTATAAGATCGATAGCCATATTTAAGTTTTTATTTACACTGTACAAAAGCAAGTCATCAGCAAATTGCAATACTTTTACTCCAAGAATATTTACAAATTTAAGGATTTGAGATGTATAAAAATTATAAAATGATGGCGATGTCGTAGCCCCTTGCATTGTGCCTTTATTGGCCGTCTTAGGCCCATGCAATTTATTATTGAATTTTACATAAACTTTTCTGTTACTTAAAAATTTATGAATCCATTTTAAAGTTTTCACCGGAAATCCCAGTTCCTGTAAAACTTTAATTAACACTTCAATGTTAACACTATCAAAGGCAGCTTTTACATCTAAAAATACACAAACAACACTGCAGTGACTAAGTTTTGCCTTTTTTAAATCTTGTATAAATGATACAAAGCTTCCAGAACAACTTTTTCCTTTCCTAAATCCAAACTGAATATCCGGTAAAATGTTTTGTGATTCAGCAAAATAATCTAATCTCATTTTTAACATGTTTTCAAAAAGCTTACCTAAACATGATGATAGGGAAATTGGCCTGTAGGAAGATGGGTTACTAGCTGGTTTATTTGGTTTTAAAATAGGAATGACACATTGAGTTTTCCATGACTCCGGTATGACTAAACCATCCCATAACCTATTATAAATCTTCAAAAGAATTTCTATTGCATTAGGGTGTAGTTTTTTAATTAAAATATATGGTATACTATCCAAGCCTGGCGTTGTGTCTTTTCTACTTTTTAAAGATATGTACAACTCGCTCAGTGTAAATGACTTATTGAGAAACGAATTACTTTCATCTTCAACGGCTTGATCATAAATAGTCTTTAAATTGCTTTCATTTACTTGAGACTGATCTGAAATTTTATTTAAAAAGGATGGTACCCAATCATCATTTAAAAACCTATCATGGGAAGTACCTATTCTCTTGAATCTTTTAATATATCCCCATATTCTAGAGACTGGTGTCATTCTATTAAAACTACTACACAGATCTTGCCATGATTTAACCCTTTCATCCTTTAATAACCTTTTCTTTTGAGCATCAAATTTTTTATAAGTAATAAAGTTATCAATGCTGGGCAAAGCTCTATAATTTTTTAAAGCTTCCTTGGACTTTCGAACTGCATCTTCACATTTTTGGTTCCACCAAGGAGCTGGTTTTCTCAATGTCTTCGAAACTGGCTTTGGATTTTGTTTTGGTACTGTTATTGATCTTAAATTACATAAAATACTGACAAAACTATTGTATAACTGAAGTGGTTCTAAATTATTATTATCTACATTTAATTCTGAAAAAGATGTCTCTGATAACTTAAAATATTTATTCCAATCTGTTTTACTATAAATATATTTTTCTTCCACAGGACGAACTTCATATATTGAGGGCTGTACATTAATAGTTACCTGAGTTGGATAGTGGTAGCTGCCCATTGGATCACTGTGGACAAGCCATTCGCAAAGAGGAGCTAAAGAAGGACTAACAAGAGCTAAATCAATTGCAGATGGATTTCTATTTGGTGCCTGAACTGTTGTGACACTGCCATCGTTCAATATGCACATGTCAAATTCATCTATGATGTTAAACACACTGTTACCCCTGTTATTGTTCGAGTGGCATCCGAATAAAATGTGGTGTGCGTTAAAGTCTCCCATGATGAGACATGGTTTAGGAGTTTCAAGTAATACTTTTTTTAATTTATTTGTATCAAACCTGTTATTAGGTGGGCAGTACACACATAAAATGTGTATTGTTCCTATTGTAGTTTCTAATGATATACAAATATTTTGAATACTTTCATAAAAAGTTGTATTTACAATTTTATATTTGAGGTTTTGTTTAATGAGTATACCTACTCCATTATGTGAATTTAATGAATCCTTACGTATGAAATTATAAGGTGTAAAATCTGGAATTATACTTGAACTCTTAAGCCATGTTTCATTTAACAGACATATGTCTATATTATGATCAAAAAGAAATGTTTTTAATAAGACTCTTTTATTCTGCAAGCTTTGTATATTAAATTGTGCTATATTTAAATATGTATCCATTATGTGATTAAATTAGATAGCAATATATCTTTAATTCTTTTATTTGTGACTGGAGTATTGTTATTACCGAGGATTACAAGAGACTTAACTAAGGCATTCATTATAATGTCATTGTTCAAAATTTGTTCTACATCGAAATTTGTTTTGGTGTTACCAACAGTATTTACATTGATAGGTTTAGAAATAGCTGGAAAAGATTTAGGGTCAGTGAGCAACGGAACACTACTCACCACAGTGGCATAGCTATGGTTAAAATTCTGATATTTGGACTTCTTTTCCTGCATTTTCTTCTGTTTCACTGGACAGTCTCGTGAGATGGCCAAGTGATTTCCGCTACAGTTGAGGCATACAATTTCTTCTACATCACATTCTTTGTATGAGTGCCGTCCAGCGCATGAGGAGCACATTTGCTCTCCTCGGCAAACTTTGGCAGAGTGGTTGAACTTGAGGCATTTGAAGCATTGCAATAATGGTGGTATGTATAAATGTACTGGATACCTGAACATTTGTATGTAGGCGTATTGAGGTAAAATTGTACCAGCGAAGGTAACTGCTATTGTACCTAATGGAGTAAGTTTCCCTTCAACTTTCTTAAAAAATCTTTTGATTGAAATTACTTCTGTGTCGCATGCAATGTTTTTGTATATAGCTTCATTGGACAGATCCTTAGGCACATATTTTATAACACCAGTGATCTCCGACTGGTGGGCCGGTACAAAGGCTTTCAGTTTATTTCTTATTAGAAAATGGTCCATTTTCAGGAAGTTATTCGCTGGTGCGGGCTTTTTAAAAGTGACACCAACTTTATAAGCGTTCACTCTATGTACACCTACAATTCCCTTAACATTTTCCGTGAATAATTTTGTTAAAGCAATAGGGTTTTTGTTTCCCAATTTTTCATTGTTTATCGATTGAACATAAACGACGCAATCGCTACTATAATTCTCTGGGAATTGTCTCTTATAATTTGTTTTTGTGAACATTCTATAGTCCACAGCACTATCGTCCAATTTTCTTTTCTTAGAAGTATCTGCGGGGGCCGGACCCCCGTCGCTATCTACACTCATCTTATTTATATATTATTTATCACTATTGAAAAAGTAGTATTTACAACTAAATTACAGTAATATTACTGGAAAATAAATTTTTATAAAGCAGAGAAAATTTTGAACACCCGCTCTTTTCGACTTCCCGCCAAAAGTCTCCTTAATAAAAAGTAGCCTGTGTTTTAATCCTAAAAATCAACCAATGGAGTTACCATACCAAATTTCATTAAAATCGTTATCGTGCACAAGTGCAGGTAAGATGTTGTCAAAACCAAAATTTATAATTCCTATGACATTTGGTGTGAATAACGATAAATAGGGCTATTTCTTCCGTGAGTTTTAACTAAAACATCGTTATAATAACTTTATTATCCTACTCATTGGAATATCATTGTGTCTTTTTCAAATTGAAATGTATCAAGTTTACATTCTTTTGCCCGGTTTTGTAGCAATTATTGATGGTATTCCCTGGTATTACCGATAGTTGTCTACCCATACGCCATCTAGTTACTAAAATGGAAGCTGTTGACAATCAAATTAAAAAAATAAGAAAATGCCCCAAGTAGGTTTCACACACTGATTAAATGCAGTAAAAATTGTTTGTATGGAGTTAACATATACTGCGTTTTAATTAGGTTTTCACGTGACTATGTGTCTACGACGGTACGGAACTATTTAAAAAACAGTATTTTATATTTTGTATTTAGTTACTGCGTTTTAATCTGGAATCAAAAAAATCCTTGCAGCAAGTGATTTTACTGCAATTTATATAGCAATAATGTCTTTTTGGCGGTAAAATGGGATAGTTACTGCATTTTCAAAAAACTTTATGGTTAAAGCGCGAAGTGACAGCGCGAAGTTGGCGCGCTTCGGTACAACAGCTCTATACTGTGTAAAATAATTTGTGAAGTTAAATAGACAAAATACCACCAGAAAGTGTATCTTACCACAGCCAAAGGACTTTACCACCGTGGTATGATAATTTTTTGTTACTATTTACCACTATTCACCAAGAAATAAGCATTTGAAAGTGAAGCTCAGCTGATCACTTACCTACCGCTCGGGCCGGCGCATCCATCTCACTCGCTCCCGTTGATATTCATATGTGACATCTCACCACAGTTTAAACACAATAACGAATTCACATTTCTGCTATCCTGTATTTCGAATTAATTTCCGAATTAAGCTGAGGATTTCGTCGAAATCATATTCCTGCACTTCACATTTAATCAATTATACGGGCAAAATGAAGAAAAGCTGCTTTAAATGCTCTCAAACAATCACCACTCCTCGCTACCTTAAATGTAAACAATGCGAGAAAACTTTCCACCACATTTGCGTCAACACAATTATAGGAGACCCTATGCACCAGGAGACTTGGTTATGTTCTGGATGCCGTAACTTATCATCTACAGGCGCGGAACCGGGCGCAATCGACGCGTGCGCCTCCCCATACAACGGGATTGCAACTGCGACTACTTCACGGGCCAGCAAACGTGCCGCTTCGAGCTCCCCGATCGCCGCTGAACACTTACCTATTGATAACCAGTCAGACATCTTATCCGAGCTTCGGATTTTCCGCCAAGAAATGCACGAGTACAAATCCTGTTTATCAGACGGGCTATCAAAATGCCTCGAAAAAATTGACGGCTTTGACCGGAGAATTAAAGAAATTGAAAACCAAATTTTAATTATCCCAACGCTGCAGGCAAAAATAGAAAGTCTAGAGGAACAACTCGCTCAACAATCCCAGTCTGCTATGAAAAATGAGATCGAAATTTTAGGGGTACAAGAAAGCCAAAACGAAAACCTATCACACTTAACTATGGTCATAGGAACAAAGCTAGGGGTTAACTTACAGGACTCAGACATCGACTGGGCTGTTCGCGTTGGACCTCAAAAATTAAAACCCACCTTAAGCACACAGCATCAAGCAATGAGTTCCCCTCCTCCTAGACCAGTCATTGTCAGATTAATCCGCAAAAGTAAGAGGGATGAACTGCTCAAAGGTGTCAAGAGTCGCCGCGCACTATCTTCCAATGACTTAGATATACAGGGACCCATTAGAAAAATCTTTATAAACGAGCATCTGACGAAACAGAAGCGTATTTTATTTCGAGACGCTAGGACTCGCACAAGGGAAAATGGATTTCGATTCTGTTGGGTCAACAATGGGAGAATTCTTGTTCGCCGAGCAGAAGGCAGTCCTGCGATCACGATCAACAGCGCCGCGGACCTTGATCAATTTATCCAAAAATACTCCCCTAATCAATTGGCAGCGACCGCTAGAATTGCACTCTCCTAAAATTATTTTAAAACTACTTAGTGTTAAAAAATGTTTTAGCCAATATTACTGTATGCTATTGAATACTTTTGTAATCGTCATCCCTACCATAATAAACCTTTCCTTGCCCCAAACAACCTACAATTTTCTATTGATAATAATACATTCTGTAATTATAAAACCTATAGACAAAACCGCCACATCTATAATAAATAGTCGTATGACAAGTTTCCCCCCGCTTACATTAATTTATAGCACAGTATCACACTACACAATTTTCAACTTCTTTACCCACATCTATTTAAACCTTCCAAATATTATAACAAAAATTACTATTTACAGAAAAATCCTCCTGAATTCGGACCCTAAATATACAAAGCCGTTAACTACCATAAATTATCAGATTAAAAACTATCATGGTAACTATTATATTTCATACCCTGCACGACTATTGCTATCAAATATTATACTCAAAACTTATTCAACTAAAACAATGTACTTACATAATATTCAACGCTACGGATACATAATAATGTCTATAAATTTCCTAATTAGAGGACACGTTAATGCAAACACACTTCCAAACAAAAATGAGCTGTTCCAACAATCCAATTCTTGTTTACATTTTAAAACCTTGTTGGCTATGAAGTTAACCCTCGATTATGGATAATATAAACTTAATGAATGACATCGACGACACTCTTTCCATTAACTGCTGCTCTGTAAATAAACTTGAAGATTGTGGAACAGCTCTCGCAGGGTATAACTTTAGAATTTTATCGTGCAATGTGAGAAGTCTGAGCCACAAGGCCGTCACAGGTCAACTCGATGTTATTCTGAAGCAACTCGATATTTGCTTCGACGCCCTGGTTTTTACAGAATGCTGGTTTAATACTCCGGATCCTTATATCCCCACAATTTATGGTTATACTGCTTTCCACACTAAAAAGGTAATAAATAAGTGTGGTGGAGTAGCGATATACGTCAGAAACCGCTGGTCTGCAAACGCACATGAGCCGAATTTAGACGATGCTAATTGCCTTACCGTCAATATCGAAAAACTCGTAAATATTATAGGCATCTACCGATCGCCGTCGACTAAACCCCAGAATTTTATAACTTCCCTAGACCTAATATTAGAATCTAATAAAGAGACAAGTAACGCCGTAATTGCAGGGGACATAAACATTAATCTTGTAGATGATACATCTGATACTGTAGACTCATACCTTAGCACGTTGACCGAATTTGGCTTCCTCCCTGCTATCTCCATTCCAACTCGTATCAATTCATGCCTTGATCATATCTTTATAAAACCGTACAAAAAAGCGTTAGGTATCGTATGTAACTCCTCTGTAACAGATCACAGCTTAACCATGGCTGGCATTAGTCTTAGAGAAACTGAGCTACAAGCGAATAAAACCAGGCCCAGGGTTAAGCTGAAAACAGACTTCAACGGAATCCTTGATTCTCTAAAATCAATTGACTGGAGTGATGTACTCAATACTAACGATGTAAATGACGCAACAATGTCTCTAAATAAAACTCTTACAACACTAGTTAACAAATTTTCCACAGAGGTAAAAATCAGCCGAAAGAAACACACTCTAAAGCCATGGATCACACCCGGCCTCATGCGTTGTATGCGGCACAGAGACCTTCTGCATCTTAAGGTAAAAAAAGACCCAAACAACGGAATTGCTAAAACGACGTACACGAGATACCGGAACTTTTGTAACCAGCTACTGCGCAAACTTAAAATAAATTATGAAAACAACATACTAGCGAAGAACCATCGAGAGCCGAAAAGACTATGGCGCGCTATAAAAGAATTTAGCGATATACCCCACTCCAAACCGGACTCACAGGTACTAATTAAGAATCACACATGTCCCCAACAAGCAGTAAATTCTTATAACACTTACTTTGCGCAAGCAGCGCCCAAACTAGCTTCAAATATTTTGAAAAAAATGTCCAAAAGCGAAGAAACTCTTCTGAAAACCTTAAAAGTAAATACTATTTCCCCCGATTCAATCTTCCTGAGTCCGGCAGATCCAACTGAAATTGAAAATCTTCTAGCTGACATAAAACCCGAAGGCGCTCCGGGTTCAGACTTACTATCACCATTCCTGCTGAGGTACATTAAATCTAGCCTCGTATCACCACTGACACATATCTGCAACCTTAGTATAGAAACTGGCACATTTCCCGACTGCTGGAAAACCGCTATAGTATGCCCAATCCACAAATCTGGCCCAAAAGACAAAATTGAAAATTACCGTCCAATCTCGCTCCTACCTATACTTTCCAAAATTTTAGAAAAGGTGGTAAACAAAAGACTCGTAAGCTACCTGGAAAAAAAGGGATTAATATCTGACCGACAATTCGGTTTCAGAAAAGGTCGTTGCACGGAGGATGCCGTGGGAATGTTGACTTCCACTGTAGCCGGAAATCTAGACGAAGGGAACAAGAGTATTGGGGTATTCCTGGATCTCGCGAAGGCCTTTGATACAGTGTCGATCCCGCTACTACTTCGCAAACTTGAAGGCTTCGGCATACGAGGTAACACCCTCTCTTGGCTTAAAAGCTACCTCAGCAATAGACGACAAAGGCTGAAACTTGGGAACTATTTGAGTGAGGAAGAAAATAACACTTTTGGTGTCCCACAAGGCAGCATCCTCTCCCCAACCCTGTTTCTCCTCTATATAAATGGAATCCTAGAACTTAACATTCCTAATGCAGAAATAATCTGCTACGCAGATGACACAGTTGCAATTTTTCGAGGTAAATGTTGGCGTAGTACCATTAGCGCTGCAGAAAGAGGTATGGTTTTAATAAATAAGTGGCTCAACCAAAATCTCCTCTCTCTTAACACAGCGAAATCAAAGGTTCTATTTTTCCACATCACTGAAGCTACCAAACCTATAGATAAACCCATTAGATTACACCGGGAAAATTGTCCAACCGTATTTTTCCCTCTTCTGAAAAAGTGCAGCTGTGAGTGCATTGCTCGTGCCACGTCAGTAAAATATCTAGGTGTCGAGGTGGACGAGAAACTCACGTTTAAACCTCATATATTATCCGTAGCAAAGAAAACCCGCAAAATAATATTTATTATGAAATCCCTTAGACCGATTGCCAGCTTAAACGTCAAGAAACTGGTTTACTCAGCGCTCTGCCAATCTCTGTTACAGTACTGCATCGGTATTTGGGGCGGTGCTGCTAAATCTCACATGATTACGCTAGAAAGAGCCCAACGCGCTGTAATCAAAGTCGCTCTTGGTAAGCCGCGTCAATATCCAACTGCTTTATTGCTCCAAGAGTTTAAGGTCCTTAGCGTAAGACAACTCTTCGTCCTCCGTACGATAACAAAATATGCAGGAATGGGCTCTGAAGCAATTTTGCCAAAATGTCGTACAGTCTTCGCATCAAGATTACCGCCCTATATCTACAGTATCGTTCTTTCGTCGGTAGCATTAGACAGAAATATCCCAATAGAATCTTTAGTTAAGAACTCACCACACACAAGTAAATTATGGCTTCTGACCAAAAACTATCATGAAACTGAAAAAATTGTCGAAGTTCATAATTTGAAGAGATAAACACATACTCACAGACACACACACACGCACGCACAAACAAACACATATACAGTATTATATTATTAATAAGTACTTACCTCCCTACCCATCCATTGATTTTTCCTTTTTCCTTTTCCTTTTTCCTAATTCCTAATTACTGCTATAAAATATTATTATTGTATTTATTATCGTAATTCTGATTTGTTATTTGTAATTTAGACGTAACTAATTGTAATTTTAAATACACTTTGACAATTTTCTATCCTACCCACTATTGTACTCATAAAAAATAATAATAATAATTGGTAACTTCCTAAAATTGCATGTTAAATTAGGTGTATGTATTTAAATGCTTTGTCTAATGATTTCTGTCCTTTGTCCGATAGCGCGTCTTATAGTAATTGTTTGTGAAATTGTGTATAATACTAGGACCACCAAGATACAGGCTTTGCCTAGTTTGGGGTCCACAGATAAATCCTGTTCAATGTTTTAATTCGAAAAAAAAAAAAAAAAAAAAAAAAAAAAAAAAAAAAAAAAATAAAAATATACTTCCATTTAACGTAGGATAATGTGAGTAAGCCAGAAATAAAGAGAAAAAAGATGGGTTGCACTCCGGGAGTGCCGGTAGAAGTGAAAACTTGATTATTAACGTTGTGCATCATTTTTTCAACCCATTTTTTATGAAAACAATAAAAAAACGATCGTTTTAATTAATTAATCGAAACCCTTACAATCGATTAAAAAATATCGGCAATCGAAAAAAAAGCTGCTGTCAGACAGACTGTCAGACACTTCTCGCGACAGTTGTCTTGCAGGTGGAAACGCGGCCGTAATCAGCGCATCTGCTAAAGAACTCATTTCCCCAACTATACATTTCTGCTAAACAACTCATTTCCCCGACTGTACATTTCTGCTAAACAACTCATTTTCCTGACTGTACATTTCTGCTAAACAACTCATTTCCCCGACTGTACATTTCTGCTAAACAACTCATTTCCCCGACTGTACATTTCTGCTAGACAACTCATTTCCCCGACTGTACATTTCTGATAAACAACTCATTTCACCGACTGTACATTTCTGCTAAACAACTCATTTCACCGACTGTACATTTCGTTCGAGTTCGACACAAAACACTATTCTCCAACAGTCTTACGCGTTTTGTATGGTTTTTCGATCAACACGAAAATCTGGCGCGAGTTTCACAGTTTTTACCCATCCCACAAAAGTGCTCAACGCCGCGCCGCTAAAGAAGTTTTCACTTCAAAAATGTAGATTTAGAATATAATATCAAAAACGGAAAATCACAAAAATGCGCCTTACTGCGCTTTAGTGATTGCACGGCAGAATACTATTATAGGTAATTTCGTCATAGTGTCTGATTACACTATGCCGAAGTTCTGCGGCGGAAATTCAGCATGATTAAGTCATCAAGGTCAAACGCATATAACGCGACGGAATTTCAGCATGGTATGTCATCGGTAATTTAAAATACATTGCAGGTGGAATCAAGACGAACTTCCGCCGCGGAAATTCGGCATAGAGATAAACTACGATAACATGGCGCGCTCCTCCAAAATTCAAAACGTTTGAAAGTAAGTATGTTTTGTGAAAATATGTACTATCAGAGAAGTTGATTCCTAAGCAAATGGGGGACCTACGTAGTTTGGTCGCATTACGTCAAACCCAGCCGACAGATCACAATTAAAAATTGAATTGACATGATCGACCAAATGACGTTGGTCTCTCAAATGCATATAGGAATCAATTTCCTCGATGGTGTATAGCGCCACCGTTAAGTGAATTATTACGAGTACTGGTTGATTGGTTGAATACTCACAACTACATACAAACTCTTTTATAAGGATGTTAGTTGTGACTACATGCACATTGAAACAGTAATTTGGAGGGGCGCGCCATGTTATCGTAGTTTATCTCTACCCAGTGTGTTTAGACATTACAAGCGCATGAAAAAAGAAAATCAATAAACAGTGTCAAAATAAATATTATTACTTCAACCAAAATACTTTCCTCTATTGGAAAATCCCATTTAGTCTTCCGTTTCGTGCAGGGATCTAGAGTGTTCCCTATGCACGGTATTCTGAACCAGGTGTGCTGTATTCTTGTGGTGTAACCCTGCTCATCACGCATTCTTGACTGATAATTACCACGCAGAAGATAACTGTACACTTCATTTTCTTTTTTCGGTCTAGAATAACATAGTTTTTTAATAATATGTGCCATCGAGATATTAATTAGGTAATCCGTAATAGGTAGATAGCGGACCTACAGCATTTGACCAGGCTATATCCACGGGCGTATATCTATACTAATATTAAAAATGCGAAAGTATATCTGTCTGTCTGTCTGTATGTCTATCTGTCTGTCTGTCTGTCTGTCTCGCTTTCTCGCCAAAACTACTGAACCGATTGTAATGAAATTATGTACACAGATAGTCTAAAGCCTGAGAAAGGACATAGGCTACTTTTTAACTGGAAAAAGGGGTTGTAAGGGGATGGGAGTGCGTAAATTTGTTCAAATAAAGTTAGTTCCAAAAATTCATAACAGATGTCGCTAAGAGTCGCCTACATCGCGTTATCGCTTGCTCATGCGTCTTTCTATAAGAGGTGGTACCATGTTATTTCGTATTTTTCGATTCTTTCGATGGTGATACACGTCATTAAATAACTCACCACTCAGTACTTTATGCAGTGACGTAACCTTAAATCTACCAATGATAAATAGATTAAATAGTTTATGGGTAACAATGGGTAAAGCTAAAGTTGTGCATTGTGTAATAGCTAAATAGACTTTAAAATTTGGCATAAATAGTTTAATTTAAAAAAATGAAATATTATGTGCACACTGCACAGCTGTTTTTGGGTATTTTGATTTAAGGGGTACCAGGGTTTTAAAAAGCTTTTAAATTTGACACCAATTTTGTTGAAACCGCGCGCTATAAACTGAAGTCCACGCGGACGAAGTCGCGGGCAACAGCTAGTTAACTATATAGCTTTATATGTATAGTTAACTAGCTCGGGGGTGGTCCCTAACGTAAAAAAGCGGCCTATCGCTAATCGCTCATAAAGGGTTCCGCAGCAGCAAATAGGAAATCAAAATTATTTTTTTAAATACATGTACCGCACCGTTTTTAATCGGCGAGGTACTTACATAATATATTATTATCGATTGGACAAGTTAAAGATGGATAGTAATAGGGGGGGTCTGGACCCCCAGGACACCCCCCTTATATACCTACGCCCATGGCTATATCCATTCCATGTTAGTTGTGATATGTAGGCTGGGTTTGACGTAAAACGACCAAATTACGTAGATCAACAGCCAATCAACTTCTCTGATAGTATCTTTCCAATTTCACTGAATTGAAACATAGACAATAAGTAGGGGAAGCTTTTATATTTTTAGGCTGGAAATATAATTAATATACGCGCGCCCGCCCGAACGCAAGATTTGTACTTTGGGGGCTACACCGCGAGATTATTATAAGCAAAGTTAACTCATATCTTTAAAGGAGCAATTCTTGTATATATTATGTATTTATATAATTGGAATCTCGGAATCGGCTCCAACGATTTTCATGAAATTTAGTATATACTTAGGGGGTTTCGAGGGCGATAAATCGATCTAGCTAGGAAACTTGTTTTAGAAAATGTCATTTTATTCGTGTTTGTTGCCATTTACATAAGTCTTAGTACGTATATATTTTGCTTGCAGCTTGTTATATCGTGTCGCGTTGTCATTTACATAAGTAAGTATATATTTTGCTTGCAGCTTGTTATCTCGTGGTGTAGCTGCCAACTCGCGCGTTCGTGCCACTGCATAGCCATACAATTTTAATAAGTACCTGAATCTGATCGTAAAAAGTCTGGACTCATTGGGAGGAATAGTAAGCTCAATAGGATCAATCATGAAAATATTTTCAGGATCTGAAACGTTGTGTATTTGTTAAATAATGTAAGTACTAGGGAGATCGCACACGTCACACTTTTTGTGTGATAGAGTCTGCGGCTTACATACAATCTGCATGGCGCGCGCCATCAGATTGTATGTATCTCGATCTAGATGTAACTCGATCACACTGCAAAAAGTGTGACGTGTGCGATCTCCCCTAGTGTAGCATTTTAAGCTGATCGCACATTTGTCAGCACCGTACGCGTCGAACGCACCGCATAGGTAGTACATGAAATGCGGCGCGTACGGTGCGGACGAATGTGCGAGGTTTCACATCATTTCATACAACGAATTCTAAAATGCAGCACTGAGCACGTTCGGCACGTGCGTGCTGATAAGTTTGCGATCACCTTAATATGGACAATGGACATATATCAATTTACTCGTATTTAAAAGTATCCCTTTAAAAGGCCAGCAACGCACCACTGTAGCTATTCTGATGTTGCAAGTGTCCATAGGCGACGGTAGTTGACCCGTTTGCTTGTTTGCCCCCTTCTTTGTAAAAAAACGAACGCTTATTTGCTGGAAAAGTTACCTTGGAGCCACTTCATAAAGCCGTCCTCAGCCTGATGATTCGTCACAGATATGGTTTGCGATATATTAAGAGTGGTATCTAGAGAGCTACCCCTCTTGAAGTCTACTTGTCTCGGATATACCGACGCTTTTGGAATATGTTTCAGCAATTTAAGACTGTTTTCCATTAGACGAAGATATGAATGTCCTTTGAATGGTCGAAAAATATGCTTCTCGTTAGAAAGGAGAGGTTTCTTTGGCAATGAGAGGTTTGCTATCACCGGTAAAAAAATTGGCTCCTGGAAATAGGTACCTAAGTCAGAGAATACATATTAATTTAGCAACCTAAGTATAGTTTTGGTACCTAACTACGTGATACAAATATATAGGCAAGCGTTTACCAAGTTGGTCAAAACTTAAAAATAAAACCATGTGAGTGCCTTTATCGAACCTTTAATTAATTTATTACCTTGATACTTATTTTTTGTCGACTCTACCTATATAGTGATATAGTTTTAAAATTCCTCTGATTCCTCCTTCAAAACAGAGCCTATCTAAATTAACTAATTGATTTACATATTTTTAATATCATCAGGAAGAATAAGTCTATGCCTCTACGTTTTTATTTTATCTTAAAATCTATACTAATATAATATTATAATTGGGAAGAGTTTGTTTGTTTGAACGCGCTAATCTCAGGAACTACTGGTCCGATTTGAAAAATTCTTTTACTGTTGGATAGCCCATTGATCGAGGAAGACTATAGGCTATATTTTATCACGCTAAGACTAATAGAAACGAAGAAATAGAGGAAAATGTGGAAAAACGGGGGGAAATTATTTGAAAGGGCTTATTTGAACGCGCTAATCTCAGGAACTACTGGTCCGATTTGAAAAATTCTTTCAATGTTAGATAGCCCATTGATCGGGGAAGGCTATATTTTATCACGCTAAGACTAATAGCAGCAAAGAAATAGAGGAAAATGTGGAAAAAACGGGGGAAATTATATGAAATTGCTTATTATCTGGAGCAATTTTTATGTTAAGTATTTGGCAAACATGAGTAATAGACCACGTGAAGGGACGTAGGCTATTTTTTGCGGAAAAATGTACAGTTACGTGAAATACCCAACCATAAATATAAAAAGTATATGCTTTTAATAAATAGTTTTATGATTTGCGCGTTAAGGGCGTTCCGTCCGGAGATTCCGTAATTGACCGTATTTAAAACCTTATAAACTCATAATCTGAAAGCTACAAAGTTATAATAATAATACAGCAATAATCTTCAGTATATCAACATTCCTTTTGTCGTTTTAAATTTTCTATTTTTGTTTCTTATGCTCATGCTATCAGCTTCCAAAGTAATACCAATTTGTTAAAATTCAAGCATACATTCAGCATCTCCTTAAAATTTACAAATTACTTTTATTTGAAACTCACGCCAATAGATCGACAATATCATAAACTACATATTCGCCGTTTAAAATTTTTTTTAGGACAATTTTGAACTAAGATAAGTAAAAATAATAGGGTTTTGGCGCGATCTCGGCAACGCGGCAATGTATGGCCAAGGTCGTTTGCTCGGGGGACGGCCTTAACTATTGAATCGATGTACGGGAACAACTATAAACTATAGTCCACGCGGACGAAATCGCGGGCACCAGCTAGTATTGTATAAAAATCATTTGTCTAGACGCATTGTCCAGGGACTAGGGAGTAAATTGGGGAATACGTTTGTATGGAAAAACAGTAACAACAAACTCTTAATAGGGAACGCTAAGTTACTTCTTAAGAGTTTTTTTTATCAAAACAATCAAATTATGAAACCAAACCTGGTGTAGGACTAGGAACACCAATTCATCTAAATACGTCCATTGTGTCGATCTCAAATTAATAATTGCAGTGATCCGTTCATAAGCTTTGATAACACCACAGTTGCCGGTAGAAATCTGTAAAATACAAGATTTCTTACGATGTCAGGCCTAACACTATGTTCTATTTAATCTACATCTCATAACATAACACCTAATTTTTCCGCCTGCGCCGCCCCGTGTACGATATCTGCCACCCTTCTAGGACACTGCCGCCCCCTTAAGGCCCTATAGACCCAATTTTACATGACTTTGAATCAATAATAAACAAACAAATAGTGACTTTTAAAAGCCAAAAAAAATACACATTGTTTTTTACTTAATGTACTTTGACAATTTGTGGCTCGAAACATAATATTGAAAACTTCACTCGATCAAAAATAACTCCGAAGAGGAGGCTAAATTCGAATATTTTATGATATTTTTCTTATTTTTCATGAAGCTTATGATAGTTTTACTTTCAAAAATCATATCTACGAAAAGCTCATAACTTAAAGAAGAATAATTTGTGGTTACATTTTGCATTTTGGTTTATATATCTAAGTAAAAAGGTTTTTTTCTCATATTTCGCTCTATCAAGGACGCGGCGAGCGTCGTAACCGCCACTGTACAAGGCGCGCTGATATGAATGTTATTTTAATGTCCTTTACGTCGATATTCGTACTGACAGACATCGACCTGCAAATTTTCGGGTCTATAGGGCCTTAAGACGCTGCGGCCCCTATGCAACGGCCTATACGGCCTATTTATAAATTTAAGGCTGGACGTGACGCTGCGCTATAGATAACTTGCGATACATCTGACTTCTGACCCTTCAAATTCAAATGTCTTTATTGCTAGCTTAGTCAAAATGCATTCGGAAGCAGTGCATGCGTTATGATGTCAAATCCCACTTCGCTATCGATACTGGCGAATACATTTTTCCTAAGCACTCAGATATACCTGAATGTGCTCTTGTCCAGAATTTGAAAGAATCCACTGGTATGTCGCTTCAATAGGAGACTCGTTAATAATATCCACACTTTGAACTTGCTTCATAGGATCAGTGTTCGAGATTTCAAAAACAATCTTCTTCTTGCTGAGTCTTACTTTAGGACCTATAAAAAATACGTAGTTATCCCACTCAGAAACCGCCGCGGTAAAGCTATTGCATAGCATTTTTAAATGATTTTTAAGGGCGTTCCGTCCGGAGATTCCGTAATTGACCGTATTTAAAACCTTATAAAGTATAAACTCATAATCTGAAAGCTACAAAGTTATAATAAAAATACAGCAATAATATTCAGTATATCCTTTCGCCGTTTTAAATTTTCTATTTTTGTTTATTATACTCATGATATCAGCTTCCAAAGAGATACCAATTTGTTAAAATTCGAGCATACATTCAGCATCTCCTTAGCATTTACAAATTACTTTTATTTGGAACTCACGCCAATAGATCGACAATATCATAAACTACATAATATTCGCCGTTTTAAATTTTTTTAGGACACTTTTGAACTAAGATAAGTAAAAATAATAGGGTTTTGGCGCGATCTCCGCAACGCGGCAAATGTATGGCCAAGGTCGTTTCTCGGGGGACGGCCTTAACAACATAAGAGCCTACTGTGAAAACGCTAGCCCCGCCTACACACAACGTTATCCTCCAATCGTGATACAATAATTCCATGAATCGTGCTCTCGGGCAATGTGCTTTAGGCTGCAGCTAATAGTGAACAATATCGCGTAACAACGGTTCCCGCAATATAGCACGAAAGTAAAGATTGTAAGTCCCAAAACTGTTTTTTGATGATTACTTAAAAACTAAATACAATACAAATATTTCCTTTAGCTATTATTTTATAAAGTGTGTGATTGTAGTAGTTTAGTCAGTTAGTTATTTAATAAATAATGATAGTAACTCAATAAGTGTACTTAACAGATATTTGTTGAAATGCCCAAAAAGATTAATAATTTCGAAAAATAAAACTATCGAGTCAAATTAAGTGAATCGTGTGTTCCGTTAGCTAAATATCAGATAAATATACAACGATTAAATAAATCACAATTTCAATTGAGTCAATCGTCTTCCGGGATCGTAATACTTATTAGAAAACACAGCAAAATTGCACAGCCCGCTCTTAATAGATACCTATTAAGAGCTATTATAATTCGCATATTACGTCTACGTCTGGTCGCACGCACACAAACACCGTGCCGTTAGAATAGGTAACTTACTAACCAAAACTTTTTCCAGTTACGGTCAACTTGGAAGCATTCCCAATAGAATCTTCTACCAGGAAATACTCCGTAAATGTCAGTTCTGGAATTACTGGCTTAAATGATAGCTTCACTTGTGCTTCTTCAAGGGGTCCGATTTCTAACGATGTGAGCGAAACATCGAAAACTTTGTCGACGCTATTTAAATTGTATAACAGAGATACATTGTAAGTTAAATCAATCTGAAATAGGTTAGAATTTGGTTGGTTAGGATAGGACAGGTACATAATATAATTACTTATATTTTTTTCAAAAATCCAATTGTAGGTAAAGTTAATTTTTAAATTTTATAATATTATCTAATTTACTTTAATTAATGTAAAGTTTGTAAGATCGGTCAATTATTATTAGGTAAAAAGAGCAAGATGTTTGTACCTTTGCTAGATTTTTAATTGTTGTTATTTTTTCTGAAACCGTATCAACCGGTATTGCTCCAAAATCAATAGTATCTCTAGATAATATTGTATTCTTACTTTCTTCTGAATGTGTTTGCATCTCGTTAGGTTAGTTGTATAATATTTTATCCGATTCAAATTATATAATTTGCGGCTGTAGGCTGCTGTATTTAAACGTAACTGACAATTAATAATAATAGGTTATAAAAAAATTCAAAAAAATTTAATAACTATAGTTTTTTGGTTTGTCTTTATAATTATTAAAATATTAATAACACTAGAATCTAGGTAAATACTACTAGTTTTTTATTTTTATAGAAAATAATAACGATTCCAAAATGTGGTGATTTGCGAAATGTTGTGCTCGGCTGATTGCTTTAATGCCAAATGTTTTTATGGGGCTAAAAATAAAAAGAACTACTGTCAAACATTTGACTGTCAAGTGTCAATGTCATTTTCCGTTTTCAGTACTGTCAACTATCAAATGGAAAGGAACGGAATTTATTTTGTAAATTCGTAAAAATGCTAGCACGTATAGTTTCTGCAATGCGTTTGTTTATTAAGATTTAATGTGTGTTTTAAAGGTGCTCTATCAGATAAAATTAATTTGTACGAACCAAGCATCGTAAATGATCAAAAAATTCTGGATTCTTACGTTGAAACCAAGGCCATTCCAATTTATAGATTAAAATAATAATCAATAGGCTTCCTAGCTCCTACACGGGATGTAAACTCTCTGGAGTACCATTACAATACCTAAAGGGGTTAAATATTTATCAAAATGGACTCAGGCACCGACTGGCTCTGTGACATTCTCCAAAATGTTCAGCTAGAACAATTTTACTTGCCAATTCGTGACCAGCTTCAGGTAAATATATAGTTTAGCAATATAAAAATATCCATAATAATATTACAAATGCGACTATCTGTGTGTTTGCTTCTACTTCATTACTCAATAATTAAAACAATTCAGATGAAATGAAGATAGTTCAAGTGTCATGAAAGAACATAAAACATATCAAGACAAAATGTACATCTATCTTATGGACATTTCATTATTTCTGATAGTATTTATAATTTTAGATAACAAGGTTGGCTCATTTTGACTATGTGCATGCGGAGGATCTAGAGAGAATTGGCATCAGTAAGCCTGGTGTGCGCAGGCTGCTAGATGCCGTTAGGAAGAAGAAGCTGCAGCAATGGAACCGGAAGTTTTGGAACAAACTGTTTGGTTCATCGTCATCAATATCCAGAGAGAAGACTGATTTATCGTTGAGGCCACAAACACAGACTGAACCTAGGACCACTTGTATTATACTAGAGAAGGATATTGTGTAAGTATATTTTATTATTTACAGTAAAAAAAATTATAAATTATCAGGTGTATGTCAATATTCTACAATAATATTATAATGGCAAAACATAAGCTTGCTTGCATTGAATTGGCTCAGTAAATATTACAAAGAAATTCACTTCCTGTTGTGGTTCAATGTATGGTCCATAACTCCATACTCTTATGAGTTATGATTAACCCATCAAGCCCCATAAGATCGCTGCAACAATAGAATAACAATAGATATCCAAGAATCTGCGATCGAAGGATTAATATATATTTTGTGCATACAAAGTAGTCAACAACATTTTTTTTAACCAAAACAAGTTGATTCACATATTGTCACACCTTTATTATTTAACACAACACTACAAATGAATATGTATTGCACAAGAGTATTTTTTAATGCATATATTATGTACTTTGTACTTTACAATACTTATTGCATTTATCTTATGTCCTAGAAATATTAGTAATAATTAAAACTACAATTTAATATAATTAACCAAGCTATTAAAAAGGCTATTATGTTACATGTACTATCAGAGAAGTTGATTCCTAGGCAGATGGCGGACCTAAGTAATTTGGTCACGCTATGTCAAACCCATCCGACCGATCACAGCTAACATTGAATTGACATAATCCGACCACATGACGTAGGTCTGTCAACTGCCTAGGATCAATTTCCTCGGGTATACAATAGTAATATTCATGATAATGATTGAGTCCAACCAATGCTATTGGTTGAAATAGTCTTCAGCAGTTTTCATTATTTCTACATCTAAGTAACAATTTTAAAAGGAATTGGTCGATGAGGATGCAATTGGCAGACTTACATAACTTAGCTTTGTAGAGTTATTTCAAGCCCAGCAGACAATTCACAACTAACATTGATTTGATATAGGCCAACCAAATGTATGCTTCAACTCCCAAGCGGCCACATGCGGCCACAATAACAATAGATAAGCTATTGTGTCTGATTTTTCCACAACCAAGGTATTAAGTTTACAGTTTATATCATAATAAATTTCTCAGATGATATTTTATTTTCAGGCTGCATAATGAGTTAGGTAATGGATCCTTTGGTGTGGTAAAAAGAGGAGAATGGAAGGTGTCGGATCAAACAAACCAAACCGTTGCAGTCGCTGTAAAAGTATTAAAAGCCGATGCATTTTCCCAGCCGGGAATCTACGATGATTTCCGACGAGAAGTAGAGGCTATGCATAGTCTGAAACATCACAATTTAATAAAACTCCATGGAGTTGTTTTCCATCCTCTCATGATGGTTTGCGAGCTGGCTCCTATGGGTGCATTGCTTGATTACATAAGAGCGCAAGACGGAAAAGTATCATTGAATTATATTGCAAAATGGTCTGAACAAGTGGCCTCTGGGATGGGATACTTAGAGAAGAACAGATTTCTACACAGAGATTTGGCCTGTCGAAACATACTGTTGTCTACATTAGACTTGGTATGTATGCAGTATAATTCAAAACTCCGCCTGCGAATTGTCTGCTTTGATATTTCAAAATATTGTGTAACAAATTGATGAGTCCTCTGTTAATTTATTTTCACAATTATTGTAACAGCTGTATCCTCACTCACCCCTGTATCTAAACACAACATATACCCTGTTTCCAAACTTATCCTGACTTCCCTGCATCCTCATTCCTCCTCCTCATTTCGCTGTCATTCCGCTGGAATAGAACGATTGGTAAATTAATAATAATAATAATCTTTATTTGCAAAAATATGGTCATATAAGATGGTACAATTTTACAGTGTCTCACATATTTTGGTCGATATTCTCGACATGCAAACATTAAAATATAAACATTGCTCAAGACTCAACTTAGTAACATTAGTTTCATAAAAACTCAAGTTAGTAAAATTCGGGCACCGCGAAGCTCCGCTCCGCTCCACTTCAGCGGAAACGCGGCCTTACCCTGCCCGAATTCACCCAGACATATTTTTGTAGGTAAAAATCGGTGACTTCGGTCTAATGCGAGCGTTGCCCGACGCTGACGATTGTTACGTGATGAGCGAGCGTCGTCGTGTGCCGTTTCCCTGGTGTGCCCCAGAGTCACTGAGGTCCAGACAATTCTCCCACGCGTCAGATGTATGGATGTTCGCGGTCGCTCTGTGGGAGATGTATACGTTTGGGGAGGAACCGTGGTTGGGTAAGTTTTAAGTTAGCTTTGCACAAGAAAAAAATTGCGAATATAATATTTATGGTATTGTACCAGTATTGTTGACATAATATTGTGAATGTTTGTTAAATTTATTATTATGTATTTAAATATGAATGTGATGTGATAGTTAATGTAGCATTAGTCTCAGTATGTAGCATAAAATAAGAAAACACTAAAAATTATAGGCCACACACAACTAGATCGTTCGTTCGGTGAAACTGGAGGAGCCAATAGACAAATTGTGTACAATATCTATCAATAACATGTTCTGCTTACGAGTGACCAATGTTTATTTTTAATTATTAGGTATACTGATTTGACAATATGACGTATAAATATCTCTTAATACTTCGATCGGAGATTCTTGAAAATGCTATTGTATTCTATTGTTGTCGCGATCACCGGTGCTGGTATGGGGCTTGATGGGTTAATCGTCTTTCGCCTCGTTTACTCCTAGTTCTACATGTTTGCCTAACTGCGATCTTTATTCTTTATACTATGCGCGGCATATACCAGGCTATTCCTAACCTTACAACCTCTTATCAGGTTTGAACGGATCAGAGATCCTTCGGATGATCATGAGGGAGGGCCAGCGACTCTCCTGGCCGAGTGCCTGCCCCTCAGACGTGTACATGCTGATGATACAATGCTGGGACCTCAACCCCAAGGAACGGCCGACCTTCTCCGGCATACAACGATACATGGAGACAAATAAGTTCGAAACTGCTATCGCTAGTCTTAGGTAAGTCTTATTTATTGCTCTTCAGGGGTTGTACCACCAAACCGTTTTGAGACTCAAAAAATCGTACTAAGAATGCCTCGCCCTACTCTAACAAAAGTGAAATAACGTTGTTAGAGCAGGACACGATATTCTCGTTTGATTGCTTGAGTCTAAAAACGGTTTCATAGTAGGCCTCCAGATTCCACTGTTAATGAAATATTATTATTGTGCATAACATTTGGTCTGGTATAAATATTTTACTGTAGGTAAGTTGCTTTCAGCGAATGGAGCAAATCTAATTTCTCGACTTTATTTACGTGTGCTAAAGCTTTTAATCATAATGTAAATCTTATATATAAAATTCTCGTGTCACAATGTTAGTCCACGAACTCCTCCGAAACGCCTTTACTGATTTTTACCTATATGCATATTCAGTAGGTCTGAGAATCGGCTACTGGGTACTTTATACATATATTGATAAGTGCATTTGTTGAATAAATAATAGTAAATTATTATATCCTGAGACTGACGGCGGCGACCATTGTTTGTGCGACGGGATAGCGATCGACGTTGCCATGGTGACATACTTATTTAGTCACTTCAATAAAATAATATGGGCGAAATACTTTATATTATGGCAAAGCAACGTTTGCCGGGACAACTAGTAGTAGATATAAAAATGTAAATTTTTGTCCACCGTGCCTTTTGAGGCAATCGTAAACGCAAATTCCATTAGGTTAAAGAAATTAATTTAACTAGAAAAATATTATTTCATAGTTAATTTGTAGTGTAAAATAATAAAATTAAAACAACATTTAAAAAGAAAATAAACAATATAAATAACGTAACATGCAAATAATATATCAAAAGCAATTTCATTGTATGTAAAGTGTTTGATTTTGGAAAGTTTGTGTGAAAATATTTCAAATGCGACCCTCGTTTTGTACGTCGTCGTGGGACGCGGGGTCAAAATACTCCGGGCCTGTCCTGAGAAAAGCGTTTAGGGTTGTCACTAATGGCTGGTTTACACGTATTAAGTAGATAAGCAGTAACTAAATTTTAAATTTGAAGTGCCTGCCCGAAATGTGTCAAGTGACAAGCCCGGCCTGCCAACTTAACAGAAAATAGTAATTTCCTTGTTTTACTTAACTAAATTTGAACTTGACCGTATGTTAAACAACTGTATTAGATTCATATTTAATCTTCGTAAGTTTGATCACGTTTCTTATTACCGATCTAAGCTGAACTGGCTGCCCATTCGTCAACGACGTTCACTGCGTGCTCTGTGTATGGTGTACTCCCTCCTTAACTCTTCCAGCGCTCCTTCATATTTAACGTCTCACATAAATTTTTTAACTAACACCCACAGTCTGGAACTGCGTTCATCTAAAACATTGCGACTCCTCTGTCCTTCCCATAATTCCAGTATTGTCCACTCCTCATTTTATGTACAGTCCATTCTCCTTTGGAATGCCCACCCCCTAGAAATCAGGATGTCCCCTAATAAAAATATTTTTAAACGTAGAGTTCGACAATTATATTTAAAACAATTGAATGAATAACAAAATCAATAATAATAATTAATTAGGTAGTTTATGTTTTCACTTGGAATTAATATTTGACAATAAGTATACTTTTTTTTATACATTATCTTTGCAATGACATACTTTATTATTATGTAGGTATATTATATTTTATAGTTTATGAGTATTATATTTATTTAAGTAAGTATTATAATATAAAATGTATTTTATTGTTTATGTATGTTTATTTTTTATTAATTATATATAATTAGGTTTATTAATTATTTATATATAAATCCATTTATTTTATCGTTAATCCCTTGTATCTCATTACCACGAATGCGCCTGTATTTACATTCTCAGTATCACCCTAAGGTTGGTTGGTAGAGAATGCCACAAGGCATTAAGCCCGCCTATGTAAATTGCATAAAGTGTGAATAAATAAATAAATAAAACTTGCTACTTGCTACTAAATTTAGTGTTTACATGCAATAAATAACTTAAAATTTAGTTAACTACTTAGGTATCTACTTAATACGTGTAAACCAGCCCTAAGTGCTAGTTTTAATATAAGAAGACATAAGTGAAAGAAACAGGACAAAATATGGTGGCTCTAGAGTCTAGGGCCTGGAAAATGATTAATTTTAATAAAGTGGATTGTATGTATAGCCAGATATATTAGCCAGATGTTAAGTAATATGTAAGTTGCAAGCTTTGTGTAAATTATAAGGAAAGAAAGGAGTAATTTTCCTTATGTTATAAAATGTTTGTTATCTGGTTCTTCCACTCACGTATTTAATTATATTAATGTTAATTATTATGTCTGTAAGGTATGATAAATTAATATGAACCTAGGTGCCAGAATAAATGGCAAAATAAAATCAATTAATTCACTAATTATATCTTTACGACATTATGCTTGACTTTTGAGTATTTTATGTTAACATAATATATCTAATAGGTAATATCAGTTAATTTATAACCGTGAATTTTCTATGTTTTGTTTTCCAAGATTTTTGTGCGCGATTATTTTCGTAACAATCTTACACAACCAAGAATGATAAACAACCTGAACAAAATCTGTTATTTGAAATAGTATCCTAATTAAAATCCAAAAATAACTTTGCCCTCGAAATTGTTATGACGGCTCTATTATGTTGAAGCCCTTAGAAACCTGTTTACTTATTTTTGGCACGTGTATTCTAAGGCATCCATTACACGGTAGTTTTTGCTGTCAGTTTTACCACAGTCATGACTGTGACTGATGGGCAACCTACCGTTTAAGAGCGTGACTGACAGTTGCATGAAGCTGATTGACGAAAATCTGGATATATTTTGATTCACGCAACCATCAGTCACGAATTTTGAGTGAGTGTTGACAAAATTGGAAAAAAATTAGAAACGTATACCTTTAAAAATGGCTTTGACTGACATAAAACTGAAGAGAATTGAGTGACCGTCTAATACCATTCGTCAGTCCATCAGTCACCATCAGTCAAACATAATTCATGATTGACGGTTGACTTGACTGTCGCTTTCGTGATCGTGTAATGGACGCCTAACTGGCTGTGTAGGTTGAGTTATAAAAGTATGATTGTAATATTTTTGTTTTTTTTTTAACCATTTTACGTGACAGAAGTGAACGGGCAGACAGGGAAGTTTCAGTAATAGGCCTGGTTTTTACCCTTTGGGTACGGAACCCTCAGAAATTGTTGTTTTTTTTTTTAATGCAACATCAATATTTTTTCACAGTTATAGAAAACAGGGGCAAATGACAATAGAAGCGGGCGACGCTATAATTCTAATAGACAAGAGGCCAGAGCTGCATTGGTGGAAGGGACAAAACCAAAGGAGTTTAGAAGTCGGACTCTTTCCATGGTAAATAGTAAATATTCCTTACTAGAAAGTCATCATTTAGGATAAACGAGTCTTAAGTCATAAGATTAGCTTAGTTATTATTATTATGTTTCAATATTTTTTCGAGGCTTACTTTTGTGCCACTGTTTTTACGTTATGTTCTAGGTCTCAGAAGCCCGAAATAAAAGTTTTTATTTTTATTTACATAAATATCATACACACTTCCGCATAAAGCGCTTATTCCATTTCACTAAATTTATATATCTAAATGATTTAGTGACTAAATTTAGTCAGGTGGAATAACATTTAGAAAGTTACTAAATGTTATTCCACTTGACTAAATTTAGTGAAATGGAATAGGCGCTTAAGCTATTCGTCATTACTCATTATGCGATTGTGAATTTTGTGAACTTTTTTTTGGGTACTTTGAAGCCCCCTAAAAATTTCCATACCGTTAGTTTTAAAAATACCTATCTGGCACATAATTTTTCATTTTAAGATTGAAATGCTTTTGCCGCCGCGCCGTTGTGTACGAAACGACCTCGCTGGTATGTGTCCGAGCACTTACTTTCATGTTTTCTATAAAAAATATCGTATGTAGCTGCTGTTCTAAAATGGTTAAGATATTTAAAAGACAATGTTTTCCCAGCACCCTGGTATCAACATCGAAGCCTAAAAATAACCAGACCCGAAAACCCGCCATCGTGTCGCCGAGCCGCACAGGTGAGTGACGTCATAATAATTAACATATGTTAATTGATATGAATAAATGATAACATTGTCAGTAGGGGTCGTCCACGTGTACCATCGAAGAAATTTATTCATAGCCAGTTGACGGGCCCACGTCATTTTGTCGGATTATGTTAATTCAATGTAAGTCGTCATCTGTCGCCAAACTACGTAGGTAGGTCTGCCAATTGCCTGTGAATCAACTGTGATAGTACTAATAGCCGTATGGTTTTACGTCAAGATTTAAGTATGCCTCCAACACTGGAGTCTCGCTTCTTAAGGCGAAGACAGCTGCCAACTCGACATCTTTGTGCAGTTTTCTAGACGTATGTATTGCATTGATTGGCACAAAAAATATATATGTGATTTTTGATTATATTTGGAAAAGCTTGTCGAATTTAAATAATAAAATGATGTACTCCTACTGGATGAAAAAAAAATCAAAGTCACATCTTTCAGGAACTTTAAACAGTTCTAACTAAAGTAATAATACAATCTATGCTTTAAAAATTTGTTTATTTGATGCCTTTTACAAAAATCCAAAGATTGTCGGATTTAATTTTCGGTTCTGACATCTAGATTTTCCATAATATTTATTTTTTCCTCTAACAAACGAAAAATGTATCCACGCTACCGAGTAAACACTTCACATCTCTGTCTCTCTGGCATGAAAATCGACAGTGGTGCGAGAGTGATGCGAGGTCAAGGTCATTGGCAGTTGTCAGCGCCTTAACCCAAGCCAGTACTGGCTGCCAATAAGACTGGCAGCCAGTATTAGCCAGTAGTATATGCCGCGTCACGCGTGTGAACAGTTTTTCAAGCCAGGCCAAACTGTTCACACGCGGCATGTCAAGCCAATACTGGCTGCCAGTCTTATTGGCAGCCAGTACTGGCTCTGTGTAAATTATACTTTAAGCGGCAGCCGGCTGCCGTATAACAATTAAAAATCTATCGTGTCTGCGATACCCACGGGCCACTATGGAGGTGCTACAACACATTATAATGATTATAGGATGCAAATTTTCATAAGTACTAAAGTGTCGGTATACGCACATTATGTGATTTAGGTACCTAACTTAAGAGTGCATTATAAGGACTTTGCATAATGTGCAGCTGGGCTTTGATTTCAAGGACACAACGTATCCACACTTTATATAATGACTAGCTGTCCCGGTGAACTTCGTGTCACTTTAAAACCTTCCCTGGACTTCTACGAATATTTTGAGACTAAAATCAGCCCAATCCGTTCAACCGTTTTCGAGTTTTAGCGCGACTAACACATTTGAAAAAAAATTGTCATTCGGTCAATTGTCAGCGGACAAAATTGTGAACCCCTTGAACACACAAAAAATTTCATCAAAATCGGTCCAGTCGTTTGAGAGAAGTTCAGTGACATACACACTCACAGAAGAATTATATATAATATACTAGCTGTCCCGGCAAACGTTTCTTTGCCATATTAAGTATATAAAGTATTTTTTTTAAATTTGGTCGAAGCGCTAACTGTCGGATAAACTAAAATTAAAATCCGAATTCGAATATTATTTAAAATTTGACACTGCGATGGCAGCCGACTGTCGGATCCAATGTAAAACATTCCAAAATCAACAACTACTAATAAATTAAAAATTAATTAAAAAAACATTGTCCAGCGGACAAAATTGTGAATCTAAACCATTCCCAGATCCCCTTGAACACACACAAAAAAAATCATCAAAATTGGTCCAGTCGTTTAGGAGGAGTTCAGTCACATACACACGCACACAAGAAATATTCTTCACGCCCAAATCGCTGAACCTATTTTTCTGAAATTTGGTATGAAGATACTTTGAGTCTCGGGAAAGGACATAGACTACTTTCTATTCTGAAAAATGTACGGTTCCCAATAAACAAATTTTGGCGCCACGGAGTTGCGGGCGGTATCTAAATTATTTGAAGTACATCAAATAATAATCATAATATTATGTAAATACAGATACACTGTCTGAAACACAAAAGACTCAAGATGGTAATATGTGAGAGGGGTAAAAGTTTATTAAAACTAGAATATTATTTCAACTAGCCGTTTCCCACGCATTAGTTCGCTAAGGTCTCGGTCAATGATATAACAGGAAATTCGACGCTTAATTTTTAGACTAAAATATTTCTGTTTTAAGTACTTATGTTTTAATAAGTTGAATGCGCTGACTTTTGACTTGAGCATTTTTTTTTTATTTAGACTACAGAAGCAGAACGATTTAAGTATTTTGTGAAGATAAATAATATAAAATATTAGTAAGGACAATGGACATAATAATGCTACTAATTTCAATGTCATTTGCCATGGAAAAACGAATACAAATCAAACTTCATATTTTTGTTAACAATCTTACTGCTGCACTCAGACTCATAAGATGCATATTTTAATGATGAATAAACTTCGATTTAATGAAGAGTTTGACAGATCATGTGTATGTATAATGTCAAAATCTTCATTTAATTAAGTACAGTTAATAATTAACTTATATTCGTCTCTAAGTGCAGTGGCTCTGAATAGAGAAGATTAAAAATGTAAGTAGGTATGTACATTAACCTGCAAGTATAAACTTTACGTGTTAAATCAGTTAACTCATTCAAGGACTGCGTTAATTCATTACTACGTTACCGCATAATATAATTACATAAGCCGGACCAATAAGGCGCGTAACACTTGCTGTATCGATATCGCTTTCATAAACGAAAGTCAAACTTGCCACTTTGATATTACATACTTAAGGGGGCGACTAACCCAAAATTTTCGATTTTATAATTCATTTTTATACTTGAAATTAAGCCCCGAATTGTTTTATTTTCTACAATTAGATACTACATTATATTTCCAAGAATTCAATCTGAGCAAAAACACGATATCTTATCTGGATAGAAAAAAATCACAAATATAATACATCTTATTTTCACGAATTTTTCATTTATTGCCATAACTTTGCATATAACTAAGTGAATATATTAACACATTGTATAAAATTTCTATTATTGAGAACTGACCTAGCGGATTTTTAAAATGTTGTATATTTATCGAGTTATTGAGAAAAAACTAATATGGCGATGAATCCACGTCGTCCTTTTTCACCTCACATATGAAAGACGGGCGTGAGTGTGAAGAGAGAAGGACGATGTTTGATTTTTTGGGTTAATCGTCCTCTTAATATTATGTTCAAGGATTTCTTATATGATATTTTATGAGTTTTTTAGTTTTGAATTCCAACTTAAAAAAAATTATACTCGAGTCTCTACTTAAGAGACACGTGTTGAAAGTTTGCGTGTAGGTATATATTATGTCTATGGCTAATGGCATTGTATCTCTATTTTGTTTAAAAGTGGAAGCGAAAAAAAAATACAGGTAATTTATTAATGCTGGAATTCCAGATTCCATGCATGGAATGGCATGCTGGAATCTGGATACAGGCTTTGACCTATTAAAATAGACATTTCGATATATGCACTGGCCACTGACTACTCTCTGCATTCTTATTTATACCATGCTATGGAGTATGGGTATTGGCCATTGGGTAGCAGTAATGGTACAATGTCCCAACGGAAATCAAAACTGCGACCTCGGTTCCACTCATTGTTGATCGATCAATAGACGATCAGATTCTTTGTTTTATACTTACCTTGGTTAAGTACCTGCGTGTTATAAATGATTAACTTTAACTATTTATAAAGCAGTTAGTAAATCTGTGAAATATCAAACATTTAGACTTAGCTGTTTCATCCAAAAGTTGCCTTTGATTTGACAAAAACCGACATTTGAACACTAGCTATGGTTAAGAGCCTACTGTGAAAACGCTAGCCCCGCCTGCACACTAAGCTATCCTCCAATCGTGATACAATAATTCCATGAATCGTGCTCCCGGGCAATGTGCTTTAGGCTGCAGCTAATAGTGAACAATATCGCATAACGACGGTTCCCGCATTAAAACACGAAAGTAAAGGACGTAAGTCCCAAAACTGTTTTTTGATGATTATTGATTACTTAATAACTAAATACCATACTAATATTTTCCTTTAGCTATGATTTCATGTATATATATATAAGTGTGTGATTGTAGTAGTGCAAGTTATTTAATGATAGTAACTCAATAAGTGTAACTGATATTTGTTGAAATGTCCAAAAAGATTCATAATTTCGAAAAATAAAACTATCGAGTCAAAATAAGTGAATCGTGTTTTCCATTAGCTAAGTATCAGATAAATATACAATGATTAAATAAATCTCAATTTCATTTTAGTCAATCGTCTTCCGGGATCGTAATACTAATTAGAAAACACAGCAAAATTGCACAGCCCGCTCTTAATACCTTGTGATTACAAATTATTTGTTGTCATGTCTCAGAGGCCAGAGCTCTCATAGAGTGGGGAGACAGTGCTCTCCGCGAATCAAATTAGCCAAAGATACTGTCTCGCCACTGTAGTCTCTACTCGGTAGGTGTAATTAAGATATATAAGCGTAGTAACGCGTTACTCGCCACACGCGACACTAAACTCCTTTACCTTCTAATACTAAAAAAATATTTTTACTACACGTTTTTATGACCAGAATACTCATTTGACGCCTACTTTACCGGCTAGTGTGTTTTATTACACATTTTATGAGAGGTCTTATCAGACGGTCTGTCTGCTTTTGGCGGGCATAAAATGTATTTAGCGTGCGCGCACGCATACGTAATTGGATACGTATGAACTCAATGAAGACGTGAGTGGAAGAACACGATAATTAACACTTTGGAACGTACGAACATTTACAATTTTTTTCCCTTATAAATATGAGCACACATTGTAACTTATCTTCTTCATCACCTGGCTTTTCATATCTGGCTACACATTATAATGCACAGTTTTTCTTTTTATTTCAAATCAATGATATTATATAAAAAAACTCAAAGCAGATATGTTACTACCGCGCGCGTTGTGAAGCCATTAAATACGGGCCAATTGACCCGTCTTTTGTATAGTCTGTCTCTTTTATGTAAATGTCATTTCGTATCTTTTGTTTCACTTATCTGTCAAATTTGACAATTGAATTTGAAAATTTTTCGGAAGCAATTTAAGCCGGAAAATAGTATGAACGTAACAGATCTGTATTTAGTTGAATATCATTGTTTCAAATCATTTTCCGGCCCTAAGGCTGCGTTTCCATCAGAGATGTGTTGCGAGGAGTGTGTTTTTAAGATCCAATAGAATCGCTGCGCTGAGCGAGGTCACATCAATGAAGTGATTCTATTGGTTCTCAAAAATACATTCCTCGCAACATAATATCTCTAGTGGAAACACAGCCTAAACCCCCATTTATGAAAAAAAAAACGTCAATTTTTTTAATGTTATTTATCGTGTTCATCCACTCACGTCTTCTTTCGTAACGCACCACACACGATAACTTTTAATTACTACATTCATAAATAGCCGCGTACTGACCAAGCGAGCAGCCGCGCTGCCTCGCCCGAGCGTGCCGCGGCCGAGCCAAAAGTTGCCGGTTTTTGGTCGATGCTCAAAGGCGCCTCGGACGTTTGCCGCGCACTAACACGTACTGACCGACCGAGCAAATGCGCGTGAGGCTGCCGCAGCGAGGCGGCTCGCTTGGTCAGTACGCGGCTATAGCCGTGACTGATTTATATATCGTCTATTCTACCTTGACTATTATAAAAATTTTTTGCTGTATCTATGCCCACAACTCAGTTGCAACTTGCAGCGAAATTAGATTATCGCGCGGGAAACATACATTTTGCCAAGATAAAAACTATCACGTCATGTCCTTTCTCGTTCAGCAGTTTAAGCGTGAAGAAGTCATAGACAAAGAGACACACTTTCATAATAAAAAAAGTGTGTCAGCTCCGACGCACGACTGGAGTTTACGAGTATCTAACCATACGCAAAAAGAGTTTATTCAACTGAAAAAAGATTAATATCATATGAAATCAGATGTTCCGGCAATATTATCTACACCCCTTTCTGCCATAGTTATTTCAAAATACTATTTTCTTAATTCTAAGGCCAGAATCGAATAGAGGAGAAAAATCCAGCAAGATCAAGGCGAAGAAACTCATATCCAGGACAAATAGTTGCTGAGTTACAAGCATTCAAACTTTGACATTGACAGCTCGGCAACTGTCAAACGTTGAACAAAAGCGGCCATAACTCAGCTTCCAAAAGGCCTAGAGGAACGGGGTTTCTTCTAACATCAAAGGCAACACCTCGGCTACCCCCTCCCTGAATTTGAACTAAATCAGGGACATCAATTTTTTTTTTTCTCAATTCTAAGGCCAGAATCGAATAGAGGAGAAAAATCCAGGAAGATCAAGCCGAAGAAACCCATATCCAGGACAAATAGTTGCCGAGTTACAAGCATTCAAACTTTGACATTGACAGCTCGGCAACTGTCAAACGTCTTACTAAAGTAGCCATAACTCCGCTCCCAATAGGCCTAGAAGAACGGGGTTTCTTCTAACATCAAAGGCAACACCTCGGCTACCCCCTCCCCGAATTTGAAATAATTATATAATTATATTATTATATTATTTTATTTAATATTATAATATAATTATATAATAATATAATATAATTATATGATAATATAATATAATTATATTATTTTATATTTATACCTTTATGGTCTTAATATACTCACAGCCAAATTAGAAAGTTTCCGTCGTCCAAAAACGTGACACATTTTCGTTACTTGTTAGCAGGTTTTACCCTTCGGATTTTTCTCATACCGGGCGCCTTATATATTATGAAAATCGATTCTTAAGGAGTAAACTCCAATAATAATATTAATAAAGTTTATAATGCTTTAAAGTTTAAATCGTCCATGACTAACATTGTCGGGCATTAAAAGGAAAAAAAATCCAATACTAATTTCTGTTAGCTATGGCCTAATTTTTGTCTTAGTTAGAACAGCTAAGACTGTAATAAGCTTTGATAATTGATTAAACGTATCGAAATTTTTTTTCCACAATTATCCATATAAACTATAAAGTAACTTTTATAAGACGACCAAAATACATACCTAATATTCTTTATGTGCGCTATGCAATTCACACCGTGAAATATAACTACGCAAAAACCTTGCCATGGTCATAACAATAATAATATGTTAATCTAAGAACGTGTTACAAATAATAATGTTTGCAAAATAATAGCTAGTTATATTGTTTCTTAAATCAATTGAGGCTAATAAATGCTATTTACTGCTAAATATTTAAAGATATTGGCATCATTTGTGCATCCAATAGGCAGCATCACAATAAATCTGATCTCTTCACGCCCAAATCTCTGAACCGATTTTGCAGGTATGTAGCTATACTTTGAGTCCCGGGAAAGGACGCAGAATACTTTCTATCCCGGAAAAATGTGCGGTTCCCGCACAATAAGCAAGTGTTCGCGCAACAGAGTTGCGGGCATCATGTATGCGCCCCAACGCAACGTAAAGACGCCGAAAGCGGATTAAAAACGTATTTTCCAATGACGTTTGCGATTTGTTTAGACTGCATGAAGATTACTCATGCAGTCCAAACAAATCGCAGTAACACAAGGTAATAGGGCGCCTTTGAAACCAAATTAGCTCAACACAGATATGTGTACGAGTCTGCGGTGGGAACATGTTAGTTTTAAGCTACCTTATATTATCTCAAATCACGCTTAAGAGCCCGTACTCTCTTTTTAACCGACTTCCAAAAAACGAGGAGGTTATATGTTCGGCTGTGGATTTTCTTTTTATTTTTTATTCTATTTTTTTTATTTTTTTTATTTTTTTTTGTATGTTCAACGATTACTCCGTCGTTTGTGAACCGATTTTCGAAATTTTTATTTTGTTGTATTAGGTTTCACTCCAATTTGGTACCATGTTCACAAAGGTGGTGACCTGATGATGGGATCCAGGAGTAATCGAGGGAACTCCTCGAAATTTATATGGAAACATATGGTAATTTTAGTTTTGTGTGAAGTGTACTAAGAATATGCTACCAAAAAGTCAAATATTGGGTCAAGGTATACCATGGTTTCGAAGATGCTGAGAGAACTCCTGACTCCTTATAGATACACGTTTGGGAGTTTTGGCGTTGTTTTAAAAACAGAAAGCATATTATGCTACCACGCAATTAAAATTTATCATCATCATCATCATCATCATCATCAATGTCTCATGGGCCATGGCACAAAATAGGTAATAGTACAACTTACAAGGCATAGGTATGGATACAATAATAATTATTATGTACATAACAACACCAATTATTAATATAGGCTGTTTATACACGGCGGTCGGTGCGTCGTCGCCGCACGCCGCCGCGCGCCGGGCGGCGTTTGCGTAAACATCGCGGCATTGCGTCGTACCTATTCAAGTTCTAATGTCAGGTAATGCCGCGCTGCGAGCATTTTGAGTGTCATAATATGATTTTAAACTTTATCTTCATTAATGTAGTACAATATAGTATCACTTGAGAAAGGCGCAGGCGGCCGCGAGGCCGGCTTTCCAAGTTTCTCATGCGATAGTACTATGTATTACAATAATGAAGGTAAAGATTAATATCATAATATTATTATGACACTGAAAATATACTAGCCGCGCCGCTGGGTGTGATTCGGCTCATCCTTCGATCGCGGGTTCTTGGAAATCCATTGTTCTGGCGGCCGCTTTGGAGTTGAAGCGTTAAATTGTTAAATTACCTAGCACGCATAGGGTTGTGTTCACTTAGATTTTTTTAAATGTATTATTTAAATTTATCTACCTGATATTTGGGCCTTGGGGTATTACAAATTGTAATAAGATACGTAGAATAACTAGTACCACCGACGACCACTTATAAACTCGCGGACTATGACGGAGGTCATCTTGGAGGGTTAAATCAAAATGTTGACAATTCAAATTTCAATACTCACTGCTCACACCAATGGTGACACATTTCTGATTTCACACAGCCGATACAACTATATAAAACTCCTACGTACAAGCGATACTGCGATTCAGGAGCACCTCAGCGAAACCTAATGGAATACATCGTGTAACTAAAACTATATGAACAACAATCGGAGTTCGGACTAGCGATAGCGCCGACAGAGCGCCTCAATGACATATAGTGAAGACAATATAAAACTATTTTTTATACAATGTAAATTGGCACTAATTATAGTTTATCTACTAGGTAACTAAAAAGAGTGAAATTATTATTTTTAACAAAAAATTAAAACCGACTTCCAAGGTAAAAACAATAATAACATTCTTATAATATGAACTAAAAACTAATAAAAAGTATTAAATAATTTTCCTCTCTAAATGTGCCTTTTTCCGAATTCAGCTAAACCTCAACTATTTCTGTACTCAACCTTCATAATTTTGAAGTCGGTGCCAGTTCCATAAGTTTCAAATTTTATGTCAAAGAAAATATAAAGATTCCGCTATATCTGGTACCGACTTCAAAATGATGAAGGTTGAGTACAGAAATAGTTGAGGTTTAGCTGAATTCGGAAAAAGGCACATTTAGAGAGGAAAATTATTTAATACTTTTTAGTTTTTAGTTCATATTATAAGAATGTTATTATTGTTTTTACCTTGGAAGTCGGTTTTAATTTTTTGTTAAAAATAATAATCTACTGCTCTCTTCACACTCACGCCCGTCTTTCATATGCCAGGTGAAATAGGACGATCGCCAAGTTAGCGGGCAGTTTATTCTGTTTTTTAAAGGGTTTTTTATATGAAAGTGGTAAAAAGTAATTCCAACATTGTATAGACGACTTTCTCAACAGTACATTGTATTTTTTTCATATACCGTTAAGACGTCAATACAATCCATAAAAAGGTGATATTCTAAACCTTTTACAGCAAAAATCACAAAACTGTCGCGGGTTTGAGTTGGATTATTTAAAGATACTTAAAAAGAATAAAAAATCTAGCTGCAACATTAGATTATAATTGAAATGATCTTACATGCTGTGCATTAAAACTTATAGAAATACTGTATTTTAACTGTTAAATCACGTCTGTTAAATGAGCGAAATCGGCAAAATTTCGTATACGGACTCTTAAGTGTATGTGTTCAATTTGGGCTGTAGAGCATAAAGGTGGTTTACTGTACATTTTTATTGTGTTATGATCTACGTTATGATATAGTCAAGCATAGTTAACTTCTTAGAATCTTTATTGATTCTCGTATTTGTTATCATTTTATCGTCGAATGTCAATAGTCAAGTTCATTGCAGGAAGCCGCGCCCTTCGAGTTATATTAGGGTAGAACTATCTCTGATAAGGCAAGGCGTGTCCATTAGTAAGCCATAATCTTACGTACATAAAACAAGTCAAAATATTCTTCTAATAATTTCGTTTGAGTCACATTATGTAGACACTTTTCTTGATAAAAAAATCTACTTAATACTTTTATAATATAAAATATTGTACTAGATAACCTCCGCAACTTCGTAGCGCCAAAATTAGTTTATTGCGAGGGAACCGTATAATTATTTTCCTCAAAAAAGTCCTTTTCCGGGACTCAAAATATCTCCATACCAAATTTCATCAAAATCGGTTCAGAGGTTTGGGCGTGAAGAGATAACAGACCGACAAACTCGCTTTCGCATTTAGAATATTAGTAACTAGCGACCCGCCCCGGCGTCGCACGGGTATAAAATATATAGCCACTGAAAAAAATATTAAATATAGCCTATAGCCTTCCTCAATAAATGGGCTATCTAACACTGAAAGAATTTTTTAAATCGAACCAGTAGTTCCTGAGATTAGCGCGTTCAAGTTAGCCCTTTCAAATAATTTTCCCCGTTTTTTCCATATTTTCCTCTATTTCTTCGCTTCTTTTAATCTTAGCGTGATAAAATATAGCCTATAACCTTCCTCGATAAGTGGGCTATCTAACACTGAAAGAATTATCAAAATCCGTTGCGTAGTTTTAAAGATCAAAGGGAACAAAGGGACATGAGGGAAAAAAGTGACTTCATTTTATAATAAGTAATAAAGATATGGGTATGGTATGACTATAAGTACATATTTTTTTTAAGAAATTGTCATTGCTAATAGAAACCGTTTTACGTTTTCACGCCAAAATCTCTCTACTTTTCAGAGCTTTCTCTCTATATTGAGATAGAAAGATAATCTGAATATGAATTGCTAAAAAATACAACTCTTTACAGATTCAACACCCAACGGAATTACCGACGAGATACAACTACGTAAGCGACGCACCATTGAATCAACGCAACCGTCGTCAACGCGTGCTGGCAACAACGCCAGCAAACACTTCAACTACAACAAACTCATCAACGACAGAGCGTCGCTACAACAGGAGCTAAGAAACACAAGTACGCCACTACGACAGGAAAACGTTTCGAGAAGTGTTCGAGACACGTATTCGATGAGCCAAGGTAAGATTATACCCATCAATCCCTAAGCGGCATCCGGCTGTCGCATAACAATTTAAAATCTATTGTGTCTGCGATTCCCAGATAGATGTATTGATAATGTCGAAACTTAGTTTGTTCCGTCGGCAACAACGGCAGCAAGCACTTGAACTACAACAAACTCATCAATGACATAGCGTTGCTACAACAGGAGTTAAGAAACTCTGGCACACCACTACGCTCAAACCGCTGAACTGATTTTGATTAAATTCTCATGCAGATAAATCTAGTCCCGGATATAATCCCAGAGTCCAAAATATTTCCATATACTTAGTTAATAAAAATAGCTTCAGCCGCATTGCGACCAAGAAACCAACAGACAAACAGATATACTTTTACAGTAATGCTTCAACTCCCAAACGGTCGATTTCGTTTTCGATTTGACCCCGAAAACAAAAGATTTCCAGGAATCCACGATCGAGGGATTAATAAGGATTGTACTTTTGTATTTGCAGTGCGCGAGGACCTGCTAATCGACCTGGATTTGCCGCCGATGCCGAACTTCTACTGGTCGCCGACCAAGTCCACGGATCCCAATGTTCACTCTATACTGGATGAGCCCATCGATGTACCTGAACTAGGTAGTTATGTGTTTTTTTTTCACTTTTTGAAGTGCTTTCAGCTTCTTTAGCGGCGTTGAGCACTTTTGTGGGATGGGTAAAAACTGTGAAACTCGCGTCAGATTCTCGTGCTGATCGATTCGATTAAAAAAATCGATTTTTTAAAAATCGTCTTTCATAAAAAATGGGTTAAAAATTTAATCGATTGTAAGGGTTTCGATTAATCAAAAAAAAAAAAAAGATTTTCAAAAGTCGATTTTCATAAAAAATGGGTTAAAAAAATAATGCACAATGTTAATAATCAAGTTTTCACTTCTGCCGGCACTCCCGGAGTGCAACCCGTCTTTTTTTTTTAATGTAACGGATAAGGACGCTTACAGACGAACCAACGTCTTGACGACGGCAGTCTGCCGTTAACAAATGCCGTCTACAAATGTAAAAAAAAAACAGCCACGGCCATCGACAAGTACCGTTTGTCTGTAAGAAGCCTAATGACAAAAAACAATATTATTAAACTATTGCGCCACAATGTAGATCGTTTTACTAATAAAGTGCACAGTCTGGATAACTTGACCAGTAACGAATAATAAAGGTTTAATTTTTAACAACTATATATATTTTATATAGTCCTAATTATTACTCTCATCAAAAAGTTAAAAAATAGTGTTTCATATAGCATAAGTTTTCAAGAAAACAGATTCAGAACTTCTCAGTAAATTAGATGCAATTTACATAAGGCTCGCTTTGACTTGTCGTCTGTACGACTTGTTATACGAATATACTAAAAGTCAAAACAAAATACAATAACGTAATGTTATGTTAAAATACTTCATTAACTGCCAATGTAGTGATATTTTCTACATATTTTCAGAACAAGACAACGTGATTATGGACTGGGGACAGCAAAGCGTCGAGAGTCTTCCCACTACCAGTTCTGAGGCACAAAACGCGCACAACTCACAGATATACGGAGCCAAGTCCTTGGACAACCTGAACACATCTAGTCAAGACCCTTTCGACACCAGCGAGCTATGGCCTAAAGACCAAAGACCGAACTACGATTTCGACGACCAAATCAAACAGGCGATCGAAGAATCTCTCAAATACTCGAATCCTTCCACAAGCACAGACACACAAGTTTACAATAATAGTGTGAATACGAGTGCCTCACAGGAGTTCACACCGAACAATTCTCAGTACTCGAATACGAATGACTTGAACGTTAAATCGTTCGCACAAATGTCTTTAGACGATAGAATATCCGAATCATTGAATCTCAGATCTAAGAATACTAATAGCGATAATGTTTACGGTAATAATGTGAGTGCTAACTATGGAAGCCAAAAAGCCGCTAGCACAAGTCAAGATTACAATGAGTTCCCGATCTACAGCAATTTTGACATGAACCCAGCTCAGCAGCAGCTTATATTAGAGACTAAAGACTACTATACTAAGTCATCCACGACTAACCAAAGCAACAACTACGAGAAAAACATTTACACGCCAAAATACGAGGGAGATAAGCTCAGGAATTTTGAGTGTCTAGAAAATTCCAAAAACTACTCTGCTCTGAAATATCAAAACGTACATTTTTATTCAAATTACGCGACAACTAGTGCTATGTATGATGAGGTTCATGATACGGCGAGCATCGCTAGCAATATATACAGCGAGATCGGCGAGGGGCCGAGTAGCTCGCAGGGGCCAACTTACTCTCAGAGGCCAAGTCACACTCAGGGGCCAAGTCACTCTCAGGGGCCAATTTACTCTCAAGGCCAAAATCGATTCGAAGCTACCGGTAGATACGAGGCCTCTAGTCAATCGCAGGGGCCCAGCCGATACGAGGCCCCCGGTCAAGGCCCCCGATACGAGGCTACTGCGACTCGTCTGTACGACGAAGTATACGAATCAACACCCCGCCCACACAGGCCGGCCCCTCCCTGCCCCTTAAAGCCCAAATAAGGCTAAAATGCCCTAGAATATAAATGTTTCTACCTGTTAGAGAATAATACAAGGATATACGTAAATCTAAATCTTATCGATGTTTATTTAAATTGCGTATTAATCTTTAATGTTGTGATGATTTAAAGATTATAGAAATATTGAAAGTAGAGGCCAAAATTATGTGAAATTGTATTACTAGGTGTGATAATTGTTGGTGCATTCGACCGCAAGTTAATCTTATATAAGAGATTTCAAATTATAATATTTTTAGCTTTTAAATGTTAAAAGTATACGGATACTATTTCTCTTTCGGTCGAATATGGAAGCTGGCTGCTTAAAATTGCCGTTAGACCACTCGTGGTTCATATTGTGTTATAAAACTACTGTACCTTATATCGAGACAGCTGATACAAATTATAGAAATTCATGTATAATTGATATTAAGATGTTACTCAATAGATAAGTTATTTAAAAAAAATACTTTGTCGTTCGCACAGCAGTTATTATAAGTTTAGAGTATCAGATTTATGACATAGGTGCTTCATTAATGTATCGATATAGATTTTTAACCGACTGTAATAATAATTATTAATATTAATTTCAACAAGGCTAGTCTTATCGCTTGCCTGAAAAGATTCTAGAAAAGGATACAAAGATGGATTTTTTAAAAGGAAATTCTACAATTATGTAGATTTTGAACGAACTCTTTTATAAAGTAACTTCTTGTCTTTATTATTTTGAAAAGTCTACTTTTATGTAGACTTTGTTTTAGTAAAAATTGTAAATATATTTTAGCTGTTCGATTTGGACAGCTTTTATAACTATTTTAGCCACAAAACAAAAGACAATACACATTTGTTTGTCCTATTAACATTAGATTTAGTTTCCAATAGAATATATCAAGGTACTGTTAATTTTACTAATACTCTGACAAAAACAACCGTTTTGTACCTGTTAGTAATAATTTTTTAGTATAGTTTTATGTTTTGAGCCATTGAAAAACTAAAATTAATTGTAAGTGATATTACGAATCTACAGCTCTATGCTCAATATTCAAAGTAAGCTATTTTTACTTCTTCTCATGTTATCCTCACATAGGTGTTGTTTGAGAGGTTAACCCACTCACATAGATGTTAGTCCTATGGTAATTATTGGTCCTGGTTAATTAAAACGTTTTGTACACCACAATAATAATATTTAAAAGTAAAAAAAAAAACTGTTATTCATTTTTTTTTTTGCAATGGAAAAGCCACTCTACAGACTGTCATTGGAAAGCGGTAAGCGTAGAGGAAATATTTTTGTGGTTTGTGTAGTGTAATATCGAATTAGGACCTAAGTATTTGAAGGCAGTATGTAAAAAGCATTTTTGTGCTTTTCTTTTAATTTATAGGAAAGTGACAGCTTAGACGCTTAAGTCTCGAAAAACTTTATCCATCATGTAACTAAAATATCCATCACACTTTTGGCAGCTTTTGGTTGGCGTCTAGGGTAGTTTAAATTCTACCTGATTTCGTCTTCTCGAATATTTCTCTATTTATTTTATTTTTAGTTAACTTGTAATTTAGGTCATAAAGTAACGTATTAATAAAGAATATTATTGATGTATATTGATGTAACTCATATAATTGATGTTAAATTCTACGGTAGAAATGAATAATATTTCTTCGTTATCTGATTGTAAAGACTGTTTAAACTTTATATACCCGGTCATTTTGATAGGGTCTATTTCCGCAGATCTGGGCTAATCATGTTAAAACTTTCGTTCGTATTTATTTTATAGGACTTTATCAAGCCATACCCAAGAAACATTTTAACCCAGATCTGTAAAAATCTAGAAGCGGCATGAAGTAAGATGAAAATTCTGATGTGACTGACTTCTTTGCAGCTCACATATGCAGCATAATATGTCCTAAAATCGACAAAGATCAATAGATATTAATATTATGGTCCTCTATAAAAATGCAAGTAAGTAAGTGCAATGCAAAAATGTGTTAAGGTTTATGTATAGGTTATAGGTAATAGCTTTAAAAAGCATTTTTATTACTTTTTAAAATTTAAATTGGCTAAATACCATAATAAACAGGGTGAAACAAAACTGAGTGATAATATAATATACTAATTATGGTGTGTCACAAATTTTTTTTGTGGTTTGTGTGGGCAAGCAACCCAGCGCGGGCCGCGGCGTCATGAATTTTCCCATACAGCTTGACAAGGCTTTAAATAAATGTACCTATGAGCGCTGCTGGTAAAGGAAAACTGTCAAAAATGACGTTTTTGTATGATAGAAGCGTTAGTTCCTTTTCTCGCCACGTTCATAAAAAGCCTTGCCGAACTGTACAAAAGTTGAAGAGAAAGTTCAGCGTTGCTACTTTCACAGTGAACTCTAAACAAGCGAAAGCGAAATATACACACCGTAAAGTATTATCTTTTATCACTTACTTTTGTTACACCCCGTATAATCGATACAAGGATCGAAAGAAAAAGCTGTTAATCGACGATTAACTTTGAACGGCGTTGGTAAGATCAGGCCATCTAATAGGCTTTGCCTGCAAACTTGCGAAGTCAACATACCCTAAGAAGATTATGAATACAACATGTGCAAGTTATGTAACTTGGTTATAACTTGTAAAACCATATTGGTTTACTTTGTAAAGATTGATGTTGATAGTTATAAACTTTAACGACCGGTTTCTATTTTTTTGGCATAGGTTTTCATCTTTTCAATAACTTTAAACTAACGTTAAAACATTCACAAATCAATAAGGATTAGAACCGATGAATAGATATATTCCTGTCAAAAACTGTAGAAGCCATTAAATAGAAAAACTCTATATTGACTACTTATAGTAATCTTCTGAAATATTTTACGTGTCTACAAACTTACTATGTTAATGTGATGCATTTTGATGTTTACTACAATTTTTTTTGATAGCTGGAACAGTTATTTATTTATTATTTATTTACATAATAAATAATAAATAAATAACTACTTAGACGTGGGAGAGCCATGCTTCGGCACGAATGGGCCGGCTCGACCGGAGAAATACCACGTCCTCACAGAAAACCGGCGTGAAACAGCGCTTGCGCTGTGTTTCGCCGAGTGAGTGAGTTTACCGGAGGCCCAATCCCTTACCCTTTTCCCTTCCCTACCCTTTTCTATTTCCTTCCCTACCCTCCCCTATTACCCCTTAAAAGGCCGGCAACGCACCTGCAGCTCTTCTGATGCTGCGAGTGTCCATGGGCGACGGAAGTTGCTTTCCATCAGGTGACCCGTTTGCTCGTTTGCCCCCTTATTGCATAAAAAAAAAAAAAAAAAACATAGCGGAAATCTTATTCGCATTTGCTATCTTTGTTATGTTGAAATATTCACTTGACAGACAAGGATAGAAATTGTGTTTATGATATCCACTCACTGACCTCCATTAAACAAGTACGCTGTACCTATGATACCCTTTGAAATGACAGCTGTTTTCTGTGCCTATTTGAAGTGGAATCAGCGCCCCCAAAATCGGGGAAAGAGAACTAAATCTGACGTAAACATGACGTTTAAGTCGCCATATTGGCGCTGATAGCAGTAGTGGGAGTACTTGGAACTAATACTAGTTTCTACCACCGTAGTGATTATACTCTTTGGTTTCTAGTTTCTACAACCAATAGCGATTGAGCGACCATTTGCAAGTTATTTAGTTCTCTTCCCCCGATTTTGGGAGCGCTGATTCCGCTTCAAATAGACACAAAAAATAGCTGTCATTTCAAAGGGTATCATAGGTCCGGCGTACTTTTTTAATGGAGTCAGTGTAACCACTGTCCCTCTTACTAATAAAAATGTTTTCGAAGTGTACCAGCGTCACTAAACCTTCAAGGCTTGTTGTTCTTGTCTTTCATGTAACTTTTTCAATGTGTCGGATAAGGACAAGTTAACTTTGTGTAGTTATTCTCTGTTAAATGTTTTTATTAGTAAGTGGAAAAATGTATTATTACAAGACATCACACAACGACATTACTTCGAGATTTGTATATATTTACTAACCAAATGTATAGTACTAACAGAAACTATGTTTTGTATTATAACTGGAGATTAATAAAACATAATTGTCCTGTAAAAGTATTTTAATGTAAACCTATAACAATATTATTTTAAAAATTAGTTTATGTGTTTTAATGGCACAGTTGTGCTTTAGAAATATTTGAAAATGAATCATAATAAAAATACTATCATTATTGTAATTAGGAATCCTGAAGAAGCGGGCGCCTAGCCGATCAATTTTATTGTGCAATATCGCGTAAAGTGATTTATGAGAAGATAAATTATTGACCGTCTAGGGTTGACAGATGATAATATTAAACGCGCCCGCCTTTTATTCTTATTGTCAAATAAGTTTTGGAACGGAGTTCCTTATCGCGCGTTGCGAAAGGGGGCTAGACCGAAAAAGTTGTAACGACACTTTTTTATTAGTATCTGCATGGTATTCAATAAACTATTGATCAATATTATTGTAGGTCTAGGGGCCCGCTAAGATTATCTTTAGTAGATAACAATCAATTTAATAGACACTGAATAATCTAGTTTACATTACAGGTCAAACTTACTTTCTTGTTCTCTTTAAACTTTAAAAGTAATTCAGTAGGATAGTTGGAAAGTGCCGTTAATACAGAAAATGTTTTTAGTTTGCAAGAATCTTGCGAAGTTTCTTGATTACCGAAGATTGAAAGTTCTTGTGCACACGGTTCTTACAATACTTTTCCGGAGGGACAGTTTATAAAGACAGAAATGCAAATGATGGTAAGATATTACTAGTTTTTTAAAATTATATTATTATGAATAGATGAATCCCGCAACTTCGTTGTGCCAAAAGTAGTTTATCGCGGGGGAACCGTACATTTATTCCGAATAAAAAGTATGCTATGTCCTTTCCCGGGACTCAAAGTATCTCCATACCATTTCAGCACAATCGGTTCTGCAGTTTGGGCGTGAAGAGGTAACAGACAGACTGACAGAAAAACATTCGCATTTACAATATTAGTATGGATATTGTTAAGACTGCACTTCACACTGATATAAATGTGAAAGTGTATCTCTCGATATGATTGTTATGTTTGTCGGTCTGTTACCACTTGAAACGTAAAAGCGCTTAACCGATTTTAATTCTATTTCCTATACCTACGCGTTTTTTTTATCCCGCAAAAATATTAAACTTTCATCACGAGACCGATATAAGTTATAAGTAAGTTATAACACTGTTTTCATATACGAGTGAAAACCTTTGTCCCTGTGACTGGCATTTTGCAAGTGACATCCCATTTTAGGTCGGCCAGCTGTAGCCCTAGCACGGCGACCGGTGGAAATGCGAAAGTATAGACAAACTGTGGAGATAAACTTAAGGTGGCGTTCCAATCTTTTTTCGTTCCGAAAAATTCAATTAAAATACCACTTTATGACAGACTATAGTCCTAAAAATTCAAATAATATCTTACTTTATGACATATACTATAGTCTGTAATAAAGTAGCATTAATAATTGAATTTTTGTCGGTCGCGATTAGCCGCGGTTAAGATCGGAACGGCACCTTAAGTTTATGTCCACTGCAGTTTGTCTATACTTTCGCATTTCTACTGGTCGCCGTGCTAGGGCTACAGGTAGCCAGTTGGACGATATAACATGTCAAAAACACAATAAAAGTATGAACCCCTGTTACTGTCGAGAGCATGAAGCGTTACACATCAACTGTGTAGATACCTACCTACACTTTAGAAGTCTTTGCCTCGATGACGACTGTAATAAGAACGGTTCTAACATCAATATCTATACTAATACTAGCTGTCCCGGCAAACGTTTCTTTGCCATATTATATAAAGTATATCGCCCTGTATATTATATATAAAATAAAATAAAATAAAATAGATATATATATATATTATATTGCCGGGACAGCTTACTAGCTGTCCCGGCAAACGTTGATAATAGATAATAAACGGCAAAAATAGATACTTCTATAATATATTATAATTTATAATTAGATTATAATTGGGAAGAGTTTGTTTGTTTGTTTGAAGGCGCTAATCTCAGGAACTACTGGTCCGATTTAAAAAATTCTTTCAGTGTTAGATAGCGCAGTTATCGAGGAAGGCTGTAGGCTATATTTTATCACGCTAAGACTAACAGAAGCGAAGGAATAGAGGAAAATGTGGAAAAAAGGGGGAAAATATTTTAAAGGGATTATATGAACGCGCTAATCTCAGGAACTACTGATCTGATTTGAAAAATTCTTTCAGTGTTAGATAGCGCAGTTATCGAGAAAGTCTATAAGCTATATTAATTTTATCACGCTTAGACTTATAGGAGCGAAAAAATATAGGAAAATATAGAAAAAACTGGAGAAATTATTTGTAAGGGCTTATCTCACGAACTACTAGAGCATTTTTTCTGTTATTTGGGTCAGATAAGAAGTAGACCACGTGAAGGATCATAGGCTTTTTTTGTAGACGAATTTGTCTGTGAACAGTGAAATATCTTAATTACGCGGGCGAAGCCGCACGGAACGTCTAGTTAATGTATAAAACTATACAACATATTTTGTTCTCCCTTGGCGACGCCCTTGATTAGTATTAAAGAGGGACAAATAAAGTAAATGAAAAACGTTTAACGTGGGAGTTTTATAAAATAACCTACCTACGTCATATTAAAGCTACAACCTACGTACTCGTAGCGTAGGTTGTAGGCTGTAGCTTACGTACGTGAAGCTTACAATATTAGGTATTAAATTGTATTTTGAAGATAAAGCTTTACGTAATCATACAGAGTTATAGGTACCTACAAGACATATTATCTTGCATTAAAATAGCGGCAGCAACCTATTCTAATATATTCGTACGGGCAGGCGTGATCCGAGGGATCGAAATCTAAGGTAAAATTGAAAAATCTCAAAATCTTGCCTAATAATAAAAGGGGGAAATTTTATAAAATACGTCCCCTACACCAACAATACTCTCAAATTCAGGCGACTCGTTATAAAATCCAACCCATATTATAAGGAAATTTTTGCCAATAATTTTTAGTAGGTATACTCTCTATAGGAAGGGGTCCTATAGAGAGTATACCTACCTCCTCCAAAATTTCAGGCTGCGACCGCGCCTGCGTACGGGGCAAGATTTTCTCAAGATCTTTAACTGAAGTTCTCTAAGTATATAATTATTAATTAACTTGCCGCTAGTTTACTTTGCAATAAAATTACCTGTGATGCAATCCTATTAAAACACCTCACGAAGTAGCCGTCTTTAGGCTTCAATACGAGTATAACCCTAGAATTTAAGAGCCAATATAAAAGAACATAAAGTATGTAGAGTTCATGTATTATTTGTATGCGGGAGGAGGCGGGAGGCTGCGTCGCCCACGCGCCTCGAGTGACGTCACGTACGACACCAATTAAAAATACCTTCGGGAATGCTTTTCTGAATATTTATCATTCAATTCTTCATAGTTATTTAACTTTTAATTGGATTTGATATTAGTAAGACCAAACAAATTATAAGTAAATAATTAGTTTCAGCAAAAACTATTAAAACTGATTAGCCTTTAAACTCAGTTTAAACACACTAACATTCACCTCTAGACATTAACTAATATCTCTATGCTAATATTATAATCACTTAAATATAGTTTGATTTCCAAAAAAGATGATAAGTAAGTTAATAATAGGTATAATCTATACTTATTATAAAACAAAGTAACTTTTTTCCCTCATGTCCTTTGGATTTTGATAATTCTTTCAGTGTTAGATAGCCCATTTATCGAGGAAGGTTACAGGCTATATTTTATCACGCTAAGATTAATAGAAGCGAAGAAATAGAGGAAAATGTAGAAAAAACGGGGAAATTATTTGAAAGGGCTAACTTGAACGCGCTAATCTCAGGAACTGCTGGACCGATTTGAAAAATTATTTCAGTATTAGATAGCCCATTTGTTGAGGAAGGCTATAGGCTATATTTTATCACGCTAAGACTAATAGGAGAATGTGGAAAAAAACGGGGGAAATTATTTGAAAGAGTTTATCTCGCGAACTACTGGAGCATTTTTTATGTTATTTGACACAGATAAGAAGTAGACCACATGAAGGATCGTGATAGGCTATCGATTTTAATCATTTTTTCAGTTACTATAATATAATATAAGTAATATAATTTTATATTTTATACCCGTGCGACGCCGTACTAGTAATATTATATTTGTAAATTACCATCTTTTTTTGTATTTTTATAAGTAGAATACACTTACATAATATGCATAATAAACATGCATATTATAGAAATTGTATCTTCATATTATGGGTACATGTTAAAAATATTATTTCTAGCTCTTCAATCTCTAGCTATCACATAATTATTATTATTTTTAACAAAAAATTAAAACCGACTTCCAAGGTAAAAACAATATTAACTAAAAAGTATTAAATAATTTTTGCTATCTAATAGTGCCTTTTTCCGAATTCGGCTAAACCTTGACCATTTCTGTACTCAATCTTCATTATTTTGAAGTCGGTACCAGATAGCTGAATCTTCAGTCCTCTGACAGAATATTTGAAACTTTTGGAACTGGCACCGACTTCAAAATTATGAAGATTGAGTACAGAAATGGTCAAGGTTTAGCCGAATTCGGAAAAAGGCACTATTAGATAGCAAAAATTATTTAATACTTTTTAGTTAATATTGTTTTTACCTTGGAAGTCGGTTTTAATTTTTTGTTAAAAATAATAATAATTTCACTCTTTTTAGTTAGACTAGTAGGTAAACCTTCGCGTATATTTTACGTATCTTATTACACAGTTCACACTCACAAAATAATATATTATCAGTGAAGTGAACATATTGTGCTAAGTAATTTAACAATTTTAATACTTCAAACCCCAAGCGGTCACCGGCGATTGCGATAACAATAGAAAGGCTATTGTGTCTCGTTTTTCCACGATCCAAGGATCTATCAGATAAAAAATTGTATAAACTTGCATAGGATGTAGCGTAGCTACTCATCTAATATATAAAATTCTCGTGTCACAGTTTTCGTTGCCATACTCCTCGGAAACGGCTTGACTGATTCTCATGAAATTATGTGAGCATATTGTGAGGATATTGGTCTGAGAATCGGCCAACATCTATTTTTCATACCAAAAATTATTTATATGGCAAAACAACATTTGCCGGGACAGCTAGTAAAATAATATAATATTATCATAATTATTGACAGCTGTTCTTGTAATCAAGAATTCAATTTCAAATCCATTCAAATCGATACTTAGTGCGCCATCTATCGATTAATAAGTTTAACTAATTAAAAAGACACTTATTGACTTTGTTTTGTTTAAATGCTCTTTTTAAAATAACTTTATTTTAATTCTATATTTTGTCTATTAAAATTTTATAAAGTAGTTAGTATAGTATTCGATCTGTATATAAAGTAGTAAAGTATATTCGATCTGGCGTCTTCCGCCACGCGCCACGCGCGGCGCCGCGATACCGTCGCCACCGCGGCGCTGACCGGTGTATATTTAAACAAAGTGTTGTTATACAGTATAAAATTATTATTATTATTAGTATATCCACACCTATGCCTTGTACTATTATCTATTCTGTGCCATGAGAGATTGGTGACCTTAACACGACGTGGTAATGATGAAGACGATGATGATGATGATGATGACGATGATGATTATGATGATGAATATGAGTTGCATAGTAGCATATGCTTTCTGTTCTTAAAACAACGCCGAAACTCCCAAACGTGTATCTATAAGGAGTCAGGAGTTCTCTCAGCATCTTCGAAACCATGGTATACCTTGACCCAATATTTGACTTTTTGGTAGCATATTCTTAGTACACTTCACATAAAACCAAAATCACCATATGTTTCCATATAAATTTCGAGGAGTTCCCTCGATTACTCCTGGATCCCATCATCAGGTCACCACTTTGTGAACATGGTACCAAATTGGAGTAAAACCAAATACAACAAAGCAAAAATTTCGAAAATCGGTTCACAAACGGCGGAGTAATCGTTGAACATACAAAAAAAAAAAATAAAAAAAAAAAAAAAAAAAAAAAAAAAATATCCACAGCCGAACATATAACCTCCTCGTTTTTTGGAAGTCGGTTAAAAACTATATTTAAGATAGTTAACCTATTAATTAACAGCTAGTAAACATAAAACTCCAATTGCCATAATTGGTTTAATACAGTCTATTTATAACGATGTTAAGTGCAGCCTTGGTTCTGACGTTGACAAACGGCGACCCAAATGTTGATAATAATCTAACAAGTATAACGACACCTTTCAGGGATAAGCGAAAGGGCTTTTTGTTAGGACATTCCATTTCTGTCTACACTCAAAATGACATTTAAAATCAAGCATCTTAGGCTTCGTCCACATTTGTATCATTTGCGCGATCAGATCTCCGATCAGATCTCCGTCGCGTATCATTGAAGCCTATCAAAATGATACACGTATCATGATATCGTTCGGTAGAATGATCTAACATACGTCCACACTATGATACGTATACTTAATGATACGGCGCGATGATCGCGACGGAGATCTGATCGGAGATCTGATCGCGCAAATGATACAAATGTGGACACACCTTTACAAGACGTTTACGTTCGGTATCAAATTGACATTGAGAGAACTGAGAAGGCTGTGAATTCTACGGTCTACCCTACCTCAGATATGAAATACTTAAGAAGTGCTAGATAGATATAGATTAGAACGTGCCATTTTTACTATCTTATGTAAACCATAAACGTATGATGCTAAAGACCAACAAAGAGTGCGAGAGAGAAGAAAATCAGTTATGGAATTTTAACAAGATGAAAAGAGAGAGGCAGTCTAATGAAAACTTTAACCACTTTCATTTGACAGGTCGTCAACAAGTCGTCACCCGTTTTTATGCCCTTTCGGTATTTGCAATTTATTGTTTAAATCCTTTATTATTTTCATCAAATACCATTAAGTACATATAAAAATGGTAACTTGTTCTGTGAGTGATTGCAGTGTAAATCATAAGAAAAATCCTGAAAAATATACATTTCACAGGTAATTAATCTTTATGTCCTAATTGCTACGATGTGTTTATTTTCGCTATATTCTGTCTTTAGTTCTCTATTTCAAATAAAATATTGTGAATCCTCCCTTTTACTTTCATATTTTGCGTAACTTAAGGTATTATTGTTCTTATATTACACAAATTTTGAAGAAAAAATTTTCATCCAATTTTTTTACATATACGCTAGTGCTTGAATCAAATTTATCGATATGCTTATCGATATTTTACAATAACATAAACTAAAATAAAAATCATTTACCTTTATATTTATCACCTTATTAAGGACATATTATCTTATTTTAACGATTATTTTTAAATAATAATAATCTTTTGACATACCTAGTATAAAATCAAGGTTTCACAGATCAGTCACTTGAATCTAATACTCATTGAATGCAGCTTTCATTTATATAAAATAAATTGCACCCATGCAAAGCTGTTTGCTTGTTCATAATCATTTAATAATAATAATAATAATATTCTTTATTTGCATAAATATGGTACAATATGGTGTTACTATTCTAGCAGTGTTTCACATATTTTGGCAATTTTCTCGACGTGCAAATGTTAATTTAGGATACAGTTTTAAAAATTCTTAAAATATATTATAGTTATTTTAATTCTATAGCTCATTTGAATTAATAATATTATTTTATATGGTTTAAGTTTCAGTCAAATATCAATAAGTAAGTAATAACATGCCATTCTTAAATATACTTAATAATTTTAGGTCATAATAATTATTAATTATTAAATGCACACTAATTTCAATCTTACAATATTAATAAGTCAAATTAAATTAAATAAAAAAAATCATTTGTTTTACAGATTCCCTCAAGATCCCCTAATTAGAGGAAAATGGCTGAAATTAATTGGGCGTGTTGGTTGGAGTCCCAAGAAAAATTCAACAATATGTAGCAAACATTTCATTGAAAATTAAAAAAAAAAGTATAATAAATACAATTTTGGCTAAAGGAGCTATCCCTACTTTATTCGTACCAGTAAGTTTGACATACTGTTGCACTTGTTACTGAAGCAATTATTTTTGTCTTTTGCATAAAATTCTTGAGTCTCATTGTTGGAAAAGTTCATAAAAACAGCTTGACAATTTTTTATAAAATTTTGCATAATAATAAACAAGAATAGGTTCTAAGCTATTTATCAATAACTTTTCACACATCACCAATAGCGATAGGTTTTAATAGTGTACGTATTGTTGGTAGTTATTAATTATTCCAGTTCATGGTTAGGTCAAATTAGTCCGGCATAGTAGTATAGTATCACAGTCTTTGAACTTAGTATCATGTAAATATGCCTTTTTCAGACTTTTGTTGGTTTATTAGTAGTATTTTTAATTTTATATGGAGAGTGGAGACTAGCTGTCTCGGCAAACGTTGTTTTGCCATATCAATTATTTCGCCCATGTTATTTTATTGAAGTGACTAAATAAGTATGTCACCATGGCAACTACATATTGTATCCTACATTATTTGATAGGTAATCGAGATGAATAAATGTTTAGAATAGCACCGAGATACAAATCTTGGTATTTAAAATATAATAGAGTAAGAGCCAGCGACAGCCAGACTATCGTCATTTTATAAAAGCTGAAAGTTTGCCTGTTTGTGACCTCTACAGAGAAAAGAACGACCAACAACTATGGAGTTTTGGTCGCGATTAATTAAGGAGGTATCCAGTTCTGATGGTCTACCTGACCTTCGAGAAAGAGTAAAGCTGAATTTCATAGCTTATATTATTTACAGTAAGTGTAGCAATCTCTTCTTCTAGTGCCGAACATTTTTAACAGTTGTTTCCCACTGCCAGGCACCCTTAAACCTTCTTAAAGTATTAGACTTTGAGCCATGAGGGTGTCTGGCAGTGGGAAACAACTGTCAAAGATGTCCAGCAAGGAAGACGAGATTCCTCAACTTACTGCGAAGAATACAAATTACTATTATATTGAGCTTTACTCTTTCTCGAAGGTCAGGTAGACCTTCAGAACTGGATACCTCCTTAAGTAACCGCGAGTCGCGACCTAAACTCCATAGTTGCTGGTCATTCTTACCCCTGTAGAGGTCAGAAATAGGCAAACTTTCAGCTTTTATTAAATGACAAAAGTCTGACTGTCGCTAGCTATCTATGAATGCTTCGCGACACATCAGTCTGGTCCCGTAATTAGTTCTCGAAAAACTTATGGTATGGATACCAGACAACGGAAATAAACTTATACTTTTGTTTTTACATAAAATAAATATGTGTATTGTGTAATTTCTATTATTACACAATACACATTTATTTTAGTGAAAAAATGAACCTTAAAATATGAAATCAAATATTTTCCTTAAGCTTGCCTTATGTCATTATTTTTCAGAAATCTTGTTATAGAAATCACAATTTCTTTATCATTTTAGGGAACATTAAGAGAGAGGATTCCGACGTCATACGTTATGCGGGATATACCTTCGACATCATTGTCTATTCAAGAACGCAATCTTATACTTAGCAAAATACTATACTATCGATAGTAAAATATACATCACTAGCACACGCACACATTGACAGATCAAAAATCGTCACGCATTTTCGGGTTGTCAGGTGGTCTATACGACAGTATATATTATAAGTCTATGATGTAAACTAATAAACCAACTTTTTGACAGCTTTGAAAAAATTTCCTGAAATGACCAAGAATTCTTTTAGCTATTTATATGTTCATCATGATCTGTTTGCTCATTACAAATTAGATTTGTAGATGTAGACAGTAGAGTGTAGAGTCGGATGATTTTTGTAAAACATTACCAATTATTAGGTACAAATTATATTTACTTACTACGCCTGTTACGTATTTACACAAAGATGCAAATAATCGATATCCTCCTTTCTGAAGTCGGCTAACAAGAGAGAAGTGGGGTTTATCGTTTTCCAATCTTTATCTATTAAAGTGTTCTCTTGAACGTGAACTGAATGCTCACAAGTCACGCCTCACGTGATACCTGACCTGACCTTTACTATGTACAGTCGTAAACACTCAACATAAGTTTAATTGCAAGTTCTCCAATATATCTACTTTTTACTCACATAAATCCATACTAATATTATAAATGCGAAAGCGTGTCTGACTGTCTGTTACCTCTTCACGACTAAACCACTGAACCGATTTCGCTGGGTGTGGAGATACCTTAAGTCCTGGTAAAGGACACACGATACTTTTTATTCCGGAATGTACGGTTCCCGTGCGATAAACAAATGTTTCTCTGTGGTCTTACGCTCAATAAATAAAATTTTGAGAACCCTTGTACGTACAGTCGCAAAACATTGAAGTTTTTAGTTTTTACACCTGTCAAGTTTGAATAAAAATATCTCTATCTACTTTCACAGCGAACTCTATATTATAAGTGACACATACAAACCCTATTAGATATCACTTAGATAATAACTTATTATTGTTACACCCTGTATATAATGTTGTATTAAAATTGTTGTATAAAGTATAAACCGTGCACAAATAATCTCAAAGTTTAACTTAGCGTAAAACACAAGCTTATGTAGTGTACAAATATTATACACTAGTAAACAAGTGCCATTTTCCTCGAAACCTGATCGCATGCACCGAAAATTATGATTTTGGTCTCGTTCGATTTGGAATACCATCTAGAACATTCTATCAAAATTCCAAGACGGGCTGAAAAAAATGCAAAAGCTACAAACAATTAAGTAAACATAAAAATAAGGGTTTGTTTTTTTTTAATATTTCAAAAACTATTTGAGTTAATCAAAATTTAAAAATAGATCCTTAAAGGGCTGGAAATTTCCTAAAAAAATCCTAGATCCTGGAACCGTCCCAATTATCCTTATAGCTTTAATTGAGCGGCGAAAGTAACGGTGAAACCGCGTGGTTCAGGTTTTGCGTGATTTGCCGCAATCTGCTACGTGAACTACAAAAATATTTTAAGTGATTAAATATTAATATTAAGGAAAAAAAAATTAGGTACTAAGTAGACATATCAATAAACAATAATCCGTTAACAAAAATAAATTACCACAATTAGTTTAATTATTATGCTTTTCTTAATTTGTTAATAGTCACCATTTTAATGTAAACATAAAAACGCTGATTATTTCTAAACAAGAAATCTAGAAATTGTTATTATTCTTTTGAGCTTAAAAGGGCTTAGAAGAGATATCCGGTGGAAAAATTCAATAATTTTGATTTTTCACTTTTTTATTAACATTCAAAAGCATTCCAAAATTATTCATGTAAATAAAGCAATTATGGTACTTTTATATCCAATTATTGTTAGGCTGCATCTATTTATCCGGGTACCGTACGAATAATTTTTAATTATTCATCCGGGTACCGTACGAATAACTTTAAATTATTTATCCGGGTACCGTACGAATAACTTTAAATTATTAATCCGGGTACCGTACGAATAATTTTATTTTATTAGTCCGGTAATCTGGGGGCACGGTACCCGCCTTATACAGTACCCGGACTATAATTAGTCACTTCGTGTAGTATGTAACATTTTATTATTTTCGTCGTTAGATTACAGAGTTAAGTGTAGGATTTCTATATCAAAGAATTCAGAAAAATTCAGGCTGATAGTGACTTCAAAAGAATGAAGATTGAGTACAGAAATAGTTAAGTATGTCGAATATAAATTTGATTTCTTATAAAAAAAGGTACTAATGAAGTATAAGAATTACTTGATCCTTTTTAGATCATATTTAGGGTTCCGTACCCAAAGGGTAAAAACGGGACCCTATTACTAAGACTTCGTTGTCTGTCCGTCTGTCTGTCTCCAGGCTGTATCTCAAGAACCGCTATAGCTAGACTTCTGAAATTTTCACAGATTGTGTATACCTGTTGCCGCTATAACAACAAATACTGAAAACAAAATAAAATTAATATTTAAGGGGGGCTCCCATACAACAAACGTGATTTTTTCGGCTTTATTCGCTCTATATCAATAATGGCAAGAGGTAGGCACTTGAATTTTTCACACATTCTTTTGTTATATGTGTACTTTAATATTTTGTAATAATATTATAATTAAATAAAAATTTAAGGGGGGCTCCCATACAAAAAATACAATTTTTAGCATATTTTTGCTCTGTATTGGTACGGAACCCTTCGTGCGCGAGTCCGACTCGCACTTGGCCGATTTTATTAAAAGTATTACTATTGTTTTTACCTTGGAAGTCGGATTAAATTATTACTAAAAATAATAACGATTTATTAACGATTTATTTCACATATTTATGTATCTATACATACTACTTGTGATAGTATGGGGAGCCCTAGAACAAATTTTTTCTGATTACTATCAAGCTTATTTAATTATATTTAAAATAAATATAATTAAATAAATAATTAATAATTACCCATTTTGAAAAAATAAGAAAAATTACAATTAAAAGTCATTGAGATTTAACATCTCAATGTTAAAAGTAATTGAAATTTTACTATACATAAGTATTTCAATTTTCACATCAGCGTCAACAGTATCAGAGTAGACAGAATCATATGTCTAATGGTCTAAATGTCTATTGTGAAAAATTCTAAATTAAAAAGAAAAATATGATTTACTACTACAAACTTTTTTCTTATATCTAAATCTTTTTTATTTTATTGCATATAATATAATGGTACTTACCATTTAGCTCAGTTATCTATATCATCATCATTATAATATAAAATGCTTTGTCCTGAAAGACATGCAAATGGCATCACCGTAGGTACAGCCTCAACCACTGATAGTAGAGACTTGAAAGAGGGGAGTTGTTATCCGTACGACGAATGAATAAGATGGGATTTTTCGAAATTAAAATAAGCCGTGATCGAGCTTTACTCAAGCGTGTGTACGAATTGCGAGACTTGCTAAATGTAGCCACCCTCCATAGTTGGATAGTCATATTTTGGCTCGAACGGTTCGGTGACAACTGAACGGCGCCCATCACTCGATACATTAATGCTGAATGTGTGGCTCACGTGTGGACGAAAGCCCAAGCCGTGGGTTCTACTCTACTTGATTGCATGATCGAGATTCGAGTGAACGTATGTGAACATATGTGTACTTAGCATCACGGGCGTGATTTGCCGCTATATTACATATCAAAACTCCTTCGTTCATTATAACTACATTTTATTTGACACATTTGACATGATGTTTTAAAATTATAATCCGAAGTTATTTATGCTAGCCTATGTTACGTGGGAGAGCCATGCTTCGGCACGAATGAAACCGGAGAAATACCACGTTCTCACAGAAAACCGGCGTGAAATAGCGCTTGCGCTGTGTTTCACCGAGTGAGTGAGTTTACCGGAGGCCCAATCCTTTTTTCTCAACTCTCAATTTTATGTATACTTTAATAATTAATAATAAAATTGAAATAAAATTAAAATTTAAGTGGGGCTCCCATACAAAAAACACAATTTTTTGCCTACTTTCGCTCTATGACGGTACGGAACCCTTAGTGCGCGAGTCCGACTCGCACTTGGCCAATTTTTTATAAAAAACCCGTACGAATAAATAAGAATTATTCATACAGTACCCGGATAAATAGATGCAGCCGAGAAGTACCAGCTAATTGTCCGGCTAATGTCAAACTATCTTCTACTTTTTATAAAACAAAAAAATAATATACCCGGACGAATAAATAAAAATTATTCGTACGGTACCCGGACTAATAGTCACTTCGTTATTGTTATTATTTTGTTTTGTTGTTGTTAGAAGCCAGATAAGAATATATATTTTTATATTTATTAATAATAAAATTTAAATAATCATTTTTATTGATGAAAAAACCATAATTGCTTTATTTACATGAAAATTTCATGAATGCCTTTGATTGTTCATAAAAAAGTGAAAAATCAAAATTATTGAATTTTTTCACCGGATATCTCTTCTAAACCCTTTTAAAATTATCTCAAAAGAATAATAAAAATTTCTAGATTTCTTGTTTAGAAATAATCAGCGTTTTTATGTTATCATTAAAATGGTGACTATTAACAAATGAACAAAAGCATAACAATTAAACAAACTGTGATAATTTATTTTTGTTGACGGATTATTGTTTATTGATATATCTACTTAGTACCCAATTTTTTTTATTTCTTTATATTAATATTTAATCAGTTAAAATACATTTTTTAGTTCGCGTGGCAGATTGCGGCAATTCACGCGAAACTCGAACTACGCGTTTTTACCGTTACTTTCGCCGCTCATTTAAAGCTATAAGGATTATTGGTAAGGTTCCAGGATCTAAGATTTTTTTTTAGGAAATTTCCTCTTCTTTAAGGATCTATTTTCAAATTTTGATTATCTTAAATAGTTTTCGAAATATAAAAAAAATCCAAACCCTTCTTTTTATGTTTACTTATTTGTTTATAACTATTGCATTTTTTTCAGCCCCTCTTGGAATTTTGATAGAATGTTCTAGATGGTATTCCGAATCGAATGAGACCAAAATCATAATTTTCGGTGAATGAGATCAGGTTTCGAGGAAAATGGCACTTGTTTATCAGACAATTATCTAATACTTAAATCTTAAAGTTATGAAAAGTTTAAACTGCAATGAGCAATCTCAAGCGTTATAATCGAAGCGCAGCTCTTCCTTCTGTAGATAAAGAATTTTATGTAAAAATTGATAGGTACCAAAATGAGTTAAAAAGCCTATACCTAAACAATGTCTGAATACTTGGGTAGCAGTAGGTATTCTAAAGATCCCAGGTACGGACATGAATAGTAAGAAAGACAGATACAAAAACGTTAAAGAAAAATAATAATTTTACCAACCTATGATAAATTATTCTTCAATGAAAAAAATAAATAAAATCAAAAACGAGGTTATATTAGTGTATAAGTAATCATTTTTTATAATATTTTTAACAAATTATTAAAATATGTTTAACCATAGATTACCTGCTTAAAAAAGTTGATAACTGATAAGACATTTTTTGCGCGTACGCTACAGCTGATGACTGTACATAAATAATGTATTTTCTAAAGTTGTATGTTTGGATGTTATCGCGATCATTAGCATTCATGTCGGTGGTGACTTCCCGGCGGCAGTTTGTACACAATAACACAACTACTTGGGTGTTTACAAGAGGCAAATAAATTGAAAACAAGGGGCCAATTTGTACAAAAAAGGGGCTAATTATTAGCAAATTAGGGGCGAAAATATAAAAGTGTTTAATTTTTTTAACTTATCTTAAGTTGTCGCAGACAAGTTGTGAGTTTTTTTTGGCTACATAATATTGTGTGTGAGTTAGAGTAGATATTTTTTATCGTAATCAAGATTGGTGACTTTATTTCAGTCATAGAACTCATAGACCATCGCACGCAACTTTTGTGTTTTTTTCGTGTTCGTTTTTCAAACTCAGGTGCCTGTTTTTTATTTTTGTTGCCTATATTGTGTGGTTTTTTTTCTAATTACATTGGTCCATCATAAAAGGGTTATGCATCTTATCTTGTGGGCGAGTGAATGAACCGGATCGATACAGCGCAATGCGCAGGTCCCTTCAGTTGGCCGACATTACAGGCTACAGTTATAAGTGATATGTTACCAAACCGCTGCCTCTAAACGGTACGTACAATTGTTCTTCAGTTTAGGCCTTAAAAGTGCTAGCTTGTAAGGTTGTCTACTACTTAATTATATGCGAAAGTACTTGGCTGTTAAAAATACTTTGACCTCAACTTCTAGTTCATATGGGAGTGAAATTAAGTTGATGGAATGTGAGTTTGTTTGTCAACTACTTAAACAATATTAGGGGGGACCGTAGAAGCTTATTATATTTAATTTTCAAAATATTTTAATATATTGAAAAACCCCAAAGAAAAACGTTGAAATTCTTAAAAAATATAAGTACTCTAGATTATAGAGTCTAGAATATCAATATTTCTGCGTAGCTCAATTGTTCAGATATTTTTATATATTCCATCATTATTTATACGTAAAACTAACTATTATTAATTGAAATGATTAAATACGAGTATAGATAGAGCAGAGTTTGCGTGGGATGAGCAGAAAGGGCAGCCTACGTCATTGCTCTGAACTTAGGTATAAAACATCGCAAATACCAAACATAGAATCCGTTTCAATCTTTAACAGCTTAATCAATAATTTATATTTTAAATTATGTGAATACCCATTATTTAACGGACTTCTGCTTGAGTTGTAGCAATCGTAGCTGCTACAATAATATTTTCATGTAAATTAGCATATTTTTTAAGACAAATACATACTAATATTATAAATGCGAAAGTGTGTCTGTCTGTCTGTTACCTCTTCACGCCCAAACCCCTGAACCGATTTCGCTGAAATTTGGTATGGGACTTTGAGTCCCGGGAAAGGACATAGGATACTTTTTGTCTCATAAAATGGACGGTTCCCTCGCGATAAACGAGTTTTAGCGCAACGGAGTTGCAGCCTTCATCTACTCGTAGTTTGTTATATTTATGGATTCTCCGTATGTTATAAAAACTTCTTATTGCTTTGTTATAACATAGTTATTTATAAAGCTTTTATAACAAAAATACTTGACATTTATGTTATGTTGAACATAAAGCTCTTTATAGAGCTTTATTTAAACAACAATAAATAGCTTTAAAAGCTTATTTATAACGACCATTTAACGGGAAAGCTTACAGCTTTAAAAGCACTTGTAGATAACCTTATTTGCTATCATTTTCTTTAGTGAGTAGTTAATTATAGTATGGCTGAGTGTCGGGCGACTTTAACGATTACGTTACAATAAATTACAAAGTAATGGACACAAAATCGAGTCCTTGAAATAAGGTTTTATATTTCCTTAGGTACCTAATTGTTATTTTTAGACAGTTTTTTTGTGATTTGGTCTATGAATAATAAAAACTAAGGAAGAGTAACTCCGTCAAAAAATATGCTCCAAAATACTTGTCAAAAAAGTGTACCTTAGGTACATTTCAATACATTTGCAATATTTAGGTGGCCTTGAGCGGTATAAATGCTGATTTTACATGATAGTTCGAAAGGAACCAAAATTTAAACGGTAATAGTATGGGAGTTGCGTTTCCTTAGTTTTTATTATTCGTAGGATTTGGTATTAAAAGTTAGCTATATTCACTTCGTTACTGGGTTCTATGTAAAAATATTGTAATTTGTAAGTCATCTAACTTTATAATTATTGTAAATCAATGTACTAAGTCAAAAAATCTAAAGTATATAGATTTTAAGATTCTCATTCTTATATTACACCAACCATAAATAAATCTTACTTATGTGTTTGTAATATTGTTGTCAATCGTTAATTTGCGTATCAAAAAACTTTTTTACAAAACTTAAATTTTCAATTTAATTTGCTACGAAATTGGCTACGAGATTCGAAACCATTGTGCTACGGCCTACGCGCTATGAAATGAATATTAAAATAACAATAATGTACCATCGAAGAAATTGATTTAAAGGCAGTTAACGGGCCTACGTCGTTTGGTTGAATTATGTCAATTCAATGTTATACTGGCAGCTGGGTTTAATATAACGCGACTAAATTACACAGATCAGCCATCTAGTCTATGAACCAACTTCTCTGATAGTGCTTAACTTATCAAGCCTCATAAGATCACCGGTGATCGCGACAACAATAGAATAACAATGGATTTCCAAGAATCCGCAATCGAAGGATTAATTTAGTAAATTTTTAGATTACCAATAATTAATTGAATCATTCCGCAGATAGAAATGTAAAAATAGTAAAAGAAAAAAAAAGGTTTTATAGGTTTTAAAAAACGTTTTATAGTTTTTTTAAAAAAGGTTTTATAGTTTGTGCAATTTCCAGTTACAATTATTACTAACATTATGCTATCATATATCATACTAATATTATTATAAGGCGAAAGTTTGTGAGTGTGTATGTTTGTTACTTTTTCATGATGAAACGGCTGGAGCGATTTCGATTAAATTTGGCATGAAGTTTGCTGACTCTCTGGATTAACACAAAAACTACTTTTTACACAGGAAAAATGTCTTATTTTACTGTTAATGCGCCATTTACTTTCACTAAAAACCGCGGGTAACACCGTGGGGCACAGCTAGTAATCTCGTGTTATAATAATATTATGTACAGTGTTATAATAAAGTAATACGTATATTTTGTGTGCGAAAACATTTCCACGGAGAATCTCGCAAACCTAATGGGGACACTGAGTGAAACCCGCTGAGGCCGGTATTTAATCATGTTATTTACATTATGGTACATTTGCTTTTTGATATAATTCTAGAGATACATTTTCTATTTCTCGCCACGGTGGTAAGTTTAAAAGCTTTATCTATAAACTATATATATATATTTTTTCAACCAAAAAAACATAAGTAAAACTAGAAACACTTATCTAGACCTAGGGCGGCTTGGCTATGATCTAGAAATAGGTGTTCTCCAAAATGTTATTATATTTATACCTACTTATATGGCGATGAGATTTGGCTCGACCCCCTCCGCCCCTTAAACACCTCGCGTAATTTGTGGATGCCCCTTTATGTCAAAATCTTAATGAAATATTTAAATAATTGTCAAAACTTTCTGAGTGCGGTGCGGCCAGCGTAGTAAAGTGAAAATGAAAATGAAAATGAAAAAATGAATGAAAATGATCTATTCAGCTCTGGATTCATAAATAGGCCGGACAGTCCGCGGTGGCGGCCTGTACGGCCTTTTTAAATAAATCCAGCCAAGCAATATAAAACCGACTCTGGATCTCTTTGTAGAGACTTAAACTTAAACTTATTACTTTCCACTACGACCGCTCACACGGCCAAATTTCCTCATTTATCCAACTGCGGCATAATGTGTATTGTTGTTCCAGATGTAATGTCCCGTGTATGCGGGCGGCAGGCTCTGTGGGCGCTGGCACTGTTGTGCCTGCTGGCGCCCTCACATGCCGATGGTAACATAGGTGAGTGACCTCAGAGTATTAACTGCGTCACGTGACTTAATTATTACTTAAGTTTAATTTAACAAAAATGGTGAAGAAAGAGGAGCATATTGTACCCACCTCTGTATCACTTTGAGACATAAACCAAATTAAAGTCTTTGAAAAGTTAAACACTTTATTGTATGATGAAAAATCTCCATTTCTGTTAAACTTCTTAATTATTATATTAATCTTAGGAAACCGTAAAAAGTATCTGAGTGCGGCTTTCGAGTGGTTTCGTACGTACTATCGGGGAAGTTGATTCATAGGCAGTTGGCGGACCTATGCAATTTGGTCGCGCTATGTCAAACCCAGTCGAGAGATCAAGTCATGGAGACTATATGAAAGGAGGAATATCTCTGTATGTAAAAAGTGTCCACTGAAATGCGTTAAATTAGGTTTTTAAAATGTTAATTAGGTGGCGCTACAGTAGCAAGAATCAAATCATTTAGATATTCACATATTCACATTCATATTTTTCAAAATATATTGGTATTAACCCAGTAATTCTAGTAATAATTTATATTCCAGTAATAATTTATATTTTGTCACCAAACGGCTACATTAATTCCTACACTCCATAATTCATTCCATACCCTTTGTTGCAGCTAGCGCCTCTCGTGGAGGATTTTTGAACTGTTATTTACTGCGTACAGCTGGACACTTTTTCAAATATCCCCCATATAAGATATTGCTCCTTTCATATACCCTCCATAGATCAAGTCAATTGAATTGACATAATCCAACCAAATGACGTAGGGCCATCAGCTGCCTATGAATCAATTTCTTCGTTGGTACATCCGATCCGTCCGAACTCCGAACCCGTGGAAATTCGGTTATAGACGTAGAAAGTATTTCTTTCATGTAAATTTCGTAATTATTTTTTTTTACGTCCTGTCAAATCTGTTTTTTTTTTCTTCTCTCTTAATTGTAAAAGCCAACTGCACATAAAAAGTTAGTCGATATAATTATATCTGATCATTTAGTTGTATTTTATAAAATATGTATACAGTTTCTTGTCATTATTATTTTTATTTTTTTAATTCCGTATATTATGTTTAGTGTTTAGTTTATTAGTGTTGTGAAGCTACTCATTGGCCCCCGCAGAATATCAGTGCAGCGGGCTCGCTTGCTGCGTTTGCTGAGCTGAGGCTAATTTTTGGCATCACACAGCATTATAATATTATGATATTAATGTAACTAGATCACATTAACTGTACCACTCAATACTGTTTATTATTATGATGTTTCGTGTGATGCTGGAAATAAAAGTATTCTTATTCTTATTCTTAATTCCGACATCGAAAATTGTACTCTTTTGTACTTTCGAAATTAGAGTCGGACAACAAACTGAAAAACGCGAAGAAACAAACAAATAGTATTATATTTTTCTTGTGAAGCAAACAGCTTTTCACAGCTTGAGTTTTTGCAGGGTTTCCATGTTTTATCCTCCTTTTATGAGTTGAAAAACAGTGCAATGCTATTGTAGATTTACATTGAACAATAGCTGGCACCCGCGGGGCGCGGCACTGGATTAGCACAGCTTACATGCAGCTATTCGATGCAATACTACTGTACCAATGTAACCCACATAAGAGTTCATGTGAACTCTTGTAATAAATAAAATACACTAGCTGTCCCGGCAAACGTTTCTTTGCCATATTATATAAAGTATATCGTCGCCCGTATTATTTTATTGAATTAGTGACTAAATAAGTATGTCACCATGGCAACGTCCATCGCTATCCCGTGACCCGCGTCGCATAAACAATGGTCGCTCTTTATAGACAAATAATTTGCAATAAAATTAAATTGCAACTATAATTAAAGATCTAAGCTATCCTATCTCTCAAGTTGAAAAAAAGCACACATTTAAAAAAAAACAACATTAAAATCGGTTAAGTAGTTGAGGAATCCATTTTTATTCGGCGGTGTCCGCGTTTCTGATATTTCACTAGTTTTAGTTTAGTGAAATTACATATCACTAGATATTTTTAGTAAGAAGACGTAACAAACAAGAATATTCGACATCTTCCGTGAGTTTGTGATATCTCTAGGGATATCGTGAAATCCCTGATATCCTCTTTTCCCTGCGACATATATATTAGATTTCATATTGTTGGAAATCGAGTTGATGCCCGCTACTCGGTTGCACCAATTTATCACTTGAGAACCGTACATTTTTCCGGGATAAAAAGTTTTCTAGGTCCTTTCCCGGGACTTAAAATATCTCCAAATCAAATTTCAGTAAAATCTGTTCAGTAGTTTTTGGTGTAAAGAGATAACAGACAGACACACTTTCGCATTTAAAATATGGATAATGGATATAATTCAATTAGTACATATAGACAAAATAACCCTTCACTTGTAAATTTGTACATTAATCCATACAGGAACACTCTATACATTCAATTGCCCTAATTCGCGGTCTGATTTTAAACATCATGACTGGTTAAGGCGACGCGACGCCTTGATAATTTGTCTGTAGCGAATAGCGATATCGATTTTTCTCAGCAATGACTAAAGCTAAGAAATTAAAGTTCATTGTCAGTATTCATCATGTCTTTGTGATTTAATTACGATTGGTCAACTTTTATAACACAGAATAATCAATCAAAAAGACCTCTGTAAAAAAGGAATTCCTATTTTGTCTACAGAAGAGAGTGATTTAATCTTCCAGTACATAGATTGGTTCAAGCATACACTTTAATTTGCCCATAGCTTATATGTGTGAAATGTATTTATGGTTTTTAAATTACATGACAAAAACCATTTTGTCGCTTACGCTCTTTCCATTTTTTGCTGTTCCATTGTTTGTTTTCTATGAGAGGCCGGGCCGGCCTCTGATAGGAAACAAGCAATCTAAAACGTATCCAACACGGTTTTTTACTTTAACGCAGCGTCACCATAAACTGCAACCCAAATAACCTGATTGATGATTATTCGGAGTGCGTGGAAACTGAAGAGCAGTAATTCTAAATTAAATGCTCGTGTAGTCAACGCTAGCCAGCTAAAAAAGTTACACTTGCTTCATTTCTCCTTGATAATGAAAAGTGGCTAATACCCTTGCGACATAATATGGAAACTTTAAGGGCATTCCCTGCGGAGATTCCGTAATTTACCGTATTTAAAGCCTTATAAACTCATAATCTGAAAGCTACAAAGTTATAATAAAAATAAGCAATAATCTTCAGTATATCAACATTCCTTTCGCCGTTTTAAATTTTTCATTTTTGTTTATTATTCTCATGATAATGTCAGCTTCCAAAGTAATACCAATTTATTAAAATTCAAGCATACATTCAGCATCACAAATGACTGTTATTTGAAACACACGCCAATAGATCGACAATATCATAAACTACATATTCCACGTTTTAAATTTTTGTAGGTCAAATTTGTACTAAGATAAGTAAAAAAAATAGGGTTTTGGTGCGATCTCGGCGACGCGGCAAATGTATGGCCAAGGTCGTTTGCACGGGGGACGGCCTTAACAATAAACAATAACCGCATACCGCATATTAAATGCCGATTGTCTCTACTCTCTTCCGATTTGACATAGCCCGACCAAATTACGTGGGTCCGCCATCTGCTCATGAATCAATTTCTCTAAAGTAACAATAAAATTAGTATATCTACAGTACAAAATAACATTCTAGTATGACACTAGTAACTATAGGAAACTTTAGGTAGTTGCCTAGTTACTAGTGCACTAAAAAGTTACAAACTTTACAAACGCCATTGCTCTTTGAATGGCTAATACCCTTGTGACATACCAAAACTTTAATACCTATTAAACTACCGTATAATACCTGCTTTCATGTTAAATGGAAACATGAATGGACGAAGTGGGTAACTAACATTTTACAACATAAGGGCAATAATTATTTCTCTTATAATTTGAGCGAATCTTGTAACTTAAATCTACCTACTTCATCATCTAGAATCTAGATTCTAGATCAACCCCCAGAGGTCCACGCGAGACTAGACGGGGGTCTACGTTGGCCCCGACAAGAAATGGGGGAAATGTGAACTAATTTGGTTAGCAGTGACCAACTTTTGTGTAGGCTTGACTTCTCGTATTAAAAAGCATAGGCCAGGAATGGCGCGTAAAAAAAAGGAATGGCGAATCCTGCCATATAACTTGGCGCGTTTGTAGAATAATCACTATAATAATTTTGATTTGTGTGATCATTTAGCGTGTTTAAAATTTTATGTCGTGTGCCATTTGTTGAAAAGCACAGCGACTGGTACTATAATAGCAAGTTTCATGTATTGTAGGGGGAGGGGGGGGGGGGGGGGGTGTCAGGGGTCCACAGTACCAGCACCTTAAAAGTTGTGGGCCATGCAATAAAGGAGTTTGGGAACCTCTGATCTAGCTAATATATCCAACTATACATAGAATCCATATTTTATACTAATACAAGAGCGTGTATGCTATATTAGCTTGGGACAGCTCAAGGATTGAATGATACATACAGATGTATGTACCATGTAACGGAATCTTTGAGTACGATTATTACCTATCTCCAGTAGTCTAATTTAATTAGAAACTTTGCATATGTATTAAGAGCCATCAATTACAATGCAATAATTTGTAACATTTAAAAAAAACGTGGTTTTTAACATTTTTTAACTATTATTTATTTATGCATAAAAACGACACTTTTCAAATTGTTAGTTACCCACTACATCAACTCATGTCTTCAAATGCCGATCGTCCCTACCTTCTTCCGATTTGCGGTAATCGGAATTTCCCCGCGCGACCTCCATTTATGTCTATTAATAGAAGCTATATTCGAATCCCCGGGATTTCTAGTTGTTCCTTATGTAAAGGAACGATAGATAACATTAAAGTGTATTAACTATTAAGTTTTTTTTAAAACCTTTAAAATATTTATATCAGATCATATTGAATTTGAGAGATATTAAATGATAAGCACTCAAATGTTTTATACTTAGAGCCTGCCACTATCGAGAAGTAAGCTAGCTGATGATAATAAATAATAATCAATAATGGTTGAAAACAGTTTTCATAACTGTATATTTTGTGTGAAAGAACCCCTCGCTTCACAGTGTAAGACACAGTGAAAGAACCCCTCGCTTCAAATGTGAAGGCCTCCTCTAGAGTTTTCCATGCTCCTCTATTTTTCGCTATCTCCATCCATCCTACTCCAGCTATCTTTACTATTCGTCTTTGTTAAAGATACAGTTTTTAAAAAGTGTTTTTAACCATAATTGATTTTTTTTAATCATAATTGGTTCGGTCTCATATTATGGAATATTGTTCTCATCTCTGGGCAGGGGTGCCAAAATACCAACTGCTCCCTCTGGATCGTATCCAACGAAGGGCCGCTCGAATTGTTGACTGCCATAGTGTTTCAAACAGCTTGGACCCCTTGGAATTACGCCGAGATGTAGCTTCACTCTGCATCCTCTATCAGTTGTATCACGGGGAGTGCTCTGAGGAATTGTTCGGAATCATACCACCTGCAACTTTTCGCCATCGTCCCACGCGAAAAACATACCATCCTCATCACCTTGATGAGTGGCAGTCTTCCACAGTGCGTTTTTCGCGTAACTTTCTGCCGCGCACTGTAAAACTCTGGATCGAACTGCATCATCAGCAGTATTTCCGGACTTATACGACCTGCAAACCTTCAATAAAAGAGCGTATTCCCTCTTAAAAGGCCGGCAACGCACCTGCAGCTCTTCTGATGTTGCGGGCGTCCATAGGCGACGGTAGTTGCTTACCATCAGGTGACCCGTTTGCTCGTTTGCCCCCTTATTTAATTAAAAAAAAATATCATCAGCGAGCTTACTTCTCGATAGTGGCAGGCTCCAAGTTTAAAACATTTGAGTGTTTATCATTCAATATCTTTTAAATTCAATATGATCTGATATAAATATTTTTAAACTTACAATAGAACCTTATATTATACTTTAAAGTAAAAAAGCAAAATTTTTTTTATTATTATTATTTATTTTATCTTTAGAATAAAACAAAATCTAAATCGGGAGGAGACGTTTCTGGATTTTCATTCATCTTTTGTAAGTCAACAAAAATAGCCGACACGTGTACTGCCCGTCATTTTTTCACCCCTATTTAAAAATAGATATTTATTACTCTTGTTTTTACAAAATAAATAATCACTTCAGTCAGCTTATCATTTCCCAAATCCAACAAAAACATCTCTGTTTATTTTCCCTCCGCTTCCTAATTATTTTTCGTTGTGTTTCCCAAGAAACACGAGGCAAGTTAATTAAGCTATTAAGATGACGTAATGTAAACAAAAATTATTTTCTTAGAGCACTTACAGACGAACGGCACTTGTCGAAGGGACGCGTCGACGGCAGTCAACGGCAGTTGATGGTTGCCGTCGACGCGTCCCGTCGACAAGTGCTGTTCGTCTGTAAGAAGCCTTAGTTAGTAACTAGTGTTTAATAGTTACGGCTGGCGATCTGCCTTTGGATGAGCACTATCTTGCTATTTCTAAAGGCGTAAGGGATTTAAAGGCCCTCTTCATGTTAGGCCCTAATGGAGAACTGTGATTGCTAAGCTGTTTATAGCTAATAGGAAGAGGATCTTAGACATTATAGATCTATTTTCCGCTCTCTTATGTGAGGGTGTAGTGAGCGGGTTTTTACATCACTCGGTACGACTGGGTTACAAATAAAAGCTGGTTAATAACTATTTTCACAGTGATTAACTAAACTTAAATTTTAGCGAATAGCCCCGATGGTCTTCACATCGTTCGGTACGATATCGCACCTATAAAACCTGTGTTGCATTCATGTAAGCAAATTGTTAAACTAATATGTATTATGTGGCAAAGCAGAGATTTGTTTTACTATTAACTAGTGACCACTTAATATCATATTTTGTGCGATATACGACTAGATTAAAAAAAAAAACACTTTTATATCCTCTAATAATTGAGTCTAATTTAATACGTTTTCCGGGTTATCGCATAATGTAAACCTCTTTAAAGCGTAAAGTCATTTCACTCATTACGTCTCAAATTAACCCATCAAGCCCCGTACTAGCACCGGTGGTCGCGACAACAAAAGAAAGGCTATTGTGTCTAGTTTTTCCCAGTCGAGGAATTGAAATACATTTCTTCCATTCCATATCGGCACGATATCGTACCGCGTGATATGTAAATGCCTTAAGGTTAATAAGGGCAAGTGTAATAACCTCCTGTTGTTGTTGCAGGCTGTTTGTTCAGCCAGTCTCTGTGCATTGAGGGCGTGGAGTGGTGTTACGATGGTAAGTAATATCGTAAGTAGTAAATAGGTCAATAGTTGTGTTTGTTATAGGCCAGTAGTTTCGTATTTACTTTCATGGAACTACCTAGAAATTCCTTTCCGTTCTTTCCGTTTTTTTTTTCCTTTATTTAATTCTACGACAAACAAAGTACAAAAATATTTTAAATGACATTATTATTGCAAAACTGTAAATTTTCCACAACCTCCGTCGTGGGAGCCGTATCCGTAATTTGCCGAAAAATTAAAGTTTGTACTTACGTCCCTGTTCCGGTGAACAAAGTTTCTTTATGCAAATTTTTGAATTTCATCTGAATCGGTCCAGTAAAGGGGTAATAATATACAGAAAACACACTTATGCTTTTATTAATATTAGTATGAATGAACCAACGTTTTTAACGTATTTTTTTGTACAGACTTCGCCTTCGGCAAATGCATACCGATATACGACAATGATCCAGAAGAAGGATCACTCTATCAGTAAGTTTAACTCAACTTTACTTTATTTTTACGACATCTTACGTAGATGAAAATTTTCTCATTAATTTTGTGCGTAAGTTTTAACGACATCTAATTTACACAACTTTCTCTAGTTAATTTAAAGTCTATAAAATATATTTATTAAAACTTTCAAGTAAGCCTTAAGCATCACTATTTAATATAGTCCGGTCTAATTAGACGCAAAAAAATCGTAACCTCGGAATAACTCGCATAGAGCTGAAAATTGGTAGAGACGTTAAATACACCATTACAAATAAAACCTCAGAAGTCCCCGGCGATCCTCTTGGTGCAAAAATTTTTATTCAAGGTCAAAGGTATAAAAATGAGGCTTTTCCTGTTTTTTTTCCAAACTATATATTTTATCACAAAAATAATTATGACAAGAGTGTAGATCATAGGATTCTCTACAAAAAATATTCAGACACTTTTTTCATACGACTTATCATTCGTTATAAATGGCGGGCTCAAAGTTTGGAAAAATGATATCTATGCTTAAATTATAAAGCTAAAGAATTTGTGGAACTACTGCTTGGAATTGAAAAATTAGTTTTTTGATGGATAGTCTTATTTAACGAGGGAAACTTGAGCTATATAACATCACGTTGGCACCAATAGGAACAAAGAAACAGAGGAAAATGGGGAAAAACGGGGAAAATTATTTGAAAGAGCTTATCTCACAAACGGCTTAAGCTTTTTTTATCTTATTTGGCACAGATATAAAGTAGACCACGAGGAAGGATTTATATATTTTGTTTCTCGGGAAAATGTACGGTTTCCGTGAAATACATAATTAACAGGGCGGAGCGGAACTTCTAGTACTACAACATATACGAGGGCTGTTCTCAGCCAAACATACTTCTGCGTGACTTACCAAATCTAAACTTTTCGAGTCGCGAAAAGCAACAGTACGCTTGCAAGTCACTCAGAAGTATGTCAGACTGAGAATATTTCAATTTTTTCAAACAACCCTAGTATGTAGTACTAGATGTTAAGCGTGGCTCCGCCTGCGTTAATTATAAATTTCACGGAAACCGTAAATTTGCCTAAAAAACAAAATAGCCTATGTCCCTCCACGTAGCCTACTCTATATCTGTGCCAAATAACATAAAAATTGCTTCAGCCGTTTGTGAGATAAGCTCCTTCAAATAATTTTCCCCGTTTTTCCCCATTTTCCTCTGTTTCGTGGCTCCTATTGGTGGCAACGTGATGTTATATAGCTCAAGTCTTCCTCGATAAATAAGACTATCCAAAAAAAAACGAATTCTTCAATTCAAAGCTGTAATTCCACAAATTCTTTAGCTTTATAATTTAAGCATAGATATGATTTTCCCAAACTTTAAGCCCGCCATTTATAAGGAATGGTAAGTCGTATGAAAAAAGTGTCTGAATATTTTTTGTAGAGAATTCTATGATCTACACTCTTGTCATACTTATTTTTGTGATAAAATGTATAGTTTGGAAAAAAAAACAGGAAAAACCTCATTTTTATACCTTTAACCTTGAATAAAAAATTTTGCACATGGAGGATCGCCGGGGACTTTTGAGGTTTTATTTGTAATGGTGTATTTAACGTCTCTACCAATTTTCAGCTCTATGCGAGTTATTCCGAGGTCGAATGTTTAATTTTCCTGCAGTAATACTGCTATAGAAGAGACTACTAAAGCAGAAACCATTGTCTATTTTGATACCATTATAACACCAACGTTTTAGTTGACAAAAATCCACCAATCGTTTCGAGAAAAGACCGTACGGTCGGGACACCTCCCTCTTATATCCAACTTCTTCCAGATACGACATGAGTTCCACCCAGCTGCAATGGTTCGAGAGGCAGCTGCAGCAGCTCGCCTCGCGCGGGTACCGCTGGGAGCACGCCTACACACAGTGCGTGCTGCAGAGCATGCTGTATGCTCTTCGACATCATCTGTGAGTTTACTGACATTGGAATTATATTAGGGTCGGTAAAAAAGGGTCACCAAGCAGGGAAATTATTTATTGACAATAAAAGTTCCTTTTACCTTTTAGGGTCAACATAAAACATTGTAATTAAAGGTTTTATTAAAAGGACCCTGAATGACTATTAAGTATTAAATATTCAAAAGCATTTTCTCTGTTTATTTTAGCTCAGTCTCAAATCAAAGGTTTAGGATTATTTATACAACTAGATTATTAAGGTAAGACCGCACTAGGCGTAACTGAACTGCAGCGGAACTGCGCGACACGACGCGTCATTTTTGGGTATACCGCACTTGAACTGCAGCGGCGCTACAAAAATATATTCAGTATCTGACAACCTCTGCTCTGAGCGCTTCCAGCCAGCTGACTGACTATGAAAATGAAGTTTGTCAAACCGCACTGCGCGGCAACGGAACTACACGTCGCGACACTTTTGGTCAGTTGATCAATTTTGCCGCGCAGTTCAGTTGCAGTGCAGTTCAGTTGCCGCGTAATGCGTGTTGTCTCATATAATTTCATACAAAGAATATTTTGACGCGTCGTGTCGCGCAGTTCCGCTGCAGTTCAGTTACGCCTAGTGCGGTCTTACCTTTAAGGACGTCAAAGAAATCTTAGTTGATTTATTATTTTCAGAAATCCAGCAAATGTGAATTCAAAACTTTGTGATCATTTCGTCGATCCAAAGTTGAACACTGATGCTCCGGAAGAGAATGTGGATGAAGAAGTAAGATACTTCAGAATAAATATTACATAGACCTAAAGTTTACATTTATTTACATTACTAACTTAATGGATACCTACTCATACAACAAAAATATATTTTCAAAATATTTGATTTCTTTCAGATTGACCCAGACTCGACAGCTTTCGTTCGATTCACTCCTAATAATGCACGAATCGACACAGACTTTGCAAATGAAGTTTACAGTCCACCTTTGGAACCAGACGAAGACCCTGCATCATTTTTAATTCCTAATGGTAAAAATACTCACACCAATACTTGGTGTCAAATTAACGGGACCAAAAAGTAATAATATTTATTTCCTTCACAGTACCTATAATTAGATCTGACGAAGACCCCGATATTGAAGAAACCCCAAGTGATAAGCTAAGAGATTTACTAATGATGGGAGAGGTAGACGAATCTCCTGTCATAGCACCTTTCGAAGGTTTTAGAGAACGTTTGCGGGAAGAAAATTCAAGAAATCAAGATATAAAAGATGAGTTTAGCGACGAATTAGCAGACAAAGAAAAGAAATCTATGTCACCAAAATCTGACAATGAAAAACCAAGCAATGAAATTGAGGAAGAGCGCTTAGGTGCACATTTTCGTAAATCGAAAGTAAAACCCTACACTGCTGAATATCTCACTGCCAATAGATTTTCACCTTTGGACGAAGAAGTCCGTTCGAACGCACTAGAAAAATACAAACAAAGTTTCGCTGAAAAGAACTTTCCTTTCGAATATGAAAACCCCGGTGAAATCCAAGAGCAGCGTATTTACTTTGATGAAGATGGCGCTGAAGAATTTCCACTAGATGCTGGAAGTGGGGAATTGGATCCATATCACTTGAAAGGTATTTTATTAGAATTGAAACAACTGTGTAGCAAGGTGATAAATTTAATGAATCAAAACAAAACTTCTCTTGCAGACGACAAGCCTCCTAACGCCAAAAATTTGGATTATTTAATGAATTATTGGCGGGAAATTGTAGATTCCAAGCTGAAACCACAGGAAGCACTGTACGCTGAAGGTGGACCTTTGGAAGCAGAAAATATTCAAGGTAAGTAAATTTTAATAAGACGAGAAAAAGAAAAAGAAGGTATAAACTTACAAGATTCTCTCACACACAAGAGTGTAAGAAATTTATTTATTCTTGATACATTATTCGTTCCGAATGAAGAAAACTATCGTAACACAAACATAGGAACAGGCTGTTATCAAACGGCAAAAATGTTTCAGGTGAAAATTCCAAATTTTACTTATCAGAAGATTTACAAGATATGCTTAATAGAGAGTGGGGCTTTATGCGTAGGGAAAGAGATGATGTTAAAAAGCCTGGGCCGCGTCTGGACGCAAAGACTTTAAAGATATTGTACAGCAATAAATCGGTGACAGGTTAGTGTCACGCGGCCTGAGATAACTGTTTATAGTCTCTCGATGTGCCCTAATCCATATCTGCTCGTGTTGCGTCCGAACAACAATCGTTTTTTATTTATCAACAAAAATTGCACCGCCACGAATTTATATAGCACTAAGTGTCCTCCTTGATAATATATAAAGCACAATAAATACGCATGAGCTCTATCGTTTTCTTGAGCATATTATGTGTCTGTTTCTCTTAATTTATGTGTTGTACCTACTTATATTCTTTTTCGTGTTTTATATCATGTGTATCGGTATATTATTTTATTTTATTAAATCCTTCCGGCGTTGTATCCTCTATGATTTAGATCTAAGTAAATGATTTAATAAATAGATCTAGACACGAATCCTGCTCGAATAAAACATTCCGAGAACACTAAGTCTTATTCAAATGCTTTTGTGATACTTTATGGCGATTATTATTTAAGCACTTGCAAGATTTATACAATCGATACAACTTAAGCAAAAATTGCATGTTATTTGTTGTTATTTGAAGTGTTTTGTAAATTGTATATTTGGAAGATTATTTTTCCCTGTTACAGGTCAAGAACCGGTAGTTATCGAAAATGTCAGGAATAACAACGATCATAATCATAACGATTACGATTACGACCCATCTTATGCTTACGTTAAATTTCAAGACAGGTAACGACTTTATATTAAAAACGAACGTTAAATTATACTAAGAGACCTTAATAGCTTTGACATGGATGATATATCTGTTACAGGTTCTTAAAGAACTGGGAAAAGGGAATATCTTTTATCACCAAACTTGAAGAAATGCTTGGATTAGAAAAGGACACATTTACTAATCCAAGGTAATTAATGTGACATCAAAAAAGAATTTTCAAAAACAATAAGGGCTCGAAATATCATTTATATGATTGTTTTGTTAACAGAGTTGATCCAAGTGAAGTAACATTTAGAGTTGAAAAGAATAACAAGGGCTACGATGCAGCTGAAGTGGCGAGACAAATTGACACTATAAAAGAACAAGTGCGAAGAGAAACAGGTGCACTTATAAAATCAACTGGCGTAGGTGATCGAGTAAGTAATACGAGTATAACATCTTATGTTCACTTAATAACATTTAATGAAATTGAAACAGATAAATATAAAATTACTAAAAAGTGACGTGTCATAAAAAGCTGTAATTAATGCGGGCTCTACACTCGCGGCGCGACAGCCCACGAATGCCACGAACCACGAGTGTGGACTGTGGAGGGTTTCGCGGCTTCTTCGCTGCTTCGTTTTTGTTCTGTTCAGTGTAGAGCCCGCATTAAATTCTACGACAGTTTAAGATCTAAAACTCATACTCGTAGAAAATAATAACGATAATATTAATGTTAATTACCTGTTTTAGAGCAAATACCCGGTAGTTCGTCACACTGACATATCAGAGCCACAGCTGTTTGGACTGGACCTGCCAGTGCTACTGGCATTGACGGGCAGCTTGACTGTGCTGATCGTGGGTGCGGTGGTATTCGCTATACTGCTAAAACGCGATATGGCTGCTAAGAGGAAGCTGCAGGGTCTAGCTTCGGCTGCTGACATTGATGCTGAAGCAACAAGAGATTATCAGGTTTGTGAAGTAAAGCTAATAGTGGTTTTGTTGGCAACTGATGTAATTATCTGAATTAATGAGCTTATGCTTACGCCATGCTTGTGTACTTAACGACCATTGCGAGAATTTTGAAATATAGCATATTTAATTAAGCTTAAGGGATAAAGTAGCTTTGATCGATTAAACTTAAAGACAGTCTTCATCTATACAAAAAATACATTTGTCATTGTTTATATCTTATCAGATTAATTTTCTTTACTTTGACCTGATTCTCTATTCCTAGTATGTAGAAACATGTAGCTCGCTGCTTACATCATACGTTATCTTAGGAGCTCTGTCGTGCACGAATGTCAGGCAAATGGTCTGGTCAGCAGACGGCGGCGCCACACCCTGCCGAGCCCCCGCAGCGCATCACCTCCCTTTCCAGGGAACCAGATGGAAACTCCCCGTCGACAAGATCCAGTACATCCTCTTGGTAAGAAGAGGCTTTTGTTAGTAAATGACTATTATTAGTACTTATTTCTGTTGCCTCTAAAATAATGCCATTTTCACAGGAGTGAGGAACCAGCGCTGACCAATATGGACATATCAACAGGACACATGGTTCTTGTGAGTTTTTTACGATTTTAAAATTTACAAAAGACATTAAAGAGTACAATGTGTCAAAAAATTACTTAATTCATAGGCGTCCACATCATATTTTGGTCGTGTTTAAATGTCAAATCAATTTAAGTCGTGATCTGTCGGCTGGGTTTAAGACAGTGTCCAAAATACGTACGTCCGCCATATTCTGCATATAGATCAAGTTCTCTGATAGTACATAGGTAGGCTAACCAATTACAGGTAACCATTCTAGAACATCCAGGTAATATTGAACCCATTAACAGGCATACATGGAAGACCATCTCCGGAACAAGGACCGTCTTGAGCAGGAATGGCGGGCTCTCTGCGCGTATGAGGCGGAGCCCTGCGCCACTACCGCAGCCCTAAAGCCGGAAAACACGGGCAAGAACAGATACAACGACATCCTACCGTACGACCACTCCAGGGTCACCTTGAATACTCTGAGTAACCACCTCGGCTCGGACTATATCAACGCTTCGACAATTGTGAGTATTGTTGATTGTTTTAAAATGTGATGCTTATGATGTAATAGAATTGAGAACCTAAATTTTAAGGAGGTTTATTGGTCAAAATATGTTTTGGTGATGATATTAGAGACTTTTGCTGTTTTGATCAGTAGAGATTGATAGAAGTATCGGGTTGAATTTTAGACTGGACTGAAACATTTTTTAAAACAACATCATAGCCTGAAACTTTAGGAAGGTGTCCCAAAGATTTAAGGAATCAAAGACCGTGCTTGCAATTAATAAACCAATGATATACTATTAACAGACGGACCACGACCCCCGGAACCCCGCGTACATCGCAGCAGCGGGCCCCCTAGCGCACACCGCGCCGGACTTCTGGCAGATGGTGTGGGAGCAGGGCAGCGTCGTCACCGTCATGCTCACCCGCCTCACCGAGAACGGCCAGCAGCTCTGCCACCGCTACTGGCCCGAGGAGGGCTCCGAGCTCTACCACATCTACGAGGTGAGCGACAGAGACGGATATAGTGAGGGAGAGAGACATAGGTATTTTGAGTTCCAGACAAGATAGTAGACACGTTCGTCTCGTGTTTTCATGCGCACATACAGCGTTTTGCTCATGAAAAAACAAGACGAATCCTGAACGTGACTATTTTTTCAATATTCATGTTTTTACAAATGAGTCTACAGCTCTGAGAAATGATAAGGTCATTGACCTCAAACTGTCACTCACAACTAACTTCCCCAGGTGCACCTGGTGAGCGAGCACATCTGGTGCGACGACTACCTGGTGCGTTCCTTCTACCTCAAGAACCAGCGTACCGGGGAGACGCGCACCGTCACGCAGTTCCACTTCACCTCGTGGCCTGACAACGGCGTGCCCGCTAGCACCAAGGCGCTGCTGGAGTTTAGGAGGTATGAATACAAAATTTAAATTCTTTACCATGCACACCTCCATACTTCCATACTAATGTTATAAATACGAAAGTGTGTCTGTCTGTCTATCTGTCTGTCTGTCTGTCTATTACCTCTTCACGCCCAAACCGCTGAACCGATTGGGCTGAAATTTGATATGGATATACTTTGAGTCCCGGCAAAGGACATCGGATACTTTTTATCCCGAAAAAATGTACGGTTCCCGCACGATAAACGAATTTTGGCGCAACGGAGTTGCGGGCGTCATGTAGTAATAATTATAATCTAGTAACATTATTAATTTAGTATAAAACCTATTCATCACGTTGTCTAATCCCATGCTAAGTTAGTAACATATGATATTATATTATTATCTGTTACTATTCAGCCTTAAGTTTATTGTTGATATAAACATAAAGAAAATACTGTGACGGAATGTGACCATCAATTATTTTCAATAGGTACTTTGTGAAACATTTTTTGTCCACAAAAAAATTTTACGATTATTTAAATGTTTTGTGGTATATGTTTTTAACAACATCGATATTTAAAACTTAGCTTTGATACAACTTAATCTTGATTAGTATAAAATTATAGTACGAGAGTCAAAGAACATTTTTTTTTGTGATTACTAACAAGCAAATTTTTTGTGAGTAGCCAAATTTTGATACGACGAACAACATTTTTATTTTCGAAAAATTTTGAAAATGGTAGCTAACAGAAATAGAAAGGATTTCATTCTTTGACTTGATGGTCCTAAAATATGGATTATTTATGTATAGGACAAGGTTACTCTTAAATTACGTAACTATTAACCTACCAATATCCAAAAAATCTGCTGGTTAGGGTTCCGTTTTAGGGTTCTGTAATCAACAAAACTTGGTTGACTACTGTACCCTAAAACGGAACCCTAACCAGCTAATTTTTTGTATATTGGTGGGTTAACAGTTATATAATTTAAGAGTAACTTGTCCTACAAATAAAACAATCCATATTTTAGGACCATCAAGTCAAGGTATGAAATCCTTTCTATCTCTGTTAGCTACCACTTTCGAGATTTTTCGAAAATAAAAATGTTGTTCGTCTTATCAAAATGTAGCTACTCACAAAAAATTTGCTTGTTAGTAATCACAAAAAAAATTCACTATTATCATGCTATAAAATATATTATGATTTAATGCAATGATTGCTATAAACAAAATAAGCTGCTCGTAGTAAGTGCTACGATCCGTACGCTACGTCTTAAGGAGTGCTACGCCCACGCTACGACGTGCGTAGACCGTAGGGCCTCTACGAGAATTTGAGAGTTCTTATTTTGATCCGAAGTTTTTATGGTGAAAACACTATTTTTTACGAATGAAAATGTAATTATTAAATTTTCTTTTCTTCGGTAATATTTACGTTTATATTTTTAAGTATTTTTACGAAATTGTGTTTTCTTTTAGGAAGGTGAATAAGTCATACCGCGGTCGATCATGCCCGATTGTAGTCCACTGCAGGTGAGTCCCTAATATTTTAACACGTACTTACTTAAAATGTACTTTATGTATTTAAATCAATACATATAACAATTAGAGTAACAAAATCTTTTTCTCTCTTAACTTATTAAGAGAGAAGAAGATTTTGTTACAAAATATCTTAGGTAATATTATTTTGAAATTCATTTTCAATATCGCAATAACTTTGTGATTGCGCAGCGCTAACGTGAATTTTAATTTAATTTAATTTATTTAAATCAGGCATCTTGGCCCATATTATATATACCTTATAGACTAACATAAATAAAAATATATAAACTAAAACTAGCACTAAGCACTAAACACGTATTGTCTGCGACGTGGGGCGCGACGTGTTCGGAAGTCGTCCTCGGAACCTCCTGTAGACGACTCCAATCGGCCAGAACTCCTCCTTCTTGAAGGTCGGTAAATGATGCGTCGGGACCTTCACCACAAAGGAGCTGAAATTGACTTTGGGGCGGGACTCCAAACGCTCGACCCTCAGGACGAAGTGGGTCTTGCTCCTGATGTAGTCCACGACCTGCTTGACCGTCGTGGACCAGTGCAGCCTGGACACGTACAGCGGCATCGCGGGAGTCTCACGCCGCAACAGCTGCTCGGATCCTTCGGGAGCGGTGCCGCGATGGTTGCGGACGACGGGTTTCTTCTTCTTCCTCTCCACTCTTATAAACCCGTCATCATCGCACTTTCGGTCCTTTTTGGAGAGAGGACACTCTTTTGCGGGCGCCTCCTTTTTCCCTTTGTTTTTGGAACGCGGGGGAGGAGGTGGGGGGCAAGCGGCGACACTTGCGTAGTTCGGCCGCGGCTCCGTTGCAGGCGGGGAGCGAAATGGTAGAGTCACTCTCAATTTAGTTGCACTTTTAGTACCACATATGCTTTGCGAGTTCCGAGGAATGAGGGTTTTCTATAATTCATTTGCTGTTACGGCCAACCCACACGTACCACAACCACACGACAACCGCAATCACAAGACAAACACACGACGTGTGTTTGTCGTGTGACGGGCATATACTTCGTATTGTAAATGAACTGGACCATTCACACGTACCACATTTTGCAGTCGTTATCAACCACTTGTAAAATACCGACCATATCGCAACCACGTCGCAACCACATCGCAACCACAACGTTGCGTCGATGCAACGACACGCCGCCCGCGCTATTATTTTTATGTTTTTTTAGGGTTCTGTACCCTAAGGGTAAAAACGGGACCCTATTACTAAGACTTCGATGTCTGTCCGTCTGTCTGTCTGTCTCCAGGCTGTATCTCAAGAACCGCTATAGCTAGACTTCTGAAATTTTCACAGATTGTGTATATCTGTTGCCGCTATAACAACAAATACTAAAAACAACATAAAGTTAATATTTAAGGGGTTCCCATAAAACAAACGAGATTTTTTGGCCTTTATGGCCATAATCCATAATGTTAATGGCAATATGTAGATGTCGCAGCCAGCAGGTTTAAATAGCCGTTCAATCAAATAGCTAGCCTTTCGACTGAATAACGCCTTTCAATCACACGTTTTTTCAATCACAAGCTTTTTAATTGAATATTTAAGTCGCTCAAAACGTTCAACACATTTTTTCCCTACTTTCGCTCTATAACAGTACTGAACCCTTCGTGCGCGAGTCTGACTCGCACTTGGCCGATTTTATTTTACCAAAATGTCGCGACGCTATATTAAAAGCCGGAGTCGAACTACAATAGTTCGACTTGCACACGACGCAACCACGTCGCAACCACATCGCAACCACATCGCAACCACTGGCCGTCGTCATTTTGTCGGTACCACAACGCAACCACAAAATGCTGCAGCGACACCATTCACACGTAACCACAGCTCGCCTACATTTTGTCGTTGCGATGTCGTGTGGTTGTGGTACGTGTGGGTTGGCACTTAGGGTCAGACCCGACAAACACTAAGTGGCCTAGTCGTGTTTTCAGAAACACGATAAGAATATTCCTACACTTTCCTACCTGCCACCTGCAGGCAGAGCTATCTTTCGTGTCTGTTGTGTCAAACACGTGTCACTAACTTTAAAACCCTCGGTCTAAAGAATGCGCGGCGCCGTATCCACACTTAGGGTGCGTTCCACTGACGCGGAGAGGAGCTTAGCGGTTCCGAATTATTGATCAATCACCATGCTCGAAATCTTCGTTCCGCTTCAATGGAACAGCACGATTGGTCAATTCGGGCACCGCTATAAGCTCCTCTACGCCCTGCTCCGCGTCAATGGAAATGCACCCTTAGAGACTGACTGCAAGTTGCAGTTGGGACCGACTGCTCTAGAGCGGTCGCGTTGTTAACACCGACCGCTCAAGAACTGCTCGAGCGGTCCGTGTATTGCGGATATGAATTGACTTAATTCATATCCGCAATACACGGACCGCCCATTTCATTTAAGAATGAAAACTGCAGATCGCTGTGCGGCGACCGCATTTTGCAGTCGGTTTCGATTGCAAGATGCGGTCCGTCTAATAATCGGCCTAAGCGCGCTCACGTACACATAATGTTACAGCGATGGAGAGGGCCGCACAGGCACCGGGCACGTACTGCCTCTATTACACGCACACATCATGTTACAGCGACGGAGCGGGCCGCACAGGCACGTACTGCCTCATCGACATGGTACTCAACCGCATGGCGAAGGGCGCCAAGGAGATCGACATCGCGGCCACGCTGGAACACATCCGCGACCAGCGCCCTCGCACCGTCGCCACCAGGCAGCAGTTCGAGTTCGTGCTAATGGCCGTCGCCGAGGAGGTAGGAGAATCTGCTTAAAACATACTGTGCCCACAATCCTGCATCGCGCTATCGAAGTTTCGGAAAACGACAAGATAAGTATACACCAATTAAATCATGTACGTATACAAGGTGGAACAAAACTAAGTGATAAAAATACTTTAAAGTGTGTATGCACTGTGAGGTGTTATGTGATACTTGCGAGACAGTGATTTATATAATTATTATTAACAAAACCAATGCGTGCGCGGCCGCATTAGCATTTACATAACACATTTATGTACTTGATTAGGACTGGTTCTACCATTCCTAGCGGCTGCTAGCACAGTTAAAATTTGGCCTTCGCGCACTGCCGTGTCTCGAGTTCTGGAAGTTGTAGCTTGGACAGACGTCCAGACTCATACATCCTCTTCCGGGGTGCACTTGGCAGATAACGCCATCTGATCTTCTTCTTTTTTTTTTTTTTTGTTATCGCAGTGGAAACCCATCATGGGTGCCCCGGGTTGGGTACCCCGGGGGTATGTGAGACTCTTACTCACTAAAACCACCTGCGGTTCGCCTTCAGCCGTATAACGGAGGGAAATCCCGGATCTGTCTAACACAGGACTCCCTCCACGAATCTGATCTTCTTCTGCTTCAGCTAGCTTCAACCACGGTTGACGTCAATTATTATTATCGTAGATATGCGTATTAAAAGTCAAAATATCTATTGTTTTTTTCTGTCCCAAGGTTCACGCGATCTTAAAGGCCCTCCCAGCTCACCTGCAACAGCTCCAGGAGAAAAAGGAAAAAGAAAAGGAAAAGGACAGCACCGACAAGGACAAACCTAACTAATGCACACGGCTTTTGCTAACGATTTTGTTACTTAGTTGTAAGCGACATGGCTCTAGAGTACCAAAGAATTAGAATAGATATTTTAGTCAGTGGCGGCTCTAGGGGGTGGCTAACAGGGCAATTGCCTCGCTCTTGCATGGGCTCCGCAAGGTATTTTTTCGTACGACCAAGGGTCTCGCAAAGACCTGCCGCCTAGGGCCTCGCAAAGACCTTCCGCCCTGGGCCTCGCAATGGGTAAGGCCGCCACTGCTTTTAGTTACACCACATTGTTTCATCACAGTCACCGATTATATTTTACTTAATTATATATTTCTTTTCATGTAGAAGTTGAGAGTCTCAAAGGTATATTATATCCATTTTTTAGAGACTTTAGACTCGGATTGTTTACCTACATCTTAATATGCTTTGTATGCGATGTTGTTTACTTAAATGTTTATATTACATATTATGGTCGTATTATATTTAATGTTGTATAATCGAAAATTGAAGACTTGTAAGTCATGTTGATGTTAATAGTGTTTAAATAACGTTTCAAAAACTTTACCGCACTTTGATTTCAACACTAATGAAAATGGTCAATTCGATGGTGTCTAAACTTTATTTTTAGCGTTTTACAAATTATTTATCCGACAGGAGTATTTTGTATCTATGTAAGATATCTTTTCGACCATCACCTCCATCTAGGGATATTTCCTAGGAAGATTTATTTTGTAAAAAGATTATTTTGTCATCTAGTCCTTGTTAACTATATCAAACTGTTTAAAACGTAATTAAGTATCATTGTACATCTTAAGTATTTAATATTTCCGGATTCCGGATTACTCTCGCGAACACTTTAGGTGGCCATATTTTTATGATGCTTAACATTTTGCCAAACTAACAATTTGCGTCTTTCTAATCATATCCTGTTAACGGAATACCTGAAAAGATAATCACGAAAGAAGACCTAATATTTACAATCTGTAGAATACAACCTACTATAGAACTATCGATGTATAAGATTTATATATTTATTGCAAACTAAATGAAAAAAATGTAAAAAAAATATTACTTACTACAAAAGAAACCATTGTAGTTTTAGATTTTAAGAGAAAATATATTTAACCGTATTTCTGTATGAAATTATATGTAGTTTTTATGTGGATGATTGACTAATAGATTTTTATTATGAAAATTATTTTAGGTGACATTTTCCCTGACTCCTAGATTCCCTTCCTCTAGCATTCCTCTCTATTTATTGTGTAGGTACTTACATGACAATACATTGGAAAGGCGACATAACAAACAAGAAAGTGAACATTAAATAGCTAAACACTGCCTAAATTAAACTCGCGCGTCGCACTCGCACCCTTCACACTGCAGACCGTCGGCAGGTGACGCTTGACTAGTTATTAAGGGGCTTAGTTTATACATGGTATGTGTGTAACAAAACAAAGTGATAATACGACTTTAGGGTGTGTATGTATCAAGTTCACTGTAAAAGTTGCAGCGCTGAAAGACCGATTTTTTGTATATGCCGCCTGCATATACAAATCGTCAGGAGTTTGCCCATACAAAAGTAAAAATATAATATACTCTTTTAACGCTGCTATACTTTCACAGTAAACTCTATATAGGGGATTCATACCTACCCTAAAATATTATTATCACCCAGTTTTATTACATGCCTCTACAGTCGATCAAGGAAGAGAAGGTACGACTTTCCTCCTAGCACAAACTACCTAGTTAATCATGATTCTATGGAAATCATGATGACATTAGATTACATTTGATCACGTTATCAGTCGTTGATATTATCACGTGGTTCGCCATGAACTAGGTACTGCTTGCAATCTGATCAGTCAAGTCTGATACGGATAACAGGAGATGGCAACGAGATGTCTGCGTGTTCAGCATACTCTCGAAGCGTGCTTCTCGGCATTGGAAAGTACAGCCAGCAAAGACTGATTTAAAAAAAAAACACACCTTTATTTTATTAACAGGGCCCATTTACAGCAGTCCGCCGTGCAGGACTGCAAATGGACATAGCTCACTCATTGGTTCACACGACCGGAAACACCGAGTGTGAACTAATCAGTGAGCTATGTCCATTTGCAGTCCTGCACGGCGGACTGCCGTGAATGGGCCCTTTAAGAAGGTACACACCAAAGGTTTGAACACCTGCCTGGTAAGTAGGGATGCATGTATAAAAGGTGTTAGATATAGATAATGGATGGAGATAATGGAGTGCAGGTAGATCAAAGGAAGATTATTAGATAGACCGGTGAACGCCGGAGATGTCACGAACGCGGAACGGAACGGCGAATTATATGAGTGATAAACACTCGATAGGTTTCGTAACCTATTTGTAAACACTCTATTTCACTCAATTCATAGCGGTATTCGAAAAAGGATTCAAAACTCAGAATGAGTATTGAGTAGGTATGGCTAAGAATCAAGGAATAAGCATAATAATAATTTAGCACAGTAGATAAGATAAGCGCAACGAATTATTAAACTCTAAAATTTGACCTTATTATATTATATTAATGATGTTAATACAAAACCTATATAATAGGGGGCTTGTGTTATAGTATGACACATACCGGAGAATATGCTGACTGTACTATTATTTTACCTATTTTGTTACTTAGACGTATCTAATCATCTTTTCAATAAAACAAGGGAATGTCGTCATATTTAATAATAATTCTAACTATGTCTTATCATTACGTATCTTTACATCAGTTTTTCAAAACAAAGATAATAATATGAAATAAATGCTAATATTATAGGCAATATCTTTTTAACTTCTTAGACTGAGGTAGTCTCAACCACTCAATAATTGAGCTTGAAAGTGTGTTAGTAGTGTAATCGGTATATTTTTGCTTCAGTGTTTGTACTTTGTTGTAATTGAGTGGACACAATAAATTGAATGTAGAAATATTTGAATAACATTTAAAATCAGGAATCTCCAAATAAAGACTTAACCAATAGTTTTATAAAATAAAAAAATATTATGACAGCTGATGATTCCATTTGACTGTTGACATTGACAAATGACAGTTCACAGTTGGCCGTTGGGGTGTTAGTGCGTGGTGCGGTGAAATAAATCGCAAAATATATTATATTTTATCCGCATAAAACAGTGAAAGCTTTAGAATATTAGTATTTTTTACAAATAATTCAACATGATTTCTGGACGTGCATTGCATTTTGTATTCAAAGTCGCCGACAGGACGCTCACAGCGAAATTCTACCGGGAAATTCTTGGAATGAAAGTAAGTTCTGTTTTCATCTCTCTTTTGTTTAACAAGAAGGGCTAAAAAAAATCCTATTATTATGTTATTTTATCTTATTATGACGAACTATCTGGCAGTATCTGGGTACTGTAATTATTCAATCTTCTCATTACTCAGACCGCATATTTCAAGGTCGCATGACAGAGTGGTTGCGATCTAGAACTAATTGCTGTCCGAACGTTAGAACAGGTTTTGTTTTAATGAGAGTATTGTTTGCAGGTACTCCGTCATGAGGAATTTAGCGAGGGCTGTGAAGCGGCATGTAATGGGTAAGTTTTCAATGTTAAAATTCAAATAGTATAGTAGCCAGTTTTTTTGTCACTTATCTCTAGACTAGGTCCTTGTAATCCTTATTATCAGGTCATCTATGGTATTTTCTTTTCATCTATTGAAATGTACTACTGTACTACTTAGAAATTTCTAAGTAGTACAGTAGTACATTTCAATAGATGATCAAAAAGTTCTACTAACTCTGCTATCCCCAACCCGCGGCCCGCCGGGACTTTATTTGAGGCTCGCGTGATGTTTTGAAATTCACGCCCACTGGCAAAATAACGTATTCTATGTGATGGTTTTACCACTTTTAAATCGTTAATTTTGAAGAATGTTAATTTTTAAACCTAAAAAATTTTCGTTACAACACCAAGACCAAAACATGTTTGTGGCCCGCATGAAAAAAAGGTTGGGGACCACTGCACTAACACCTTATTAAGTGCCTGTACTCTCTTTTCTACTGCTCTCTTCACACTCACGCCCATCTTTCATATGCCAGGTGCAATAGGACAATTGCCAAGTTAGCGGGCAGTAATTATAGGTATTCTGTTTTTTAAAGGGTTTTTTATATGAAAGTGGTAAAAAGTAATTCCAACATTGTATATTTTTTTTTCATACCGTTAAGAAGTCTATACAATCCATAAAAAGGTGATATTCTAAACCTTTTACAGCAAAATGAGTTGGATTATTTAAAGATACTTAAAAAAAATATAAAATCTAGCTGCAACATTAGATTATAATTGAAATGATCTAACATGTTGTGCATTAAAACTTATAGAAATACTGTATTTTAACTGTTAAATCACGTCTGTTAAATGAGCGAAATCGGCAAAATTTCGTATACAGACTCTTAAACAATCCATTAGCCAAACCCAAAAGTAATGGACTTATCAGATTGATGGATGCTCAATTATAGTAGTACTGGACTAAACTAGAATGTGGTAATGCTTTAAATAAAATTTGAATAATTCTCCAAATTCACCCGGTCAATAAGGTACTATTATGTATTCGGTTCCCATATGAGCACCGGTGATCGCGACAACAATAGATTACAATGGCAATTCCAAGAATCTCCAATCGAAGGATTAATTATGTTTTGCTACTCTGTTTCTTTTTATGTTACAAATGTGATATTTATTTGGTGCAGTCTCATTTATTGGAGTATAATATAATTATTGTTAGATTTTATAATAAAATGCTAACTTAAAATTTTGATTTTGCAGACCCTACGCAAACAGATGGAGCAAGACCATGATTGGTTATGGTCCAGAAGACACACACTTTGTGGTGGAACTCACCTACAACTACGGTATCACACACTACGAAATGGGCAATGACTTCCAAGGCCTAACGATCCAATCAAGTGAGAGCTTGAAGAGAGCAGCGGCAGCTAACTGGCCGATCAAGGAACAGAACGGCTTGAAATATATCGAAGCTCCCGGTGGCTATAAGTTCTATATTATTGACAAACCACAGCCTACCGACAAAGGTAATTTCTTTAATATAATGTTACTTAATATAAAGTAGATCCTGATTGCAATATGAAATTTAATACTATGTTTTGGATTTGTTATGCTTTAACTTACACAAGACATTCGCATTAGAGAATCACTTGTGTAAGTTTTGCTTGAGAAACTGCTGCATTCAGAGTGGAACATTAATTACTTAAATGTTATTAATTCAAAAATTTTTCATAATTCCATACATTAATTATTTCAATGTTATTAATTCAAAAATTTTCCATACATTATCTGTCAAACTCTTAATTAAATTGAAAGTTAATCATAATTAAATGTCTCTAAGTAAAGGTTAGACAAGAGAAAAAATTTCATGCATAAAATGGCCCTGAACTTGTTTACTGTGATAAGCTCTAAATAAAGGTTTCCCAACCTTATCATTATAAACATTAAACAATTTACAATACCTATAAAAATAAATGGCTTAAATATTTTAAGTAAACAAATTCTTTGTTTTAAAGTGAATCATTTAATTACCATTAGTCAGAACTCACGAGTTCATGACTCTAAACCAGAAACTCATCCAACCAAATCACATTTAAATCATTACATGAGAAGTATGTCAAACAAATTTTCGGTGAAAACTTAATATTAACCCATCAAGCCCCGTACGAGCACCGGTGATCGCGACAACTATAGAATACAATAGCATTTCCGAGAATCCTCGATGGAAGGATTAAAAGCGAGCTGTCAAATTTTGCTGTGTTTTTTTCTAATAAGTATTACGATCCCGGAAGACGATTGACTTAAATGAAATTGAGATTTATTTAATCATTGTATATTTATCTGAGACTAGCCTAACGGAAAACACGATTCACTTATTTTGACTCTATAGTTTTCTTTTTTGAAATTTTGAATATTTCTGGGCTTTTCAACAAATATCTGTTACATTTATTCTGTTACTATCATTAAATAACTTGCACTACTATAATCATACACTTTGTAAAATCATAGCTAAAGGAAATATTAGTATTGTATTAAGTTTTTAAGTAATCAAAGAACTGTTTTGGGACTTACAACCTTCACTTTCGTGCTATAATGTGGGAATCATTGTTACGCGATATTGTTCACTACTAGCTGCGGCTCAAAGTACAATTCATGCGGGCACGATTCACGGAATCATTATATCACGATTGGAGGATAGCGGGGTGTGTAGGCGGGGCTAGCGTGCTTTGATATTTTTGGCAGCCTGGTCTTAATTAGCATAATTTTATGCCTACTGATATTGACAATTTCATGATAAAGTCATCTTTGCACTGTCACATCTTCAATATTTATCGCTACTTATCATTGGAAATGTACTGAAAGGGTGATAAAATATTTACTTCCAACAAGATAAACAATATTATACAATACATAGGAAAAGTAAAGAAAGTGTATTCTGTGAGTAATGAAAATAAATATTAATATTTAATATAGTTGAACTGTTTGAAGGAAAATAGTTGTATGAAAGGAAATCTAGCAGGGTCCGTGTCCCATTTCACTATGTGATAGAAACTAAATCAGCCTTTCCCAAAGTGGGCGGTAACGACCCCTTGAGGGCGCTGAAGGTGTTAACTGTTAAGGGGGACGGTGTGGGGCCCAGAAAAAAATAGGGGTCTTGTTTAGAGGCTTGGGGGGTGATTTATTTCATCTGGATAGATTTTAAATTAAAACAAAGGGGGCTCTAAAACATTATTTGTACTCAAAGTAGGCGGTAAACAAAATAAGTTTGGGAACCAGTGCTCTAAAATATAGAATGATAATATTTGCGATGCCCTTACTTAAGAGTATGAAGAGAAACAAGTCACTTCCCCAAATATGCCTCCTGTATCATTATTGTATTTGTGCAAATGATAAATTGATTACAACCTTAATTACATTGGTACTTAATGATGTGATAACATTCAAGATAACCATCAACAATAATAGAAAATGTCTACGCAAATCACGTATTCTTATTATGTATTTTGAAAATATAATTTTTGTACTATGAAACAGGAAAAACGATAGGTATACATATTTTATTATTATTACTACCCGTTTGTATCCCACTGCTGGGCAAAGTCCCTTTTTCCTTCCTCATGTCTCTATACTTGGCTGTGTTTGACCACTCTTTATCGACAGCGTCTAGTTCGTCGCGCCACCTTTTCTTAGGTCCGCCCCTGTTTCGCCGATCTTTCGGTAGCCACTCCGTAACTAGACGCGCCCATCTGTCTGGGTGCATGCGAGCGACGTGCCCTTCCCAGCTCCTTTTTAGGCCAGCAGCTTCTCTACCCACATCCATTGTCGTATATAGAGCGGTATTTCGTATAAGGTCAATCCTTTTAACACCTAAAATGCTGCGCTCCACAGCTCTTTCACAAACTCCGAGCCGGGACTTCTGTGAGTCGGTCAAAATGCACAAGTCGACGAATTTACGTTTTAGGCAAGGTGGAAGGATCGACCAAAGCTTTTCCATGCTTTCTCAATTCTTTGGTCTATATACTTCCTTGTCTTGTCTATTATCAAAAGATGTTATTTGGCCTAAATATACGTCATACATACGTCAACATAATGGAACTCATACTTCGACCCTATGTTTCGTGCTGTTGGTTTTTGATCGATTCATCCGAAGTCTCGCCTCGGTTCTTGCCATGTTCAGGTCTTGCAGCATGAACTGCAGGTTTTGTGCAGACGTGGCAAACAAAACAATGTCATCGGCGAAGCGAAGGTACATTAGCCTTTCTTGTCGATAACAATACCCTTGTCTCCCCAACCTGTTAAGACTTTCTTGAAAACCTCTTCTAAGGCGCTCGTAAATAGGCGTAGAGAGATATGTCACCCTGTTTGACACACCGCTATACTGCACATACTTTTTTTACCGCATGAACTTACGATAACCGCGCGATAAATTAATTTCGAAGCAAAGAAAAAAACAATATTCTAATAACTAAGTAAATGCAACACGCTGTTTTTTTTTTCAGAATATGAAACTTATGAATTTCTGATTAAAAAATATGTTACTTTTAATTACAGATCCAGTGATCAAGGTGGCTCTCGCTAGCTCCAACCTGGCGAAGTCCATCGCCTACTGGAATGGACTTCTCTCATTGAAGATCTTCGAAAAGACTGACAAATCTGTGTTACTTGGCTTCAGCGAGGACCAAGCCAAACTTGAACTCATAGAAATCGGTAAGAATAACACACTTTTATTAGCTTGGGCTGTTATGTAACGGAACCTTTGAGCACGATTTATACCTATCTCGAGTAATCTAATTATTAATACAAAATTAGATTACTGACAATGCAATAAGTAATTTTAAAAAATTAAGAAGGGTGTTTTTTTGTCTTTTTAACTATAAAGTTTTATTTTACAAATCACTGTATGGAAGAAAGCTTCGTCGCTTTGTCCATCGTCGATATAGTTTGGATTCCATTCTGCGATAATAGGATTATTGCAATGATTTCACGCCAGACGGCAGCACCAGCACAAACAGTAAACAAAAAGTTTTGTTCGATGTTTGACAAAGTTTCTATCAATATAACATGTGTGATGTGTAACATGACGTGTCGTATTATTTACTGTATGTGCTAAACGCCCTCTGCTCCGAACTTTGCGTAATATTACCTGATTGATGCTTAAAGAACGGCATGTAAAATTTCGTTCACTCACTCATCGCTACTTGTCGTTGTTGTAGGAAGACTGTGTTTCTTGTATAACAAAATGATACACATTGTCTAATTTATTTAAAATACTAGCTGTTGCCCGCGAATTCGTCCGCGTGGACTTCAGTTTAAAGTGCGCGCGGTCAACAAAATTGGTGTCAAATTTAAAAGCTTTTTAAAACCCTGGTATCCCTCAAATCGAAACACCCAAAACAGCTGTGCAGTGTGCACACAATATTTAATATTTTTAAATTACCTATAGCTTTACCCATAAACTATTTAGTATTTATCATTGGTAGGCTGTTGTTTTTTATATCTATGTTGGTAGGTGAGTTATATTTTAATAACGTGTATAATATCAATCGAAAAAATCGAAAAACGAGACTTTTTCGATCGCTATGTTTCATTCATTCATTCAATTCAATTCATTCTTCTCACACCTGGCCCTAGATGGTGGGCCTGGGTGGGGAAACATGACCAGGGGCTAAGCTCTACCCTCTACATGTGAAGTTCCTTTTCTTGATAATGCACCTGGTACGGGTACCAGGCTCCCGGGTTTGCCCTGCGGTAACGCAAGGCAAACCCGGGGGCCTGGGGTGGCCAGGAGGTAGAATGGCCTGGGGCCGAGCTCGGCCGGGACAGGTAGGGTCCCGGCGGCGCACGAGGGTCCCCCGCCCAGGAGCGGAGAAAAACGTGACTGAACATGGTACCACCTCTTATAGAAATACAAATGATACGATATATACGATAGCGCGATCTAGGCGACTCTTGGCGCCATCTATTATGAGTTTTTGGAACTAACTTAATTTGAACAAATTTACGCATAAACAAACAACCCCTTTTCCCATTTAAAAAGTAGCCTATGTCCTTTCTCAGGCTTTAGACTATCTGTGTATATTTCATTAGAATCGGTTCAGTAGTTTTGGCGTGAAAGCGAGACAGACAGACAGAGATACTTTCGCATTTATAATATTAGTATAGATATGTATTAGATATATTTTTCTTCAATGGAAAAAATTCCACAGCTATGATTCACATACCTAAGGAAAACATGACTCATAAGTTGTGAAATCTATTGCAACTCATAATAGTATATTTACTGTACCCTAAATCTGCTATTTGAATTTTTATCTAACATACAAACATCTTCAAAATAATCTTTGTTCTTTTAAACAGCTAAATAGTATTTACACGGTATTCACATATTATATTATATTCATCAAATGAATGGTAAAACTTTGGAGTTTTGACAAAAACAGAATATGTTAAGTGTTCTTTTGAAATTTTGTGAAAATACAATTTTGTAGTTCTATTTTTGTAGTCAGGGGTTCCCAAACTGTGCGCCGTGGAAAGGCAAGGCTCCATCATGTTCCAAAAACATATAACAACTAACTAATAAAAATAAAATTATAATATAATTATACAGAGCAGGCAGATTATTAAATATTTGTTTATTATTATTCACTTGCTAAACCTAACTATAATTATTATTAAAGATGTTTATTTATGTATATTTGTGTAATATAAGCTACGTACAGTAGGGCGCCGTGACTGAAAAATATTGGGAACCCCAGCCCTAGGTGGTTGATTAACTAGACAACAAAAATCTATTAAACATTTAAATAACTTATTTGTCGAAATTCTCGAATGCGATTTAACTATTTGCCCTATTGCTATTGTAATAAGTAATAATATTATCAGCGTCGTCCCACTAATTCGGATGCGATTTAGAAGTACCCTTATAAAGTATTGCTATTGTAATATTCTTCATCTTCTTACCAATCTTAATATCAAAATTTCAGGTGAACCAGTGAACCGAGCGAAGGCATACGGCCGCATAGCCTTCTCCTGTCCCTTCGACCAGCAGCCCCTCATAGACCAGAAAATCCAGGAAGCCAAGGGCAAGATCCTCACCCCGCTGATATCCCTGGACACCCCAGGGAAGGCCACCGTCCGCGTGATCATCCTGGCTGACCCCGACGACCACGAGATCTGCTTCGTTGATGATGAGAGCTTCCGCCAGCTGTCACAGGTGGACCCCAGGAGTGACGCTGACCTGGATAAGTTTATTAAGAGCGACAAGTCCAGGGCGTAATTGTGATATTTTTTTAAGCTATTATAACCGAAAGCCAATAAATGTAAATTTAGACCGCAACGCGACGTGTAGATGCATTTCCAAATTTGTATTAAATTGACAGACTTGCATGACGTCTCACGCAATTCAAGTCAGTCAAAGCCATGCAAATTTAGAAATGCATATAATATCTAGGCGTCGCGTTGCGATCTGAATTCGGTTAATTCGGTTGAATCTAAGAATGCGATTATACTACTTGTACCACATGTGTATCACATAATATTATAGTGCACATAAAAACATTTTGTATTTTGAATACGTTGTCCATAATATTATTTACATATTTTTTAAATTCGAAATACACCACGAGATCAGCAGGGCAATCGCGTTATTTTTAAACGTTTCAATTCAGGTTCACATCTGCTTTGGTTGTGGTTCAGTTACGGTTCGGTTCGGCTGCGTCTGAGCAAATTTCAGTATCGTGCTATCGTTCCAACCGTAACTCAACCTTAGATAAAACTCGAACAAAGCGCAACGTTTGACCTTTAGACAGACAGTGCAGCGGGCCAATTAGCGCCCTTCTGATTTAATTTTGATTGGCTTAAATATGAACAAATTTTTCCGTTGCGTTAATTGGTAAATTGACAAATTGTTTATTTACATATGGATGAGTATGACACGAGTGATTAGTAAAGTTGTTCAGGTACTTGGTAGTTACTCGTGCATGATCAATGTTGTGATTGATCAATAATTATTACTTGGAGTTTTTAATTTACGTAGTTGAATTCATAATATTGCTTTACTATACGCCATATAAGTGTTGAATAATGACTTGTGACAAAAGTTTTTTGTGGCGCAGAAAACATTTACGTTTCAGAAACGTGCGAGTAGAAGTTGCATTACATCAACTTTTTGTTTTGACAGCGTTTGCGCTTGGGCTAAGGTTCAGTAACGTCTCAACTAGCTGTCAAAACGTTAGCGCGATACCGAATCGTTCCAAAAGTCGATCAACGTCCGAGTTTCACTTGCGGTTCAGTTGAATTTTAGCGCGATTGCCCTGCAGGTATGTAACGATTTATTTAAATAGCGGTGCAGTCGCGCTGTCTATAGCTATGTCCACATTATGCGCTTTCATCTTAAATTTTCGTCATCTTCTTTCATTCAACTTTCGTTTTGGCGCATTCAATAATTGAATGCGTCAACGAACGTAACGCCAATATTGTCATTTTTGAAGTTTTGGATACTTTGCCTCACGTTCGTTGACTGCGCTATAACGCATGACCTTGACGAACAGAAAAAAGCACAGTGTGGACAAAGCTATTTACATACATTTGCTTGTGATCTCGCGGAGTAGCCGCCACACCGCGCGGCCAGGCGGAAGCATTTACCTAATAGTAGGGGAGGTCGCGCTCAGTTTAAAAAGTCATTTCATACCGAGCGAAAATCGTTACAATAATAGTATTCCACTAATGCATAACAGCTTTGATCGTCAGCTGCTTCAGAAGTGGTGGTGTGGTTTTTCCACCGTCGTATTAGCGACTGATGGTTTTCTTTATTATATACAAAGTAGAAACATTCACCTGTGTAAATTTTGTACGGTATAAAATGACTTTATATTCAGAAAACTTTTACATGTTCAGTAACGCGACTGACGTTGAATCCCCCGTCTGCAATACGGCTGACGGTGATTTTTTGGTTAAACATGAATCCTCAATAATCATCCATCATTTACAACTTTGAAATACTCTCAGTTAACATTCCACCACGGGTGCGGCGACTGACGCTGATTATATTGATTGATGAATATGAAACTACCGGTGGACAAAAATTTGGTCGGTATGAAATGACTTAGCAAACCTATAGCACTACCTCCCCGACTATAAGTACAAACACGATATTATAAATCATTCTAAAATAAATATTAAAGAAGACAAAGGCTCAAATATGTATTAGATTTATCCCCGCTTAAGTTAGTACAAAACTACATAATATAATATATTCACTGTCTAAAGTGCTTAAAGCATTTCGTAATAAACGATATTATTTTTTGTGTTGAAATATGAATATTGTTAATTTTTATAACTTAATTTAAGTTTCTGTTAATTTTGGTGGAAGTCTTTAATATAATTCAAACAAATAAGTATTATAAAAGTAAATAAATACCTATGTAAATATAATAGACTGCTATTTTATAATTCTTTACTTTAAGAAGAAACAAACAATATGAAATACTCTATTTTTTTTTCAAGTTTAATCATGGTATAACACAGGGTGTAACAAAACAAAGTGATTATACTTTAGGGCGTGTATATAGTTCACTGTGAAAGTAGCAGCGCTAAAAGAGCAATTTTTTGTAATTTGTTTGGATGGGCATGTGCCCCAGCCAATCCAGGAATCTGCAGATTACCTAGGTAATATGCACGTTAACGTATTCTGCATTCTAACGGTAACACACCCTAAAGTTTTATCACTTAGTTTTGTTGACACCTCCGCCCTAATATACCACATGGTATATTAGGGCGCTTTTCTTTTTCACACCTTGTACGTGTCATCGCTCGCGCTCGGGTCTAGTCCACATGAAAGTTATCCGCATCCTGACATTTTCCTATCATGTTGTCGCCCGCATGCGGATGAGACGCATGACAGTGACTTGTGGTCCGCATGAAAGTTACCAGCATTCTGTCATTTCATTATTAATAATTTTCGTATTATGTGTGATGTGGGCAACACTCGCGCCGTCAGGAGCATGCTGTCGCACGTTTCGTGTCGGACCAGATCCGCATACGAGCGACACGCATGACAGTGACTTGTGGTCCGCATGAAAGTTACCAGCATCCTGTCATTTCATTATTCATAGATGATTTTCCTATCATGTGTGATGTGGGCAATACTCGCGCCGCGAGGAGCATGATGTCGCACGCATGCGGACCAGATCATGCGGATGACACGCATGACAGTGACTTGTGGTCCGCATGAAAGTTACCAGCATCCTGTCATTTCATTATTCATAGATGATTTTCCTATCATGTGTGATGTGGGCAACACTCGCGCCGCCAGGAGCATGCTGTCGCACGTTTCGTGTCGGATCAGATCCGCATGCGAGCGACACGCATGACAGTGACTTGTGGTCCGCATGAAAGTTACCAGCATCCTGTCATTTCATTATTCATAGATGATTTTCCTATCATTTGTGATGTGGGCAAGACTCGCGCCGCCAGGAGCATGTTGTCGCACGCATGCGGACCTGATCCGCATGCGAGCTACACATATGACTGTTACTTTGGTCCGCGTGAAAGTTACCAGCATCCTGTCATCTATGAATAATGAAATGACATCGCACACGATACGAAAACCATATCATGTGCGATGTGGGCAATACTCGCGCTGCCAGTAGCATGTTGTCGCCCGCATGCGGGCCAGATCCGCGTGCGGGCGACACGCATAACAGTGCCCTAGTGGACCAAGTGGGCAACACTCGCGCTGCCAGGAGCATGCATACCAAACAACAGAATCGGTTTAGCGGTTTGGACGTAAAGGGTCTAAACGCACTAGGCTGAATTACGCCGACGTAAGTTCCGCCGCGTTTACGCCGCGTTTCAAATCCATACAAAGTATGGGCGGAACGCGACAGACACACACTATGCCGAAATTCCGTCGTGAGCCGAATTTCCGTCGAGCCAAGTCGAAGGTAAAGTTCGGCAGCGATTCGGCGGTAATGTTTTGTATAGCAAAACATTATACGCGACGCAATTATCAAAACCGAACATAGGAAATCCAACCTTATCTCCAAAGCGTTAACGCACACATCTGAGAATTTTAAATACTCACTTACGCGCGCGTTCCGCAACGCAAATTACGCCGCGAAATTTCGGCTCTTCGCGTAATTTATAGTGTGTCGCATCAGACGTAAGCGGCTGAACGTAATTTCGGCCACATAATTTACGCCGGCGTAATTCAGCCTAGTGTGTTTAGACACAAAGGGGTGACAGACAGACACATTTTCGTATTTACAATGTTAGTATGGATCGCCACCGGAGATCTACAAGTAGTTACGGTAGAATCCTAAAAATGGTCATGTAGCCTAAGAAAATTAAGCCGAAAATGGACGATCAGCGGAAATAATTCGTGTAGTTTTGAAAATCGCTACAGTTATTCCTTGAGATATCCAGATAAACATATCGAAAATCCCCAAGGGTGGGGGGTGAGCTAAAGGTGTAGGGGGGGGTCAAAGGACCCTTTTTTTAGATTTTAGCTCATAAGTCTAAAACCTGCACAAATAGCGTAACGGTTACTTCTAGGAAAACATTCTACATAAAATTTCCTTTAAATTTGATCCTATAATTTTTTTTGTATGGTCGATACTTTAGAAGTTACAGAGTGTTCAACTTTATATAGGTATAAAAAATGAGACGGTTTTATAAATAAAATAAAATTGGTATGTTTTCAAAATGTATTCAAAACTAGAAAATAATAATTAGACAGTCTTAATTAAATCAATAATTTTCTTCTACTACATCATCATCATCTTCACCTTCTATATCTACCAAATCTACAGGTACGCCATTTGTACACGAACCCAAGCAGCCGTTGCATACTAGACTGCACGTGATACCAGCTTTTCGGCATCCACAATTACCAGTGCAATCACTTTTGCAGCGACAAAATATTGACTTCAGCACGGTGTCAGGAGCTGGAGGATCATGAGTGGTAACAGGCTCGAGGTTTCCATCAGCTCCTCGCTTCCATCCCCACATTTGAGGAGGCAGTGCGTTACCTAACCACTCTTGTACTTGGTGGAACACTCGGAATGAGTGAAATTTTGCTGGTCCTTTTGTAGGTGGGAGAGAGGAAAGATCTGGTTTGGATTTGGTGCTGGATTTGACAAAAACTGAGTATCGATGTCTGTTAAGATCAAGCTGATCAGTGGCTGCACGATACATCGTCAAAAACATCCTTTCTCCTGACTCTGCTATTTCTTCAGATGTTGATGTTGGATTGTAGAAGATGGCGGCAATATCCTTGATTTTTGGTTTTTGATCAAATAGCTTAACAACTGACACTTTGCCTTTCCTGTAAATAGCTGAAGTTGTGTCGCAACCGCTGAAGCTATGTAGGAAAAGAATGGAAGATCAAAATGAGAGTTTTTGGAGTTCTTGTGAGGAAAATATTTGCATTTCCACTTTACCTCTTCCTGGCTTCACAAAGAATATTTGCTTATCTGGTGGTGACAGAGCCATAAGAAGGACTATTAAATCTATATCTTCCCCAACAACAGCAACCCCAGGATAGTTTGCGACTTTTTCAATTGCACTTTTTATAATTGTACAATCAGCATCACTAGGTGCCACTCGTGTTTCAATTTGCTCTGCCTGCATTTTTTCTGTGAGGAGTTGTATAAGTCGAGACTTGTTTTTCGCATTAGCTAGGAAATGCTCTTGTTGAACTGTAACTTTCATATCAAATATCGTATATTTTACATGGCAATTGTGCGAAAGGGACAAACCAAGAAAATCGATTTCTCGCTCGTGCTCGCTACTATAAGGAGATATTAGTTAATAAAAATAATACTTTAGCACATGGAAGTTAGGTTCATTTTAATATTTCAAAATGATGAAGTAAGCCTTCCAGCTGTATAGTACTTCCTAATTCCATGGTGACTAGTCTAACGTTTTGTAATAATAGCAGCTAGGACAAATAATTATCTGTGAATAGCAGGTATTTGAATCAGAATAAGTTGTTTTCTTAGTCTCGGACGTTCGATGCGTGTTATTTTCGCGATTCGCACTTTTGAGGAATTTGACCCCCCCTGTAGTTCCTAAAGTATCGACCGTACAAAAAAAATTATAGGACATAATTTAGAGGAAATTTTATGTAGAAAATTTTCCTAGAAGTAACCGTAATGCTATTTGTGCAGGTTTTTTACTTATGAGCAAAAACCTAAAAAAAGGGTCCTTTGACCCCCCCCCCCCCCCTACACTCTTAGCTCACCCCCCACCCTTGAGGACTTTTGACATGTTCATCTGGATATCACAAGGAATAACTATAGCGATTTTCAAAACTACACGAAATATTTCCGCTGATTTTATTAATTTGATCGTATTAATGTAAAATTGTGCCAAGTCGAAATCACTGTGTAAAAGTTATCAAATGTAGAGTCGAACTTGATCCTGGCTCTACAGTCTACCTGTAGCTACACGAACAAACAAGGTATGCCTTGTTTGGTTACATTTACTAAGATATAGAGTATATTGTGACACAAACTCTACATCAGCTTAGGAAAATGGAAATGGTGGTAGAACAGGTAGTCTCATTGCTCATGCGTTTCGCTTGATTTCCCGTGTTGGTGGTATATGGGAAGACTGATCTAATAAGTAATAGTAAGTGAAATAGGTAGCACAAACTTTAGTAGAGTTTAATTTATTAATGTTAAGGCCAACGACTGTAAAGGTAATGCTCGAATTAGCCTCTTTCGTTTTTCATATGAATGAAAGAGAAGACATTAAATTTTAACAAGCTGTTAATCCTAACAGACGTTAGTAAAATTAGGCCTTAATATCATAGTTTTTACTATTATGGGGGATAGACAGGTAGAGAATACGATGCTTTTAAATCCATAAAGGAACTACGTATTGTGCAGGCTCTTCAGGTTTTCATATAAAATTTTATCATGAAATAGGGGAAGGGTAAAAACTAGAGATGTGCCGATCATGACTTTGGTTGACTAGCCGACTAGCCGACTAGTCGGCTGCAAAGAAGCCGACTAGTCGGCCAAGCCGATCATGGTTTCGGAAGTTTCCTTAATGCTTTTTTACTGCTGTTTGCGCACATGCCGCCTGCAAACGTGTCGAATCGTGTTTGGTAGGTATGTTTACTTCGCGTACATTACTTTATTTTGTTTTGATACAGTTGATGGTTTTCATTAAATATTTCATGTACCTACACAAAATCTCGATTTAATTTATATTGAGTCTCGGGAAAGGACAAGTGATACTTTTTGTTCCGGAAAATGTACGGTTCCCGCACAATAAACTTTTATGATTTTCGCCTTAACTATTCAATCTATTTTGATGAAATTTGGTATGGAGATACTTTAAGTCTTGGGAAAGGACAAGGAATACTTTATGTCCCGGAAAATGTACAGTTCCTACACAATAAACTTTTATGATTTTCGGTATAGTTTGGGACTCAACAAGAGGATGGCACTCAAAAATATACACACTTTTTTTATTAATTATACCAATTCGAATTAAATAATCATCGTTAAGACAGGACAATGTCTGTCGGGTCAGCTAGTATTATATAAAAGAAAGTAGTGTTAGTTACACTACTTATAACTCAAGAACATATGAACCGATTTGGCTGAAAATTGGTGGAGAAGTAGCTTAGAACCAGAAGACAGACATAGGATACTTTTTATCCTGTTCGACCGCGTTTCCATGAAGTCAGTATAAAATCTTATATATTATAAAATTCTCGTGTCACAATGTTAGTTACCGTACTCCTGTCTCCTCCGAAACCTTTACCAAATTTTATGTGCGTATTCAGTAGGTCTGAGAATTGGCTACTGGCTACTTTTTATATTGAAAAGTGCATTTTGTTGAATAAATAATTGTAATCTATTACAACTCGAGACTGACGGCGACCATTTATGTTAAAATTATATTAATTACAAAAATATTCTTTACTTTACTAGCAAGTAATTTCAGGAACACTTCACTTAATTTTAAAATGTGTAACACTGACTGAGTGTGTGCACACATTATAAATATTAATCAAGGTTTTCTTTAATGTAATTTTAATAATAGTAAAAAAGTAAAAAGCCGACTAGTCAGCGCTTTTTGCTGACTATTCGCCGACTACAAAAGTGGCCGGATAGTCGGCTTTACCGACTAGTCGGCACATCTCTAGTAAAAACCTAAGGAACATTAGTAGATGATAAAATAATGAATACCTATAATATATATACCTACGTATTTTATAAAATTGAGAAAATTACAATATAATATTGTAATTTGTAAATTGTTACTTTGTTAGGTAATAAGAAAGTATGTTGAGTTATTGAGTATGATGAATTTTCCTAAGAAAATCGTGCGACAAGTCAGCGATCGAGGAAGGCGTGATTGCCGTAAGATTTCCACGGTGTTTCGTCCATATATCCGAGATCATAAATTTCATCGCAATCGAGAGTCCGCCTGATCAATGGGCGCCGAGGCAGGGCGCCTGCGCGAGGGCGCGCGGGGCGGCGGGGGTGACGCGGGGCGGCGGGGGTGACGCGGGGCGACGCGGGGCAGCGCTGCGCGGCAGTGCGCGAGCCGAGCTCACCGCGCGCCATGGCCGCGCCGCGCGACTGACAGAGCGACCTGCCGTCCCTCATCCCACGCCCACCACTAGGTAACGTATCCCGGCTATAACCCGACGGCACCACGGTGTGTACTCTCGACTGCTCTCATGCTCTGGTGGTTAGTCGATTTCATTATATGCGCTTTCGCTTGTACCCTAGCAGGTAAATAAACAACCGCAACTTATGTAACCGGGAACCGTGCAGCTTATTACCAGCTAATGAGGCAGCTGAATTATCGATGAACGACTCCTAATAATTTAATTTGCAAAGTTACTATTACTTTGGTTTTAGGAAATAGTTTGCTTCAGCTTACCCTATATTTTAGCATTATCAATACCTGAGTAGTTTATTTTTTATCGGCTAATACTCCTACTGTGTAGTGTGTACCCAGCTAATTATAATGTTTGTATTTTTATACGTGCAAGTTAATGACGACTTTTTTACTATTAAAATATTATGTAAATACTTATTAAGTTAATTCTCTATTTTAAATGACTTTAAATCAGAAGGTAGGTAAATCTCCTGCCTAGGATTTAGGAACCTCTTACAAAGTAGAAACCACGATTCGCGAAACAACAGGTAGAAAAGAAAGTATTTTTTCGTGAAACACATGGAGCGATATTACTTTCTAAAAAAATTCTACTTTCTATTGCTTTAAAATGTTAATAATAGGTTTAAAATACTTTAATTTGTGTTATATTTATATTGGTACAACAAAAGGATCCATCGCCGAGTCTCGCGGTTCGGACATGCGCGAAGATCCTCCTATCTTCACATTCCTACAGAAAATATCACGCAAAAACATACATCCCTAGCTGTAGGTATACCTACCTATGATTTCAGAACGAGTACTGTAAAATTGTGCCTAGGTTCTCGTGTGTTATGTTGGTACTTGTAATTGTAAACTAACATTACTTCAGATGGCAAATAAATACCAATGTTTCTACAAAGCATGTTCCGTAGACTTAATAATATTATTACGTGCCTTGCCAAAATATCTAGCTATCTTTAACCAATAACTAATACTTAACTAATAACATATTTTAACTATTAACATATCGTTAACACATTGTTATTTTAATGGCTGTATCCTTATAAGCATCAAAAACTCGCGCAAGTGGCTTTTGTGTTATCTCAAAATCGGTGATTTAAGGTCGTCCCCCGAGCAAACGACCTTGGCCATACATTTGCCGCGTTGCCGAGATCGCGCCAAAACCCTATTATTTTTACTTATCTTAGTTCAAAATTGTCCTAAATAAAAAAATTAAAACGGCGAATATGTAGTTTATGATATTGTCGATCAATTGGCGTGAGTTTCAAATAAAAGTAATTTGTATAAATCCTAAGGAGATGTTGAATGTATGCTTGAATTTTAACAAAGTAATAACTTTGGAGCTGATATAATGAGTATAAGAAACAAAAATAGAAAATTTAAAACGACAAAAGGAATGTTGATATACTGAAGATTATTACTGTATTTTTATTATAATTTTGTAGCTTTCATATTATGAGTTTATAAGGTTTTAAATACGGTCAATTACGGAATCTCTGGACGGAACGCCCTTAATAACTTCCATATCTCTCTCACGCACTGGATTTGTAAAAAGGCCGTATTATATAGGCCGCGGCCTATGGTCGGCAGCGACATAGGCTAATTTCGTAGATGGGGCGGCGGAAACAAAGTGACCCTGGATAGTTATAAAATACGTATTTTGGTTATGCCTAAATCCGGCACAGACTCTTACTTGTCAACAGCCAACTTGCAGCCTGCTGCCTGAGTCGTCATTGGTTTAAGTCTAACCATCACATTTCACCAAAGAAAAACAGCCAAGTGCGTGACGGGCCACGCGTTCAGGGTTCCGTTCCACGTCCGTAATACCGCTAGTTATTGAAAATGTTTGTGTGGTCAATGAATGTATTTATAATGTGTTTTACACTCTTAACAACATCATCTCAGTTACTTTCAAACAAAGTACGAAAAGTTCCTTTATACTTCGCCGAATACATTTTTTTAGTTGATCGACTATTAATTAATAACTTATGAAGTCTTCTTAGCCGTGATAGTTTTCCTTTTAAATTCAGCATATTTCCTACTCCCGTGAATTTTTTCACATTTCCAGAAACAACCGTTTAGCTGGTAGAATGGGGCGACACTGGTCTAACGATTTTTTTCACTTTTTTTTATAAGCCTTTATTAATTTCTTAAAAAAGATTAATTTACATTTACATTACATTACAACAAATAGACCCCTAATTCAGAAAATGATCTATGAAGTATGAACACCCCTAACGACACCCCACACACCGGTGGACGCGAAAAAAAATTCATCCCCGCTTGATATTGTGCAGGGAGGTTATAAAAAAAAAATAAGATTTTATGTACCATTTTCTCGGCATTATGTGTATTAATGCCAAATTACATCTTTTTAGGTCCTATAGTCTGAGCAAAACCGCGGAGAGACAGACGGACAGACGGACAGACAGACAGACAGACAGACAGACGGACAGACAGACGGACGGACAGACCGAAACTTTAGGGTTCTTTGTAGACTACGGAACCCTAAAAACGAGTCTCAGAACAGAAAAGAAAAGTTATGAATTGGTCGTACACATAGAGTGTGTGTACGACCAATTGATGTTTTACGGCCGTTCCCAATATTTGATCTATCTCTGGTTTTGCTCTACTAGAGATAGGAATAGCTCACATTAGACATCAGAGACATATATTTTATGTCAATTCAATGTTAACTGCGACCGGTTGTATGTCAAACCATACAACCGAGATAGATTGAATATTGGGAACGGCCGTAAGTCAGTGGTCGTACATGATAAATTATTGTTTTGTTTTAAACTTGATGAAGTAATAATTCTATGGATGAAGTCGCATCTTGTTGTTGGCACTCGAAATTTTAACATTTTTACCAAATACAAAGAACATGAAAGAAAGTATTAATTATAAAAAATTGTAAGCCAGTCTGTGTGTCCGGTTTGGCTTCGAATAAATTTTGAAAACGATTAAACCGATTTTGACGCAGATACACTGGCAGAAAGCTACTGTGAATACAACTTGGTTACACATGTAACACACGTTATACTCCACTCGGGCTAGCTTGTCGCTAGCGGTCATTGACTCCCTGTCAAAAACTTGTCATTTTCCGTATAAACCATAAAGTTAATATACCTATCGGAATAGAGCAACAATCTCGAGCTGTCAAACGTAACCAAAATTGGTTTACATCTGTGTGAAAAATATGTGTACGTATACACTTACACAAGCATGATTGAACATGAATTCTATGAGATTATATTGACAACGTGCGGCACGTGCCGACTGGACGTCAAAAAAAGAGTGCTGCTGTCATGTATCACACGTCTCTTTTTACCACGCGGTGTTACTGATAGTGGCATCTCGCTTGCTCAGGCCTTTGTTTCTCTATTCCGCTAGGTATATTAACTTTATGGTATAAACCGCGATTGACAATGAAGTGTCAGATATTGTCAATCGTGGTTTTGTATGGAAAAGACAAGTTTTTGACAGGAAGTCAATGACCGCTAGCGACAAGCTAGCCCCAGTGGAGTATAGTAATTTAAACTATAAGTAATACTTAACTAATACCTGAGCAATGATTTGTATTTAGTTTTACCAAGTTTTCTAATCTATTATTTTGTGTTTAAGCTTTTAAGTACGTACAAGCGTAATTCTAATTAAATTATTATAGAGCGTTTAATAAGAATGAAAATATGTCGGTAACACCTTTATATGTACGTATCTATACACTATGTTAACATACAAATTATATATGTATAGAGTTTATTAAACCTAGGGGCTAGGGCACAAAGAAAACGTTTCTATGGCCGCCATGGGTTTTGGGGTGAACGCTCCTTCATAATAGGTTATGACCGAACACAATAAATCGATTTCCAGTTATTTTTCCGAGAACCCAACGAACTATTGATACACGTTTGGTTCTGTTGATTGCTTTTTGCGTGGAAAATGGATTTCATTGTTATCTATAACTAAATGTTGGCCGCAACGCAACGTATTTCCGTCGCAAAAACAGTAAAAAGTTTGTCATCACAAAAACTTAGATGATTCCCGGGGGCCGGGGCCCACAATATCCATCTGTTACATTTCATAGAATTTTTTAAAATGGTTTAAACATGAAGGGGAATGGGGACTTTAAATACGTTTTATACCTAAAGTTTTATACTAATGGCATACTGTAATAAATACATTAAATATAAATTACTAGTTGTCCCGGTGAACTTCGTGTCACTTTAAAACCTTCCCTGGACTTCTACGAATATTTTAACTTTTAAGACTAAAATCAGCCCAATCTGTTCAGCCGTTTTCGAGTTTTAGCGCGACTAACACATTTGAAAATCCATTTTTAATATTATAAGATATTTTAGAAACAGGTAAAAAGGAACCTTGCAAAACATCCAATTTATATGAAAGCGTGTTTAAAATTATAATTATGTTTACTCTGGGCGTTGCAATGCCTGCGTCTGACCTAAATATCAGACCTCTATTTAAAATTTACTTGACACTGCAAATGGTAAAATATTAAACACTTCGCTTATGAAAAAATATTGGATTTCATCCATAAAAATAAGGAAAAGAAATATTAAAACTATAGGTATTTAAATCGTTTATAATCGAGATATTGCCGTGAAAATCCAACAGGAACGGTACTTTCGTTTTCCCGCGGTAAAATGTAGTGTGTCATATTTAACAATATAATATAGTGTGTCATATTGTGTGTGTCCTCGAGCTCGTTTTTTCAATAAAATCGTTCTAGTAGCTTCGGAGGTATCGAAAAGGTTCACAAACAAATGTGTATTTAATAAAACATTTCAATACGGGCAAAAAACATACTTAATTGAAGAAAAATAATTACTCTTGACTGCATCTATTTATGTTGACGTTAAAAAAAGTATAATAAATTCATACTTGAAAAAAGTTGAAATACCAAAAAAATCCACAGCCGAGCATAGAACCTCCTTTTTGTAAGTCGGTTTAAAACTAAACGAAACTACCCCAACGTAGGGCCATCCATTTACCACTTTTCGTAACGCCATATCTCCTACTATGCAACAATTTTAATGAGAGCTTATTAAGCGGCATTGTAGAGATAGGTACTCAACTCGAGTAGAGTCACGTCATTATAAGTCAGCGCCTCTCGCAGACCACTTATCTCGATTATCTTAGGTGCTTAAGCCTAAAATTCCCCCATGACTGAAATTTACGACAAGAAAAGATTTCACGTTATCATTTTATCATAAGATACCGCGACTCGGTTCCACTTTGACGCGTTTTCAGAAACAACGCAATGCGAATCGAAAAGTGCTTCGTTAGTTTGAGTTGACGCTCAAAGAGGATTCGTAACGAGAAATAACAAGGTTAGTTATCAGAATTTAATTACTTCGTTTCGATTCACACTTCACGTTGTAAAGTTTGTGTTTATGTTTGTTACTTCTTCACGCAACGAAATGGATTAGAAATTAGAATCTTTATAAATAGTATAATGTTAGTTGCTTCTTTATACGTCTGATCAGATTGGAATCAAAACATGTGAGAAGTTTGGGCTATGGATTACTTAAAGGTTTTCTATCACGCAGAATGATATTGTTCTCGTGGTATGTCTGCTAGTTTTCATTTTAAAGTGAATAAAAGAGAACTCTACTACTCTAACTAAATAGAAGTGCTATTCATAACGGTTAATGCATTTTAATTGGTGGCATTATTGTTTACACTGAGTTTTGTTTACATTGAGATCAAAATAAAATAAAACACATTTTGATTTTTGATAAGTACTTAGCTGTTTCTTTGACATAGGTACCTAGTTGTTTTTGCATCGTTCGCTATATGGTGCAGGTCAGAAGAGTTCAATTTAATTAATTTGATTTTAGTCAACGAATAAGGTCACCGGACATTAATTTTTCAATTGCATTTAATAAATATTTTATTTGCTGTTTGGATAAATAATTTGGAAATGTAGAGTTGTTTTGAAGTGAAGTTAAGCCTTATGACTATGTTCAACATAAGGCAAACGAGCGTTAGAAAATATTAATAACTAGTCGTTTCCCAGGACTTTCGTTGGTACGGGAGCCTTACATTTTTCGGGATGAAAACTCAATCCAATCCTTCACCAAAACTCAAAATATTTATATACCAGAGTTACATATGCTTAAATCAGTTAATTAAGTGTGAAGAAGTATCAGACAAACAAGCACAACTTTATAATTTTAGTGCAGATAAAATGTTAATTTACAATGCTATAAACAAAAAACATATAAACACAATACAACCTTAAATATTACGATGAAATCAGTTGTTACAACATTAAATGTGAGAAAAAATTACTTTCAGATACATTAATATGAGATGTCATCTATAGACGAGTTCGTCAACTCCTCGGCATGGCTGATCAAGGTACAGGGGGTTAGCAAGACAATTTCACAACTACGTATTCGAATAACATCAAATTACTTGAATTGTAGTTAAACTCTTCACGGTAGGAAAATAACCCAGTGTGAGTTCCTTCCAAACGTGTGTACTCTGAACTGTCTGTTTTTAGGGTTCCGTACCCAAAGGGTAAAAACGGGACCCTATTACTGAGACTTCGATGTCTGTCCGTCTGTCCGTCTGTCTGTCTGTCTGTCCGTCTGTCTCCAGGCTAGTGCCTGGAGACAGTTGTTGATGGAGAAAATTTCAACTCTCTAGCTATTACCGTTCTTGGGTTACAACCCAAGAACGGTAATAGCTAGAGAGTTGAAATTTTCACAGATTATGTATTTCTCTTGCCGCTATAACAATAAATACTAAAAACAAAATAAATTAAATATTTAAGGGGGACTCCCATACAACAAACGTGATTTTCAAACATTTTTTGCTCGGTATCAATAATGACAACAGGTAGGTACTTGAAATTTTCACAAAGGCCTTAATTATGTGTGTTCTTTAATAATAAGTAATAATATTTAAATAAAATAAAAATTTAAGGGTTCCCATACAAAAAACACAATTTTTGGCCTATTTTTGCTCTATAACGGTACGGAACCCTTCGTGCGCGAGTCCGACTCGCACTTGGCCGATTATTTTAACTCTATAAGTTACAAACACGTAGCTGCGGGGCTAAAATGGTCGCTTTGAAGAATCATGATATTGATTCATTTTTCTAAAATCGCAAAATGCAGTTCTCTGCTTGCAATTCATATCTGTATTTTTTTACTGATTTGACATTTGTCAGTTTCACAGTTTTGACAATTTATTTGCTGAATTTATTGAGAGGAATTGCTAAATGTGACCATTTTAGCCCCGCTGATAACTGTTTCTGCTAGGAATAGTCGGTTAGATATCAACGTTAATCTGTCACGGATATGGAATACTCTCGATATAGCAAAACTACATTCATCAGAACTATCCATTGAAGCCGGTTCCGTAGAGAAAGCTATAATATGCGAAAGCTTTACTTTCTAGCTCTCTTATCATTTTAATCAAATGTAAACCAGCCTTTTAATAGCTTCGTTGAAGTTTAAAAGAAGTCTAAATAACCAAGAAAAACAAAAAAATGATGAGTGGTTGCAAATTGCAATTTGCGGATCAGATAAGAGATAAGACCCAATAGAATTATTTTAGTGCTTCTCTAACATTCATAGTATTATTATTGTTCTTCGGACTGAACCACAGTACCTCTCTTAATTTAGTCTAAAAATATTGTTTAATGCATAATGAATTCTTTCTAAACTTTAGCTCATTGCAATAAAAAAACACAAATGTTTAGTGTACTTCAGTATTCCATAGTCTCTCAGCTCTTATGTTAAAGCCCTACAGTGGTGAACTTCCTTAACATTTATTTCACTTCCTATTGCTACGGTATAAGAAACCGTTGATAGACAGTGTCCAGCAACGAGTGAACAACCAACATGGCCGCCCAGTAAACTCCCAATAAACAAACTATTAAAACGCCATAAAATAGTGATACTTTAAACTGCAAATAACATGTGAGTAATTTTGTATTTACATTTTATGCACTGTTTACACACTGCGAGCCACAAAGTAGTTTATTTTATCGAGTTTTAATATATTTATAATAGGAATTTTATTTTGGTTGAAACTTAAAGAACATTTTTATGGTAGACACACAAAACACACAATATTATTTATAATATGTTTCGAGTAATTACATAAGAAATAATTAAATTGGGTACCTACCTACGTAAAAAAAAATCCACTCCGTTTTCAAGTTTTCTCTATAACATGATGTTTTCTCTTCAGTCTACGAATAATAAATTCTTCGGTAAAAGTTTTAATGGTACTCAAGTAAGTAACGTAAGTCCTAGTATGTAATTATAAGGCTTTTAATTCAGTATTCCCCTGCACCCTGCAGTTCTCATGTAATTACCTGCCATTTCCTAGACGTGGATACACCACAGTATAGCAATATATCCATATTGCTATACTGTGGTATAGCAATATAATATTGCTATACTGTGGATACACAATGCAAGTAACCAATACTTTACTCACTTAGACGTTATTACAACTTAAATATTCAACTTGTACATAACAAGGTATTTACGTTATGTACTATCAAATAGTTAACATAGGTGGATATCATAATATAATATGGTACGTCATTTGGTCGGGTTCTCCCAACCAAGATAACATCTATTGATTTTTATAATTCGACAAAAGATGTAGGTTTGAAATATTCTGCCTATGGAACTCTTCTCCGATGGCTTTTACGGCAATTTTCGTATCTTATATTTCATTGGAATTGTAATAATTATTATTATGTAGTGTTGTTTTAAAAGCCCTTTGACCAAAAAATACTCACTTATAATACCACAAGAGCTTCAAAATTATCGGGTATTTCCCGATAGGTTCGTTGCAAACAAATGAAGGATTCAAGTTTTTCAGGTTAAAAAATCACGAGCGCGAAGCGCGAGTGATTTTTCCTGAAAAACTTGACGACTTTATTTGTTTGCAGGGAACCTTGAGGGAAATGCCAGATAATTTTGAAGCTCGTGTGGTATTCGGGGGATTATTTTTCCGTCCCAAATGTCGGCCAATAGAATTGCATTCGACGTCACGTGGTAACCAGAGAAAATTTTCAAAAAATTATCAGTATAATACCATGTAGGTTGTACCACGTGACGTCGAATGGTGCAATTCTATTGGTCGATATTTGGGTCGGAAAAATAATCGTAATAAAACATTTTTGAGTATGAGTAGTATGATCATTTTAACACGTAACAAAAATTTATTATTTCGTGAACAGTTTATACCTATAGTTCAAAATACGTGTATACTATATACTATGCTACATATAGTTACATAAACCCATATTATATAGTCAGGTGTAGTGAATAATACTTTTTAAACTAAGTACATAATAAATAATGGGTCTATCAATCAAACGAGCTATTTCTAGGGGACAGCCACATTACAAAGAAAAGTTGGAGTCATTTGCTATTAACTCCCCTCCTAGCTGGTTATATTGGTTTAGCTATATTATGAAGTATGTTTGCGAATAAAAGTACAAAACAGTCTTCCATATTGTGTCGGTCTCTCAAGCAACTTTTCCAAAACATCAGAAAAAAACAAGATTTTGAAAAACCGTACAAGTTAGTTGTTTGCCAAAATTTTCTTTAGAGTGTGATAAAGTTGAGGATTTTTATAATACGTATTATGTATGTTGATTATAATAATACAGTCGTCTAGACGAAACGATATATATAATAATATAACGCAATATGCAACTTTCTGTCTGCATAAAGAAAGGAAAAGTGAAAACTTCTCTTTTAGAAAAATGGTTCTTAGATATTCAGGTTTTCCTTACAGCGCAACTTTCAGTAATATATAATTTAGAGTCGGTTCTCTCCTCAAAATGATGAACATACCTCTGTAACCTACTGCGGATTGTATGTCCTTATTTTCATCTTAAAATCACGAAAATATAATAATTGCCATAATGTACCTATTATGTTTACGTAGCAATAATCATTAATCACCTAAAATTTACATTCCCAGCTTTGCTAATATTGAAGATACAGAGAGGCTGAAATATCCGCGAACCGCCTTTGCTCTAGGCTTGGCTGGGGCACTGCATTGCCCCCAGACATAATTATTTAATCTTAGACTAACTACAAATTTTCATTAAAATCGGTCAAGACATTCGTGATCTACAAATGGACATACCTACACTACATTAGCATAGTTGCATTTAACATGACACAGTTTTCGTTCCTACTTCGGCTTTTATGTAAATCAAGAAGCGGCCTTTTCGCTTGATGCAAATATAAGAGTCGAAACTCGGCTTCTTTTCGTTGGATTTTCTGAAACGTGCAAAGTTTTATACAGTGTTTTAAATATTTTAAGTTTTACTATATAATATGGAACTCAGCTTTGAAGTACGTATAATATTTAAGGCTTAGTTTATAGCACACTGGTAAATATTATGGCACACTTCTGTAACTGGGAAGTAATAGCAAAATTTACATTAGTGCATTTGGATGGTTTCCGATATCCTACAGGTTAACAGGGATAGATAGACCTTGAATGTTCAATTGTAAGACTAAAATTCTATATAGGTACTTATAATATTTCTAATTGATGTTGTACAAATACCTACTGGTGCAATATTCTCTTTTCCCGATACGAATCTTCAAACAATTAACCAATTTTCTCCGTGAGTTTTTATTTTTATAATTATTATGTACCTAAGTACTTAATTATAATAATTTTATGACTGATCTAGACAAAGACAAGGAACATGGCGTGATTTCCGAAATAAAACCCAGTACTCTACACAGGTGCTACAGAGTGTTCATAATAATATTATGTCGTTTCGAATCCTATGCTATTTGCCACTTTGGCCACTGTGCATGTGTGATGTGAGACAAATGTGACGTATTAATTGTCATATTTGCATTAAATAAATGACATCTAACAGGTAATCGTCGACTCTTGGCCGCTTGAGCACTGGCCAGTATACTGGGTTATATTTCAGAACTCCTTCTTCTTCTTCTTTTTAAAAATGGCCCCGTAGTGAGATTTCAGAACTCATGGTAGGCCTCGTGAAGTAACAGTGACAGTTGTACTTACGATTACAATATTGACAGCTGTCACATTGACTTCGCTCTCGACAGCCACTAACAGCGTTTTTTTTTTTTTATGGTGACAACCACTAACAGTGTTTGTTCCGCAGGTGTCGGGGGCTGGGCGCGGGCGCTCGCGGCATGCGGCCCCCGCTGCAGACGCCCATGGAGGTCGGCTAGCGCGCCCGCCCCCGCACCCCCCCAACATGGACCTCGCGGACGTGCCCCGACACAGACCACTCGCCTTCGATAAGGTACGTTGGAAAAAGTATACAGTTGATGTGATAAAAAAAAAACATTGTGTAACAAAACTAATTGATATTATTATCAATTAGTTTTGTTACACAATGTTTTTTTTTATATCTTGAATTGAATCATTGGATAATAATAATACTTTAGGACAGGGTACAATTTTTATGGTACAATTGTATTGAAATAAAAATTATATCAACAATTTTTTGTAGATGTCACTACTGACCCCAACCACTGTCACAACCGACCTTGGGTTGTCGTCGGTTGTGACAAGTTCCCTCTTTCGTTAAAATTTGATTCCATGACAATACATCGTATTTTGGCAGGATATAATTGTGTTTTTATGTAGCCAAATAAATATGGTTTGTGACAAAATTTTCCCAGCTAACTGTAAAACTAACAAAATTATTGGCCTCCAAACCAAAATTGTCACATCCGTACCCAGTCTTCCCTACCTAATCTACGGTTTCTATCTTCTGTTCATCATAGTCGATATCTTTAAAACTACTATTAAAGCAAATCTTAATAAACAATCTCGGATTACGTGGACTAGAACAATAGTATTAATAATCATGAGCTAGGAGAAAACGAAAGTAAAACTGTAATGCGATTTTCTCACTCAATCAGCTGATATAAGATTACATGATTAGCACATTGCTAACTTTTACTAAGTCGACGTCTTTTGACGATGTTTTTACCATGTTTAGTAGGTAATTACTAATTTGTTATTATTATTAACAATAATGTTATTCCTAAATATTTAGTTCTCAAAAAAATATTTTTTATTTTACAAATTTAAACCTGTGGAATAAAAATTGAGCTTAGGAGTTGGCCTTTTTACCAAATCCGTTTCTTGCGCTTAAACCGTAAATTTTTCCGGGATGAAAATTATTATTCTTTGTCCTTTCCTAATAACTCAAAGAACCTCCATAGTCCATACCCATTAAAATCGTCTCAGTGGTTTAAAGCGTGAAGAAGTGACAGACAGACACATTTTAGCATTTATAATATTAGTGTGGATATTATCTTAGGATATTCCACTTGCGCGTAAAACAGTATGCGTGAGACAGCCTGCTATCAAAGGGCTGCGATCGAACTTCGAAGTAACATGGTTCGTAAGCTATACGTATATTATGTAATGGAATGATTTTATTCAACCACTGCCCTTGCTCCTCGCGCTGCCGGCAAATGGCAATATTGCCATGACTTCTGGGACAGTAACGACACGAGTGAGCGTTTACACTCAGCCCTCTACATACTTGCCAAACAAAGTTCACAAAATAGTGCAGGCGTTAGAAGTTGTAATGGAAACGTCGAATGTAATTGAGTTTTCCCTCAGATTTCCGCCCGTCTATTGTTACCGAAGTTTTAAATCGCTGATACCGCTTCGGACTAGACGTAAATAAAACTTCGGATATTACATCATGTTTGCCTACTTAAGTTGCATTCGATAAAATCAACAGCCAAGTTAAATATCAAATGCATCCATTGTGTCTTCTTAAAAATATTTCTGTATTGTTCTAATACGAGTACAACGACAAATTCGCAACATAACATCTGTGGTTTAACTTTATTTTACTCATAAAGTAAGAATATCAGTGATTTACACCAACTTTGCCCTTCCTGCAGGCTTATATAGCATGGTTAAAGAGAATATAATCACTAAGTTTAGTATAGTCACCAAAGGAACGGTTTCTTTAGGAAGAATAGATAAAGTGACAGATTGACAAAGGTTTTTCCATTTTGTCACTAAAGTCTCTCACCATGTCCATTATTTCCCGTTTTTAATGTCGTTATGATAAACCTGCTGGTAGCTATTTGGGGTAAAATGTTAACTGAATTAAAAACTTAAGAAAGTCTTATTCTAATTTAAAAACGCGTTAGACACGACACGCTTAATTAGTGAAAATTCCAAGTAAAATATTACTTTATAATGCTAATTTTATGGTTTTAAAACTTTATAATTAGCGATCCCTAAGTTCTACCAAATGTAATGAATAGATTTTTTAACGTGTGCTAATAATTTGATTTTAAGTAAAATAACTTTAGTCACGAAACGCGTTTTTTATAAATACTTAATCTAAATTATACTTAAGCCTTTTTAAAAGCTTTTATTTAACTTGCTATGTACGTATATGTTTGTATGTTCAGGTTAAATTTTAGAACTCAATTTTATATTATTGCTAATTAATTACTAATATCATAGATGTGTGTTTGTTTGTTACTTCTTGAAACGGCTGAAGTGATTTTGATGAAATTCGGTATGGAGCTATCCTGGATTAACATAATAGGCTACATTTTCTGCTGAAAAATATCGTATCGGAAATCATACTAATTTGATTTTTTTTTGTTTTAAACAGCGGGTAGCACCGCGGGGCACTGCTAGTATTATAATATTACACGGATAGAAAGTACCCCGTTCAGCCGGCTGGCCTTAAAAGTATAAAAGTTAGCCGGCAAAGCCTTATTGATTAACGATTTGAGCTTTCGCTACGTGTGTAATTTGCGCCGAGCTTCCCAACTGTGGCTTCTGGCTTTAAGCTCTCGACTAGTCGCGGCCGGTAAGCTTTTCTTTAGCATTAAACGGCATAGTCGTATAGACCGCTATATTAACTACCCGACAAAAAAAGTTAAAACGAGAGGTAATGATCTTGTCAGACTACCTTTGTATATCAACATTACTTTGTACCAAAAAAAAATATGGCGGACGTTTTGTATTTGGTCGGGTAATATCAAGCCAATGCGAGATATATCGGCTGGGCTTGACATAACCCGCCCGAATTAACTATGAACCAATTTTACATAGGTGTGCTAACTAATTTCAAGTCCATCGTATATTTAGTACTGGTTTTTACTGCCTTGTAAATTTTGAAGTCTTTCTAAAATCGTTTTTATCTTAACCACGAAAATACAATTAGTACAAAACAAAAGCCAGGGCCCCCGTTACCCTATGTGCAATGTGTACAATATGCACACGGGCGCCATACTCTAGGAGCGTCAAATTGCCATCTTTAGGGGCGCCAAAACCAAGGACTCAAAAAATTTGCCTAAAGGGGCGCCAAAATCCTTTTTTTGCACACAGGCGCCAGTAGCCCTTACGGGGGCCCCGACAAAAGCTGTGATTATCCATTAGTTGAAAACAATCACAAATTAATATCGTAATGAACTATTGACCAATAACCACATTGCAATCCATTATTATCAGTTACTAGCTGTTCCGGTGAACTTCGTGTCACTTTAAAACCTTCCCATGAGTTCTACGAATATTTTAAGACTAAAATCAGCCTAATCGGTTCAGTAGTTTTAGAGTTTTAGCGCGACTAACACATTTGAAAATCCATTTTTATATATAACAAGATTGGAGTGCAAATCTTTAAGCACGCACGATTGCAAAAATTATTATAATAATATCGCAGTTATGCTGACAAAGTGTAATTTTATACCTACTACATAGAATTTATTTAAATTGTAATATTTTTACTCGACAACGATAGTTTTTCAAATACATACATAAACATGGATATGTATGTGTATTTGTACAGCACGCAAATTAAAATTAATCTAAACACTTCGTTATAATAGTAGATTAGAATATCAATTGAAGACGTGAGTGGAAGAATCGAACAAGTAACATTTCGTAACATTCGGACAATAACTATTTTTTTCCCTAATAATTTTAATAAAATTTGTAACGTATCTACTTCATAACCTAGCTACACATATAATCCATAGTTTTTCCATTTCAAATACTTTTTCCGGCCCTAGAGCCTCCATTTAAGCAAAAAAACGGGAAGTTTTTTCATGTTACTTACCTTATTCTTCTACTCACGTCTTGAATTATTTTCTGCGTTTGTACCTACTATCAGAGAAGTTGATTCCTAGGCAGATGGGGGACCTAAGCTTCGTAGTTTGGTCGCGTTACGTCAAACCGAACCTACAGATCACAATTGACATTGAATTGACATGATCCGACCAAATGACGTTGGTCTGTCAACTGCCTAGGAATCAAGGGCGCGCAATAGAAATATAATAATAATAATATGTAAGTTGGGCCTAAGGGCTGGTTTACACGTAAATCGCCATTAAAAGAAAACGCAATATCAGGGATTTAGGTGTCTTTTTAGATAGTAAATTCATGCTCTCGGACCACATTGAGAATAAACATCTCGAAAGCTCACAAAAACCTTGGTTTTGTTCTGCGTAGCTGTAAATCTTTTTCAAACCCTACAGCTCTTATGTCTGTCTACTCAGCTTATGTCAGGAGTATACTGGAATATAGTTGTCCTATTTGGTCTCCACACTACATTATCTATTCTTTGAAACTTATGAAGATGCCTGTGATTCACACAATCAGCTAACTTTAGAGCAGAGGCGCACTGTTTTGGATATGGGTTTTCTTTACGATATTTTAAATAATAGGATAGATTGTCCACACCTTGTATCTCAAATTTCATTTCGAACCCCAAAATCCCGAACCCGTAAGACTCCACTACTGCATGTTCCGTTACATTACATCAAACAAATTACGCACAAAATTCTGTCCTTACACGTATCACTCATGTATATAATAAACATTTCAGTAATATTGACTTATTTTCACACTCTAAGGCTAAATTTAGAATTCAAGTAATTAAATCGGCAAAAAACCTGAAATTATGTATAAAGAAATAATATTATTGCTTGTACCAGTCTTTTTTAGTTAAAATTAATTCGAATTCATTTTTATAATTTAAAATAAATATCTAAAATACTACTAAAACACCTCGAATTTTTTTTAAAACCTGCATGGTAATATTAAAGTCTTATTAAATACTAGCGACCCGCCCCGGCGTCGCACGGGTATAAAATATATAGCAACTGAAAAAAATATGCCTATAGCCTTCCTCAATAAATGGGCTATCTAACACTGAAATAATTTTTCAAATCGGACCAGTAGTTCCTGAGATTAGCGCATTCAAGTTAGCCCTTTCAAATAATTTTCCCCGTTTTTTCCACATTCTCCTCTATTTCTTCGCTCCTATTAGTTGTAGCGTGATAAAATATAGCCTATAACCATCCTCGATAAATGGGCTATCTAACACTGAAAGAATCATCAAAATCCGTTGCGTAGTTTTAAAGATTAAAGGCAACAAAGGGACATGAGGGAAAAAAAGCGACTTCGTTTTATAATAAGTATAGATAATATTGGTTTGAATATCTTTTATGTGTGATATTTTATGTGTACTAATGAGAGATACTTTATCTTAAATCTTGAACTTAACAGCAACTGTACTATACTGGTTAAACTTCTTGACCAGCCTTTTCTTTCTGTACTTTTAATTTTAATATTAATGTGCCGTTATTATTTTTTTAAGGTTTTAGTTTGTACTACTTCATAGTTATAATATATGGGAAACCTGTTATTGGCTTTATTGTTTGTTAAACGCTCTCTGTAAATTTTATAAGTATGTAAGCTGTTGGTATTCACAATACATAAAAATAAAATAAAATAAAGTTATTAATTGCATGTAAACACAAAATTTAGTAGAAAGTAGCAAGTTCAAATTTAGTTAAGTACAAAACAAGGAAATTAGAATTTTGACTATTTTCTGTTAAGTTGGCAGGCGGGGCTTGTCACTTGACACAATATTTCGAGCAGGCACTTCAAATTAAGTTAAAATTTAGTTACTACTTATCTACTTAAGGGCTGGTTTACACGTATTAAGTAGATAAGTAGTTAACTAAATTTTAACTTAATTTTAAGTTACTTAGTTGCGTGGAAACACACAAATTGTGTGTTTCCACGCAACTAAGTAACTTAAAATTAAGTTAAAATTTAGTTAACTACTTATCTACTTAATACGTGTAAACCAGCCATAATACGTGAAAACCATCCATAAGCTGCGTGAGGTTTGTGCCAAAAAAGTTATTAAATTCTTCTTTGTTGTGAGAGTGACACTAGGTAGTTAGTGTTTTTCGGGGGATTTATATACCTCTATCCATACTAAGTTTGGTATACTAAGTAATATCTACTATATTACTTAGTATACCAAACTTAGTAAACGCGAAAGTGTGTCCGTCTATCTGTCTGTTATCACTTCACGTCTAAACCGCTAAACCGATTCTGCTGGGTATAATAATAATAGCTCCCACACCGGTTTCGGTGACGGTGGCCGGTTTCATTGAAACCAGGCCAGCTACGCAGGAGTAATTTTATAGTGCCCAAGTGTGTGCGCAGTACACAAGAGCACTCTCTATTCCTTTACTCTCATAACCCAGTGGGACGGACGACCGACACGACTGGCGGGATCAGACACAGGACCGACTTTTTAGATTTTACATGCCCATCCGACGCATGGATCATCTTACTTGTCAGACAATCAGGTGATCCGCCTGCACTGTCCTAACCAATCATGGAAATAACATTTTTTCAACGCGGGAATCGAACCCACGACCTCCGAGTCAAGAGCGACGCTCTAGACCACTGTAGTCTGGACCACGGAGGCGTCAAATGTCATGGAGGCGTTGCTGGGTATGGAGATACTTTGAGTCCCAGGAAAGAACATAGGATACTTTTCATGCCGGAAAAATGTACGGTTCCCGCTCGATAAACTAATTTTGGCGCAACGTAGTTGTGGCCGTTGTCTAGTGGCCGTAACCTACCTCTATAAATCGATTTAAGTATAACTTAAAATTACTACATAATTTAATTAATAATTATATATTATGTCGCAGCCAACTGGTTTAAATAGCCGTTCAATCAAACAGCTAGCCCTTTGACTGAAAAACGTCATTCAATCACACATCTAGGTTTTTAATTGAATATTTCAGTCGCTCTAAAACGTTCAACACTGCAGCTGATTCAAAAGCAGCCGTTTGATTAAATTATTTCAGCGCTCACCACCGCGGCGCTAGGTGCGTTTTGTTTACAATATGGCATCAACTAACCGGTATTTTGTGATTGTATTAAGATAATTTTCGTAAATATACGTTACAAGTGTGATTAAAGTGACAGAAATTATGGGAACACATACGAGGGAATCAAAATTTAAACAAATATTAGAGGAGAAATTACGGGATTATGAAATGCATCATCAAGTTATTTATTGCAATTTTGTTCAAAATGAATTAGAATACAATAATTTATTCTACTTGTTATCATTACATTTGTGTAATAATAACACTAAACTAATGGTCACCTTAGTTAATTTGCCATTTAACCAGTAAGCTAAGTGTCGTCTAGCTGTAGTGTTGAACGTTGCAGTCAACAAGTCGGCTAAACGACGTATAGCCGTGTGATTGAATGGCGTTGTTCAGTCAAAGGGCTAGCTGTTTGATTGAACGGCTTTTTTAACAATCTAAGTGACCCTTATATGAAGGATCCGGAGGGCGGGCGGGATCGATCCGTGACGTCAGCGCCTTAGCCTTCGAGCGGGACGAGTTACGTAAACGACGACCAAACGTCAAAATATTCAAAACGACGATTTACCTGTCGAAATGACGTATGGTGAAAGTAATAAATGAAAAAAAGGTTGATATTTCAGGAATGTTTGGTGAATTTTTATAGCTTGTTAGAAACTAGAGAGAATGAAATAAATATAATTTTATTCCCCCAATTATTTATTATAGGTTTTTTGCCACCTGGTTTTGTGTTATCTGCGAAAAGGTTGCCAACCCCTGATATTATAGATCAAAAACTATAGAAGCATTTCTATTGTATTTAGGTCTGACGATGCTCGGAAAACCGTTGCGTCAAAGTTCGTTTATCGCGCGGGATACGTACTGGGATGGAAAATATCCTATTACCATTTCCCGGGACTCAAACTATCTCCATACCATTTCAGCAAAATCGATTCAGAGGTTTGGGCGTGAAGAGGTACCAGACTGACACACTTTTGAACCTATAATATTAATATGAATAACTAGTTTTATTACTTGACTTAATTTTATCGATAGCATAGACATCTCCTAACCCCTAAGTTATGCTAACGAAGTCTACTTCTCAAGGCTTTTGAAGATCGGTCAAGGTACTGTCTATGTACAGCTTTACTTCAAGGACATAACTATACTAACTTTATTTATTTATACTAACTTACTTATATTAACTTACTTTATTATAACGGGTTAAGGCTTAAGATAAAATAATCGGACAACAAAATTGACCAATGCTGTTAAGGAAAAAGGTTGACGATTCCTGAAATATTTACTTAAACTTTATATACATTAGTAAGAACTAAGAAAAATATAATCCAGTTACCATATACGGTTAGATGTTGCCCCTCACTTGCCCGCAACTTTTTGTTTTTACCGAGGGAACGGTACTTACATGTTTTCGGTACAAAGTCAGAAGTCTAGCTATCTTTCATTATAATATTATTATTTATTATGTATCACTAGACGACGCTCGTAACTCGGTTGTGTCATAATTCGTTTATCGCGTTGGAACTGTACATTTTTCCGGGGTAAAAAGTGTCCTTTAACCCTGGACTCAAAGTATTTCTATACAACATTTTAGCAAAATCGGTTAAGTGATTTGGGCGTGAAAAGGTAACAGACAGACAGATATTTTCGCATATGAATGTGAATAAACTTCCATAAGAGTTGCTTTTATCTTACTACTAGGTCAAACACCGAACTACATAACACTTGAAACCAACCTTAGGTATCGATCGCATCAGACAATGGCCTTAGATGCTCTTGATTTAGACACTTTGACTAGGTTTGGTCAAGGCTATGTACCATTGAAGAAATTGATTCATAGAAATTGAAATAACGCGACCAAGCGTAGACATTTGCCTATGAAATAACTATCTGATAGTACAACATACGCACAAAAATTAAACTACTAGGAAAAATTTTGAAAAATTCCGGAGAAAACATTAACACTGTACTAATAAAATAGTTGCAACAGAAAAATATTTGACGGGTCATGGGTCAGATATAGTCCTAAATACTAGTGCGTTACTCATGAAATTATGGAAACCCTTTTTTTTTTTGCAAAACAATAATTTTGTAATACGTAGACCCACGTAGCGTTTTGAGCGTAGATGAGCTACGAAAAAAATTGCGTAAAGCACATCTTTACGCAATTTTTTTCGTAGCTCCCCTACGCTCAAAACGCTACGTGAGTCTACGTATTAGTAGTAGTAGTAGTATTTACGTTTACGTTTAGTAGTAGGAATTACGCCGAGATGTAGCTTCGCTCTGCATCCTCTATCGGTTGTATCACGGGGAGTGCTCTGAGGAATTGTTCGGAATCATACCACCTGCAACTTTTCGCCATCGTCCCACGCGAAAAACATACCATCCTCATCACCTTGATGAGTGGCAGTCTTCCACAGTGCGTTTCTCGCGTAACTTTCTACCGCGCACTGTAAAACTCTGGAACGAACTGTCACCAGCAGTATTTCCGGACCTATACGACCTGCAAACCTTCAAGAAAAGAGCGTATTCCCTCTTAAAAGGCCGGCAACGCTCCTGCAGCTCTTCTGATGTTGCAAGTGTCCATGGGCGACGGTAGTTGCTTACCATCAGGTGACCCGTCTGCTCGTTTGCCCCCTTATTTAATGAAAAAAAAATAATAATACTCTACGGATGATTGCTACCTAAAATGATTGCCGAAAGTATTTGAAAGTTGTTATAATGCATTTGCAATATAACTTTTATTTTATACTAACAAATTACTTATCATGTAAAACTATACTACGTTATTATAAGTTTGTTTGGGTAGTGGGTATAACTCAATATTTCAATTGTAGGCCTCATGTAGACTCGACGTCCTAAAAGTGTTAACTTTGTTGACCTATTAGGAAATAAAATATTTTGATTTTAATTTTGAATTAAATGTGATTTAAATCATAGATAAATCATTACTTCTATACTGTTTGTTTTGTTTATTATTATATAATGCAAGTGTTAATATCCTGATGACAGTAATTAATTATTACTAAGTAGGACTCAAACTGCGTACCTAAATCGAAGTGTTTTGTGTTTCAGATGGAAAGTTTGATAAAGGAAATGCAAGAGCCGACCACAGGAGTTCCAGTTCGAAGCCAAAAACTTTTTTTATCTGTTATACCTTCTGCTTTTGCTGGTAAGAAAGCCCCTCTTAATTTCATTAGTGTCCTTAATAACTCGTTAGTAAGGCTTAAATTAATATTTAGAAGCACAAAGTAGATCTGTTCTTGATCGAATGTACCATCGAGGAAATTGATTCCTAGGCAGTTGACAGATCAACGTCATTTGGTCGGATCATGTCAATTTATAATAATTGTGATCTGTCGGCTGGGTTTGACGTAATATGAACAAACTTCGTAGGTCCCCATCTGCCTTGGAATCAACTTCTCTGATAGTACAAGCGTTTATTGCCGAAAATCAGTTCGCCTTACATACCATCGTCAAGTATGCACGCGGTTAGGTCTTAACAATTAGTTAAAGTTAAACCACTGACTGTATACCATAATTTTATTCGACATACAAAAACATTCAACAAGCTGACAAAAAATATTTATCACCAGAATATTTTTTCTCTCAATATTATCATTTTATCCAAACCATATTGAGTCGTTTCTCCCAATCAAGCCTGATTTAATTCCGATTATATCTGCAATGCGATTTTCACAGTGGCCTGAATATTATAACGAGCAACGAGATCACAAGTCAAACAATAACCACACTGACGGTATTACTATTGTTCAACGACTCATTTCACGAAAATGGGACGCAGATCGTGAAACGTTGAAAAAATATATTTTGCTTTGAATACTTAGTGAAGCAGATATTCAGTTGTGTAGTGAAGTGAAGCAGTTATTTGAATTGAGATTTTAGTGGTGGTGGTAGTTTGTATATAAGCCTGTCAGATCCATACAAATATTATAAATGCATATGTCTGTCTACCTATCTGTCTGTCCTCTTCACACCCAAATCGCTGAACCGATTTTGCTGTTTAGTATGGAGGTCAATGTTATTCTACTTATACAGATCTGTTACGTTCATACTATTTTCCGGTTTAAATCTCTTCCGATCAACATTGACTTTGACAGATAAGTGAAACAAATGATACGAAATGCCATTTACATAAAAGATATAGACTAAATAAAAGACGACCCAATTGGGTCGTATTTGAAGCTTCACAACGCGCGCGGTAGTAAATATCTGCTTTGAGTTTTTTTGTATACTAATGGCCTGTTTCACCGCTTCCTGATAAGGTGCCCGATAGGGTTATTTGACAGATTTTCCATACCCCATCTGTCAAAATAAGTGGTGGATAGCCTTATCAGGAAGCGGTGAAACAGGCCCTTAATATATTATTATCATTGAGGTACTTCGAGTTGAAAAAAGACATAATATTATGATACTTTTTATCCTAAGAAAATGTTCAATTCTGGCGCGATAAACGATTTTTTGCGCAACGGAGTTGCGGGCGTAATCTAGTTGATAATAAAATTAATCACTTACAATAAATATCTAACAATAAATATTTAACAATAAATATCTTACAATAAATATCTAACAATAAATATCTTACAATAAATATCTTACAATAAATATCTAACAATAAATATCTAACAATAAATATCTTACAATAAATATCTTACAATAAATATCTAACAATAAATATCTAACAATAAATATCTTACAATAAATATCTAACAATAAATATCTTACAATAAATATAAACGATACAAACCTTAAGAGGCCGGGTACCCTTGGAATTTTTCATACAAATGTAATACCAAAATCATTTTCTCATACGAAAATATTTAACATGTTTGAGCTATTTTTCAGTTTAGAATAGTAATTACCTAGGTTCCTGCACAAAAATTTAATTCAAAATATTTAAACACAAAATAAAAAATTTTTGTTTAAAATTTTTTTTAGTTAATTTACTACCCAATATTGAAACACTAAAAAATAGAGTAAAACACTAAAAAATATATAAATAAATAGTAAATTTACTACAAAATATTTAAATATTAAAAAATATTTTTTAGAAATTAAATATTTTGTAGTAAATTTACTATTTATTTATATATTTTTTAGTGTTTTACTCTATTTTTTAGTGTTTCAATATTTAGTTAGTAAATTTACTAAAAAAAATTTTTTTTGTTTAAATATTTTGAAGTAAATTTTTGTGTAGGAACCTAGGTAATTACTATCTTAAACTGAAAAATAATTCAAACATGTTAAATAGTTTCGTATGAGAAAATGATTTTGGTATTACGTTTGTATGAGAAATTCCAAGGGTACCCGGCCCATTAATGTTCGCCAATAAATATATCATATTATAATATATTTTAATAGTTTACCGTTATTTCAAACTATGTTTCTATCTTTCCAGGCTATGATCTCGTAGAATGGCTAATGGACAGATTCAATTTAGAAGACAGTAGTAGCGGTAAGATATTAACTTTTTAATGTTTACATTCGAATAATTCAAAACAAATAATTATACAACAAATTGTGTAATATTTCTTTTTCAATTATAACTTCAAACTATGGTTATACAGGTTGGTTATACAGGTATTATACAGGTTGTAACAAAACTAAGTGATTATACTTTAGGATCTGAATGGGTTCGATGTATAGAGTTCACAGATCAGCGCTGAAAGAGGAACTTTTTTTTACTTTTGTATGGGAAAATTCATGACGCTGGATTGCTTACCGATACAAATAAAAAAATGCTCTTTCAGCGCTGCCACTTTTACACTAAACTTTAAGAGACACATATTATACATTCTAAAGTAATCTAAAGTATTAATCACCATTCACCTTGTTTTGTTATACCTTGTATACAGACAATAACATTATAACTAAATGTTGTTTTGATCAAAGAAAAACTTTAAGAGACACATATTATACATTCTAAAGTAATCTAAAGTATTAATCACCATTCACCTTGTTTTGTTATACCTTGTATACAGACTAAATGTTGTTTTGATCAAAGAAAAACTTTAAGAGACACATAATATTATACATTCTAAACTCTAAAGTATTATCATCATTCACCTTGTTTTGTTACACCTTGTATACAAAAAATAACATTACAAGTAACTAAATATTGTTTTGATCAAAGAAAAACTTTAAGAGACACATAATTATACATTCTAAAGTATTATCGTTTTGTTTTATTAGACCAAAACAAACATTATAATTTATAACTAAATATTGTTTGATCAAAGAAATTCTGATTTTAACACAAAATTATATTTTCTTTCCTGCTACTCTACCCTGATGTTGAACTTTAACGTAAGTTGTAATACAGTATTTAGCAATAAAACAATTATTGTGTTAAAGTGTTAACCAAGTTATATTGTTTTACTTACAGCCGAAGCAATAAACATAGGAAACCAATTATGCCAGTACGGCTACTTCTTCCCGGTCAACGATTGGAAAAACCTCGTGTTTAGAGATGACTCTGCGCTATATAGGTTTCAAGTAAGTTACTTGTTCCTTGTGTGTAAAAATGTAGCTATCTTTGTTTTGTTTATATATCAAAGGAAGTTTCTAGGGTAAAAGACAGAAACCATGTGTAACTTACACAAGACTCCTGCGTTATTATTCTCAATCACTTGTTACTACTGTACAAGTGCACCTATTACTACACAGAACAAAACATATCGTTTTACCATCAAAGAATAGGTAGTCAGCGGACCGTCATAATTTGCCTCTTATTCCACAGAGTCCATACTATTGGCCGTGGCAGGGCCCCCGCGTGGCCGGCAGCGGCTCGAGTGCCCCGACCCTGGGGCCAGACAATGTGGAGTACGCCATCTATCTGGTCAAACGGACCCTCAGGAATAAACAGCGCCACGGCCTAGAAGACTACGAGCAGGAGGCACTCAATAACTTGAAGAAGAATTTGGCTGCGAAATGGGACTTCATCACTATGCAGGCTGAAGAGCAGGTAGGATTTGTGTTAAGTGTTCAAGTTACGAGTGCTAACCGTGACGTTACAAACATTACATTATTATAGAGCTTGTGCATATCGGAGTGACTATGTAACTGGCTAAAAGAAGCACATGTAATGATGTAAAATTCTATTGTTGCTATTAACTTGATAAAGAACGTGCGTGAAGACTGCATCTGGCGGTAATGCCTATAGTCAGCTAATAATATGCCGCCAAGCATCCCAAAGGCATACGAATCTGATTTCAAATTATGTATTGTGTCATATCCGCGCTGATAAGATAGGCTACATTATTTACTACTAAACGATTTTGTTTTCCACAACAGGTGCGATTAGCGAAAGAACGCAAGAAGGACCGTAAGATAGTGAGCGATAGTCAGGAGCGGGCGTACTGGCGGGTCGCGCGGCCGCCGCCCGGCGTCACCAGCGCGCTAGAGCCCTGCCCCGTGCCCGTCCGCGTCCGCCATCCCAGGCCCAAGAAGCGGACCATACACCAGCTCACTAGAGAGGTACGTGCTACAGCAGGACCGACAGTCAGGAGCGGGCGTACTGGCGGGTCGCGCGGCCGCCGCCCGGCGTCACCAGCGCGCTCGAGCCCTGTCCCGTGCCCGTCCGCGTCCGTCATCCCAGGCCCAAAAAGCGGACCATACACCAGCTCACTAGAGAGGTACGTGCTACAGCAAGACCGACAGTCAGGAGCGGGCGTACTGGCGGGTCGCGCGGCCGCCGCCCGGCGTCACCAGCGCGCTCGAGCCCTGCCCCGTGCCCGTCCGCGTCCGCCATCCCAGGCCCAAGAAGCGGACCATACTCCAGCTCACTAGAGAGGTACATGCTACAGCAGGACCGACAGTCAGGAGCGAGCGTACTGGCAGGTCGCGCGGCCGCCGCCCGGCGTCACTAGCGCGCTCGAGCCCTGCCCCGTGCCCGTCCGCGTCCGTCATCCTAGGCCCAAAAAGCGGACCATACACCAGCTCACTAGAGAGGGACGTGCTACAGCAAGACCGACAGTCAGGAGCCGGCGTACTGCCGGGTCGCGCGGCCGCCGCCCGGCGTCACCAGCGCGCACGGGCCCTGCCCCGTGCCCGTCCGCGTCCGCCATCCCAGGCCCAAGAAGCGGACCATACACCAGCTCACTAGAGTCGAGAGGTACGTGCTACAGCAGGACCGACAGATAGTAAGCAACAAGCAATTGAGAACTCCTGCACTGTGTCTAATTGCGACACATAGCCCAGGCCCAAGAAGCGAACCTTACACCAGCTCACTAGAGAGGTACGTATGTACGTGGTATAGCAGGACCGACAGATAGTCAGCGACAGCCTGAACCCTGAAGTGAGGTGTGGTCAATGTTTCTGAAAGTTGGCGTTTTTGATGAACCTTGACAGGAACGCCTCAAATATTTTTAAACAGAAAGAATGAGTGCAAAATTTGTTGGATAAAATATCCAATGGCGTTTTATTGTTTTGAAAGATCATTATATCTTTATTTCCAAACGCCTTAACCTACAATCCTTTAATAATATTTTTTTCTTCCATTTATAGATAGAGCACCTAAAGGCCAGCCTGGATCGTACGCGGGTGAAGACCTCAATTGCCCTAGAGGCGCTATGTGCCTACTCGGAGACCTTCGCCCCGTACGACGCGTGGATGTGCCAGCCTCAACCCTCAAACCCCTGGATCAGCGATGATCCCTTCTTTTGGCAGATAAATAGTCCCATGTGAGTATACATTAAGTAATCATTAATCAAATGAAATGTTTTTTGGGTGGCGCTAGATAAATGGAAATGAGCAGCATTAAGGATTATGTTGGGAAATACCGTAGCATACAGGAGTATCCTACATCTACAGACATAAGATAGGTACCGTATGTCCCTCCATTTTTATAAAAACGAGCGTGCCACTTTTTTCCCTACCTACTGTGAAGTGTGACGTACCGATGATAAGAAACGTGGCCACTATCTAGGCCAACGTTTCTGTTCGAATTTCGATTGACGTCCGATTCCGATAGCAGACTGAAGAACAGACTTTCGAAAGACGAGCATTGCTCGTTGTTTGGGAACGCGATATGGCATGCGAAGTACATACACATGCGGTGTCTATCTTGATCTATGTCTGTGCTTACATCCGAGTATTGGGTACATACTAAATAGTTAATACTATATAATATTTAGTAAATACTCCTAAAAGCTGCAAATAACTTTTGCTCCTTTGGAAATACATGTATGTTATGCGTCAACGATATTTATCGATCGTGGATGGTTGTTCATCGTCACTAGACTATCCATCGTCATCTTTTGGGCTTAAGATGAAGAAGGATGACAAATGGCCTAATACACGCAACTCAATTTCTTTCAGTGTGGAAGTACCAAGCGAGAAGCGAGTGCAGCGGTGGGCTTTATCTATGGAGGAGCTCGTCTCGGACCCCACGGGTCTCGAGGAGTTCACCAGTTTTCTCCGGAAGGAGTATTCCCATGAGAATATAAGGTTCTGGCTCGCGGTCATGGACCTTAGGAGGAGTAGTGTTAAACAAATACCTAAGAAACTTGAAAGTATTTACGAGTAAGTAACTTTATATTTACCATATTTTTTGTAGACTTTTGTAGACTTTTGTAGCCTTGACAATATTTGATTTAATTTCTAAATTGACTTAAACGTAGTATGAGTTCACTGTGCAAAAAACATTATCTGAGCCTACTGATAAGTTGAAGTGGAATCTTAGCTATAAAGCAATATTTTTATTCTCTATTCAATGATTCAGCGGCGGCTGCACTACTCGATGTATTTTAACCCCCGACGAAAAAACGGAAGAAGTTTGATGTTTATTCGTGTACTGTATACTTTGTTTAAAAGCTAAATTGATCAAAAGTGATTTAGCTATAGTTCATCATCATCATACCGCTCAGTGGTAGAAAATGTAGCTTTAGGTATTTACTTTACGTAAGATTGTTTAAGCAACTTCTAGTGACTTGATTAGTTCACAAATCACAACATATTGCATTTTGATCTTCCTTACAATTGTAAGGGACCTGTTTCACCACTTCCTGATAAAGTGCCGATTAGGCTATCCTCAACTTTTTTCACAGATACTTCATATTTTATCTGTTAAATTAAGTGGTGGATAGCCTATCCGGCACTTATCGGGAAGTGGTGAAACAGGCCCTTAGAGTTTTAATCGTGTGTTGTTTTCAAATTTCCTAATTGAACAATATTTAAATTGTTCATCAGAGAGTTCCTGAAGCCGGGCGCGCCGTGCGAGATCAATATCGACGGCGCGACGGCGGAGCGCGTGGCCGAGGGCATCCGCAGCGGGTCACGGTACGCGCTCGACCACGCTGCAGACCACGTCTACGGCCTGCTGCTGAAGAAGGATTGCTACCCGCGCTTCGTGCGCTCCGACCACTTCCAACGGCTGCTGGCTGAAGGGAGGACGGTCATGCAGAAGAAAGCCAAGTGAGTTAATTGAAGTGAAGGTTTCTTTAGGCTGGTCGTGAAAAAGAGTGTCGGTAAATGATTACCACTTCCAATGGCTGCTGGCTGAGGGAAGGACGGTCATGCAGAAGAAAGCCAAGTGAGTGTCGTATTGAAGTGAAGGTTTCTTTAGGCTGGTCGTGAAAAAGAGTGTCGGTAAATGATTACCACTTCCAATGGCTGCTGGCTAAGGGAAGGACGGTCATGCAGAAGAAAGCCAAGTGAGTTAATTGATGTGAAGGTTTCTTTAGGCTGGTCGTGAAAAAGAGTGTCGGTAAATGATTACCACTTCCAATGGCTGCTGGCTGAGGGAAGGACGGTCATGCAGAAGAAAGCCAAGTGAGTTAATTGATGTGAAGGTTTCTTTAGGCTGGTCGTGAAAAAGAGTGTCGGTAAATGATTACCACTTCCAATGGCTGCTGGCTGAGGGAAGGACGGTCATGCAGAAGAAAGCCAAGTGAGTTAATTGAAGTGAAGGTTTCTTTAGGCAGGCCATAAACGCAAGAGTGTACCTGACAGGTTTGCCTGTGCAGTTACGTGTTTTAGGCAAAATTGAGCCAAAACCTGCACAGTTCTGTAATATACACGCTCTAGTTTATCCTCAGAACAAAATCTGTGGGTTTACCTGTTCAGGCAAACCTGTCAGGAACACCCTTTGCGGGTATGGCCTGCTTTAAGCTGGTCATGAAAAAGAGGGTCGAAATAATAATATGCGTCATGACGCCGCGTCACAATTTGGATCAGAAGATTGCTTCTGACACATGTACACAAGCTTTTTTATTGTACCATCGAGGAAATTGATTCCTATGCAATTGATAGACCAGCGTTATTTGATCGAAGATGTCAATTCAATGTTTGTGATCTGTCGGCTGGGTTTGACGTAACGCAACCAAACTACGTAGGTCTCCGATTTGCATAGGAATGAACTTCTCTGATAGTACATTCAAAGGACGTATCCTCTCCCCCAGGTTCTTCAACTTCGGCGGCCAAGTGAGGAAGAAGACGGGCTCAACGGGCGGCAGTGGCGGGGGCGGTGGTCTGTCCCGGCGGCGGGGCTCCGACCGCTCGCTGTCGGGCTCCGCGCACGAGCTGGCGGTGTGCGCTGCGCAGCCCCCGCGCACCACCGACCCGCCGCCGCACAGCCACTCGCAGTCCAACCTCGCTGATATACCCTTCAGGTACTGAATTATTTTTAACAAAAAATTAAAACCGACTTCCAGAGTAAAAACGATAATAATTTATAATGAACAAAAAAGTATTAAATAATTCTCACTCTTAGTGCCTTATGAATAATTCTCATAAACCTCAACTATTTCTGTACACAATCTTTATTATTTTGAAGACGGTACCAGCTAAGAATGCTGAGTTCTATGACAAAATATTTTTAATATTTAAGACTGGTACCGACTTCAAAATAATGAATATTATGTACAGAAATAGTTGAGGTTTATGAGAATTATTCATAAGGCACTAAGAGTGAGAATTATTTAATACTTTTTTGTTCATTATAAATTATTATCGTTTTTACTCTGGAAGTCGGTTTTAATTTTTTGTTAAAAATAATAACAATTTCACTCTTTTTAGTTACACTAGTAGGTAAATCTTCGCGTATATTTTACGTATCTTATTACAATTTGTTAAGAGTCACAACTCACACTCACAAAATAATATAATATTATCAGTGAAGTGAACATATTGTGCTAAGTAATTTAACAATTTTAATACTTCAAGCCCGAAGAGGTCACCGGCGATTGCGATAACAATAGAAAGGCTATTGTGTCTCGTTTTTCCACGATCGAAGGATCTATCAGATAAAAAATTATACAAACTTGCATAGGATGTAGCGTAGCATAATATTTAATATTATCATAATTATTGACAGCTGTTCTTGTAATCAAGAATTCAAATCGATAGGTACTTAGTGCACCATCTATCGATTAATAAGTATAACTAATTAAAAAGACACTTAATGACTTTGTTTTGTTTAAATGCTCTTTTTAAAATAACTTTATTTTAATTCTATTTGTCTATTAAAATTTTATAAAGTAGTAAAGTATTCGATCTGTATATAAAGTAGTTAGTAAAGTATTCGATATTCTGTCTTCTGCCGCGCCGCACGGCGGCGCGGGTCGGCGACGCCGACCGCCGTGTATTAAAAACAAACTTGTGTTGTTAAACAGTACATAATTATTATTATTAGTATATCCATACCTATGCCTTGTACTATTATCTATTCTGTGCCATGAGACATTGGTGGCCCTTAACACGACGTGGTAATGATGATGATGACGATGATGATGATGATGATTATAATGATGAATATGAATTGCATAGTAGTTTATGCTTTCTGTTCTTAAAACAACGCCGAAACTCCCAAACGTGTATCTATAAGGAATCAGGAGTTCTCTCAGCATCATCGAAACCATGGTATACCTTGACCCAATATTTGACTTTTTGGTAGCGTATTCTTAGTACACTTCACGTAAAATCAAAATCACCATATGTTTCCATATAAATTTCGAGGAGTTCCCTCGATTACTCATGGATCCCATCATCAGGTCACCACTTTTGTGAAAATGGGATCAAATTGGAGTAAAACCTAATAAAACAAAACAAAAATTTTGAAAATCGGTTCACAAACGGCGGAGTAATCGTTGTACATACATACAGCCGAACGTATAACCTCCTCGTTTTTTGGAAGTCGGTTTTTTGCGTATAGTTCTTGCAATCTACGAGTGCCCGTAGCCTTTATTTGTAGTTGGAAATGCGAATAGACATTTTCGTTAGTGTGCGTACCTGACGGAGCAGTCAGTAGCGAGCGAGCCATGTACGCGTGCATATATATGGTCACTCACACAACTACGAGTAAGGGCGACGCGCACTCGTAGATTGCAAGGACTATAACTAGAGACTTAAAATTAGTTTTATGAATTATGACATTCATGTCATGAAACTACTTTCGTGATTACAGAAATCAAACGCTTTGTACCTAAAGGTGTGTTTACACCAAAAGAACATAGAGCAAGAACAGCACAAGAACATTCTTTCGTATTCGTTTAGTGTAAACTATAATTCGTTACAACATACTTTAGATCGTTTACACCAATCGAATCAACAAGAACATCAAGAATAAGAATTTTTGCTCTATAGATGAGAATCTCCAAATAGACCAAACAAGCGAATGCTCATTACTCATTCGTCAACGATAAGAAGTAGGGTTCACACTACACTCAAAGAGTATAATATAAACTACGTAACAACTACACTATGTCTGACTGTTTTAGCGATATTATGATTTCAATTGCTGTATTTATTGTTACAACGCAATTAATGAAAAAGAAAAGAAGGAAAAGACGTTGGTGGGTGACGAATTTAATAAAAGAAGAATACTCGATAATTTAAAAAACCCGCCAAAAAGTAAAATATTTCAAGAACACTAGAATTCCTTTGAAGAGACCGCCTCGAAGAACGAGCACGCCCGAACACGAAAGAACGCTCTAGGGCCTAGGGCTCTTGCGTCGTTTACACCAAACGAGCGAGATTCTTAGAGCATTCTATCTATTTTACCGCCGAACACGTGGCGAACACACTAGAACAACGAAAGAATGCTTAGTTTACATCAAAAGAGCTTTACCTACTAGAATGAGCATTCGCTCGTTTGGTGTAAACGGAGCTTAAGAGCGAAGCCAAACGAGCGTAATTTGTGAGTTGTGAGTCACAGAATTTCTGCCGGGCAGAATTCTGCTGCATTCAGTTTCATATAAAAGTCCTGTTTGATTCACACGAGCGTAATTTTGTGAGTCGTGATTTGTATGAATAAATATTTCCGCGGCAGAAATTCCGCGACTCACAACTCACAAATTACGCTCGTTTGGCTTGTTTTCTTCCGACCCACCCACGTCGTTCTATTTGAGGATTGGTCGTTGGTTGGTTGGTCAGTATCGTTGGTTCATGACACTATTATTTTCATGAAAATAATAGTACCAAACGTGCTGTAAACTGTGTGAAACTCATTTCGACAATTATGTCGAAATGAGTATATATGTTATGGCTAATAGCCGAAGTGCGGCTACACCTAGTTTTTAACCGACTTCCAAAAAACGAGGAGGTTATATGTTCGGCTGTGGATTTTTTTTTGTATGTTCAACGATTACTCCGCCGTTTGTGAACCGATTTTCGAAATTTTTGTTTTGTTCTATTAGGTTTCACTCCAATTTGGTACCATGTTCACAAAAGTGGTGACCTGATGATGGGATCCAGGAGTAATCGAGGGAACTCCTCGAAATTTATATAGAAACATATGGTAATTTTGGTTTTATGTGAAGTGTACTAATAATATGCTACCAAAAAGTCAAATATTGGGTCAAGGTATATCATGGTTTCGAAGATGCTGAGAGAACTCCTGACTCCTTATAGATACACGTTTTGGAGTTTCGGCGTTGTATTAAGAACAGAAAGCATATTTTGCTACCACGCAATTAAAATTCATCATCATCATCATCGTCATTATCATCATTACCACGTCGTGTTAAGGTCACCAATGTCTCATGGCACAAAATAGATAATAGTACAACTTACAAGGCATAGGTATGGATACAACAATAATAATGATGTACATAACAACACCAATTATTAATATAGGCTGTTTATACACGGCGGTCGGTGCGGCGTCGCCGCACGCCGCCGCGCGCCGCGCGGCGTGTGCGTAAACATCGCGGCATTGCGTCGTACCTATTCAAGTTCTAATGTCAGGGCATGCCGCGCTGCGAGCATTTTGAGTGTCATAATAATATGATTTTATAAACTTTATCTTCATTAATGTAGTACGATATAGTGTCGCTTGAGAAAGGCGCAGGCGGCCGCGAGGCCGGCTTTCCAAGTTTCTCATGCGATAGTACTATGTATTACAATAATAAAGGTAAAGATTAATATCATAATATTATTATGACACTGATTCGGCTCATCCTTCGATCGCGGATTCTTGGAAATCCATTGTTCTGGCGGCCGCTTGGGAATTGAAGCGTTAAATTGTTAAATTACCTAGCACGGATAGGGTTGTGTTCACTTAGATTTTTTTTAATGTATTGTTTAAATTTATCTACCTGATATTTGGGCCTTAGGGTATGACTCTTAACAGTCTTAACAAATTGTAATAAGATACGTAGAATAAACTCAGTAATTCGACGCGTAGGGTGGTATGGTCACTAAGTCACTACACACTAGTTCACTACCACCGACGACCACTTATAAACTCGCGGACTATGACGGAGGTCATCTTGGAGGGTTAATTAATATTTCTAATAACAATACGAGATCAATAATTACCACTCAAAATGTTGACAATTCAAATTTCAATGCTCACTGCTCACACCAATGGTGACACATTTCTGATTTCACACAGCCTATACACACACACACATAACACTATATAAAACTCCTACGTACCAGCGATACTGCGATTCAGGAGCACCTCAGCGAAATCTATTGAATACGTCGTGTAACTAAAACTATATGAACAACAATCGGAGTTCGGACAAGCGATAGCGCCGACAGAGCGCCTCAATGACATATAGTGAAGACAATATAAAACTATTTTATATACAATTTAAATTGGCACTAATTATAGTTTATCTACTAGGTAACTAAAAAGAGTGAAATTATTATTTTTAACAAAAAATTTAAACCGACTTCCAAGGTAAAAACAATAATAACATTCTTATAATATGAACTAAAAACTAAAAAGTATTAAATAATTTTCCTCTCTAAATGTGCTTTTTTCCGAATTCAGGTAGTTTAAAGTTCACTGGAATTCAGCTAAACCTCAACTATTTCTGTACTCAACCTTCATAATTTTGAAGTCGGTGCCAGTTCCATAAGTTTCAAATTTTCTGTCAAAGAAAATATAAAGATTCAGCTATATCTGGTACCGACTTCAAAATGATGAAGATTGAGTACAGAAATATATAGTTGAGGTTTTGCTGAATTCGGAAAAAAGCACATTTAGAGAGGAAATTTTTTAATACTTTTTAGTTTTTAGTTCATATTATAAGAATGTTATTATTGTTTTTACCTTGGAAGTCGGTTTTAATTTTTTGTTATTAGCCGGCTACAACTAGGTGCAGCCTGCCACATGCGGTTAAACCTAGGTATATCCTACTTATCTTCGGTTACAACTAGATATAGCCTTTATTATAGCGGCTAAAACTAGGTGCAGCCACACACCCGTGGTTAAACTTAGGTGTACTCGTATCCTATTTATCATCGGCTAGAACTAGGTTTTCAGTTCAGTCTTTTTGAGATTCTAATTTTGCGTATCCCGATCGATTCGATTACTCGTAGTAACTGATATAATAAAGATATCAACAATAACACGTTGATCTAAATTGCTAACTATTTTATTATCAAAAGATTAATCATGTAACTCAGTACGAACATTAATGATAAAAATATCGAACATAGGAAAAGTAGATTAGAAATGTTGTCGGAAATAATAGAACATAAGAAACAGGCTAATGGTCAGTTTATTTCGAAACGAAAGGAGACGAGGCGCGTAGCGATATAAAATTGCATGCAGTAATCTGTCAGCGTTCAGTGACGTCACACGTGCTTTTGACAACCATAGAGAAATGTTATAATACATACTACTCGACCAAGTCAACTAGACGAATGTCAAAGCTTGCTCTTTCGCACTTACGCACGTCGCAAGTAATGCATAAGAGCGAGAGAGCATGATTTGACAGTCGTCTAGTTGGCTTGGTCGAGTAGTACTTATTATTATTATGTTTGACAACTTTTTGAGAGGTTAAGGTTCACGAAAGTTTAATTGCTTTTTTTCCAATAAAAATGGAAGCTGGGTTTATCAAAGCAGATTCTACAAATCCAAAGAGAAGTATCACAACGTTTTATAGAAATCTTCCAAAGTCACTGTTGACATTGTAGTACATAACATTTTTTGTCGAATGTGCAGAGTAAGTATTCCAGTGTAGAAATGAAAGGGACTAAAATTAAGTATGTAATATCATTTATTTACCTTCATTCAGCGGCTAACGGCTTCTATATACATATAGCAGTTATTTTATTTCAGCTCAACAAGAGAATCTTATAGCACAATGCCATCTGAATGTTCAACTCAAAAGAGAAGGAGAAACATGTACTTACATACAATAAAAAGTCGAGTTACCATTCGAGTTACTCCAGAACACAAAGTACGTAAAGGAGGTTACGGTATCACATATCGGTATCGGTGTTATAGCTATTATAAATGAAACACAAGGCTCGGTTCAGGCCTGCAAATGCGAAGTCCTGCAAAAGGAGCCTCCGAATACGTCCGTCACATGTTGTTGGAAGAAGTCTAAATTATGATTTTACCTCTTTACAGTGCCAGTGAACACGCCTAGCGTGCTACGTAATTTCATCCTGCAGTGCCAAGAGAACACCTAGCATTGTTGCGTTTTTTATAGGGCGGCATCGCTGGGAACTATTAGAAAAAAGTGGTGGTAATGAATGTGTTAATAGACGATGCGGCTAGCAACCAATCACTATGCTGGTTTTATTTTCCAATAATATACACCACAAAATGCTAAATGTTGCCTTTGGGTCTTATAAACTTAGGTACTTACTGTCTAACCCGTAAGTGATATAGACATGGTTTATGTACATTATTTTTTTAAATGTTTGAGATAATGAAACTACTTATATCGTTTTGTAAATACAGTTTTTTATTTAATTTTAATTAAAGGTGATTGTAAATTGCCAAGTGCACAGCAAATGTTTCAAAAAAGCAAATTCGTGTAGCTTTCTGATCACTCTTTCAATGTGAATTCGAAGACTTGCAATTTTCTTTGACCTGAGTACAACATCTCTTGAACTTTTCATAGCCGAAAAATAATGCAAAATTAGGAAAGTCTTTGGGAAAGCCACTAAGACAAGTACGATCAGGCCACACAGCACGTAGTGATTATATTCTCTTTGGTGCACAGATTAAGGTAAGTATATATTGATCAGGTGGAGTAGTGACGTCATACGGACTATATATCCGTTTTGGCGCCAAAATTTAAACTGTCAATTTTAAACCGCATTTTTTCAGTAAATTCCAGTGTTTAAATATTTTTAATAAACTTGTGGTCTATTCTATATGAGGTTTTTTAAAATAACACAAAAATAAAAATATCGCATCTTCCCTATTACGAGTATAAATCTTGTTTCGGACTGGCATGGTTTATGGCTTGTCTAAGATAAGATGTCTTATATCTACCGGGGCGATGATACAAAATAGAATCAATCAGGAAACGCAAGATACGAATCTCAAAATAAAACCAAAATCCTTAACTGACCTGAAAACCTAGTTCTAGCCGATAATAAATAGGATGCACCTAGGTTTAACCACCGGTGTGTGGCTGCACCTAGTTTTAGCCGCTATAATAAAGGCTAAATCTAGTTGTAACCGAAGAAAAGTACCTGATGTACCTAGGTTTAACCGCATGTGGCAGGTTGCACCCAGTTGTAGCCGGCTAAAACTAGGTGTAGCCGCACTTCGGCTATTAGCCGTAACAAGTACATAATTAATAAATTATGTATGTCGAGTTTGCTAGTTTCCTAATGTAAATTCAGCGCTACTTACAAGTTTTGTAATCATGCTCATGTTAAACTCTCTCATTCGTTCAACATCAGGGATCCCCTCGAGGATGACTCCGCGGACGTGCTCCCGTGGGAGAACACGTCCCGGGAGGGCGCGTACATGGGGGCCCGCCGGCGCCAGGACTCCGTCGCCGACTCCGGCAGCTCGTCGTCCGACGTCAGCGCCGCCGTCGCGGTAGGCGAGCGCCGCCGCCTGCCGCAGCAGAGCACGCTGGACGGCGGGCTGCGCGGCGCTCCGCCCCCGCTGCGCCGCCTGTCCGCCGTCGAGCCGCGCCACCTTGCGCCGCTCGCCTCGCCGCCGCACTCGCCGCGCCAGGTGCGCCAGCCCCCCGCGCCGCCGCCCGCGCCCGCGCACGCCGCGCCGCACCACCCCACGCCCACCATCAGCGTCAGCTCCGCGCCCGACGAGGAGGCGGACTCGCCGCCGCGCGCCGCCTCGCCCGACGACCGCCGCTCCGTCGCCGCCGACGAGCCCTCGTCGGTGTTCGCCTCCGCCGACGCGACGCCCACCGAGCCCGCCCGCGCCTTCGCCGACAAGGGCGGCGCCGCGCCCGGCCCCGACGCCGAGGAGGCTCGCCCCGACCCGGCCGCGTCAATCCCGAGTATTTCCACGACGGACGCCTCGTGCATGATCGTAGATAAGGAAGACTCGAAGGCGGAAAAAGAGGCCGGGAGCCCCGCGCTGAAGTGTACGGCCGACGAGATGTCGTCGCGGCCGGCGTCGTCGCAGGAGTCGCAGCCGGAGGTCAGCTCGCGGACGCCGAGCCGGGACGCCGAGGACGACGAGCGGGGGAAGGAGGCGGAGACGGTCGCCGCTGACGTGTCGGTCGTGTGTGTCGCCGAGGAGGCGGCGCCACCAGAGACTTCTGAGTCGCCGGCCTGCCAGGCGGTAGTGGAGCCCGAGCCTCCCGCGCCGGTAGTGACCCACGAGGCACCGGAGCCCCCCGTGTCAGTGGAGCCCGAGCCGCCCGCACCGGTGGAGCCCCGTGTGCCGGCGGAGCCCCGTGTGCCCGCGCCGGTGGAGCCCCGTGTGCCGGCGGTGGCGCCACTGGCGGTGGGCGAGGACATCGCGGACGAGGAGGGGGCGGAGCGCGGGCCGCCGCCCCTGCGCCAGGTGAAGGCGGCGTCCGAGTCCGAAGCCACGAGGAGAATTGCTCACAGAGACGAACTGTCCTCGGTCTCTGAATCCGATATTGTTAAGCGTGATAGTAAACCCGCAGTTAGTGAGCGTAAGCAGCGCAACGACATTTGTCCCTGGGAGGACGAGTAAGTAGTCGACGTTTTATAGCGCACGGTAGTTGAAGCACCCTGTAGATCAGTAGGACGTATTATAAATCCCTCGTACACGCTCATGCACGAGTATATTTTTTCGGAGACCTTATTTTCAATTGCAAGATTTTGCAAAACAAATAATATTATATTTATAATTAAGTAGGTATGTGGAAAGAGTATGATTATAATATTTTTGTATCTTTTAGCAAAGGTTTTTTATTTGCTTTACTTTTTTCTTTTGTTTGTCTTATTCTAGATGGTATCAACTGCCTATATTTTAGTAGTTACGAGTATTATAAAGAGGCTGCTAAAAATTGTGTATGGTTAGTATGTTTATTTGTATTAAGTATATTCTTTTTTATATTACTCGAATAATCTACCTCGTGACACTATAATAATAATTTGTTATAGGACTTTAAAAGTTTTTACACATTTTTTATTTATTGTTATTTTTAAACATTAAAAACATTCATTCCATATTTTACGAAAAGTACCAAATTATTAGTCGTCACAGTTACTATAATGATTGTATTTTATCATATTTTCAAAGTATACATACCTACAATTTGTAATTAATTATACCTATTTATATACATTTATTATTTTTGTTTTTAATTTCATTCTGTTATGAGAGACCCCTTTTCTGTATTTTTATATAATACGGTAAGTAAACCATATAGTAAAGATTTTTACAAATAGTTTAAACAATTGCTTGACCATTTTTTGCATGACCATATAAATTTAGGGTTGACTCAGACCGCAACGCGACGCGTAAATGGATTTCAAAATTTAAGGGAGAGGACCTAATGCTAGACACTGAACTAATAGATGACACTTATGACAAAAATTCCATAAAAATAAGAATTACTCTAATTATTTCTCACCACTGTAAATTTTATAAGCTTCTCAAGCTATCTGTTGAATTGAAAAAATATATTAGAGACGCCTTCGGGAACAAAATTTTAAAATGGGATCAGTTTTCGTAAATGATGTGACCGCGTAAACACGCACCCGGCAATTTCTTAGCAAATAGGTTAAGGAAGGCGAAATTTTGCACGTAAGTTTTGAATACATTTATTAGATTTTTTGTAATTTCTATTGACTTCATTGGATTAATGGTCATGTTGTTTACACTAATTAATGTTTATTTCTGATCTTTTATCCATTTTCCCTAACAATATAAAGGGTGTCTACTATTAGTTCTTGAAAATGTAAAAAAACTTAATAGATGACATGGATCTCATCTTTTAGTTTTTCAATACATACTAAAGTTATTTTGTACTTTATTCTACTGAAAATATCATCACTATTCTCTAAAAATATAATTCTATTAACAAACTAAGAACTTAGAACTACTGTACCTAAAAATGGACATGGTGTCTAATATTAGACCTTGCACTGATCTAAAAATCGATGCTTTAGTTTTGTAGCAGTAAAAAGAAGAAAAAGGAGAACTGAGAACAAAAAGAAGAAAAAAGAAGAGGCAAAAGAAGCATGGAGACTTAAGACTAAAAATAAATTTGCTGGGAAAAAAATATGAAAAATAAAAATAAAAGGAAAGATAGTTTCAGCATGGAAGAAGAATGAATAGAATCTGGAGACAACGTGGATAATATTTCTGATGCATGTAGTTACTATGATGAAGTAAATGAAATCTTTTGAAAAATGGCAAATAAAGACCTAATAATAGGAAAAAAATGTAATGTAATGTTCTATGTCAAGTGTCAACTATTAGTTCATATTGGTGTCTACTATTAGTGATGTTCGTTTTTTGTGATGTCATCTATTAGTACTTATGACTAAGTTTACAAAAAGACCAATAATATATTTTTAATTGATTTGTCAGAGAATAATTACAACAGTTTTATTTTGTAAGAGTTACTGAAGACATGGAAGAAGTTATCAATCCTTTATTTTCATAAATATATATATTATAACATTAAAATGTTGCATGTTTCCTTAAAGTGTCTGCCATTAGGTCTCTTCCCTTATATGGATTTGACAAATTCGCAAGACGTCTCATGCGATTGAAATCTGTCAAATCCATACAAAAGCAGAGGCGGCGCAAGGCGTGGGCGGTGTGGGCGACCGCCCACGGCCTCGCGGTCTAAGGGGCTTCGCGCCCCTTGGACCTTAAGATTTTTTTAAGGTTTTACGAGTTATGATACTCAAATATTCATAAATAAAAAGTTTTATTTAAATAAAACTTTGTTATAACAAAATTATTTCTCTCGACAAATCCATCATTTAGCGTCATCCATCTGGGGGCCTCGCAAGATATATTTAGGGGACCTCGCAAGATATATCTTGCCCACATAAAATTTAGCTCTTGCCCCGCCACTGTACAAAAGAAATGCATCTACGCGTAGCGTTGCGGTCTGAATGTGGTCTGAATCAACCCTAAGAACGTCTAAAAAGTTCATTACTAAAAATATCAGTATCTTCATGGTTGTTTGTGTTGTTAAATCATTAAAATTGAAAATTGCCTTTTAAAAATTTTAATTATAATATTATCATTCAGAAATCATGCTCCTCTTGCTATAATACAATATGTTTCCCCTGTTAACTTTCATCGAAAACATTGATTCATAAGCTGATAAGTGATAACGGACCTGCGTCAGTTTGTCGGGTTGTGTCAGTTCAATGCATGTTCAATAGCTTTGTCCACACTGTGCCTTTTTCTGTTCGTCAAAGGCATGCGTTATAGCGCAGTCAACAGCGAACGTGAGGCATGCCCGCGACGCATGCCCTCTGACCGTCTAAAACTTTCGCTTTGTTTTTAAAAATGACAGTTGGCGTTGCGTTCTTTGACGCATTCAACAACGCCAACATTGTCATTTTTGTAGTTTTGGATACGGTTAAAGAGCATGCGTCGCGGGCAAGCCTCACGTTCGCTGTTGACTGCGCTATAACGCATGCCCTTGACGAACAGAAAAAGGCACAGTGTGGACTGTGGACAAAGCTAATGTTAGCTGTGATCTATTGGTCAGCCGAAGTTTGACAAATGGTCCTCCATCTGCCTATGAATAAACTTATCTGATAGTACTTGCGTTATTTAAAAATCTTTACGTGTATACTGTTATATGTAATATTTTTTTTTCTAATTTCAGGAATTCGTGTGAAGGCGATGCTCCATTTGTTAAAACGTATGCAACACTCGGCTATTTATAATTTGTGTAGAAGATATCAACAATATTTTACGATGTCAGGGTTATAGGAAAAAAATATTTAATTTTTTATCTTAGACCCTAAAATTTTAATTTGAAAGACGTTAGATCATTATTGTATTATTATATGAATATTTTGAAGTAAATGATCGTTAATTATTAGAAAAGTTTGGTTTCATTTTTTCTTATTATCAGGCCCAGTTTACACCGCCGTGGAATGGAACGGAATGGAAGCGTCAATTTTGCCTCATGTGAGCAAATTGACACCGGAGAATTCTCTAGAATTCCGCGGAAGACGCGCGTCCAATTTTTTGGCTCGTATTTAATTTGTGTGTTATACTGTTGACATTAATTGTGCTATGTACAGTTTTTTTGCAAAAAGCCGCTTCCGTTCCATTTCGGTATAAATAATTGAGCCTTAAATATATTTAGGACCTAATTGGGTCACTCTGGAAATGGAGTTTGAGTCTACTGAAAGACTGGCTACAGCCAAGTACCTCTTCATGTTTCTTCGTATGCTGCCTTCGATCACTAATATACAAGATACACAGTCTCATACAAAACCTCTCGAAAATCTGTCCCCGAGTAATAGAGTTTAATGAAGTATACATTTATCTAAAATCAACCTTAATTATAGTAATTATTAAAGATCTTTTTATAAAACAATGAACATTTGTGTTTACAAAGCAATAAAATTTTTACGTCCGATGCACGCTTCATACTAAATTCAACCATCCGCTTATATGATTTAAGTTCAAATTTGTATAGTGCCAAAAAAAAATCCAATTTTACGACCGAAATTCGCCGCTGGAACAGGGCGAAGTGAAGTATGAGTGGAGTCGAACTGTTCAAATTTTTTTTTGTTGATTGTAATTTGTAATAATTTTAATAGTCCATTTTTTTATTTTTCCTAAGTTTAATGTATAAAGTGAGGAGTAATTATTTTTTACTTGTAATATTATTATGTTGTTCTAATGTTATGTCTAATTTTATCATTAACCAAAATATACATAAGTGTACATACATTTTCCGATAGGCCACAAAGGACAACTCACATCACCCAACGCCCATACTTTTTAACCTACTTAAAAAATCCTTAATGGGAACTATATTTGATCGAAGATGGGAACATAATATTATTACCACATCTAACTGGATCTCGAGGAAACCTGAAAAAAATCCTCAATAAAAAAATAATAGTAATAGCGACTCCATCAAATGGAACAGAAACATAGCTTATAACCCGAACATTTCAAGTGGGCATGATAAACTACGATAAGTACCTTTAGTATGAGTATTCGCAATTGAGATGGTTTATACCTGGTGTTGATTTATTTACAACTTAATTTTAAAACTGTCTTTTGGTGATTTCTTAAAGAAATACCAATATTTACAATACAATTGTAAGAAATATATTAGGATAAAATTAATACTTACCGGAAATATGAAATTCCATCCTTTTTTTTGGTTTTAGACGTATGATTTCTACAATTATTAAACGCGCACCGAGGTATGTTTCCCGGCGGAGCGTTCGAGCACTACTAAATCAAAAGTGCACCAGAATGTTGAGTTTGGTGCTCTTTTGGTGAGGTCGTTTTTTGCCGCGGATTGTGTATCTTGTATATTAGTGATCGAAGTATGCTGCTAAATAAATATATTAAGACAAAGCATACGTACTTATCTACTGTTGTCTATATATCTATTTCATAAAGTAAGTATACTATCTTTAAAAAAAACACTAAACATGAAATATTTATATTAAACAGTTTATTAAATTAAACACAGGAACGTACACACCTTATCATTAATTTAACATAAATTAATACTGCTTAATCAAGATTTTTCAATCTAAATTACATTATAAATAGGTTTATTCGATTTACAAGTACCTACAGTACAGTACATAGGAAAATAGACATAAATAATTAGTCTCTGAAGTGTTGAAGAATATGCCCCATATTCTTCAACACTTCAGAGTCTAATTATTTATGTCTATAATATTTTTTATTTTGTTTTTTAAAGTTTTCTGATGAAAATACTGTAACACATCTTCCTTATGGTAAAACACGACATAATTATTATTAGCCCTTTAAAATGTAATTTTGTTATACTGTAGACACTAGATATCTTCCTTATAGTAAAACTTTACATAGCTGTCCTTATCATTCTATAGTAGAGAATCGAGATTTACGACTTTAAGGGCCTGTTTCACCGCTTCCTGATAAGGCTATCCACCACTTAATTTGACAGATGGTGTATGGAAAATCTGTCAAATAACCCCATCGGGCACCTTATCAGTCAGCGGTGAAACAGGCCATAAGAATAATATTAGGAATCTTCTAGAAGACATCTCGACACACCCCATCGGCGCCCATGGTCTGTCCGGCCGGGCAGTTTGGTGGTACCACTATCATGTTCCTCAAGGTGACCTCTTGAGGCTGTTCCTCAATCGTGTTGGTGGTGGTGGCCTCCGTCTCCTCAGCTTTCTCCTTCGCAGCCTCCACCTCGTCAGGGAAGACGATGCGGCCGGTGTTCTCTTCGTTAGACATTCTGGAAAGAAGAAAGGTTTGTAAAGATGGTGTAACCATAGTCTCGCTTTCCTTTCGTGAGTTGCCTATTAGCTATGTCCACACTGTTCCTTTTTCTGTTCGTCAAGGGCATGCGTTATAGCGCAGTCAACAGCGAACGTGGTGCGTGCCCGCGACGCATGCCCTCTGACCGTCCAAAACATTTCTCTTTGTTATTAGAAATGACAGTTGGCGTTGCGTTCGTTCACGCATTCAATTATTGAATGCGCCAAAACGAAAGTTGAATGAAAGAAGGTGACGAAAATTGAAAATTGAAGACGAAAACGCATAGTGTGGACATAGCTATTGGAATCACAGATAGACAATATTATACCAGGAAAATGTACGGTTCCCGCACGAAAAAAATGTTGGCCCAACGGAATTGTGGGCGTCGTCTAGTTATTATTAATAACTTAATATTATTACTGCTTATAACGAGTTAATTCGTATATTAAATAAAACCTATATGGAGATAAACGTGCAGCAGACCGCAGCCATCGGCCATACGAAAAATAAATAACTACAGGAAAACGTTAACTTTAGGCAATACTGCAATGTGTATTTTAAAACTCGACTACGAATTATGTTTTCGAGTTTTGTATCACAGGTTTGTATATTGTATCTGTGTTTATTTCTTTGGTACGCAGTACGCACTATGATTTAGTCTAGTCTAAACTGTGAAAAGCACACATTTTGAGCTTGAGAGGTAGTCCTTGATTATAAAAAGAAGAATATTTAATTTAAAATACTGTCTTAGATGCTGCCAAGTCACCTAACATAATGAAACAAAGTACGCACGACCAGTAATTGTTGATTTCACGATTGTCACGACGTTTCTGGGTTTTTTGTCGGCAACTTAATAAAGTGTTTTTTTGTTACTACGTTGTGATGACGGTTAGTTCCGGATATTAGATATACGTAATCAAATAAGGACATTAACCTGTTACATAAAAATTAAGGCATTTGTATTAGCTGTGGATGATTTATATTATATAGGTTCAGTTTACTGCGAGGGGAAATAACCACAATTCAAACGTAAAGTGTAAGTTATCGCGCGGAAATTGTACTATCAGGAAGGTTGATTCCTAGGCAGATGGCGGACCTTAGTAATTTGGTCGCGTCAAGTCAAGCCCACGATCACAGCTAACATTGAATCCATATAAGTCGACCACATGACTTAGAATATCCGTCAACTACCTAGGAATCAATTTCCTCGATGGTACATCTTGTCGTCGACACAGGTAGAGACACAGAGACAGACGACAGACGTATTTAAACATTACTATGGAAATATTATGAATTCCTATAAATTATGTATATTATTATAATATATTATATTTGAAACACACTACTGTACGCATAATATTTAAAATATAGTAAATAGTTATATCGCCAACTATACCATATCTATTAGTTAGATATCTTTATTTATGAAACTTTCAGAAATAATTAATATTTAAAAAGAATTATAATATAGTAGCGTATATATAGAAAAGTAATATAATTGTTACTTTAAAGAGGCCTTACTTGTAAATGCACTTACTTACGCTTAGTAGAAGCAGTAAGCACGCGTTTGTACGAAGTTGTCCAACTTCGTACAAACGCGTGCTTACTGCTTCTACTAATTCTTGATCACTGATTAGTGTAGATAAAGTGCATTTAGGTAGTTTTATTGATAAATGATAAGATATTTTTATCAACATATTGTAATCACGATGTCAACATGCAATTTACTTCCAAAGTTTGCAAAGACAAAAAAATAATACCGAAAAACCTCAATAACTCAAATTTTCTCATATTACTCGTAGCATTGAAATACAGCATGCCTACCAGTTAACGGTTTGATTGTAATAAGATAATAACATTATATTGTGATGAAAACATGAAATTCAAATAATTTTATCACATCGTCCCTTATTAGTTACTGCATACATATTAATCAGGTACTTAATCTATCAAACTCTTCGTTAAATTAAAGTCTAATCATCATTAAATATCTCTGAGTGCGGCCTTCATAGCATAGCATTGGCACAGTATTACAGCATTGGTATATTCTAATAACTAAAATCAAGGTACTTACATAGTGTATTATTCGAAACTGCTCACACCAAAACTATTACCTACTCGTACGATAGCCAGATCTACTTTGACCATCGTCTGTGCCCGCCCTAGTATATATAAGCCAGGTTATCTCCAGCCGATGAGTCAGAGCCAACAAACACTCCCTCGCTGGAAGCGGTGGTTTTCCGAATTATCGATTGTTAAGCTGTAAAACATGACGAATCGTAGATTAAGGACATTATAGGAAGTGGTCTTTTTTTACAAACGACGCAATATAGGTCTACCAGAATCTGATGGCAAAAAGTGAGAGAGTAAATTGACTCTAGCAATACCGTGATATTTGGAATATAACATTTTTTTTCTTTATACCGACTGATTATGTGTGTGAAACTTGCGAATATATAAAAAATGTAATGATCAAGGATATTTTTAGAAAATCTGCCGTCAAAATTTGCCATCAGATTCTGGTAGACCCACGGTATGATATAATAATAATATTATAAAAACCGGCCAAGTGCGTGTCGGGCCACGCGCAATATAGGGTTCCGTAGTTCCGCTATTTTTTGTAAATTTTTATAATAGTCAATGAATGTACCATCGAGGAAGTTGATTCCTATCCTATCCATTTGAGAGACCAACGTCATTTGGTCGATCATGTCAATGCAATGTTAATTGTGATCTGTCGGCTGGGTTTGACGTAATGCGACCAAACTACGTACGAATCAACTTCTCTGATAGTACATTTATAACGTGTTTTACACTACTAACAATATCGTCTCAGTTACTTTCAAAGGAATTTGAACGAAAAATTTCTTTATACTTCGCCGAATACATTTTTTTAGTTGATCGACTATTACTCAATAACTGATGAAGTCTTCTTGGCCGTGATAGTTTTCCTTTTAAATTCAGCATATTTCCTACTGCCGCGAATTTTTCCTATTTCCAGAAGCAATCGTTTAGCTGGTAGAAGGGGTCCCCTCCTTCTACCAGCTAAACCGGACTCTAACGATTTTTTCCACTTTAAAACTTAATATTTCACAAACGGATTCCTTAATCGGAAAAAAAATGATTTTCAAATACCCATAATATTTAAAAAAAACCTATCCAATGATACCCCACACGATAGGGTGGACGCGAAAAAAAAATTCACCCCCGCTTGATGTGACGGGAAGGTACCATAAAAAAAAAAATTGAGATATCATGTACCTACCATTTTGTCGGCTTCATTAATATTATGTGCATTCATGCCAAATTACAGCTTTGTAGGTCCTATAGTCTCTGAGCAAAACACGGATAGACGGACGGACAGACCGAAACTATAAGAGTTCCTTGTTGACTACGAAACCCTAAAAACATCATTGGACCCACGGTAGACCTATAATACTTATCTTAGAATTGTGTCAAAAGATAAGCGATATGTATAATGTACCATCAGAGGAATCGATTCATAGATGACAGACCTACCGTCATAAGGTCGGGCTATAATCTATATCAGTGATCAAATCAATAATAAGCTAAGTATGCTCACATACGGTTTGCTCGATAATTAGACGTGTGCGTCGCGCCGACCCGCCGCCGCCGCCGACATTTTTTTGTCGCCGCCGCCGCCGATCTGCATTCGGCGTAAAGTCGGCGCGACTTCTAAACTTATTAATTCTAGTAAACTACGTACGTAGTTTACTAGACGTAATATGTTCAGTTTCGAAGAAGACCGAGCGGGGAACTCACTCACATAGTTAATACGCTGCGCAAAGGCACCGCTTTGATACGAGCATAGGTACCGTCACGAGTTTTGAACGTTGGCCTTGAAATGCGCAGTTGTCATATAGGCCTGGAGATAGTGGTCTTCAATGTCTCCGCCACCGTCCTGGTGATATCAGCGCCCGTCCACAGCCTCTCAACTTCTTTTCCCGAAGGAGAAGAGGCGGAGAGCTCGGACCCTCTGAAGGCGGCGCTGAGACACGCACTCGCAAGCCTCGCCTTGCTCATTTGTTCGGCAACGACTTCTTCGGCCTGAAGCCGGAGAGCCTCCTCCTTTTCACGGTTGTAGTCGGCCTGCGCCTTAGCCAGGCCGACGCACTGGCCGGTCTTAGGAGGACGGCCACGTCCTCTTTTGGGTGCCGGCAAAGCGACGGCGACGGCGCCTGTTAGTCTCGTCTAGGTGTCTCCTTTTTAGGGGAGTAGTTCGTCCGGATAGTGCGGGCAACCACACGGAGTCCAGCGACATATTGCTGCCGGACGCCGAGAAGCAGACCTCGCTGTCTCTATCTTCATCGGTAGGCGGCTCCCCCTCCGGTGCGGTTAGGTGGTAGGATCCGCGCGCTTCTTAGCGCTACCATTCCTCTCCTCCTTCTTTTCGTCCTTCTCATCCCTTCTCTCCCCCTTCGTCTTCGCAGAAAGTGGCCCCTCCGTATACGCGGACCGCCCGCCGCCCGACGTATGGGATTCTCCAGCCCCTTCGGAGCTGGGACCTCAAAGAGATTATTTTGCTTGCTGCGCTATATAGGTACATAACATTGGGTTTTAAATGTCTATTTTTTTGTTTTAAAATAACAACATTTACGTAAGTATAATTTAGTGTTTCTTTTTCAAATTTAACGCAATAACTTCTAACTTTTAAGACTTTTTTAAAATACCTAATGCATTACCTTCTAAGTACACCGCAAAACCAAACTAAAATAATAATAATATTTATTCAGTATTTACAATAATGGTGAAATACAAATTATTAGAGCTAATTAACTAAATAAGACTGGGCTACTGATTAAAAATAAATGGATACGTATTTAAGCGTTTCTTGAAATTCTACCCCCAAGAGGGTGAAATAGGGGTTGATAATTTGAATGAAAGTCCGTTATTTCTTAAGTTAGAAACATGAAAGTTTATTTTTGGCTGCTGATTAAAAATAATTGGATACGCATTTAAGTGCTTTTGGAAGTTCTACAACCAAGGGGCTGAAATTGGGGTTCAAAGTTTCAGTTAAAGTCATATTTATATATAATGAGATTTTCTATGACAGAAATGTATATGTTATAATTAAATAAATCAACTTTTTAATTACAACAAATTGCAGCAATCACATTTTATAAAATTAATAAAGAATTTTCAAATTTGAGTTTTTTCTTTCGATTTTTAGCATTTTCTCAAAAGATTTACTATAGTATACTATGGCTGCGTTCCAGATGACGTTAATTTTGACCAAAACGCTCAAAACGTCCCCTTCTGCCGTTCCCTTTGGCGACCGGGGTCGTTTTGATCAGGTGGACGCAACTTTCCGAACAAAAAAAAATTGGGTTCCAAATTTAAACGTAGCTACTAAAGTAAATCGCATAATCTGTACAATTTTTAAGCACGGTCGACTGTGATTGGTTGATAAAAAAGACCATAGAGAATATAAACTACATGAGAAAAAAGAGGAAGATGAAGTTTAAAACTCAAGGTTCGAATTCCATTTTGTGAAAATTATTTATTACAAAAATACAAAAATTGTAAATTAAGTGGATTAATTATTGAAAAACGAAAGGTAAGCCATTGTAAAATGTAAATGTAACCGTAAATTGATAAATTGAAGCAAAACATAACGATATCATACATGTTCTAATACAAAGTATGTCGTAGTATTATTTGCATAATTGTACAATAATTTAGAACTTAAACTATATTAATATGAAAAAGATAGATTATTATTTCATAGAAATTATTATAATGTATATCAGTATGCAGTTAATTTGGAAAATGATGAAATGTGTATCATGTGTATATTGTTTTATTGTAACAATACATAAGGTTATTAATTACTATACTTACTATAATTTATGTAAACTGTATGGAATATAAATGAAAAATGTTTCATTAATTTCAGATTTTTAGGTCCCTATACAGCTAGTTTGCAACATTTTAGTCTGCAAGCAATAGCTGTTAACTCGATCGCGGATTCTAGGAAATCTTTTGTTCTCGCGGTCGCATGCGACCGCTTGGGAACGAAAGCAGCAAAGAGATTCAATGCAAGGAGATTTTAGGAGAAGGAAGGTATGGGATTATGAGTGGTACGGCCACCAAGGAAAAATCCTCTGATCAAGTGAGGTGGTATGCAGCTGGCCTGAACCCGCGCCATAGATTTCAGCTGTCGTATACAGGGTGTAACAAAACAAAGTGTGTATGTATAAAGGTGCGATCCACTGGATCGGAATCGGAGCGCAGTGGACGGATTTGTTGCTTTGTATGTATGGTACTGACTACTATGAACTGCACTAGAAGTACTGGAACATCATTCTGCGCCTGACAAGTATATGACGACACGTGGTGCCACCGTCCGCACCGTATGTCCCGATTCCAACCTGGTGGACGCGCAGCTTTAATCCCCTCCCTATATACAGTTTACTGTATAAAGCGCTTATTCCACTTATCCTAGCTAGGTTTCTAGATCCTAAAATATCGTTTCCGATTTAGTCAAGACGTGGAACAACATTTAGAAGCTAGGATCCTACCTAGGAACCTAGCTAGCCGCTAGGATAAGTGGAATAATGGCTTAAGCCAATCAAGTAGTTAGTAGAGTAGCATAGACAGCTATTCTATCATATTTATAAATAAAATACATAAAACTGTACTGTAATAATATTATAATATTTAATAATAGAAATCAACAAAAACTTGTGGATTAAATCTGTTTTATTGTTTAATTTACCTTATTAGCCTATTTATTTAGCCATGTACAATAATTTTTATTGAAATAAAACATTTATTTGAGCTCATTTCTTTTTATTTTTATTTTTTTTAATTTTTGGTATGTTTAGAGTGAAAGGTTTTGCACTTAAAATTTTGTCGTTTAGTTTTAAATTAAAAAAATAACGAATGTTTATTTTTTTTCTTCTAAGTCCGACCTCTTGTTACGTAGTATACAGTTTACATCCTCTTTGGTTTTGATAGCGGCTATGACGTCACTCATGACGTCATCAATTTCGCTCAAGCAACGCTCAAAACGACCCACGACGAAAATGGGTCGAAGTGGGCGTTCTAGTTTTTTTTATTTTAACGTAACAATGTCGCAAAGACCATATTCGGAAAGTTTTCAGGAGCGAGTAGCGACAAAAAAACTTCATATAATTTCATTGCAAAACATAATATTTTTAATTGAAATATAATTAAATAAAATATTTTGATTAAAAAGAAATTGTTTTAAATGAAAGATCAAATATTTTCCTATAAAATACTAAGTTATCGTCTCTCCTGGTCTTTTAAATTCTTCATTAGAATAAAGATTGATTACATTTTCGTAGTCATTGATTCGTGGTCTAAACTTTCGCTTTTCGCGATCATAATTGTGGAAAAGTGCATTCCACTCTTCATCTGAACTAGATTCACTAGAAATGTCTGAATCATTATTCCGATGCACATGCAAAATATGTCTAACTGCCGTAAAAATATCCATTTCGATAATCGAAAGGTACCTAAATATTATTCAAATAAAAGCGGTAGATTCGAATTCTAACTTAACCTCTTTCAGCTGTCACCTGTCACTGTCACCTCGCCAGAGCGCTCAAAACGCTCCATAATTCCGTTCCACTTGGGTTTGTGACATTGACGCTCACATTTGCTCACATGCTAATGGAACGGGAGAAACGAAGGTCTTGAGCGTGAGCGTTATTAACGTCATCTGGAACGCAGCCTATATATACCTTTTCACTATTGGAAAGTAGAGATTTCAACGAATAGAAAGCATACTTACCAATTTTTTTTAAAAAGCTGAAATTTTGACGGGTGAATTTTCGATTAAAAATTAGATTCGAAATAAGGTGAAAAAATTAATATTTCATATCAAATAAAATAATTTATATTTTCATTGGAATAATTAGTTAATTGCCGGAAATCGAGATACACTGTTTTTCCCCCATAAGACTTTAGATCGCCCGTAAATTATTTTTCCCTTAATTTTTATAATATTCTCCTCCTTTTCTAATGGGTTTCATCCTAGTCCTACCATATTTTTTTTGTTTTAAAATTATCTGTCTTGGTCTATGATATAATATTATAAAAAAAAAGGTAGATATCGCACTCAGAAAGTTAATATTCCGATAGGTATATTAACTTTATGATCGCACTAGCGCGTAGAATCGGGGGCAGGCAAATCAACCTAATTAGTGTCTTTACGAATTAGTTGCATGTTGGCAGCGAGCGAGTGACGACGAGTGACGTTTTTGATTAAAAATGCCAAATTGTGTATTCAGGAAATGCAAAAATTATAATACAAAGGTAAAACAGGATGAAAAAGTTCCGTACTACACGAAATTACATGAAAACATCTAAAAATTTACATTATAAGTGAATATTTTCCAAAATTTTTGAAAAATTATTTAATGCTTTATTTTATACTGAAAAAGGATAGAGAATACGGACGACAACTGTAGCGAGATAAGGACAGATAGTCGCGTACCATAGAATAATCAATTGAAGTATTCAGAAGCGATTACGTAGGCATCAACACGTAGGCATAAACTAATAATTGCATAATATTGTAAACATGTTTTCGTTTTAATATTTTTTAATTTCAAACATGCGAGCGCCTTTTTAACTTTTCTAGCCTTAGCCAAATACTAATTTTATAAATTAAAAAAAATGGATAAGCCGTGTAGTATGCCACGTCCTGCCGCTCGGTTTTCGGGGCCTGTCCATAATATACATAAATCTATACAATAATATATAGCCACGCGCCGCGCCGCTTCCGCCCCGCTGACTGCTAATTTCAAACTCCAGTCTTAAACCACCCTAAACGTAATTTGAATATTATTTGGATATGAGTGTTTGCTTCTTTTACATTATAATAGAAGTATGCCTTTATACATATAAACATGTAGCCATGTAAATATTACTAGCTAAAAGCTGAGCTTTGTGAGGACTCGTGTCGTTTTTCTGTGTGGTGTTTTTTTTTTTTTTTTTTTCTTCTTTTTTGGCAACTTGACACAAAGGATGTGTATGTTGTGCCACAGACAAGGTAAAAAGGTAAGGAATATGGCGGGAAAACCATATTCCTCCTATTATAATTTTCATCGTCGTTTTCATGTATCGTCAGGTCTAAAGTCTAGTCAAAGTCTAAGTAAAAGTCAATACAGTCAAGGAGTCAAGTCGGTCGATTTAGTAAAGTGGTAGACGCTTTACTGAAACTTTCGATGGAGTTTTGGAGGGAACACAAAATAGCACGTTTCTGGATATTACATCACTTACCTACACTTGTGCATGAACACGAATATCTAATGGTTAATATTCTACCAATATTACACATTAAAAACCCAGCTAACACAATTTTAGGAAAATAATATAAAAACACAACAGCACCTTTTCACATGCCCGCCAAAACTCCCTGTGTGGTGTTAATCTATAAGGCAGTTTTTTTTTAATATTTATGGCCTGTTTCACCGCTTCCTGATAAGGTGCCCGATAGGGTTATTTGACAGATTTTCCATACTCCATCTGTCAAAATAAGTGGTGGATAGCCTTATCAGGAAGCGGTGAAACAGGCCCGTAACCAAACCTTGAATGACCGATTATAACACATCCACATAATACTAATAATAATAACATCTGTTGAGAAATTCAACATTTTAGTACTGAGTGATTATAATTTTTATTTTTAACAAGGATCATTATATCAAAATTTAGCAGGAAGGTTTTATTCGGAGCGTGCGAAGTGGGTGGAGGGGACAAAGAAAGCGATTGCCGCGCTTGCCATGGCAAAAAAATGCAACCTTTAGGGCTCAGATAGTAGTCAAACAAACTTGTCAATCTGTTTTGAAATTTTTAGAAATTGGTCTTAATTATTTTTGTATCGTAGACTGCAAAAATAACAGAAAAAAATAGGTAGTCAGTACAAATTTATTGTTTTTCCTAAATCCACAAGGATATTAAATCAGATATCTGCTCTAAAAATGAAACAGTATGTGATTCGATATAACCTAAAATTGCATTATCAGTCAAGTCAATTTTATTTGAGTTGCATTTTATTTGAGTTGCATTTTATAAAGAGTTTTTGAGTACCTTACTATTGTTTTAGTGTTGATGGATCACCATGATCGTCTCCAAAACCCGACGACAAAACTTGGAGTGATAGTTTCATAGAATATTTCATTTAAATCCAAAGTATTATGTGGAAGAAATAGTGACTCACAACTCACAAGTCACAAATGACGATAAACCAGATATGTTTGCAGTGTTTTAGTAAATTTTTGGACTCCAATTTTCTTCAAGAGTGTAATTATTAATGTTGTAAAAAATAAATAAAAACAAGATTTTTAAAAACATAACATTTATTTTTTTCATGAAAGTAGGTACCTATTGCTCGTATTTTTGTTACTGAATACTGATTAAAGCAGCAATATACTTGCACTTGCCGCTCTGGTTAAAACGCAGCTGCATTTTACTCCAGCAACAATCATTAGTATCTGTAAGAATGAATTATAATGTTTAGACTTGCTTTATCCAAATGTTTAGTTACGTTTTTTGGTCGGCTGAGTACTTACGTTTGAACTTGTTTTATAGGGTGCTAAAGTAACCGATGTTCGGCGAATTATATTGGCTCGTATTAAATAACATTGCTATTAGTTCTTAGCTCTTCTACATCCCTTACATGTCCTGTCAACACCAATTTATTTCCTTTTAGCATAGATTGGGCATTGAAACTTATTGACTGTTTTACACTCTAAAAACCAGTTTTTTATGATTATATTCATTTTCCACAAGTAATTTTTAACTAAATATAACCCAAATACCATTAATTATTGTTCTAAATATATTTTATTTGCTATAATATTTACAAAATAAACAAACTCTTCTTCTTTTATTTATGGCAAACCATCGCTTTTTGCGACATTCTGCCAAACAAACTCTTGTTGTTTATTTTTTGAAACGCCCCTGAAACATAGTTTGAAATATGTCACTACTGACGTGCACGTTCCGAATTGCACCCTGTATATAAAATATTAAAATTACTATAATAATATGTCAAACACAAATCATTAGGCGTAATAGTTTTTTCGTAAAGTGAACCACAAAAGTGCTCAAGTTGTTGGATATACTAGGGCTCGCTTCGCTCGCACTGACGATTTGCAGGTTTCCGAGTGAAGGGCTCATCCATACTCATATTATAAATGCGAAAGTGTGTCTGTCTGTCTGTCTATCTGTTACCTCTTTATACGTGGGAGAGACATGCTTCGGCACGAATGGGCCGGCAAGACAGGCCCCCGTTTGCTCGTTTTCTCCCTTATTTCATAAAAAAATGCCCCAACCGCTGAACCGATTTTGCTGAAATTTGGTATGGTAATACTTTGAGTCCCGGGAAAGGACATAGGTTACTTTTTATCCCGGAAAAATGTACGGTTCCCGCGCGATAAACGAGTTTGGGCGCAACGGAGTTGCGGGCGTCATCTAGTAAGCCATAAACAGGTTGACAAAGTACGGGCAGAAAGGGGTGAGCATAACTGGATGCCTACAAAAAGTAGGTGTCCAAAAAAGCGAACGTTTAAAATGTGAAACGTGTCGTTCATATTTGTTCACCGACGAAAAATTGTGGTTTCACAAACTGGTCACTTTGAAAGATATGCCCAAGTTTATATTTCCCTTCACCCAATGTTAGTTTTATATTAAAAAAAAGGTTTGCAGTAGCAGTACGTTACGAGTCTAGCCCGGACATACATACAGACAAACAGACAAAAATTCTAAAAACTATCTTAAGTATTTATAAAACCAATTTCCTTCCTATCCCAACTAAAATCACATTAGCTCAAACCTTATTATTTCCTATCTTAGACTATGCAGATGTGTGTTACAGCGATCTCAGTGAACAGCTCTTATCTTCTATCGAACGCCTTCAAAACCTGTGTACCCGCTTCATATTTGGTCTTCGAAAATACGATCATGTATCAGAATACCGGGCCAAATTGAAGTGGCTCCCGGTCAAGATGCGCCGGAATACTCACATTCTTCATCTTCTATACAATATTCTCTTCAGTCCAAATTCTCCACACTATTTAAAAGATAAATTCACCTTCCTTGGACATAAAAACCCTACTCTTCGCTCATCCAACAAACTCACTCTTGCTTTTCCCTCTCACAGTACCGCTCACTACGACTGTTCTTTTACCATTTCTGCTATACGTTTATGGAACGCTCTTCCCGAAACCATCCAAAGATCACCAACAATTAATATTTTTAAAAAACAAGTCAAAGAATATTTTCTGAAACTGTCATGTTGACTAGCATTCTACTTTTATTTTTATTTTGTATTATATTTATGTAAAGTTTGTGTAGCTTATATAAATATTTTTATGTATCTTTAATATGAATATTATGGTATATAAGTAAGATATATGTATAATATGTAGTATTTTTAGCCATAAGTATTAAATTGTTTTATTTTATTTTAAATTGTTTTGTATTATTATTTCAAGGTTGTCTGGAAGAAACCGCTTTTAGCGGTAAGACCGCCTGTTTGTACATATTCCTGTTGTTTATTTTAAATTGTAACTTAGTTTAGTTTGTACAAATAAAGAATTTTCTATCTATCTATCTATTTTTGGGATCGATATCGATTGTTGATCACGGTCGCAGGTATTATTTTAAAAAAATATTCAATGTACACTTCTTACGATTTTATTGTAATAGTTTTAATTAATGACTCTTCTGTTCAACAATAACAATTAATTCTCTTGATCTTTGTCGCGCATGCGTGCCGATGCGCCTGTCAAGTGCAACTCAAAAACATCTCAAAACATATAGCTATCCTTTTCTATATCATTCGTTACGTATTATCTCTCGCATTCATTTTTGTAACCTAGGTAACCTATATAAATATGACAGAGGTAAGTACGTATATGTCGTAGGAACAAAATCTGAGGACGAATTTGTATGAACATACGCCATATTTATTAAAACATCATTGGTCTTGGTATAATGTAGTTTCATGTTAAAGGTGTTCAATATGTCGATCCTCGCTTCTCTTAATTTCTTCATAGCACCAAAAACTTTGAAAAGTATCAATAATATGGTCAAAACGGGACGACACATGATTCTTTAATAGTGATTGGTGATGATGATGATGAATGTAATTTGGGTAGTAACATATGCTTTCCGTTCTTAAAACAACGTCGAAACTCCCAAACTTGTATCTATAAAGAGTCAGAAGTTCTCTCAGCAACTTCCAAACCATAGTATACCCGGTGTAAAATCTTACTTATTGGTAGAATAATATGCTTAGAATACTGCTCACGAAACCGAAGTCATCACATGTTTCCATGTAAATATTGAGGAGTTCCCTTGATTTCTTATGGATAACTTCATCAGGTCACCACTTTTATGAATACGGTATCAAATTGGGATGATAACCTTTACAATAAAAGAAAAATTTTGAAAATCGGTTTACAAACGGCGGAGTAATCGTTGAACGTAAAAAACGAACATAGCACCTCCTCCATTTTGAAAATCGTTTAAAATTGTAGCCTATGTGCTATTCTGATGTATAAGCTATATTAATGTAAAGTTTCATTAAAATCCGTTCAGTAGTTTTTGCGTGAAAGAGTAACAAACATCCATACATACAAACTTTCGCCTTTATAGTATTAGTAGGATTAGTAGGATAAGTATACAGCTACTTACCTATGACATTTTTTATAACACCAACACTGTAAAAATCGTCTACCTAAATACCAAAATTAGGTAGTCTATCATCAAAATTAGGTATTCTATAGCTGAGGTCGAGCTTGTCTAACTTGAAATGACGCGCCCCTCCCTCGTATTCACAGTACAAAAATGTTTCATTTATATCAAGTTTGAAGTGGTGGGGCGCGTCATTTCAAATTAGACAAGCTCTACCAAATTTTTCGTTACTGAGTCCAAAAAATATTAAAAGAGAATTTTGCATTCAGTATATAATTTTATTTTCATTTAAACTGGTTATAACTTAAAAAGAACATAGCTTATAATTAACTTATAATACTTAAAATATAATACAAATAAATAATAAGTAAGGAAAAACTTTAAATAATTCAATTGTGGTTAGTAAATAATAAATACTCAGTTAAAAGTAAATACTGAGTGGCTAAATTCATTTTTACCGAGTATTTACTCTGGTCTGAGTAGGTAAATACTCAGTGACTTGCCCATCCCTGCTCACACGTGCTTACAACCTAGTTTATCGTTTCATCACTAGATGGCAGGATACTTAATTTAATCATTTTGACGAAAAAATTTTTTTCACCAAAACATGTAGTTAAAAGGTCCTGCACTGATGCCGACGATATGTACATATATTTAATTCCATCGAGCTGGCTCGAAGCCAGCCTTCGAGTTATCAGTTTTGCGGTCCACACGGTGGTTATTGCTCGATTTGGAGTAAAACTATCGAGCAAAACCGTATGTGACTACTCAGCTTTAGACTTGATATTATGGCGCATTTTCACTGGTGCGGGGTGCGGGAGATTTCTAAAAAGCATGCCACGATTATATGACCAATCAAAATGCGCCATTAGTTGTTATAGACTCCCCGTATGCTGTAGGGGAATTGTGCTTAAGATGGCATAGTCAGGTAAGACGACACATCGGCAAAATTCGATGAAATAATTGTGCTTTCTGTGAACTTGTGACGTTTTATGGAGCACCTCAGTATGCCCCTAGTAGCCCAACTTAGTATGCCGGACAGGGACCGTACTTTACAAAGTAATAAAGGTTTTCCTAATTTTGATGAGAGAAAAAATTTCTTACACTTTTGTTTTGTGGTGAAAAAACCAATAAGGTCAGAATATTTTCTTATAACAAATTGTTATTATGGACATGGATTCTTATAGGCCACAAATATTAATAAAAGCGTATTCTAACGTTAAGTATTTTTTTACAAAATTTAAATGTATCCACTATTACTCATTTGGTAAGATGACATACTAGACGTCGGCTTAAGATGACATACTATAGTTACTTATATTTCCGCTAAATCGGTAACAGAAGCATTGTATATTTTTTGACAATGATGAAGAACTTAAGAATCCTTACACCACTGACAACTAGAGGGATGACATTGATAATACAGCTTGGATTTACTTATTGTATAAGACGACATGCCATCAAAGTCTAAGAAATCATAGTATGTCGTCTTACCATATCGATATGTCATCTTATGCCCGCTGTACACTCTCGCCGAGAGCTCTCGGGCGAGAGTCTCGTGCGAGAGCCCCTTGCCCGAGTGCGATCATGTACATTCTCGCTTAGTTCAATCGCAGTTAAGAACTCAGAGAAGATGGACGAAAACGACCATTCATCATTCACCATGCATCGAAAGATATCATTGTAATCCAAAGATTTATAATAATATTTAATTTTATTTCTCACAGATAATGACTGATAATAACGTTTATTATTGTTATTTTTCTGTTCTACACTGTCTAACGGCGGGACTAGTACTGAAAGACGCGAGAGTGTACAGTAGTGCGCTCGTTTTCCTCGCGAGACCCTTTGTCTCGGGTGCAAAATACCGACAATGGACCGAGAGGGTCCGAGACAGGCGAGACGAGGCGAGCGCACCCATTTACACTCTCGCACTCGGGCCGCCTCGCTGTGTCTCGGCGAGAGTGTACAGCCGGCTTTACACTCGTCGACCTGGCCTGCAGTTTATGTTTTTTTTTTCACTGTTATATTAAGGGCGTTCCGTCCGGAGATTCCGAAATTGACCGTATTTAAAACCTTATAAACTTATAATCTGAAAGCTACAAAGTTATAATAAAAATACAGCAATAATCTTCAGTATATCAACATTCCTTTTGTCGTTTTAAATTTTCCAATTTGTTAAAATTCAAGCATACATTCAGCATCTCCTTAGGATTTACAAATTACTTTTATTTGAAACTCACGCCAATAGATCGACAATATCATAAACCACATATTCGTCGTTTTAATTTTTTTTAGGACAATTTTGAACTAAGATAAGTAAAAATAATAGGGTTTTGGCGCGATCTCGGCAACGCGGCAAAAGTATGGCCAAGGTCGTTTGCTCGGGGGGACGACCTTAAGTTGACTTTTCCAAAACTGTTTAATTTCGTTGTTTATGAATCATTTATTTATAAAAGTAAGTTACTGATCTCATGTGACTTATTTTATTTTAAATATTTACCTTCAAACAAAAAGTATGTCATCTTAAGCACAATTCCCCTATCCAGTATACCGCACAAGTTAACGACTAATGAAAATGCGCCCTTATTCTGCTGTCGCCGGCCCCTAGACCATCAATTGTATTGTGCAATTTTATTGAACAGTTTATTTGACAATTAGATTGAAGGCGCGCGAGGTTCAATATAAACCCCAGACGGTCAATAACATTACGCGATACGTGATTTTGCTCGTCTAGGGGTCGGCTAACCCATATTTTATTCCAAAGAAACTTCAAGGACATGAAAGTGAAAAAAGAGGTTTCACATAAAAACTCCTTGTTGGAATTTAAAAAAATAATGGTTTGGCAAAGTCTAATCAATCAGTGATATTGAAAGCAATTAATTGTCAAATTAACAAGATTCGATGTCAAATACTCGCAAAATTTATTTTCTCACAAAAGTTCACTGCGACCAAAATATTTAATTATTATAATAATATGTAGTTCTATTGTGTACGTTTTGATGTTATTCAGGGAAGTATTTATTCAGTTATTTTTTTATTCCGTATTCGGAACCTAACTGAAGGTATGATAGTATGATTTTGGTTAAAAACTGCCTTTGTTCTGTACCTATATTATACTCATATTGTACTTATCTTTATAGTATTTACTTACTTATACTAGCCCAAAAATACTTAGATGTCGCCATGCCTTATCAATTATCATACAATTCTAATACACTCATTATTTTTCAAGTTGAGACTTGAGTTATTAAAGTTAAGCTTATAAAAGATAGTGGTCACTCATTTCAACCGTTATTAAACAAATATCATCGCAAAGCTGTCAGTATAACGGTCAATTTATTATACCAATTTCAAATACTATGCCAAAATATGTGTGTCTGTTACCTCTTCGCGCCCAAACAGCTGACCCGATTTCGCTGAAATGTGGTATGTAGATACTGTGAGTCCTGGGAAAGATAACACAGTATACTTTTTATCCCGGAAAATGTACGGTTCCAGCGTGACAAACGAATTTTGTCGGAACGGAGTTGCGGGCAGATATTAAGTTACTTCTACACTTGCATGCGCTGAGCACTTGCGTAATGCGTTATGTTGTGTACATTGTTTGAACGCTCAGCCTCATACCATAAACACACCGGCAAAATTAGCGGAACATATTTTTTTTTTTTGAAAATTATTCGCTGTTTTTAATATATTTATTTATTAATTTAATAACTGATGATTAAAAAATAAAACTTATATAAATTTAGAGTATAAAAACGTGTAAAATAGAAAAAATCTGCAAAAATCAAAAATTAAGAAAAATCTTTGAAATTTCAGTAGTAAGTTTTTAAGTTAAATTCTTCATTTTTACTTAAGAAATGCCATGTTAACAGCGTATAATGCCTTCTATGGATCTGAAGAGAGTCTGGATACGCCATTACATGCTTGCATTTTGATTGTCAATCATTTCCTGTGGGATATTCTTCTACTCCTCCAGTAGCGCCAACTCGAGCTCCTGAACACATTTTGCAGCTTGAGTTTTAACTCGTACCGTTTATCGTTACCGTATAGCGTTCCTTACGATTTATCCACATTCTTTATCGCCTGTCAACAAAATTTACACACAATTTCACTCACTTGTCAAATGTTGATGTTCACGCGCAAATCTTAGCCTGGCTCTTTGGTGCCCTGTCTCAAGTTTTGGTGCCCTTGCGTGCACCTTTGAGTTTAATTTAACTTCTTTGAGTCTTCTTCTTACTGTACAATCACTTACACGTACATCTTGGACCTGTTCCGATAGGTTTCGTCTCTGCAAAGCAGTTTGAGGTCGATTTCTTAAGGCTTGTACCCTTACAAAACAGTTATCCTGACCCTTTGCCACCAGATATCTGCCTTGTTCTCGTCTCCGAACGTAAGATACAGTCTCTCTGTAGCGTTGAAATTTACGATGGACCACGAAAGCCACACTTAAGGCCTGACTGACCGAACGGTAGGTGTGACCTTTCTCTATCGTGGTTACAGCTCTAGCTGTCGTAGATGCTGGAAAATCACTAATTTTGTATCTAAGCAATGTGTTCTTCCAAAAACCAAACAATCAAATGAGCTGGCATACCTTGCACCCCGCTAAAATCGCCATTCTTATCAGAAACACTTACAACGTCAATCATCGAAAAACACGTAGGGCATAATTGCAATAAAAATCTGTCAACTTGCCAGTTTTGTTCAATATTTTATTTCTTAAATGAGCTTAGAAACTATAAAAAAAGATTTCACACAGCCCGACCCACTTCAATTCAAGTTGTGGCGCTTTTTACCTATGTTCCGCTAATTTTGCCAGTGTGTGTATTCATTGAAAATCGAATATAACAGGTCAACAATATTTTATAATTGATAAAATAAAAATTATACAAAATACTTCTTGCAGAAACTATATCAAGTAAGATAGCATTAATTACAAACTCCTCACATGTCAGCCAAACCAAAAGAAAAGTGAGTATTAATGTACTAAGAGTCTAGGTAGATTAACAATAAATATAATTTTGAAGCAACTAATGAGAAAACTATTTTAGAAAACTCAGGAAAAAGCCTAGAATGTCGACGACTAACTATGCTTCAAAATTAGCAGATCAATACTGTAAAAGTTATCAGCATGAAATGTCTTCTTTTGTAGAAAACACAAGGTAGTAAAATCTTTATAATTTAATTTTTTTATAAGGATATAATATTATTACTTCAATGTTTTCATGCTAGAGGCAGCACCAGCATAGAGAGTACTAAACAAAAAGTTTTGTTCGATGTTTGACAACGTGTCTGCCGACATTCTGATGTCGGATCGGATTTATGTGTGCTAGTGGTGCCCTCTGCTACCTTTGCGTAATTACATCACAATTGGAATACTCTCTCACTAACAAACCTGATCAAATGGTGAAATTTTAGCGTAACCAGTTTGGAGGATAAAAGAAATAAAAGTCCGACTTTTCCGTTTAAGCAGACTCCAAGTGGAAATTTAAAGGTGCAAACAAATCAGGTATAACAACTGTATCTAATTCTACAGGAATTCAATACTTATAATATAATCATATTTTGACTAATATAGTTAATTAATATTTTAGCGAAAGTCCGTTTGTTTGTTGCCTTTTCACGCCGAAACCATTGAATTGATTTTGATGAAATTTGGTATAGAGATACTTTGAGTCCAGCCGGCCTAAAGGTACAATTCCGTGCATCGCGACCAGCGTTGCCAGAATGTTACTTTTGTAACATTTTACGTTACTTTTGACCCTTGCATGTTACATTCATGTGATATGACTACAGATATTACTTTTACGTTACTTTTGGTAATTAAAAAAAAAGATGTTTGAAACCAAAAATGCGGAAACGAAACGCACTAAGTTTTGTTGAGTTTTAGTTTAGACCGTCATGTTTGTAGACTTGGAGCTAAGCAAAATAAAATGCCTTCGTAAAAATAAAATTAAATCGGCCAAGTGTGAGTCTGACTCGCTCATAAAGGGTTCCGTACCGTGATAGAGCAAAAGTAGCCCAAAATTGTGTGTGTTTTTTATAAGGAGCTCATATAATCCTTAGTTTATTATTTCATTTTAATATTTTTTAATTTATTAATGATTTTGTGGAAATTTCAAGTGCCTACCTATTGATATCCAGCAAAAATGCCAAAAAATCAAGTTTGTTGTATAGGAGCCCCCTTTAACTATTATTTTAAGGAACAGAAATGAAAATTTTTAAGTGTAGGCTTTATAGCGGTTCTTGCGATACAGCCTGGAGATAGACACACGGACAGACGTACATACAACATACATTGAAGTTTTAAAAGGGTACGGAACCCTAAAAAATCACAGTGCTGAGTGCATTATGGATCCACCCCCCCGTAATTAAAAATAATACGAAATGTTACTTTTCCCCTCAAAATGTTACTTTTCGCATGACATTAGGTAACTTTCGAACCTACATCACTGGCAACACTGATCGCGACAGTCGTCGGTCGCGCGCGGCTTACGACTGTCGCGATGCACGGAACCTTATTGTACCTTAAGGGGCCGGGTACCCTTGGAATTTCTCATACAAACGTAATACCAAAATCATTTTCTCATACGAAAATATTTAACATGTTTGAATTATTTTTCAGTTTAAGATAGTAATTACCTAGGTTCCTACACAAAAATTTACTTCAAAATATTTAAACAAAAAAAAATTTTTTTTTGTTAAAAAATTTTTTTTAGTAAATTTACTACTAAATATTGAAACACTAAAAAATAGAGTAAAACACTAAAAAATATATAAATAAATAGTAAATTTACTACAAATTATTTAATTTCTAAAAAATATTTTTTAGTATTTAAATATTTAGTAGTAAATTTACTGTTTATTTATATATATTTTTAGTGTTTTACTCTATTTTTTAGTGTTTCAATATTGAGTAGTAAATTTACTAAAAAAAAATTTTAAACAAAAAAAAATTTTTTTGTGTTTAAATATTTTGAAGTAAATTTTTGTGCAGGAACCTAGGTAATTACTATTCTAAACTGAAAAATAACTCAAACATGTTAAATATTTTCGTATGAGAAAATGATTTTGGTATTACGTTTGTATGAAAAATTCCAAGGGTACCCGGCCTCTTAAGATGCGGAAACGAGAAAATCCCGAGATATCTCACTCTCGTGTGTAAAGACCTGGATCCCAAAAGCGTACGACTTAACTTACTTTCTGATCTGATGGATGAAACCATATGTTCTTGGTAATGGCTCGTGTACTTAGAATACCTGCGAATTTGTGTAGCTCTAAGTGTGACACCTGGTCAGGTACCAGGTACCAAAGTGGATAAAAAATGAGTCTTACTTTACTTATTTTCTGATGGCTAATATTTATATATAATTTGTAGATTATTGTTCTGAACTAGTATCATGTAGTGTAAGACACTTTTCAATGACCAAAACTATTATCAGACGTTTTAAAAATAACTTTGTTGCTATTTTTTTTCAAATACTTTATTTTTATTTTATAAATTAATATACCTAACACCTAAGAAAACAATACGATATTACAAGAATTTATTTTCTACTAGCTGTTGCCCGCGACTTTGTCCGTTTCAGCATGCTGCATAGTATAATAACAAAGATGGATATTTTTCCCCTGTTTCCTTAACCTAAGGGTAAAAACGGGACCCGATAATATAGATATTTCAGCCTGTCCGTCTGTCTGTCTGTCCATGTCCAGACTGTACCTCCCCTTTCTAACATGTAGTGAATATTATTAAAGTATGGATACCATTGAGTATTTTTTGGTCATATACCTAGTCAAGTGCCTACCTGTTAGACCCAGATCCCAGAGCGATAAGACAACTTACTGTCACAATATGGATGAAACCTTATGTTCTCAGTAGTTCCTTATGTACTTAGAATACCTTCGAATTTGTGAAGCTCTACATGGAGCTATACTCACTCACTCATAATGTATAAAAATGTCTGTCTGTCTGTCTGGAACCTATTCACGCCCAAACCGCTTAACCGATTTTGCTGAAATTTGGTACAGATAAACTTTGAGCCCTGGGGTTAAAATATAGCTATCTTTTCCTGGGAAAGCACATATTATTATAATATGATACTTTTTGCCCAATCCCCTACTCTATTCCCTTCTCTATCCTCTTCTACCCTATTATCCTATTCCCTCTTAAAAGACTGGCAACGCACCGGCAGCTCTTTTGATGTTGCGGATGTCCATGGTCGACGAAAGTTGCTGTCCATCAGGTGACCCGTTTGCTCGTTTGCCCTCTTATTTTATAAGTAAAAAAACAGCGGTGCTTTCAGCGCTGCTACTTTTACAGTGCGCGGTAAGTGTACATTTTTCCGGGGGTTGAAAGGTATCCTATGTCCTTTCCCGGGACTTAAAGTATCTCCATAAAAAATTTCAGCAAAATCGATCCAGTGGTTGGGACGTGAAGAGGTAACATCCAGACAGACAGACAGATAGACAGATAAACACACTTTCGCATTTATAATATTAGTATGGAAATGTGGATAATTAATTAACAGCAAGTATTTGTTTATTTTTTAATCATCGTGATCATCAATAATTTCATTATAATTTTCGTCATTACCTAATCCAATCATGTATACGTATACGGAAGGTATTCTAAGTACATTAGGAACTACTGAGAATATAAGGTTCATCCATATTGTGACAGTAAGTTGTCTTATCGCTCTGGGATCTGGGTCTAACAGGTAGGCACTTGACTAGGTATATGACCAAAAAATACTCAATGGTATCCATACTTTAATAATATTCACTAAATGTTAGAAAGGGGAGGTACAGTCTGGATATGGACAGACAGACAGACGGACAGGCTGAAATATCTATATTATCGGGTCCCGTTTTTACCCTTTGGGTAAGGAAACAGGGGAAAAATATCCATCTTTTTTATTATACTATGCAGGATGCTGACACGGACAAAGTCGCGGGCAACAGCTAGTAGAAAATAAATTCTTGTAATATCGTATTGTTTTCTAAGGTGCTATATTAATTGAAGACCACACGGGAAAAACAAGGAATGTCACCTTTTTTGTGAAACTGACTTTTTAATGCCATCTGTGTTAGCTTTTTAGGGAAAGATTCTATTACAAAAATCAGAATTAGGTAAAATCATCTCAGTTAACTGTTATAATTCAATTTGTATTTGTTCGTCCATGGCAAGAAACGGTTATGTCCGCGCGTCAAACGTTAAATACCGTCGTTGTCATTTGACACTATGTTTGTTTTAAAGAAATTAAGGCCAAAATATTAAAAAAATGCTTAATATATATGTTTAGTATATTATTATTATCATGTATTATAAGAGTAACATAGAAATGTTAAATATTTCTAATGTTATTCTTATAACTGAGCTGTAATAGTGAATGTCAATGCAATGCAAAAACAAGGAATGTCAATTGACATCGATGGTTTCAGCTATAGAATGTAGTCACTAATTTCAGATTCTGAACCATAACTTAAAACTTATTTAAACAAATCAAGTTTTAGAAGTACATGCAAAGCATTTGTTAACCTAGTAATAAGTTGCTTCAATATTTTACTTAAGAGTCTTAAAAAATGAAAGAAATGTAGACTTTCAAAACTTTAAAAACTGTTTTTCTCTTAATTCTACTTTTTTGACATTCCTTGTTTTTCCCGTGTGGTCTTCAATTTATAAAATAAAAATAAAGCCTTCGAAAAAAAAATAGCAACAAAGTTATTTTTAAAACGTCTGATAATAGTTTTGGTTATTGAAAAGTGTCTTACACTACATGATACTAGTTCAGAACAATAATCTACAAATTATATATAAATATTAGCCATCAGAAAATAAGTAAAGTAAGACTAATTTTTTGTCCACTTTGGTACCTGGTACCTATCCAGGTGTCACACTTAGAGCTACACAAATTCGCAGGTATTCTAAGTACACGAGGCACTGCCAAGAACCTATGGTTTCATCCATCAGAAAGTAAGTTATGTCTTACGCTTTTGGGATCCAGGTCTAGTAGTTATATTGTCGATAAGGACATAATGTCAAAATAATTTTTTGATGCTGTAAGTTTTCCGAATAAAATAAAATAAAATAAAATAAAAAATAAAATTTCGATAGATTTTGACGACAGATCTACACGAGAAAAAATTTATGTAATGTTAAAGATGAACGCAGATTTGGCCGCACCGCACGCACCGCATTCGCCGCATTTCGAATTCTTCATATAAAGAATGTAGAAGTTGCGAAGACTGCGGCGCGGGTAGGTATGTGAGCTTGCCTATAACTTCAAATAAAGAATTCGAAATGCGGCAACTGCGGTGCGTGCGGTGCGGCCAAATCTGCGTTCACCAGGGTCAATAGAGATGAAGAGAAAAGCCATCAAACACCGAGAAAACGTATAGACAAGATTTTCTCGTTGGCGTATGCTAGAGGGGCAGGGAAAGGACATGGGATACTTTTTATCCGGGGAAAAACTTTTGGTGCAAAGGAGTTGCGGGTGGCATCTAGTGTGTAATAAAACAATTTTCTCAGGTAGTATTTCAATCTTCCACGGTCGGAGTACTTTTAGCTGATCCGTCACAAGCCGAAGTCAAAATAAAATTCGAAGGAAAATCTACGGATGATGATAATGTTAGTAAAATTAATCTTACATAATATAATATTAATACACAATACTTAATGATCAAGAAATAAGAATAAATAGAGTTAAAATATATAATACTATTCCCTAATAGGAAAGCTCTGATGCTGATCAAGCACAATATGATGCACGAGAAATAAACTTAAAACCAACAACCCAGAGGACTCAAAATTTAAATGACTTGAAAGCACTGGGATACACAATCAGTTACCCAATAGATGGGATGAGAGTGCAGCTACCGAAAAAACGAGACCTTTACCAAGAATTCTTCAAACGACTTCATAATCGTATGTACGTTCTTATTGCTGATGTTAAGAATCCTATCATTGAAACTAACATCATTATTATAATCAATAAACTTTCTTTAGAAACACGGACGTCGTTGTACAAATCGGCAAAAGCGAATTCAACTGCCATCGAATGGTTCTACAAATTTACTCTACATTCTTTGATGCTAATTCTCAGAAAAGTATACAATTGCCTGAGGTAAGACAAGAAATTGAGGTGTTCGAACTAAATTTAATCTCACAACTTCTTATTCGATTTGTAGCTCTTCTCTGTACTGTAATCTGTTGTCCCATTCATTATATTGCATTGCTTTTCTTCATCGTGTTCTCATACATGTCTAAATTCGTTGCAATTGAATGAGTCCGACATTAGTTATTATTATGAAACTGTTTTAGGATATCGTTTCTGCAAAAACATTTGAGACTATCTATGATTGGATGATATTTAATAGTCCAGAAAATAACAAATTTCTGCAGAGACATAACATCCTGCAAGTATTCTGCGCTGCACAATATTTGGGCATAAAGGGTAAATATATTATATAAAGATGTTAATTTATTAAATGATACATAAATTATTAAAATTTGACTTTTTTTTTCACAAGACAGACCTAGAAGATCAATGTTGGTCGTTCATACTAAATGAAAATATGTTCAATGAAGATACAGCATTTTTGATGTTCATAGAATCGAGGAATAAAGGATTGATACCTATTGTTGATGTAATGGTATGTTGCGATGCAAGTATTTGATTGATATTTGCAAGGTCTGATATATTATGTACAAAATTATTGATTTCAGGTACCTAGGATTAAAAAGTTTTTTCTACCCTTAGTAGCTTCTAATGATTTTATTGATCTTAAAGTTGATGAAGTTGTTACTATTCTACGCTCTAATCATATTTGCGTCACGAGGTATGTCCAGCCTGAGCCATTAAGTTTTAGTCTTACATTAGCCTAAATCACAGCCTAAACTAACAATAATAAAAAGGTTGAGAATCAGACCATCCGTTCACAGTTGATTTTATTAGGAGTTATCCTTACAACCACAAAGGTTCAACCACGGTTCAACAGTTTAAAACTGAACAGACTGTCAATAACAAAGAACAAATTTTAAGCGAAACAGAAGTACTAATGGCAGCAGTCAGATGGCTTCACGGGAATTGGCCAGCTCGATCCAAATACGCTGTGGACATAATGAGATGTGTGCGGTTTGGTCTCATCTCGCCGTGGCAGCTTGTCGACATTAAGAGGAACCCAGAGAATTCCGAAATTTTAGAGACCGTCAGCGATCCAGAAATACAGCAGATGGTTGATGATGGACTTGCGTGAGTTTTCCCTATAGATGAACAGTAGACTTTAACTAATTTAGAGACACTTTAACTACGTGTGTGAAGAAAAAAAGGCTCTACTTCTTCATAAACGTTGTTAAAGCCTACAGGCAAAGTAGTACACAACTAAAGGAACCGCAAAAAAATAGTCACGGAACTAGAAATAGACATGAAATGACATAAACCTAAAAGTTAAAAATGTTTTGATTTTTTATAACATTCTTTGGTCAAACCGCCCAAATACCCAAATATATCCAATATTTGGGTACAACAGTCTTACAAATATCAATATAATTTGATAAAGTAAACACGCGTCATGAGGTGTGGATAAGTCCCCCTAGCCGCTTCCAAGAATTTGGCGACCTTATCAATGATTGAATCGGCATGTGTTACGAAATTCGCAGATACGTCATCATCAAGTATTGGTACGGCAACAGTTCTCAGAACTACAGTCATTGGACCGACGTGCTCGGTCTGACGGAACCCGTGGACAGAAATTGGATTGGTGAGGAAAAGGTAACACAAGGAAGATGTTTAAGACTGGCCATAGACGGACCGCATCTTGTAGTCTAGAGCGACAGCAAGATGCGTCATGCGGTTGCTGCACGTCGATTATTTTTAACCGACTTCCAAAAAACGAGGAGGTTATATGTTCGGCTGTGGATATTTTTTTTTTTTTTTTTTTTATTTTTTTTTTTTTTTGTATGTTCAACGATTACTCCGCCGTTTGTGAACCGATTTTCGAAATTTTTGCTTTGTTGTATTTGGTTTTACTCCAATTTGGTACCATGTTCACAAAGTGGTGACCTGATGATGGGATCCAGGAGTAATCGAGGGAACTCCTCGAAATTTATATGGAAACATATGGTGATTTTGGTTTTATGTGAAGTGTACTAAGAATGTGCTACCAAAAAGTCAAATATTGGTTCAAGGTATACCATGGTTTCGAAGATGCTGAGAGAACTCCTGACTCCTTATAGATACACGTTTGGGAGTTTCGGCGTTGTTTTAAGAACAGAAAGCATATGCTACTATGCAACTCATATTCATCATCATAATCATCATCATCATCATCATCATCATCATCATCATCGTCTTCATCATTACCACGTCATGTTAAGGTCACCAATGTCTCATGGCACAGAATAGATAATAGTATAAGGCATAGGTGTGGATATACTAATAATAATAATAATTTTATACTGTATAACAACACTTTGTTTAAATATACACGGCGGTCAGCGCCGCGGAGGCGCGTGGCGGAAGACCACAGATCGAATATACTTTACTACTTTATATACAGATCGAATACTATACTAACTACTTTATAAAATTTTAATAGACAAAATATAGAATTAAAATAAAGTTATTTTAAAAAGAGCATTTAAATAAAACAAAGTCAATAAGTATCTTTTTAATTAGTTATACTTATTAATCGATAGATGGCGCACTAAGTATCGATTTGAATGGATTTGAAATTGAATTCTTGATTACAAGAACAGCTGTCAATAATTATGATAATATTATATTATATTACTAGCTGTCCCGGCAAACGTTGTTTTGCCATATAAATAATTTTTGGTATGAAAAATAGATGTTGGCCGATTCTCAGACCAATATCCTCATAATATGCTCACATAATTTCATGAGAATCGGTCAAGCCGTTTCCGAGGAGTATGGCAACGAAAACTGTGACACGAGAATTTTATATATTAGATGAGTAGCTACGCTACATTCTATGCAAGTTTATACAATTTTTTATCTGATAGATCCTTGGATCGTGGAAAAACGAGACACAATAGCCTTTCTATTGTTATCGCAATCGCCGGTGACCGCTTGGGGTTTGAAGTATTAAAATTGTTAAATTACTTAGCACAATATGTTCACTTCACTGATAATATATTATTTTGTGAGTGTGAACTGTGTAATAAGATACGTAAAATATACGCGAAGGTTTACCTACTAGTGTAACTAAAAAGCGTGAAATTATTATTATTTTTAACAAAAAATTAAAACCGACTTCCAAGGTAAAAACAATATTAACATTAATATGAACTAAAAAGTATTAAATAATTTTTGCTATCTAATAATGCCTTTTTCCGAATTCGGCTAAACCTTGACTATTTCTGTACTCAATCTTCATAATTTTGAAGTCGGTGCCAGTTCCAAAAGTTTCAAATATTCTGTCAGAGGACTGAAGATTCAGCTATCTGGTACCGACTTCAAAATAATGAAGATTGAGTATAGTCAAGGTTTAGCCGAATTCGGAAAAAGGCACTATTAGATAGCAAAAATTATTTAATACTTTTTAGTTCATATTAATGTTAATATTGTTTTTACCTTGGAAGTCGGTTTTAATTTTTTGTTAATTCATACTAAATTCATATCCGCCATACACGGACCGTTCGAGCAGTTCTTGAGTCGGAGCAGTCGCTCTGCGGTCGAGTTTCGCCGTGCGGTCGAACAACAAAGGTAATGTATGGTCACAGACTAAGAAGAGATGTGTATGGTCGACTGCATGATGCGGTCGTGTTGCAGTCGTGTACGAGTACGACCTCAACGCGACCGCTCTAGCCGCTGTCTAAAATCGGAAGTTACTAAACATTTTGCGAAGTAGAAAAATATGTCAAGAATTATTTTCTGCCTTGTATAGTTACAATAATTTTTTCAATTCACAAATTAAGTTAATTGTGTATTGCCAGTTATATTTAAACAAAAAATTAAAACCGACTTCCAAGGTAAAAACAATACAGTAATATGGACTAAAAATTATAAAATAACTCTTACTCTTTAATAGTGCCTTTTTCAGAATTCGTCTAAATCTAAAATATTTCTGTACAATACTACAGTCTTCATTATTTTGAAGTCGGTACCAGCTAATTTATTCGTGAGTTCAGTAATGTCAGAACTTAGAATATCTGAAACTTTTGGGACTGGTACCGACTTCAAAGTATTGAAGACTGTAGTATGTACAGAAATAGTTTAGATTTAGACGAATTCTGAAAAAGGCACTATTAAAGAGTAAGAGTTATTTTATACTTTTTAGTTCATATTACTATATTGTTTTTACCTTGGAAGTCCGTTTTAATTTTTTGTTAAAAATAATAATTTCACTCTTTTTAGTTATCTACAAAATAAGGCTCCAATACGAATGTTAACTATTCACATTATGTTACTGTAAGCGAAATTGTGGTAAATGCTTGCAGTTATCTAAGCGATGCTGCAATTTCAAAACTCTTATCTTTAAAGGTTCAGGAGTTCTATTCAGTGCCTTTGGACCAAAAGACATCATCGTATGAAATTTCTCTTATTCGTAACATAATATGTTTAACTTACTAAAAACAACATTTTAACCACTATGAGTGTTTTGACAAATTTCAAGGATTTCCCTCGATTGCTCATAGATCCCATCATCAGTTCACCATTTTCGTAATTGTTATACAAAATTAAGATTATATCCTATACAACAACACGAGAATTTTGAAAATCGGTCCACGTTCTTCGATGCAAAATATCGCGAAAAGTACCAATAATTGGGTCATAGTGTGATGAGGATGACCCATGGTATAATTATGGTTGTGATGATGATGATTAATCAAATTGATGTGTTGGCTTATGCTTTCAGTTTTTTAAACAACGCCGAAATCCCCGAACCTGTACCTATAAGCATTCAAAAGTTCTGTTCGGTACCTTCGGATCCAGGGTATAACCTGGTGCGAAGTCTTAGTTTTTGGTAGCATTTACCGTGAATGCTTCAGAAAAAATCGAAATCACTATATGTTGCTATACAAATTTCAAGAAGTCCCCTCGATTACTCATGGATCCCATCATCAGATCACCACTTTTATGAACATGGTACCAAATTCGAATCAAACCCTATACAATACAAGAAAAATTTTGAAAATCGGACCACAAATGGCTGAGTAATTGTTGAACATACATAAAAAAATACATACAGCCGAACGTGTTACCTCCTCCTTTTTGGAAGTCGGTCAAAAAGACGAATCCGCAATAGTGGAATAACCAATAACTTCAGCGATATTTGACCAAAAGACTCCTCGTTCTCTCCGAAGGTTATTGCCACTTGATTTTCAAAAGTCATTGACAATCTAGTAAAAATATGATTCGTATCTTCAGACTCGAATTCCATTTATCAGACAATGCAACTGCGCCATTTCCAATCGAATCATGAATCATCGTTATCTTAAGACTATCTTGTCTGTTCATGCTTCGTGCGTTTTGTACGTCATCAGGATCATGTGACGTATTAAAACTTCTTGGAATTACTGGAACAATAAACTTATGGCCTGTTTCACCGCTTCCTGATAAGGTGTCCGATAGGATTATTTGACAGATTTTCCATACTCCATCTGTCAAATTAAGTGGTGGATAGCCTTATCAGGAAGCGGTGAAACAGGCCCTTAAGCTAAAAGAGTTCTTTTAACTACAAATTTTCATGAGAAACCTACTTACGTTTACATCTGTGTGTCATTATTATTACGTGCATCTGTGGTAGTTGAAATATCGTTGTATGCTAGAAATTAGAATCACTTGTAAGGACTTCCTTTTATATTTTTCCTGAAACAGTTCCGGGTACTAAGAGAGCAGTCTATATTCTTTTCAGTTACTTAATATATCTGAGTTTCTACGAGAATAATACAGTCCGAAATAAAGGCTTAACGTACTTTTACCAGAATCACGTGACGTACAAGGAGTTCCTGAAATACCTGGAACAGTTCCGGGTGCCGCGGGAGCAGATGTACCAGCAGATGACTATGATGCAGTCACCGAGGAGGAGCGAGGATGCAGCAGGTTGTGCCGTCATATCCTTTTAATTTTTATAATAAACTAGCTGTCCCGGCAAACGTTTCTTTGTCATATTATATAAAGCATATCGCCCGTATTATTTTATTGAATTAGTGACTAAATAAGTATGTCACCATGGCTACGTCCATCGCTATCCCGTGACCCGCGTCGCATAAACAATGATCGCTATTTATAGACAAATAATAATTTGCAATAAAATAAAATTGCGACTATAATTAAAGATCTAAGGCTTAGCTTGCTTAGGATAGCTTAGATTCTAAGCTATCCTATCTCTCAAGTTGGAAAAAAGCACACATTTAAAAAAAAGAAACATTAAAATCGGTTAAGTAGTTTAGGAATCCATCGCGGACAAACATCGTGACAGGAGATTTATATAATATAATAGATAGATAGATAGTCTACTAGTTGATCCGGCAAAGATTGTTATGTCATATAAATTATTTTAGTATTAAAACGTAGATAAAAACCTATTCCACGAATGAACCATCGAGGAAATTGGTTCCTAGGCAGTTGACAGACCAACGTCATTTGGTTGGATTATTTCAATTCAATGTTAAATGTTGTGACCTGTTGGGTGGGTTTAACGTAACGCGACCAAACTACATAGGTCCCCCATCTGCCTAGGAATCAACTTCTCTGATAGCACATACAAAATTTCATAAGAATCGGTTGAACCGTTTTGGAGGAGTTCACGCACAAACACTGTGACACAAGAATTTTATTTATTAGATTTACGTTAGGAAGAGTGTAAATCACAGTAAATCGCGTAATCTATATACATATAATAAAATCGTAGGAAAGTCAATTCTGTACATTGAATATTTTTGAAAAATAATAATTGGGACGTGATCTACAATCGATATGGAAGGCAAAAATATAGTTTTTATAATTTTTGTCTGTTTGTCTGTTTGTTTGTTTGTTTGTTTGTATGTATGTATGTCCGGGATAAACTCAGAAAGTACTGGATGGATTTACTTCAAATTTTGCACGAATATTACTTAGAGGTCGGGTCAACACATTGGCTATAAATTTTAACGATATCCTCTAGGGTGGGGGGAGGGGCTCAGTATTCCATATTTTTAGTTTTTTGCTCATATCGCTAGAACGGCGCGTCGTAGAGAAAAAAAGTCCCATAGATAAAATGAAAGCTCATAAAATTTCCTACAAATTTGTCCTTTACACTTTGTATCTATCTCCACTCCTTGCTTTACTACGAGCTTTTATCTATCTTATCTTTTCCCATTTCGAGTGTTGTTTGATTAATATGCGACGAGCTTCGGCATCGGTCGTTTCTTGGGGGGCCCAAACCCCCCCCTAATGGAGCTATTGCTTTATGCTTATAACGAAATAGTGTCGTGGCGTTTGTATTGCGTCTTATTTCTCCTTTTTTGGGAAAAAACTAACTCATCTATCTATACATACAATAAAATCGTAGGAAAGTCAATTCTGTACATTGAATACTTTTGAAAAATAATACTTAGGGTGTGATCTACTTTGCTAACGCGGGCGAAGTCGCGGGCACCAGCTAGTCATTAATACCGCTTAAGCTGTTTTCACCATTACCTAATCGTAAATTAAAAAGGTCCATTCAAGGTTAGGATAGAAGAAATAAGATGGAAAGAAAAAAAAATACAACATCATAAACTACTTCACTTACATGGCGAAGCCGCGAAAGTAAAAACATTAATTACAGTGAAATTATATTTTAGTGAAAATATTTTTTCAATATCAATATTGGTATGTTAAGACCGAGCTCCCTTTTTTTGGTGTGTTTTCTAATAAGTATTACGATCTCGGAAGACGATTGACACAAATGAAATTGAGATTTATTAAATCATTGTATATTTATCTGATACTTGCCTAACGGAAAACACGATTCACTTATTTTGACTCGATAGTTTTATTTTCCGAAATTATGAATTTTTCTGGACTTTTCAACAAATATCTGTTACACTTATTGAGTTACCATCATTCAATAACTTGCACTACTACAATCACACACTTTATAAAAGATTAAGTAAGGTAATATTAGTATTGTATTTAGTTTTTAAGTAATCATCAAAAACATTTTTGGGACTAGCGAAATTTACTTTCGTGCTATAATGCGCCGGACCGTTGCTACGCGATATTGTTCACTATTAGCTACAGCGCAAAATACATTTCATGCGGGCACGATTCATGGAATCATTGTATCATAATTGGACGATAGCCGTATGTGTAGGCGGGGCTAGCGTTTTGACAGCAGGCTCTTAACAAAACAAAACTTAATATCATATTGTACAGGCAGCCTACGTGGTATCAACAAAGACTCGATCGACATTCAACGGCAGAAGTTCGACTTCCCATTGCCTGCTATGATACAGGGACTGAGGAACAACAAAAACTTACCATCGCTACCTGATTTCTTTAAGGACAAATTAAAGGTAATCCTCAAAAAATCCACAAAAAAATGAAATATAAATTATTCTATCTTTCTCATCTGCATACAACTTCACTACTACTTAATTATAGTTTACTGTGGTCCACACTACGAAACTAAATAAGTCAAAGAGAAGTTTTGTAACTCGTCTCATGGTTCTTACAATAATCTACTTCTAGAACACTGCAAGTCGAAGTCCATCACCGACCAAGTCCCCACCACAATGCAGCTACAAACAGAATTTATTGGAAAAAAATATAAAGGTAAGTAAAATCGAATCGAATCGAATTAAATCGGAAAACCCAATATCCAAAGTGATATCAGAATCACAGCAATAATTAATTATTGCTATGATTGCCATTAGGCATTAGCCTATTGCTATTAAATAGCCTTACGCAGGTACTCACCGGGCACGGGTGCTTCGGTGAGTACCTGTGTAGGGTTGCCAGGAGAGAGCCAACGCCAGCCTGCCATGAATGTGGCACTGCGGAGGACACGGCCCAGCATACCCTTGAGGTGTGCGATCGTTGGGCCGTGCAGCGCCACGATCTCGTGGCGGTGCTAGGTGGAGACCTCTCATTCCCGAGCATGGTGCGCTGCATACTCGAGAGCTATGAGGCCTGGCAGGCGGCGGTCTCTTTCTGCGAAATTGTTATGTCGCAGAAAGAGGCCGCGGGGCGAGACAGAGAGGATGATCCCACCTCTCTGCCGCTCCGCCGGCGTAGGACGGGAGTGCGGAGGCGTCGCTACGCGAACCTCCTAACTCTTGTCTAACGGGGCTCCGGGTTAGGATGGGAACCTGCCCGGCTTTGTTAGTCCCGGCGCCGAGGGGAACGCTTTAGTTTGCCTAGGTGTTCCCTTACTTTGGTGGAAGTCCGGTCCGAGGTAGACCGGCCAGTCGTGGAGGGAGTCCTGTGTTTGTTAGATCCGGGATATCCCTCCTCTATACGGCTGAAGGCGAACGGTGGTTTTAGTGACTAGGAGTTTCACATACCCCCGGGGTACCCAACCCGGGGCACCCATGATGGGTTTCCCCTGCGTTAAAAAAAATTGCTATTAAATACCAATACTCCACTTGAGAAGAATATAATAATTTTGATAATAATAATATATATTCACAATTTTAGCTCCGTGACAGTGTGTTACGTGAAATCTTACCTAAAGACGAATCTACGGATGAAGTTAATACCACGCTCAAAACGACAGAAGTCGAGGGTACAGATTCTGTTGGGAGCAGTGATACGGTATTTATTTTATTAATAAATTAATTTTATATGATTTAATTTTTACAATGTCACACTAATATTATAAATGCGAAAGTTTATGGACGGCTGGAGAGATTTAAATTTTAGTATGGAGTTAGATGATACCCTGGATTAAATACATCATAGCCTAATTTGTACTGTGGGAAAATATTACAATTTATTTTTTGCCTAATAAATTGTGGGTGACCATCAATATTGTGATGGTGATAAATAATATTTTCAGGGTAATTTTTATCCAAGACACGAGAGAAGGCAGAGTGTAGCAGCCAGCTACTTGGCCTCCGCTACTGCTGCCTTATCTGCTTTAAAACGGTAAGAGATATTTATAACCTAATTCAAAGTAAGAAAGTAGCTAACAAAATATTTAAAATAAGGATGGACATTGAACGCGGTGTACTTACTAACTCAGAAAAAAATACGTATTCAGTTGTTCTAAAGATGATTTACAAACAAGAGCGCATTCAAAACTTAACAAAAAAAATTGTGGGGTAGAACACAAATGCTTAAGTGTCTAAACTCTAAACACACTAGGCCGAAGTCCGAACTTACGCGGCGTAAATTCCGCATGATTACGTTCGCAATGTCAAACGCATACAAAATAGGGACGGAACGCGACGGAATAGTGTGTCATCGGTAATTTAAAATACATTTCGGGCGTAATCGTACGGAATTTACGCCGCATAACTTAGGCACTAACAGTGACCAATTATTATGAAGGTTTGAACTTTGACCCTGTATCTCGTTGATGTCTTTTCTTTGACCAATCGTCAAATTACTATTCTTCCCTTACTTCCCTAGATTCTTAATAACTTTTTTTTGTGTCTTTTCAGTGAGTCAAACAATAAGAAGGAAATAAGGAGCGCCTCCGATATGTTCACCCACGAATCTACTGATGCACAGAACACCACGAAGCAAAGCCCCCAGATATCGCTGTTTGACGAATCTAAAGAACAATTGGCGAAATTGAAAATGTAAGAATGTAATGTTTAAGTAATGCCTTAGCTTTTGAAGCTCAAAACTATTGGATGGCCTGTTAGTTCATGCGTTTTAATTTTCTAATCTAATAGTTTTCCTTACATCAGGAAATAATTGTCTTCTATTTAGGAAAGCCATAGTAAATACTATCTAAGAACTGTTATTATTTTTTACCTTTTTACAGCTAGCTCAGTGATTAATTTTGAGTGCTTAATTCATAATGGGAATAAGTAAAGTATAACCACACTACTGGAGTGCCACGTCTCATAGTTCCGCTTTTATACAGCGTGGTTTAGCTCATTATTAATAATTAGCGTTACGTATGTCCCAATGCATACAGCGCAGTTACCCTTAATTGATCTTTACCTTTGTGTTCTAGGAACAAACTGTCAGCATCAATACTTGGACCGGCCAACAAGAACTACGTGATAGACGGTTCGCTGTTCGACTGGGAACGCGAGACGGTGCTGGTGTTTGGTGGGACAGACCCACACACTAATTATGGAGTCCCAGGGAATACAGGGAAAGATATTTACAAGTGAGTCTATTTTTTTACTTATTTCAGAAAAGAGTAAGATTGTATTTTCCTCTCAATTTTTGTTTCTTTTCTTAAATGTTGCTTCTTTTTGGAAATTAGTGTTTAAGTAGTGTACACCACGTCCGCCTACTAGTGATGGAAAACTCTGTTGTTGATTGGTTAAAAAACGATTGTAGATAGTTGACATTTTTGTACTTATTTTGCGATGTTACGAACATCAGCTATCTACAATCTACATACTATGGGACATGAGTGAAACTGACTCATAAGCAGATGGCGGTCTTAATATATGACTCAGTCCGCCATTTTCATGGGGCAATTTGTCTCCTCTAGTTTTGTTCAGCGATGTTAAAGTCGAGCATGTCTTATACAGTGTGTTTGTGTAAACACCGTTGTCCTTGAAACCATCAAATGTCCCCGTCAAAATGAACAACTTTTTCTATGAGAACAATGCTGGGAACTCAAAAAAAAAGCCGTCTTCATACCCATACGGATGCCCGGATCGCCAATTTGTATGGGTATGAAGACAGATTTTTTTTAATTCCCAGCATTGTTCTCATAGAAAAAGTTGTTCATTTTGATGGGCTCATGTGATGGTTTCAAGGACAACGGTGTTTACACAAACATCTTGTACAATATAAAGAGAGTTGTCACTGTCGGCCATCGACTTTTGTACTCTCGAGGATAAAGCTAGAAACAAATTATCGGACGCATCCATAAGTCGCGGGCCGCGGCAAAGACCTCAGAAGACGTCAGAGACTCACTATAGTGTTTGGCTAGGACAATGCAGGCTGATCACCTGATTGTCTGACAACTAAGATGATTCATGCATCAGATGGGTCATCATCATCTCGCCGGTCGTGTCGGTCTTCCGTCCCACTGGGTTATGAGAGTAAAAGGAATAAAGAGTGCCCTTGTGTACTGCGCACACACTTGGGCACTATAAAATTACTCCTGCGAAACTGTCCTGGTTTCATTGAAGCCGGCCACCGTCACCGAATCCGGTGTGAGAGTTTTTTTGTTAAGAGTTATGAAAATGTTTTCAGGTTCGATCCTGTGGCGAACTGGTGGGAGCACGTGGGCGAGCTGCCGGAGCCGCGTCATCATCACTCCGTCGCCTTCCTCAGGGGACGAGTGTTCCTCGCTGGTATGTTTAAGGTGACCATACGTCCCGCTTTGGGCGGGACAGTCCCGCTTTGAGGCAGTCTGTCCCGCTGTCCCCCGCGAGGCCGAAATTGTCCCGCTTTAGCAAACATACCAAACGACAATAATTTAAAATTATTTTTATGTTTGAAATGCCTGTGCAATGCACGGAGCTACTAATAAGAGCTCCGTGGTGCAATGCCTGGAAGTAACGCATACAGATAACAAACATCTTCTGCCATATTTTGCTCGATATCAAACTAGACGTTCCGCGCAGCTTCGCCCGCGTAAATTAAAAATTCCACCGACAAATTAGCCCACAATATAGCCTATAATCCTTCACGTAGTCTTTGGTTCTTTTTATCTGTGCTAAATAACATAGAAATTACCGCAGTAGTTCGTGAGACATTTTTTTTTCAAATATTTTTTCCGGTTTTATTCACATTTTCCTCTGTTTCTTCGCTCCTATTTGTATTGGCGTGATAAAATAAAGCCTTCCTCGATAAATGAGCTATCTAACACTGAAGGAATTTTTTAAATCGGTTATTGGACCAGTAGTTCCTGAGATTAGCACACATGAATTACATATTTGGGGGGGCGTTCTTTATTTGTCCCGCTTTGACAAAAAAAAATAATGGTTAGGTATGTTATTTAATATTTTATTTTTACTAAAGTCCACTTGCGCAGATCCAGGTTAAAGTTAATACCGGGTTAAATAGTGTATTATCTCTTACATTCTTCATATACATTTCACGAAAGAGATAAAATAATCCGGGGTTAACTTTAACCTAGATCTGCGCAAGTGGGCCTAAGCCCTAAGCAGAGCAAATTAATCTAACATAACAGGAGGGTGGAGCTCATGAGCATATTGTAGTCGAACGGGGATTTTTAGCAGAACACTTTTTAATTACAAATTTTTGGGTACTTTTTTTTATAAAATAAGGGGGCAAACGAGTAAACGGGACCACCTTATAGGAAGCAACTACCATCGCCTATGGACATTCGCAACATTAGAATTGCTGCAGTTGCATTGCCTTTCAAGAGGGAATACGCTCTCTTGTTGAAGGTTTGCAGGTCGTACACTCAAGTTTCCGTGGTTATACAGGTGGACTATAATGTGACTAATGAGGTAATGACTATAATGACTTATATCCCCAGGTGGTGCGGATCCCCGCGAGGACGACCTCCGCGGTAAGTCTGTGGTGGTGTCCACCGTGTGGAGCTTCGAGCCCGTCACCAGGTCGTGGTACAGCGAGTCGGGGCTGGTTACACCCCGCAAGAACTTCGGGCTAGTCGTCCACCGCATGGCCTTGTATGCGATTGGCGGACAGGATAAAAAGGGCAAGTGGGTAAAATAGATAGTGTATTTATGCCTTTCATATTGTTATCCAGATTTTATGCCTTACGAGCTATTGCCCGCGACTTCGCTCGTGTTTAGAAGTATTATTATATGCAAACTTTCATCCCCTATTTAAACCCCTTGGGGGTAGAATTGATAGCGGATGTCAACGTCATAAGTCATAACTCATAAGTCATAACATCTACCCGCATGCCAAAAGACAATGCTATCAAATGTATGAAAAAAAACCCAGAGCGAACAGATATAGGATGTATCTCAGAATTTCAGTGATATTAAATGAAATAATTATGTATATACTCGTATTTCATTGTAAGATTTGATAAAGCTAAAGGGGAGATATTGCTATTAACTTTTCGTAAGGAGTGATGTTTATTATTTTTTTATTTATGTTATTTTGCGGCGTTTTGCAGCTGAATTGTAGTTAGAATGATTATTATAATATCTATGAACGCTTCACACCACGTCAAGGCCAGGCGCCCCGTGCTAAGTAGGTACCTGAAGGACTTGTGTTATGGGTACCACACAACGGAAATATACAGTGTGTAACAAAAATAAGTGATAATACTTTAGGATGTGTACGTGTTCCTTGTAGAGAGTTCACTGTGAAAGTAGCAGCTCTGAAAGACGAAATTTTTTTTTTCACTTTTGTATGGGCAAGGGCCCGAGCGTCACGAGTTTCTCCATACAAAAGTGAAAAATAATTGGTCTTTCAGCGCTGCTATTTTCATAGTGAACTCTCTACAAGGAACACGTACACATCCTAAAGTATTATCGCTTGTTTTTGTTACACACTGTATATTTCCGTTGTGTGGTACCCATAACACAAGTCCTTCAGGTACCTACTTAGCACGGGGCCAGACTGACGTGGTGTGAAGCGTTCATAGATATTATTATTATCATTCTAACTACAATTCAGCTGCAAAACGCTGCAAAACGCCGCAAAATAACATAAATAAAAAAATATTAAACATCACTCCTAACGAAAAGTTAATAGCAATATCTCCCCTTTAGCCATCAAATCTTAAGTTGAAATATATACAGAATAATTTCATTTAATATCACTGAAATTCTGAGCTACATTCTGTATCTGTTCACTCTGGGTTTTTATTTAGCTTTGTCCTTCCAGCCCGATCCGTCCAGTGGTTTGGGCTGTGCGTTGATAGCTCACTATGTCAGTCAGTCACCTTTGAGTTTTATATATATTTTAGAAGATGTAAAGCCATCCTTATATAATTTGTTTTACTCCTTTTCTATACATTTTAGTTTAGAGGACGTTATAAAATGTTCATCTGTTTATATTATATATTTTTTTATTGCATACTGTCTGATACTGTTAATACATAATATGAAGATTATCATAACCTTGAATGTGGTGATAGTATTATTTTTGACTACTTTCAAGTTTGATTTAAAATTGCACGGTACCATCCCTGGTACCCTGAAATACAGGCTGCGCCTACTCCTAGTTTAGGCACCAGTCTCGCACATAAATTGTGCTAACTTTGTAAATTGTAGAATGTGTAAAACATCTTATATTGTACTATCAGAGAAGTTGATTCCTATAGGCAGTTGGGGAACCTACGTAGTTTGGTCGCGTTACATCAAACCCAGCCATAATAATTAACATTGGATTGACATGATTCGACCAAATTACTTTTTTCTGTCAACTGCCTAGGAATCAATTTCCTCGATGGTATCTGTGATGAGATGAATAAACAATTTTTATATCTTTAACTTGGACAGTTTTACTTTATAATATTAACTCCTATCACACATTGCAAATACTGCGAGTAAATAATTATAGTGGATTTCCGTGTTGTAATAATATGATACGCATACTGATAGGATACATCATATTATTATGTACCGTACCTATCCTATCGGTATGCGTAAATTATTATTTAAGCTCTACTTGGAAAGAATAGCTACCATCGGCTACGAATCGCTGGTGTGTTATTTGACTTACTGATCATTATAATGGAGTCTTCTTCACTGCTACCTGTTTGTTTCTCCACAACCCATCAAACTTTACAGGATCCTCCGCTCCGTTGAGAAGTTCGACCCCAAATCCGGTTCCTGGAGCGAGGTGCAGCCTCTGCTGGTGGCTCGGATGGCGGTGGCGGCGACCAAGTACCGCGACTATATCTGGGTGGCCGGCGGCATGCCTGGGGACAAGAAGACCCCCGCCTGCGCCACTGTCGAGTGCTACAACTCGAATACCAACCAGTGAGATGCTTTTGGGATAAGTTCTAATCCATACTAATGCGAAAGTCTGTCTGTCTGTTACCGCTTTACGTCTAAACCACTGAACCGATTTTGCTGGGTAATGGGTATGCAGCTACGAATAATAAAACCAGGAAACGTAACTCCCATACTAATACAGTTTTAAATTTGGTTCCATTCGAACTGTCATGTAACGTCAGCCTTTATACCGCTCAAGGTCACCAAATGTATGAAAAGTGAACCTAAGGTACTTACACTTTTTTGACAAGTATTTTGGAGCATGTTTTTTGACGGAGTTACTCTTCCTTAGTTTTTTATTATTCGTAGGTATGCAGATATTTGGTGTCCCGAGAAAGGACATAGGCTACTTTTTATCCCGGAAAAATGTACGGTTCCCGTGCGATAAACGTGTTTTGTTGCAACGTGTTTGTGGACGTAATCTAGTAGAATATATAATTATTAATTACCATGTAATATTTTCACAACTTATATGCTAAATACTCACATACGGTTTTGCTCGATACTCGATAGTTTTACTCCAAATCGAAGGAAATGACATATTTGACATATATATTTTAATTCCATCGAGCCGGCTCGAAGCGAGCCTTCGAGCTGTCAGTTTTGCGGTCCACACGGTGGTTATTGCTCGATTTGGAGTAAAACTATCGAGCAAAACCGTATGTCAGTACTTAGCTATAGGCAGCTCCAGCATAGTCCATACACAGAAGAAAAAGTTTTGTTCGACGTTTAAGGTCGTCCCCCGAGCAAACGACCTTGGCCATACATTTGCCGCGTTGCCGAGATAGCGCCAAAACCCTATTATTTTTACTTATCTTAGTTCAAAATTGTCCTAAAAAAAATTTAAAACGGCGAATATGTAGTTTATGATATTTTCGATCTATTGGCGTGAGTTTCAAATAAAAGTAATTTGTAAATCCTAAGGAGATGCTGAATGTATGCTTGAATTTAAACAAATTGGTATTACTTTGAAAACTGATATCATGAGTATAAGAAACAAAAATAGAAAATTTAAAACGACAAAAGGAATGTTGATATACTGAAGATTATTGCTGTATTTTTATTATAATTTTGTAGCTTTCAGATTATGAGTTTATAAGGTTTTAAATACGGTCAATTACGGAATCTCCTGACGGAACGCCCTTAACAACGTATTTACTGTCAATGTTCTGATATGAGATGCGCAACATGTTGGATTTTAATCGAATATGTTTGTGTAAATTTATGTGACTCTCTGGTGTCACGAATAACCACGGACTATTGAAATGGCTTGTAATATAAGTTGAGGTTTAAGCTGTTTTAAATGCGTTTAGGATCGTTTATAAAAACATGACCCCACTAAATTTTTCCTTGAAACGATGTCTACGGTTTGCCGTGAGAATTGCGAATTGCGTATCTAAAATTGTACGCTCAAGTAAACACCACAATTTCTAGAAATTCGGCGCAGTCATGGATGGCTAGATTTACAACTTCTAAATTATGGAGATATATTTAGCTCACGTAAACAATAATAAAATAGTATACACTGATTCTACTATTCTGTCTCTACAATAATGAAGCTTTTTTCTTTGTTCGATCCAGATTCCGGTCCGTATACTATCAAAATACAAAATGGTAATCTTATTATTTATTAATAACTAGGTGAACTTCGTGTCACTTTAAAACCTTCCCTGGACTTCTACGAATATTTTAAGACGAAAATCAGCCAAATCCGTTTAGTCGTTTTCGAGTTTTAGTGCGACTAACACATTTGAAAATCCATTTTTATATATAAGAAGAAGACTAGCTGTCCCGGTGAACTTCGTGCCACTTTAAAACCTTCCCTGGACTTCTACGAATATTTTAAGACTAAAATCAGTCCAATCCGTTCAGCCGTTTTCGAGTTTTAGCCCGACTAACACATTTGAAAGTCCATTTTTATATATAAGAAATGTCAAATCAATTATTCTGATTTCTGGTTTCTCAAAACTCCAAAGGTTTTGGAATTTTCAGTTTGTACTCTTTTGTAGGTAGGTTACAGCATCGACCAAAGAACAAAGCTTATGGTATTAAGTTAAATTAGTAGAATAATTATTAATCAATGTTATCAAATAAGTGGCAGCTTGCCTTTGTTGATATTAAGAATCTTTAAACCTAAACCTAGAATTGGGGTACAAATACAGAATCACTGCACCGGTGTCTGTTTAATTTCCAGATGGACTGAGATACAGAGCTTGAGGTTTCCAAGATGCTTCGCGTCGCTTTTCGCTATGAACGATAAGTTGTATATCATTGGTGGAGCGGGGAAGATCACTGATAATGTAAGTACACCTTACATCTTCTCTTTTTTATTGTTTTAAATCTCCTGTATCTTCCTTTGTCCCGTGCAAGTGAAGCCAAACAGTGGGATTTTTGCAGTCGTTTTCAGCCTAACTCGTAAGCGACAGATTTAGTTTAGGCTGAGTCTTTAATAAAAGCCTTTCTACTTGCAATGTATGATTAAGTTCGCTGAATGAATTTTGCAGCTCTATTTGAAGCATATATCTGATGATGAGCCTCAAATTTTGTTAAACCTTCAGTTTGGATGACAAAACATAGTAGTAGAATTAAGTTATGAATATTCCAGGACAAGACACCCAGTAGCGTATCAGCCATCGACGTGTGGGACTGGGGAGCCCGGGAGTGGCGGCTAGAGACGGAGATGTCCATACCGCGGCACGGCCACGCGCTCGCCTACCTCGGCACGCAGCTCATTATAGTCGGTGAGTCGGGGGGATAGAGCTCACATTAGCCTGGCAAGGAACCAACATTCATCATCATTGACAAGTCGAAGAAATGGAGCTTTGAGTCCCGTAGCAAAAGACAGAGAAGCTGATCTTTGGGAGTAGCTCAGAGGATACTGCAATAGAGGTGTGGCGGTACCCACGATTCGCCTAACATTCCTGCATCGCGCTATCGAAGTTTTCTGAGCGCGTCGGTATATATACGACAGCTGAAATGTATCACGTGGGCTTCGGCCTGACCGGGCATACCACCTCGCTCGGTCGGAACTCGGAAGATCTTCCTTTGCGGCCTTCACGCATATCCCACATTGGTGACCCTCGACAGAACACGCCTCCTTCATAATCATGACTCTCCGCCCCTCCGCACCGCGTCAGTCAGCTTTGCCTCAACTCATGATAACTGTCAACGAATCTCAAATTAGCGTTGCAAGTTTAAACACAGTCTTAATCAGGTATAGAGGTGGTGTCTTAAATAGTCAGCATTATTTGGTGTAATAACAGACATGGGCCAATTCACATTATAACGATACGTAGTGTTGTGAATTGCGATGGTATTGCAAACGCAACACCGCGAGCAGGTGTGTCAATTTAACGTGTGTGTCTTCCTGTGTAGAAAATAAAGTTCAATTTTGAATGGGTCATAAATTAAAATAAATTGTATTGATTCGACGCCACACGTTGCATGTGAATCAGCCCATTGTAAATCAATAAAATATTTATTCCCGTTTCCTCTATATGCTAGCTAAATCCTCATTGCAATCTCCGAAAGCTTTTGAGCTTACTGTCAGGAAAATTACATACACACTTCGATCACATAGCATATACACATCAGAAATCAGAATGTCAGCCTTTAAGTCAAACTTTAACACTCGTGAAATATGAAACGTGCTTATGGCTCGACGCCAAATGTATGCCATACCATACGTGTTGTTTCAAATGCTTTCGTCAGCAGTGCATTTCGCATAACGCTGACATTGTTCTGTTTGAGAATTACAATTAAAAATGTGTATTTAAAGGCATAAAAGTTAACAATATTTACTTTAAAACTATCTATTGATTTTTGAGACTTACTCAATGAGCAATAGAACTACAAAAAATAAAAAATTTAAATATACTAGTCATTGACTAAGCAATGTGCCTATACCACAATGATTGGGCAAAGTGCTTATATCACTTGGGGTGTTATTACGACCTTTTTGACTCCCCATTTTTAAATCGGATCGGCTGCTCTACGAGGACGGAGGAGGCTCTACCTACCTTTCTAAGTTTACACTTTACCTAAACAGCATTCTTGGAAATTAAAAAACTCTTTAGCAAGCGAATGCAAGTTTATGCCCTCTTCTGTCTTTAATTTTCCTTCATTAATAATAGGCTACTTGACCTACTTTTTTTCTTCATGCTAATCGCTTCTTAATCATTCATTTTCACAAAAAAAAAACTAATATTTTACACAGTAGAAACTCATAAAAATGTTTATTGAAAAATATGCCTCAAATGGCGCCGAAAACACTGTCCGCCATAGTGTGACGTCATACGCTTTGTATTTTAAACTCTTTTTATTGAACATTTTTTTATGTGCTAAATGTACGAGTCCAAAAGTGCCCAAAAATTATAAAAGAATAAAATAAGAAATTACAAATCATTTGTTATGTTGAAAACTTTTGGAGAAAAGTTTTGGCCATTTCATTTCCCGTCTACAATAAATGGAGATATTATTATATAAAACTGATGTTTTAAGTGAATTATTCAAGAAAATATATTTTACAAATCTTTCTAGGCTTATTCTTATTATTTATGTACAAATAAACTTACATATAACGAGCGCGATAAATAAAAGATATGAAATTACTATGAGGATGACGTCACATCCAAATCGGAAGTATCGCAAAAGCGTTTTCGTCAGTACAAATCCTATTTTCATAAAATCATATTTTCAAATCGACGATAAGGGTGAAATACGGTTTCTTAGGCCAAATTCTACTAGAAATATGCATTTGTTCAATTAAATTGAATATAGGTCAAGTAGCCTATTCTTCGGAGCTTGTCCACAAAATAAACTGCGAAGTACACCCTCCTTTTGACTTCTAGTCGGTGTAATTTTCCAGGTGGCGTGACAACGATCTACATGCGAGCTCTCAACAACGTGGAGTCGTTCTGCTTCGAGCGCCGCGCGTGGATCAGGGGCGTAGCCACCATGCCGAGCCCCCTATCGGGACATGGCGCGGTTACACTGCCCCCGGCCTCGCTTATGTAGCATGGTGGTTTGTTTAGAATTTTAATCTTAGGCCTCAGTCTCGAAACCAGCGGCCAGCGGGGCGCAAGCGGCGCAGCGCGTGACAATGTAACGATTTATGTGGACAGGTCCCGAAAACCGAGTGGCGCGCGGTGTATTAGACGGATTATCCATATAAATCGCGCCGCTCCCACCCCGTTGCCCGCTGGTTTCGCGACTGAAGCCTAAGGACCTTATCACACTGGCGATTAGCGAGCTATTTGAAAGCGACGCGACTGCGCAGCGCGCACGCCGCGGTTGCGCGACGTGCACGCCGCGACAGCGCAGCGTCGTCGCGGCTTGGCGTTTACGCCATTTTGTACACTCGTATTTTGTATAGGTACTCCCTAGACGAGTGTACAAAATGGCGTCCACACGACGCCGCGACGACGCTGCGCAGTCGCGGCGGTCGCGTCGCATTCAAATCACTCGCTAATCGCCAGTGTGATAAGGCTCTAAGAGCTATATCACACTAGCACTTGGCGAGAGACTTCAGCGTTCTGTGCTTCGTAGACTTGCTGCAAACACGCAATAAAAATGTTGCGTATCCGCCACGCATCCGTGATGTTGTCACTAATTGTCGGTGCGCATTCGCGGCGTGTTCGCGACGTATTCGCTGCGTACTCGCTCCGACCTAAATCCACTCGTTAAGCGCTAGTGTGATCTTCACAATATAAATTCATTTGGTAACACAAAGCATTGTTATTTGTTAGTTCGTCTATTTATTACAGTAATTAAAGAAAGCGATATACAAACCATTCCTTGATACAAATGTGATCTCTGGCTTATGTGATATGAAATCAAATGTAAATTATACTATGTATGTTAAATTATACAGTAAATTATAATTATTTAAAATATGAAAGTCGTATTCATTATTATTAAAATTTAAAACTTCCCCTGTTGATGCAAAATATACCTAAGTAATAAGATGAATTTTAAGCGTCTATATGAAACTATTTTAATTTTTAAATACGACAATGAAAGCACACTATGAATTATTATTTTTAACAAAAAATTAAAACCGACTTCTAAGGTAAAAACAAAAATTACATCCTTGTAATATGAACTAAAAAGTATTAAATAATTTTTCCTATCTAATAGTGCCTTTTTCCGAATTCGGCTAAAACTCAACTATTTCTGTACTCAATCTTCATCATTTTGAAGTCGGTACCAGATGAATCTTCAGTTCTCTGACAGAATAGTTGAAACTTTTGGAACTGGCACCGACTTCAAAATTATGAAGATTGAGTACAGAAATAGTTGAGTTTTAGCCGAATTCGGAAAAAGGCACTATTAGATAGGAAAAATTATTTAATACTTTTTAGTTCATATTATAAGGATGTAATTTTTGTTTTTACCTTAGAAGTCGGTTTTAATTTTTGGTAAAAATAATAATTTCACTCTTTTTAGTTTTTAGTTACTGTTAGTGTTTAGTACTGTGGCGGTACCCACAATTCGCCTAACAATCCTACATCGCGCTATCGAAGTTTCGGCGAGCGGCAAGATAAATACAACGTCTGAAATGACGTCAGTGGGCTTCGGCCTGACCGAGCATGCTATCTCGCTCGGTCGGAAGATCTTCCTTTTCGGCCGCCACGAACAACGTTAAATTGGTGACCACCGACAAGAACACGCATCCTTCTGGACATCAATCATCATCAACACTCACGTCGGGGTCACCAATGTGGGAATATGTGTGTGGAGGCCAAAGGAAGATCTTCCGACCGAGCGAGATAGCATGCTCGGTCAGGCCGAAGCCCACTGACGTTATTTCAGACGTTGTATTTATCTTGCCGCTCGCCGAAACTTCGATAGCGCGATGTAGGATTGTTAGGCGAATTGTGGGTACCGCCACAGTACTAAACTATCGCGTACCTACTATGTACGTAAATAATACACCTGTATAATATTATTCTACGTATCTTGTTACAAGCTTACCGGTGAGCAAAACACAATAGAATAACAATAGATTTCCAAGAATCCACGATCGAAGGATACAAACTAGGCATTAGCAACAAATTATAAGTATCGTGCTGAAACCGGTCTCGAACGCTTCAACTCCCAAGCGGCCACATTGTGGTGTTGTATTATATAAATTCGGATATCTATTAATAACTAGGATAGGAATAATTATTTAATACTTTTTAGTTTATATTATAAGGATGCTATTATTGTTTTTACCTTAGAAGTCGATTTTAATTTTTTGTTAAAAATAATAATTTCACTCTTTTTAGTTACCTAGTAAGCCATCGCGTACTATACGTAGAATAATACACCTGTATATTATTCTACGTAGGTATCTTATTACAGTCACACTTACAAAATATAATATCAGCTGCAGCCTGCAGACAATTTTAAACAATACATTTAAAAAAAATCGAAGTGAACACGTGTGACGTGCTAAGTAGCCGGCATAGACTACTAAGGGATACTTACGTATGTAACCGGTCACCGGACTAGTTTTAATAGGGTGCTCGCTCGACTTGTCGCACACGCCTCGCACTGTCTAGTACGGTACCTGGCAGACGACAGTTATTGTACCATGAACGCTAAACGCAATGCAAAAGGTTGAAATTAGGTTGTTTTACAGAATATCTCGGCGAAGTGACACAGAATGTTACATGATCGAAGCAACTTTAACTTCTCAGAAGTAATGTCAAATGTGTGCCTTATGCTCTGGAGATAAGGTTGAATTTGGTGACATTGGTGACCCTGACTTGGTAATGATGATGATAATGATGATGATGATGATGAATGCAATTAGCATAGAAGCATATGCTTTCAGTTCTTAAAACAGCGCCTAAACTCCCAAACATGTATCTATAAGGAATCCGGAGTTCTCTTAGTATCTTCGGAACCATAGTATACCTCGGTGCAAAATCTTGAGTTTTGGTAGCATATGCTTAGGATGCTTCTCATAAAACCAAAATCACCATATGTTTCCATATAAATTTCGAGGAGTTCCCTCGATTACTCATAGATCCCATCATCAGGTCACCACTTTTGTGAACATGGTACCAAATTAGAGTGAAACCTAATACAACAAAACAAAAATTTTGAAAATCGGTTCACAAACGGCGGAGTAATCGTTGAACATACAAAAAAAAAATATCCACAGTCCAACATATAACCTCCTCGTTTTTTGGAAGTCGGTTAAAAAAGCAAAAACTAGGTCTATATTTCGGACTAAAATATGCCATTACTAGTATTTAAATTTTTGGGAGCAAAGAATCAGACCTGGGGTTTGCTTACATATTTTAGATGTTGTACCTACACTGAGTGGAGTGGACTTTTAATCTATCATAATAATATACATAATAAATATTATAATGATAATAATATCAACTTATATCAATGCGATAGTGAATATATATTTAGGACCAAAATATAAATGACCTTTCCTTCAAGGCTTAGGAAGAAAATTTGAGCCTCAAAACAATGACATAGAGATTAAGCTACCTGTTTTCAAACTTATTAATAATTTCTAGATGAAATACAATATATATTTTTAGGGTATATATGAGTTATGACTAAATGAAAACGTAATTCATCTTAAATTAACTTTATTAAAATAAATTACACACTAAAATTAATTATACTAAACATAAACTAATATCACATTTTATTGCACCGGCATTGTTTGGAAAGTTTTCGGATTTTCCGGGATTTTTTCCTGAAAGTTCCAGAAGAATTAGTCCCAAACTTCCCGGCATATTCCCATGACGTCACGCTGGTATCCCTCCTGACAGGGCTCGAATCTCCGGAAGAACAGAGCGCTGTTGATTGGCACGAAGCGAGATGGTTTCATGTTTTGCAGTAAATCCTGAAAAGAAATAAGTATATTTAATAATAGGAATTTTTAACGGGCATTCGTCCATCATTCCTACCACTACAGCTACTGTAAGCATGGGTTATTGACAGTGGTAAAAAACCACGAAAACCTGGTCTAAAGGAACCTGAAGGTTAAGCTTAAACTATCTTAGCGCCTGCAAATTACAATAGATAAGCCTGCTGCCTAATTTTTACATAACGATGACACAAATATTTTTCACAATATACAAAGACAGCAAAGAATGTAGTAGACAGTAATAAATAAAATCTTATAAGCGTTTTGTAAGGACTTTTATATATTTATACCCCCATATTGTAACCATTCAATATTCAAAGTCCACTGTCTTTGTCTGATAAGTGACATTTCCAACTTTGGTTTTCAATATGCCACACAAACACGAGCAAATCTTGTATTGATATTCGCTGTGTATTGTGTAAATATTTCTATTAGTAAGTGTAGTTTAAAATAAAGCTTACCAAGGGTATATCTGGCTGCTCTGAACCTTCTTTGTTCGTCCAGCCTGCAGCTCTGCCGTAGCAGACTCCGATAAGGAGGAGGAAACCGAAGACAACTTGGAACTTCATTTTGTTGATGCTTCTTTTATAATTTAAATCTGTATCTAGTATTTTTACTCGTACTTGTAACTCCTACTCTCGACTCTCTAGGTAAGTTTGGTACTATAATTTAAAGTGGTACCTAGTTTCTATACTCGTAAATCTGTAGGTAAGTCTTGAACTGATGTTACAATAATACTGATTTCCGATTATTTAGCCCTTATTATATAAACGCCTTATCTATTTGCGTAAGATACTAGTGAGACAGGCTGGCTACACGTTTGTTTACATTCGCGTGACGTATTTGCGGTCCCCTTGTTTACTCGGTACACAATATGGTCAAAATATGGGAAAAGACGTCAGACTGATTCTGAGACTTTGCAGGAAATACCAGTCGTTAAAAATGGAAGTTTTGTGATGTTGTTATTCTAAATGTATTTTTTTCCTGATGATTAGGAAAACATTTTTGCGTTTTTGCTATTTCCTAATTCTTTTATAGGGCTTGCAAGTTTTTGCTCTTTCTAGACTCTAGTCAGGCATAGAGTTCGAGGACTTTTTAGACCCTATGTTTTTTGGTCATTAAGACTGCTGGTCCCAAAGCTGGTCCCTGCAGGACGATACCTTCTAGGTATGAATATACGATATCCAATTAAATATCTAGCTATTTTAATTATTACTTCCAGCTTATTCAACATATTGATGTTAAATAATATTTTTTTAGCTCTACAAAAGTAGTTCAATGAACGTAATTTTAATAATAAATTGCGTAATATGGAGGTGTGTTTCTCGAAGTACATTAGTAAATATCAGGTGATTTCTCAAAATTCGCCCTTGCAGTATACACACTTGAAAATTATCAATGATTTAATACGAACCACTCACGTTATCGTGATAAAAATATACGGAAAAATACTTAGTTTCCTCATTGTTTACAATAATAATATGCTTGAATGTAATTGTTTACAATAATATACTTGTAGTTGAGTGTAATTGTGTGTACTGCAACTTAGTTTTGCCTCTCACAATGAAGATTTACTCTGAATTTTCAGCTCTACAAAAGTAAAGTTTGAGGTTAACTCGACTACTTGTTATAATTTTAATTTATCAATCTTAGCCGGCCCCTAGACGATCAATTGTATTGTGCAATATCACACTTCAATTTTAATGAACAGTTTATTTGACAATTAGATTGAAGGCGCGCGATGTCAACCCTAGACGGTCAATAATATTACGGAACGTGATATTGTGTCATGTGGCGCAATAAAATTGCTCGTCTAGGGCCCGCTTACGCTATGTCAATAAGATCTTAGTATTTTCTCTTTCAAATGTAGTAGTAATCCCATCGCGACTGGTTGAAGTCAGTGGTTGTCAACATCGGGGTGCACACGAAGTTGGTCCCCATCACTTCTCCGGGGGGACAGGATGTATGAGCTGAAATATTTGTATAAAATAAAAATAAGATAAGGTGAAAACCAGTGACTGCCATCAATCGTAATTCGTAGCTAGTGGAAACTATTATGCAATGAGTTTATATTAATTAAAGATTAGGATGCGAAATAGATAAAATTACTGTTAGTAATAAGGGTATAATAATTATTATTTCATAACTGAATCTGAAATTAATAAAAATATTTTTGAAAAGTTTATGAATATTATACCTAATGAAAATTAAAATATTATGTTGATTTAAAAATCTGTTAAACTTTAAATTAAACTTAAGTATTAAATAAAACACCAAATAATTAAAAGGAAATTTATTCAATACACAAACACAAAATCACAATTTTACTAAAGACGACAAATACACACTTTTTTGTGACGCTGCACTGTGGTTTTATTTATTTTTCTCGACTAAAAATGATACTGGGACCCTTCGGCCGCTCCCGCCAATGGTTCCTCGAGTTATTTGTGCGGAGCAGCTCACAAGTATAGGAACAGCACAGTTACCCATCGCATTAGGAAAAATGGCTACAGTCGGTGGCACACTTTGGGAACTTCTGAAGTACGGCGCCGGCATAATTGGCAAAACGTTATGCATGACAGCATCCTGCTCCACTTCATCCCATAGATCGTCTTCGTCACTTCTCAACGTCCTTTGTAGGCGATTCGGGGACACGGGCAAAAAGTTTAGAGGCACTGGCCGCGCGTACGGATACGGAATGAAATTCTGCGCCGCAGTTTCTGGATTCCTTGCGCCGTATTCTTCTGGTATTCCATTTTCGGGTAGCAGCTTGATCCTTGGACTTAATTCGCTGACATTTTCGGTATTTTCCACTTCGTCACCTCGTAACTCTTGGAAGTTGTCTGGGACCCCTTCTAGTATGTTGATAGTTGGTTTGTCGAGAAATTCCTCTGCTAATGAAGAGTTTAAAATAAATAGCGCGAATACTATAGCGCGTTTCGGCATGGTGCAAGTTGAAATGCTTGATATTAGACTATAAAAACTAAAATACGTTCTTCGAATATCAAATTTCGTTGATGCGAAGTTACGAATGAAAGCGGAGTATGCAGAAATTATAATTGAACCACATTATAATTTAGGACAGAATAGTAAATAATAAATCAAATTGGCGCTATTGAAATAGTATTATGTAATTATATTATTGTTTCTGTGTTTAATTTTTACGATTTTGCTGGTGAGCTATAGCACAGAATACATTTAAATATTAGAACAAGTAGCTACTTATAGCAAAAAAATTATTAAGTACATGGTTTATAATTTATATTATAATTATTAAATTATTATTACTTTTATTGGAGACTTAAATATTTATTATAAACACTCAACATTATCAGCTGGACAAATACTTAATAAGTATCTAATATCTATTCTATTTAATCCCTTAAAGACTCAAGAAGATACTTAATAAATATTAATATTTAATTATCTCTAGTAATGTAAATGTTTACCTACTCTTTCGAAAAAAAATATAAATAAATGAATAAATATTATTAAATAAATAAATATTATGATTAATTCAAAGTTAACACTTAACTGTACAGAACTACAGACTACAGTATAATTATTATCTTACAGTGTAATATAGCTAATTCAGGATAGCTTATAAAATAAAAGAGAGGAATATTTTTAATTTTTTATTTTGTGATGCATTCTTAAACCTAAACATAACATAGCAGTCCAACGTAAAAGCATATCTGTACAGTATAAATTACGATAAAATATTATTTACTCGTGGGTTTTCTCCAAAACGAACTCCGTTTTATGGTTGTAGGGCGCGTGGGTCCTCTGGACTTTGAGGATCGGAAGGTCGGCCTCCTTGGCGTCCCGCTTCATGTAGTAGACCATGTTGCTGTCCCCGGACCTGTAGCCCGACGAGTAGGACGGCTGGGGCTGGGCCTTGGCCAGGGTGCCCGTGGCGAGGGACGGGGAGCAGCTCACCAGGATCGGGATGGCGCAGCCACCGACCTTCGCGTTGGGGAACACTCCGACAGCCCCCGCGGCCCCCGCGCCCCCCGCACCCCCCGAGCCGTCGACCGAGGATCCACTGGAGGCGCCGGCCGAGCCGTAGCTGCTCCGCGCCAGACCGTGGTTGGCCCACTGTAGCGCGCTGTACTCGTGCGTCGGCCTGGCCATCATGTTCATGCGCATGCTGGGCTGCATGGCGCCGTCCATGTGATGGTGCATGACGTGCATGTGGTCGTGGTCGGGCACGCTCGTGCCGAGCACCGCCAGGTCGTCGTGGCCCATCTCGAATTGACTCACCGGGTCGATGACGTCACCCATCTGAGCGGCCCTGAGGTCGGTCCGCAGGTTCATGCCACCCGCTCCCATGGCGCTCCGCTGCTCCTCGCCCGCCCAGCGCATGAAGAAGGGGTCCTCGGCGGTCTGCTGCTGGTTCATCTCCATCATGCTGTTGTCCTGGTTCTGGAAGACGTTCACGTTGTTCTGGTCGAAGTTCATGCCGACGGAGCCGAACTGTTTCGGCATGTGGTGGCCGTGAACCATCATGGGCATGTGCGAGGCTTGGTGCTGATGCATGTTGAGATTTTGCTGCTGCATCATCATGTTATTCGGAGACATTTTGAAAGATGCTTGCTCCTGAACATGCATGTCGGGTGTCGTGCGCACTTCGTGATGCTCGATCGGGTGCTTCTTACTCTCGACGGGCTTAGGCGTCTCCTGTCTCGTATTGTCGTTTTCAGACAACCTCATGCTGAGGGTGTCGAACAACTTTTGTTTTCCATCGTCAGATGATTTTTCTTGTGTCCACAAAGAATTCATGGGCTCTCTTCTTTCCTGCATTTGTTTGGTAAAATCAGCGGGTTCGTTCGATTTCATGATAAAACCGTTTTTTTCCTGTGAGAGGGGTGTTTGAATTTCCATGTCGGTGACCATTTTCAGCTGGGACTCTTTTTTTAAGTCTTCATTGTCAGTCTGCATCTGCATCATATTGGTAGAGTCTACATCACTCCTTTGTTTCTCTGAATCCATTGTCTGGTCGCTCGTTTTCTCCAAATTCTGTACAAACTTCTTGTCACTCATAGAATCTTTTGTCTCAGATATATCTGTGTCAGATCTAAGCTGCTCCTTGACGGTGTCTTCTTTCTCTATTTTGTCTTTCTTTGTTTCCTCAGTCTTTAAAGAATCCTCAATATTTCTAGCTATCTCCATATCTCTTTGTGCGTTTTCCATAGCTTCCTTCCATTGCGCCAGGCGTTCTACTTCCGACAAAGTTTCCTTGAAACTGTCTTCATCTGCTGTAGATTCTCGTTTCAAACTCATCGATTCCAAATCTCCGAAGCTGTGGCGTATATTTTCTAGAGCTTTTCGTGCAATTTCGATGTTACTGTGCAGCTCCGAATCCAAGTCGGTGTCGGATCTCGAATGCGCCGTTTGTGTCTTCTTTTCCATGTTAAGGAAGTCCCTGTGTAAGTTTTCCACGGCCTCCTTAGCCATCTGAATGCTATTTTCCATCTCATTCTCAGACATCAATACATCAGAACGCGCTGCGGTCGCGGGCTTCATGATCTTTGATGGCATTTCGGTTTCATCGTTGCACACGTTCACTTTGACTGGAGTTTCACATTCCTTCTTCGATTTTCTTTCTTCCTCGATATCTGCATTTCGGAAATGGTGGACTCCAAACTTTTTGTTGATAACGATGGGCTTCTTCAAGCCGGTATGTCTCTCTTCGGCTAGATGTGTGTTGGAGGTTCCATCTTCTAGATTCTGAGCAGTCAGTTGTGATGTTTCTTCGACCGGTGATTTCTTCTGGCGGTTGACGTGGGCGGTTTCGTCCAACTTGTCGATAATCTTGGTGGTTTCGACATCTTTCGGGAGGACGGTCGGAGACGCTGTGGCGACTGCTGCCAATGTCAATAGCACAACTAGCGTCTTCATGATGTGCTATGTTTCGTTTGATGTGAAAGTCGATCTGTATGCTCCATTTATACGAAATTATACAATAACGTTCTCAACACATCGACGCAGGAGCGGACGTGCTAAAATTAACAATAATTAATTATCTCGAAAGCTGAGATGACATTATGCATATTAGGGTTAGGTTGTGAAATATTATTTACTGTATTTAATACAAAAATATTTTATAACTTCGAACGAATAACACGAACGGGAAATATTTTGTTACCTCTCCACGCACAAACCGCTGAACCGATTATGTTGAAATTTGGCATGGAGATACTTTAAGTCCCGGGAAAGGACATAGGATACTTTTTATCCCGGAAAAATGTACGGTTCTCGCACGGTAAACGAATTTTGGCGCAACGGAGTTGCGGGCATCATCTAGTGAATTAGGTATAATGTTACTTATTAGATATATTTGTCATCATCATAGCAAAAACAACAAACGAATGTAATTTCGTCATTACATAAAAGAAGATATTTTAGTCATGAGTCATGACTCATGTCTCCGATAGGTTCTTAAATAAATATGCGGAACCAAATATACATTTTACTGAGATAAAATATTTAACCACAGAATGAATAATGATTAATCAATCTATTTAGTAGGTAACTATTTTCTTCGATTTCGTCCGCGTGAAAATAGTTGAAAAAGTGCCTAACTTGTATTGTTACTCGACTGTAGTAGTCAGAAGCTAGGTTATGATTTTGGAGATGTTTATATGTCTGCTTGTTATATTATCTTGTTGCCTAAACTACTCATCCAATTTTGTCATGGTTTTAATAATTAATAGGCCCGGGTTAAATCGGCTGTACGCAGGCGGGTTATAATATTATGTAATATCCATGGTTTCCATACTAATATTATAAATGCGAAAGTGTATCTGTCTGTTACCTCTTCACGCCCAAACCACTGAACCTATTTTTCTAAAATTAGGTATGGAGTTACTTTGAGTCCCGGGAAAAGTATTGACCTTAATAATAATAATTTATTTATTGTCTCACCACAATAACAATATTACACTTATACCATTACAATAAAACAAGTTCAGAATCTGTGGGGAGACTGGAGTCCTAAACTAGGCAGTGTCCTGCTTGTATTTTAAGAAAGAGCATGTATTTTAGCGCGTCGTAAGCATAAACAACGCTATCGACATTTTTTACGAAATTGAGTTATTAGTATATTCAGAATCGTTGAAACGAGATCGACCAGGATCAATCACTCGTTTTTAGGGTTCCGTAGCCAAAATGGCAAAAAACGGAACCCTTATAGATTCGTCATGTCTGTCTGTCTGTCTGTCCGTCCGTATACTATAAGAGCTATACTACTGAAACTTGGTAAGTAGATGATAGTCTGTGAACCGCATTAAGATTTTGATACAGAAATGGAAAAATTATTAAAAATTTTAGGGGCCCCATAGATACAAGTGAAACAAAAAAATGTTTTTTTCATCTGGCCTATGCGTGTGGGGTATCTATGAATAGGTCTTCAAAAGTCATATTAAGGTTTCTAATATCATTTTTTTTTCTAACCTGGATAGTTTGCGAGAGAGACTCTTCCCCCCCCCCCCCAGGGTTTGAACGAGATCTAGCCAGTAGTTTTTTTATACGTCGTAAATGATAAACCTTAATTTAACTTTCATTATATCAAAAATGAAATATTAAAATAAATCAAAAACCTTATAATTTCATAGAAATAATTCTTATTTGCTGCTGCGGAACCCTTCATGGGCGAGTCCAACTCGCACATGGCCGGTTTTTAATATCTTCTATAGTTTTCATTTTATTGTTAGTCATAAACAGCGTATGTGATATTTTCCAAACGTATTACTAGTAATATACATCATAAGCAAACATGCGTTTTTTATGACTATCTTACTTACAATTTCGACGTATGAAATACTAAGCATAATCAACGCATGTGTGACAGTTGCGTTGTTTATGTCTAGGAAATGCACAATTATTGTGATGCTTATGTTTAGCAAAGATAAGGGAATTACTTAGGCTGCGTTGCACCAGAGGCGTGGTTAAAGTTAAAGTTAAGGTTAAAGTTAAATATGGAGTCCTTTTAGCTGACGCCATATTTAACTTTAACCTTAACTATAACCGGAAATTTTTACAGATGTCGTATGAGCATATGGGGTGTTTGGACGCCATATTTAACTTTAACCAGAGATTTGTCATTTTGCACTGTTGTCAAAGTTAAAGTTAAGGTTACAGTTAAAGTTAAAGTTAGTTCGTGCAATCCACTCTTACATTTAAGTTGCACATACAGTTCGACAAGGCTTTAAATGAACGTGGCGGGAAATGGAACTAACGCTGCTAAGTGCTATCATACAAAAACGTCATTTTTGATAGTTCTCCTTTACCAGCGCCCATTGACATCATTGACATATTCATTTTAAGCCTTGTCGAACTGTACGTTCAATATGACTAGCAAAGAATGATTAGGATCAGCTCACATGCATTTTTTTTGTAACCGAACAAAAAAGAAAACAACTTTAAATAGATGGATATAGCAATCTCAATTATTTTAGTCATATTTTAGTACAACTTTTATTAGTTTAAGAATTGCCAAGAAAATAATTGTTATAAACTAAGTACAATTAATAAATATATAAACCTTAATCAGGCATAGTGTGATTTATCGACCACCTATAGGTCCTAGGTAATTGGAGTTTTATAGTGATCTTTGTATTTTCTTTAAATTCATAAAACCTTTTTTTGATAACCAATATTTGTGTCTTGCGTATGAAGCTAAAAATTTTTTACTAAACAATTCATTTTGGGAAAAATCATTAATCTAATTAAGTGGTAAATATATGCCCTATGCCCGTCTGGCGGTAGTATGATATGAACACTGTTTCCGTTATACAAGAGATGATTTTGAAATAAAATATAATTGTAAATTATTAGGTTTATTTTTAACAAAAATAACATTCTTCTAGTGACTAGTCGATACTATGTGTACACGGCAATTACACGCTTACAAAACAGTAATCTTAGGTAAGTATTCAAAATTCTTCAATTCTCGTGAACAGTTCACCACCTCATATGACAGAGAAAGAGATCAAAGTTCAAAGTGTGCAGTTTCCTAAGTAAAAATAGGGATAATGAAAACAAATTATAAAACGCCAAAGAGCTCCTTAACAAGCATAGGACATAATACGACCACTTAGTTTTTGTCTTAATTTTAATATTTTTTAAAAAACAGTTCTTAGGTATACATTGTACAGGTAAAAATTTAGACCACACCATATTTAAAAATATTTTTAATGCCAGTGCACATGGGGCCTGATTAAGGGTTAAGAAATAATGTACCGTTTCATGGATTGCTATCTATTTAAAGTTGTTTTTTTTTCGTTCGGTTACAAAAAAATGCATGTGAGCTGATCTTATCATTCTTTGCTATTTTTTTACGGGCAAAATGCCCAGCACACATTCCCACCACTGCAACACCTGTGTCGCCAGGATCAACAGTGGTAACCAACCACGAAAACCCTTTGATATGATCTCAGGGATGCCCGAGGGACAAGCTAAATCTGTCTTGGGATCCGCAACGAAATTAATCAGAAGAAATGTAGGAGGAGTAGGAGATATCCAATTTCCCTCCCCAAGTAAAGCGGGAGACGGCCAAAATTGTAATGACATTGATGTCCGAACAAAGGGGGAAGCACCACGGGAAAAAAAATTATCCTTAATACAATATGCCTACTTCATAAAAAAGACATTTATATATATAATGTATAATATAATAACACTTGTGTTCGATTGTTTCCAATAGTATTTATGACAAAAACGTTTGAAAGAACGGAAATTGTTTGCGCTGCCTACGAGGTCATCGTAATATACGACTCCAAATCATTCTTTGCTAGTCACATTGAACGTATGTGCAACTTAAATATAAGTAATTCCCTTATATTTGCTAAACATAAGCATCATAATTGTGCATTTCCTTCACATAAACAACGCAACTGTCACACATGCGTTGGTTATGCTTAGTAAATTAACATTATTGCAATCCATGTTTTCTAGTCATAAACAATTTTCCGTCTTTACAAATATTAAAAATAACTAAATATGTAAATATAGCATCGCATATGCAAAGTTAACATTTAAAGGCACCTAACAAAATAAAAATATTTGGAATATTCCTGTTCGTTTCAAAGGGACAATAAAAAAAAGAATTAAACTTCAGGCGCGAATTACTTGAAAGTTGCCGCCATGCAGATGCGTTGTTTATGATAAGGACGGCAGTTTTATGTTTTAATTATTCTCTTGTGTACTATCTGTAACGTCTCTACATTTATCAATGTCTTGTTGTAGGTCTGCTGGCAAAGATCTCTTCTAGAGATAAGCAGTAAGCACACCTATGTACCTACTCTATTAATGTACGATTTATCTTAAGCTAGTTTTAAAAAAATGTACAAAGAGAATAAATAAATAAATAAATAATAAAGGACATAGGATACCTATCAAGTTTTATTCCCGCAAAAATGTACGGTCCCGTGCGATAAACGAATTTTGGAGCAACGGAGTTGCGGGCATCATATTGTTCTAGTCTAATAAGTATAGAGACTAGAGGGTTCATATTGGACCATGAGGCAATAAAAAAGTGTATCTTTTGGATACTGTAATATTTAAATGTTTCTATAATAAATGTATGTAACCTTAACGACATGAACTTGTTTATTTATGAATTTTACAAAAACAAAAAAAAAAACTAACACGTCCTTTTATTACACTCTGTATAATTTGTATTCCAAATAGATGACTTTGTTTAAATCTTCTATCCATACTCCCATACTAATATTATAAATGCGAAAGTCTGTCTGTGTGTCTGTTACCTCATCACTCCCAAACCGCTGAACCGATTTTGCTAAAATTTGACAATATGGAGATATGTACTTTGAGTCCCGGGAAAGGACATAGGATATTTTTTATCCCGGAAAAATGTACGGTTCCCGCACGATTAACGAATTTTGGTGCAACGGAGTTGCGGGCATCATCTAGTCTTCCATAAAATAAAAATATTTTTTAAATTTAGTTACTCTCGTAAAACTCAAAAACGGCTGAACCGATTTGGCTAATTTTAGTATTGAAATATTGGTGAAAGTCCAGGGAACAGGGGAAGGTTTATATCATGAGGGATGTGATACGAAGTTCAACGGGTCATTTAGTTCCGTAACATCACCAAATATCTAGATTCTATACAATAGAGTGTCATAGTGATGATGATGATTAATTGACGGACATGATTTGTTCTGAGACCTCAATTACATCCGTCATACCGTCACGTTACACGGCGATTCAGCGTTTCGCTGACTCAGCGCCGCAATTTCAAGAATTCTGGTGCCACGGCAGTGCTGCTGCCAAGTCAAGAAATGCGAAAGAACTACCACGTTCTCTTCTTAAAAGAAAGAGATTCTACTTCGGTTGTGTATAGTTTTTTTTTTTTTTTTTAACGGATGTACTTAATTAAAATTATAAACAGACAACAGTAATTTTGGTTCAAATTATAAAATGAATATTAAACGTTAAAAATATTGCTGGTTAACACTTTTATTTCGAGACGTCGAAAATTGTCGTGCAGGTGTAGTTATTTTGGTAGTTTGGCCATTTTGGGACTCTACAATTTTATACTTATTTATAACGACTCTACAAGTCTCCGAATAGGGGCTGCATCACACAATGGACTGCTCAACAACACAATTATGTTGAATAACTTTATAAATTAATAATAAAATGACTATTGTGATGAAAACTAGCCAATTCAAATGTATATATTTTAGATCTAATATTTTTAAATAATAGCAATGGTTTTAGGTATCCAATAAAGCAAAGAAATAGAGTTAAATACTTGTTAGTGATGGTATTAATTTGTTTCTATAAATACATATTATTTCGGTTTTGCATAGAACTTGGCACTCATTTGGATGTCCATTCTTTTAATTCCACAGAGCCTAAGAATAATTTTTGTAATGAACTTGGCTCTACTCTTTTACATTTATGTTTTTGTTGAGACTTATTTTACTACTAGATGACGCCCGCAACTCCGTTCCGCCAAAATTAGTTTATCTCGAGGAAACCGTACATTTTTCCGGGATAAAAATATCGTATGTGCTTTGCCGGGACTCATTTATCTCCATACCAAATTTCAGCGGGATCGGTTCAGTGGTTTAGGCGTGAAGAGGTTACAGACAAACAGACAGATGGACAGACAGACTAACAGACATCCTTTCGCATTTATAATATTAGTATGGAAGCATGAATAGCAACTATATCTCGCCCGTAACTCCATAGGACATAGGATATATTTTAACAAACATTTTCCGGGATAAAAAGGTATCCATGTACTTTAACGGGGCTCAAAGTATCTGCATACCAAATTTCGGTAAAATCGGTTCAGCAGTTTTTGCGTGCAGAGGTAACAGACAGACAGACATACTTTCGCATTTTTTGCATTAGGTATAGGACCAGATTTTTCAACATCTACTCAAAAACTATTTATTATGATTTATGTTCAAAGTTCAAAGGCTTAAGGCCCTATAGACCCGAAAATTTGCAGGTCGATGTCTGTCAGTACGAATATCGACGTAAAGAACATTAAAATAACATTCATATCAGCGCGCCTTGTACAGTGGCGGTTACGACGCTCGCCGCGTCCTTGATACAGCGAAATATGAGAAAAAAACCTTTTTACTTAGATATATAAACCAAAATGCAAAATATAACCACAAATTATTCTTCTTTAAGTTGTGAGCTTTTCGTAGATATGATTTTTGAAAGTAAAACTATCATAAGCTTCATGAAAAATAAGAAAAATAAATATTCGAATTTAGCCTCCTCTTCGGAGTTATTTTTGATCGAGTGAAGTTTTCAATATTATGTTTCGAGCCACAAATTGTCAAAGTACATTAAGTAAAAAACAATGTGTATTTTTTTTTGGCTTTTTAAGTCACTATTTGTTTGTTTATTATTGATTCAAAGTCATGTAAAATTGGGTCGATAGGGCCTTAAAGGGTTTTACCTTGTTTTGACATATTAATTCTTCGATCGCGGATTCTTGGAAATCTATTGCTATTCTATTGTTGTCGCGGTGTCCTTATGGGGCTTGATGGGATAATAATATAATATCCATAACATCTGTTAATATTTTCATCACAACCTTCGAATAGTTTTTATTATTCGTAGCCTTCGAATTAAATCTTAATTTGACTTCTAGAAATTTGTAAGTCCTATACTCAAAATGACGAGACAAGGCACAGAATTTCATACTAACTTAATTTAAAATGAAGTTTTGCGCCTTGATTCGCTGTTTAGATTTAACAGTGTGGTAAGTCGTAAACAGTGGCGTAACAGTTATAGGGTGGCAGGGCGATTTTTTTATAGAGTACGGTAGGGTCTCATCCGAATAATTTTCTACGGACACCAAATGGTTGCGCCACTGTTTGTAAATAAAATTCCAAAAAATATTAAAACGAATTTATTTCACAATTAATCTATTCACTGAGTCGCGTCTTCGCGTCGTCTGCACTGGGGTGATCGTGAACATCCGCGTGGTCTACTCGGTAGTTGACCGGGGTGCTGTAGCTGTGGGGCTCCGCCTTCACCAGCCGCCCCTGGACCACGTTGGGGGAGCAGCTGACGAGTAGCGGCATCCCGCAGCCCCCCGTATTAGCGTTGGGGAACACTCCGTACGCCAAACCTGAAGGTGCTTCGTAACTCCTGGGCATGCTCTCCATCTGGTCCGAATCGGAGAAGCTCATGGTCTCCTGCTCCTCATCAGCTCGATAGACACGGGGCATGTAGGGGTAGGCGTAGGGTGTAGCGTAGCCATGCCCGTAAGTTGAGTAGGGCACGGACGCGGCCGCAGCGGCGCAGGGAGACACTACAGCATACTGGTTCGACCGTCGTCCTCTCGGGTAGTCTAGGCGCTGGTCCAGCTGGTTGTAGCCCAGGGGCTGGTTGTAGGCTCGGAGCTGGTTGAAGTCCACGGCTTGGTAGTCCAGAGGTTGATTGTAGACCAGGGGCTGACTGTAGGCTCGGAGCTGGTTGTAGTCCAAAGGTTGGTTATAAACCTGTTGGTAGGCTTGAGGTTGGTTGTAGGCCTGTTGATTGTAGTCCAATGGTTGATTGAAGGCCTGCGCTTGATTGTAGTCTAAGGGTTGATTGGCCCGGGGTTGGTTGTAGTCCTGTTTATTCACGTTTTCGACGATAGTGGGTGCTGCCTTCACCAGCGCGAAAAGACACACGCAAAATACAACCTTCATTTTGTCGATATTTCAACAATTTGGCAAACATTTTGTTGTCTCAGTGTTATTTATACATGTTCGAAATAAATTGGGTCATCGCATTCTTAAACATTGTCACCTGAATTTGATTTTGCAAACTGTGATTTTGCATGATGTGATGTTAAATAAGTGTGTTATAATAATTAGTATTTGTAATAATAACAATGTTTTAAGCATTTAACCGACTGTGTGGCTTTAACGGAGTATAATTATTGTTGTCATTTGTTAAGACAAATACGTTTATACAAAGAGAAAGGGGCGTCTAAAAATAAATATGCGTTACATATTAACACACGAAAGCTCCCTATTACCTACCAATTACCCAAATTACCTGGACATTTCTCCACCGACACGCAATCCTTGGTATACTCGTCTCTAACATATCCAGAGGAGCAGTGGCAGCCCAACTTGCACTCCCACTTGGAGGGGCAAGTGAACCTCGTTCTAGCCAGCAGCCTCAAGTTGATGCAAGTCGGCGGGCAAGTCCAGGCACAAAGGGTAAACTCCTCGTTCTTGTACAAACAGCCTTTAGACGATATCTTGAACGCGATAACATTTTCGACGAGAAAAATAATGGAGTACATCGTAAAATGTTCGATTTCAGATTCTATATTTTATTGGTTACCAATTTTACTTTGTAGCTTTTAAACAAGTCGTTGCCTGTAACTTCGTTGAGTCAAATTCGACGGGTAGTAGGACCCGTCCATTTTTTCGGGACAAAAACTACCCTATGTCCTTTCACTGGATTCAAAATATGTATCTACAAACCAAATGTCTTCCAAATGCTTTCAGCTGTTTGAATGTGAAAAAGTAACAGATAACATGCACACTTTTATTATATTAGTAAGAATAAGGATAATCCATAATGATCCTCGTCATAAGTAGAGCACGATGATGATAATAATTATTATTGATCTGCAGTTTGCTCAAAACCCTGCAGCTGCCACAGTAAGTTGAGGATATTTTAAGCTGCTACCCACAGGCAATATCTAAATTCTAAACTCTGTGACCACCTTTTGCCTTCTGAATTTAAGACGTGACCGACGTGAACACGATAACTAACATATTTTTGTAACATACGGACATATTTTACTTATATGGTAATTTGAATTTTGAACAAATCTTGTAACTAATCTACTTCATCGCCTGGCTAAGATATCTGGATACACATAAAATGTGCAGTTTTTTCCGGCCCAAAAGCCTCCATTAATTATGCAAAAAAACGGCAATTTTTTACTGTTACTTATCGTATTCTTCCACTCACGCCTTCAATAATTATTGTGAAGCTGTAAGGTATGAAGATGAACTATTATAGTTACCATATCAAAATTAGAACAAGTTTATTACTTAGATTTCATATACTCTACACGAGTTTCAAGACTAGCATAAAACTTGTAGGTACCTAATAAAAATACTTCTCTTGTAGACCTTAAAACTGAAACTTCATCACCTAGCATCTAGATGCTTTGCTATGTAGGTACCTAGGTGGTAGCTAGTACTTTACCCACCGTAAAGTAGTTACTAAACTTTACGAGGACTTTTTAGGATTTAAGTACAAGTTTTGATACTAGGTATAATTTTTTGAAAAAATAAATTTTTAGGATCAAAAAATTTATTTTCTCAAAACAAATTCCGTCCTCTTCCGTCATCCATCAGGGGGCCTCGCAAAATATCTTATGTATATCTTGCCCACAATATCAAGTCTTGCTCCGCCACTGCTAAGAACCTACATAATATAAATGTAACACAATGACCTGCTTATACTTTTAAGTTTTATCATTTAAAAATGCTAACTCTTATTTAAATATTTCGATGAAGATTTCTAAGAATTTACTAAGACATTATCGTTCTAAACCAAATTAAAACTTTGTATCTTCGTATCGAGACAACGTGATGAAATGCGAGTTATTAAAACAAACGTGTCTTATTTTAAGTATGACTTATCATCATCAAAATCAGAGATCCTGTGATAACATCTATTGAGAACTATAAAAGTAAATTACTTTAGAAAACCATGAGTATTCGTAATCGTTAAACATGGGGAGGATATCCCTATTCCTGACTGTTTCTCTGTCGGTTACTTTGTGTAGCTGTCACGTGGTTTGGAGCGATACCAACCAACTCCAACCCGTCCAAGGTCTGTACATCAAGCCCTCAGCCGACGGAACCACGGGAGACCTCTTTGTCGCAGCGACAGAGAATACGGGAACCAAGTCACAATGGCTAACAGACCAACCCATCAACATTTTACCGGCCGCTTCGCAGTTGCAACCCACTGCGGCTCTACCGGTGACGTTAACCTCGACTTTAGCAAAAACCACTTCTCAGGAGGAGACGGGATCGACGCAGAAACTAGCGCCAGCGAATCCAGTCAGTCCACCCATCAACTACGCCTACGCGCTGCCGTTCCCGTCTTCAGCTGATGGCAATATGCTCGCACCGTGCCCCTACGCGGTCGCCGCCAACGCCGAAGGAGGGACTCCAGCGTGGCCTGAAGGCACTCAGTATTCGACGGCTTTCCAATACTTCTATCCCCAGATGATGGCGGCCATGTCTAGAGCGATGACTACCTTCGCCGGAGCGGAGGCGAAAGACAAAGGAGCGGCAGCTTTATCTGTCCCACCGTACTGGCCTCAGGCGTACTCCTACCCTTACCAATATCTCATGGTTGACCCAAATGCCTGGGCTCAGGCTCAAAAGGAAGCCACAACCCAAAAACAAACTGAAAGTAGTGACGAATCTTCTTGATAAGAAATTGTAAACGATAATTTATAAATATATCACTAATAAAACTTAAATTTTATGTGCCCAACTGTCGATTTTTATTTTTTACATGAACATCGGCATTAATTATTATTTTTTTAGGGAGTGCCTCCGCTGCCGGCGCCGGTTGCTGAAATGGCTGCCGGTGCAGTTTTCCGAACTCCGAAGTTTGCCGAAGTCACGCGATATTTGCTGAATAGGCTGCCGGCGCCTATTCGGCAAACATCGCTTGTCAAATGACAGAATAATGATCAAAAACATCAGTCTTGAGCTAAAGGACTATGAAAAGTGCAAATAATAAGGTCATAAATAGTCATATTGTAAGGATGCATATTTGAATCCTTCGATCGGGGATTCTTGGAAATGCTATTGTATTCTATTGTTGACGCGATCACCGGTGCTCGTATGTGGCTTGAATCTTGATGATGCTGATAAATGTAATCTGCATACATAGTAGCATAATACAATATCTTTGCTTCTTTAAACAACGCTGAAACTCTCTAATATGTACAAGGAATCTGAAGTTCTGTTCAGTACCTTCGGAAGTATACCACGACCCACTGGGTTTATAACTGTAGCTGTGGTGCAAAATCTTACTTTTTTGAAAAAAGGTAGCTAAGGTAAAGCTAAGCTAAGAAAATGCATCACAAAAAACTAAAATATCCACAGCCGAACAAATAGGTACTTATTTAACTAACTTTCACCTTTGGAAGTCGGTAAAGTCAAATATATAAATTGAGATTATAATTATTTCTTTTTAAAATTTGTGTATCGGGACTGGAACCTAGCACTTTAGGCATTATCACCGGCTCCCATTTTGAGTGCCAGCGCCGGCAGCCGTTGTTTTATATCTCGGCTGCCGGCAGTGTACTTACCGCCGGCTCCCATTAATGATATTTTTGGGAGCCGGCGCCGGCAGCGGAGGCACTCCCATTTTTTTATTATTATCTTTGACACAGAATCTTTGAGTTTCCATTCCTTACCTTTATATAAAACATATTAAAAAAACCAAACGTCAATCAACGTCAAAAAAACGACTGTCAGATGTCAACTGTCATGTGACTGTCATTTTATTCCTGGTGATGTTCGGAGTGCGGAGTTGATATTAAAATATGAATTAAAATTAGGTCTGATCCAAAAATAATTTGTAGTAAAACAACAGAAGTGTTAATATAACTTTACAGAAATGGTTTCCAAGAAGAAAAAGAAGGTATGTTAGTGAAATCGCAAAAAAATATACACACGTGTTTTGTCAACAACATAACCAAAAATTTTATAATTCCAGTATTCCTCCGGAGAAGGAGCACAGTTTATGACCCGGAAAGCTGCATTGAAAAAACTTCAACTGTCTCTGAAAGATTTTAGGCGAATTTGTATTTTAAAAGGAATCTATCCTCGTGAACCGAGAAATCGTAAAAGGGCCCAAAAAGGTGCAGGTGGCATCAAGACCTTATATCACACAAAGGACATAAAGTTCCTTCTACACGAGCCAATAATATGGAAACTAAGGGAATTAAAGGTAAAGTTAATCTGCCACTTCCTATGTAAAATCTATACTGAAGTGTATGTAACAACCAGCAGACCTTTTTGTTATCAGTACAAAATTTAGAATGTAATCAATAATTTAAACGTTACGTTTAAGGTGTTCCAACAAAAAATCCGGAAAGCCAGAGCCATGCGAGAATACAAGAAAATGAGGACATATTTAAGAGACTATCCAGACATAAACATTGACCACATTGTGAAGGAGCGGTATCCAACTTATGTAGACGCTTTAAGAGACCTTGATGACTGCCTCACTCTGTGTTTCCTATTCAGCACATTCCCCTCACTCAAGAGGGTTCCAAGAGACCAGTCTTTACTGTGCAGGAGGCTTACTATAGAGTTCATGCATGCTGTGATCGCTGCTAAAGCTCTCAGACGAGTCTTCATTTCTGTCAAGGGCTACTATTACCAAGCTGAAATTGAAGGACAGACTATTACATGGATTGTACCTCACCATTTCTCTTTCCAGGTAAGCTTCAAATTACCCTAAAATATTATATTTGGTCATAAAAGACTATAGATTTAAAATATTTTATGTTACTAGCTATTTTTTATAAATGTACTAGCTGTCCCGGCAAACATTTCTTTGCTATATTATATAAAGTATATTGCCCGTATTGTTTTATTGAATTAGTGACTTAAATAAGTATGTCCCCATGGCAACAACCATCGCTATCCCGTGACCCGCGTCGCATAAACAATGGCATAAACTTTATAGACAAATAATTTGCAATAAAATAAAATTGCGACTATAATTAAAGATCTAAGCTATCCTATCTCTCAAGTTGGAAAAAAGCACACATTTAAAAAAAGAAAACATTAAAATTGGTTTAGTAGTTTAGGAGTCCATCGCGGACAAACATTGTGACAGATTTATATATAATAGATTTAATTTCTTTTCAGCCTCAAAACAAAGACGAAGTAGACTTTAAGATTATGTCCACTTTTGTTGAGTTCTATGTCATGCTTCTGGGATTTGTGAATTTCAAATTATTCAATTCCCTCAATCTTGTCTATCCGCCCAAACTAACAGCTGCATTCAACAGTGAAGAGAAAGATTTGGTAGATGAGAATGCCTATGTCGCTGAGAGAATAGCAGCAATGAACTTATCACTTGCTAAAGTAGCAGGAGCACATGAGCAGGAGGAGCTCCCAGAGATTGAAGTATTTGATACAGACGATAAGGATCCTGAAAAATTAGAGGAAGCCCGACAGGAACAAGAGAAAGTAAAAAAACTCAAGACGCTATTCAAAGGCCTCAAATTCTTCATCAACAGAGAAGTACCGAGGGAGCCCTTAGTTTTTATCATTCGTTGTTTCGGTGGTGAAGTCTCGTGGGACCGCAACCTTTTCGTTGGAGCAACTTTTGATGAGTCAGATGAGTCTATTGCATACCAAATTGTGGATAGACCAAGCATGGATAAGCAGTACCTCTCACGCTACTACGTCCAACCCCAGTGGGTGTTTGACAGTGTTAATGCTAGAACTTTGCTGCCCATCAATCAGTATTTAATGGGTGCTGTTTTACCGCCTCACCTGTCGCCATTTATTGATAAAACTAAGGACCAAGTGTACATACCACCTGAACAGAGGGCACTCAATGATCCGGACTTCAAACCTCTAGGTAATAAAAAAAATCTAACTCTTGCCTTGTTTCACAATGTCAAACAACATTGTTTTACCCTTAAAAAATATTTACACACATGATAAAAGAGATATTTTTGATAGGAACATTTGCACCAAAATAACCACATGAATTTTTATGCAAATATTAATATTTTATTAATTTAATTACAGAGGCTGAATCGTCTGATGAAGAAATAGAGGAAGCCACTGATGAGGAAAAAGAGGAAAATGAAGAAGACGAAGATGGAGAAGCTGCCATCACAAAACAGTACCAACAAGAGGTTGAGCAGGATTCATCTTCCGATGAGGATGATGATGATGTTGATCCAGAAAAGAAAAAACTGGCGAAAGAGAAGGTTTGTCATTTGTCAATCAATATCTGCTGTTAGCCAGCCCCTAGAGTCCTAGACAATCAATTGTATCGTGCAATATCACGCTTCAATTTTATTGGACAGTTTATTTGACAATTAGCTTGAAGGCGCGTGATATTTAATATCAACCCTAGATGGTCAATAAAATTTAAAATTACGCAATATTATGTGTTATTGCACAATTAAATTGCTCCTCTAGGGGCTCGCTAAGGCAAATAGAAGAATTACAATTAGTAGTATACTTTGTTTTTATAGTTCTTGCAATCTACGAGTGCGCGTCGCCCTTAGTTGTGTGAGTGCCCATATCTATGCACGCGTACGCGTTAAATAAAGTAACTATGACTTCAAAAACCAACCTGTTTTTATTTTTCCTAACAATCTTTGCAATGTTAGAAAAAATAAAAAGCTTCTAAAAATAAACAAAAGTTCCTTGGTTACATATTTTAAGTATACAATCTTATTTAAATTTCAGAAAAAATCTATGGCCGTCACAACTGGTGTACCCTACAAAGAACATCCGTACCAGAAAGAAATAGAAGACAAGCAAGCATTCAGACTTCGCGAAAAACTCGTCCAGAAAAAACACAGAAATCTTTACAAGAGTATGAAGGCTGGGCAAGAGAAGAGAAAGAAAGATATTTGGCTACTTAGAAAGAAGAGACGCCTTCACGACGAGAAAGTTAAAGCAGAGAAAAAAGCTGTTAAACGTCAGCAGAAAATGCAAGCTATTGATGCTGCTTCCTCATAGACAATAAAACACTTTACTGCTGAATTGTACTTTATTTCAACTTGTGATCACACCGAGACGCTCAAAACGCGCACGTAATCGCACATTTGTCAGCATCGTACGCGCCAAACGCACCGCGACGAAATCTAAAATACGGAGCGTGCTGGCAGACAAATTTGCGATCACCTTTAGGCCGTGTTCACACTAAACCGACTGTGAGCCGCTGAATGTGAGCGAACGTTACGCAGTTTTCGTTCACACCTAACCGACAATACGCTATTACGCTAGGCGTAGGCGGCACATTCGATACCGTATTAGTCTAAACCACTGCAAAATTGTGCAGGTATCGAGTACACGCTTAAAACCACATTTTTACAAATATATTTATGATAAGGCCCTGCGCGCACGAGCAACTTAGTTGCTCGGCGATTTATTTGTCTCTTGATCAAGTCTAGGAGCTAGTATGAAAGTGCGCGCACGTAGCGACGCGACGCGACGCAACTCTGGGCAACTTTTTTGGTTGCAACGCAAATGTCTCCTTCCCTATTTATTTCTATGCAAGTGCGCGCACAGGCAACAATAGTCGCCGACCGGCCCAGTGTTGCCAGATCAGGGGATTTCCCCCTAGATGTAGGGAGTTTTAGACCAAGATAGGGGCAAAATAGAGGCAAAAATATCGGGTTTTTCCCCTAGATTTTCATGAACGAGGCCAGCGGGGCTAAAATGGTCACATTTAGCAATTCCTCTCAATCAATTATTCAGCAAATGAATTGTCAAAACTGTCAAACTGACAAATGTCAAATCAGTACAAAAATACAGAAATGAATTGCAAGCAGAGTTGCATTTTGCGATTTTAGAAAAATGAATCATATTATGATTCATATCATGATTCTTCAAAGCGACCATTTTAGCCCCGCAGGTCGTAAGATTCTGCACAGTTCATCAAAACTTTCGACACTCATTCCAAAGCTCCGTTTACACCAAACGAGCGTATGCTCATTCTAGTAAAGCTCTTTTGATGTAAACTAACAACGAGCATTCTTTCGTTGTTCTAGTGTGTTCGCCACGTGTTCGGCGGTAAAATAGGTAGAATGCTCTAAGAATCTCGCTCGTTTGGTGTAAACGACGCAAGAGCGCTCGATTAATTGCCTAGAGCGTTCTTTCGTGTTCGAGCGTGCTCGCTCTTCGAGGCGGTCTCTCCAAAGGAATTCTAGTGTTCTTGAAATATTTTACTTTTTGGTGGGTTTTTTAAATTATCGAGTATTCTTCTTTTATTAAATTCGTCACCCACCAACATCTTTTCCTTCTTTTCTTTTTTAATAATTGCGTTATAACAATAAATACAGCACTTGAAATCACAATACCGCTATTACAGTCAGACATAGTGTAGTTGTTACGTAGTTTATAATATACTCTTTGAGTGTAGTCAGTAGTGTGAACCCTACTACTTATCGTTGACGAATGAGTAATGAGCATTCGCTCGTTTGGTCTAAACGGAGCTATATGATTCTCAACTATAGAGCAAAAATTCTTATTCTTGATGTTCTTGTTGATTCGATTAGTGTAAACGATCTAAAGTATGTTATAACGAATTATAGTTTACACTAAACGAATACGAAAGAATGTTCTTGTGCTGTTCTTGCTCTATGTTCTTTTGGTGTAAACCCACCTTTAGAAAACGTAAAAAGGTATGCTCTCAATTTCATAAACACAGTATGAAATTTCCCAAGAGTCAGGCGATCGCTCCATAATGGATGCACCCAATATTCTATTTTGCGACGCTTTCTTCGGTTTTTATTGCGAGTGCAAAAACCACAGCCGTCTCGACCAAATCCATGTTGATGACTGTCTAGAAAAATCGGAAAAAAGTTGCGTTGCTGTCGCTCTCGTGCGCGCACCCCGGCGACGGCGACGGCGACGGCGACATGGCGGCAATTTTTTTCGAAAGAGAAAAATAAATCGCCGTGCAACTAAGTTGCTCGTGCGCGCGGGCTCTTTCAATACCTAATGATTACATTTTATTGCGGGATAAAATGTAATCATCAGGTATTGAAAGCAAACATCGTTCATTTCATAGCAATGAGTATAGAGATTTAGAAAAATCCGGTGTGCCGTTGGGCACCCGGCCGCAAATCTATTGTAACCAGGTGTGAACAGGTACGATACGTTTTTGCATCCATAACGTATATTGATCTTTTATATATCATGGAAGCTTATTTTCCTCTTATTATTATAATATAGGTGTGCCTAATTAAATCTGGCCGCAAATAAGGGGTGCCGGCTGTCAAAGATGGCAAAGTATCGAAAGGTTGAGGGAAAAGGAGCTAGCGCGAAACATTACGGGATAGTGATAGTACATCATGTTAGTGTACTTAAACATCGGTTCAAACAATAGTAATAATCGGCCAAGTGCGAGTCGGACTCGTGCACGAAGGGTTCCGTACTATTTTTGTGAAGTGTAGTGAGCAAAATTAGGCCAAAATTTGTGTTTTTTGTATGGGGGCTGCCCTAATATTTTAATTTTTCTTTAATTTTATTATTAGAAGGTAATTAAATTGCACATATTTTACTTGAAGATTTCGTGAAATTTTAAGGTGCCCATCTGTTGCCATTATCGACATAGAGCGCAAAAGGCCAAAAAATCACGTTTATTGTATTCAAATTCAAATGTCTTTATTCCCAGAATGTTATAGTTATTGAATATAGTAATTAATGTAAATTTGAACATAGGTACTTAAATTTTATTTTGTTTTTAGTATTTGTTATAGCGGCAAAATATTATTATATTATATTACATAATCTGTGAAAATGTCAACTCTCTAGCTATTACCATTATTTAGTTACAGCATTGAGCCTGGAGACATACAGACAGACGGACAGACAACGAAGTCTTATAAGTAATAGGGTCCCGTTTTTGCCCTTTGGATACGGAATCCTAAAAACGACCAAATAAATTAATACTCTATAAGAATTTAAAAGTTTATTAAAGTGTTAAATTGTTTGTTACATAAAGATTAAATATTCATAATATTATGTACTAGCGACCCGTCCCGGCTTCGCACTCGGGTATAAAATATATTATAGTCTATTGTCACTCACTGAAGAAATGATTAAAATCGATTCAGTAGTTTTTAATTACATAATATTATTATTATTCATTACTACCCGCCCGCATTGATCGGTACCGCCACAAAAGCTATGTTCCGCAATTTTAGAATCTGTAATATCTTCAAAAATATATAAATCGTATGCCGTAAAGGGCATTATAGATCTATATTAAATCAATTATGTGTAGCGCCACCTATATTTCCGTTGCCGCAAACTACTGCTGCGAGAAGGCAAGTTCGTCCGCCACCGCGGTACCTTTAAGTTTTATCGCTAGATGGCGACACGAGAGTTTCAAAAGAGAGTGTACGGGGCGTGCGTGAAAAAATGGCGGGTTGACTTGCATCTCCCGTTTTATTTTATTTTAGTTTTAAGTTTTTAACTCATGTGGAAACGTAAATAAACAGTTTCTGAAGTATAAACGCGAGTGTTTTCGAATTGTGGTGCAAGACCCACGTCTCCCCTACAAATGTATATAATAAAGTATTTAATAAGCATTATTGCCGTATTGGTTAAAATTGGTTCGAAAATTAACCATTTAGCCAAATTAAAAGTAAATGACAAAAAAATGTTATTGTGGGATATTTGAGATAGACATAATATACCATCGCGGAGTTTTCTGTAGACCTTTTCATAGTGTACAATACTTAGGCCCAATTTCACCAAAGATTGTTAAAGTTAATGCTCGAATTAGTATCACGATACCTCTTTTGTTTTTCGTATGAATGAAAAAGAAGACATGACATTTTAAGAAGCTTTTAACACTAGCAGACATTGGTGGAATTGGGCCTTGGTACATTATTTTGATAAATCTCGTAGGAAGCCTGCGTTTGCAATGTTAAAGCGGAAAAATTAAATGAAATGAAAAATGAAATTAATTACTAATAATAAGTAATCAAATTAAAGTAAAATTAAAATATAAGGGCGGCTCCCATACAAAAAATTCAAATTTTGGCCTAATTTTGCTCTTTAATAATAAGGAACCCTTCGTGCGCGAGTCCGATTCGCACTTGGCCGATTATTACTATTGTTTGAACCGATGGTTAGGTACACTCACATGATGTACTATCACTATCCTCGTTAGACCCGTAATGTTACGCGCTAGCTCCCTTTCCCTCAACCTTCGATACTTTGCCATCTTTGACAGCCGGCACCGATTATTTGCGGCCAGATTTAATTAGGCACACCTATATTGTAATAATAAGAGGAAAATAAGCTTCCATTTGATATATAAAAGATCAATATACGTTATGGATGCAAAAATGTATCGGAATCGTACCTGTTCACACCTGGTTATGATAGAGTTGCGGCCGGGTGCCTAACGGCACACCAGATTTTTCTAAATCTCTATACTCATTGCTATGAAATGAACGATGTTTGCTTTCAATACCTGATGATTACGCAAACTCAATTTTTCAAAAAAAAATTAAAAATATTTGCGGCCACATTTGGACTGGCACCCCAGTAGAAATGTGTTCTCCTTATCATAAATATTTGTAAAAATGTGGTTTTAAGCGTGTACTCGATACCTGCACAGTTCTGCAGTCGTATCTCGTACAATATATTTTCTCGTTCACACTGGAGCTCACAGTGAGCCTGCTCACATTCGGCGGCGTATAGTCGGTCTGGTCTGAACACGCGCTTATAGCAATACAAAATCGACGTTACGTTCGATATCGCGACACGGCGATGCAAAATATTACAGCAGCGTCGCGTTGTAATGCGTATGACCCTTACTATCAACATTACATCTTTCATTTGCAGTACAAACAGTACCTACACCATGAGTTTAAAGCTATAAGTTTTTGTCGATACTCGATACTGACTACGTAAATTTTTAGTTCCGCGAGTGACCGCTAGAGGCGCTGTAAAATTTGCCATACTAAAAATTTACGTAGTCGGTATCGAGTATCGATACCGACTACGAGCTTTAAACTCATGGTAGAGCTACTGGTACTGTGCCCTTTTACAATCATTAAATACATTAACAAAATATGTCAACAAAATAATAAAAATACATAACAATCATTGAACCAGCATTAATTGATTATTGAAAGTAGAGAACATAATTTTGGACCTCCATTTAAATTTTTTAAACTAAGGCATGACACCATTTTAGCTAAGTTCTGTTTTGTTATGCAACATCAATATTAATTGCTAAAAATGTTATCAGTAGAACTACTAGAACAGCATCATGAATAAGAATCCAGAAAAAGTAATGTATTTTGCAAATAAATTATGTACAGTATAAAAATTGCAATTAATTATTATCTCAGACCCATGTTTCCATGGCAAACTACATAATATTTTTAAACGTGGCAATTGGAAGCTCGATTAATTGGTGCATTTGGTGTTCACCTTTAATTAAAAATGACACAACTATTTTTGGCTGCAATATTAACATTAGAAATACCATCAGAGAATTTGATTCTCAGAGCGCGTTCGTGGCAATGTGTGAAAATAAACTTTATGTAATTTAGCACCTCAAATTGCTTGCACACCGAAACCGGTGTGAGAGTTTATATTTAAATATCAAATTGCTTTAGCGTTTGGGAAAACACGCGACGCGCGCTGTATACGCCCGCGCAGAAAACGCGCACGTCTGAACACGCCTTTAGACAGATGGCGAGCCAAAGTAATTTGGTCGCGATCAGGGCCCCCGTAAGGACTGGCACCTGTGTGCAAAATAAGAATTTTGGCGCCCTCTTAGGCAAATTTTTTGGGTCCTTGGTTTTGGCGCCCCTAAAGACGGCGATTTGGCGCCCCTAGAGGATGGCGCCCGTGTGCATTGCACACATTGCACATATGGTAACGGGGGACCTGGTCGCGATATGTCAATCAATATCAATTTAATTCTCTGTGAGCTAGGCTTGGCATAACCCGACCAATTTACGTAAGTCCACTGGCTATGAATCAATTTCTCTGATAGTACACGGAGGTTTATTCAACGAACTTCCAAAAGACAAATTAACCAGCATCTGAATCACTATCATTATCCGCATCGCTGTCTTCTAGTTCAGGCATGGGAAACCTCAGGACAGCCGCAATACCAGTCAGCTGGTCCAACTCTGAAAAAGCATAATTTTTTCTTAAATATTTTTTTTATTGAAGTCACAGGCATTGTTTGTGTATAATTCGTCTATGCTCTTATTGATATTAGACGTAGATATTAATAATAATACCTCTCAAATCCCACACCGGTTTCGGTGACGGTGGTCATCAATAGTCATCTACACATCGCCGAGTCTCTTCTTGTCTCTTTCAGGCGCAGCGCAGACGACAGACTATCCGTGACGCACTTTTTGTCAGTGGAAATAGAACCTATTACCTATGCAATTATGTGCGGACTTTTTGAGCGTAGTGTGCGTTACTGCATATAATTGCATAGGTTCTATTTCCCACAGACTAAAAAGTGCGTCACGGATAGTCTGTCGTCTGCACTGCACCGTATGAAATTAGTTTTTTTCACACGCGGTTTCGTACCAGCAAGAAATCCCGGAAATATATCGTGCATTTTCCGCAATAAACAGTCTTTGTCATTCCTGTATTTTGCGGGCTCCGGTGCCGCGTACTGCAGTTTTACCATCAAAATAATTTTGAGAAACTTACGTTCGCCAGAAACGTGCATGCTGGAGAATATTCTCACATCTGAGCCGTTCTCTCTCGCTGAATCCACCAAGGTCACATACTCCTTTCTAGTCTGTATGTCTTGACATCTGAAAAAAAAAAGCTACAACCGGTGTTTATGCAACTAGAGTACCCTGTAAACGATCAAATTTGTTTGACAAACTTGTTTGATGAAATTTACGTTTTCATCAAGCAGCAGCGCAGACGAACAAACCTGCATCATACAAGTTTGTCAAACAATTAGCTAGAATCGGTTTGAGATCATGACTCATGAGATCTTGTTTGGCAAATACAGAGGAATGAGCGGAACACGTTCAAACACGTTTGTCAAACGCTACGCCAATCCAAATTTTCTTCAAACAGCTCAAACACGTAGATTGTTTGACAAACGCTTCAAACAATGCTGTACAGTGTACACTATCAAATTGTTTGACAAACACGTAAAGTTTGACAAACAATTTGATCGTTTATGAATTGTTTATGTTCCAACTTCCATTTAAAGTTAATGCTACTCTATTCGCTACTAGATGGCGCTAGCAGTATTCTAAAGTTGCTTCCCATGGTGGTCCCTCATTGAGGGCATAATAATTATGTATGTACATACATAATTACATACATATTGTATTGTTAAGTATAAAACAAAATAACTTTTTATATAAAAAATACACAATTATTTGAGAATTAAATATTTTTATCTTTTTTTAGTCTACATGGCATTTTTGTACAATGGCTATCTCTTTAAATTTACCTGAATAATTTGTCAGATATCATGAGTGTCTCAATAGCCAGAGCCTCATTGGCTCTCTCAACATGTTTCTTCCCGTAAAATGCTTTGGCTGGCTCAAGTTGGAGCATGGTATAGAAGTTCTCTAGCAGTTTCACTTCACTCGCAGCTTTAGTGTCCGAAATCTTTGCCATCACAGATGGCTCCTGTAATACCTCTGCAATATACAAATTGAAAGTTCATAAACATTAACTGGATTTTTAAAGCTACTTAATCCCTCGATTGCGGACACAATAGCCTTTCTATTGTTGTTGCGAGCACTGATGCTTGTACGGGGCTTGATGGATTAAGCTTATGTTTCACAACAATTGCTTAATTTTATGAGACAGATTGTAATAATTAATATTAAAAAAAAAACAAAATCAATACTTTTAATTAATCACTAAATCAAATCTTCTTATGTTTCACAACAATTGCTTAATTTTATGAGACAGATTGTAATAATTAATATTTAAAAAAAAAAACAAAATCAATACTTTTAATTAATTACTAAATCAAATCTTCTTATATAAAATTCTCATGTCACAATGTTAGTCCACGAACTCCTCCGGCTTTACTGATTTTAACCTAACTTTATAAGCATATTCAGTAGGTCTGAGAATCGGCTACTGGGTACTTTATATTGCATTTGTTGAATAAATAATAGTAAATTATTACAACTTGAGACTGAGGGCAGCCATTGTTTGTGTGACGGATAGCGGTAGACGTTGCTATGGTAACATACTTATTTAGTCACATAAAAAAAATAATATGGGCGAAATAGGTACTTTATATTATGGCAAAGCAACGTTTGCTGGGACAGCTAGTAACTTTATAAAATAATTACCTTTTAAGGAATGCTTGAATCCAGAAGAAGCTTTTACCAATAGAAACTTAGATTTGTTATCAATGAGAAGTTTGTTGTCTGTCTTGATAGCCTGCTGCATCATGTATTCAAAGAACTGATCCTTGACAAAACCCGGAGACGCCACAATTACACATTTCACAACACTAAAGTCAATGTGCCTGAGAATCCCCTGCATGACTGCTTCATAAAATTTTGACAAGCCCTGAAAAATAAAAGGTACAGTACCCGGCGATAAATATTGCACATCGACCTTTGGAAAGAGACAGTCGGCTAATTTCGGTTTTGTAGAGCGTTATCTCTTACGCACGAAATACAAAAAGTCCGGTATATATTAGGAGCTGTTAAAACAATTATGGTTTGCTTCTTTTGACAATTTTACTATTCTTTGTATAAAATACACCAAATTTTCTATAAGTTATGGCTTTAGGTTCGGGTAAAATAAAATAAAAAAGGGTGTTCAAATTATGTTTACGTATTTAAAATTCGTTTGGAAAATTACAGCTGTAGCAAATTTAGGGGTGTTAACAACTCTAGATATATATTCTGAACTGGACGCGACTGCACTCTATTGAATTTGAACAACGACTGACATAATGTCAAATATGTGTGTGCTACAAAGATAACGCTCTATGAAACCGAAATTAGCCGAATGTCTCTTTCCAAAGGTCGATGTGCAATATTTATTGCCGGGTACTGTATATTCTTAGATATATATAATTTGTTACCAGAAATTTTAAATGCCCTTTTATTTTTTATTTCATTGAAATTTTTGGTAATAACCTGGCAAAAATCAGTTTGTAACTATATAATACGAATATGTCGCAGCCAACAGTTAAATAGCCGATCAATCAAACAGCTAGCCCTTTGACTGAACAGCGCCATGTAATCACATGGCTATACATCGTTCAGCCGACTTGTTGACTGCAACGTTCAACGCTACAGCTAGACGACGCTTAGCTAACTGGTTAAATGGCAAATTAACTAAGCTGACCATTAGTTTAGTTTTATTATTACACAAGCGCAATGATAATAAGCAGAATAAATTGTATTCTAACTCATTTTGAACACAATTGCAATTAATACCTTCGTGATGCATTTCATAATCCCGTACTTTCTCCTCGAAATTCGAATATTTGTTTAAATTTTAATAACACTTGTAACGTATATTTACGAAAAATACAATCACAAAACACCGGCTAGTTGACGCCATATTGTAAAAAGCAAGCCGTGAGATTGAATGGCGTTGTTCAGTCAAAGGGCTGGCTGTTTGATTGAACAGCTATTTTAACTAGTCAGCTGCGACAAATATAGATAATATTATGGTATATCTGTCGCAGTCTACTGGTTAAAATAGCTGTTTGATCAAACGGCTAGCCCTTGACTGAACAACGCCATTCAATCACGCGGCTATACGTCGTTTAGCCGACTTGTTGACTGCAACATTCAACACTACAGCTAGACGACGCTTAGCTAACTGGTTAAATGGCAAATTAACTAAGCTGACCATTAGTTTAGTGTTATTATTACACTAAACTAATGGTCAGCTTAGTTAAGAATGCATAATAAATTGTATTGTAACTCGTTTTGAACACAATAATTGCAATTAATACCTTGGTGATGCATTTCATAATCCCGTAATTTTTCCTCAAATATTTGTTAAAATTTTGATTCACTCGTATGTGCCCCCATGATTTCTGTCACTTTAATAACAATTGTAGTCGTATATTTACGAAAAATGGCTTAGTACTTAGTAATCACAAAACACCGGCTAGTTGACGCCATATTGTAAACAAAACGCACCTAGCGCCGAGGTGGTGAGTGCTGAATTAATTCAATCAAACGGCGGCGGCTTGAATCAGCTGCAGTGTTGAATGTTTCGAGCGACTGAAATATTCAATTAAAAAACTAGCCGTGAGATTGAATGGCGTTTTTCAGTCAAAGGGCTAGCTGTTTGATTGAACGGCTATTTAAACCAGCTGGCTGTGACATATCCATTACCCATTTTATTCTGTTATTTTTACACACAATTAAAATAGACCAAAGAGTCTACCTTTTCGTGCTGTTGCGTAAAACCTTTCCTTTTCCTTGGTATTGTTATGTCTATTTTAGATCTGACCAGTGTCATGGAGGGTGTGATGAGACAGACATGTGCGAGACCTTCCTGCATTACAACCGCAGCAACATCTGCCGAGGCCGCTGGATCACATGCCATCTCCACTCTTTCTAATGCAACCGAATCCCATAGTAGCTTTTTCAAAACAAACTTCCTATTTAATTCTAGATCTAATGTGTGATATGCACCCATCTGGAAAATATGAATGCACCTTAATTAATCCCTCAATTGTGGAAAAACGCGACATAATAGGTTTCTATTGTTATTGCGGTCGCCGGTGACCGTTTGGGGCTTGAAGCTATAAATGACAATAAGTACCAACATATATATACAATAATTATTATAAAAACATCAGAAGGCAGTAAATTACCTTTACATATTGATTCTCTACTATATTTCGACCTTTTAGTCTTAGCACACATGCTTGGGTATCAAAATCTATGGTCTCCACGGTTATTGTAAGGGTTGTCCTAACCCTACTGCTCGTGGAAGACCCTGTCGAAGATTCAGTTTGTACTTTTCTCACTGTAGAGGCGGTTACTGAGTCACCTTCCGCTATCAGGTTATATGCATGCCACATATCTTCAGACTCCTCCGGGATGAGCGCAATACACCTTGAATGGACCACAATATCATGGAGTAAATATTCGTGTATGACAATATGAATAAAATGGAAAAGAACATAAGCAATAGGTTCTGTTTGTCCCCGTATGGACGAAAACTTACCCTGATCCATCTTTTTCGATATCTTTAAAAACCAGCTTCATTTTCAATGACTTACTCAATAACACTGCATTCTTGTGAATTTTATTGAAGAGGATTTTACTGGAGATGGTTTTCGAATATTTTAACCAAATATTATAAATGTTTGAACATTTATTTTGCGAAAAAAACAATTATTTTCAAAATCCAACTTGACCTTGTACTGAAAATTGTATTGATGACAATTGACATTTTTTTTTTCTTTAATTCGTCCCGGTCGGGACAGGCAAAGGGAGCGTTGCCCATACAGCCATTTCTATGTTTATCATCATCGTTTTCATGTATCGTCAGGTCTAAAGTCTAGTCAAAGTCTAAGTAAAAGTCAATACAGTCAAGGAGTCAAGTCGGTCGATTCAGTAAAGTGGTAGACGCTTTACTGAAACTTTCGATGGAGTTTTGGAGGGAACACAAAATAGCACGTTTCTGGATATTACATCACTTTCCTACACTTGTGCATGAACACGAATATCTAATGGTTAATATTCTACCAATATTACACATTAAAAACCCAGCTAACACAATTTTAGGAAAATATTACAAAAGCACAACATCACTCTTTCACATTCCCGACAAAACTCCGTTCAAACTAAAAACTTTAGAAAACAATAACCCTTCCATTTGCGCACTTTTGTCTTTTACCCAAGTATCGGGGTATGTGTAAATTCAATTACTCTTACATCTAATTTAATACTCAATACTTTCTAAAACTACTAACTAACAAGTAACAAACCATTTACTCTTACATCTAACGCTTGTACCTACTTATTTCTAAAACTACGAACTTTCTAAAACTACGAACTAACAACACCATTTACTCTTACATCTAATACTTGTACCTACTTATTACTACAATTACTCTTACTCTATGCTGAGCTCCCTCTCACTTTGGTTCGGGAGCTCAATGGCCTCCACCATCCCCTATTAGCCATCCCTTTCCACTCAAAAAGAAAGGTTTTCAAATTTTAATTACTCTACTACCCAATAACACCATTTGTTATTACATCTCATTCAACCTTGTACCTTCTACAACTAATAACTAACAACACCATTTACTCTTACATCTAATTCAATACTAAATACTTTTCTAAAACTACTAACTAACAACACCATTTACTCTTACATCTAATTCAATACTAAATACTTTTCTAAAACTACAAACTAACAACACCATTTGTTCTTACATCTAATTCAATTTTGTACCTTCTACAACTACTAACTAACAACACCATTTGTTCTTACATCTAATTCAACCTTATAACTTCTACAACTACTAACTAATAACACCATTTACTCTTACATCTAATACTTGCACCTTTTTATTACTACAATTACTCTTACTCTACGCTGAGCTCAAATAATTCAATACATTAATCCTTTCTAAAACTACGAAGTACGAACTAACAACACCATTTGTTCTTACATCTAATTCAACCTTATACCTTCTACAACTACTAACTAACAACACCATTTACATCTAATAATTGTACCTTTTTATTACTACAATTACTCTTACTCTACGCTGAGCTCAAATAATTCAATACATTAATCCTTTCTAAAACTACGAAGTACGAACTAACAACACCATTTGTTCTTACATCTAATTCAACCTTATACCTTCTACAACTACTAACTAACAACACCATTTACATCTAATAATTGTACCTTTTTATTACTACAATTACTCTTACTCTACGCTGAGCTCCCTCTTACTTTGGTTCGGGAGCTCAATGGCCTCCACCATCCCCTATTAGCCATCCCATTCCACTCAAAAAGAAAGGTTTTCAAATTTTAATTACTCTACTACCCAATAACACCATTTACTCTTACATCTAATTCAATACTAAATACTTTCTAAAACTACAAACTAACAACACCATTTGTTCTTACATCTAATTCAACCTTATACCTTCTACAACTACTAACTAACTATACCATTTACTCTTACATCTAATTCTATACTTAATACTTTCTAAAACTACTAACTAACAACACCATTTGTTCTTACATCTAATTCAACCTTATACCTTCTACAACTACTAACTAACGACACCATTTACTCTTACATCTAATTCAATACATTATACCTACTACAACTACTAACTAACAACACTATTTACTCTTACATCTAGTTCAATACATTATACCTACTACAACTACTAACTAACAACACCATTTGTTCTTACATCAAATTCAACCTTATATCTTCTACAACTACTAACTAACAATACCATTTACTCTTACATCTAATTCAATACTAAATACTTTCTAAAACTACTTACTAACAACACCATTTACTCTTACATCTTATTTAATACTCAATACTTTCTAAAACTACGAAGTAACAACACCATTTATTCTTACACCTAATACTTGTACCTACTTATTACTACAATTACTCTTACTCTATGCTGAGCTCCCTCTCACTTTGGTTCGGGAGCTCAATGGCCTCCACCATCCCCTATTAGCCATCCCTTTCCACTCAAAAAGAAAGGTTTTCAAATTTTAATTACTCTACTACCCAATAACACCATTTACTCTTACATCTAATTCAATACTAAATACTTTCTAAAACTACAAACTAACAACACCATTTACTCTTACATCTAATTCTATACTTAATACTTTCTAAAACTACTAACTAACAACACCATTTGTTCTTACATCTAATTCAACCTTATACTTTCTATAACTACTAACTAACAACACCATTTACTCTTACATCTAATTCAATACTATATACTTTCTAAAACTACAAACTAACAACACCATTTACTCTTGCATCTGATTATATACTTAATTCTTTCTAAAACTACTAAATAACAACACCATTTACTCTTACATCTAATTCTATACTTAATACTTTCTAAAACTATTAACTAACAACACCATTTGTTCTTACATCTAATTCAACCTTATACTTTCTACAACTACTAACTAACAATACCATTTACTCTTACATCTAATTCTATACTTAATACTTTCTAAAACTACTAACTAACAACACCATTTGTTCTTACATCTAATTCAACCTTATATCTTCTACAACTACTAACTAACAACACCATTTACTCTTACATCTAATTCAATACTAAATACTTTCTAAAACTACAAACTAACAACAGCATTTACTCTTACATCTAATTTAATACTCAATACTTTCTAAAACTACGAAATAACAACACCATTTATTCTTACATCTAATACTTGTACCTACTTATTACTACAATTACTCTTACTCTATGCTGAGCTCCCTCTCACTTTGGTTCGGGAGCTCAATGGCCTCCACCATCCCCTATTAGCCATCCCTTTCCACTCAAAAAGAAAGGTTTTCAAATTTTAATTACTCTACTATCCAATAACACCATTTACTCTTACATCTAATTCAATACTTTAATACTTTCTAAAACTATGAACTAACAACACCATTTGTTCTTACCTCTAATTCAACCTAAAACCTTCTACAACTACTAACTAACAACACCATTTATTCTTACATCTAATTCAATACCATATGCCTACTATAACTACTAACTAACAACAACATTTACTCTTACATCTAATTCAAAACTTAATATCTTCTACAACTACTAACTAACAACACCATTTATTCTTACATCTAATTCAATACCTTATACCTACTACAACTACTAACTAACAACACCATTTACTCTTACATCTAATTCAATACATTATACCTACTACAACTACTAACTAACAACACCATTTGTTCTTACATCTAATTCAACCTAATATCTTCTACAACTACTAACTAACAACACCATTTACTCTTACATCTAATACAATACTATATACTTTCTAAAACTACAAACTAACAACACCATTTACTCTAACATCTAATTATATACTTAATTCTTTCTAAAACTACTAAATAACAATACCATTTACCCTTACATCTAATTCTATACTTAATACTTTCTTAAACTTCGAACTAACAACACTATTTATTCTTACATCTAATACTTGTACCTACTTATTACTACAATTACTCTTACTCTATGCTGAGCTCCCTCTCACTTTGGTTCGGGAGCTCAATGGCCTCCACCATCCCCTATTAGCCATCCCATTCCACTCAAAAAGAAAGGTTTTCAAATTTTAATTACTCTACTATCCAATAACACCATTTACTCTTACATCTAATTCTATACTTAATACTTTCTAAAACTACTAAATAACAACACCATTTGTTCTTACATCTAATTCAACCTTATACTTTCTGCAACTACTAACTAACAACACCATTTATTCTTACATCTAATTCAATACCTTATACCTACTACAACTACTAACTAACAACACCATTTACTCTTACATCTAATTCAATACATTATACCTACTACAACTACTAACTAACAACACCATTTGTTCTTACATCTAATTCAACCTAATATCTTCTACAGCTACTAACTAACAACACCATTTACTCTTACATCTAATTCAATACTATATACTTTCTAAAACTACAAACTAACAACACCATTTACTCTTACATCTAATTTTATACTTAATTCTTTCTAAAACTACTAAATAACAACACCATTTACTCTTACATCTAATTCTATACTTAATACTTTCTAAAACTACTAACTAACAACACCATTTGTTCTTACATCTAATTCAACCTTATACCTTCTACAACTACTAACTAACAATACCATTTACTCTTACATCTAATTCTATACTTAACACTTTCTAAAACTACTTACTAACAACACCATTTGTTCTTACATCTAATTCAACCTTATACCTTCTACAACTACTAACTAACAACACCATTTACTCTTACATCTAATTTAATACTCAATACTTTCTAAAACTACGAACTAACAACACCATTTATTCTTACATCTAATACTTGTACCTACTTATTACTACAATTACTCTTACTCTATGCTGAGCTCCCTCTCACTTTGGTTCGGGAGCTCAATGGCCTCCACCATCCCCTATTAGCCATCCCTTTCCACTCAAAAAGAAAGGTTTTCAAATTTTAATTACTCTACTACCCAATAACACCATTTACTCTTACATCTAATTCAATACTATATACTTTCTAAAACTACAAACTAACAACACCATTTACTCTTACATCTAATTCTATACTTAATACTTTCTAAAACTATTAACTAACAACACCATTTGTTCTTACATCTAATTCAACCTTATACTTTCTACAACTACTAACTAACAATACCATTTACTCTTACATCTAATTCTATACTTAATACTTTCTAAAACTACTAACTAACAACACCATTTGTTCTTACATCTAATTCAACCTTATATCTTCTACAACTACTAACTAACAACACCATTTACTCTTACATCTAATTCAATACTAAATACTTTCTAAAACTACAAACTAACAACAGCATTTACTCTTACATCTAATTTAATACTCAATACTTTCTAAAACTATGAACTAACAACACCATTTGTTCTTACCTCTAATTCAACCTAAAACCTTCTACAACTACTAACTAACAACACCATTTATTCTTACATCTAATTCAATACCTTATACCTACTACAACTACTAACTTACAATACCATTTACTCTTACATCTAATTCAATACATTATACCTACTACAACTACTAACTAACAACACCATTTGTTCTTACATCTAATTCAACCTAATATCTTCTACAACTACTAACTAACAACACCATTTACTCTTACATCTAATTCGATACTATATACTTTCTAAAACTACAAACTAACAACACCATTTACTCTTACATCTGATTATATACTTAATTCTTTCTAAAACTACTAATATCAACACCATTTACTCTTACATCTAATTCTATACTCAATACTTTCTAAAACTATTAACTAACAACACCATTTGTTCTTACATCTAATTCAACCTTATACTTTCTACAACTACTAACTAACAATACCATTTACTCTTACATCTAATTCTATACTTAATACTTTCTAAAACTACTAACTAACAACACCATTTGTTCTTACATCTAATTCAACCTTATATCTTCTACAACTACTAACTAACAACACCATTTACTCTTACATCTAATTTAATACTCAATCCTTTCTAAAACTACGAACTAACAACACCATTTATTCTTACATCTAATACTTGTACCTACTTATTACTACAATTACTCTTACTCTATGCTGAGCTCCCTCTCATTTTGGTTCGGGAGCTCAATGGCCTCCACCATCCCCTATTAGCCATCCCTTTCCACTCAAAAAGAAAGGTTTTCAAATTTTAATTACTCTACTATCCAATAACACCATTTACTCTTACATCTAATTCAATACTTTAATACTTTCTAAAACTACAAACTAACAACACCATTTACTCTTACATCTAATTCTGTACTTAATACTTTCTAAAACTACTAACTAACAACACCATTTGTTCTTACATCTAATTCAACCTTATACTTTCTACAACTACTAACTAACAACACCATTTACTCTTACATCTAATTCAATACTATATACTTTCTAAAACTACAAACTAACAACACCATTTACTCTTACATCTAATTATATACTTAATTCTTTCTAAAACTACTAACTAACAACACCATTTACTGTTACATCTAATTCAATACATTATACCTACTACAACTACTAACTAACAACACCATTTACTCTTACATCTAATTCAATACTATATACTTTCTAAAACTACAAACTAACAACACCATTTACTCTTACATCTAATTATATACTTAATTCTTTCTAAAACTACTAAATAACAACACCATTTACCCTTACATCTAATTCTATACTTAATACTTTCTAAAACTACTAACTAACAACACCATTTGTTCTTACATCTAAATCAACCTTATACCTTCTACAACTACTAACTAACAATACCATTTACTCTTACATCTAATTCTATACTTAATACTTTCTAAAACTACTTATTAACAACACCATTTGTTCTTACATCTAATTCAACCTTATACCTTCTACAACTACTAACTAACAACACCATTTACTCTTACATCTAATTTAATACTCAATACTTTCTAAAACTACAAACTAACAACAGCATTTACTCTTACATCTAATTTAATACTCAATACTTTCTAAAACTACGAACTAACAACACCATTTATTCTTACATCTAATACTTGTACCTACTTATTACTACAATTACTCTTACTCTATGCTGAGCTCCCTCTCACTTTGGTTCGGGAGCTCAATGGCCTCCACCATCCCCTATTAGCCATCCCTTTCCACTCAAAAAGAAAGGTTTTCAAATTTTAATTACTCTACTACCCAATAACACCATTTACTCTTACATCTAATTCAATACTATATACTTTCTAAAACCACAAACTAACAACACCATTTACGCTTACATCTAATTATATACTTAATACTTTCTAAAACTACAAACTAACAACACCATTTACTCTTACATCTAATTCTGTACTTAATACTTTCTAAAACTACTAACTAACAACACCATTTGTTCTTACATCTAATTCAACCTTATACTTTCTACAACTACTAACTAACAACACCATTTACTCTTACATCTAATTCAATACTATATACTTTCTAAAACTACAAACTAACAACACCATTTACTCTTACATCTAATTATATACTTAATTCTTTCTAAAACTACTAACTAACAACACCATTTACTCTTACATCTAATTCTATACTTAATACTTTCTAAAACTACTAACTAACAACACCATTTGTTCTTACATCTAATTCAACCTTATACTTTCTACAACTACTAACTAACAATACCATTTACTCTTACATCTAATTCTATACTTAATACTTTCTAAAACTACTAACTAACAACACCATTTGTTCTTACATCTAATTCAACCTTATACTTTCTACAAATACTAACTAACAATACCATTTACTCTTACATCTAATTCTATACTTAATACTTTCTAAAACTACTAACTAACATCACCATTTGTTCTTACATCTAATTCAACCTTATACTTTCTACAACTACTAACTAACAACACCATTTGTTCTTACATCTAATTCAACCTTATACTTTCTACAACTACTAACTAACAATACCATTTACTCTTACATCTAATTCTATACTTAATACTTTCTAAAACTACAAACTAACAACAGCATTTACTCTTACATCTAATTTAATACTCAATACTTTCTAAAACTACGAACTAACAACACCATTTATTCTTACATCTAATACTTGTACCTACTTATTACTACAATTACTCTTACTCTATGCTGAGCTCCCTCTCACTTTGGTTCGGGAGCTCAATGGCCTCCACCATCCCCTATTAGCCATCCCTTTCCACTCAAAAAGAAAGGTTTTCAAATTTTAATTACTCTACTACCCAATAACACCATTTACTCTTACATCTAATTCAATACTATATACTTTCTAAAACCACATACTAACAACACCATTTACGCTTACATCTAATTATATACTTAAAACTTTCTAAAACTACAAACTAACAACACCATTTACTCTTACATCTAATTCTATACTTAATACTTTCTAAAACTACTAACTAACAACACCATTTGTTCTTACATCTAATTCAACCTTATACTTTCTACAACTACTAACTAACAACACCATTTACTCTTACATCTAATTCAATACTATATACTTTCTAAAACTACAAACTAACAACACCATTTACTCTTACATCTGATTATATACTTAATTCTTTCTAAAACTACTAAATAACAACACCATTTACTCTTACATCTAATTCTATACTTAATACTTTCTAAAACTATTAACTAACAACACCATTTGTTCTTACATCTAATTCAACCTTATACTTTCTACAACTACTAACTAACAATACCATTTACTCTTACATCTAATTCTATACTTAATACTTTCTAAAACTACTAACTATCAACACCATTTGTTCTTACATCTAATTCAACCTTATATCTTCTACAACTACTAACTAACAACACCATTTACTCTTACATCTAATTCAATACTAAATACTTTCTAAAACTACAATCTAACAACAGCATTTACTCTTACATCTAATTTAATACTCAATACTTTCTAAAACTACGAACTAACAACACCATTTATTCTTACATCTAATACTTGTACCTACTTATTACTACAATTACTCTTACTCTATGCTGAGCTCCCTCTCACTTTGGTTCGGGAGCTCAATGGCCTCCACCATCCCCTATTAGCCATCCCTTTCCACTCAAAAAGAAAGGTTTTCAAATTTTAATTACTCTACTACCCAATAACACCATTTACTCTTACATCTAATTCAATACTATATACTTTCTAAAACCACATACTAACAACACCATTTACGCTTACATCTAATTATATACTTAAAACTTTCTAAAACTACAAACTAACAACACCATTTACTCTTACATCTAATTCTATACTTAATACTTTCTAAAACTACTAACTAACAACACCATTTGTTCTTACATCTAATTCAACCTTATACTTTCTACAACTACTAACTAACAACACCATTTACTCTTACATCTAATTCAATACTATATACTTTCTAAAACTACAAACTAACAACACCATTTACTCTTACATCTGATTATATACTTAATTCTTTCTAAAACTACTAAATAACAACACCATTTACTCTTACATCTAATTCTATACTTAATACTTTCTAAAACTATTAACTAACAACACCATTTGTTCTTACATCTAATTCAACCTTATACTTTCTACAACTACTAACTAACAATACCATTTACTCTTACATCTTATTCTATACTTAATACTTTCTAAAACTACTAGCTATCAACACCATTTGTTCTTACATCTAATTCAACCTTATATCTTCTACAACTACTAACTAACAACACCATTTACTCTTACATCTAATTCAATACCAAATACTTTCTAAAACTACAAACTAACAACAGCATTTACTCTTACATCTAATTTAATACTCAATACTTTCTAAAACTACGAACTAACAACACCATTTATTCTTACATCTAATACTTGTACCTACTTATTACTACAATTACTCTTACTCTATGCTGAGCTCCCTCTCACTTTGGTTCGGGAGCTCAATGGCCTCCACCATCCCCTATTAGCCATCCCTTTCCACTCAAAAGAAAGGTTTTCAAATTTTAATTACTCTACTACCCAATAACACCATTTACTCTTACATCTAATTCAATACTATATACTTTCTAAAACCACAAACTAACAACACCATTTACGCTTACATCTAATTATATACTTAATACTTTCTAAAACTACAAACTAACAACACCATTTACTCTTACATCTAATTCTATACTTAATACTTTCTAAAACTACTAACTAACAACACCATTTGTTCTTACATCTAATTCAACCTTATACTTTCTACAACTACTAACTAACAACACCATTTACTCTTACATCTAATTCAATACTATATACTTTCTAAAACTACAAACTAACAACACCATTTACTCTTACATCTGATTATATACTTAATTCTTTCTAAAACTACTAAATAACAACACCATTTACATCTAATATATAAATATAAATACATCTAATTCTATACTTAATACTTTCTAAAACTATTAACTAACAACACCATTTGTTCTTACATCTAATTCAACCTTATACTTTCTACAACTACTAACTAACAATACCATTTACTCTTACATCTAATTCTATACTTAATACTTTCTAAAACTACTAACTAATAACACCATTTGTTCTTACATCTAATTCAACCTTATATCTTCTACAACTACTAACTAACAACACCATTTACTCTTACATCTAATTCAATACTAAATACTTTCTAAAACTATAAACTAACAACAGCATTTACTCTTACATCTAATTTAATACTCAATACTTTCTAAAACTACGAACTAACAACACCATTTATTCTTACATCTAATACTTGTACCTACTTATTACTACAATTACTCTTACTCTATGCTGAGCTCCCTCTCACTTTGGTTCGGGAGCTCAATGGCCTCCACCATCCCCTATTAGCCATCCCTTTCCACTCAAAAAGAAAGGTTTTCAAATTTTAATTACTCTACTATCCAATAACACCATTTACTCTTACATCTAATTCAATACTTTTATACTTTCTAAAACTATGAACTAACAACACCATTTGTTCTTACCTCTAATTCAACCTAAAACCTTCTACAACTACTAACTTACAACACCATTTATTCTTACATCTAATTCAATACCTTATACCTTCTACAACTACTAACTTACAATACCATTTACTCTTACATCTAATTCAATACATTATACCTACTACAACTACTAACTAACAACACCATTTGTTCTTACATCTAATTCAACCTAATATCTTCTACAACTACTAACTAACAACACCATTTACTCTTACATCTGATTATATACTTAATTCTTTCTAAAACTACTAAATAACAACACCATTTACTCTTACATCTAATTCTATACTCAATACTTTCTAAAACTATTAACTAACAACACCATTTGTTCTTACATCTAATTCAACCTTATACTTTCTACAACTACTAACTAACAATACCATTTACTCTTACATCTAATTCTATACTTAATACTTTCTAAAACTACTAACTAACAACACCATTTGTTCTTACATCTAATTCAACCTTATATCTTCTACAACTACTAACTAACAACACCATTTACTCTTACATCTAATTTAATACTCAATCCTTTCTAAAACTACGAACTAACAACACCATTTATTCTTACATCTAATACTTGTACCTACTTATTACTACAATTACTCTTACTCTATGCTGAGCTCCCTCTCACTTTGGTTCGGGAGCTCAATGGCCTCCACCATCCCCTATTAGCCATCCCTTTCCACTCAAAAAGAAAGGTTTTCAAATTTTAATTACTCTACTATCCAATAACACCATTTACTCTTACATCCAATTCAATACTTTAATACTTTCTAAAACTATGAACTAACAACACCATTTGTTCTTACCTCTAATTCAACCTAAAACCTTCTACAACTACTAACTAACAACACCATTTATTCTTACATCTAATTCAATACCATATGCCTACTATAACTACTAACTAACAACAACATTTACTCTTACATCTAATTCAAAACTTAATATCTTCTACAACTACTAACTAACAACACCATTTATTCTTACATCTAATTCAATACCTTATACCTACTACAACTACTAACTAACAACACCATTTACTGTTACATCTAATTCAATACATTATACCTACTACAACTACTAACTAACAACACCATTTACTCTTACATCTAATTCAATACTATATACTTTCTAAAACTACAAACTAACAACACCATTTACTCTTACATCTAATAATATACTTAATTCTTTCTAAAACTACTAAATAACAACACCATTTACCGTTACATCTAATTCTATACTTAATACTTTCTAAAACTACTAACTAACAACACCATTTGTTCTTACATCTAATTCAACCTTATACCTTCTACAACTACTAACTAACAATACCATTTACTCTTACATCTAATTCTATACTTAATACTTTCTAAAACTACTTACTAACAACACCATTTGTTCTTACATCTAATTCAACCTTATACCTTCTACAACTACTAACTAACAACACCATTTACTCTTACATCTAATTTAATACTCAATCCTTTCTAAAACTACGAACTAACAACACCATTTATTCTTACATCTAATACTTGTACCTACTTATTACTACAATTACTCTTACTCTATGCTGAGCTCCCTCTCACTTTGGTTCGGGAGCTCAATGGCCTCCACCATCCCCTATTAGCCATCCCTTTCCACTCAAAAAGAAAGGTTTTCAAATTTTAATTACTCTACTACCCAATAACACCATTTACTCTTACATCTAATTCAATACTATATACTTTCTAAAACCACAAACTAACAACACCATTTACGCTTACATCTAATTATATACTTAATACTTTCTAAAACTACAAACTAACAACACCATTTACTCTTACATCTAATTCTGTACTTAATACTTTCTAAAACTACTAACTAACAACACCATTTGTTCTTACATCTAATTCAACCTTATACTTTCTACAACTACTAACTAACAACACCATTTACTCTTACATCTAATTCAATACTATATACTTTCTAAAACTACAAACTAACAACACCATTTACTCTTACATCTAATTATATACTTAATTCTTTCTAAAACTACTAACTAACAACACCATTTACTCTTACATCTAATTCTATACTTAATACTTTCTAAAACTACTAACTAACAACACCATTTGTTCTTACATCTAATTCAACCTTATACTTTCTACAACTACTAACTAACAATACCATTTACTCTTACATCTAATTCTATACTTAATACTTTCTAAAACTACTAACTAAGAACACCATTTGTTCTTACATCTTATTCAACCTTATAGCTTCTACAACTACTAACTAACAACACCATTTACTCTTACATCTAATTCAATACTAAATACTTTCTAAAACTACAATCTAACAACAGCATTTACTCTTACATCTAATTTAATACTCAATACTTTCTAAAACTACGAACTAACAACACCATTTATTCTTACATCTAATACTTGTACCTACTTATTACTACAATTACTCTTACTCTATGCTGAGCTCCCTCTCACTTTGGTTCGGGAGCTCAATGGCCTCCACCATCCCCTATTAGCCATCCCTTTCCACTCAAAAAGAAAGGTTTTCAAATTTTAATTACTCTACTACCCAATAACACCATTTACTCTTACATCTAATTATATACTTAATACTTTCTAAAACTACAAACTAACAACACCATTTACTCTTACATCTAATTCTATACTTAATACTTTCTAAAACTACTAACTAACAACACCATTTGTTCTTACATCTAATTCAACCTTATACTTTCTACAACTACTAACTAACAACACCATTTACTCTTACATCTAATTCAATACTATATACTTTCTAAAACTACTAACTAACAACACCATTTACTCTTACATCTGATTATATACTTAATTCTTTCTAAAACTACTAAATAACAACACCATTTACTCTTACATCTAATTCTATACTTAATACTTTCTAAAACTATTAACTAACAACACCATTTGTTCTTACATCTAATTCAACCTTATATCTTCTACAACTACTAACTAACAACACCATTTACTCTTACATCTAATTCAATACTAAATACTTTCTAAAACTACAAACTAACAACAGCATTTACTCTTACATCTAATTTAATACTCAATACTTTCTAAAACTACGAACTAACAACACCATTTATTCTTACATCTAATACTTGTACCTACTTATTACTACAATTACTCTTACTCTATGCTGAGCTCCCTCTCACTTTGGTTCGGGAGCTCAATGGCCTCCACCATCCCCTATTAGCCATCCCTTTCCACTCAAAAGAAAGGTTTTCAAATTTTAATTACTCTACTACCCAATACCACCATTTACTCTTACATCTAATTCAATACTATATACTTTCTAAAACCACTAACTAACAACACCATTTACGCTTACATCTAATTATATACTTAATACTTTCTAAAACTACAAACTAACAACACCATTTACTCTTACATCTAATTCTATACTTAATACTTTCTAAAACTACTAACTAACAACACCATTTGTTCTTACATCTAATTCAACCTTATACTTTCTACAACTACTAACTAACAACACCATTTACTCTTACATCTAATTCAATACTATATACTTTCTAAAACTACAAGCTAACAACACCATTTACTCTTACATCTGATTATATACTTAATTCTTTCTAAAACTACTAAATAACAACACCATTTACTCTTACATCTAATTCTATACTTAATACTTTCTAAAACTATTAACTAACAACACCATTTGTTCTTACATCTAATTCAACCTTATACTTTCTACAACTACTAACTAACAATACCATTTACTCTTACATCTAATTCTATACTTAATACTTTCTAAAACTACTAACTAACAACACCATTTGTTCTTACATCTAATTCAACCTTATATCTTCTACAACTACTAACTAACAACACCATTTACTCTTACATCTAATTTAATACTCAATCCTTTCTAAAACTACGAACTAACAACACCATTTATTCTTACATCTAATACTTGTACCTACTTATTACTACAATTACTCTTACTCTATGCTGAGCTCCCTCTCACTTTGGTTCGGGAGCTCAATGGCCTCCACCATCCCCTATTAGCCATCCCTTTCCACTCAAAAAGAAAGGTTTTCAAATTTTAATTACTCTACTATCCAATAACACCATTTACTCTTACATCTAATTCAATACTTTAATACTTTCTAAAACTATGAACTAACAACACCATTTGTTCTTACCTCTAATTCAACCTAAAACCTTCTACAACTACTAACTAACAACACCATTTATTCTTACATCTAATTCAATACCATATGCCTACTATAACTACTAACTAACAACAACATTTACTCTTACATCTAATTCAAAACTTAATATCTTCTACAACTACTAACTAACAACACCATTTACTCTTACATCTAATTCAATACTATATACTTTCTAAAACTACTAACTAACAACACCATTTACTGTTACATCTAATTCAATACATTATACCTACTACAACTACTAACTAACAACACCATTTACTCTTACATCTAATTCAATACTATATACTTTCTAAAACTACAAACTAACAACACCATTTACTCTTACATCTAATAATATACTTAATTCTTTCTAAAACTACTAAATAACAACACCATTTACCCTTACATCTAATTCTATACTTAATACTTTCTAAAACTCCTAACTAACAACACCATTTGTTCTTACATCTAATTCAACCTTATACCTTCTACAACTACTAACTAACAATACCATTTACTCTTACATATAATTCTATACTTAATACTTTCTAAAACTACTTACTAACAACACCATTTGTTCTTACATCTAATTCAACCTTACACCTTCTACAACTACTAACTAACAACACCATTTACTCTTACATCTAATTTAATACTCAATACTTTCTTAAACTACGAACTAACAACACCATTTATTCTTACATCTAATACTTGTACCTACTTATTACTACAATTACTCTTACTCTATGCTGAGCTCCCTCTCACTTTGGTTCGGGAGCTCAATGGCCTCCACCATCCCCTATTAGCCATCCCTTTCCACTCAAAAAGAAAGGTTTTCAAATTTTAATTACTCTACTACCCAATAACACCATTTACTCTTACATCTAATTCAATACTATATACTTTCTAAAACCACAAACTAACAACACCATTTACGCTTACATCTAATTATATACTTAATACTTTCTAAAACTACAAACTAACAACACCATTTACTCTTACATCTAATTCTGTACTTAATACTTTCTAAAACTACTAACTAACAACACCATTTGTTCTTACATCTAATTCAACCTTATACTTTCTACAACTACTAACTAACAATACCATTTACTCTTACATCTAATTCTATACTTAATACTTTCTAAAACTACTAACTAACAACACCATTTGTTCTTACATCTAATTCAACCTTATATCTTCTACAACTACTAACTAACAACACCATTTACTCTTACATCTAATTCAATACTAAATACTTTCTAAAACTACAATCTAACAACAGCATTTACTCTTACATCTAATTTAATACTCAATACTTTCTAAAACTACGAACTAACAACACCATTTATTCTTACATCTAATACTTGTACCTACTTATTACTACAATTACTCTTACTCTATGCTGAGCTCCCTCTCACTTTGGTTCGGGAGCTCAATGGCCTCCACCATCCCCTATTAGCCATCCCTTTCCACTCAAAAAGAAAGGTTTTCAAATTTTAATTACTCTACTATCCAATAACACCATTTACTCTTACATCTAATTCAATACTTTTATACTTTCTAAAACTATGAACTAACAACACCATTTGTTCTTACCTCTAATTCAACCTAAAACCTTCTACAACTACTAACTAACAACACCATTTATTCTTACATCTAATTCAATACCTTATACCTTCTACAACTACTAACTTACAATACCATTTACTCTTACATCTAATTCAATACATTATACCTACTACAACTACTAACTAACAACACCATTTGTTCTTACATCTAATTCAACCTAATATCTTCTACAACTACTAACTAACAACACCATTTACTCTTACATCTGATTATATACTTAATTCTTTCTAAAACTACTAAATAACAACACCATTTACTCTTACATCTAATTCAATACTTTTATACTTTCTAAAACTACTAACTAACAACACCATTTGTTCTTACATCTAATTCAACCTTATACTTTCTACAACTACTAACTAACAATACCATTTACTCTTACATCTAATTCTATACTTAATACTTTCTAAAACTACTAACTATCAACACCATTTGTTCTTACATCTAATTCAACCTTATATCTTCTACAACTACTAACTAACAACACCATTTACTCTTACATCTAATTCAATACTAAATACTTTCTAAAACTACAATCTAACAACAGCATTTACTCTTACATCTAATTTAATACTCAATACTTTCTAAAACTACGAACTAACAACACCATTTATTCTTACATCTAATACTTGTACCTACTTATTACTACAATTACTCTTACTCTATGCTGAGCTCCCTCTCACTTTGGTTCGGGAGCTCAATGGCCTCCACCATCCCCTATTAGCCATCCCTTTCCACTCAAAAAGAAAGGTTTTCAAATTTTAATTACTCTACTACCCAATAACACCATTTACTCTTACATCTAATTCAATACTCTTATACTTTCTAAAACTATTAACTAACAACACCATTTGTTCTTACATCTAATTCAACCTAAAACCTTCTACAACTACTAACTAACAACACCATTTATTCTTACATCTAATTCAATACCTTATACCTTCTACAACTACTAACTTACAATACCATTTACTCTTACATCTAATTCAATACATTATACCTACTACAACTACTAACTAACAACACCATTTGTTCTTACATCTAATTCAACCTAATATCTTCTACAACTACTAACTAACAACACCATTTACTCTTACATCTGATTATATACTTAATTCTTTCTAAAACTACTAAATAACAACACCATTTACTCTTACATCTAATTCTATACTCAATACTTTCTAAAACTATTAACTAACAACACCATTTGTTCTTACATCTAATTCAACCTTATACTTTCTACAACTACTAACTAACAATACCATTTACTCTTACATCTAATTCTATACTTAATACTTTCTAAAACTACAAACTAACAACACCATTTGTTCTTACATCTAATTCAACCTTATATCTTCTACAACTACTAACTAACAACACCATTTACTCTTACATCTAATTTAATACTCAATACTTTCTAAAACTACGAACTAACAACACCATTTATTCTTACATCTAATACTTGTACCTACTTATTACTACAATTACTCTTACTCTATGCTGAGCTCCCTCTCACTTTGGTTCGGGAGCTCAATGGCCTCCACCATCCCCTATTAGCCATCCCTTTCCACTCAAAAAGAAAGGTTTTCAAATTTTAATTACTCTACTATCCAATAACACCATTTACTCTTACATCCAATTCAATACTTTAATACTTTCTAAAACTATGAACTAACAACACCATTTGTTCTTACCTCTAATTCAACCTAAAACCTTCTACAACTACTAACTAACAACACCATTTATTCTTACATCTAATTCAATACCATATGCCTACTATAACTACTAACTAACAACACCATTTACTCTTACATCTAATTCAAAACTTAATATCTTCTACAACTACTAACTAACAACACCATTTACTCTTACATCTAATTCAATACCTTATACCTACTACAACTACTAACTAACAACACCATTTACTGTTACATCTAATTCAATACATTATACCTACTACAACTACTAACTAACAACACCATTTACTCTTACATCTAATTCAATACTATATACTTTCTAAAACTACAAACTAACAACACCATTTACTCTTACATCTAATAATATACTTAATTCTTTCTAAAACTACTAAATAACAACACCATTTACCCTTACATCTAATTCTATACTTAATACTTTCTAAAACTACTAACTAACAACACCATTTGTTCTTACATCTAATTCAACCTTATACCTTCTACAACTACTAACTAACAATACCATTTACTCTTACATCTAATTCTATACTTAATACTTTCTAAAACTACTAACTAACAACACCATTTGTTCTTACATCTAATTCAACCTTATACCTTCTACAACTACTAACTAACAACACCATTTACTCTTACATCTAATTTAATACTCAATACTTTCTTAAACTACGAACTAACAACACCATTTATTCTTACATCTAATACTTGTACCTACTTATTACTACAATTACTCTTACTCTATGCTGAGCTCCCTCTCACTTTGGTTCGGGAGCTCAATGGCCTCCACCATCCCCTATTAGCCATCCCTTTCCACTCAAAAAGAAAGGTTTTCAAATTTTAATTACTCTACTACCCAATAACACCATTTACTCTTACATCTAATTCAATACTATATACTTTCTAAAACCACAAACTAACAACACCATTTACGCTTACATCTAATTATATACTTAATACTTTCTAAAACTACAAACTAACAACACCATTTACTCTTACATCTAATTCTATACTTAATACTTTCTAAAACTACTAACTAACAACACCATTTGTTCTTACATCTAATTCAACCTTATACTTTCTACAACTACTAACTAACAACACCATTTACTCTTACATCTAATTCAATACTATATACTTTCTAAAACTACAAACTAACAACACCATTTACTCTTACATCTAATTATATACTTAATACTTTCTAAAACTACTAACTAACAACACCATTTACTCTTACATCTAATTCTATACTTAATACTTTCTAAAACTACTAACTAACAACACCATTTGTTCTTACATCTAATTCAACCTTATACTTTCTACAACTACTAACTAACAACACCATTTACTCTTACATCTAATTCTATACTTAATACTTTCTAAAACTACTAACTAAGAACACCATTTGTTCTTACATCTTATTCAACCTTATAGCTTCTACAACTACTAACTAACAACACCATTTACTCTTACATCTAATTCAATACTAAATACTTTCTAAAACTACAAACTAACAACAGCATTTACTCTTACATCTAATTTAATACTCAATACTTTCTAAAACTACGAACTAACAACACCATTTATTCTTACATCTAATACTTGTACCTACTTATTACTACAATTACTCTTACTCTATGCTGAGCTCCCTCTCACTTTGGTTCGGGAGCTCAATGGCCTCCACCATCCCCTATTAGCCATCCCTTTCCACTCAAAAAGAAAGGTTTTCAATTTTTAATTACTCTACTACCCAACAACACCATTTACTCTTACATCTAATTATATACTTAATACTTTCTAAAACTACAAACTAACAACACCATTTACTCTTACATCTAATTCTATACTTAATACTTTCTAAAACTACTAACTAACAACACCATTTGTTCTTACATCTAATTCAACCTTATACTTTCTACAACTACTAACTAACAACACCATTTACTCTTACATCTAATTCAATACTATATACTTTCTAAAACTACTAACTAACAACACCATTTACTCTTACATCTGATTATATACTTAATTCTTTCTAAAACTACTAAATAACAACACCATTTACTCTTACATCTAATTCTATACTTAATACTTTCTAAAACTATTAACTAACAACACCATTTGTTCTTACATCTAATTCAACCTTATATCTTCTACAACTACTAACTAACAACACCATTTACTCTTACATCTAATTCAATACTAAATACTTTCTAAAACTACAAACTAACAACAGCATTTACTCTTACATCTAATTTAATACTCAATACTTTCTAAAACTACGAACTAACAACACCATTTATTCTTACATCTAATACTTGTACCTACTTATTACTACAATTACTCTTACTCTATGCTGAGCTCCCTCTCACTTTGGTTCGGGAGCTCAATGGCCTCCACCATCCCCTATTAGCCATCCCTTTCCACTCAAAAGAAAGGTTTTCAAATTTTAATTACTCTACTACCCAATACCACCATTTACTCTTACATCTAATTCAATACTATATACTTTCTAAAACCACAAACTAACAACACCATTTACGCTTACATCTAATTATATACTTAATACTTTCTAAAACTACAAACTAACAACACCATTTACTCTTACATCTAATTCTATACTTAATACTTTCTAAAACTACTAACTAACAACACCATTTGTTCTTACATCTAATTCAACCTTATACTTTCTACAACTACTAACTAACAACACCATTTACTCTTACATCTAATTCAATACTATATACTTTCTAAAACTACAATCTAACAACACCATTTACTCTTACATCTGATTATATACTTAATTCTTTCTAAAACTACTAAATAACAACACCATTTACTCTTACATCTAATTCTATACTCAATACTTTCTAAAACTATTAACTAACAACACCATTTGTTCTTACATCTAATTCAACCTTATACTTTCTACAACTACTAACTAACAATACCATTTACTCTTACATCTAATTCTATACTTAATACTTTCTAAAACTACTAACTAACAACACCATTTGTTCTTACATCTAATTCAACCTTATATCTTCTACAACTACTAACTAACAACACCATTTACTCTTACATCTAATTTAATACTCAATCCTTTCTAAAACTACGAACTAACAACACCATTTATTCTTACATCTAATACTTGTACCTACTTATTACTACAATTACTCTTACTCTATGCTGAGCTCCCTCTCACTTTGGTTCGGGAGCTCAATGGCCTCCACCATCCCCTATTAGCCATCCCTTTCCACTCAAAAAGAAAGGTTTTCAAATTTTAATTACTCTACTATCCAATAACACCATTTACTCTTACATCCAATTCAATACTTTAATACTTTTTAAAACTATGAACTAACAACACCATTTGTTCTTACCTCTAATTCAACCTAAAACCTTCTACAACTACTAACTAACAACACCATTTATTCTTACATCTAATTCAATACCATATGCCTACTATAACTACTAACTAACAACAACATTTACTCTTACATCTAATTCAAAACTTAATATCTTCTACAACTACTAACTAACAACACCATTTATTCTTACATCTAATTCAATACCTTATACCTACTACAACTACTAACTAACAACACCATTTACTGTTACATCTAATTCAATACATTATACCTACTACAACTACTAACTAACAACACCATTTACTCTTACATCTAATTCAATACTATATACTTTCTAAAACTACAAACTAACAACACCATTTACTCTTACATCTAATAATATACTTAATTCTTTCTAAAACTACTAAATAACAACACCATTTACCCTTACATCTAATTCTATACTTAATACTTTCTAAAACTCCTAACTAACAACACCATTTGTTCTTACATCTAATTCAACCTTATACCTTCTACAACTACTAACTAACAATACCATTTACTCTTACATCTAATTCTATACTTAATACTTTCTAAAACTACTTACTAACAACACCATTTGTTCTTACATCTAATTCAACCTTACACCTTCTACAACTACTAACTAACAACACCATTTACTCTTACATCTAATTTAATACTCAATACTTTCTTAAACTACGAACTAACAACACCATTTATTCTTACATCTAATACTTGTACCTACTTATTACTACAATTACTCTTACTCTATGCTGAGCTCCCTCTCACTTTGGTTCGGGAGCTCAATGGCCTCCACCATCCCCTATTAGCCATCCCTTTCCACTCAAAAAGAAAGGTTTTCAAATTTTAATTACTCTACTACCCAATAACACCATTTACTCTTACATCTAATTCAATACTATATACTTTCTAAAACCACAAACTAACAACACCATTTACGCTTACATCTAATTATATACTTAATACTTTCTAAAACTACAAACTAACAACACCATTTACTCTTACATCTAATTCTGTACTTAATACTTTCTAAAACTACTAACTAACAACACCATTTGTTCTTACATCTAATTCAACCTTATACTTTCTACAACTACTAACTAACAATACCATTTACTCTTACATCTAATTCTATACTTAATACTTTCTAAAACTACTAACTATCAACACCATTTGTTCTTACATCTAATTCAACCTTATATCTTCTACAACTACTAACTAACAACACCATTTACTCTTACATCTAATTCAATACTAAATACTTTCTAAAACTACAATCTAACAACAGCATTTACTCTTACATCTAATTTAATACTCAATACTTTCTAAAACTACGAACTAACAACACCATTTATTCTTACATCTAATACTTGTACCTACTTATTACTACAATTACTCTTACTCTATGCTGAGCTCCCTCTCACTTTGGTTCGGGAGCTCAATGGCCTCCACCATCCCCTATTAGCCATCCCTTTCCACTCAAAAAGAAAGGTTTTCAAATTTTAATTACTCTACTACCCAATAACACCATTTACTCTTACATCTAATTCAATACTATATACTTTCTAAAACCACATACTAACAACACCATTTACGCTTACATCTAATTATATACTTAAAACTTTCTAAAACTACAAACTAACAACACCATTTACTCTTACATCTAATTCTATACTTAATACTTTCTAAAACTACTAACTAACAACACCATTTGTTCTTACATCTAATTCAACCTTATACTTTCTACAACTACTAACTAACAACACCATTTACTCTTACATCTAATTCAATACTATATACTTTCTAAAACTACAAACTAACAACACCATTTACTCTTACATCTGATTATATACTTAATTCTTTCTAAAACTACTAAATAACAACACCATTTACTCTTACATCTAATTCTATACTTAATACTTTCTAAAACTATTAACTAACAACACCATTTGTTCTTACATCTAATTCAACCTTATACTTTCTACAACTACTAACTAACAATACCATTTACTCTTACATCTTATTCTATACTTAATACTTTCTAAAACTACTAGCTATCAACACCATTTGTTCTTACATCTAATTCAACCTTATATCTTCTACAACTACTAACTAACAACACCATTTACTCTTACATCTAATTCAATACCAAATACTTTCTAAAACTACAAACTAACAACAGCATTTACTCTTACATCTAATTTAATACTCAATACTTTCTAAAACTACGAACTAACAACACCATTTATTCTTACATCTAATACTTGTACCTACTTATTACTACAATTACTCTTACTCTATGCTGAGCTCCCTCTCACTTTGGTTCGGGAGCTCAATGGCCTCCACCATCCCCTATTAGCCATCCCTTTCCACTCAAAAGAAAGGTTTTCAAATTTTAATTACTCTACTACCCAATAACACCATTTACTCTTACATCTAATTCAATACTATATACTTTCTAAAACCACAAACTAACAACACCATTTACGCTTACATCTAATTATATACTTAATACTTTCTAAAACTACAAACTAACAACACCATTTACTCTTACATCTAATTCTATACTTAATACTTTCTAAAACTACTAACTAACAACACCATTTGTTCTTACATCTAATTCAACCTTATACTTTCTACAACTACTAACTAACAACACCATTTACTCTTACATCTAATTCAATACTATATACTTTCTAAAACTACAAACTAACAACACCATTTACTCTTACATCTGATTATATACTTAATTCTTTCTAAAACTACTAAATAACAACACCATTTACATCTAATATATAAATATAAATACATCTAATTCTATACTTAATACTTTCTAAAACTATTAACTAACAACACCATTTGTTCTTACATCTAATTCAACCTTATACTTTCTACAACTACTAACTAACAATACCATTTACTCTTACATCTAATTCTATACTTAATACTTTCTAAAACTACTAACTAATAACACCATTTGTTCTTACATCTAATTCAACCTTATATCTTCTACAACTACTAACTAACAACACCATTTACTCTTACATCTAATTCAATACTAAATACTTTCTAAAACTATAAACTAACAACAGCATTTACTCTTACATCTAATTTAATACTCAATACTTTCTAAAACTACGAACTAACAACACCATTTATTCTTACATCTAATACTTGTACCTACTTATTACTACAATTACTCTTACTCTATGCTGAGCTCCCTCTCACTTTGGTTCGGGAGCTCAATGGCCTCCACCATCCCCTATTAGCCATCCCTTTCCACTCAAAAAGAAAGGTTTTCAAATTTTAATTACTCTACTATCCAATAACACCATTTACTCTTACATCTAATTCAATACTTTTATACTTTCTAAGACTATGAACTAACAACACCATTTGTTCTTACCTCTAATTCAACCTAAAACCTTCTACAACTACTAACTAACAACACCATTTATTCTTACATCTAATTCAATACCTTATACCTTCTACAACTACTAACTAACAACACCATTTACTCTTACATCTAATTCAATACATTATACCTACTACAACTACTAACTAACAACACCATTTGTTCTTACATCTAATTCAACCTAATATCTTCTACAACTACTAACTAACAACACCATTTACTCTTACATCTGATTATATACTTAATTCTTTCTAAAACTACTAAATAACAACACCATTTACTCTTACATCTAATTCTATACTCAATACTTTCTAAAACTATTAACTAACAACACCATTTGTTCTTACATCTAATTCAACCTTATACTTTCTACAACTACTAACTAACAATACCATTTACTCTTACATCTAATTCTATACTTAATACTTTCTAAAACTACTAACTAACAACACCATTTGTTCTTACATCTAATTCAACCTTATATCTTCTACAACTACTAACTAACAACACCATTTACTCTTACATCTAATTCAATACTCAATACTTTCTAAAACTACTAACTAACAACACCATTTATTCTTACATCTAATACTTGTACCTACTTATTACTACAATTACTCTTACTCTATGCTGAGCTCCCTCTCACTTTGGTTCGGGAGCTCAATGGCCTCCACCATCCCCTATTAGCCATCCCTTTCCACTCAAAAAGAAAGGTTTTCAAATTTTAATTACTCTACTATCCAATAACACCATTTACTCTTACATCCAATTCAATACTTTAATACTTTCTAAAACTATGAACTAACAACACCATTTGTTCTTACCTCTAATTCAACCTAAAACCTTCTACAACTACTAACTAACAACACCATTTATTCTTACATCTAATTCAATACCATATGCCTACTATAACTACTAACTAACAACAACATTTACTCTTACATCTAATTCAAAACTTAATATCTTCTACAACTACTAACTAACAACACCATTTATTCTTACATCTAATTCAATACCTTATACCTTCTACAACTACTAACTAACAACACCATTTACTGTTACATCTAATTCAATACATTATACCTACTACAACTACTAACTAACAACACCATTTACTCTTACATCTAATTCAATACTATATACTTTCTAAAACTACAAACTAACAACACCATTTACTCTTACATCTAATAATATACTTAATTCTTTCTAAAACTACTAAATAACAACACCATTTACCCTTACATCTAATTCTATACTTAATACTTTCTAAAACTACTAACTAACAACACCATTTGTTCTTACATCTAATTCAACCTTATACCTTCTACAACTACTAACTAACAATACCATTTACTCTTACATCTAATTCTATACTTAATACTTTCTAAAACTACTTACTAACAACACCATTTGTTCTTACATCTAATTCAACCTTATACCTTCTACAACTACTAACTAACAACACCATTTACTCTTACATCTAATTTAATACTCAATACTTTCTTAAACTACGAACTAACAACACCATTTATTCTTACATCTAATACTTGTACCTACTTATTACTACAATTACTCTTACTCTATGCTGAGCTCCCTCTCACTTTGGTTCGGGAGCTCAATGGCCTCCACCATCCCCTATTAGCCATCCCTTTCCACTCAAAAAGAAAGGTTTTCAAATTTTAATTACTCTACTACCCAATAACACCATTTACTCTTACATCTAATTCAATACTATATACTTTCTAAAACCACAAACTAACAACACCATTTACGCTTACATCTAATTCTATACTTAATACTTTCTAAAACTACAAACTAACAACACCATTTACTCTTACATCTAATTCTATACTTAATACTTTCTAAAACTACTAACTAACAACACCATTTGTTCTTACATCTAATTCAACCTTATACTTTCTACAACTACTAACTAACAACACCATTTACTCTTACATCTAATTCAATACTATATACTTTCTAAAACTACAAACTAACAACACCATTTACTCTTACATCTAATTATATACTTAATACTTTCTAAAACTACTAACTAACAACACCATTTACTCTTACATCTAATTCTATACTTAATACTTTCTAAAACTACTAACTAACAACACCATTTGTTCTTACATCTAATTCAACCTTATACTTTCTACAACTACTAACTAACAACACCATTTACTCTTACATCTAATTCTATACTTAATACTTTCTAAAACTACTAACTAAGAACACCATTTGTTCTTACATCTTATTCAACCTTATAGCTTCTACAACTACTAACTAACAACACCATTTACTCTTACATCTAATTCAATACTAAATACTTTCTAAAACTACAAACTAACAACAGCATTTACTCTTACATCTAATTTAATACTTAATACTTTCTAAAACTACAAACTAACAACACCATTTATTCTTACATCTAATACTTGTACCTACTTATTACTACAATTACTCTTACTCTATGCTGAGCTCCCTCTCACTTTGGTTCGGGAGCTCAATGGCCTCCACCATCCCCTATTAGCCATCCCTTTCCACTCAAAAAGAAAGGTTTTCAAATTTTAATTACTCTACTACCCAATAACACCATTTACTCTTACATCTAATTCTATACTTAATACTTTCTAAAACTACAAACTAACAACACCATTTACTCTTACATCTAATTCTATACTTAATACTTTCTAAAACTACTAACTAACAACACCATTTGTTCTTACATCTAATTCAACCTTATACTTTCTACAACTACTAACTAACAACACCATTTACTCTTACATCTAATTCAATACTATATACTTTCTAAAACTACTAACTAACAACACCATTTACTCTTACATCTGATTATATACTTAATTCTTTCTAAAACTACTAAATAACAACACCATTTACTCTTACATCTAATTCTATACTTAATACTTTCTAAAACTATTAACTAACAACACCATTTGTTCTTACATCTAATTCAACCTTATATCTTCTACAACTACTAACTAACAACACCATTTACTCTTACATCTAATTCAATACTAAATACTTTCTAAAACTACAAACTAACAACAGCATTTACTCTTACATCTAATTTAATACTCAATACTTTCTAAAACTACGAACTAACAACACCATTTATTCTTACATCTAATACTTGTACCTACTTATTACTACAATTACTCTTACTCTATGCTGAGCTCCCTCTCACTTTGGTTCGGGAGCTCAATGGCCTCCACCATCCCCTATTAGCCATCCCTTTCCACTCAAAAGAAAGGTTTTCAAATTTTAATTACTCTACTACCCAATACCACCATTTACTCTTACATCTAATTCAATACTATATACTTTCTAAAACCACAAACTAACAACACCATTTACGCTTACATCTAATTATATACTTAATACTTTCTAAAACTACAAACTAACAACACCATTTACTCTTACATCTAATTCTATACTTAATACTTTCTAAAACTACTAACTAACAACACCATTTGTTCTTACATCTAATTCAACCTTATACTTTCTACAACTACTAACTAACAACACCATTTACTCTTACATCTAATTCAATACTATATACTTTCTAAAACTACAAACTAACAACACCATTTACTCTTACATCTGATTATATACTTAATTCTTTCTAAAACTACTAAATAACAACACCATTTACTCTTACATCTAATTCTATACTTAATACTTTCTAAAACTATTAACTAACAACACCATTTGTTCTTACATCTAATTCAACCTTATACTTTCTACAACTACTAACTAACAATACCATTTACTCTTACATCTAATTCTATACTTAATACTTTCTAAAACTACTAACTAACAACACCATTTGTTCTTACATCTAATTCAACCTTATATCTTCTACAACTACTAACTAACAACACCATTTACTCTTACATCTAATTTAATACTCAATCCTTTCTAAAACTACGAACTAACAACACCATTTATTCTTACATCTAATACTTGTACCTACTTATTACTACAATTACTCTTACTCTATGCTGAGCTCCCTCTCACTTTGGTTCGGGAGCTCAATGGCCTCCACCATCCCCTATTAGCCATCCCTTTCCACTCAAAACGAAAGGTTTTCAAATTTTAATTACTCTACTATCCAATAACACCATTTACTCTTACATCTAATTCAATACTTTAATACTTTCTAAAACTATGAACTAACAACACCATTTGTTCTTACCTCTAATTCAACCTAAAACCTTCTACAACTACTAACTAACAACACCATTTATTCTTACATCTAATTCAATACCATATGCCTACTATAACTACTAACTAACAACAACATTTACTCTTACATCTAATTCAAAACTTAATATCTTCTACAACTACTAACTAACAACACCATTTACTCTTACATCTAATTCAATACCTTATACCTACTACAACTACTAACTAACAACACCATTTACTGTTACATCTAATTCAATACATTATACCTACTACAACTACTAACTAACAACACCATTTACTCTTACATCTAATTCAATACTATATACTTTCTAAAACTACAAACTAACAACACCATTTACTCTTACATCTAATAATATACTTAATTCTTTCTAAAACTACTAAATAACAACACCATTTACCCTTACATCTAATTCTATACTTAATACTTTCTAAAACTCCTAACTAACAACACCATTTGTTCTTACATCTAATTCAACCTTATACCTTCTACAACTACTAACTAACAATACCATTTACTCTTACATATAATTCTATACTTAATACTTTCTAAAACTACTTACTAACAACACCATTTGTTCTTACATCTAATTCAACCTTACACCTTCTACAACTACTAACTAACAACACCATTTACTCTTACATCTAATTTAATACTCAATACTTTCTTAAACTACGAACTAACAACACCATTTATTCTTACATCTAATACTTGTACCTACTTATTACTACAATTACTCTTACTCTATGCTGAGCTCCCTCTCACTTTGGTTCGGGAGCTCAATGGCCTCCACCATCCCCTATTAGCCATCCCTTTCCACTCAAAAAGAAAGGTTTTCAAATTTTAATTACTCTACTACCCAATAACACCATTTACTCTTACATCTAATTCAATACTATATACTTTCTAAAACCACAAACTAACAACACCATTTACGCTTACATCTAATTATATACTTAATACTTTCTAAAACTACAAACTAACAACACCATTTACTCTTACATCTAATTCTGTACTTAATACTTTCTAAAACTACTAACTAACAACACCATTTGTTCTTACATCTAATTCAACCTTATACTTTCTACAACTACTAACTAACAATACCATTTACTCTTACATCTAATTCTATACTTAATACTTTCTAAAACTACTAACTAACAACACCATTTGTTCTTACATCTAATTCAACCTTATATCTTCTACAACTACTAACTAACAACACCATTTACTCTTACATCTAATTCAATACTAAATACTTTCTAAAACTACAAACTAACAACAGCATTTACTCTTACATCTAATTTAATACTCAATACTTTCTAAAACTACGAACTAACAACACCATTTATTCTTACATCTAATACTTGTACCTACTTATTACTACAATTACTCTTACTCTATGCTGAGCTCCCTCTCACTTTGGTTCGGGAGCTCAATGGCCTCCACCATCCCCTATTAGCCATCCCTTTCCACTCAAAAAGAAAGGTTTTCAAATTTTAATTACTCTACTATCCAATAACACCATTTACTCTTACATCTAATTCAATACTTTTATACTTTCTAAAACTATGAACTAACAACACCATTTGTTCTTACCTCTAATTCAACCTAAAACCTTCTACAACTACTAACTAACAACACCATTTATTCTTACATCTAATTCAATACCTTATACCTTCTACAACTACTAACTTACAATACCATTTACTCTTACATCTAATTCAATACATTATACCTACTACAACTACTAACTAACAACACCATTTGTTCTTACATCTAATTCAACCTAATATCTTCTACAACTACTAACTAACAACACCATTTACTCTTACATCTGATTATATACTTAATTCTTTCTAAAACTACTAAATAACAACACCATTTACTCTTACATCTAATTCAATACTTTTATACTTTCTAAAACTACTAACTAACAACACCATTTGTTCTTACATCTAATTCAACCTTATACTTTCTACAACTACTAACTAACAATACCATTTACTCTTACATCTAATTCTATACTTAATACTTTCTAAAACTACTAACTATCAACACCATTTGTTCTTACATCTAATTCAACCTTATATCTTCTACAACTACTAACTAACAACACCATTTACTCTTACATCTAATTCAATACTAAATACTTTCTAAAACTACAATCTAACAACAGCATTTACTCTTACATCTAATTTAATACTCAATACTTTCTAAAACTACGAACTAACAACACCATTTATTCTTACATCTAATACTTGTACCTACTTATTACTACAATTACTCTTACTCTATGCTGAGCTCCCTCTCACTTTGGTTCGGGAGCTCAATGGCCTCCACCATCCCCTATTAGCCATCCCTTTCCACTCAAAAAGAAAGGTTTTCAAATTTTAATTACTCTACTATCCAATAACACCATTTACTCTTACATCTAATTCAATACTTTTATACTTTCTAAAACTATGAACTAACAACACCATTTGTTCTTACCTCTAATTCAACCTAAAACCTTCTACAACTACTAACTAACAACACCATTTATTCTTACATCTAATTCAATACCTTATACCTTCTACAACTACTAACTTACAATACCATTTACTCTTACATCTAATTCAATACATTATACCTACTACAACTACTAACTAACAACACCATTTGTTCTTACATCTAATTCAACCTTATATCTTCTACAACTACTAACTAACAACACCATTTACTCTTACATCTGATTATATACTTAATTCTTTCTAAAACTACTAAATAACAACACCATTTACTCTTACATCTAATTCTATACTTAATACTTTCTAAAACTATTAACTAACAACACCATTTGTTCTTACATCTAATTCAACCTTATACTTTCTACAACTACTAACTAACAATACCATTTACTCTTACATCTAATTCTATACTTAATACTTTCTAAAACTACTAACTAACAACACCATTTGTTCTTACATCTAATTCAACCTTATATCTTCTACAACTACTAACTAACAACACCATTTACTCTTACATCTAATTTAATACTCAATACTTTCTAAAACTACGAACTAACAACACCATTTATTCTTACATCTAATACTTGTACCTACTTATTACTACAATTACTCTTACTCTATGCTGAGCTCCCTCTCACTTTGGTTCGGGAGCTCAATGGCCTCCACCATCCCCTATTAGCCATCCCTTTCCACTCAAAAAGAAAGGTTTTCAAATTTTAATTACTCTACTATCCAATAACACCATTTACTCTTACATCCAATTCAATACTTTAATACTTTCTAAAACTATGAACTAACAACACCATTTGTTCTTACCTCTAATTCAACCTAAAACCTTCTACAACTACTAACTAACAACACCATTTATTCTTACATCTAATTCAATACCATATGCCTACTATAACTACTAACTAACAACAACATTTACTCTTACATCTAATTCAAAACTTAATATCTTCTACAACTACTAACTAACAACACCATTTACTCTTACATCTAATTCAATACCTTATACTTTCTACAACTACTAACTAACAACACCATTTACTGTTACATCTAATTCAATACATTATACCTACTACAACTACTAACTAACAACACCATTTACTCTTACATCTAATTCAATACTATATACTTTCTAAAACTACAAACTAACAACACCATTTACTCTTACATCTAATAATATACTTAATTCTTTCTAAAACTACTAAATAACAACACCATTTACCCTTACATCTAATTCTATACTTAATACTTTCTAAAACTACTAACTAACAACACCATTTGTTCTTACATCTAATTCAACCTTATACCTTCTACAACTACTAACTAACAATACCATTTACTCTTACATCTAATTCTATACTTAATACTTTCTAAAACTACTTACTAACAACACCATTTGTTCTTACATCTAATTCAACCTTATACCTTCTACAACTACTAACTAACAACACCATTTACTCTTACATCTAATTTAATACTCAATACTTTCTTAAACTACGAACTAACAACACCATTTATTCTTACATCTAATACTTGTACCTACTTATTACTACAATTACTCTTACTCTATGCTGAGCTCCCTCTCACTTTGGTTCGGGAGCTCAATGGCCTCCACCATCCCCTATTAGCCATCCCTTTCCACTCAAAAAGAAAGGTTTTCAAATTTTAATTACTCTACTACCCAATAACACCATTTACTCTTACATCTAATTCAATATATATAATATAATATACTTTCTAAAACCACAAACTAACAACACCATTTACGCTTACATCTAATTATATACTTAATACTTTCTAAAACTACAAACTAACAACACCATTTACTCTTACATCTAATTCTGTACTTAATACTTTCTAAAACTACTAACTAACAACACCATTTGTTCTTACATCTAATTCAACCTTATACTTTCTACAACTACTAACTAACAACACCATTTACTCTTACATCTAATTCAATACTATATACTTTCTAAAACTACAAACTAACAACACCATTTACTCTTACATCTAATTATATACTTAATTCTTTCTAAAACTACTAACTAACAACACCATTTACTCTTACATCTAATTCTATACTTAATACTTTCTAAAACTACTAACTAACAACACCATTTGTTCTTACATCTAATTCAACCTTATACTTTCTACAACTACTAACTAACAATACCATTTACTCTTACATCTAATTCTATACTTAATACTTTCTAAAACTACTAACTAAGAACACCATTTGTTCTTACATCTTATTCAACCTTATAGCTTCTACAACTACTAACTAACAACACCATTTACTCTTACATCTAATTCAATACTAAATACTTTCTAAAACTACAAACTAACAACACCATTTACTCTTACATCTAATTTAATACTCAATACTTTCTAAAACTACGAACTAACAACACCATTTATTCTTACATCTAATACTTGTACCTACTTATTACTACAATTACTCTTACTCTATGCTGAGCTCCCTCTCACTTTGGTTCGGGAGCTCAATGGCCTCCACCATCCCCTATTAGCCATCCCTTTCCACTCAAAAAGAAAGGTTTTCAAATTTTAATTACTCTACTACCCAATAACACCATTTACTCTTACATCTAATTCTATACTTAATACTTTCTAAAACTACAAACTAACAACACCATTTACTCTTACATCTAATTATATACTTAATACTTTCTAAAACTACTAACTAACAACACCATTTGTTCTTACATCTAATTCAACCTTATACTTTCTACAACTACTAACTAACAACACCATTTACTCTTACATCTAATTCAATACTATATACTTTCTAAAACTACTAACTAACAACACCATTTACTCTTACATCTAATTATATACTTAATTCTTTCTAAAACTACTAAATAACAACACCATTTACTCTTACATCTAATTCTATACTTAATACTTTCTAAAACTATTAACTAACAACACCATTTGTTCTTACATCTAATTCAACCTTATATCTTCTACAACTACTAACTAACAACACCATTTACTCTTACATCTAATTCAATACTAAATACTTTCTAAAACTACAAACTAACAACAGCATTTACTCTTACATCTAATTTAATACTCAATACTTTCTAAAACTACGAACTAACAACACCATTTATTCTTACATCTAATACTTGTACCTACTTATTACTACAATTACTCTTACTCTATGCTGAGCTCCCTCTCACTTTGGTTCGGGAGCTCAATGGCCTCCACCATCCCCTATTAGCCATCCCTTTCCACTCAAAAGAAAGGTTTTCAAATTTTAATTACTCTACTACCCAATACCACCATTTACTCTTACATCTAATTCAATACTATATACTTTCTAAAACCACAAACTAACAACACCATTTACGCTTACATCTAATTATATACTTAATACTTTCTAAAACTACAAACTAACAACACCATTTACTCTTACATCTAATTCTATACTTAATACTTTCTAAAACTACTAACTAACAACACCATTTGTTCTTACATCTAATTCAACCTTATACTTTCTACAACTACTAACTAACAACACCATTTACTCTTACATCTAATTCAATACTATATACTTTCTAAAACTACAAACTAACAACACCATTTACTCTTACATCTGATTATATACTTAATTCTTTCTAAAACTACTAAATAACAACACCATTTACTCTTACATCTAATTCTATACTCAATACTTTCTAAAACTATTAACTAACAACACCATTTGTTCTTACATCTAATTCAACCTTATACTTTCTACAACTACTAACTAACAATACCATTTACTCTTACATCTAATTCTATACTTAATACTTTCTAAAACTACTAACTAACAACACCATTTGTTCTTACATCTAATTCAACCTTATATCTTCTACAACTACTAACTAACAACACCATTTACTCTTACATCTAATTTAATACTCAATCCTTTCTAAAACTACGAACTAACAACACCATTTATTCTTACATCTAATACTTGTACCTACTTATTACTACAATTACTCTTACTCTATGCTGAGCTCCCTCTCACTTTGGTTCGGGAGCTCAATGGCCTCCACCATCCCCTATTAGCCATCCCTTTCCACTCAAAAAGAAAGGTTTTCAAATTTTAATTACTCTACTATCCAATAACACCATTTACTCTTACATCCAATTCAATACTTTAATACTTTTTAAAACTATGAACTAACAACACCATTTGTTCTTACCTCTAATTCAACCTAAAACCTTCTACAACTACTAACTAACAACACCATTTATTCTTACATCTAATTCAATACCATATGCCTACTATAACTACTAACTAACAACAACATTTACTCTTACATCTAATTCAAAACTTTATATCTTCTACAACTACTAACTAACAACACCATTTATTCTTACATCTAATTCAATACCTTATACCTACTACAACTACTAACTAACAACACCATTTACTGTTACATCTAATTCAATACATTATACCTACTACAACTACTAACTAACAACACCATTTACTCTTACATCTAATTCAATACTATATACTTTCTAAAACTACAAACTAACAACACCATTTACTCTTACATCTAATAATATACTTAATTCTTTCTAAAACTACTAAATAACAACACCATTTACCCTTACATCTAATTCTATACTTAATACTTTCTAAAACTCCTAACTAACAACACCATTTGTTCTTACATCTAATTCAACCTTATACCTTCTACAACTACTAACTAACAATACCATTTACTCTTACATCTAATTCTATACTTAATACTTTCTAAAACTACTTACTAACAACACCATTTGTTCTTACATCTAATTCAACCTTACACCTTCTACAACTACTAACTAACAACACCATTTACTCTTACATCTAATTTAATACTCAATACTTTCTTAAACTACGAACTAACAACACCATTTATTCTTACATCTAATACTTGTACCTACTTATTACTACAATTACTCTTACTCTATGCTGAGCTCCCTCTCACTTTGGTTCGGGAGCTCAATGGCCTCCACCATCCCCTATTAGCCATCCCTTTCCACTCAAAAAGAAAGGTTTTCAAATTTTAATTACTCTACTACCCAATAACACCATTTACTCTTACATCTAATTCAATACTATATACTTTCTAAAACCACAAACTAACAACACCATTTACGCTTACATCTAATTATATACTTAATACTTTCTAAAACTACAAACTAACAACACCATTTACTCTTACATCTAATTCTATACTTAATACTTTCTAAAACTACTAACTAACAACACCATTTGTTCTTACATCTAATTCAACCTTATACTTTCTACAACTACTAACTAACAATACCATTTACTCTTACATCTAATTCTATACTTAATACTTTCTAAAACTACTAACTATCAACACCATTTGTTCTTACATCTAATTCAACCTTATACTTTCTACAACTACTAACTAACAACACCATTTACTCTTACATCTAATTCAATACTAAATACTTTCTAAAACTACAATCTAACAACAGCATTTACTCTTACATCTAATTTAATACTCAATACTTTCTAAAACTACGAACTAACAACACCATTTATTCTTACATCTAATACTTGTACCTACTTATTACTACAATTACTCTTACTCTATGCTGAGCTCCCTCTCACTTTGGTTCGGGAGCTCAATGGCCTCCACCATCCCCTATTAGCCATCCCTTTCCACTCAAAAAGAAAGGTTTTCAAATTTTAATTACTCTACTACCCAATAACACCATTTACTCTTACATCTAATTCAATACTATATACTTTCTAAAACCACATACTAACAACACCATTTACGCTTACATCTAATTATATACTTAAAACTTTCTAAAACTACAAACTAACAACACCATTTACTCTTACATCTAATTCTATACTTAATACTTTCTAAAACTACTAACTAACAACACCATTTGTTCTTACATCTAATTCAACCTTATACTTTCTACAACTACTAACTAACAACACCATTTACTCTTACATCTAATTCAATACTATATACTTTCTAAAACTACAAACTAACAACACCATTTACTCTTACATCTGATTATATACTTAATTCTTTCTAAAACTACTAAATAACAACACCATTTACTCTTACATCTAATTCTATACTTAATACTTTCTAAAACTATTAACTAACAACACCATTTGTTCTTACATCTAATTCAACCTTATACTTTCTACAACTACTAACTAACAATACCATTTACTCTTACATCTTATTCTATACTTAATACTTTCTAAAACTACTAGCTATCAACACCATTTGTTCTTACATCTAATTCAACCTTATATCTTCTACAACTACTAACTAACAACACCATTTACTCTTACATCTAATTCAATACCAAATACTTTCTAAAACTACAAACTAACAACAGCATTTACTCTTACATCTAATTTAATACTCAATACTTTCTAAAACTACGAACTAACAACACCATTTATTCTTACATCTAATACTTGTACCTACTTATTACTACAATTACTCTTACTCTATGCTGAGCTCCCTCTCACTTTGGTTCGGGAGCTCAATGGCCTCCACCATCCCCTATTAGCCATCCCTTTCCACTCAAAAGAAAGGTTTTCAAATTTTAATTACTCTACTACCCAATAACACCATTTACTCTTACATCTAATTCAATACTATATACTTTCTAAAACCACAAACTAACAACACCATTTACGCTTACATCTAATTATATACTTAATACTTTCTAAAACTACTAACTAACAACACCATTTACTCTTACATCTAATTCTATACTTAATACTTTCTAAAACTACTAACTAACAACACCATTTGTTCTTACATCTAATTCAACCTTATACTTTCTACAACTACTAACTAACAACACCATTTACTCTTACATCTAATTCAATACTATATACTTTCTAAAACTACAAACTAACAACACCATTTACTCTTACATCTGATTATATACTTAATTCTTTCTAAAACTACTAAATAACAACACCATTTACATCTAATATATAAATATAAATACATCTAATTCTATACTTAATACTTTCTAAAACTATTAACTAACAACACCATTTGTTCTTACATCTAATTCAACCTTATACTTTCTACAACTACTAACTAACAATACCATTTACTCTTACATCTAATTCTATACTTAATACTTTCTAAAACTACTAACTAACAACACCATTTGTTCTTACATCTAATTCAACCTTATATCTTCTACAACTACTAACTAACAACACCATTTACTCTTACATCTAATTCAATACTAAATACTTTCTAAAACTATAAACTAACAACAGCATTTACTCTTACATCTAATTTAATACTCAATACTTTCTAAAACTACGAACTAACAACACCATTTATTCTTACATCTAATACTTGTACCTACTTATTACTACAATTACTCTTACTCTATGCTGAGCTCCCTCTCACTTTGGTTCGGGAGCTCAATGGCCTCCACCATCCCCTATTAGCCATCCCTTTCCACTCAAAAAGAAAGGTTTTCAAATTTTAATTACTCTACTATCCAATAACACCATTTACTCTTACATCTAATTCAATACTTTTATACTTTCTAAAACTATGAACTAACAACACCATTTGTTCTTACCTCTAATTCAACCTAAAACCTTCTACAACTACTAACTAACAACACCATTTATTCTTACATCTAATTCAATACCTTATACCTTCTACAACTACTAACTAACAATACCATTTACTCTTACATCTAATTCAATACATTATACCTACTACAACTACTAACTAACAACACCATTTGTTCTTACATCTAATTCAACCTAATATCTTCTACAACTACTAACTAACAACACCATTTACTCTTACATCTGATTATATACTTAATTCTTTCTAAAACTACTAAATAACAACACCATTTACTCTTACATCTAATTCTATACTCAATACTTTCTAAAACTATTAACTAACAACACCATTTGTTCTTACATCTAATTCAACCTTATACTTTCTACAACTACTAACTAACAATACCATTTACTCTTACATCTAATTCTATACTTAATACTTTCTAAAACTACTAACTAACAACACCATTTGTTCTTACATCTAATTCAACCTTATATCTTCTACAACTACTAACTAACAACACCATTTACTCTTACATCTAATTTAATACTCAATCCTTTCTAAAACTACGAACTAACAACACCATTTATTCTTACATCTAATACTTGTACCTACTTATTACTACAATTACTCTTACTCTATGCTGAGCTCCCTCTCACTTTGGTTCGGGAGCTCAATGGCCTCCACCATCCCCTATTAGCCATCCCTTTCCACTCAAAAAGAAAGGTTTTCAAATTTTAATTACTCTACTATCCAATAACACCATTTACTCTTACATCCAATTCAATACTTTAATACTTTCTAAAACTATGAACTAACAACACCATTTGTTCTTACCTCTAATTCAACCTAAAACCTTCTACAACTACTAACTAACAACACCATTTATTCTTACATCTAATTCAATACCATATGCCTACTATAACTACTAACTAACAACAACATTTACTCTTACATCTAATTCAAAACTTAATATCTTCTACAACTACTAACTAACAACACCATTTATTCTTACATCTAATTCAATACCTTATACCTACTACAACTACTAACTAACAACACCATTTACTCTTACATCTAATTCAATACATTATACCTACTACAACTACTAACTAACAACACCATTTACTCTTACATCTAATTCAATACTATATACTTTCTAAAACTACAAACTAACAACACCATTTACTCTTACATCTAATAATATACTTAATTCTTTCTAAAACTACTAAATAACAACACCATTTACCCTTACATCTAATTCTATACTTAATACTTTCTAAAACTACTAACTAACAACACCATTTGTTCTTACATCTAATTCAACCTTATACCTTCTACAACTACTAACTAACAATACCATTTACTCTTACATCTAATTCTATACTTAATACTTTCTAAAACTACTTACTAACAACACCATTTGTTCTTACATCTAATTCAACCTTATACCTTCTACAACTACTAACTAACAACACCATTTACTCTTACATCTAATTTAATACTCAATACTTTCTTAAACTACGAACTAACAACACCATTTATTCTTACATCTAATACTTGTACCTACTTATTACTACAATTACTCTTACTCTATGCTGAGCTCCCTCTCACTTTGGTTCGGGAGCTCAATGGCCTCCACCATCCCCTATTAGCCATCCCTTTCCACTCAAAAAGAAAGGTTTTCAAATTTTAATTACTCTACTACCCAATAACACCATTTACTCTTACATCTAATTCAATACTATATACTTTCTAAAACCACAAACTAACAACACCATTTACGCTTACATCTAATTATATACTTAATACTTTCTAAAACTACAAACTAACAACACCATTTACTCTTACATCTAATTCTGTACTTAATACTTTCTAAAACTACTAACTAACAACACCATTTGTTCTTACATCTAATTCAACCTTATACTTTCTACAACTACTAACTAACAACACCATTTACTCTTACATCTAATTCAATACTATATACTTTCTAAAACTACAAACTAACAACACCATTTACTCTTACATCTAATTATATACTTAATTCTTTCTAAATCTACTAACTAACAACACCATTTACTCTTACATCTAATTCTATACTTAATACTTTCTAAAACTACTAACTAACAACACCATTTGTTCTTACATCTAATTCAACCTTATACTTTCTACAACTACTAACTAACAATACCATTTACTCTTACATCTAATTCTATACTTAATACTTTCTAAAACTACTAACTAAGAACACCATTTGTTCTTACATCTTATTCAACCTTATAGCTTCTACAACTACTAACTAACAACACCATTTACTCTTACATCTAATTCAATACTAAATACTTTCTAAAACTACAAACTAACAACAGCATTTACTCTTACATCTAATTTAATACTCAATACTTTCTAAAACTACGAACTAACAACACCATTTATTCTTACATCTAATACTTGTACCTACTTATTACTACAATTACTCTTACTCTATGCTGAGCTCCCTCTCACTTTGGTTCGGGAGCTCAATGGCCTCCACCATCCCCTATTAGCCATCCCTTTCCACTCAAAAAGAAAGGTTTTCAAATTTTAATTACTCTACTACCCAATAACACCATTTACTCTTACATCTATTTCAATACTTAATACTTTCTAAAACTACAAACTAACAACACCATTTACTCTTACATCTAATTCTATACTTAATACTTTCTAAAACTACTAACTAACAACACCATTTGTTCTTACATCTAATTCAACCTTATACTTTCTACAACTACTAACTAACAACACCATTTACTCTTACATCTAATTCAATACTATATACTTTCTAAAACTACTAACTAACAACACCATTTACTCTTACATCTGATTATATACTTAATTCTTTCTAAAACTACTAAATAACAACACCATTTACTCTTACATCTAATTCTATACTTAATACTTTCTAAAACTATTAACTAACAACACCATTTGTTCTTACATCTAATTCAACCTTATATCTTCTACAACTACTAACTAACAACACCATTTACTCTTACATCTAATTCAATACTAAATACTTTCTAAAACTACAAACTAACAACAGCATTTACTCTTACATCTAATTTAATACTCAATACTTTCTAAAACTACGAACTAACAACACCATTTATTCTTACATCTAATACTTGTACCTACTTATTACTACAATTACTCTTACTCTATGCTGAGCTCCCTCTCACTTTGGTTCGGGAGCTCAATGGCCTCCACCATCCCCTATTAGCCATCCCTTTCCACTCAAAAGAAAGGTTTTCAAATTTTAATTACTCTACTACCCAATACCACCATTTACTCTTACATCTAATTCAATACTATATACTTTCTAAAACCACAAACTAACAACACCATTTACGCTTACATCTAATTATATACTTAATACTTTCTAAAACTACAAACTAACAACACCATTTACTCTTACATCTAATTCTATACTTAATACTTTCTAAAACTACTAACTAACAACACCATTTGTTCTTACATCTAATTCAACCTTATACTTTCTACAACTACTAACTAACAACACCATTTACTCTTACATCTAATTCAATACTATATACTTTCTAAAACTACAAGCTAACAACACCATTTACTCTTACATCTGATTATATACTTAATTCTTTCTAAAACTACTAAATAACAACACCATTTACTCTTACATCTAATTCTATACTCAATACTTTCTAAAACTATTAACTAACAACACCATTTGTTCTTACATCTAATTCAACCTTATACTTTCTACAACTACTAACTAACAATACCATTTACTCTTACATCTAATTCTATACTTAATACTTTCTAAAACTACTAACTAACAACACCATTTGTTCTTACATCTAATTCAACCTTATATCTTCTACAACTACTAACTAACAACACCATTTACTCTTACATCTAATTTAATACTCAATCCTTTCTAAAACTACGAACTAACAACACCATTTATTCTTACATCTAATACTTGTACCTACTTATTACTACAATTACTCTTACTCTATGCTGAGCTCCCTCTCACTTTGGTTCGGGAGCTCAATGGCCTCCACCATCCCCTATTAGCCATCCCTTTCCACTCAAAAAGAAAGGTTTTCAAATTTTAATTACTCTACTACCCAATAACACCATTTACTCTTACATCTAATTCAATACTATATACTTTCTAAAACCACAAACTAACAACACCATTTACGCTTACATCTAATTATATACTTAATACTTTCTAAAACTACAAACTAACGACACCATTTACTCTTACATCTAATTCTATACTTAATACTTTCTAAAACTACTAACTAACAACACCATTTGTTCTTACATCTAATTCAACCTTATACTTTCTACAACTACTAACTAACAACACCATTTACTCTTACATCTAATTCTATACTTAATACTTTCTAAAACTACTAACTAACAACACCATTTGTTCTTACATCTAATTCAACCTTATACCTTCTACAACTACTAACTAACAACACCATTTACTCTTACATCTAATTTAATACTCAATACTTTCTAAAACTACGAACTAACAACACCATTTATTCTTACATCTAATACTTGTACCTACTTATTACTACAATTACTCTTACTCTATGCTGAGCTCCCTCTCACTTTGGTTCGGGAGCTCAATGGCCTCCACCATCCCCTATTAGCCATCCCTTTCCACTCAAAAAGAAAGGTTTTCAAATTTTAATTACTCTACTACCCAATAACACCATTTACTCTTACATCTAATTCAATACTATATACTTTCTAAAACCACAAACTAACAACACCATTTACGCTTACATCTCATTATATACTTAATACTTTCTAAAACTACAAACTAACGACACCATTTACTCTTACATCTAATTCTATACTTAATACTTTCTAAAACTACTAACTAACAACACCATTTGTTCTTACATCTAATTCAACCTTATACTTTCTACAACTACTAACTAACAACACCATTTACTCTTACATCTAATTCAATACTAAATAATTTCTAAAACTACAAACTAACAACAGCATTTACTCTTACATCTAATTTAATACTCAATCCTTTCTAAAACTACGAACTAACAACACCATTTATTCTTACATCTAATACTTGTACCTACTTATTACTACAATTACTCTTACTCTATGCTGAGCTCCCTCTCACTTTGGTTCGGGAGCTCAATGGCCTCCACCATCCCCTATTAGCCATCCCTTTCCACTCAAAAAGAAAGGTTTTCAAATTTTAATTACTCTACTATTCAATAACACCATTTACTCTTACATCTAATTCAATACTTTAATACTTTCTAAAACTATGAACTAACAACACCATTTGTTCTTACCTCTAATTCAACCTAAAACCTTCTACAACTACTAACTAACAACACCATTTATTCTTACATCTAATTCAATACCATATGCCTACTATAAATACTAACTAACAACAACATTTACTCTTACATCTAATTCAAAGCTTAATATCTTCTACAACTACTAACTAACAACACCATTTATTCTTACATCTAATTCAATACCTTATACCTACTACAACTACTAACTAACAACACCATTTACTCTTACATCTAATTCAATACATTATACCTACTACAACTACTAACTAACAACACCATTTGTTCTTACATCTAATTCAACCTAATATCTTCTACAACTACTAACTAACAACACCATTTACTCTTACATCTAATTCAATACTATATACTTTCTAAAACTACAAACTAACAACACCATTTACTCTTACATCTAATTATATACTTAATTCTTTCTAAAACTACTAAATAACAACACCATTTACCCTTACATCTAATTCTATACTTAATACTTTCTAAAACTACTAACTAACAACACCATTTGTTCTTACATCTAATTCAACCTTATACCTTCTACAACTACTAACTAACAATACCATTTACTCTTACATCTAATTCTATACTTAATACTTTCTAAAACTACTTACTAACAACACCATTTGTTCTTACATCTAATTCAACCTTATACCTTCTACAACTACTAACTAACAACACCATTTATTCTTACATCTAATACTTGTACCTACTTATTACTACAATTACTCTTACTCTATGCTGAGCTCCCTCTCACTTTGGTTCGGGAGCTCAATGGCCTCCACCATCCCCTATTAGCCATCCCTTTCCTCTCAAAAAGAAAGGTTTTCAAATTTTAATTACTCTACTACACAATAACACCATTTACTCTTACATCTAATTCAATACTATATACTTTCTAAAACCACAAACTAACAACACCATTTACGCTTACATCTAATTATATACTTAATACTTTCTAAAACTACAAACTAACAACACCATTTACTCTTACATCTAATTCTATACTTAATACTTTCTAAAACTACTAACTAACAACACCATTTGTTCTTACATCTAATTCAACCTTATACTTTCTACAACTACTAACTAACAACACCATTTACTCTTACATCTAATTCAATACTATATACTTTCTAAAACCACAAACTAACAACACCATTTACGCTTACATCTAATTATATACTTAATACTTTCTAAAACTACAAACTAACAACACCATTTACTCTTACATCTAATTCTATACTTAATACTTTCTAAAACTACTAACTAACAACACCATTTGTTCTTACATCTAATTCAACCTTATACTTTCTACAACTACTAACTAACAACACCATTTACTCTTACATCTAATTCAATACTATATACTATCTAAAACTACAAACTAACAACACCATTTACTCTTACATCTGATTATATACTTAATTCTTTCTAAAACTACTAGATAACAACACCATTTACTCTTACATCTAATTCTATACTTAATACTTTCTAAAACTATTAACTAACAACACCATTTGTTCTTACATCTAATTCAACCTTATACTTTCTACAACTACTAACTAACAATACCATTTACTCTTACATCTAATTCTATACTTAATAATTTCTAAAACTACTAACTAACAACACCATTTGTTCTTACATCTAATTCAACCTTATATCTTCTACAACTACTAACTAACAACACCATTTACTCTTACATCTAATTCAATACTAAATACTTTCTAAAACTACAAACTAACAACAGCATTTACTCTTACATCTAATTTAATACTCAATACTTTCTAAAACTACGAACTAACAACACCATTTATTCTTACATCTAATACTTGTACCTACTTATTACTACAATTACTCTTACTCTATGCTGAGCTCCCTCTCACTTTGGTTCGGGAGCTCAATGGCCTCCACCATCCCCTATTAGCCATCCCTTTCCACTCAAAAAGAAAGGTTTTCAAATTTTAATTACTCTACTATTCAATAACACCATTTACTCTTACATCTAATTCAATACTTTAATACTTTCTAAAACTATGAACTAACAACACCATTTGTTCTTACCTCTAATTCAACCTAAAACCTTCTACAACTACTAACTAACAACACCATTTATTCTTACATCTAATTCAATACCATATGCCTACTATAACTACTAACTAACAACAACATTTACTCTTACATCTAATTCAAAGCTTAATATCTTCTACAACTACTAACTAACAACACCATTTATTCTTACATCTAATTCAATACCTTATACCTACTACAACTGCTAACTAACAACACCATTTACTCTTACATCTAATTCAATACATTATACCTACTACAACTACTAACTAACAACACCATTTGTTCTTACATCTAATTCAACCTAATATCTTCTACAACTACTAACTAACAACACCATTTACTCTTACATCTAATTCAATACTATATACTTTCTAAAACTACAAACTAACAACACCATTTACTCTTACATCTAATTATATACTTAATTCTTTCTAAAACTACTAAATAACAACACCATTTACTCTTACATCTAATTCTATACTTAATACTTTCTAAAACTACTTACTAACAACACCATTTGTTCTTACATCTAATTCAACCTTATACCTTCTACAACTACTAACTAACAATACCATTTACTCTTACATCTAACTCTATACTTAATACTTTGTAAAACTACTAACTAACAACACCATTTGTTCTTACATCTAATTCAACCTTATACCTTCTACAACTACTAACTAACAATACCATTTACTCTTACATCTAACTCTATACTTAATACTTTCTAAAACTACTAACTAACAACACCATTTGTTCTTACATTGAATTCAACCTTATACCTTCTACAACTACTAACTAACAACACCATTTACTCTTACATCTAATTTAATACTCAATACTTTCTAAAACTACTAACTACCAACACCATTTACTCTTACATCTAATACTTGTACCTACTTATTACTACAATTACTCTTACTCTATGCTGAGCTCCCTCTCACTTTGGTTCGGGAGCTCAAATGGCCTCCACCATCCCCTATTAGCCATCCCTTTCCACTCAAAAAGAAAGGTTTTTAAATTCTAATAACTAATAACTATGATTACAAATAAAATTCTATTTTATTAAAACCAGTTTATTGTCGATTTTCAAAATTATAATTTTAAATTCTCGCTGTAAGTCCGATAAACATAATATTTTTTCCCTTTCCATTTATGATCACGCTTCCCGGCACAAAAGAATACCTGAAAACAAAAAAAAAACATTAGTACTATCCTAAAGAATACCTAATAATAAGGCATTTATAAAAGTAATTCAATAATAATTAAAGTAAAATAATAATCTTATAACACCTGCAACCTACTTTTCATGTTACGTTACTAACATACAATATCATTATTTCTTTTAATTTTTATCAGATTACCTACCTATAATTCTGAAAATACAAATAAAAATCCATTAAAATTTTAACTGTTTTATTTAAAACGTAGTGATTATAATATTCTGTTTGGTTTTATTCAACGTTTCATAAACCCAATAATATTGCACAATATCGTTTCCATGGAGACGCCAAACATACCTGTCAAAAATTGTAAACATTCTCTCTTTCTAATATTATTTACGATTTTTAGCACCCTGAACTGAAATAAAACCTGAAAACAATGAAAAATATATTAGTAATAATACATATAGGTATATATCTACAGAATACTAATTTAGCATTTATATGTAGAATGCCTAAAATATTTTAACTACAGTAAAATAACAATCAAATATTACCTGCAATCATATTTTCTATTATTTAGTTCTTTTTATTTATATCAGATTACAACTGATTCTGAAAATATAAATAAAAAACCATTGATTTGAAACTGTTTTATTCACAAATTAACAAAATAATGTTGCAGCATATTATTGTCATGTTTCAAATATCACATCACATTCTACAGTTCAACGGAACACTAAAATTATATAATTTCGATACACACAATGCTAATTATAACATTTTCTATAACATTTTAATATTTTCTCCACCAAATAAACAATTTTTACTGCATCGACTTTAAAACACACCCGCCCCGCATAATGATACAATACAAACTGGCATTTTGACATGACGTTTGTCAATATATAAACTCGTTTGACGTATTCCTTCGTTCTAATGTTATTTGAAATTCAAATTTTGAATCTGTTGTCGTTGTCATGGAGACGCAAAACTACCTGTCAAATATTGTCTTTCTAATATTATTTACGATTTTTAGTACCCCGAACTGCTAAAATACCTGAAAACAATGAAAAAATATTAGTGTTATTCTACAGAATACTAATTTAGCATATTTTACAGAATGCCTGAAATATACCAACTATCAACTACAGTAAATTAACAATTTACTATTATTACCTGCAGTCATTTAGATATTCTTTAGATCTTTATATATTTATCAGATTATATCTGATTCTGAAAATACAAATAAAAAACCATTGATTTAATTAAAACTGTTTTATTCACAATTTAACAAAATAATGTTGCAGCATATTGGCATCACTTCAAATATCACATCACATTCTACAATTTATCGGAAAATCAATAAAAAGACTTAAATTGTATAATTTCGATACACACAATGCTAATTATAATATTTTCTATAACATTTTAATATTTTCTCCACCAAATAAACAATTTTTACTGCACTGACTTTAAAACACACCCGCCCCGCACAATGACACAATACAAACTGACAATTTTGACATGACGTTTGTCAATATATAAACTCGTTTGACGTATTCCTTTGTTCCAATGTTAATTGAAATTCAAATTTTGAATCTATAGTCGTTGTCATGGAGACGCCAAACATACTTGTCAAATATTGTTTAAAACATTATCTCTTTCTAATATTATTTACGATTTTTAGCACCCCGAACTGAAATAATACCTGAAAACAATGAAAAAATATTAGTATTATTCTACAGAATACTAATTATTTAGCATATTTTAGAGAATGTCTAAAATATACCTATCAACTACAGTACCTAAATTAAAGATCTACTATTACCTGCAGTCATTTAGATATTCTTTAGATCTTTTTATTTTTATCAGATTATATCTGATTCTGAAAATACAAATAAAAAACCATTAATTTAAAACTGTTTTATTCACAATTTAACAAAATAATGTTGCAGCATATTGGCATCACTTGAAATATCACATCACATTCTGCAATTTATCGGAATATCAATAAAAAAGACTTAAATTATATAATTTCGATACACACAATGCTAATTATAATATTTTCTTTAACATTTTAATATTTTCTCCACCAAATAAACAATTTTTACTGCACTGACTTTAAAACACACCCGCCCCGCACAATGACACAATACAAACTGGCAATTTTGACATGACGTTTGTCAATATATAAACTCGTTTGACGTATTCCTTGGATGAAGGCTAGATGCTTGGTTTTAGGACGTATTCCTTTGTTCCAATGTTAATTGAATTTCAAATTTTGAATCTATAGTCGTTGTCATGGAGACGCCAAACATACCTGTCAAATATTGTTTAAAACATTATCTCTTTCTAATATTATTTACGATTTTTAGCACCCCGAACTGAAATAATACCTGAAAACAATGAAAAAATATTAGTATTATTCTACAGAATACTAATTTAGCATATTTTAGAGAATGTCTAAAATATACCTATCAACTACAGTACCTAAATTAAAGATCTACTATAACCTGCAGTCATTTAGATATTCTTTAGATCTATTTATTTTTATCAGATTATATCTGATTCTGAAAATATAAATAAAAAACCATTGATTTAAAACTGTTTTATTCACAATTTAACAAAATAATGTTGCAGTATATAGGCATCACTTCAAATATCACATCACATTTTGTAGTTTATCGGAATATCAATACAAAAATGTAATTTCGATACACACAATGCTAATTATAACATTTTAATATTTTCTCCACCAAATAAACAATTTTTACTGCACTGACTTTAAAACACGCCCGCCCCGCATAATAATACAATACAAACTGGCATTTTGACATAACGTTTGTCAATATATAAACTCGTTTGACGTAATTCCTTCGTTCTGATGTTATTTGAAATTCAAATTTTGAATCTTTTGTCGTTGTCATGGAGACGCCAAACTACCTGTCAAATATTGTAAACATTGTCTCTTTCTAATATTATTTACGATTTTTAGCACCCCAAACTGATATAATAACTGAAAACAACGAATAAATATTAGTATTATTCTACAGAATACTAATTTAGCATATTTTACAGAATGCCTGAAATATACCTATCAACTACAGTAAATTAACAATTTACTATTACCTGCAGTCATTTAGATATTCTTTAGATCTTTTTATATTTATCAGATTATTCTGATAAATATAAAAAGATCTAAAAAGAATATCTAAATGACTGCATCTATTTTCAGAATCAGATTTATATCTGATAAAATGAAATATACCTATCAACTACAGTAAATTAACAATTTACTATTACCTACAGTCATTTAGATATTCTTTAGATCTTTTTATATTTATCAGATTATTCTGATAAATATAAAAAGATCTAAAGAATATCTAAATGACTGCAGGTAATAGTAAATTGTTAATTTACTGTAGTTGATAGGTATATTTCATTTTATCAGATATAAATGTGATTCTGAAAATAGAAATAAAAAACCATTGATTTAAAACTGTTTTATTCACAATTTAACAAAATAATATTGCAGCATATTGGCATCACTTCAAAATATATCACATCACATTCTGCAATTTATCGGAATATCAATAAAAATACTTAAATTATATCATTTCGATACACACAATGCTAATATATAATATTTTCTATAACATTTTAATATTTTCTCCACCAAATAAACAATTTTTACTGCACTGACTTTAAAACACGCCCGCCCCGCTTAATTATACAATACAAACCAAAGAGGATGTAAACTGTATACTACGTAACAAGAGGTCGGACTTAAAAGAAAAAAATTAACATCCGTTATTTTTTTAATTTGAAACTGAAGTTAAAATTTTTAAGTGCAAAACCTTTCGCTCTAAACATACCAAAAATTAAAAAAAAAAAAAAAAGAAATGAGCCCAAATAAATGTTTTATTTCATTAAAAATTATTGTACATAGCTAAATAAATAGGCTAATAAGGTAAATTAAACAATAAAACAGATTTAATCCACAAGCTTTTGTTGATTTCTATTATTCAGTATTATAATATTACATTACAGTTTCATAAGTTTTATTTATATAAATATAATAGAATAGCTGTCTATGCAACTCTACTAACTACTTGATTGGCTTATACAGTAAACTCTATATAGGGAGGGGATTAAAGCTGCGCATCCACCAGGTCGGAATCAGGACGTACGCGACGGTGCGGATGGCGCGTCGTGTCGTCATAATATATTTGTCAGGCGCAGAATGACGTTCCAGTACTTCTAGTGCAGTTCACAGTAATCATACCATACATACAAAGCAACAAATCCGTCCGCTACGTACCTACGCTTTGATTCTCCCTCTTCCTCATTCCGATTCTCTACGATCCAGTAGACGCGCGCCTTTATACGTACACACTTAAGTATCATTACTTTGTTCTGTTACACCCTGTATACGACAGCTGAAATCTATCACGCGGGTTCAGGCCAGCTGCATACAACCTCACTTGATCAGAGGATTTTTCCTTGGTTACCGTACCACTCATATCTCCTTAACAGCTATTGCTTGCAGACTAGAATGTAGCAAACTAGTATAGGGACCTAAAAATCTGAAATTAATGAAACATTTTTCATTTACTACATTTCCATACAGTTCGCATAAATTATTAAAGTATAACCTCATGTATTATTACAATAAAACAATATACACATTTCAACATTTTCCAAATTAACTGCATACTGATATACATTATAATATTTTCTATGAAATAATAATATATCTTTTTCATATTATATAGTTTAAGTTGTAAATTAATGTACAAATTGCATAATGCAAATAATACTACGACATGTAACTTTGTATTAAAAAATGGTATGACATAGTTATGTTTTGCTTCAATTTATCAATTTACGGTTACATTTACATTTTACAATGGCTTACCTTTCGTTTTTCAATAATTAATCCACATAATTTACAATTTTTGTATGAGTTGCTACAAATAATTTTCACAAAATGAAAATCGAACTTTGAGTTTTCAACTCCTTCTTCGTCTTTTTTCTCATGTAGTTTATATTCTTTATGGTCTTTTTTATCAGCCAATCACAGTCGACCTTGCACAGATCAAGCACAGATTATGTTATTGGGTCCAGTTGCTGTTTAAATTTGGAACCCAATTTTTTTTGTTTGGAACTTGCATCCACCTGATACAAACTGGCATTTTGACATGACGTTTGTCAATATATAAACTCGTTTGACGTATTCCTTCGTTCTAATGTTATTTGAAATTCAAATTTTGAATCTGTTGTCGTTGTCATGGAGACGCCAAACTACCTGTCAAATATTGTCTCTTTCTAATATTATTTACAATTTTTAGTACCTACCCCGAACTTTCCGTTCTTAAAACAACGCCGAAACTCCCAAACTTGTATCTTTAAAAAGTCAGGAGTTATGTATATAATGTAAAAGCTATAATAATTATTGTAAAGTTTCATTAAAATCCGTTCAGTAGTTTTTGAGTAAAAGAGTAACAAAAGTAACAAACATCCATACATCCATACAAACTTTCGCCTTTTTCATCATATTAATAAATATCCCAACTAGCAAATTTCTCTCAACCTACGTACGTTATAACAGTACTGCACTTATAGATTACTTATAGTAGTTTTGACATATGCTGTTTGCACTATTAAGTTTTGAAAAATGTATTTTATGCTCAAGTCAGTTTATTCTTACAATTACACTTATAAGTCTTTATGAGTATGAAAATTCTAACCCTTATTAGTAAACATACTGAAGTACAGTTACTTACTCCTATTGTAAGCACTTGTAGTAGCTTATAAGATGACAGTTATATATGTCGAAAAAGAGTTACTAGACTTAAGAGTACTTACTCTAGTTATTTGCACTTGTAAGCTATTATAAGAAAACATGTTTTGGCCTTTATAAGTTCCATCAGCTGTATTGGTAAGAGCATTATGCGAGAGTATTATTAGTACAATTTATCTTTAATCGTCTCCACCAAAACTCTTATAAGGTTATTTAATCTTCAATTGTGCTTGCTAGATCCACTTTTCAAATCAGGAGTTCTCATCTGATAAGTAGATTTAGCAAGCACAATATCGTTCCAAGTGAATAGGGTTCTGTACAAAATTATAATATAAGTGACAATTGTGAAAGAACTATAAACAATATTTATATTTACTTATATACCTATATTTAATTACTTACTAGCGACCCGCCCCGGCGTCGCACGGGTATTAAATATATAGCCACTGAACAAATTATTAAAATCGATAGCCTATGAGATAGATATCTTTTAAATGGTCTACTTCTTATCTGTGCCAAATAACATAAAAATAGCTCCAGTAGTTCGCGAGATAAGCCCTTTCATATAATTTCCTCTGTTTTTTTCAACATTCTCCTATTAGTCTTAGCGTGGTAAAATATTATAGCCTATAGTCTTTCTCAATAAATGGGCTATCTAACACTGAAATTTTCAAATCGGACCAGTACTTCTGAGATTAGTGCGTTCAAATTAGCCCTTTCAAATAATTTTCCCCTTTTTTTTCACGTTTTCCTCTATTTCTTCGCTCCTATTAGTCTTAGCGTGATAAAATATAGCTTATAGCCTTCCTACATAAATGGGCTATCTAACACTAAAAGTATCATCAAAATCCGTTGCGTAGTTTTAAAGATTAAAGGTAACAAATGGACATGAGGGAAAAAAAGCGACTTTGTTTTATAATAGGTATAGATATTTTATTACTTGATTTGAATATTTTTATTACAATACAGAGACATGGGTTGTTTGGTAGATATTTACTGCAGAACCCTAATCAATCGCTAATTCGCAACATGGCGGGAGACAGTTTTGTAAGACCAGTGAGTAAGTCCCTATAGAACTAGTTTTCTGATAATATACTCATAACACTCTTCAAAATTATAGTAGAAACAATATGGCTGATAATGCAATTGATTCTGAATAATTGAATAAATATTTATTGTAAATATTTCGAATTAGCGAGGCGCATTAAAAATTTGGGCTATACCCTAATATACTTTACACAATAAATTCCCGTTCCCCTACGAACACACTTAATGTAAAGCAACTATCGGCAGTATAAAAGAAACCAAAAATATTATTAATTAATAATACATGTAACCTTTGAAATGTATCTAAATTTTAATCTCGTTCCACTTGACAAGTGCAAAATATTCTCATTTAGTTTTATCACTCGCTTGCCTAAGTTTGTTATAGTCCGATTCAGTTTTATAACACACTAGTTTTTGGTTATACAAGGTCATTACAAGTGTAAATCGGATTGACCAAGTATTCTATTAGCATGGTATAAGAGCAAATAGTCTAATAAAAAGGGCCCTTTTGCGGTCTGGGAGATATATATATATATAGTGTATTATAAGTGTAAAAAATTAATTGTCTTGAGAAAAACAATTAATGACGAGTACGTACTCGTCATTTTGAATGAAATTCTAAAATTGTTATACGAATTACGACGTCCTCACTCGACTGCGGTCATGCACCGACTGTCGTAACTCGTATCGGCCACATGTAGAGGCGTACCGCCATCGCTGGGCCATCATCCTTTGATGTGCGGCCGAAAAACCGACACCGCCGCCATTCCATGGCCATCGCTGGCGCCATCGGCCATCCTACGCCACTGCGTTCTCCCCACGCTGGCCCATCTTGTAGAGGCGCTATAACAGAAAATAGACAAAATACTAATTATTGTCTTGTTTAGTACCTACTTAACTAAATTTTGACTTGCTACCAAATTTTGTGTTTACGTCTTAAGGTTTACATGCAATTAATAACTTAAAATTAAGTTGAAATTTAGTTAACTACTTACTTATTAAAGGCCTTTAAGGCCTATTATAGTACGGGAGCCCTAGAACAAATATATTTTTTATTACTATTATGCAAATTTTTTGTGAGTAGCTTCATTTTGATAAGACAAACAACATTTTTATTTGCGAAAAATCTCGAAAGTGGTACCTAACAGAGATAGCAAGGATTTTATACTTTGAATTAATGGTCCTAAAATATGGACTATTTTATTTGTAGGATAATGTTGCTCTATTATATGACTATTAGGGCCTGTTTCACCGCTTCCTGATAAGGCTATCTACCACTTAACTTGACACATAGAGTATGGAGAATCTGTCAAATAAGCCTATCGGGCACCTTATCAGGAAGCGGTGAAACAGGCCCTTAATCTATCAATAGGTATACAAAATATCTGCTCGTTAGGGTTCCGTCTTCTTCTTCTTCAAAAATCATTAATCTTAGGGGTCCGTTATAGGGTTCTGTAATCAACAAAACTTAGTTCATGGTTGACTAATTAAGGTAATCAAAAAAAATTTGTTCTAGGGCTCCCGTACTAAAATTCCGATTTTTTTTTAAATTTCTGATTTAAAGTTAAGGAGTAAGGACTATCTTAACGAGGACGTCGGGTTGACAAAAAATAGTAACACAATCTAACAAAACAATGAATTTTATTCGTTATGTAATGTAATGGTAACATTTGTCATCACAGCACGTTGCAAAAATATTATAAACTAAGCACTTAATAATTAATAATAATATCGTGCCATAGGTAGGGTCGAGGTGTCTCTTATAAACGTTTTACATAAATCTCCTTAAATTATACCTAAATAGAAAATTTAAAGAAGTGTATATCAACAAGACAACATGAGCATTTTTTACACTTAATTAATTTAATACGATATTGAAATTTTGAAATCAGTGATTAACCAATTTTTACAACATTATTTATTTAAGTAAGTACACAAGAACGTAAATTCGTTACCTTCTTGAAATTAGCAATTACGTCTATATATTTAATTATTTGTAATAATATCACGAATCATGATTGCCTAAACGCTAATCTTTAAAATGAAATACAATTCTATGAGTTTTAGAAAAATAGCACCATATCTAGTATTTTAGTCACAATCCTGGTCAATTATTAACTAAGCTAACCAGAGAAGCTCTATGAGTTCCACCTTCTTCAAAAATTGTGTAAAAACCATAATTATTTTACTTATTAAAATATGAAGGTCTTCACTCGAGTGTTTAGCTTGCCTCCTTCAATATCGCATAAGTACTAAAATAATTTGCTAAACAACCATTTTCTCCCGACTGAACAATTTTGGCAGATTACTAAACAATTAAGTACAGCTGTATCTACTGAATATTGGCGAACTAATAATTTAAATTAACATTAATAATTACATTAAGGCTCCATTCCACCGCGGCGCACGCTGTGCAGTGTGCACGGATTTATTTCTTTGACTTGAGTCAATTCGTGCGTAGGCTGTAGCGTGTCCGTGGGTTGCAGTGGACACAGTCACATAATATATTTTCTTACAAAGCGAAGCTTGACGCACGTGGTCTCTCCGTGCGCCGCGGTGGTATGGAGGCCTTATTATTTGAGTATGAGAATGTATCTAGATTCTCAGTATGAGAAACCACTACGCTTAAGGGCTCTTTCACGGCTGTTCCAACATGGCAAAAATCCTATTCTTGAATAGTGAGTTTTAACCCTTACTTTGTGAGTTTTTTTTTAATTTTTCACTGTTCATTGTGTCCCAGCCACAAAGAAAATCTTGAAGAAACACACGCTTACATCAATTCACATTGAGACGAGACGATTTAGGCTGTTTAAATAAATCATGCCGAATGCAACGACAGAAAGAAAGACATGAAAATTGGTAGGCGTGAGAAAAACGCCTTTAGGCCGTGTTTCCACTGAAGCGGAGCGGAGCTTAGCGGTGCCGAATTGACCAATCACCATGCTCGAAATCTTCGCTGTCATTCCGCTGGAATAGCACGATTGGTCAATTCAGGCACCGCTAAGATCCGATCCGCTTCAGTGGAAACACACCCTTAGCCGCCTGTTTGCGATAAGGATCGTACAGTGCACACCTTCTCGTCAAAGTCAGAACTGAACCTTACACTGGGATAATTTATAACAAGTTACATCTACGTTCACAGTCCGTCGATGCTGCCGACGCGGCGCGGGTCAGCCTGGGTTTGCCAGAAACCGTCTGGACCTCGTAACGTGCCCACGATGGCTGCGAACCCAGCGGTGGGACCCAGCTGGGTCGTCTCGTGCCCACGCGCTTGGAGAGACTTCAGCACCTCCTGTAAAACAGTAAAAACAATGAAATGAAACTTAATGACAGCGTTGTTTTTGCAAAGTAAGAAGATAATATTATAATTTATAAACAATATTTTGACGCTCTCGAGGTCAAAATATTTTTTGTAGTAGCGGTAGTACTCCCTACAAACAGATTACTATAATAAGTAAAGCACAATTAAGTTAATATTATGCAAAATATTACCTAATAATATGACAATTCGGCATTGATGACAAAGAAGAGCTCAGAACAAATTGTTGTGAATAACTTTTTAACCGACTTCCAAAAAAACGAGGAGGTTATATGTTCGGCTGTGGATATTTTTTTTATGTATGTTCAACGATTACACCGCCGTTTGTGAACCGTTTTCAAAATTTTTGTTTTGTTGTATTAGGTTTCACTCCAATTTGGTACCATGTTCACAAAAGTGGTGACCTGATGATGGGATCCATGAGTAATCGAGAACTCCTCAAAATTCAAATGGAAACATATGTTTTTTTTGGTTTCATATGAAGTATTCCAGGCATAAGTTACCAAAAAGTAAGATTTTGCACCAGGATATACCATGGTTCGAAGGTGGTAAACAGAACTCCTTACTCCTTATAGATACATGTTTGGGGGTTTCGGCGTTGTTTTAAGAACTGAAAACATATACTACTAAGCTAATTACATTAATCATCATCATCATCATCACCACCATTCCACCATACACCTTCACATTATGACCCTATTATAATGGGTAGGTATTTTTCATAGTATTTTTAGATCAAAACTGATCACGGATGTCTTTAAACATTGTTCTGTAGAAAGTTAAGCTATTTTGAAAATTATTTTATTATTTCGACCTGATGATAAGGTCCATGAGTGATCGAGGGAACTCCTCAAAATTTATATGGAAACATATGGTGATTTCGATTTTATGAGAAGTATTCTAAGCATATGCTACCAAAAGGCAAAAAGCAAAATTTTGCACTAAGATATACCTTGGTTCCGAAGGTGCTAAGAGAACTCCGGATTCCTTATAGATACAAGTTTGAGGGTTTCGGCTTTGGTTTAAGAACTCAAAGCATGTGCTACTATGCAAGTTACATTCATCATCATCATCACTACTACCACCAGTTACCACACCATGAATCATTAAATCATAACTCTTAATTTGTCGAACTATTTCAAAAAATATATTGGTGTTATATTGTTATATCAAAGTAAGTGATTCAAACTTGGTGATCAGGTTACCAAGTTAGCAATTTGATTATGAGATCTAAGAATTATGAGGTATGTCCGTATGTAGGAAACTCCTTGTTATTGGGACAAAATAAATAGTTATATTAACGTAGTTCTAAGTAGTTTAAGCATAATATTATATGAACAATAATTATAGTGAACTAATGACTTTCCAGTAGTGTTGTGATAGAAAGAAAGTCACTGAACAGAACTTTAAGAGTCTTTAGAGATAGGCGCATGAACATTAATTTTATCATTGCTTGGTTAACGCCAAGCTTATATTATTAATTATACAGTGATACGAGTATATTCTTGGAGTTGCTTATGCAATTCTCTATTCCGAGAGGGCGCTAGGTATATTAACTTTATAGTTCATTATCTTTATCATAAATGTGTATCCTGGCTCCAAAGTCACTTAGTAGAACATATTAGTATTTACAGAAAACCTTATAAATTACTTAAATTACTAAAAAGAGTGAAATTATTATTTTTAACAAAAAATTAAAACCGACTTCCAGAGTAAAAACAATAATTATTATGAACAAAAAAGTACGAAATAATAAGAATTATTTCATACTTTTTTAGTAATTTAAGTAAAAACAATAATTATTATGAACAAAAAAGTATGAAATAATTCTTATTATTTCGTACTTTTTTGTTCATAATAATTATTGTTTTTACTCTGGAAGTCGGTTTTAATTTTTTGTTAAAAATAATAATTTCACTCTTTTTAGTAATTTATGAACAAAAAAGTATGAAATAATTCTTACTCTTAATAGTGCCTTATGCAGAATACTCCTAAACCTTTACTATTTCTGTACACAATCTTCATAATTTTGAAGTCGGTACCAGTCTTTAAAATTAAAAATATTTTGTTATTGTGTTAATTTCAAGCTTCAACATCGTGGTGCAAGACAAACTTAAATAAGTTTAAATTAAGCGTGTTTACAAATGAAAACATATTTAACTAAATGCGTTTTAACTTATTTTAAATAAGATTTGGTAAAAGCCGCCCTTAGGGTCTTTCCACACGACGTATTTTTTGCGCACTGACGATGCGCGTTTCTGATGCGCTCGTCTTCTGCGTGTTTTCATCGCGTTTTTTAAAGTTTAAAACATGTCGGCTTTTTTTCATTTGTTCAACACGCGTTTGTATCGATACGTAAACGAGCGTAAAAAACGTCGTGTGGAAGGGCCCTTGGTGTTGTCAATAGGCTTGACGACAATTTTTTTTCGTATTGGTAATTGAAAGACCCTTAAAAATAGAAACATCGCTGAAAGAATGACTCTGATAGCTTAAAAATTCACCAAGATATAGCAATTCAAACATCTAATAAAATAGACCTGCCCGAAACGCTCCATACAAAGTGCTACGAAAGACTGACGTCACTCTTTCGTAGTTTGTATGGATCGGTAGAGAACTTTGTTCGATAGGTATATTAAATATTGCGTTGATGAAAGTGGTTTCATAACAAAAGTTGCTTTAAATTGTAATAATTAATATATCGAATGGTATACAAATATTAAGAAACTTAATTGAAAAAAAAAACGACTTGATTATCCATTTTTGAAGGCGCATAACAAAAAAAAAATACAAATGCTATCGAGCTGAAATTTTGAGAACACTTATTTTTTACCGTGATTTTTTTATTTAAATAACAAAATTCGCTAATCTTTGACCTTGTTATCATCCCTATTATTGTGGTATCTAATTAGTCATAAAATATATTTCTATTAGACCAAAGCCTCAGCTTTCCATCCAGAATTTGCTACGGGCTCTACGCTAGTTGAATATGCCACTGCATTAGCTTATACAATATACATGCCGTTTGAGGTTACATTAACTCTAACGGCCGTACTCAAAGACATTTAATGATTATTTACCGTAAAAATGAAAAGTTTGGCAGCAAATATATGGAGGCTAATATGTCAAAATATTCATAAGATTAAAGACTATCTGTTGCCCGCGACTCCGTCCGCATGGACTTTGGAACAGACAGACAGATATACTTTCGCATTTATAATTTTTCTCTTGAAGTTTTTTCTGATTTTTTTTCTATAAACCTCACGAAACCCGAGACCTTTCCAACGAATGCAAAACCGTAGAAATCGGTTCGTGCGTTCTGGAGTTATAGCGTCAGGAAGGAAAACCCGACTTATTTTTATATATTAGATAAGTATTTATTGTGTCTCTGAGTGCGGCAGTAACACTGCGTTTCTGCCAGATATGTATTGCGAGGAATGTGTTTTTACACATTCCTCGCAACACATCTCTGGTGGAAACGCAGCATTAGCCCATCAATTAACAAGCGGCACCCGGCGGCCGCATAACTATTGAAAATCTATTGTGTCTGCGATTCCCACGATCGAGGTACAAAGCTTACATCACTTACATGTAATTATTAATAGTGCTAGTGACAGACACGGCGCTGCCGTCGGGCGCCACCACCGACACTTGGGCGGTGCCGTGGTCGTCCGCGCCCTCGAACAGCGCGCCGTAGTGACGCCAGTCGTTGTAAGTGCGAGTGTCGTCGATCAGACTACGGTACGCCTGCGCCCAGGACTCCGATGTCAGGTTGCGTTGTAACTGAAAAGTTAGCCAGGTAATTTTAATCCTGAAATCAATGATATTATACATATACAGATCTGTTACGTTCATACTATTTTCCGGCTTAAATCTCTTCCGAACAATTTTCAAATTCAAAATTGGACTTTGACAGATAAGTGAAATAAAAGATACGAAATGCCATTTACATAAAAGAGACAGACTAAATAAAAGACGACCCAATTGGGTCGTATTTGTAGCTTCACAACGCGCGCGGTAGTAACATATCTGCTTTGAGTTTTTTATATAATACTAGCTGACCCGACAGACGTTGTCCTGTCTTAACGATGATTATTTAATTCGAATTCGTATAATTAAGAAAATAATAGATTAAAATTAGTATCTTCATGCCAAATTTCATCAAAATAGATTATTAAATCGAAAAGTTTAAGCGAAAATCATAAAAGTTTATTGTGCAGGAACCGTACACCGTACATTTTCCGGGACAAAAAGTATCTCTTGTCCTTTCCCGAGACTCAAAGTATCTCCATACCGAATTTCATAAAAAAAGACTGAATAGTTTAGGCGTAAAATCATAAAAGTTATTGTGCGGGAATCGTACATTTTCCGGGACCAAAAGTATCCCTTGTCCTTTCCCGAGACTCAAAGTATCTCCATACCAAAATTCATCAAAATCCATTGAATAGTTTACGCGCAAATTATAAAAGTATATTGTGCAGTAACCGTACATTTTTCCTGGACAAAATGTATCGTATGTCCTTTTCCTGGTTCTAAGCTACCTCTCCACCAATTTTCAGCCAAATCGGTTTATCCGTTCTTGAGAATTTACTAAAAAATTTACTAAAAAAAAATTACTAAAAAAAATTTTAAAGCAAAAAAAATAAATGTTTGTGTTTAAATATTTTGAGGTAAATTTTTGTGCAGGAACCTAGGTAATTACTATTTTAAACTGAAAAACAAAGCTCAAACATGTTAAATATTTTCGTATGAGAAAATGATTTTGGAATTACGTATGTATGAGAAATTCCAAGTGTACCCGGCCTCTTTAATTCCAAAATTTGCATAAGTACTTATTACTTATGCAAATTTTGGAATTATTTAGACTACTGGTACTGGAGATAGGTAAAAAACGTGCTCAAAGATTCCGTTATAGACATACAGCCCAAACTTATAAAAGTGTGTTAAGGCCGTCCCCCGAGCAAACGACCTTGACCATACATTTGCCGCGTTGCTGAGATCGCACCAAAACCCTATTTTTTACTTATCTTAGTTCAAAATTGACCTAAAAAAAATTAAAACGTGGAATATGTAGTTTATGATATTGTCGATCTATTGGCGTGTGTTTCAAATAAAAGCACAGAATATATTATGTAATTTGTAAATACTAAGGAGATGCTGAATGTATGCTTAAATTTTAATAAATTGGTTTTACTTTGGAAGCTGATATCATGAGTATAATAAACAAAAATAGAAAATTTCAAACGGGGAAAGGAATGTTGACATACTGAAGATTATTGCTGTATTTTTATTAGGCCTGCGCACTTCCGTGCGCAGGCCTAATAAACTGCACTTCCGTGCACTTCCGTGCGCTTTGATAACTTTGTAGCTTTCAAATTATGAGTTTATAAGGCTCTAAATACGGTAAATTACGGAATCTCCGTAGGGAAGGCCCTTAATATTTATTGCTAAGGGTCAGTACTCACGCAAAGATCGCACAACAAAACAGTAAGCAATATATTATAATATCTACCAATGACAAGCAATAATATAATAACCTGATCTCTCTCTGATCTGATCGCAATCATACGCTGTTTGAGCAGTCTTCATAAGTATTACAGGCGCTGCCTATAATACTTATGAAGACGGCGGGACAGTGCAGGGACAGATCCACCACTGCTTTTTTTTTCATCACTTCATGACCTTGAACATTGACCTCTTGCTTTCCACTCGCTTCGAAAGCCTTTCCGTGTAATAAGGCAGCCACAAAGTATTGTTATATTAAGTCACTTTTAGGCTGGCCGCACACATACGTTTTTAGTATTGGATTTCCGAATTACTTTTCCGCATACGGAATTACGAAATTCCGCACACGTTCGCTTATTAGTTATTACACGCACGAACGCGCCGGCTTGAACTAGAAAAAGTACGTGCGGAATTCGTCCCGTTGAGAAGAAAAAGAAAGTATACGCCAGTTAATGTATTTTCTAGTAGATTACATGCATTCGGATTTTCGGATACGGAAAACGAGCGCATGCGCATGAGCAAAACGATAACAAAGGGAAAAAAAATATTGGATAGATATATGAAGTCGATTTTAAATTTCCGTCGACGATAACGTTATAACGTGCTAGAGGCCATGACGACGTCTACATTCTTCTGAACCGCACAAAACGTCCACGGTGCGTAAAATTAAAAGGGCATTTAACGTGTCCAACGTTTTATCGTGGAGGTTGGCGTCCACGATAACGTGACATGCAGAATTATTATAAAAGCGTACAAAAACAATAAACATACCTGGCAGATATATTGACGATCTCCATATCGGCGCCGCCGTTGTCGTACCAGCCCTTGAGCTTGTGCGCCTCGGGCAGGTCGGGGTTGATACGCAGCATAGTGCTCGCTAAACACGACAGCGACTTGCTACCGTTGAACTCCGTTAGTCGGGCACCCTGTTAATAACAATAATAATAATTATATATGCATGTAAAGCACTTATGTGACTGTATAGCAAGATGGGGCACCTACTACTTAGTTGTATTAGCATTTAACAACAGGTATATTATTATCTATCTACAGTCTACTTATACTAACAACAATTATACTATATTAATCTTACATTTGCCGCAACAACACGATTTGAACTGCTGTCAAATTTTTCAGCATCATTTCCCCATAAAGTTAGTGATATCTGAAAAAAGGAATGCATTAATATAATTAGTGATTGTAAACAATAGTATGGGTTAATATACCAATATTATAAATTGCAAAATTGTCTGTCTTCATTTTTTGCCAACACTGTTGTACTAATTTATATCAAGTTGAAGTACATAGGATACTCTGCTTCTTAGAAAAGTTTTCATCTCAGTTCAAGTGTACAGTTCTTACGCGAGAAACTAATCTTCGCACAATAATGTGAGCAACAATTAGTAGCAATAATATGACAAGAACAACTTACAGCGCCTCCAGATGAGTCTACCAAGGTGACTTCTCTCTTCTTCAGCAACTTCCCCGTGCTGCGAGCTGTGAGCTCCTGTACACCGGCGGCCATTTTGCAAACGCCTATCACATCTGGAAAGTTGAATAATATTAAAAAATATCTGCTAGGACTACAAGTGTCCTGGATATAATGAGTATCTCATTGTATAGCTATAATTATTATATATATAATTATTATATTATAATGACTAAGGGCCAAGCCACACCGGAATGGCAGCGGCGCGGCAAACACTTTCAGTGTCATATGATTTTAAACTTTATCTTCATTATTGTAATACGAGGGCGGGATGAGAAGTAACAAAGCCTCTGCTATTTAAAATATGTATGTCATTTTTAAATTTGTGTCTCTGGCCGCCTGTGTTTTAAATTTGAATTTGGTGGGGTGAAAATTTTATTGATTTTTTATCATTTGAAAAAAAATTTCGTCAACTGTTTAGAATATGGATAAAATTGAACAAAGACCGGTGATAAAGTTCATCTTATGAAGGGGATAAAGTAATAGCACTCATAGCCGCTGTAGAGTAGTATTTTGAAGGCCTTGAAAAAAATCATTTTATAGAAGGCATTATTGTTTTAGAACTAAGATAAAGTAAGTGCATAGAGGTTCACAGAGACTACGTCGAAAAATAAAATTAATTTTATCACGGAAAGTTAAGTGTAGAAGTATTAGGCTAGATACTTATCATCCCGCCCTCGTATATAGTATCTAGCGCCCGCCTGTGCGATTACTCAAGCGATACTATGTATTACAATAATGAAGATAAAGTTTAAAAGGTTCCGTACCGTTAGAGAGCAAAAATAGGCCAAAATTGTGTTTTTTTTTTTTTGTATGGGAGCCCCCCTTAAATTTTTATTTTATTTTAATATTATTATTAATTATTGACGTAGACATACAATAAGGGCCTTCGTGAAAATATCATGAGCCTACCTGCTGCCATTACTGATATAGAGCAAAAAAGGCCGAAAAAATCACGTTTGTTGTATGGGATCCACCCTTAAATATTAATTTTATTTTGTTTTTAGTATTTGTTGTTAAAGCGGCAACCAAAATACACAATCTGTGAAAATTTCAGAAGTCTAGCTATAGCGGTTCTTGAGTTACAGCCTGGAGGCAGACAGACAGACGGACGGACGGACGGACGGACAGACGGACAGACGGGCAGACATCAAAGTCTTAGTAATAGGGTCCCGTTTTTACCTTTTGGGTACGGAACCCTAAAAACAATTACACATTACATAGAAATGCAAAAGAATAGAAATACTCAGGGCCTGTTTCACCACTTCCAGATAAAGTGCCGGATAGGCTATCCACAACTTTTTTGACAGATTCTCCATACTCTGTCTCAATCTGTCAAGTTAAGTGGTGGATAGCCACTTATCAGGAAGTGGTGAAGCAGGCCCATATTCTGTTTATTATTTCCTATGTCAGTAAGGCAATTTGTCTATTCTTCTGTGGTAGAAACCTTTTCTATAGTGGTCATGCTAAGTGTGATGGGATGATAGATTTTTTGGTGGCATTTTAATTTCTGTCTTTGGCATGCGACACATACCTTTAATAACTACCAACTTACCAAGCAGTGCATCTGGATTTTTGTTAGCTATTTCATTGATTGGCATAAATTCGAATTTGATTGATGGCACTGCGGAGGAGTCCTCCATACATTCAGCAACCACTGTGTCAGCAGTGAATGTCATCTCGTAATCATTTTTCAAGCTGGAGAATTGCTTATTTGCTGTTTTAAGTTGACACCTGCTTATGTAGTAAACCTTATCAACCTGCAAAGAAAATGTTTTAAAGATTAAAAGATACTTGGGAAAAATTGAACATTTCTGATTTACACAGAAGTTTTAATAATTTTTACCCAGGGCCCACATTATGTCTATCCAGTTTTACAACTTATCAGACCTTTAAGTTTTCCTCTGTACATAAATTATTTTTACTATTGGATTTTTGGATATTTTTAATTTACTTTACTTGTATCATATCATAAAACTTATCACACTCATTTTTAAAAGCTGTGGCCCTGATCTCTCCACTTTCATCACACAGATCCATACAAAGAGGATGTAAACTGTATACTACGTAACAAGAGGTCGGACTTAGAAGAAAAAAAATAAACATTCGTTATTTTTTTAATTTAAAACTAAACGACAAAATTTTAAGTGCAAAACCTTTCACTCTAAACATACCAAAAATTAAAAAAAATAAAAATAAAAAGAAATGAGCTCAAATAAATGTTTTATTTCAATAAAAATTATTGTACATGGCTAAATAAATAGGCTAATAAGGTAAATTAAACAATAAAACAGATTTAATCCACAAGTTTTTGTTGATTTCTATTATTAAATATTATAATATTATTACAGTACAGTTTTATGTATTTTATTTATAAATATGATAGAATAGCTGTCTATGCTACTCTACTAACTACTTGATTGGCTTAAGCCATTATTCCACTTATCCTAGCGGCTAGCTAGGTTCCTAGGTAGGATCCTAGCTAGGATCCTAGCTTCTAAATGTTGTTCCACGTCTTGACTAAATCGGAAACGATTTAGGATCTAGGAACCTAGCTAGGATAAGTGGAATAAGCGCTTTATACAGTAAACTCTATATAGGGAGGGGATTAAAGCTGCGCGTCCACCAGGTTGGAATCGGGACATACGGTGCGGACGGTGGCACCACGTGTCGTCATATACTTGTCAGGCGCAGAATGATGTTCCAGTACTTCTAGTGCAGTTCATAGTAGTCAGTACCATACATACAAAGCAACAAATCCGTCCACTGCGTACCTGCGCTCCGATTCCGATCCAGTGGATCACACCTTTATACATACACACTTTGTTTTGTTACACCCTGTATACGACAGCTGAAATCTATGGCGCGGGTTCAGGCCAGCTGCATACCACCTCACTTGATCAGAGGATTTTTCCTTGGTGGCCGTACCACTCATAATCCCATACCTTCCTTCTCCTAAAATCTCCTTGCATTGAATCTCTTTGCTGCTTTCGTTCCCAAGCGGTCGCATGCGACCGCGAGAACAAAAGATTTCCTAGAATCCGCGATCGAGTTAACAGCTATTGCTTGCAGACTAAAATGTTGCAAACTAGCTGTATAGGGACCTAAAAATCTGAAATTAATGAAACATTTTTCATTTATATTCCATACAGTTTACATAAATTATAGTAAGTACAGTAATTAATAACCTTATGTATTGTTACAATAAAACAATATACACATGATACACATTTCATCATTTTCCAAATTAACTGCATACTGATATACATTATAATAATTTCTATGAAATAATAATATATCTTTTTCATATTAATATAGTTTAAGTTCTAAATTATTGTACAATTATGCAAATAATACTACGACATACTTTGTATTAGAACATGTTATGCAAATAATACTACGACATACTTTGTATTAGAACATGGTATGATATCGTTATGTTTTGCTTCAATTTATCAATTTACGGTTACATTTACATTTTACAATGGCTTACCTTTCGTTTTTCAATAATTAATCCACTTAATTTACAATTTTTGTATTTTTGTAATAAATAATTTTCACAAAATGGAATTCGAACCTTGAGTTTTAAACTTCATCTTCCTCTTTTTTCTCATGTAGTTTATATTCTCTATGGTCTTTTTTATCAACCAATCACAGTCGACCGTGCTTAAAAATTGTACAGATTATGCGATTTACTTTAGTAGCTACGTTTAAATTTGGAACCCAATTTTTTTTTGTTCGGAAAGTTTCGTCCACCTGGATCCATACTAAACAGCTTCACTTCTCCCTTGGCGTTGCTCCAGTGTCGGATGGCTGATTTGGACATCACACGGGCTTTTATTACCCACCTAAAATTTAACTACTTGCTAGGTCTCGTTCAAACCAATTTTCGTTGGTAGTTTTTATAGTAATGTACATCATATTATATTTTTTTTAGACTTATTATCATGCCCCTACTTTAGAAGTTAGAGGGGGTTATGGGGAGTGCCGTGTGGGGAACTGGGGACACACATTTTACCACTTTGGAAGAGTCTCTCTCGCAAACTATTTAGGTTAGAAAAAATGATAATATTAGAAACTTACCGCCGTACTCAGAGACATTTAATTATGATTTAGCTCCAATTTAATGAAGAGTTTGACAGATAAAGTATGGGGCTTATGTCAAAATTTTGAATTAATTACATTTAACTAAATAATGTTCCACTCTGAGTGCGGCAGTTAGAGTATTAATAACAGTATTAGAAACAATGATATTATAATTATAAAAACTCAAAGCAGATATTATTATGTTATACTGGCTATACCGCGCGCGTTGTGCAGACTAAAATATTTCCTATATAAAAAGGTACTCTGTGCTAAAATACGAGTTACGATTACGACCTAGTTATTGTGTCGTCTTTTATTTAGTCTGTCTCTTTTATGTAAATGGCAATTTCGTATCTTTTGTTTCACTTATCTGTCAAACTCCAATTTTGAATTTGAAAATTGTTCGGAAGCGATTTAAGCCGGAAAATAGTTGAACTTAACAGATCTGTTTATGTAGAATATGATTGATTAGAAACCTCTTGAAGACCTATCCATAGATACCTCATCTCATACCATACCCGGTACCCCACACCCACACGTATTTATATAGGTTTCATAAAAAAATATTTTTTGTTTTAGTTGTAGCTATGGGGACCCCTAAAATTTTTATTATTTTTTCCATTTTTATGTCAAACAAAATATTTATGCCTTATGCGGTTCACACTTCATAGTGACTACATCATACTTACCAAGATTCAAGCTCTTATAGTTTCGGAGAAAAGTGGCTGTGACATACGGACGGACAGACAGACAGACAGACATGACGAATCTATAAGGGTTCCGTTTTTACCATTTGGCTACGGAACCCTAAAATTTTAAAAACTATGATTTCTCGAACGTTTATTTTTATGAAACCAGCAATGTACAACAAAAATTTGAAACACGTGTTTGACACATTTCAAATGTTCAATCATCAATGGATGCGATAGCAGCGTTTTTTTTTCTGGCGTGAATCGTGAAGTGAACGTCCGTCATAATAATTTGCTCCTTTTGAACTTTGTGTAAAATAATGTAATATCATAATAAAAATAATTATTCAATAATGTCTTAGGCTATAAACTTTTAAAATAAAACTATAGTAATTGAGAATTTCGATTTAAATAATTATAGTGTGATTGGTGTTGTGTAGTGAAGTGATAACGTTGTCAAGCTCAGATGGTCGGAGAGCGGTAAAATTTTGCTATTTTTTCTAAGTCACGGGCAAGCTCTTTTTGTGCTCCATTTCCTCCGAAAGGTATGCTATTATATTTTTCTCGGTGCCGCGTAGAAGTAATCATAAGTTTACGCGAGCTACTCGTGTTTAAAAAATATACTTCAAGTACCCGAAGGTTTTGGTACTTACCTGCGTTTATTTACGGTTTTAAGTTCGTAACGGGTAATAATTATTAATAAGACAAATAATGCTAAATTTGTAAATCCTTTATGCGTATTTATATTTGCGTTTACGATATGGCCGTGATCCAGATCTCGCGTCCTCTAATTACGCGGGAACTCGGGGTATTTTTAGTTTATCAGTTTTAGCTTTCGAATGTTGTCATTCTTTTATATATTTTTGCAGTGTAATTCTCACGATCGCGTTTATTTGTACCGCAATAGCGTAAATAATATGACGTAGTGAACGGTAGTGATATAGTGCAAAATGAGTGATCAACCTGAAGCCCCGAGTGAAAGGAATCCGCCGGTGCGGTCGTCTGTGTCCTCTGAAGATGCATCATCAGTCAGCACCACCTCCACCAGACCTGCGACCCTGGCCAAGCCCTCCGGCCTTAAGCCTCCTACGAAAATTGGAAGACTATGCTCGAATTCCGCTCCGAAACCAGCCATCCCTCTGTCACCGAGAACTGGTAAGTGATTTTAAATATAGTTACCAAAGTGAAGATAGACACATTAAATTAGCTTATTAATTTTTGCATTGATTTGTCTATTTTCACATGATGACTACAGCACTAATAATAAAAATATAGCCCTTTATTCTATGAAATATAATATGATAATAATATAATATTATATTTCATAAATATATCAAATAAACTCAACTAAACATAATAATCAATCCCATAACACAATGTAACAATTTTTTTTCAATTAAGACAAATATTTTTAAGGAATACAATACCTAAAACATTAGCCGCAACCTAACCAAACATCTTAATACAGTACCCTGAAATTCTGCTATTTTTAATACAGCTTTTATACTCTGCAATATCAGTATATATATTATAATAATAGTAGAAAACATTTTGAAATAATTTTAAACAGCGTCAAACACAATTTTGTGTGGTCCAAACTACAAACTTCTGTTGTTTGATATGATCCAAACTGCATCAAAGCTGCATTAACTTTCAATTAAAATAGCTGATTCAGGGTACAATATTTAAATTATTTAACAATCAAACTGCAATTGACCAATCATGCTTGATGTCATGTTTCCGTGGAATGTCGCTTCTTGTCAATTTACTCATCGGCTTTGAGATCATCAAATTATTAACTGATCAAAGGTAATTATTGATGGATTTGACTTTGACAATGTTCGATGATTAGAGTACAGCTTGCTAAGAGGATTATGCAGTATTTAACAGAAAATATTGTTTTAATTTTTATATAACAGAACATTAACTACTAGTCATAGTTATTCTATTGCTATTATTTATATTATATGGAGAGATGAAAGTTTAAATGCATATTGACTGCTATTACCTTACCTTTAGTTATTTTCTATTTTAAACTTCTGATTTTTTAAATAATGTTGACCATGCTCATAAAACTCAATTTTATTATCATTTTTTTTTAATAAGTACTTAATGAAATAAGTTGTTGTACATATTGTACCTTCATATGCTTACAATAATATTCAGCATTAGAATCATAGTTAAAAAACATGCTGTACTGTTTTATATACAGCCACAGATTAGCGATGAAAACTTAAAAGTGAGCCTAATGATGATTGCGTTTTTTCATGAATAGTGAACCACATACAGGATGTTACACAGTACAGTCACAATATAAATATCAGTAGAGTATTTTCATACTAAACCACCTGGTTTAAAATAATCTTCGAGAACAACAATGAAGTATCATGTGGAGCGCGCGCAAAACTAGTATCAGTTTTGGGCGAATTTTTAATTCTGAAACTGTGTTAAGAGACTACTATGTGTATAATTTTGTACGTATGTATTGGTGGTACAGTGTACTCTATGAAAATATATTTTTTTCTATATTCTATGGTGCAAACTACGAGGCCAGTTGTACTGTATATAGGCAGGGGCGTAGCTACAGCCGTATATCATTTATTATATGGTGCCACTGGGGCCCCCAACGTGCGTAAGCAAAACTTTTGACTTTTCCCCTTGAACCTTTCATAATATGGACTCCCAAACTAATTTTTATACGAGGACCCGCCAAGGCACGATATGCTTCTGCATAGAAAGTTTTACAATATTTTATTGAAGTTTTAATGCTTCATCTCATAAATCTACCTCTGCTAGATAGCACTTCTAGCAGTGTCCAGTTCGCAAGACGTGTTTACTAGTCTCACATTAGGTCACCTAAGATTCCTATTAAGATTATTAGATGTAAATAACTATGATCTAACTCTGTTACCTCAGTTTTGTCGTCATATTTCATTTTAACGTAGGTATTTAACGTATACGGTAAAACGAGTTCCTATACGGCTATCTAGCACCTAAGAACGAGTTTTACATATAAGTTATAAGTTTTACGCAATCTTTTTTATATCATTCAATTAATTATGTCTTTTGCATTGGTATTTCGTATATTTTAGAGGTCACGTGTTTACGAGGAAGGCTACAGCTATAATATATTATCCATACTAATATTATAAATGCGAAAGTGTATCTGTCTGTCTGTTACCTCTTCACGCCCAAACCGCTGAACCGATATTGCCGAAATTTGGTATGGAGATACTTTGAGTCCCGGGAAAAGACGTCAGATCCTTTTTATGGCGACAAAATGTGCGGTTCCCCGCGAATAACAAATTTTGGCACAACGGAGTTGTTTTTTTTTTTTTATTAAATAAGGGGGCAAACGAGCAAACGGATCACCTGATGGTAAGCAACTACCGTCGCCCATGGACACTTGCAACGTCAGAAGAGCTGCAGGTGCGTTGCCGGCCTTTTAAGAGGGAATACGTTCTTTTCTTGAAGGTTTGCAGGTCGTATAGGTCCGGAAATACTGCTGGTCACAGTTCGTTCCAGAGTTTTATAGTGCGCGGCAGAAAGTTACGCAAAAGACCCTATACTAATTTGTCATATTGTAACAATAATCTACGTTGTTTTGATATGTTTCAGAATTCAGTAAATATACTTTCTTATCAGTGATAAAGTATAACGAAGCCTATTTGGTCCTGATTAATAATCTAGTCTGTGTTATCAATTTATCTCTTAGCTCTTATCAGTTATCAGTATGATTCGACTCTATCATAGAGATACGAGTCATACGCGGATAGTGTGGGACAAGGGACAACTATTTCTTTACTATTAATGGAGGTGGTAGTCTGTATTTGCTGTGAGCTATCGAATTTAGCATTGCGCGAGCTGATAGTGATGAGTAATTAATTATTATCTAAGCTAAGATCAATCGCGCTTAGATCTGCTTTCATGTACAAAACTGCATCAAAATCTGTTCATTATTCTAGTCGAGCTACACCATGGCACGGAGTACGGACTTTTAAAATGACGGATTGGCACACAAACAGAGTAACTAACTTATACCTCTTCACACCCAAACTGCTGAACAGATTTCGATGAAATTTGGTATGGAGTGAGGCCCGGTAAAGGACATGGGATACTGTTTATCGCGGAAAAATGTACGGTGCCCGCGCGATAAACTAATTTTGGCATAGCGGACTTGCGGACGTCATCTAGTAATAAGATGTTTATTACGAAGTCACATTATCTGAGAGTTTCTCGTGTGTCGAAATAGCTCCGTTCACCAGTCACCACAGACCTTTAACGATTCGCAACGTCATTATAATGGAGATTGCTACGGTATATTCACTATGCCAGTCCCGTTACCACAGCATACTTGCAGTAGAGTAACTCAACCGTGACCTTGAAATCTAACTCGCACGTAAAGTCAAGTTGTACGCTCGTGCGACGCGATACAGATTGCTATCCTTCAAGTTGCTCGAAATCACGCTAATTTACTTACTGCGCGGTGCGCCCTATATAATCAGTCGTTCTAGTCTACTGTTTGCAATATTTATATTGTACCGTTACTTTGCCATACAAGAAAGTTTATTCCCTCCTTCCCGTTGCTCATAGGTTGAAGCATTAGCCGTTAGAGCCATAAACTTCATAGCCTATTAGCCATTCTCAAAGAGTGCTCAGAGAAGCCTGCGGGCTCCTGCAAGGCCTTTGTGGAGCGATACAGAAAAAATATGTTATACTTATAACTTTAGACAACTGACAATTAGCTTAAAAACATTAATCTTAAAAGCTATTCCAATAGGATATTTCACTGTAAGAATTGGGCACACTCGACTTTTCAGAAACTTTAAAAATCCGAGGAAAAAATTATTGATATTATTTTTATTAGGGAATTATTGAAATATTATTCTCGAAATAGATAAACTTTATACAACTTGTCCAGCTTTAAACTTGGTTAATTGATAACTTTTAAAGTAAAAAAAAAAACGTAAGTGTTAACGCTGTGGTATACGTAGTATCTGTGCTCTCTAAGATTCCTTTACCTAATGTACAAAACCTACTAGGTCTCCATGACGCTCAAGTGACTACATAAATAGCACCTTCTCCTCCTCTACTACAGTATTTCCGGACCGATACGACCTGAAAACCTTCAAGAAGAAAGCGTATTGCCTTCAACTCTTCATGTCCATGGGCGAGTGTAGCTGCTTTTCATCCGGTGAACCGTTTGCTTCTTTGCCATTAATTTTATTTAAAAAATTAAATATATTTTAAATAATGTCATAGTGTTAAGGTAAATGAGCATGTAACTATGTAAGTCGTTTTCACCTGAAGGCGATCGGTTCCGGTGTTCTGCCGCGTCGAATGGCCGGTTTCTCTGCATGCATGATTCTGCCGTCCGCCATCGATACGGGCATTGACCAATTGCTGTGCTCGTCTTTTTTTAGAAAGCCGCAGCGAATCCGAAGTCTTTAGATAATACCTTTGTTATGTCATTATAGACACCTAAGTCACGCCACAAGCAACAGTTTAACCGCTCATGAGATACATTTTTGGAAATCTCCAATCTTTACGCGAGCGTATATATATAACCAAGATACCGATCCAAATTTTGGCCATATTTCTTATTTATTTTGAATACATGTAGCTCAGTGTAGAGTGTAGAGTACTGTAGACCATAGATTTATCCACCAGACCAATATTAAAATTTTGAAAGTATACATTATTGTCTGTTACCTAAGTTCGCTTTTGTTGCTAAAACTATTTGTTATGATTTATGAATCTTGTTATAAATTTAGGCAAAGGACAAGTTTTGTTAAAAAAAAAATACATTTAATGTTCAATCAATTTGCGGGAAACTTCTAGTAAATAAGACGTATAAAATATGATACACATTACCTAAAATGGTCAGTGACCTCATTTAGGCGTCATACTTACCTCATCTGTAACAATATGATACTTATTATTGTATCAACTTACCTGATAAAAACTTGATTATTTTGTACATAAAAATAGGCTTGAATTAGGTCATATTTCTATAATTAAAAATGTTATGATACCGAAACATAGGATTTTGGCGGATTTTATGATAAAATGACTAATGTGTGTTATTGTATAGGAATATAATAGGAACATACATCATTTCACAGTTACGAAATAACCTACTGTATTTTAAGTTAATTTGAATTTTAAGTATCAATTAGGTTACACTGTCAAGTTTCTAATGAGACAATATCCTGCTAATTATAATTTACCTGCTCGTTTATCGCTTTCCTTGCAAACAATGTCATTGATAGTTCAATAACTTGTACAACATTTAGCAACATACTATTACATTTGAATGTTGCTGAACAATGCTAAACGTCACAATTTATATCAACGATAATCGTAAGAATAACGACCTAGTAACTAATATCAGTTGATCTTAATAATTAATTGGTCCATGTAAAAATTGAAAAATCAAATCTGATTTTTGTCAAGTTTCCGAAGTTACTAAAAAAGTATGATCGCTATTCGTCTAACTCTATGGCTATGTCAAATCAGTTACTTCTAAAATCAATCAGTTCATTTTCTGAAAATTAAAAAAATCTCATACTTTGTTTGCTTGTCCGTAATCCTACACACGTAGACTTATGGCCTGTTTCACCGTTTCCTGATAAGGTGCCCGATAGGGTTATTTGACAGATTTTCCATACTCCATCTGTCAAATTAAGTGGTGGATAGCCTTATCAGGAAGCGGTGAAACAGGCCCTTAGTCTACACTCTACAGTGTAGTATGGCAACTTTATTATCATGATAGTGTGATAACTGATAAGTGATAACATAGCTATTCCGTATTTAGGTGACTGATAACGGACTCGGTCATATACGATACAAAATAGATAGTAGTGTCCGATAAAGTTCGAAAAAAGATATCAAAAAGCCTAATCCCATCTTCTCTGGAGCCTTCTAGTCAAAATATACGTATAAAATTTAGTGCCTTAACATACTTTCTGCGGCTCATAATAGTATTTAAAACGTAAACGTATTAGTGACGTTCTTAAATAGATTGAAAATCACATTAACTTGACCAATGAGGCCTGCGTATGAGGCTGTATCGACTATCGATTGTCAATAAACTTTCCAGCAAATAGGTCAAACGCCTTAAATAGTAGGGATTTTCTCACAAGGCCACTAATATATTATATATACACTATTCTGTGACAAGGGTGAGAAACACGTAGATTTTTCAAGTTTCTGAAAATATTTTTTTCAGAAACTTAAAAAATCTACTACGGACTTTTAGATTTAATCTGAAAACTGATTGGATTTCAGAATGGTTCTAGTTTTGACCATCAAGTCGTTTTAAATAAATAAGACTCTTCATACAGCATTACATACTGTCTCAGAAGTCAGAAAAGCATTCAATTAATTACGATTTGTTATGCCATAAGTAGTCATCACCTCCTAATCATCACCATGTTCAATCTATGAACAGCATTGGGCTGGAGAATGTATGTACTCCATGTGTCTGTCACAAATAACAATAGATTCCTTGGTCCTCAAAACCTGCCTTCGGAGTTCGGACACAAAAAATCGTCTACATAATAAAACTTTAGATCACGAGATGAAGATAGACGTGACGTCACGAGCGTAGACCTCACGTAGGTCCCGTTTCATCGAAAGTACTCCGCTGGATACCGTTACCCTAAAGGTATTTTCGTGTACCGGTACCAGTCGACCTTCTACTTACGTAACTTTGATTTATTGCTTCACATCAATCAGCGCTTCGTTATTACCTCTAGTAAATCCATACTAATATTATAAATGCGAGAGTGTGTCTGTCTGTTACCTTTTCACGCCCTAACCGCTGAAGCCATTTTGCTGAAATTTAGTACATGGAGATTCTGTGAGTCCCGGGAAAGGACATAGGATAATTTTTATCCTGAGAAATGTACGGTTCCCGTGCGATAAACGAATTTTGGCGCAACGGAGTCGCGGGCGTCATCTAGTGTAATTTACCATTATGGTAATTCTAGTTATGATAGGCCACGTGTATAGTTAGTGATTATACGATTATGAAGAAACGACGTATTTTATTAATGATCTTAAAGGTACTCGTAGCACTAGGTGTAAACTGTAATGTAAGAAAATGAAACAGCAGCATACATTTTCACAGCCTGGTAGCTGCGTCGGGGGACGGGGCCTAGGTTTCTTCTCTCCTTCTGCTCTTGGGTCACATGTCCTGATGCGAGTTTAACACTTTTTCCCCGTCCAAAAGAATGCACAACTCTACAACAACAAAATGTTAACTGCCACTGCAGACGATTTCACACAGTTAATTATCTTCTGGCTCGAAACCTGCCCAAAGTTTATTAGTGTTGCCAATAAAAGGGTAATTTCCCCCGATTATATTCAATAATTATAGGGGCAGCCCTTGTGTGACTTTTTACGTTTTGTTAACACAAAGAAATTATTGTTTCCATTGTTCCTAAAACAAACTTTCACAAACTCAACATGCCTTTATACTCAAAAGCTTACTGTAAACTCTTTAAAGATTTCAAACCAAAAAGAAAACAAGCCAGGGTTTCTATTTGTTTGGCTTTTCTATCATCAGTTGTAGAGGTTCCACATTTGTCTTTTTCGGTGTTTATAAAAAATAATATACTGGGCACTGGTTGGTTTCTTACTTTTTTCTAAGGAGGTTTCATGTTTTTAATCTGTGTTATTGAATAAAGGCCTCTTAACACGAATGGCTGGGGTCTGAACTCTGGAGAGAAGTGACCTCTATTATCTTGAAGTGGCTGGAGAACTGGGGCGATGGAATATAAGATATACTTCTATACAAATATGAAATATCAAATAACCATCATAGTGAATATCTATACTAATATTATAAATGGGAAGAGTTTGTTTGAACGCGTTAATCTCAGGAACTGCTGGTCTGATTTGAAAAATTCTTTCAGTGTTAGATATCCCATTATAGAGGAAGGCTATAGGCTATATTGTATCACGCTAACACTAATAGAAGCGAATAAGGAAAGTGTGGAAAAAACGGGAGAAATTATTTGAAATAGCTTATTTGAACATACTGGAACAATTTTTATGTTATTTGGCACACATGAAGAATAGACCACCTGAAAGGACATAGGTTTCTTTTTTTGCGAAAAAATGTACGGTTTCCGTGACATTCCTCAATTAGGCGGGCGAAGCCGCGCGGAACATCTATCAATATCATAAAAGTATATTGTCCCACACAATATACTTTTATGATTTGCGCGTTAACTATTCAATCGATGTACGGGAATAAACTATAAACTAAAGTCCACGCGGACGAAGTCGCGGACAACAGCTAGTAATATTATAATAGTTATTTGTATAGGCTCGTATTATAAAGCTGAAGAGTTTGTTTGTTCCCTATGCCTTAGGCGCTGTTTTACCACTTCCTGATAAGTGCCGAATAGGCTATCCACAACTCAAATTGTCAGATAGAGAGACTATGGAGTATCTATCAGATAAGTAGTGCAAAGCCTATCCGGCACTTATCAGGAAGTGGTAAAACTGGCCCCTAATACTTGCGATATACTTGATCGACTTTAAAGTTATTTGGCACAGATATAGAGACTAGTGTAGGCCATGCGGGAAGGGCATAGGCATCTTATAGGCTCTATTTTCGTGGTATGATGTACGGTACCCGCTGTATTGGCCAGGCAGAAACTCTATTCACTAGTCCAAGTGGTATAAAATATGTTTGGCTTTATTAAAATACAATGTAGAGGTAGTTTACTTTATAAATATTTATCTAGGCTTAGCTAAGTAAAATATATAATGTATTTACTGTAATTATGTAAAGTAATAAGTAATTAAACAGCATGAAATTACTATCGTATCAAAGTAATTAGTAGCTAATAACTATTAGACTTATCTTTAGTATGTCATGCGATAGAATGTAGTTTCTGAGAGTGCTCGTTACTTCTTGCTGTAGTCATAGCTATTCTGATGTTGAAGGCTCTATGTCCTTCATTTTCCTGAATTCCTTCACTTTGATCTTAAGAATACTCGACCTCGGTTAAACTCTGTAAACACTTGAAATCTCTCTAAACCTAAAAAATATACGCCAGTACCACAATATAATATGCAGTAGAGTAACTAAATCAAATTCCGTGAGAGACGGGTTTTACGCACGTGTGACGTCAGACATGTCACTTTAAATACTGGTTTACTACTTGTTATCTGAAATTACGCTAAAGTGTGCGTGCGCCTTACGTACATTTCTGTCTACTGTATACTTATTTATATTGTGCCAATACGTCACTTAATGTATCCGTATAGGTAATTGCGTTGCTTGTTAACTCATTTATTACAAAACCCAATTAATAAGAACAGGAAGATATTAACTGTGGCGCCACCGGCTTAAGAGGCCGGGTACCCTTGGAATTTCTCATACAAACGTAATACCAAAATCATTTTCTCATACGAAAATATTTAACATGTTTGAGTTATTTTTCAGTTTAAAATAGTAATTACCTAGGTTCCTGCACAAAAATTTACTTCAAAATATTTAAACACAAAAAAAATTTTTGTTTAAAATTTTTTTTAGTAAATTTACTACTTAATATTGAAACACTAAAAAATAGAGTAAAACACTAAAAAATATATAAATAAATAGTAAATTTACTACAAAATATTTAAATTAAAAAATATTTTTTAGTATTTAAATATTTTGTAGTAAATTTACCATTCATTTATATATTTTTTAGTGTTTTACTCTATTTTTAGTGTTTAAATATTAAGTACTTAATTGACTAAAAAAAAATTTTAAACAAAATTTTTTTTTGTGTTTAAATATTTTGAAGTAAATTTTTGTGCAGGAACCTAGGTAATTACTATTTTAAACTGAAAAATAACTCAAATATGTTAAATATTTTCGTATGAGAAAATGATTTTGGTATTACGTTTGTATGAGAAATTCCAAGGGTACCCGGCCCCTTAAGTTGTTTTTAAGTTTTTAATCGTTTGGGCTCATTTGCGCGAGAGCGTAAAATAATATCGACAATCGTCGTTTTAAGGATATTTGCTAATGAATTAATTTTGACTAGAGTTTAGCTCTAGAATCTAGATTGTTGGAGTTGTAAAATATGTGCTGTTTATAAAATAAATTATAACGTAACATTGTTTCATGAAATCCATGGAAAACGTAAATTAATTATTTAAATATATCTTGATGTTAACTGCGATTTGCATATTTAAATAGAATGACCCTGAAACTCTGAATTACAATGAAAGGTTTACAGTTTACACTTTAGTTTACACATCTTGTACCAAATGTTACATAATTATATTAGTAAAGTTATAACACATAAGTTATAACTAGAGATAGGAAATTCCGACCGCCATAAACTTACGTTATGTACAATAACTGATTATAATATACTTATTTGCTATAACCTATTGGTGTTTTAACCTATAAATAGCTAACCGATTTTCTAGGGATATTCTGACTTATCTTGCTTTGTGAGTTATGTCTTAACATGGCCCAAGGGCCCGACTGCCTGTTAAGACACGCCACGTTCTTATATCTAGGCTCGTTTGCACATACATGCTGTCTCATTCGAGGTACCTATTAGAATTGGGTTCTTATCCTTTAGACTCCAAAAACCCTAGTGATCTTTTTAATTCCTCTAAAGTTTAGAGGAATTAAAAAGATCACTAGGGTTTTTGTTCTTTAGAGGAATTAAGAAGTTTCCCAGTACTTAGCGTTGCGTACCAAAGGATTAAGTGTACGGGATGTTGGGAAACCTGAGATAAAACAGTGTGGCCTCTATCTCGTTGATAAGATATAATGCATATATGATAGCTAAATATCTATCTACAAATATGTAGAGCCTACAAGAAAATAGCATACCCATTTGAAAGGCCGGAAGGCGGCAACGTACAACGAACGAAGAGTCGCAAACTCTTCATGGAGGATGTCCTTTAGTTATCGCTTATCATCAGGCAATTCATTTGGTCTGTTTATCTGTCTGTCTGTTATCTTTTCACGCTTAACCGTTGAACTGATTTTCATGAAATTTGGTATGGAGTCCCGGGAAAGGAAAGGATACTTTTTATCCCGAAAAATATACGGACGCTGCGCAGTGCGCAATAAACGAATTTTACAGCAATGGTAAAATACATCTAATTTCTTTGAAAAGGAATTATTTTTCAGCGAGTTTAATCTCAGCTAAGTATCCGAATAAGCTCTATGATAATATGAATGTCCTCATGTTTTCACCTTCACAATTCAGACTTACTCATCAATTTCCGGGATAAAGCATAAATCAATCTTACAATTGGCACAAATTGTATCTACTCAGAAGTCAGAACACGAGACTAATCGAATAGCGTAAAGAATATGCATTCCTTATGCAGTGAAATCCAATGTTGACTGGTCACGAAGTGTCTAACAACCCATTCGAATTGGACGACCTTTAACGAGTCATCGTTAGCAGGTGAGACCACTTTCTGCCATGGCCTGAATCCGAAATATATTAATACAAATAACTGCAACTTTTTGCCATCGCTCCACGCGAAAAATATACCATCATCATCACCTTGATGAGTGGCAGTCTTCCACCGTGCGTTTTTCGCGTAACTTTCTGCCGCGCACTGTAAAACTCTGGAACGAACTGTCACCAGTAGTATTTCCGGACCTATACGACCTACAATTCCTACAAACCTTCAAGAAGAGAGCATATTCCCTCTTAAAAGGCCGGCAACGCAACTGCAGCTCTTCTGATGCGAGTGTCAATGGCCGACGGTAGTTGCTTTCCATCATGTGACCCGTTTGCTCGTTTGCCCCTTATTTTATAATACAAAAAAATGAGGCACTAAATTTTATCTAATTTTTTGCATTTTATTAATTGTGCCTCTATTTGCCGTTTGAACTTTTAAGTTTATGTAGATTCTTCTTGCCGGGTTAGCGCTTAACTGTAGGAATGCGCGTTTATTGCAGGAATGTTGAGTACCCTTTACGGTTGCTGTGGCAAAGCCAATAATTTTAGAAAGGAACGCTAACGAATGCAGAATCGTGTGCGGTTGACATTAAGCTAAAGTTTATAGAGTAAGAGCTAGCGACGGCCAGACATAACAGACACTGGGTCGTTTTATTTTTTCGGTCCCATTTGGCCAAATGGTTCTACTAAATGGTTCTACAATGATTCTACTAAAATTAGTAGAATCATTTTTTTTGAGATATTACGACAAAATTTTGTATTTAGGCTTGTGTGCCTATACTTACTCTGATCCCTGAATTGCCTTAGTCTGCTATTTACATTTACGATATAAATAGATGGATGGTAATGATGCAACAGACGGAGATGAAAATCGATAAGATGGAAATTTAAATGATTGGATGGAAATGAAAAATAGTTATATGAAAGCGAAAAAAAATAAGGAATTTCATGTTAGATAAACAAAATACTTATTATTGTTTTATTTTTATGAGTAATAAGACCAGTGCTAGTTATTTAAATAGATCCTCTACTAAAAAATTAACAAAAATATAAGACTTTTGTTAAAAAGTAGGTGTAGCGTCCTTGATTGACTACTACTCCTTTTACTTGATAAATGAAACGATAGTCTTGATATACCGTTACTTGATTTATTGATACACTTGATGATCAAATGACCCAGGATCGCGCGTGCTCGCACGCACGCGCGATCGCCTTGATTGATCGATGCGAACTGAATTAATAAAATAATTAAATAATCACGCGAGTGCGTCCAAACGCTTACTCCTTAAAACTTTAAAATGCTTGATGTACGATATGGATCGTACAGTAGGAAACAGGTCAGACATTATTATTTTATTTTAAAAAATGCAACCAATCTTTAGAATTATACTATATAATCGTATACAATCAACATTCCATGTACTTTACCTCACTATTAACATACTAGAGTTTTTAAGGAAAACACTATTTTAAGAAATAGTTTCACTAATGAAAGTTCTATGCAATATAGCGCCGACTAGTTTAGTAAACTTTAGTAAACTCTTGAAAATAATATCCCAATTTGTTACACACCACTTTATACTTTAACAGTTCCATATGCCAATAATGCCAATACATGCTAAAGCATCAAAAATATGTATTATGTCCCTGTAACTAATAAAATCTTAAATTATTAAAAAACCGTTTAAAATCTTAAATATTATGTTTAATCACTTAATTATTAAGTACTAGCTAGATTAATACTACATGGATAGGTACTCATTAAAAGGAGAATATACAGGGTTATCCGTGTGTTACTAAAAATTCTAGTTATTTGAAAATAATCACAAATTTAGTTTCATTATGAGATTAACATGAATATTATTATTCGAAGACATATTTTCTAAATTTATTTGTCAGAAATGTGTGCTCGTCGGTTCATTGAAGGCTCCAGACTCATATCTTTGACAGGGCGTTAATCTACAATATCGATATAAAGTTCCACAATCCACATGCTAGGTAAAAATCTTTGTTTTGAACGTCAGTGACTTCTCCTAAGTAAATATTGTCTCAGACGTAATTAAGCCCCCCTATTCTATCTAATGGCAGATAACAGTGATGAGACAGACAAGGAACGCCCAAAATAGAACCGTTCAAGTGAACCAACTGATGATGAAGCAATCCATTCTCTGTTTTTGAGATTAGCGGTAATTTGGTACAAAATGACTCGCGGCAAGAAATATTAAAAATGTAATGTAATATATAGATAGGATTTGGAAATCTGTTATAAAATACTAAATAATACCAAAAAAAAAAATCGGAAAATTGGTATAAAAATCGGAAGAAATGGATGGGAATGAAGTGGATGGAAATGAAGTTTTGGCATTTAATTTAAATTTTTGTTGCTTTCTTATATTTTTCAAAAGGCATGCAACATATCTTTAGAAGGTATTTCAATAGCCTTTATCATAATGTATTTAAAAAATTACTAGCAACAAAAGTCATTTAAATAGGCAATGGATGGTAATGAAGGCTTACCCGTGACAAAACGAGAATTTGCAACTAAAAATTAAATTTTCTCCGAGAAACAATGCGCACATCTTATCTCGCCTATAATGTATGGCAGACATGGGCCCGGGGGTTCCGAAACATGTTTGCACGTAAATCTACAGATGCCGATTTGGTCAAAACATAAAAACCATTTGCTCGGAACGATATGAAAAATTTCGCGTGACAAAATTAAAACCTGCGTTCTCTCAATGTTGCACATACACGAGTTCATTCTTATGTTTAAAATGGTTTATATGAGTATTTAAGCTAGTGTTCACTGGAACATTAGCTTAAATACTCATATTAACAAAACATGATAAGATTAATTACGAAAACTCTAAGAAAATTGTGTTTAAGCTAAGCAATCTGGGAACGTACGGGGGACGGAAATGAAATTTTGGCTATTTGATGTTAAATATTTTTTTGATTAATTATCTTACGTAAATACACAATACGTGGCAAAGTAGAACACTATAGACTTAACATTTTAAAAGTGTTTGATCGAAGAAGAAATTTTGACCTTGAAAGCAAATGGGACCGAAAAAATAGAACGACCCCACTAAGGCTACCCCTAGGGACTTTCGGATGGTCTGGCAATGGCCAGTGGGAAGCAATTGTCATAAGTATCTGGCAGTGGAAGACGAGATTCCAACAGTTATCATTATCACTTATCCTATAGAAATTAGAAAATGAGATAAAAAAAGACGGTTGGAGAGTAGTATTTTGTGTCGAACTCGAACTCGACTCGAACTCGGTTGTCTGTAAAGTCGGTTTACTGACGATAGTTGAACGTGACAACGTCATAGCCTTAAATGGAACGCCTCAGAGCGAGGTAACGCCGCACATTGCGTCATGTTTTTTCGTGCGCGCAGCCCATATAGCTAATAGTGGATTTAATTTTTACCGACTTTAGCAAGGCTTTTGATCGTATAGATCATTGTATATTGCTCCAGAAGTTATCCTCCTCCGCTGGTTCACATCTTATATTTGCAATAGGTCCCAAGCCGTTGCTATAAATGGGTTCATTTCTAGGTGGATGTTTATACCTTCTGGTGTTCCACAAGGCTCCCTTCTGGGGCCTCTGCTATTTGCAACTGCTGTCACCATGCTTATTTCTTTTTATATGCTGACGATACCAAAATATTAAAAACATAACCTCTTTTGATGACTGTCGCCTTTTTATAATAAAATAGATTTGATGAGTACTGTGTGTGTAATAGGCTAAATCTGAACGTATCTAAATGCTTAAACTTTAGTCGTAAGGTAAATTTAATCAAATATAATTACGAGCTCCAGAATAATTTTCTTCTATTCAAAAATTCTATAAAGGATCTGGGAGTTATCGTAGATTCAAAATTAATTTTTGATGAACACATAGATTATATTATTAACAAGGCCTCGAAAACATTAGGATTTGTAATTAGGTCGTGCAGAAATTTTAAATCTGTTAAAGTGGTCAAGGTCCTGTATTGTGCCTATGTTCGCAGTATCATGGAGTACTGTTCGGAGCTATGGAACCCTGCTTACAATATATACATAGATAGATTAGAATCTATCCAAAAACGCTTTCTTAGATATCTCCAGTTCAAATGCAATCAATTTATTTCTAACTATGACGCCAGATGTAAGAAGTTCCATTTTCTTCCACAAGAAGGAACATTAGCTACCTTGCTTACCTAAGTAAGGTAATTAATGGTAAAATAGATGCACCCGAATTACTAAATAGATTTAATATCAATATCCCATTTAGAAACACTCGTCATTTTATGCCCCTTTATGTCCCACCCTACAACACCTACTACCGTAGGAATTCGTTTGTTTTAAGGTCGAGTGCACAATTTAACAAATTTCTAAATAAAAATCCGCTTGAAGACATATTCTCCCTTACACCGAATAAAATTAGAAAACTATTAACTGTTACCTATTTTAATTCTATTTAGTAAACTCTTTATTAACATTAAGTAATTCTCCAATTTTCTATCCTTTTCTTGTGGTTTAATTATTTTTGTTGCTTATTGCCATTAAACAGTTTCAAATTAATGTAGCTTAATGTAAGTCTTATTATTATGTTGTGTTTGTCATGATTTGACGCTTCGTTTGTTAGATTTAAGTGTAACTTATTATACATTAGTGGAAACTTCTAATTGGCATATCGCTGTGTATCGTGTATCTCACTGTTGTCTTAAAATGCTGTAAGTTTTCCTAAGAAAATAAAATAAAATGAAATAAATAAATAAATAAAATAAGAAAAAAAAATGCTTTCTCGAAGGTTTTAGGTAGACCTTCAGAACTGGATACCTCCTAAAGTAACCGCCACCGAAACACGATAGTTGCTGGTCGTTTTAACCTCTATAGAGGTGATAATACACGAAAACTTTCAGTTTCTATAAAATGAGGAAAGTCTGGCTGTCACTGGCTCTTTGGCTACTATAACATTGGATAAGCGTTTGGACCAAGGCCGGGCGGCTACAATTGATAACATTCGACATTTATTGAAACTGCGACAAAACGTTGCAAAAATATACTAGCGGCCTTAAAACTAGGCAATAATGTATCCACGTATAGGTTTTGCAATACGACAGACGTTTGTAACACAGTATAAACTGCAGTTCTAAGTCGGCATACTCTATAATTCTGTCTACTTTGGTATAAATATCATTTAGTAGTCGACTAACTTAACGGTCTCCTTTGAAATAAAAGTTTAACACAGAGACATGTGATACTCAAAGTTAAATGCTACTTAAAATAATAAGACCCCACACACACACATTAGCGTGATTTAAAAATGATTTTTAATTACGCTAATTAATTGTGTGTGGAGTCTGAATAATCTCCAATCAATATTAAAGATACTGCCAAGTACTAGGTAAGTAGGTACTAAATTATAACGCTATGTGCTCAAAGTGTTGAAAATCATTTTATTAAGTTAAAAATAATTACTAGAATAGCTTAATTTCAATCAGTTTCAATTTCCTTTTAATTTAAACCAGGTTGGGTTCAGTAAAATGCATACAAAAAGAAACATCCGATAAGATCAATAATATTCTTGTACTACAATAATATTGTTCGGTGTAGATATTCAAGGTTATCGGTGCATTATGTTCTGAACTTCGATCAAATATATCGAAGGTTTTGAATGATATCACCGGTTTCACAATATCAATAAATATGGACTATATGGTATACTTGTTATTCGAAGTCTTATAAAAAACCCATATTCCATGCTCATTAGTCTATAATAAAAATCATAATAATAATATTATTAAAGATTAATAACTACCAGGTAGAAATAATAACAGATTTATCTGTAAAGCGATGAAACTAACACCTAGATGAAAGAAATTAAGTAAAACATAGTATTTTGTAATTTAAGCAAATTGCATTTAATAAATTATTTGACATGTAGCGCCATCTCTTGCTGAGTAACTGAATCATTTATTATTCAAGGAATTGTTTTCTCAGAACGTGTTTTTGTGGAAAATGTGTATTATGATGTGGTAGATTTCTCAGAATCGTTGCATATAAAATTGGGGCACAAAATAATATTGGAGTACGTTCTACTTCTTAATATTATGTGGTGTACCTAAGGCTGTGCAATGTGCGTTGACAGTATGTCCATTGAAAATTTAAAGTACCGGTCACCCACTCCAAAAAACGGAGAATAAACTGTCGTCCGTTTGGATGGTCCAGAATGGTCCAGACTCCAGTCTCCAGTCACTTTTGTATTGCATTATGCATATTGGGAAGTGTTCTAAACAGGTCTATCACTTAGGGTGTGCCCAATAGGTCATTATTAAATGACCTATTTCTAGGCAAGCTAAAATTGATTTTTAAGTAGGCGCATCGAACTTCTGTGAAATGAATTACTCGAAGCGAAGTCGAAATCAAATTCAATTAACATGAGGGTGCAGTGTGCATTGACAGCATGTCATTTAACGAAATTGCCGGTCACCGCTCCAAAAACGTAGGATAGACTGTCATTTGGATGGAAGAAAAATGTTTGCATTGAAAAGTCTTCATTAGTAACCACCATAAGAAAATTGACCTATTTCTAGGCAAGTTGCAATTGATTTCTTAAGTAGGCGCATCTAACTTCCGTGAAATTAATTACTCGAAGACGAAATCGAGTTCGAGTTAATTGACCCTTTGCTCTTTCACCGGACATGTCATGTGATAGTCGTAACTAAAACGTGTTGAAATCATTACCGCCAAGTGTAGCGGAACGTCCGCGCATGCGAAATCGACTGCATCGAAATGCATTCGAGTTTCGAGCGATGAGAGTCGAGAAGGAAGTTTACATAGTCACCCCCTTATTTACTAGAATCGAATGCTTAGGAAGAACTCCTTGGTAAAGCTGTAAGTATATACCGCAAAACGCTTTAGTGGCTTTCCTAGTTTTATTACAAAATTCATGTCGTAATCGAGACTGGTCGGAAATGCCGGATTCTCAATAGGCACGAAACTCACTCGATTAGGTAGACCGATCGTGAGTCGAGATATTGCGTTTTTTCTATCGGCCATGTTTCAATCCGTGTGTATTTAGTTACCTATACGTGACCAAAGGGCAGAGCGAGCCGTCATGCACCAACGCGCTACAGCCAAAACAATTTCGGTAACTCGACACTTCGTCCCCGAAATGACATGAATCAGGTGTTGTAATCAGGATTTGCTGCTAAGCATATTATATTGTTTGAACGTACTTGGGTTATGTCGCAAGAGGTATTAACTTCGCCTGTGTATATGGTGAGTCGGCAGATTGTAAGGAATATGGGACAAAAGAAGATATTTTAAACGAGCGTGGCCCTAGGGCCTAGGCCCTAGGGGCTAGCCCAGTCACGAAGAATAAATCTTGACTCTTGACATACATGATTAAACGTCTGAACGCTGTACATATCATAATATATTATGCCGATCGTCGCACCAAGTGCCAACATAAACTTTAATAGCGCGATTTAGGATTAGATATTATGCAATGTCCAAGAAGTTTGGTAGTGCAGTATATTACTTTGCATCTTGCGAAAGCATTGCAGCAAGCAAAAATTTTACTGCTTTTGCTGTTGCAAGATACGTACGAGTAGGTACCTAATCAGTCAGTAATCAGTAATCACCCAACCGAAGGCAGTATTTTTTCGACTTTCCTGGTTGATGCGTTAATGCAGCAATGTTAATAGCTCTCAATATATTTTATGTAACATAAACTTGAGTAGAAAAAAGCAACGAGACCTACTTATGACAGCCATATTTGAAATGTGCTTCCTGTGCAAACTATGCTGGGAGGTGTGAGTCAAGATTGTCTGAATTCCACGACTCGGTCACTGCTCCACAGGCTATGTCAACAATGCCATGTATGGCTGGGTGTTTACTTAATGCTTAAATACAATAGTAACTTAACCATACCTTCTTAAAACAGGCATCAAAGCAGACAGCTCTACGAAAACGTATGATTCCATAAGCTTAGCTAAGTTCATAATGAACTAATGGTTAATCATGATTCATGAAAACGTAGGTTCTTTTGACTTAAGTCAGTGCTTGTTTAATTGTGATTTGTGAAGATGATCATTACGTCTACTTACGTACTTTAACTTTACTTTTCGTGAATTTTCACTCTTTATTATGCCAAAGAAAAAAGCTTAGGGTCTACACAGACGGACCGCATTTCAACTGCAATCCAACCGCAAATTACAGTTCAAGTGCAGTTTGAATGCAGTTGACCCGACTGCAATACGACTGCAATAGAACTGCAAACCAAACAGTTCACACGACTGCACGCCAACTGCAACTGAACTGCAATCCGACTGCGCGTTTGGTTTGCAGTGCTATTGCAGTCGTGTGAACTGTCAACTGCATTCGAACTGCACTTGAACTGCAATTTGCGGTTGGATTGTAGTTGAAATGCGGTCCGTCTGTGTAGACCCTAAGCTTTTTTTCTTTGGCATAATAAAGAGTGAAAATTCACGAAAAGTACTTTTGAAAATTTGCGGTTACGCAAATTGCACTTGAACTGCAATTTGCGGTTGGATTGCAGTTGAAATGCGGTCCGTCTGTGTAAACCCTTACATAAATACGATAATTATTTTGGTACTAGCTGACCCGACAGACTTCGTCCTGTCAAAAAGATTTGTAATGTGGCAGTTTTTGTGCCTACGTATTTTAAAAAATTCTCCTGAACAGAACCGTCACCCTGGTGATAGGGCGTTGTGAATAAAAAATAATTAAATAAAACATATATAAGGATTTAAAAGTAAGTAATCGCTTTATTGTTAATCATGTGAATCATAATTATTATTATTATCATTGTAGTGCTTTGTGGTATACGATGTTTTTTGTTTGATTACCTGGCGCATAGATAAACAAATCTGATGGTTTTCCAACACGGGAACAGGCAACATACAATTGACCATGTGAGAAACATGGGTTTTCTAGATTAATACCACAAACACTTAATGATTGCCCCTGGGACTTGTTTATAGTCATAGCAAAAGCAAGCCGCACTGGAAACTGTAGTCGCTTAAACTCAAATGGCACATCAGTCGGAATAATGATTCCGATGGGGATGCGCGGTATGAGAACATCTTCTCCTTTATACTTTCCTTTGAGTAAAGTTGCTTCTATCACATTGTTTAGTAATTTTTTTATCGCTAACCGTGTACCGTTGCAAAGACGCGGTTGGTTGATATTTCGCAACATTATAACCACCGATCCAACCTTTAATTGAAGATTGTGAGGTGGCAATCCTGGCAAATCCAGCGAGACTACATCATCTTGATTAGTAGCCGAATCAACTGATTTATATATCCTCAATTGGCCTGTAATTTGTTCTTGAATTTTGAAATTTAATTCATTTACATCTATGTTTTTTGCAGCCAGTATAGCTCGTTCGCTCAACCAATCATGGTTTCTGTAATTTTGAGAAACATCTGGAAACACCTTCTGAATAAGTTCATCTTTTGATCGAGTTAACTGACAAAAACTTTGAGGAAAGTTAATGCAGCCAGTCAACTCCTGCAAACTCCTCCAACTATGTATTCTGTGCTCCAACGCACACACGCACATTGTTTTGATAGATATGATCTTTGACGTTAGGAACACACCTACATTGCTTAGACGACAGTGAGTGCTTGTAATTTAATATGAACTTTATACCATAGCAATAAAGCTCAAATTGACTACGTTTTAGTTACAAATCGTTTGTATGGGAAAAAGAAAATGGCTATTTTTAAGGTTTTTCCAGCAATAATTCTAATTTTTCTCGCCGTAAAAACCACCCTTGAAATTCAACGAACATTTAAAAAAAAGATTTGGCCAAATTGGTCCAGGCGTTGTTGAGTTATGCGCTTACCAACACATTTTGCGATTCATTTTGATATTATAGATATTTGGCACTTTACTTTTTAGTTTTATCATTTTACTCCAGTTTTCCTGTAACTTAAGATACACTGACTCAGTTTTGTCAAGGCTTTCTTATCTTAGCTGCTCATTACCTTAGATATCAAATTATCTGGTGGGCTGCATATATTGTGTGAAACCATTAGACTGATCACTCTACTTAGTCATAATTACATAGGCTGGATATTTTATATCCCCGTCCTGTAATCCAAGATACGAATTAAATATAAAATATAACTGTATCAGCAAAATTGATGATTGTAGCACTATTTATTGTTTTATTAAAAAAAATAACACACGAGTATTTACGTCGTTCGTCCACTGGTCAAGAGATGGCGCTTGTTCACTTTCTCAGAGTTGTAAATTGTGATTCACCGAAATAATCGTAAGCTGCAGTTTTTCGTCTCGAATTTAGATTGGGAATAATTTATAAAACATGATTTTAACCTAATTAATAATTCAGCATAATTAATGCAACAATAGCTTGTAAAAGAAATGTGCCACTACCCACCAACGCTTTTAGCGTTTCTTTTTAAAAAGAAAGTAAAAACACAAAAGAGTACACCGATTGACACATCATTGCAAAATCACAGTTCCCACGCAATTACAGAATAAATAAGGATGTTTTTAATAAAACCATTATTTTTACGAAATTCACACAAAAAGAGGCCACAGCGAAATCTGAATTTTTATTATAATACTATATTATGTTGCCCTAACTTTGCGCAAAAATACATTTATTCGATGTCCTCTCCCGATTTTCTTCTATTTCTTCGCTCCCATTAGTCTTAGCGGGATAAAATATAGCCTATAGCCTTCCTCGATAAATGGGCTACCTAACACTGAAATAATTTTTCAAATCGGACCAGTAATTCCTGAGATTAGTGCGTTCAAACAAACTCTTCCGCTCTATAAAGCGGAAGAGATCTATACTAATATTATAAGTACTAATATTATAATATTATTTAGTATATATTTAAAATATTAGTATAGATTATCGACACGAACAAAAAGTACTTTAAACTTTTCTAAAGTCATTGATAGTAAATTTTATCAAAATAGGTTCAGACCTCAGAGGTTAGAGTTATTAAAATGAAAGTAACGACATTATACGAGCTTTTCTTAAAAGCTACAAGTCATCATTAGATCGGTAAGTAATAATATTGTTGATAGGTATAGTTCTTGCAATCTACAAGTGCGCGTCGCCTTTATTTGTAGTTGGAAATGTGAATAGACATTTTCGTTAGTGTGCGTACCCGACGGAGCAGTCAGTAGGCCTACTACGAAACCGTTTTGAGACTCAAACAATCGGACGAAAATGCCGCGTCCTGCTCTAACAACGTCATTTCACGTTTGTTAGAGTAGGACGCAACATTCTCGTACGATTGTTTGAGTCTCAAAACCGTTTCGTGGTACGGGCCCTGTAGCGAGCGAGCCATGTACGCGTGCATAGATATGGTCACTCACACAACTAAGGGCGACGCGCACTCGTAGATTGCAAGAACTATAATACAACTGCAGAGAATAGCCCATTTCTAAGGGCGTTTGTCCACCGCTGCCATCGCGGGACCGTCACCGAGAACGAGATTATTTTGGCCCGATAAAATGCCCCTACCATATTTTGTGCAATGCACACGGGCGCCATCCTCTAGGGACGCCAAATCACCATCTTTAGGGGCGCCAAAACCAAGGACCAAAAAATTTGCCTAAAGAGGCGTCAAAAACCCTTTTTTTGCACACAGGTGCCAGTCAAAGAATTGTATTTAAACCTCAGTTTAAATATAAGTCTTTGGCGCCAGTAGCCCTTACGGGAGCCCTGTAAAATGCCATTGTATGTCATAGGCTATAGGTTTCATTTTGCTCCACGCCACTACAAAGCAGCGGCGGCATGGGTCGCTAGCGACACCTGAAACTTATACCCATAGTCCAACGGTTGGACGGTCAGTCTGGCATCCCGCATCAGTTCAGTCTGAGAATTACGCCAGAATGACGGGCGCGAAGTGCATAATAAAAAATGTTCAGTCCGTCCATCGAACGGCTACACGATCATTGTCCCGTCACTCGTCAGGCTGGTTCAGACTGGTGGACTGAACTAGTACTAACTAGTAACATGAACATGTCTGTTACCTCTTCACGCCCAAACCGCTGAACCGATTTTGCTGAGCATGGAGATACTTCGAGTCCAGGGAAAATTTTTATCCCGGGAAAATGTACGGTTCCCGCGCGATAATCGAATTTTAGCGCAACGGAACGGACGTCATTTAGTATGTCATAAAGTGGCATTTTATCATCCCAACATCTCGTTCTTGGTGACGGTCCGTTGACGCCGGCGCGGCGGTGGACAAACGGCCTAAGCCAGGGGTTCCCAAACTGTGCGGCCCGGCGCCGCGGCGCCCTGGTGCGCCGTGGACAGGCAAGAGGGGCACCGCGCGCCGTGAGTCGATCCTCCATCATTACCCATAACCACAAATATTATAAAATAAAATTATAATATTATGAATTGTTATATACAAAGCAGGCAGATGATTAATTAATATTTGTTTATTAATATTTATTGTTATAGCTAGGTAGAGTAGGGCGCCGTGAGTCGTGACAAAATATTGACTGGTAAGTGCGCCGCAGGCTGAAAAAGATTGGGAACCCCTGGCCTAAGCTCTTACAACACCTTTGACGAGCTCCACAGTCGCGAATTAATCTAAGTCTAATCTTAGCTCATTGTTTACTTCCTCTATTAATTTACCTGTATTGTGCAACGAATTGTGTCAATTGTCAACGAAACGTGTCGTTTGAAAGTACGCATAACGCCCAAACTTTTTAAAGCGCTTTTATAAGAAGCTCTTATGACAGTTAACCGCCGTCAAGTGTCCCCTAGCGGTCCTTTCAGAGTCCTGTATTTCTTGAGCCAAAAAATTGACCGATTCGCATACATAGGCACCCATACATAGTATAATGTCTAGTTGACAGGAGGGGCATAGGCTACTTTATATCTCTGGAGAATGTACGCCTAGGCATATCTCTTTTGTAATTACGAGTTTATTGGTAGCGGGAAATCAAGTGATAGCAAAAATACAATTATGCAAGACCATACAAAAATAATCTAGATAACCGTGCTTTTTGTTGTTGCATAATTGAATTTTTGATTATCTTCCTTTTATAGTTTAAAATTAGATCGAGAGTGAAAGTATCTAGCCACAAATAGCGCGGTGTGGGCTGTCCATCACGATGTATATGGAAAGATTCACTTTCGTACTTACATCACTTTGCTTTTATTGGATCGCCCGCATCTTTTAGGTGCAGATGTCTCACGGGAACTGTGGTCAAAAGTAGTAAGTTTTAACAGCTAAGTTTTTATTTGGGGTTCCATTACCTAAAAATTTGAGGATTGTTTTAAAGATGATAGTACAAACTCTTTGCACACTTCATCAAAGGACAAAATATGCGTTAATTTTTCTATGGTCTATATTGTATTTTCTAAATGGATAAATGGGAAATATACTTTGAAAAACTTGACGTATTTGCTCTTTGTTCCAGTAACAGAAGAGTAATCTAGTTCGATTCTAGCTAGAGTAATGTTAAACTTGGACTTGGAATACGACCTACACAGAAAAAGAAAATTATTCATCAAATACTGTTCCACTCCCCCGTTTTAACGACTGCTCTTACCTTTTAAAATCTATTCCAACTGATCCGAAGTTTCTATTTTTAAATGCAAACAACCTTTGGCCTCGTGTGCAAGGCCTTTAATATCGATTTCAATACAGTGTCGAAAACAAGCCCGAAACATTGTATCTGACAGGACATTAATCTGTCGCATAGACAATGATTTTGAAGTCAAATATGATAGCCGAAATACATAAATGTTTCTCTTTATTCTTTCGTAAATAGTGAATACTTGTTTTAGCCATAGGAAACTTAACTGAAACTTGGAGCAGTTTGGTATAGTCTGTGTATTATTCTTAAGTCAAAGTTGCTCCAAGTTAGCCGCACTGCGTATCATACACGGCTAAGACGATAAAAATTCCTTTCTCATTTAACGAATATTCGTAGCCGAACAAAAACCTCCTTTATTAAACCTCCTAGATTAAACTTAAAAATTAAATATAATATATTTAAATGTAACTTCACGAGCAATTGTAATTAAATCTTTAATATCTTCGTCATGTACGATGCGCTTTAAATTTTATAAATAGAGCATATTTTTACATAGGTTTACCATTTACCATTTACCAAAGATATTTACAATACACTGTTTCGTATTTCCTTACTTCTAGAAGCAATTAAAACTTTACTTTACGGTTGTCGGTGGTTATTCACAGAAATGAGACGTCAAACTCCGATAATGTCGTGTATTTAAAAGTTAATTATGTGAAGCCCATATTGTGTAACGTTTGTATGACATTGTGGCTCTGTTTTATGGTGTATTCAGTAGGTGACATTGAGACTTACGTTATCTGTAAATAACTGACTGTACCTAATGTACTTAGAGTAAGGAAGGTAATGTATTTTTACCCTGACTGCGATTAAGCCAAGAGGAAGGTATTTTTGGTAGTCGGGACGGTAGAGCAAGGTTCTACATATCGACCACTTTAATACTCATGCATTTTTGGATTTCTATCTGTATTATTGCCTCGTTTCGGCCTTTTTGGGCCTTTTTAGTTTTTAGGTTTATAGTTTTGCTTTCCATTGGTCTCTCTTTATAGGTAACTTAATATTTAATACTATATGTAATTCCAATTTCGTTCCTTACCTTGCTGTAACGAAATGTACATTGTAGGCACAATTAATGTAATTTTGTGAACAAGGTATAAACCTTGTTCACAAAATTCTCTGTCTGACAAGAAAATAATTTCTTGTCAGACAAGCTTTATTGTGTAGTGACTTGGTACTGAAACTGCACGAGTTTTCCAACGATCTAGATCCTAGAAATATCAGTCTATAAATATGGAAGATAGCCTACTTTATCACGACTTCCAGCATAATAAGTATATTTTCGAATTGAATTTTTATAAGTTTCAAGTAAACAAGGAATAAAGAGCGTTACACACAGCGGCTATGGTATATTTAATGCAACATTACATCCAGTAAAAACATAATGTAGGTACGTAGTATAAAACATAAGTTATAGCTCTTGTATGCTAATACTAATTGAGGTGTATCCAGTATCGTGCTATAATATACATTTTTACAGTATAGCTGCTGTGTGTGAAGCACCTAAAGCTTAATCGGGTCAAAGCAGTAAAAGGAGCGTTAAAATGTTTTACTGATAGGACATGCTTTGTTGTCCGAAAACGTTGACTTTACTACTACTTTCACCATGTTAACTGATATCCAAAACTTCCTTTATGACTTTTCCCAAGACTTTTAAGCATTTCCCCTCCTTAAAAAAGGTTTTCAGTTACGATTCTAATCAATTTTTTTTTTGCTTGTACAGAGAATATATTTAAAGCCCATTTTTAAAACCTTTATTTATCAATAAAAAATTACAAAAACAATGTTATACGGCAAAATATAAGCTTCAATGTAACAAGTAATTTGTACTAATATTATAAATATGCAATATATACATATTGTCAATAATTATCTACCTCTAAAAGTTAGCGGTGCCATAAGTTCTCTACCAAGGGGCGTAAGTGCGCTTAAACTAAGTATCCTTGCTCATAGAGTTATGATGTCGCAATCATATTTGTCTCGAAATTCTAAGAAGATACTTATATTAAAAATATTAGTATATGTTAGTAATAAAACAACTAAGTAGGTGTAGTGTACATAGTTTTGACTTTTGACCTTGGTAGAACAAGAGTACAGTAATTTTTAATCTGATTATACAAGCAATTGCTGGATGTTTTGTTTTAAAATTAAATAAATGACTATGGAAAATCTAGAGTTCATAGTTTTGCTTTAGCTCTATGCATAGTCTAACGTCGTAGCCGCATGACTCTACAAAACTAAAAATGTTAATGATTCAAAATCTTTATTAAATTCAAAATCTTTATTATATAGTGGAAATAGTGCATGGAAAGTGTGTTTTATTAATGTTGCCATATAAATACATATTATGTCAAACCTTACCCCCCTGTTTTAATCTGAAGTAAAAACAAAAACTCAACATTCGCCAAAATGTTACGCAAAGTATAACTCGATAGTTGGACAGGAAAGCAAGATTTATAGATCGTAGCGCCGCTCCATTTCACAGATTCCTCCCTTTACTGAAAACATACTTCAATATTTTATGTCGTGTCCGTCCCCTTTTTACGTTAAAGTCTTAGATGGCAAAATAAGTTGAATTCACGTGATGTTCTGTCATCAGCAGCTGTTATCTTATAGGGCTAGGGCCTAGGGCTAGGTTAGAGCATGAAACAGATTAATGCATGCAATTTTATATCGCTACGCGCCTCGTCTCCTTTCGTTTCGAAATAAACTGACCATTAGCCCTGTTTCTTATGTTCTATTATTTCCGACAACATTTCTAATCTACTTTTCCTATGTTCGATATTTTTATCATTAATGTTCGTACTGAGTTACATGATTAATCTTTTGATAATAAAATAGTTAGCAATTTAGATCAACGTGTTATTGTTGATATCTTTATTATATCAGTTACTATAAATAAATAAAATATCTTTTTATTCAAAATAGGTATCATGATACTCTTTTTGAAAGTCGAACGAAGAAGCTATGTTGCCTACCACCGGTTCGGGAACTACCCCGCCGAGAAGAACCGGCGTAAGAAACTCGCACGGGGCCATCTTTTACTAAAAAAAATGGAAAATTACAATGTTATGGCTTACAGCTATGTAACAAAAATAAAAGTAACCTGCATGGAGCCACCCTATTCCCAAGGTGTGCTGTCCTCGATGAAATCATTGACTTTATAATACGCTAAAGCACACAAACGTTCTTTAACTGCTTTTTTAAATTTGTTTAAAGGTAGATTTTGAACATTTTCTGGGATTTTATTGTATAGGCGTATACATTGGCCTTTAAAGGATTTGCTTACTTTGGCTAGTCTGAACATTGGTATGATAATAAGTGACACTTTTTTAATTACTATTGATAATAAGTGACACTTTTTCAATTACTTTATCATTACATGTTTTCTTTGAAATGTTTTCATTTTCTGATAGTAAGTTGTAGCGGTCTTTTACAAGTAAAACGCATCCTTGTTCGATAAAAGGGTATTTTGAAATTATACAACTCTCCACAGAACAAACACAACTGAAACAATGCTTAGTTTAGTTTAGGTAAATATTATAATTTATATTGTTACTATAGTAGGTAAGTACTAAGTATATAATTCTGAAAATTTACGAAACGATTCGAGAAACGTCTTTTAGTGCTTGACATTTCGTTCGGTTGGCTAGGCGAGGACCCAATATGCACCCAAATGCAAAATGCAGCAGCACCGGTTTGCAATAATATTGTGACTACACCTGAGTCCTCACCCCCAGGCCCCAAACAATGATTCCGCGCGGAACTAGTTGGCCGCTCTGCCGGTATGAGTATACGGGCAGAGCGGCCAACTAGTTGCGCGCGGACTATACAAAGAAATCTCGACCTAAAGAAAATTATCAGATATCCCTACGTAAATATCTATTGTTCCTTTTCCTTATTGCGTTTAAACCGGACTCTACCCAATAAGTAGAGCAGAAGCTCCGTCTAGATTAAACAGCAATGATGCTCCTGTAGTATCGAAAAGGCCGGCGCGAGTTTGGCAGTAGCGACCGCCGACCGGCCGGCAGTGCTCTAGCGACCCGCGACCGACACGCACGCACGTTACAACAATATCCCCCTTTTTTTAAAGTCGGCTAAACAGGATTTACATTTAAAAAAAAAGGATGCCGGTGGAAACAAAAATTAGTTTTTCCGGTGAGTCAGATATATATTTTTTTTGTTTTTTTTTCGTGTTCTTTTGGTATATCAATTTTTATTGCGTATGTATGGAATATTAATATGTGAAGTGAAATTTTAGTGGGCATTGTTTAAACATTTATCGCTCCCTGTGCAACACATTAGCGCTATTATCAAAGTGCTAAAGCGTAGGGCTAGTTGGTGGTAATTAAATTTCCTTTCTGTTGTGAGAATCTATTAAAATAGAACTCAACATTTTTTGAGTACTAGCCACTAAACTACATTATTATATTAAAATAGATTTAAAATAAAACGAAAATATGGAAAATAATTAAATGTAGAGCTAGTTTAAGCCGATAATTTACGAAGTATAACAAGTCAAAGCGGTTTGATAGCTGAAACAGGAAAATTAAAGAAATATTTATTTTTAGGCGCAGTATCAGTTTTTATTGCTGTTGTAAAGTATAAAATACAAATTATTAAATTTCATTTCAAAAATGCACATTGTTATTGAGAGAAGTCAGTCTTTCGGCAGATTTAAAAAAAAACGTGTGAGTTAAAAATTAAAATAATTTTCGATAATTTTAATCAAAATTTTCTTTTTCCCAGACAGACATTTTTAAATTATAAACCTAATTTTATAATGTTTAGAATTGCTGTTAGAGTTAACAAGAAATCGTACATTATCGTACTGAAGTAAACAGTTCTGTTGCAATTGTCGTTATTGTGGTCTAGATCGTGACTCTGAATCGAGAGTATTATGTATTTAACTATTTATATTAGTGGTCTTATGTAATGTCATAAAGCGATATAACAATAAGTAAACCTGATCATGCCTGACGATCAGTTATTTATTTTTAAACATAGTGAATAGTAACTTTATCAGCCCGTTCTTATTTCTTTGAAGATTCTTTAATTTCAATTTTAAAGTAAGCCCCAGATATAAATAAATACTTAGATTATATATAAATGAATAAATATAGTATATTAATCATAGGTACTGAAAAAGCCTGTCTAATGTCTATACCAGACATAGAGCCATAATAAAATATTTTGAACAAAGAAATGATGAAAGTTATTCTACCATAAAAGAGAATAGCGTTCCAAATATTTGCGCTCGCGGAGGGGACATAAAATTGATGTTGACAAATAACGCCAATTTGCTCGGGATCTCTATCTCCGTGGGCGAAGCAACGAGGCCTAATTTCTACTCAAGGTCAGGTAATAGCCCGAATTTTAATTTTACTACTAGCCATATCCTATTGGGGTTCCCCAGGACTTCTTCGAGTGGGTTTGTGACAGGTAATGCGTTGATTTCTGGAAGATATTGTGGCTTATAGAGACGAAAACGTACTTTAAGTATTCGTCTTTCTAGATCTATCACTGTATTATAAACCCTCAAAACTAGGCATAGTTATATCCTGTTAGGGATCTCCAGGACTTCCCTGATTGGGTTTGTGACAGGAAATACGATAATTTCGGAAAGATATTGTGTTTTATTAAAATACTAGCTGACCCGACACACGTTGTCCTGTCTTAACGATGATTATTTAATTCGAATTGGTATAATTAAGAAAACAATAGATTAAAATTAGTATCTTCATAGCAAATTTCATCAAAATAGATTAAATAGTTTAAGCGAAAATCATAAAAGTTTATTGTGCAGGAACCGTACATTTTCCGGGACCAAACGTATCCCTTGCCCTTTCCTGAGACTCAAAGTATCTCCATACCAAAATTCATCAAAATCGATTGAATAGTTTGCGCGCAAATCATAAAAGTATATTGTGCAGTAACCGTACATTTTTCCGGGACAAAATGTATCCTATGTCCTTCTCCTGGTTCTAAGCTACCTCTCCACCAATTTTCAGCCAAATCGGTTTATCCGTTCTTGAGATAAAAGTTTATTGTGCGGGAACCGTACATTTTTCGGGACCAAAAGTATTCCTTGTCCTTTCCCGAGACTCAAAGTATCTCCATACCAAAATTCATCAAAATCGATTGAATAGTTTACGCGCAAATCATAAAAGTATATTGTGCAGTAACCGTACATTTTTCCGGGACAAAATGTATCCCATGTGCTATTCCTGGTTCTAAGCTACCTCTCCACCAATTTTCAGCCAAATCGGTTCATCCGTTCTTGAGTTATAAGTGGCGTAACTAACACAACTTTCTTTTATATAATATATAGATAAACTTCAGATGTAATAGCCCAAATTTTAATTTTACTACTAGGATATGATTAGGACCAAGACTTCTTCCTCCGAGTGGGCTTGTACTATTATATGTGCTTGTTTCTCAAAGATATATAATAATTAGTAGACGTAAACATCCTTTAGCTAATTGATTTTTCTAGATCTGACATACTAACTGCATTACAGACCACATGAAGGCACTAAATTAAATTCTTAAGTATGATTATTCCTGGCAGATATTGTGAATTTGTACTATTCGTTTTTATTTCAATTTTAGATTATCAAATTTAGATAGATCTATCTAAATTAATAATTCAGTTAATTTTACTGCATTATAGAGCTTCAAAATACAGCAGGTACATAAAAACTACAAGGAAGGAAGGCAAATCCTTATCTAACAGCTAATTTACTCTAGTAACAAACATCCAAAGATCCTCATCAAAAGGCTTCAGCGGTACAATGTTTAATGCCCGCTCCCTGCGGCACCCCCGTCCCGAGTCCCGACACTCAACCCCCTTTTAATCAATATCTCCCGTCCTCTTTAAAATTGTATCCCACTTCAACGTTGCATGTTAAAGCGCAGTGAAGAAAGGTTAATATTTATCTTTACGTGCTTTAATCGTCGTTTTCAGCACTCGCAGGTTTCGTTTTCATCTTCAATTTATAATAATTTTGGCTTATTAGTAAACTTATGTATAATCAAGTAAATCTACGTGATGTCCTAGTCTAGTGATGCTAATAAGCTCAGTTAGTCAGAAAAGAGTAGAAACGGTCGTATTTTGTAGGTGAGACAGTACTTTTGCGACGATTCATAATAATGTATCAGCAACTTAAATACTACCTTAAATAGACTTTAGTAGTCTATGGTACGTCTCATTCTATTGACGAATGAAAGCTTAGGGAAAAATATAGGTTACATATTTAATTTGGTCGTGTTTATCAGCAAGATAATATTTTTGGTTACATTCATGTTTTATGGATATTTTAGACACATCAGTAAACTTTGTACACATCATGTAATCCGTGATGTGTACAGATGTTTCATGTCCAGTGAGGAAGAAAGTAAATGTTTATCTTTCTCCGTATTTCGGTCATGTTATTCTTTTTGATTTGTTTTGATTACTTTTAGCATCGGTTTATTACTATACCTACACATTTTTCAGCAAATTAGTAACTTAAATCTTCTATATTTAAATAAAAATGAATTTTAAATCTTGTTTGTCCCGCCCGCTACAACTTTAGTAATATCTATTTGCACCTACAGTCGTAGTTGTAAAGACTAACCCAACTATAACTTAGTTGTTTACGTCTAACTGCATGTTAACCTTGTGAAGAACCGCGATTGTAGAACAATAACTGTGATTAGTATTATCTGCAACAATGCGGCATCATGTGATGATGCCGGCAAAATCACGTTAAGTAGTATTTCTTAGAAGATTCTTTGACAGACATTCTGATTTTCTTGTTTACTAAATTTTTGTGTACTTACCTACTCCTAATGTTTCCTATACAAGACGTGATTTATCCGTCGTTGCGATAAAAATATATTAATCCTTCGATCGCGGATTCTTGGAAATCTATTGTTATTTTATTGCTGTCGCGATCCCCGGTGATCTTATGGGGCTTGATAGGTTAATAAGATTATACTTAGAATTTTTATTACCAGTGGTGGGCAATTATTCTGCCCTTGAAATAGCTAGTCTTCTATAGTCTTAATATTAGACAAGTTCGCACATCAAAGAAAGTTGATGGATTCGTGCTAGGTGAAATTCGTTACTACGTTCACCTTTAACGCACATTACCAGGCACAATCACGCTATCCGTAACCATACTAATATTATAAATGTGAATGTGTCTGTCTGTCACCTCTTCATGTCCAAACTACTTAACCGATTTTGCTGAATTTTGGTGTCTTGAATACTTTGAGTCCCAACTCCCAGGAAAGGATAATAGGATGCTTTTAATCCCGGAAAAGGTACGGTTCGATGAACGTATTTTGGCGCATCGGAGTTGCGAGCGTCACGCTATCTTGTATAAAAACATCGTCTACAACCGGAATACGACTGTTGATCACTAATTTGCAATTTGTCCGATTTTTTTAACGTACATCCGTCATGCCTTGAGTATTTTTATAATGTCTGATTAGATTTTATTAGTTTCCTTTCTACGTAATAGTTTTATGATTGCGGTTTCAAGTTTTATTTATCTAATTTTAAGCTTTATCTTCTAGATTAGCTATTTCACCACTGTAATCTTGACCCCCAAAACATGTCGGGTATCATTAATTGAACAATCCAGTTCTTGGACATGTTTTTTGTTTTGTGTTGCAATATTTTTAATTTGTTGTTGTTGTTTTTTTTTTTTTTATTTCAACAAACACGTATTTTATGTAAATAAATATTTTTACTTCGTATTATTTATTGGCTTTTGTTCTCTCGGATAATTTAATGTTGTGGGAATGAAAATTTGAAAAGGCGTAATTAAGTATTTTCCTTCGTTTGCGTTCGAGCCGGGGGCTGTGATAAAGATCGTTACGGCTTCGAGGTCAAGTTTATAACCTTCACATGTATCAAGGATTTTTGTTTGGCCTGTTACGTAAAGTCCACCATCAATATTACCACCCTAAAGTGTAACAGAAGATTTCGAAAAAAAAACAGAAGTAGTGGTTTTACAAAAGGAAAAAAAAAACTTGAAATCAACACATCACACTCGTAGTTTTTTCAGTATCAAAGCTTTTAAACGTTACTCTCACATTTCTTTCTTTTCTCACTTTTTTTTGCGATACAAGCAAATACGAACGAACTCGCATCTTTTGTTGGGAAACGTAGCTTTGAGTCCAAGTGGTTGTATGTGCACATTGAACCCGCCTTCCTCTTACGCACAGTACCTTTCTGTACCTTTGAAGCACACTCGCTCAGTTCCCAACGTGAGAGCTCTTTGTCAAAGCAAAAAGTAAAAAGCAGGGAGTAAATGTTTCGAGTGAAAAATTGGGTAAATCAGGGTAAAATTTTGCAACGCTAAGAGCAGAATCTCCGATCGAAGGATTAAAATGGAAAGTTCTGCTGCTGCTAATATTTCGTATAAACAAGACTGAATTTTACTCAAGCATGCTTTTCTATTGTTGAAGTTAGTATTTTTGTCTTAAATCTAGATCGATTTAGTATATTGGTTGTCTATAGCTACTCAAACTTTGGTAGCTTAAACAGACATGCCCTTAGGCCAATTTGGATTAAGGTTTATCCTGGGTTAGTCATGTTACCCTTCTCGTTCTTCGTATATATGGAAGAGGAAGTATGGCATGTTACCAAGATTAGCGATAACTCCGATTGGCTTAAACGTAAGTCAACAGTAAACATTGACATGAACCCCCCATCCTCATCCCACATGCGCGCCTCGCGTCGGAATCGCTCAATTACGACACCGGTGACGCGTGGTGCTACTGCTGAACAGGTGTAAACTGTGACAGTACGTGACCAACTTACAGAACATTTAGGGCTACCAACAGCTTGATCTATACCAAACTGTCAGCACCCCTGAATGTTCCTACATAATGAATGACAGCCATATAGGTAAATGCGTCATACGTGTAGGATTTAACTGAGCACTCCACTTGGATTGGATGGAGACAAATTCTGAAGTTTGTGGTCACAATGATAATGTACATAACGGAAGTCAGGGCTTCCAGTTACTGTTTGGTATACTTAGCTCTTAAAGAGCCATTAGACGCCTATATAATATGTAATGTTATGTAGGATTTAGATTTTAGAGGCACTTTGCCTCGACTGGAAGAAGACAAACTTTCGAGTTCTCAATGCTAATGTGAGTTACATCTTATAAGATTGACGTAGACATGAGGAATACTTCTTGGCTGACAACCCTGAAGTAAGCTTGATTGATGACTTGAGAAGTTGAGATTAAGTTCAGTCATGTCGCCTACGGCCATGTTGTTTTCCTGTGACAATTTTCCTGGCATTGATGCTGTCCATCTTTTCATTGACCGAAGATAAATGGTCCTTTTTGTTAGCCGTGTTTTTGACTTACTTTGACAAGTTTTCAGCATACCCATTGTATACTGTAACAAATAAGGTATTCGTTCTTTCCAAGCTTTGTTTTATAATTGCCTGCTAGAGTTTTCCATATTGTGTTATGGTTTTTTCGTACGAAAATAGATTCCGATATATTACTAAATATGATTGAGGTCGTAATAACTCCATAGCACGCTATATCCATTGTTAGGTAACAGTATTTAAATAGCCAGGCAAAATTGGAAGCAGACTGTCTCGAATCGATCGGTCTGAGCTGAGTCTAGGTTTCTTAGACAGTATGATGATTGATGATGATGACATTAGAACTCCGTCAAAATATTTGCATGTGTAAATTGCGTATAGAATGCCATACTTGCATAGTAGTCTAGGTAGCTTTTCATGTTTAAAGGAATGTTTCATTTTAGCCTGCTGGCTCGAATTTCACAAAGTTTTGGGTTAGACGAAGGGTGCTTAATTAGGCAATTCCATGTGTTTGATTTTGATGTAACTAGCGGCCGACATCTCTTATCATTATTAAATTAATCTGGCAATCTATAACGATTTTCTTTTTGTCTAATTTCTAAAACACGCCGTCTTACATCCTTGCCTTGGAGCTTCTTATCTGCTACTCCTACTTTGAAGGTCTTGCGTATTTGCCAATGAATTACATGTAGTTGAAATAGTATTCGGAGCATATAGTCAACATTGTAAGCGTTGGTGACCACCGTCCACCATTCAATCCGCGAATTGTCACCTTGGGCCGCGGGTACGGTTACAGCGCGAAGCGCCCACGTCCCCTGGAGCGTGTCACTCCGCACCGAATATCTCAATCGTATCGATTTACATGAGAATTGCGCATAGGTTGTTTGCAACATATTATCTATCCATACTTCCATACTAATATTATGAATGCAAATGTGTCTATCTGTCCGTTTGTCCGTCTGTTAGCTCTTCATGCCGAAACCGCTGAACTGATTTTGTTGCTGCTTACCGCTGAAAGGACATGGGATCCTTTTATCCCGGGAAAATGTACGGTTTCCACGCGATTAACGAATTTTGGCGCAACGGAACTAAGGGCCCGGGCATCATCTAGTAAATTATAAATGCAAAGTGTGTCTTTCTGTCCTTTTCACTCTTACCTCTTCACTCTTCTAGCGCTGGACCGATGTCCTTAGGTGTGAGATACTTTGAGCCCCAAAGTTAAAAAAGGTATTTTTAAAGAAATCATCGTCAACCAACATGTAGCCTGTTGTAACTTGTAGGTAGCCTTCCGTCAAATCACATTTCGTTTTCGAACTTCGCCGACGAAAATCGAATGTGTTTTTGCTAAGCGTCCTGGTTTGTAGGAAATTAAAGCACAAACATAGGTCCAAGACAAAAATAGTATCCGTAGGATGTATCATGTAATACTCGTAGTTGTCTCAGGTTGCCATTCGGGAGAAGGAAGTCCAATAACAAGGAAGCCCATGCGTACCCATAACAGCCATCCTGTTTCCTCGCCCATAGACTATAGAGCTGACAGTTAATATGGCGGCGAGAAGGCGGCAAATCATTGTCCGTTTACAACTAGTTAAAAAAAATATATTTTAAAAATAGAACATTAAAAGCAAATGCTTAACTTTTTTTCTATAAAAAGTAGTTGAGACTGAAGCGGTTTCTTACATCCGTTTTTAGTTTTTACATACGGCGTTGTAAAGATGCATTCAGTGGTTTTCAGAACGCTCTTTTGAGTTTTATATAGCTATTCACGAAAGTGGGTTACTTGCTCCCTTTGATTTTTATTTTTATAGGTCTCTTTTCAATCCTAGAACTTAATTCGCGAGTATATCAGGATAAAGTTATTTTCAATTTTGTTGTAACTATAAATTGAATAAAAACTCTAAGGTAAATTATAAAGTTTATCATTATTGTGTGTTTTTTTTTTGTAATTCCCTCAGAAACAATGCAACAATACTATGTTATATCATTAGATAACAATGTGTGAGCTAGACCACAATTTACAGCACGCTTGAATCACGAATGCTCTTATCAGTCTTAACTATCTCTGATAACACTATTTTTGTTTTACAATAATAATGTTTTGTATCGAAACATGTAACACGTCAATTGAAGATTATTAATTTTACTAATATTATGAAACTTTGATTAATGGGATGACACATTATAAATGTACGGTGTTTGAAGTTTTTTAACGGAAGTTCCTAACAAAAAAACTGAGAAATCTGGCATATTTTCACCAAGTAATAGCCTATTAGCGATGTAGCGTCATAGAATGTGTTACGTGAATATTCGTACTATCATAGTAGATATGGTAATTTAAACAAATTCAAATGTATTATTTAAATAATATGTATAACATTATATCTGTTACATCAACATAATTATTTAAAAACAGTTATAAAATAATATAAGTTTAACACGCAAAGAATTTTCTACTCTAGCTCCTAAAACGTTACTTTTAAATTTTTCACAGTATCTAAAGGCTTGTTCAAGGCTTTCTTGGTTACGAGAAAGGCTTTTGCAAAGAAAATTACTTAGTAATTGACGAAAAGGAAAAAGGGAATAGTATAAGTGGTAGTGTTCTGCAGACTTACAGTAAAGTAGCAAACTCTACGTCAGCTATGTTTCAGTGCAATGGGCATTCACTATTGCCAACGAGGGTTATGTTATATTTCTTTTGAGCTTGGCGAGGAAAATTCACTTAAAATATCTAATGCATCCTAAAATATCTGAGAAAAATGTAACATAGGATTATTCAATTTCGTTTATGCTGTCTATCTATGGCTGTAAATGTATTCTGAATCGCCTCTACAGCGGTTCATGTATATTGTATCGCCTTTGAATAACTTTGCAGGTATCCGTGCTGAAAAACAAGTATTTTTCACGGTTCACGTCATGCAGATCTTTTACGACTTTTTTGCGACATTTGCGACGTGTGTCGTATGATACATTGTAGCATACATACTTGTGGATATACCTACTTAAATATAACAATTATAATAACAATAATATTTTCCTTTTGGACGTCAAAACTTAGGAACGTGACCTCTATCATCATTTTGGACGCCTAAACTTTATAAGCCAATTAAAAATTTTAACGTCAAAATTTTAATGTTACAACTAATTAAAAACTTTTAAAATCAGATTTTGATGGTAGTTTTCCCTGTTACGTTCTGGTAACAAGTAGCTCTTATTAAAAAAAAATACACACAGTGTTCTTTATGACTAAACGAATAAAAAAAAAAATAAAAAAATAAAAAATATCCACAGCCGAACATATAACCTCCTCGTTTTTTGGAAGTCGGTTAAAAAATTAAGAAAGTAGGATAATACTCTCTATCTATTCTAATTTTCTAATTCTTATTATAGTTCAATATTAATAATTATGCATTCGAAACCATAGAAATTAACTATAGCTCTGCTGTTTATTAATATATTCGTTATATTATTATTACTTAGTTATATAAGTATTACATAATTTTTTTCATATTATACTAAGAGACTTTTTGTGTAGCTGTACATTTGTAAGCTAATTTAAAATCTTAATTAATTGAGAGATCTTTGCTTTTTTTGGGAAAGTTTCGGCCGCTTCTTTTTAAAGAAAAAAAAAATACTGCTGATCGACAAACAAACTTTTTCAAACTTTTTAAAAATAAAAGTTTCTTCGAAACGTCACATTGTTTGGACGTGTTTTGAATTATTAGAGTTCCCACATATTATATTGCTTACTATAAAGTATATTAAATAACCAGTTATTTCCTTCCAACAGTACGATTGTTGACCGCTATGTTACAATTTGGCATTGTTTATTCAAATGTAATAATATTTTGTTGTTAGCGTCGTACGATTAATTGTTTTAGTACAATTAAAACAAAATTAGTCTGGATATCAAATTAATCTTGTAATACGAGTCGTTAAATTTCGAAGAATGTAAAATTATTATGTTTACGTGGTTAAATATTAAAATGTCTGAGGATTTAAGTTTTTTGTCATTTTAATAATTAGCGTACTTAGTAGGATGGTCATTGGTCAAACAGATTTTGATAAATTTAAAAAAATATAGTGTTGGGATACGAATAGGTTTTTAATATATTTGTATATTAATAATTTAATTAATTAGCCCCAGATAGTCCTGGGAAATAAACCACGGTGTACCAAAGTAGGTATTATATTTTGGCACAAAGAAATTGCGGAAAAACATAAAGTTAAAAATCTATAAATCTTCTGTCACGATGTTTGTCCGCGATGGATTCCTAAACTACTTATCCGATTTTAATGTTTTTATTTTTTTAATGTGTGCTTTTTTCCAACTTGATAGATAGGATAGCTTAGATCTTTAATTATAGTCGCAATTTTATTTTATTGCAAATTATTTGTCTATAAAGAGCTACCATTGTTTATGCGACGCGGGTCACGGGATAGCAATGGACGTTGCCATGGTCACACACTTATTTAGTCACTAATTCAATAAAATAATACGGGCGATATACTTTATATAATATGGCAAAGAAACGTTTGCCGGGACAGCTAGTTATTATATATATTTGTTAATTTTGCAAGTTCAATTCCTTTATTACGTTTAGCTCATTTCAGGCGCGGTTTCATACTGAAGGCCAGGGTCATGTCCCCTGAGACCATACATGCTTTTGACACTTATGTGCAGTTAGATGTCGCCTACAACTCCGTTGCGCTAAAACTAGATTATCGCGCGGGAACCGTACATTTTTCGGGATAAAAAGTATCCTATGTCCTTACCCGGGACTCAAAGTATCCCCATACCAAACAGCACAATCAAATCAGCGGTTTGACCTTGAAAAAGTGACAGACAGACACTTTAACATTCATAATATTAATTATATGGAAGTATGGATTTTCCTGTGGTTTTTGCCCTTGCAATCATAACCACTATTGGATAGTTATTTCCTAATAGCCTTTATAAATCTGTTCCCATGACAGTAACCAGTAACTGGTACGTTGGCTTCATAAAGTTTGGAAACCCGCCAGCCGTCTCGATAGTTGGAAAGCGCATTGTTATAGATTTGTCGCCACTCCGTCTAGAATTCTAGACCTATTGAATAATTCCCTAGCTCGTGGTTCCGTGTTTACAATAGTCTTTATGTCATGTATATAAGGTGCTGTGAAGGGTTGAATAATTGCGAACGGTAGTGACTACTAAGTAGGTACTGACATCTGATACTTCCTCTAATGACTCACGAGTGTGGTTCTATAGTCCTTGTCTGTCTGTTCGCTGATAAACGCTAAAACTTGTGCGGGTGTTGTCTAGTATTGTAGCAGGTATATTATTGTATAGGTAGACCGGTCGGTCGTGGAGTGAGTCCTGTGTTTGGACTTTGGATCCGGGATCCTATATACGGCTGAAGGCGAACCGCAGGTGGTTTTAGTGGGTAAGAGTCCCACATACCCCTGGAGTGCTTCGTCATAACTGAGGCACATCCCCAACCCGGGGCACCCTTAAAGGGTATCCCCTGCGCATAAAAAAAGGTATATTATTGTATACAGCAATATTATTGCAGGTTTAGCCTTCAGGTATACCTAAGTGTGAAGCCTCGGACAAAAGTTTGTGGTTTGTTTCAGGGTTTCTTATTTTTCGAAATGTTATCTTATCATTGATAAGATTACATTTCGAAAACTAACTTATCATTAACATTTCAATATGCAGTTTCTGCAGATTAAGAATTGACTGCGTTATTCGTGACTGTAGAGGGCATGAGTTTCTGTAGACAGCTACGAAATCGTAGCGACGTTATATTATTTTGTTAAATGTTTGGGATTTGTCAAAAGTTTCATACAAAATATCATATTCGACGATGATTACTGCAGCTATAGGCGTCCACAGGAACTCATGTTCACCCTTAGGACTGTAGACATAGTAGATTACAAAATGTAGAGTCGAAAATACTTTTAGAAACGATTTTACTTGTACTTAATATATCTTCTTAGTTCCTCTTACACACTGGTAAACTTTGAAGTGCCTTACAGTTTACGATTATAGAAAACGCATCGGTTTCAAAGTTCTGTCAGTTGCACAATGCTCGAGAATAAATCCCGTTTGATGTTCGATAAATATTTATAGCATCGCTTCGTTCTATTTACATTAATCTTGCTTCCAACTTTTTATATTTATTGCCTTCTAAGTTATAGTATAAATCCTATACCGTTAAAATAGATAAATGAAGATCAACTTTTATCCATTGTTGAGCTAGGGTCTTTACAAAAAATTTAAGCTTCGTTGATGGTTATCCAAAACTTATAAGTTTTTGGAAAATAATACAATATTATTACTAAGTTAGATTCGTTTTTATCATAATTTGAAAATTACGATATGAGTTTGAGAAAAGACAGCTAGCTCTACAATTAAATACTTGCAGACTAACAACAAAAATGTCATAGTTATTTGTCCGCATCACGTTTTAAAAGTAGCTCTACATACGAGGACGAAACATTGTGTTACAAGACGTCTTGTACACACATTTATTAGTAAGAGTCTTCATACACAAGTACGGAAGAGGATGCTAAAGATCTAAAAGCACTGTTAAGATGATATACTCGTAAGATATAGACTTTATCTTAGCTCCGGGCTTGGCCTATATACGTGAGATTGCAAGAGCCAAGAGCGACTTACTGTATCAGAACTAAACTCTGATGTTACTAAATTACTTTCATCGACATTAGTTAACTTTAGGGTTGCCAATATTAGGATTAAGCCAATGTATTTGATGCCAAATTGTGTGGCATCCTAGCAGCGAGTTTTTTACGTCAAGTCAAATTATTGCATAATATCCAAGTCAGGCTTATAAAGTTAGGTCTTCTTGAGTTACCTGAGCGAGTTGTACTTTACATGCCAAATAGTGTTTCACACAATTTTGCATTATTTAAAATATATAATATCTAGCTTTTGGTTACACTATTATTTAAGTCTTGTTCGCGTTCTCGCCATGAATAGTTTAATTTTTCCTGAAATTTGCAAAAAAAAACCCAAATGATTAGTTGGCAACCCTAGCAGTAGTTGGCAGCTTTGATTTATCCAGAGTTATCTAGGCCTAGGGTCACGCAGGGAACTGTGTTATTAGACGCTCGCAGATGTATCTGTTCTTAATGGACTCTATATCTGTGCAGTGTAACAGGTGCGTTGAATGCTCGTTCGTGTGCACCGAGCCGTTATTTGTACCTAATCACTAATGTATCTTATATATCTTTAAACGAGCTTGTATATATGTATCGGCTCCAACGATTTTCATGAAATTTAGTATATATATATAAGCTCGGTCAAATAGCTAGTGGTTAATAATGTAAAAGGATTATGAAGTACCTTTATTAATTTTAAAACAGCCGGTGTTATTATTTAATTTTATAGAGTAGATTGTGGAGAGGATTCTCGCAGATTATGCAAATCGAAAGTAATATCTTTTGAGACCGAGGAAATGGAGACGACTTAGTCAAGGAGAGCATTCTCGAGTTTTCGTGCATTTTAATCAAGGGTGATAAATAATATATAGTGCTTCAAAGCTTTTAATGAATGTGGACGGAGCGCTGCTGGTAAAGGAGAACTGTCAAACACATGTCAAAAATGACGTTTTTGTATGATAGAAGCGTTAGTTCCTTTCCTCGTCACGTTCATTTAAAGCCTTGTCGAACTGTTAGAACATTTTTAATATTTGACAACTTTAACCTTAGATTTATCTAAGGTTAAGAAATGTAGGTATAATACTATGTTGATCGACGTCTGCAATTTGATGTCATTATACAAAAAGTGTACATTTTTTGCTCGAATCACGTTGTATAATGTCATATAATTGTATATCTCGTATGACTGGATCATCCATATTCATAGGAAATCAGAGAAATATTTAAAGCCAAAATTCCGCCTCCACGTCTCAATTTTATTACATCGATATGCGAAACTTAATATTCTGTACGGTTAGGCTATAATCTTCCCTTATAGAGGACGCTGCACGTACCTGCGCTTAGGCTGTATTGTAGCGTGCATTGACATTTCATAGATTATTCCTAGAACAGGATCGAGAATTCTAATTTTAGCTATTTTACTAGCTGTCCCGGTGAACTTTGTGTCACATCAAAACCTTCCTTGGACTTCTACGAATATTTTAAGACTAAAATCAGCCCAACCCGTTCAGCCGTTTTCAGTTTAGCGCGACTAACACATTTGAAAATCCATTTTTATATATAAGATATAAGAAGAAGAAGATATGAAGTTTACCAATCGTGCATATCCTTGAAAACTATTAATACACATACTATACCAGGGTTTCTCAAAGCGGGGTACGCGAACCCCTAGGGGTTCGCCATTCGACGACAGGGGGTTCGCGATGAGATTTACGTGTCTTGATAACTGACAAGCACGCATAGCACTCTTTTGCCAATTTGTGTGTTAACTTTTATTCAAATAACCCTTATTTTGATTTCATTACTTAGTAAGGGGTTCACTGTCACGTGGAAATTTTACCAGGGGTTCGTGAAGTCGAAAGTTTGAGAAACCCTGTACTATACAGGTTGTAACAAAACAAATCGAAGGTTTGTATGAGCCGGGGTGTTGAATTGACTGTGGAAGTGGCAGCGCTGAAAGAGTAACTTTTTTCAAACTTATTTCAGCGCTGCTAGTTGCTACTTTCACAGTTCACTCTATTATAAGGGAGTGACGGAAACATACACATTACACACCCTAAAGTATTGTCATTTTTCTGTTACACTGTTTATTATATTGAAAATGCGATAAAAACTAAATTCTGATTTCTGATAAATTCAGTTTCAATTCAGAATTTTCTAGCTTATCTAGAAAATTCTGAATTGAAACTGAATTTGAAGCGAGCTAGCCAAATCTAGTATGCAAACTCATAATGCTAATAATAAGACGTAAAGTATGTACAAAACGCCTATCTATACCATTGACCCTATAGTAGATATGGATATACCTTTGTAGGTGTTATTTGAAGGTTTATTTCTATATTCATAATTATTTATTAGAAATACGTCTAATGTGTTTGTTAAATTAATAAATACTTATCTAGTTAACTAATTTTATAAATGCGACAGTGTGTCTGTCTGTCTGTTACCTCTTCACGCTTAAACCACTGAACCGATTTTGCTGAGATTTGGTATAGAGACACTTTGAGTCCCGGGAAAGGACATCTAGGATACTTTTTATCCCGGAAAATGTACGGTTCCCGCGCAACTATTTCCGCGCAACACAGTTGTGGCCGTCATGTAGTTTTAAATAAATACGCTAAGTTGCTGCTAACGAATGTTTTTAGAACGTCGGTTGTGGTTTTTCAAGGAACTGTCAAAGAATATTTTTTCTTTGAATTTATAGACTATGGTTGTCACTGCGTTGTTAAAATATTTCATTTTAATTGACCTATTTATTTTAGTTTAAATTTAGTTAAATTAGAAATATTTTGTTCATCTCAACTCTCAAGTATCAACCGTCTTAATAACTAAATGTAGTTGCGGTTTTTTTGACAAAATAAATAATATTTTTATCATAGGTAGGTGTGGTTGAGAGTTCAGACTTCAGACAGAACAAAAATATACATGTAAGATGACTAAGTTATTTTGTCTCACTAATGTTGTAACTACACATAGGCTAGTGCCACTTGGATACAAAAAGCCACAAAAAACAAAAGCTAATATATCTTTAATGGTATAACTAATAGTTCTCATACAGAATCTGGTGTGGAATATTTTGCATGTAGGCGGCTGTATTGTGGTATGGTGTAAATTGTTTTGTTGACAACTTACGTCATGTTAAGGCGCATTCACAAGTTCAAGGTGTAAGAAATGACGCACTTGTTGGTAAATCATTGGATTTGTATGAATCTCAAGTTATCTTAGTTGTTTCTAAGCGCGAGAAAACGCTGTACGGCCTTTGTGGCTCTAGGTCTAGCTTTTTTATTATTTTTTTCTGAAATAAGAAATATCAACCCAATGTAATACCGTTTAATCAAAGATCTAATTCCATCATCGGATGCTGCCAAAGTGCCTATCGACTTTGTGAAAATTTTGTGCGCAAGCTTATTTTTTTTTTTTTTTTTTTTTTTTTTTTTTTTTTTTTTTTTTTATAAATCCACCCCCCTAACATTATTAGGGCTAGTTATTTAACTTTTATTTATTTCTTCTTTCTTTTCCTTCTATTACTTTTGTGGTATAACAATTTTGTATTTTCCATTTAATAAATTTCTGATTAATAAAAAATTCCAGTCTGATAATTACTTTCAAAATAAATTTACATTTTTCAATATTATACATCAACAATGTCAAAGATAAAACAACGGCACAATGAATGTAAAACTATCCTAATATCACAGCTAACCAATCTAGAACCTAACTATTATTACACAAAATATCACAGTTTTTCTTACATACTGCACCCACAATCTTCCTGCAAAAGGCCAGGAATATGTCCCGCTTTTTTCCCCCCAGGATGGATGGCAGATTCTCACCCGTTATCGATGTGCCCAATTTCTGTTCAATATCATATCTATTGCTAGCAAAAATTGGGCAGTCGAGTAACAGGTGAGGAACCGTCTCCTCCACTCCTGGCTGACATAGGCACGACGGATCCTCCTTCAACTTGAATCTGTACAAGTAGAAGGCGAATCCGCCGTGTCCAGTCAGAATCTGTGTGGTGTAGTGTGTGATGTCTATCTTTTTGACTATCTTGTATGCAGCAGCAGCGCTTGGGAAGAAGAGCTTCGTGACTCCGGCCGTCCCTCCCACTTCGTATCTCCTGTCCCATTCCTCAATCGTATCCTCTCTTAAGATACGCTTGACAAATGAAACAGGACACAGATCGTAGTCGGGTTTCCTCCTCAATCCCAGCGCGGCCTCCTTGGCTAATTCGTCAACTCTCTCATTCCCTCTCAACCCTGCGTGCGCCTTGATCCAAAACAAGGAGACCTCCCGCCTCTGCGATGCAGCTTTTCGGAGGGCCGCCCTTGTTTGCACTGCCAGGGGATGAGGAGAACTAACAGTGACAGCCTGGAGGGCCGATCTGGAATCGCTGAGGATTCCGACCTTCGCCAGTCCACTCTTGCAGGCTATAGTTACTGCTCTTTGGAGCGCTAGAAGTTCGGCTTGGTAGACAGTGCAATACGGCGGCAGTGCAAGCTTGACGGCCTTTGTCTCGGCCTCACCCTTCCATACGGAGAGTGCGGCTCCAACTCGACCCTCAATCTTGCTGCCATCCGTATATATCCTATGGACGTGGCTGTTCACCACGTCTGCATATGAGTCCTCGTCTACCAACCCGAACCTCAGCTCTACCTGCTCTGCCGGATGTGGGTCCTCAATCGCAGGAGCCATTCGCTCCACCTCCCTGTCTCTCAGTGCCGGGTGTGGTACCCCCTTCTTGGCCTCATAAAGCCTCGATGCTTCGAGTATTCTGAGGTCAAGAGGGAGTATCCCAGCCAACAGCACTGCAGAGTTCAGGGAGACGGTTCGATATGCTCTGCAGATCTTCAGGGCAAAACCCCGTTGAACGGAGTTGAGCCTTTTTTGGACCCCCATCTTTTCCACGGTTGGTGCCCACGCTGCTGATGCATACAGAATAGTCGGTTCTATGACCGCAATATAAATAATTCTGACTATTTGGGGGCTAAGCCCCCAGCTTACTCGAACGGCTTTGGCTAGCTGCTTGTATCTGGCGATAGCTTTTTGGCAAACGTTGCCGACATGTTCATTGAAGGTTAGTCCGCTGTCGATGGTAAGCCCTAAAACCTTAATTGAATTAGAATATTTTATATCCACACCCCCCATCGTGAGTCTAGGTGTATCAAATTTTAGCTTCCTAGTGGAGATCATAGCGCATGTTTTGTGTGGTGCAAATTTAAGCTTATTTACCTTACCCCATTCTTTAATTTTCTCTAACACCCTATTGGCTTTCTGCGCTATCTCTAAAGCTGTCTTTCCCTCAAATACTATCACAATATCGTCGGCAAAAGCTTGATTAAAGACCTCCATCTCCTCTAACAAAATTAGCAAGGGGTCCAACAAGAGGTTCCTGCGCAAGCTTATTAGAAATCTGAATTCAACCAGCAATCTTTTTTAAAAATTCCGCGGAGCTCGCGTGAAGATACAAATCTTAAAACTAAATTTTGGTAAGCTTACCAAAATGGAGGTTTAAGATAACTGACACTGATTGCATGTGTTTTAGATGTCACGTCTTCGATCAACACGATTAGTTCAGGAAGCTGTAAGAGGTAGCGCTTACTGAACCTAAGTACCTACCTATCCATAAATCATTCAGATGACTTAACTTAACCACACCTCTTTATTGTCTAAACTCTAACCACATGAAGGATGCCGGTTGCATCCCTGTAGTTTAGGGTTGCCAACCGCCTTGGTTTCTCAAGTTTGTCCTAGTTTTTGTAGCGTAGTGTGTTTAAAGGAGCCTCTTGGGTTTTCTACATATTATAACTAGTTTTTAGCTCGTTTACAATATAATATAATATATTTTAATTGCTCAATCTTAACTTAGTTTTTACTTGTTAATCTAGCAACTCTTCAACAGCGTCTTAAATCTACGACAGGGTCCAGTTTTAATAAAAATGGTCCTGGTTATTCCATCCTGGCTATTTGAGCTTGGCAACCCTACCATAGCTGAGAAAGACGGTATTTACAGCATCCTTTGTCTCGCTGATAACACCTTTGGTTATGCAATAACTCATTTATTACTAGTAGGTATTCCGCAGAAAACTTGTATCTATATGTGACATGATGACGTCACCCCCGTTTCTTTTGTTGTGTATGGTGTCTTACTCTATTGCTATTTAAAAACATATTTTCCGTGAATTGACTAAGTTGAGTCAGTGTTTGCTTATGTAAGCGAGCGAGATTCTTTACATAGGTACGCTCCATAAGAGTTGTGTGCACAGTTTTATTGTCGTGTATCTTCGTTCTTCGAGAAAAATTACTTTGGAGGTAATTTTAAGTCGATTCAGGTTTCGTTTTAACAAAGTTCAGTGCATTTATCATTGCATAAGATTAAAATCTAGGCGGTGCAGGCGTGCGAATGGCAAAGACAACCCACGGCTTATCTTGAACTTCGTGACTCGGATAGATATGCCGAAGCCTCCGGCGCGTTTGTATTTCTGGAATCTACTATCGCCTTGCATATGAACAGCTTCCATCTTCGTTTTGGTATTATTGTCCTCCGCTTTTTTGTCCACTGGATTATTGTTCGATTATTATTTTTCTAGCGAACAAAAAACGTAGTACTTAAATGTTTAATTGATTCCAGTAAATGGCACCTATTTGTTAGCTTTTGCTTTCTCTATGAAGGGAGAAAGGCGCGTTTTTAAAGCATTTCCTTTGAAAACACATTCTTTAATGCGACTTGTATCGCGAGTGTAAGTGATTGAATTATCATTCTAAGTGCAGTGTGATAGCGGCTAATTAGGACTATCGACGGCATGTGTCCAGATTTTCAATGGTCACTTATTGTCGGACCCTTTAGGGCACTTATCTGTTGAATAATTCAAACGCCATTGTCCCGTTAATCATTTATGCAACAGCTAATGCGATATTATTGTTATTAACCTAATTATTATTGCAGCGGATACAAATTTAATTGCGCACTTGTTCATTGTTGAATGTGCCGATTTTGTTTATCTTGTTTGTTTGATTATGTTGCTAATTGTGCAACGGTTCTGATAACTAATTCTGTTTTGGTAAAAGCTGGTTTATTACGAATTTCGACAAAGCGATTATAATTTATAAGTAATAATAAATATTTTTTTTCCTACTATTTCTTTGTCCGAAGTTTACCTTTGCTATTTATGTGTTATCAGCGTGAGATGTCTCCGTTGATGCATTTATTATGGTCACCGTCACATCCGCCTGGTCACATCAAGTATCACAGTTTACGAGTAAACAAGTTTTTATGTCAGTCTCTTTTTATGTTATCGCAAAAAATGACGATTGCGTGGACGTACGAACAATACGAATGATAATGATCCACGCGTACATCATGGAAGATGCAATACTTTCCAACTGCTCCTTATTTAAGAGAAGCCACTCCGAGTAAACACTACTAATATGGTACTCGGTATTTATTGTATACTTCAGCATACAAATTATCGGATATTTCGCTCGGTCGAGCGGCATCGTTGAAATGCTCTGACTCATATCGATCAAGTAGGACGCAATAAAGTCGAATATTTCGCAGATGGATCACCAGTCACCACAGGTTGCGACACGGTAAACTTTCCACTGCACTTAAGTTGTTCTACATATTTGTGACCTAGGATTCCGGTAGCGCTGTGGCCGCCAACTCGGTCGATTTATTTTCGTCCCCAGTTAGTAGGTCTAGTACTGACGTTTATGCATAAACTAATGGATCAGTGCAGATACTTTCACCGCAAAGGTAAAATAGAGTAACATAATATTCGACGTGTTCTTAAAGGTACAGAAATAGCTTAGACTTAGAAACCTCCAGAAATATAGGACGACGAACATGCTAGAAATAGCTGGTTCTAGCATGTTCTGATGGTAATAGAAGACCGAAGAACATATTGAATTTCAATGTCACAGCCCAAAGCCGGCTCCGTCTAATAGTTTTCGATTGGCGTTAAACAATTAATAGTTGCCGATAGATTAACGAATGCATCTGCAGCGGCCTACTGCAGCAATTGAGCCCACGTGGCTGGGAGGGTAATTGCCCCAAATTAACAAATTACCGCTCATTCATGGGGGAACTATGTCATTGCTGTCAACTCCGCTGAATTTTGGCTTCGGCTTTGGACGTTCTTAGTAGCTTCTTAAGTTCTCTAAAGTTGCGGCAAATGCAGATGGTAAAGTGAATTCCAGTAAAGATAACGGTGTTGGAAAGAGGAGACTAGAGATAAGAGACTATAAATGCAATTTAAATAGTAGGTATGCCGCAAGAATGTAGGCTTTCTTGAAATAATGATATCAACTTATCGATCCATAAAGTTATGATGATTATGATGCGTCGGTGTATTAAAACATGTTTTCGTCGTGTAGCCGAAGTTTGTTGTGTCAATAATATTATTAGCGTCAATCCAAACGCTAAAATAATATAAACGTTCTTGAACTTGACCGCAAAGAAACGCGTTTCTTACTTTGGTCGTACCTGTAGAGTTGTTAATAAAATGGATAAATAATGGAGGCACATAAGAGCACGTGATTACATCATCATAAGCGAATTGAGACAATCATAAAGGCGAGGCTAAAATTGGCTCATAAAGTAAATTGGTGCCAAAATTATGTATCTACTTGCTGTCAGCTCCAATCGCACCAAATCAAAGCACCAATCAAATTTTGATAGACTGGATGGCTGATTAATGTAACCTTATGTTTACTTACCTACAATTAAATATAATTCACTTCATTTGCTGTATCTTGTTGATAGAAATTTATTGTCTTGAACTATGGAATATGAACTCTACATAATATTTTTAATGATCTATTGAAAGGTGATCCTTCCATGAACATGAAACAGTAACCTTGAGTCTTGCAAATATTTTCTAAAAGATTTATTAAATATTTCTTAAACTGACCTGCCATCTTTCTAAACACAACTTATCGATTTTCTAGAACACACTATAGCTTCCTGAGAATATTCACAACTGTGAGACTTGGTATTTCATTTGAAATGGTTCAATACACTGCACCCTGTAATAGATATCCAGCTGTCAAGTTGTCTAGGTTCACCTATGCATATTTTACTGTATAATTCCACCTTAAATGTGGATATCCCGTAATTTTGTATTATTTTTACACTAGATACTACTAGAATGTATTTTAATGAAAGAAATGGCGATTGATTGATTATTATTATCTTCCCGTATGGGTTTTTAGGTCAGTTTAAAATAAGGCTCACCCCTTTTAAAGTCTTAAATGAGTAATAACTAAAGCAAGTTATACATTTCGTAAACCTCAAGCTATGTCGTTGCGGATTTTCCATAACCATAATCGTGAGAATTCTTACATAATTCCGAGGTTGAGGGATTTTCTAGACCTTAGCAATTAGCAGTATTGACATTCGATCACTTTTAATTGCTCAATGAAAGGTGATTCAGTCTGTCCCTTTCTTCCGCATACCTCAAGTTGGGCATGTGGGTGCGAAGGGACGATGAATCTCAAAGCTTTACATCAGAGTTATGATTATCAGTCCCACGCGCTTCGGCAAGGCCAACCCATTGCGCAGTTGTCGCATATGATTAATCAGATCATGCGAACTGTGCTGGACACACGTTGGGAAAGCCGGCTTATTGTGTTTTAACTTACTTCTGTTCTTAGTTCTTTCTACGGATCAGACTGTAAGTTTTTCATGAGTGATTGTGTTTGTGTCAAAAACTTTAATGTAGGCGGAGATTAAAATATCAAACAACCGCGTGTCACTTGAAACAAAATCTCCAATTAAAATTTCATTAAGTAATGTTTCTTGAATTCTTCATAAAGTGAATTTAGGAATTGTTAGAGTTAGGAAGATAGTAAGCTGTACTCTTATCTGAAGTGCTCAGTGATCATTAAGTTATTTAATATTTTTCACCTTTATTGTCGCCCCCACACATTGTCTCCATTGGTTTATTGTTATAATGTTGTATAGTAATATTCCATACATAATATTTTGCATGATTCTATTCACTCTGCTTTACATGTTTTTATTTTTGTTGTCATAGACGGAAACACGTCGGAAACGCCCCGGAAATTGTCGGAGGACTCGTCGCGAAAACATTTGTCAGGTGAGTCTCGTCTTGGGGCAAATCAATCATCACAATGATGTGCACTATCGTACGTTTTCATCGCATGCGAATGTGAAGCATGACTTTGCTTTTGATTGATTGTACACGCAATGGCAAAACGCACAACTTCTCTGTAAATAGAATGTTTTATGTTTCCCATTATTTTACCCATTTTTAAATGCATCTCGGAGCAGATTTGATAGAAGAGGACGAAGCCACCTACAGTCTGCCGGACAGACCGCGATCTCGCCGCAGAGCCTCTAGTAAGTGAACGGAAATGGATCATTAGCTCAGTAACCCTCAACCAGGTGGTGGTATCATCATTGTCATCAGGATGCGGGTAGAAACGTAATCAGCCACTACTACTATAGCACCTAACAGAGCTCTAGATAGTTAAAATAATATTTTAACTTTTAGGTAAATAATGAAATAAGCTAACGAATTTCAGTTAATGCTCGGTAAAATGTACTTTTAATAATAATTATTATGCATGAATTAACAAACTGTAACATTAAAGTCCCCGTTAAAATAAGTCAGTCAAAAATAACAATTGATGAATGCAAGTAACGTCTAACAAGATAGAGCTCGTTAACAAAATGTAACTTTTGTCCAACCTTCCTTTTGTATTCAAGTAGCAGTAATACCGCCTCACTTTGCTGTCAATTAATATTAATGTATTAATTATTAGCGCTATTGTTTCAAGAGTACGTTAATTCATATTTTTACCTTCGCTAACATTGTACGACCTTGTCTTTTTATAAATGATTTTTCTCAACCATCTAATTAGTGTTGAGGAAGATTTTCCGTAAGATTGAAATGCTCGTGTGTGGTAGCTAGTAGTGGCTAATGTTGTGTGTGTCACTGACATGTCGCAGCGAGCAGCAGGTCGAGCATCATGTCGATCGAGGCGCTCTGGGAGAAGCACCCGCGGCGGCTCAGCGAGGCCGGCCTGCGACGATCCTCAGGTAAGTCCAAACTCACCAAACAGCTAGACCCAGACAAGAGCTGAGGTAAATCCGATATGTACATGTGGTTTTGCACTGTTCGTTATCACTCTGTTCTGCAACTCAACATTACGCAAGTTATATTTTCACATTTCACGTTGTTAATCTAAATACCGTCAAATTACACTTTGCATGTCATAATTCAATAAAAATTTCAAAAGCGGTAAATGCTGTTGCAGAGCAATTTGAAAATTCATTAATCGGTTCACTGTTACCATTATTGTTTGCGAGTCACGCACCGTTTTATACTGCCTTATGTGTGGGCTTACGATCGAGCTTAGGTGTGGTATCCGTGAAATGCACGCAACGGAATGCAAAACGTTAGGATAAGTCATATTACATTATAGACTATAGTCAACTGCAGTTTGTCCATCAGATAAGGTTTACGTATCGTGTAGAATGTAGCGCTAGCGGGAAATTGAAAGCGATATGTTAAAAATGTATGATGGTCGTTGCACTTCCATTAGCTTTATTCTAGTCATGTGTGCGACGTAAATATGCGCTGAGAATGGAGAATGCAGCCAGGATATCCATATTCAACTAGTTATAAATTACAATCACCGAGTAGAAACTTATTTTCGAACAGTAAAATTTCACTTTGGATTAATGTGATCGCTGAAACGATAAGCAAAATGTGTAATCTTCCAGATCACAGCGTCGTACTAACAGAGGACACCGACAGTTTTATCATAGGAGATCGCGTTTGGGTGGGTGGTACAAAGCCTGGTCAGATCGCTTATATCGGCGAAACACAGTTCGCGCCTGGAGACTGGGCTGGAATCGTACTCGATGATCCTATCGGTAACTATATCTAAAGTATAATTTACATAAAGCCAGTACTGGCTGCCAATAAGACTGGCAGCCAGTATTGTCGTTTTTATCAGCGATTAGCAGCAAATACATAATACAAATATGTTTTAGGTAAAAATGATGGATCAGTAGCGGGTCATCGCTATTTTCAATGTCCAGAAAAGCGTGGAGTATTTTCCCGCCTGACACGTTTGACTCGCGAACCTTTGGTCGTTCATACACCACACGATGCCTCCCCCTCGTCTGATGCGGGAAGCGTCTTCGAGAGACCACCCTCGGGATCAGCCAGACCTAGACGTACGCTTTCCCCAAACGGCAGCGTACGGAGCATGGTCAGCAGTAAAATGAGTAAGTTGTATCGATAATATATTATTTGTTGTTACAGTGCTGAATGATGATGAATGTAATATATTTTTTTAATTGTAGATGCTTCTATTTCAACAACGACAAACGGAGAAGTACGTATTGGCGATCGAGTTATAGTCTCGAGCAGCCGAGGAAGCAAAGCTGGTACTTTGCGTTATGTGGGCGCTACAGAATTCGCTGCTGGAGTTTGGGCCGGCGTAGAATTGGATGATCCTTTGGGAAAGAATGATGGTTCCGTTGACGGCAAGAGGTAAAGCCAATGGTTTGGTATGAGTTTAAATTATATATCTTTGCAAAGCACATGTCTATAACGGTTACATTTTTAAGGTACTTCGAGTGTTCACCGCGCTTCGGTCTTTTCGCTCCGATATCGAAAGTTTCCCGATCGCCTTCGAATCGCAAGCCCGGTACATGTGCGATCCATAGCAGCAACGGTCGCGCTACACCCATACGTCGCTCCAACTCGCGCGAATCTCTCACATCTCTGGGGACATCTATAGCGTCTTCCCGAGTGGGGGTGAGGCTTGGGGTGACGTCGCTGGGTTCTCAGGTAGGCTAGCCCCGCGCGCGCTCGGCCGAACCGGTCCCCTTTCGGTCACCTAGGCCTGCGTCGCGACCGCATCGAAGCGCACCGAGCCTTCTGGACAAAACGCTCCTCGTCAAACACGTGGACGTAGACCGATGTTCCCTCATCGCTCTACCCCAACCTCGCGTATACTACGATATCATATTTCGAAATTCGAAAAGCAAAGACAACATCTCGCCCTGTAGAATGAGCGAGACTCTGCCGAAGTCATGGCGGTGCTCGGAGAGCGTGCTGAGTTTCGACACTCGGTCCGAACGTTCTCGTCGGAGCCTCTCGAGTGGGAGCGAGGGCACGGTGTCCCAGATGCGGTCGCGCGGCAGCGAGGTGGTCCGGTGGGGCGGGCGGCCGGGGGCCGTGACGAGGGCCAGCCGGGGCCCAGCTACGGACCTATACGTGGAGTTGCCGCCGTCGCGCTCACACTTCTCGGGCTTTGGGAAGAGCTACCATTTCTCTTGCGTGTCACCCTTCCAGTTCACCTATCCCTACGTCGTTTACATCTGAGCTTAAACGTTCCTATTTGCAAATGTCACTAACTATAATATTTACATATACACGTATGCGTATTCTCACGAAATATTCCAGTATCCATTGAATTTGATTCATAGTCAACAGTTCCGTCCTTCACAGTCACTATCATTGTGTTTTTACGACTTACATTAAAATTACAGTATTGAGGTAAATAGATAAAGTAGGAAGGGTACATGCAAGAGGTTATGAGTATTGTTTGCTTTTTAGTTTGCATGGAATATTTTTGAGTTTTTGTTTGGTCTGTAGCTGGCACTTCCTTGGTTTGGCCCTCATTTTTATTAATTTTATTTATGCTACCAATTTTTAGTACTTATAGTATTTTATTTATTTATAAATTTTAGCCTATAGACGCTATATTATGTAATTCTAAAGACTGTATTAGGATATTTATTATGATTTATCTGTGATATTATTTTTAAGAATTTACCTACGAATGGCCGTGCACAAAAAACGCGTGCTTGGTGTCATCTCGAATCTCATCTGTTCCTACAACAAGACTTAATATTTATCTCATCAAATATTATTTACTTAATTATTTTATATTTTTATACATACAAGCGTTGATCAGCGTTTTGCTTATTGTATGGAAAGAGCAGAGTGCACGATTTAAAGCATTCTGTTAATATATTCTATTTTGTACATATTTATGCGGTTAATTAGACAACTTGTGTGAAATAAATCGTCCAATCACACAGGAAGCTAGCTGCAAATTCGTGCTTAGAACTTGGTCATGACAGAGCCAAAACAATGTTCATTTTGCAACTTTGGAATGTTCGCTTCGACTTTATCATGATCTACGTTGCAGGCATATACATAGCATTATGCATTGCAAGGCTAATATATTTTTATTTGCATTTCAATTTTTATTTCGTCTCGTGTACTAATTTTGTTTGAAGTACATTAGACCTAGCCAGTACAATTATTTGAAATGGCGTCAACGATCTCATATATCTTTTTAATTTTACCTGGTTGATCCTAAATTTATGTAGGTTTATAATAAGGATTAGCATATTTCGTAAATATTATCCCAAGAGTCGTTATTTACTAATATGGCTTTACCTGCTCGGTTGGCTTGTATTAGTATAATATTTCGGGTCGTCCATTCATTATGCATGATTTTATCGTGTTCTAAATCAGAAATCTGAATTTCAATTTGGAACACAAGCTTGTTCCAAATTTTAATTAAGCTTTTGCTTCTTTGGACAACCCGATTTCGACTCTTGGTCCCCGAGCCATTGAAATAAATGTACTGTTAGAGTGTGCCTTAACTTGTGTTGTTTTCTCCCATGTTTGTTGCGCATACGCACTGTCACTAACGTCGCGGCGGCAGCGAGTCGGTCCACGCGCCTCCTCCACGCCCGTCTCGGCGAAAAACGCGCTGCAGGTACAGTACTCCACTATTGCGGCGCGGTAAGCTGGACGCCGGCTGCGATACTGACTGGACTGCGGATCCCGGAAACCTTCGAATCTAGACACGCCAAATACAGATCTTTTTCAAACAATAACCATTTAGTTGGTCCCTCTAAGAAAATCCTTTACCAAGGTGTTCTTTCTGGTTCATGGACTAAACTGGCCGTCATTGGCCGGATTTGATATTTCCTATGCAGGAAGCTTGATATTTCATAAAGTTCTGAGGATCCAAAACAGATGTGACTGATTCGCAGATGATGGGATCCGTGGTCAACGGTAACTATTTCAGTCCGGTTGAAAGATGCTTGTGTGCCAAGCATCAAATGCGTTTGTTGCGTGGCACATTCGTGTTGGTTCAAGCTGCAACCGCGTCTCGATATGGATATTATTGTTAAGATTTACTTACAGATTTCCGGAAATGGTTAATTTTATTTAGATTTCTGGAGAAGTCAGAATTCCCCAAAGACCCAAAAGTATGAAACTTCTTGGGTTTTTGGGAAATTCTAATGGACTGAGGACATTTTAAATTGCATAATTTTTACTACTTCTTTTGGACATCTGTAAGTAAATTACCCAGTTTGTTATAAGCGAGCTACTTACAAACTAAAACGTAACTAAAATTAAGTTTCTAGATTTTTAATTTCAGAGATACGTTACTGAAGGTATTATTCCTAATTCCGCACAGTATAGTACAAAAATATTTTTTATCATATTCCAATAGACCACTTTAATATTTTTGCATTTTAGACGTAACTGTGATATATTTTGTTTATTTTTATATTATTTAATGTTGAATAAGTAAATAAAGGTCATCTTTATAGGCCTACTGGTAAATTCTACAAGCTTTCTTAGAAGCATACCTAATTTTGCTATTTTTACTGGACTGTCTTCAATTACAGTGAAGATCAAAAATCCAGTGAAGAATATTTTCAAATTACGAATGTGGTTTAACCTATTTAACGTCTGGTATCAAAAGATTTGAAATTTTTCGAAAAATCGCCGAACTTAGTAAATTGGTAATTTTATTTTAAAAATTCTTTATTTTACTATAATCTTATGTTTATCGATCCTTTATTTACTTATCTCATAATAATATTAAATCATTTAATGCTATTTAATATAATTTATGTTAATTATAAAAAACTTTTTCAACCAGTGCCTGTAAGTATGAAAAGAATATTCATAATGTGTAAGTGTTTAACGTAAGCATTCCTTTTAATTTATTTTTAATATTAATATAATCAATTATGACTTAATATCTAATCTACTTATCTACTATTCAGGTAGAATAGTCTGTAGTATTAATGTGAATTTTAAATAAAAACCTTGTATTTAATAGTGTGTTCTTTCTTCCTTTCCCTCTTGTAAATAAAGAATTAACTGAGACTGGTTGTTTCATTGCACTTAATATAAGCTGTACTGTATATTGCTGGTTGCTTTCTGCATGCAGAGAATGCAAAGGGTTGTGGATTGCACCTGGGTAAGATTTTGGATGAATTGGGTCTTGGGGACCTTGAACTCTTCTAGCTCCGAAAATTAGAGACGGGGTGATTTTTATTATTTTAAATTCACAGACTTATTATTGTTTAAGAGCTAAGTCCCTTAGTTTAACAATTTTAATTATTCCAACATTGTCAAAGCCATCAGGCTTCTTAGAATCTGTATCTTCTATTTCGCCAGTTATAATATAATTTTTACAGTATTATAAACACAACCTACACGCTTCAAAACGATTGTCTACTGTATTATAAAATTAATTGCCGCTCTTTATATAGCTATAATGTATAATTTAATGAAGCATCTCAATTTAACGACCCTGTTTGACCAAAAATGTAGCATAGGTCAGGTGGTCAAACATAATTCTGACCCAATTCCTAATAAATAGAATTTTAATATCAGTATTAATTTAAATAATTTTGAGGTTTAAAAAGAGTTTTACGCCTGTATAGTTATTTAAATGTAAGTATAATAAAGTCATAGGTGTAAGATAAAGAATTAGTAATTAATTACCTCATGAAATGAAAGCAATAATAATAATAATAAAGCAGTTAAGACAATATTATTTTCACCACAAATAATTTTTGCATGTTTCGCATTGCAATAGATAACTTCGAAGAAAATAAAGTATTCATAGCATAAGTATAAGTATTAGTATTCATAGCATATTTTAGAGTAAAAACATAAAATGACAACATAGTTTATGAAGTAAATACCATACAAATAGCAATAAAGATAGTATAAAACGTATACAGCAATCAAATTTTGTTGATGAAAAGTTGGCGGGTAGCCAATTCTCAGAATATGTGCAGTTCCAAAAGCAGAAACTGCAGATAGGCCTGCTCTGGAAAATATATTCCCCTCAAAATTTATTGCCTTTTTAGACTCTCTCTTGCCTGTAGGCTGTGGCTTTTACGTTGGCAGCAGTTTCAGACAATTCCCATTTACTTTAATTCTATCTAGCTTAATAAAACCGGTTATATAGCCAAGCTGAAAGTTCAGAATTTATCTTTCAAAGTAACATCGCTTTTGTGCTTATTTACATTGACACAGTAGCTGGCGCAAGCATCACTGGATTCTGCTAAAGAATTCTATCTATCCAAATCAAAATACTTTTATGTGGCTAGGCTAGGTATTTTCTAGTAAAGTTACTAGACATTGGCTAAAGTAATATGACATCGTAGCAAATGCCAGTATCGTACTGGATTTCACTGGATGTTGATCAGCAGTTACAATGACATGTCCAGTTTTAAGTTGTAGTATTTTATTGTTACGTGTTAGGGTTCGAAGGATTTGGAAAGACCTGCTGACTCTTTTCAAGACTTTAATCACTAGTACTAGGTCTAACACAAAGTACTAGATCCAAACACTAAGCACTCACAATGTCCTAGGTCGTAAAGTACAAAAAAATAATGCTTCAGTTTTTGTGTATAAGATACCAGATACGCTAAATAGACAAATACCTTTTCCTTTTGTCGATGATGAATGCATTGAATGGTGCAGTTTTTCTATTTTCGGTGTGTCCCAGTTTACTTGATTAGATCTTGGCGCCAATAGCATTCTACCGAATAAATTAAAATCCTGATTAATCCTTATGAATAGGCATTGTAGCAGAAAAGTTCCAGAATGTGCCAAGTGAAGTGTTTAGTGTAAGTCCAAGTTCCTACTGGCACCCGCTACTGTATTAATGTAAATCATCACTAAATTTTGATATTATTCAAAAACACATTAAGTTTTAATAATAATATGAAGGCAAATAAAAATAATAGCGAAGAAAAAAGATTTATTTATATATAAAATTTCCCTGTCACAATGTTAGTTACCGTACTCCTCCGAAACGGCTTGACCGATCTTTATGAAATTTTATATGCATATTCAGTAGGTCTGAGAATCGGCCAACATCTATTTTTTATACCAAAAAATATTTATATGGCAAAACAACGTTGCCGGGTCAGCTAGTAGAACTGTAGATGACGCCCGCAACTCCGTTGCGCCTGACAATTCGTTTATTGCGCTGAAACCGTACATATCAGTAAAATCGGTTCAGCCGTTTAGACATGAAGAGCTAACAGACAGACAGGCACAGTTACGCATTTATAGTTAATATTATTACCATACCATAGGTCATAGGTAACGGAATAAAATCAGCATAGGACGTAGCCTAAGCGAATAAAGTTATCAAGCCCTACACTCCTATCCTTACAGTATCTAAGATGTAGAGGTAAATATACGAAAAGCTTTGACCTTCAAGCATTTACGAGGCACCTGCAGTATCGACATAAATTATGCAGCTACAGACAGTACACAAAGTAATTTACTACGTCATAACTTATTTAGGTACTAGCTGTTACATAATAGTAAATCTTGAACCGTAGCAATGGAACAAGTCTAGGGTTTAAATCTGCTGCATTACTTATTCACTTAAAAAACTTCTCGCACATTGTGGTAGGAACAAAGGAACATAATGCCTCGTGGAATTTCCTTCGAGCAAAACCTTAGGGTGATGCAGAGAGATAGTATGGTAGATGACCGTAGATGCAATCACCAAGAGTACAAGTAGGTATTAAAATACTCATATTCTTAAAAAGATACATAATAAAAGTAAAAACAAAGCCTGCTAGAGCAAACAGAATGTTAAACTGAACTATCTCTACCTGATGGTAGAGACATACTTTACAGTTTATTCACGATCAGAAATACATATTTACCCATCAAGCCCCATAAGCTCACCGGTGAGCGAGACACAATAGAATAACAGTAGATTTCCAAGAATCCACGATCGAATCCCATCCGGCTTAGAAAAAAAAAAGTAAATTTACCACCGAATTTCTCTCTATCCGGCGTCTGGACTTAAAATGTGTGCATCCCCCCAGAAAGCCCAATCGAGCTAGGTGAATTTTCAATATATCAGAATTTAGAGCAAAAATGGAGCACCTCTACAGTCAAGTAAATAAATTGGAGCATTAATACGTACGACGCTGCGAGCTAAAAACCGTGGGCTTGCTGGCGTCCTGTCCCGTCAGCACGCCCAAGCTAGATCTCGGGAACCGTTGAGAGTACTATCGTGTATTGCGGTTCAAATTTTCGAGCAAAATTGGAGCACTCTGCTCCCGTGAAATCAACTTCGAAACTAGAATGTGAAAGGAGTATCATAATCGATAAAGCTTATTATGACTTTGTGACTTGTGAGAGTAGAGAACCGAAACTTTAAAATGGCGCGCCGAATTGCGATCCCATGATCGCAATTCGGCGCGCCATTTTAAAGACATAGATTTGCAAATAATCATATATTTATTAATCATGACTTGAAAAGTATAAAATCTTTGAAATTATAATAATTTACGTAAGAGATATTATAAAATAGGATATTGTGTAACAAGGTGTCCTTAAATGTGCTGCATTATGTAGATACTCCGGTCTCGCCGACGCATGCGTATCATTTTCATATGGATTACTAATGATCCATAAGATAAGTAACTTAGATTATATAAGATAGGTAACTCCTTATATTCATAATAAAGTTTTGTCTAAGATGCCCAATAAAGGAAACTTGAATGGTCCTTTTAGTTTGACGCCCACTTCCCTTTCTAAAACGCCTTTAAGAAAGGAGAGTCCTTTCAAGACGTTGTAGAAAGTTTTGCACCCATCTAACATAAGCACATAAGGGACACTTTGGTATTGTGTATTAATATTATTTTATAACGGTTTTGTATCCGCCTCGAAGGACCATGAGTTTTATAGCAGCAGCAAGAAGCTTAATTGTGCACTAGATTATGTTGCTAGTAATAGCAACATAATCTAGGCCTGTCCTGTGATAATAGGCAGAAGTCAGAACTGTACAGTTTCCCGCGATAAAATAGATTATTGACTATCCTTTTACTAGGCTAACTCTACATTTCTGTCAATTTTAAACTCTTCTATTCGAAAAGAAACAATATTTATAGTATTATTAAACTGTAGACCTGCATCCTGTGGCTAACTGCTGTAAATGAAGTTTGGGTTAGATTGATATTATTATTTACTCTTCGTTAATAATAATGCACTACAATAGCCTCCGTTAACCTTACTACGGTAAAGCAGTGAGAGTAATAAATTATTTTAAGGAATAACGTTTCAAGGATAAATCCCAGGCCGACCTAAATAAATCCTTATTTGAAGGTCGCTCATAAATATTCTGGAATGAAATAAAATCTAGACTACGTTTATAAATCAGAAAGTGAGCCAGTCTATTAACTTCTTTATAAGTTATGCATGGTAGGTATTAAGTTAGTAAGATTGGGTTGTATTATGGGAAAATGTGCGGTTCCCGCGAGATAAACACGACACAAACACATAACTTTAGGTTGCCGCTCTATATTTTACCCTAACTTTTTAAAACTTGCTTATCCTTTCTTATTTAATATTCTAGAAATTCTCCGGGAATTATATTAACATTTCTAAGGCTGCGTTGCACCAGAGGCGTGGTTAAAGTTAAATATGGCGTCCTTTTAGCTTTAACTTTAACCGGAAAATTTGACAGATGTCGTATGAGCATATAGTGTTTGGACGCCATATTTAACTTTAACCAGAGATTTGACATTTTGCACTGTTGTCAAAGTTGAGGTTAAAGTTAAAGTTACGGTTAAAGTTAAAGTTAGTTCGTGCAATCCACTCTAAGCAACTTGAAGCTATTAATAAATCGAAATGGCCGTATGACCTAATTCTTTAGCAAAGAGTTTTACCGACGAAGCGAGTAATTAAGTGATACATAAATATTTAGTATTCATTAATTAGCATTAATTAGTTAGCTATCTAATTTCGTAGCTCTCTAGTCTCTACCTAGATTGGGTATTTTGGTACTGCCGGATTTATAATTTATATGAGTGTAGAGTGTAGACTACTTTATTCGTACATGGGGCGAGTAATTAAAGTTCTATGTCTTCTGAAACAAGGCAAGTAGATTTATTTTTATGCCTACTTATAAGGGTCTATACAGACGAACTGCAATCCATTATCAACTGCATTCAAACTGCACTTGAACTGCAATTTGCGGTTGGATTGCAGTTGAAATGCGGTCCGTCTGTATAGAGTTATAGACCCTAAAGGCAATATGAAATCAAGAAAGATGGAAGTAGCTTCCTACGTTATCTGTATTCGGTCCTCACCTCACTCCTCTCCAGCGAATAAGGCTTGTTTTTCAATACGTCATCCCAAAATCAATAAATTTGGTACGTAAATTACAGGAAAGGCGCGTGAAGCCATACGCGGCTAACGTTGACTTTTGCGTTACGCCAAATAATTTCAAGAGCGATGTGTTAACAAAAACATGACGATTTAAGGACAAGCACAATAAAGATACCTATAGCTATAGGGCACACGACCGATAAGTTTGAAAGTCGTGAGGGCAATGGTTTTTTATGTTGTCGGTCGTTGGGTTTAAGTTATGGCTTATGCCCATGCGTTTTTTTACAATATTATGTATTAATTATCAACGATATCCGTATAATTATTAGCTGACAATTTTGTTTTGCCTTTGAATTAACCTAAGTTCTAAGATGTAGTGATGATTTTTTACCACGTGCTAAAAGAGGAATAAGTTTCGGGAATATCAAAAATCCTCTACATGCAGATTGCAGACATCTTTTCACCACTGGAGCAATCGGACCCAGCTTCAGAGCTTACAAAAAGGAAGACACCCAGAAACTACTACGTACCCGAAGAAACCATAACATTAGTTATTTTGTACTACTTTATAATGATTGTATTTGTGACTATTGGAATATGATATCATGTACCATTAACTTTTATTTAGATAAATTCTTTATCACGTTAAAAATTGACAGGAATGTTTTGCATCCAGAATGGGATTGGAAGTGTTTAAAAAGATTGGTTTTAAAGCTTCATTTTTACAACGAATGTCACATTCATTCTTTTTTCTTCATCTTCATTTTTACAACGAAAAAGAAAGAAAAAAAAAGTAAATGTATACTTACTAGAGTTTAATAAATTCCAGGAGTTGTTACGAGAGAAACAGCATCACTTGGAGCGACTGATGAGGGAGAGGGAGCTAGAGAGATCTGAGACGGCGAAGGTGGCTATGCAGGCGGTTCGCGCTGAAAACGCGCTGGAACAAGCCAGGAAAGAGGCTGCTCAGGTAAAAAGAAAGAATAAATCTTTAAAATACAAGGGAAGTTACAATAAAATGGTACAATGCGAAATAGCACTCAGATTTTGTCGGATAGGTATATATCGACCTGCAGAAGACAAAAAGAAACAGCTAAATATCTAAAATTATGAAATGACGTGTGCTCGGCTTGCGTTAAGACAGTACTCCGCCGAAATCGTACCTTTTCCAAAGATATAAACGGTCTTACTACAAAATATTTAAACACCTGTTGAACAGTTGATTAGAGAAAAATTCAGACAAAATGGCCTCAAAATAACTGTTCAATAGATGTTTAGTTTTGTGATAAGACTGAAAGTATTTTATATCCTTCCCCGTGATCTACTCTTATGTTTGTGCCAGATTTCACCAAAATCGGACGAGCAGCTTGGAGTCTGTTCGGTGATGTTTGCAAGCAATAAAACCAGTGTCGTTATGGGTGAAATGAACCAATTAATGCATTAATTGCAACTAGAGGTAAAAGCTTACTAAAAAACATTTTGTCACATTCCAGATTAATTCAGAAAACGTAAGGATGAAAGCAGAGTTGGAGAAAATCAATAAAATGTTAGAAGATGAACGCCAGAAGGTTGAAGACTTGATGTTCAGAAATGAAGAGGAAAACATTAACAAAGAAGATTACAATGTAATTAGTAACTATATATTTTAAAGTTTTTATTTCTCTATGCTTTTATGTTAAGTAAGCTAATATCTAACGTGTATTTTTTCTTTATTTCAGAAATACAGAGAGGCAATGGAGGTACGCATCAGAAGATAATCATAAATGAAGACACTTAAAGTTAGACACAATAAAATCTTAAACATTTTGCAATTTTAGGAAGAAAAAGCCGCTCGGGAGAAACTTATTCGTGAATTAGAAGCTGAGGTGGCATTACAAGCGGCCCGGGCTGAGACGACCGCGGCGGCGCTCAGAGTTGTTGAGGAACAGAGCAACGTCGAGATGGCTGCTGTCGTCGAACAACACAAGGAGGAACTAGCGGCGGCACAAAGTAAATACAGTCTCTACACTCTTCTTTTACTAACCCGAATAACTTTATAACAATAAGTGTTAATGTTTTAGCTTTATCTTCAGAATTACAGAATTTGTTGGATGAGGCATACGCGCTACTAAAAGAAAAGGAAAGCGAAAAAGATTCCCTGGGCAAAAGTCTCACAGACGAACTGACCAAAGTCAAAAATGAATCCGAGAAAGCCCTCAATGAAGCGAAAACCAAAATGACTATTGCGCAAACAGAATTTGAAACGCAGCTATCGATGATAACCTCGAAACTGCAGCTGGCTGAATCGAAACTGGAGACTGAAAAACAGAATGTCGAGAGGTTGAATAAAGAAAATAGCGATATAATTTCAGATCTTAACAGTAAATTAACCTCGCTTCAGGCAATCGTAGATGATAAAACATTAGAATTAAATAAAAGTAAGTTCCTATTAGTCCTTGTTTGATTGATTCGCAGTTGTGTTAAATTTACTTTTGGATAAAGATTAATTAATGTTTCTATATTTCCAGTTACCGGTGCTAGCAAAGAACACGAATTAAATCTTAATAAAGAAATTACGAAGTTCAAAATGGAACTGAGTGCCAAAATTGTAGATATAGAACAATTAGAAGACTTCAAGAAAAAACAGGAGTCCAATTACAAAACTCTCCAAGATGAATTCCTTGGAATGAAAGATGAGTTAACTAAAAAAATTAATGAGTACGAAACGTTTTTAAATGAAGCTTCCCAACAAGACGAAAAGAACAAATCGGATATTCTAAAATTACAACAAGACTTAAATCAAAAATCAAAGGAATATGAACGATTGCTCAATGACACGAGTAAATCGTCCAACGTTAATGAAAAGCTGATAGATGAGTACAAGAAAACAATACATGAGAGAGATAAGGAAATTATCAAACTAAAAGATGATTTTGAACAAACGACTGCCAATTTCAACATTAAACACACGAAGATTGCCGAAGAACACAAAAAAGAAATTGAGGATCGTAATTCTAAAATTGAGCAATTACAAAAAGAAATTGATATCAGCAAACAAGCTTTGGATCAAAGTAAAATTGATTTAGATGCATTAAATACACAATTTGCATTAAATAATGACGAATTAAATCTACTACGCGAAGAAAATAAAAAGCTTAAACAAACGATTAATGATATTACAGAAACTAATTCACAGCTTAAAGAGAAAATTTCTCAAATGGAACTAGAAATTGGCGAACTAAAACGACAACTCAATAGTTCCATCGAAAAATGTGATGAATTACTAAAATCTAAAGAGAAAATAGAAAGTGAATGCCTTAACCTTGCTGGTGAAACCACTAACTCAAATGAACAGTTTACAAAACTGTCACAACATTTAAAAGATACTGAAAATGAATTACAAAACCTTAAAGATAAATACAGAGAATCAGCTAACAATTTCGGAAGATCAGAACAAGAATTAAAACAGAAACTGTTCAAAATACAAGAAGATTTTAGTGTCGAAAGGAATCAGTTGTTGCAAGCTATAGAAGAGAATGTAGCCAAAGTAAATGAAGCTGAAAATAAAATTAAAGAATATGAAAATCAAAGCTCAGGACTTGCAACTCGTCTTAATGAACTAGAACAACAAAATAATAGTATATTAGATGAGAATTCGATACTAAAGAAAGAAATTGAAAACCTTAAAATAAAAGAGCAAGACCTCACTAATGAGTACGATGCAGCTCGTAAAAAATTAGAAATAGACATTGATAAATACAAGGAAGAAATTTCTGTTTTGAAAGCTGATGGTGCAACTTCTGAAGTTAAACTAATGGAGAAAGTAGATCAACTTACAGAAGCTCAAAACGACTTAAATAATAAATTAGAAGAAGCTAGAAAAAACGAAGATTCGCTTCAAAAGATATTAGAAGACGTAAATTCACAATTAAAGAATCAAAAACTTAATCACGAAAAGGATAAGACTTCTCTACAAGCCCAGTTAAGTGAGTTTTCTGATAAAGTTAAACAATTAGAATCTGAAGAAATTCAACTAAAACAATTGCTTGAAGAGAGGCAAAATAATATTAAAGAACTGACACTTAAAGTTGAAATGCTAGAAGTAGACATTAAATCGAATGGAGATATCATATCCGAAAAAGATCGTCAGATCGCTAATATCACTGAAGAATTAAACAAAGCTATAGATGCCAAAAATAAACTAGAAGAGAATTTCATAAAATCACAACAGGAAACGGCTTCTATCAGACAACAATTTGAACATTTAATAAGTAGTGCATCGGCTGAGGAATCAGTTATTAAAGAGCAATTAGCACAAATGGAAAACCTTAGATTAGAACATGCAGCTATCCTTAAAGATAAAACTGAACTCGAATCAAAATATAAAGAAACATCCAACGAAGTTGCGCACTTGAAATCTGAATTGAGTAATGTTTCTACTAAACTAAGTGAAAATATAGAATTAATTAATAACTTTAAAAAATCGTTAGAAGAAAATAAAATTGCATTGAAGTCAGAAACGGAGAAAAACGAAAATATTACAAACATTAATAAAAAACTACAAGAAGATTTACAAAAGTTCCAAGATGAAATTTCTACGAAAAATAAATCTCTGCAAGAGTTGCAAACTCAGATAGACGATCTTAATAAAAATTTGACTTCAGGAACTAGTGAGACGCAACAAATAATAAATGGACTGAAGACTGAAAATATTGACCTAAAAAATAAACATGCTTCAGAAGTAGAATCTCTCAATAATAATTTAAGACAAGCTCAATTCCAATTAGAAGAAAAAGGTAAACAATTGACCGAATTACAAAATACTAAGGAAAAATTAAATGATTTACAAGTTTTATTGACAAAGTCAGAGGAAGACATTAAAAAATTGACTAATATAAACGACGCTCAGAAGACAAATTATGAAGACTTGAATAAACAACTACAAACAGAATTTAGCGAGTACAAGAAACTAAGTAAAACATCAAAACACGAGTTGAAGAGTAAAATACATGAGTATGAGAAGGAATTGAATGAGTTTAGAGATAAGATAGCGCATGACCAATCAAATCATAAGATAGTTAAAGAAAAACTCGCTGAGACTGAAAAGAAGTTAGCAGATGTATCTCAGCAGCTTGAACTATTACAAGTACAGCAAGTCAGTAAAGAAAATGCAGATGAAAGATTAGAAAAGCTTACCTTAGAATTACAAGAATTAAGGAAAACTAGCACGGAATCATTAGCGAGTAGTGAAAAACTTGTAAGTGATCTCAAGAATGACGTTGAAAGAAAAATGAAAGATATGAAGACAAAAGACGAGTTAATAAGTAAATTACAAGAGGAGGTTAAGGTATGTATAAGCGTCTTTTTATCATATAATAAATATGTTGTCTGCGACTTCGTGCGCTTAAATAGAACCCCAAAGTGACGTTTCAACAAATTTTGTTTGAGATTGAATAATAATTTTGTCACATGAGTTTGGATGTAAATTTTGTCACCTTTTTTATTTCAACGTATATTAAAACCCGTTTTCAGAACTTCAAAGCCAAATTAGAAATAGCAGAAAGGGAAAAAGTGCTCCTCCAGAAGGAAATGGCGAGCAAAGCCAACAACGTTCGGGACAAAAACGACAACACAGGAGTTGGTCTTATAGGGCAGGGTGATACGGGTGCTAATAAGTAAGTTCATCTTACTTACTTTTTTATCTTTATATTTTATGGCCAACCCACACGTACCACAACCACACGACAACCACACCACGTGGCGTATATTTCGTATTGTAAATGAACTGGACCATTCACAGTGTACCACATTTTGCAGTCGTTGCCAACCACTTGTGTGATCCGACCACATAACAACCACGGCCGACCACATCGTAACCCCAACGTTGCGTCGATGAAAAATGACAGTGCGCGCACACCGCCCGCGCTCTTTCCCCCTCCGTTTCATTGAGTTTCGTACGTAACCACATCGCAACCACTAGCGACAACGCAACCACGTCGGCATTTTGTCTGTACCACAACGCAACTACAAAAAACTGCAGCGACACCATTCACACGTACCCACTGCTCGACGACATTTTGTCGTTGCGATGTCGTGTGGTTGTGGTACGTGTGCGTTGGCCCTTAGGGAGATAAGGCATCATTGACCACACCAATTAGCCTCACATACCTTTTCTTTATTCTTATTTAAGCTTATCGCATATTATGTGTTTAGTATCTGCAAGTCTACAGTTAGACTTATAAGATTTAAAAACAAAAAATATGAACTTCTATATCTATATATACTTATTATAAAATGAAGTCCCTTTTTTCCCTCATGTCCCTTTGTTCCCTTTAATCTTTAAAACTACGCAACGGATTTTGATGATTCTTTCAGTGTTAGATAGCCCATTTATCGAGGAATGTTATAGGCTATATTTTATCACGCTAAGATTAATAGAAGCGAAGAAATAGAGGAAAATGTGGAAAAATCGGGGAAAAATATTTGAAAGGGCTAACTCGAACGCGCTAATCTCAGGAACTACTGGTCCGATTTGAAAAATTCTTTCAGTGTTAAATAGTCCATTTGTTGAGGAAGACTATAGGCTATATTTGATCACGCTAAGATTAATAGGAGAATGCAGAAAATTATTTGAAAGGGTTTAATCTCGCGAACTACTGGAGCAATTTTTATGTTATTTGGCAGAGAATATAAGAACCACATGAAGGATCGTGATAGGCTATCGATTTTAATCATTTTTTCAGTGGCTATATATTTTATTCCCGTGCGACGCTGGGGCGGGTCGCTAGTTATTGAATAAAAATAAAATGTTCCACTACAATAAAACCATTGTTGGTGTTGTTCCACAATATTCATAATGCCGAGCAATGTTACTAAAATAACCGCGTTTTTAAATTTGACAGATAAGTTTAGCTAACAGATCACGAACATTAAATTAACATAATGCGACCAAATCTGCCTATGAATCAATTTTTTCTGATGATTCTAATTTTTTTCAACGACAACATAGGTAATATTTTAAGCCTGCTTTTAGCAAAATATCCTTGAAAATATTGAATTTTAAGACAAAATTGTTATTGTATTGTAGCAAATATAAAGATTTTGATTTTTTTTTCAGATTAACAGAAGAAAAGGAGATGATAGACGGTCAAGTGAGTTTCCTGAACTCCGTGATAGTGGACATGCAGCGGAAAAACGAACAACTGATGGCGCGCGTGCAGGCGCTAGAGGGCGCCGCCGTACCCATCGAGCCGGTTGTCGTGTGAGTATTGCGCACACACAATAATAGCTCCCACACCGGTTTCGGTGACGGTAGCCGGTTTCATTGAAACCAGGCCAGCTACGCAGGAGTAATGTTATAGTGCCCAAGTGTGTGCGCAGTACACAAGAGCACTCTCTATTCCTTTACTCTCATAACCCAATGGGACGGCAGACCGACACGACCGGCGAGAGATTAGACGCAGGACCGACTTTTTACATGCCCATCCGACGTATGGATCATCTTACTTGTCAGACAATCAGGTGATCAGCCTGCATTATCCTAACCAAACTTGGAAATAACATGTTTCCAACGCGGGAATCGAACCCACGACCTCCGAGTCAAGAGCCGAGCTCTGAACCACTGGACCACGGAGGCGTTTACTAGGGCAGTGAACCGCAAAGTGTGTGCCGCGGCACACTGGTGTACTGTGGTCAGCAGTTGGTGTGCCGCGGAAAAGGTCCGGTAGTTCTTGTGCTAAGCAAAAAAGGACATCTCAGGACGATCGGCGAAGGGAGCTCAGAGTACACACTGATTAATTTATAGTGTACCGCCAAATATTTTTATTTTCCTAGATGTACTATCAGAGAAGTTGATTCCTAGGCAGATGGGAGACCTAAGCAATTTGGTCTCGTATGTTAAACCCAGCCGACAGATCACAATTAACATTGAATTGACATGATCCGACCAAACGACGTGGGCGGTGGGTCTATCGACTGCCTATGAATCAATTTCCTCGATGGTACCTTGAACCATAGCTTGAACACAAAAAGTTTCCGGGACACTGCACTAGGGCACTAGACATTAACGTGTGGAGGCATGTAATTGGCTTTTTGTTGTCTATGATATAAAAACTAGGCCTTTTCATACGTTGTGGATGATTTATACAGTATTTTCAGAGCGAAGTAACCACTCCTCAAATACTGTAGTGCCTGGGACAAGATTTTTAAATGTCCGTATGGTTGCCCAAGCGTATACGGCATTCTCGCAACATATTCGGCCTAGTCCAGAGGAAAGAACTAGTCTGGGGCCAACTATGTGCGGGTTTCCTCACGATGTATGATATAAAGTGTACTGTAATATAGCTAGCTGTAAGCCACCCAGATATCAATCCTTTAGGCCCCGCGCGAGCACCGGTGATCGCGAGAACAAAAGAATACAATGGGAATTCCTAGAACCTCCGATCGAACGATTAAGAAGAACCCTCTGGGCTTCTGGCTAGACTGGTGTTACGAAAGTATAATATGTCTTACAATAATTGAGTGGTTTATTGTATTAGAACTAACTACTCTTTAATACTGCTTTTCCTGGCACAGGGTATTTTAAATAATATCTCCTAGGGTGGAGAGTGCACTGTGAAAGTAGTATCGCTGAAAGACCAAATTTTTTTTCACTTTGTATCGGGAAACTCGTGACGCTGTTGCGCTTGCCCATACAAAAATGAAAAAAATTGGTCTTTCAGCACTCCTACTTTCCCAGTGATTGAGTGAACTCTCTACAAGGAATACGTACACACCCTAAAATCTAAAGTATTACTTAGTTATCACTTAGTTTTGTAATAATATTACTTTTATTTATATTTTATTATTATATATATTTATATTTTATTGTAATAATAATATTACGTTAATTTAATATTATTTTATAAAATATAATATTATTTATTATTATATTATACTTATATATAATTATGTCTCATTCTGATAGTGACTCATTTCACTCAGCAAATGATTCTATTGTTTTATCTGACGATGATAGTTTTGATTCTATAAATACGAACAACTTAGGTGAACTTTTGCATCAAACTTTTAACGATCAGAATAATTTGTTACTAAACGTGTGTCATATCAACGCACAAAGTGTGCCTAGTCACTTTAACGACATTTTGGACACTTTTGCAGGTAACAATATTCACGGACTTTTGATTTCAGAGACTTGGCTTAAACCTAACCTACTTTCCACATTTTACAGTTTGCCCGGGTTTGTTTTAATTCGAAATGATCGTAGCGACCGACGTGGTGGTGGTGTAGGTATCTACCTAAGGAGTGACCTCTCATATAAAATAATTGCTAGCTCGCCTCCACATTATTCCGCCTCCGCTGAATTTCTGTTTCTAGAGGTCTGCATTAGGGGAACTAAAGCTGTTCTTGGAGTTGTATATTGCCCTCCTTCCATCGATTACTTTAGCCAATTAGAGTCCGTTTTGGAGTCGTTGAGTGCTGATTATAAACACCACATTATTATGGGCGACTTCAATACAAATTTACTTGACGCATCTTCTTCGCGCGCACGCAGATTACTACACATTCTGGAGTCAACTAGTTTGCAACAGTTACCTTTGCAGGCCACACACCATAACATCGATGGCGATGATACCTGGTTGGACCTAATTTTAACATCAAACCATTCACTGGTTCATTCTCACGGACAATATCATGCCCCTGGTTTTTCATTGCACGACCTTATCTTTCTTAGGTATGTTTTAAAGCCCCCTAAAATAAAACCAAAGATTATTCATAAACGTTGCTTTTCTCGTATGGACATTGATAAGCTTAAATCAGATGCTGCTAATATCGATTGGAATCCACTTATCGCTGCTTCTAGTATCGATCACAAAGTCCAAGTTTTTAACAATAGGATTCATGCTCTTTATGACGTCCATGCGCCTATTAGGAAAGTTAAAATAAAGAGCGTTCCAGCGCCTTGGTTGACTTCCGACATAAAAGTAGCCATGAGACTCAGGGACCGTGCCTATCGTAAATATAGAAAGAATCGTAGCGACATTAATTGGGTGAACTTTAAAACAGCCAGGAATAGATGTAATCAAATCGTCAGAAATGCTAAACGTCGACATATTTTCTTAAACATTAGCAACTCATCTTCCTCAGCTAACTTATGGAAGTTCCTAGGTACTTTAGGCGTAGGTAAGTCCCATCACACGGAACTGCCGAGTACTATTAGCCTCAACACTCATTTCTCTTCTGTCACAACTCTAGATGCAAGTACACGGTCCTCAACTATTAGTTATGTAAACGGATTACCACGTGCTGCTAAACATCTGTTTCAATTTGAACCTGTTTCTGCTGACGAGATCAAAACTATAATTAAATCTCTGAGCTCTAAGGCTGTTGGTTGTGACGACATCAGTCGTCAAATGATTACCACCATTCTCGACAGTCTCTTGCCTGCAATTTCCCATATTATTAACTTCTCCCTCGAGTCCTCTACCTATCCCGACCTTTGGCGTAAGGCTTACGTCTGTCCCTTACCAAAAGTTCCAAATCCTGCACAACCCTCCCATTTCCGTCCCATTTCAATACTCCCTTTCCTCTCTAAAATAATCGAGGCGTGTGTTCACAAGCAATTGTCCAGGTTTGTATTCGATAACAACCTTCTTTCTCCACTACAATCTGGATTCAAGCCTGGGCATAGTACCACCACGGCCTTGTTAAAAATTACTAGCGACATAAGGGCTGGCATGGAGGAATCGAAAGTCACTGTCCTAGTGCTGATTGATTTCTCTAATGCTTTTAATAACGTGAACCACGATATTCTCTTGTCCATCCTGTCCCACCTCAATATCTCGCCTGAAGTAATAAACTGGTTCTCCTCCTACCTTAAGGGGCGCCAACAATGTGTACGCGTTGACGGGTCCTTCTCTGATTGGGTCCTTCTCGAGGATGGGGTTCCACAAGGTGGTATACTTTCTCCCCTTTTATTTTCCTTATTTATTAATTTATTAGTTTATATAATTAGCAGTGCGCATCATTTATATGCTGATGATTTTCAGCTATATAGACAAGACACAATTGAAAATCTCCCCACTGCCATCGATGCTTTAAATCGGGATCTTGTTGCTATAAATACCTGGTCTGCTAATTTCGGACTGTCAGTAAATGCGGCTAAGTGTCAGGCCATTTTAATAGGAAGTCCGAGAGTTCTAAGAAGAGTCGACACTAGATCTATTCCGCCTCTAATGTTTAACAGCAGTATTATACCCTATAGCTCTTGTGTTAAGGACCTCGGTTTACACATCGACGCTAACTTAGACTGGCATACACAAATTGCTAGCGTCAGTAATAAAGTCACATACTCATTGCGAGCATTATACCGACTTAAAAATTTCTTACCATCGTGTATAAAATTGATGCTAGTTCAGACTCTGATACTCCCAATAATTGATTACTGCGACATTTGCTATCTTGACCTTAATGCGGACCTCCTTAACAAACTAGATCGTCTCCTGAATAACTGCATTAGATTTGTTTTCGGCCTCCGCAAGTATGATCATGTCTCCTCCTACCGCTCAAAATTACGCTGGCTCCCAGTTCGCCAACGCCGATCCCAGCGGGCAGTATGCATGCTCTATTCCATACTATACTCCCCCTCCGCTCCCAGCTACCTAACTCCTCATTTCGAATACCTAGGCAGCAACCATGACAGAAATCTCCGTTCCACCAATAATTTACGCCTCCAATGTCCTCCCCATAGTTCCGCTCTCGTCCACTCTTCCTTTCAGATTCAATCAATTCACCTTTGGAATTCACTTCCAAAAGAAATCAGGATGTCCAAAACTAAAGAATTGTTCAAACGTAAAGTACATGAACATTATCTTAAATCATTAACTAAATGAGACAACAAAAGTTATTTTATCCATCTATATCTATATCTATACATAGATATATATTTATATTTTATATTTAGTAGTTTATTTTATACATATTTATGTAACATATTATGTAAGTAAGTATATATTTTAAATATGTATTATGTTTATTTTATTTTGAATTAAGTATATATTGTTATGATGTACCTAGATATGTTATTTATATTATCATTATGTTAATTATAAGATATTTTAATCCCTCTGTCCTCTAAATGTTTGCATCTACCTCACTATCTCTGCAACACCCTAAGGTTTGGCTGGAAGAAAATGCCACAAGGCATTAAGCCCGCCTTTGTACTACAATGTGCAAAAGTTTTTAAATAAATAAATAAATAAATAATATTAAGTAATTGAGTGGTTTATATTTTTATACGAGCTAAGTAAATACACACTCTCTAAATATTGCTTTTTTCTGGAACAGGGTATTTTAAATATATCTTGTATGGTCACAATATAATAAATAATAATACATAGAGATGCGTCAGTCATTTTCAATAATGTTTCATCAGCAGCAAAATGATGGAATCGGCCTAGAACTATGCTCGTTTTTAATTTTTTTAATAATACCTCATCCACAGCAACGGTCGCAAGCCCCGCGCGGTCGCGCCGCGTTTGTTCTGCGACATATGCGACGTGTTCGACGCTCACGACACCGACGACTGCCCGCGACAGTCGCAGCCCGACCTGCCCGCGCAGACGAGCGACAAGCCGCGACCGCCGCCGCGACCCTACTGCGATATATGCGAAGGTAAAGACCACAAGCCAAAGATTAAGGGCTTCCGCTAACTATATAAGAGTTAGTTTATACTAGCGCAGAATCGAAGCAACTTACCAAAACTGAACATAGCAAATTCAACCTCAACTCCAGAGCGTAACGCACACATTACTTCTGAAATTTTATCAGCGTTGGTCACGCGCAGACTCTTGTAGTCGCGAGAATGCGCGCCTTTTTAAAGTCTTAGAAGTAATATGCGCGTTAACATATTTCAGAAGTAATGTGTGAGTTACGCTCTGGAGTTGAGGTTTAATTTGTTATGTTCATAAAGTTGTAATTAAGACCATCCATCAAAATTAAATGTTACAATTGTTACAAATGACAAATCTGTTGTGGGCCTGTTTTTAGAGATTTTTTACGTAAACTACAAATAAAGTTCATCTAAAAGCACCGGAATGGCAGCGGCGCGGCGAGCACTTTCAGTGTCATATGATTTTAAACTTGTATTCATTATTGTAAGACATAGTATCGTTTGAGAAATCGCGGCCGCCGCACTGAAAGTGCTCGCCGTGCCGCTGCCATTCCTGTTTGGCGCGGCCCTTAAACAGAGTCCCAAAAGCGCCATCTAGTGCTGAGTAGGTGACTTTTTATTAAATAAAAACTTTTTCATATTCGTGACTAGATAATTACTTTCTAAAAACTCTGCCATAATCTGGTTAAAACATAAGCAAAACTCGATGGTTGTTTTAATTATATTATAACTGTCTTACTACAAAAGATTTAGACACCTGTTGAACAGATGATTAGAAAAAAAATCAGTACAAAATGGTCTCAAAACAATAATTTGTTCAATAGATGTTTAAATCTTTTGTGGTATGACCACTTTTTAATGTAATCAAAATTTTTAAATTAAAACTTCGATGAAATAACATTTTTTTATCTTTTCAGTGTTTGGCCACGACACGGAGAACTGTGATGAAGAAGTTACATTTTAACTCATATTTATATTGACTTAGTTTTACTGTTACCATTGTTGTTGTTACTTTCGTGGTAGTTATTTATTATAAACCAATCATGGTTTACTTTTATATGATTAGGAAAAGATATTTGTAAATATTGTGCTTATTTTATTATTTTGCATGTTCTAATTTATTTGGTGCATGGAATTTTATTTTTCATATACATTATCTGGTCATAATGCATAATGAGAATCGTTGTAGCACAAATAAATTCATCACAATCACTTTTATGTTCTTAAACTAAAATCAATGCCTAATTAAACACCAAACAGATTTTTTAAAGTAATAAAATTATTGAAATATTATTTTGTTTTAATTCTCCGTCCTTATTGTTCCTCAACCCTATTTTTACTGTTTTATGTCACAGGTATATGTTTTAACCCTTTCAGACCTGTTGGTATGTCCCATACTTCAGATGACTGTTGGGACATAAAATCCCATGGATATGTAACTGAGGACTGAGGCTTTAAATTTACTTTATAAATGGGATTATACATCCCATATCGTAAATGGATCTTCACTTTATACATTGACATTATTTTTTAGTCTGTGATAATTTATAAAGGACACAGAAAAGGCGTTACACTTTTGATAAAAGATTTAAATTGTTGTATGGCTATTTTCAGGCAAGTTTTCATATCCATTACGTTCTGTTAGCCAATTAATTTATGTTAACGATATTTTCTTTGCAAAACATTGGGATTTTGATACACAATTTTGATTTTAGGACACTGGATCCCATCAGTCTTTTTTAAACTTACTTATCCTTAGATTGAAGGAGATTTCATTGCTATACGAGTATGCGGATTTACAATTTCTATGGAAATACTGCTTTTGCTGCTACTGCATGATTGTGTACTTGTTTCAGGATGTCTTCAAAACGCAAAATTATAAAATAATCCCTGAGAGAAGATAGTTTTTTTTTATGTAAAAACTGTTTTGCATCATTTTACCTTTCCTGATGCCCATAATTATCTTCTCTCAGTATTTTGCCCCCTGCTCCCGTTTTTGTTAATTCATATATTTTTTTATTATCCTTAAATACTAAGCAGACATAATGTTTTTAAATTACATTCAATAAATATAAATGGTAAATATAACATTATTTTTTCATTTATAAAATTAAATTACAATATTTCCAAAAAATATATGGAAAACCTACTCAAATACAATGGGTTTCAAGACTGATGGGACATATTGTCCCATGGTTAAAAGTCTAGATTTCAGCCATTAGAAAAAGTCTAGATAGTTTTTATAGTAATCTTTTTTCAATATAAGTATTTTACAACGTTCTAACGCGTGAAGATTCATATTTTAAATTTCAGTCTAAGAACTGTAGCCATAGGCCGAACCGAAAGGGTTAAACACAATTTAGCAAGCTGGTAAAATAAACAATAATTATTATAAATCAAGACAAACTCTATCAAACAAGGAACAAAGCATCATTTATATTGTATTAGTAATTTATTTAATAGATTAAAAGTTATTTATATAAAATAGATACTGAGAAAAAGTCTGAAAATATTCTTAACTTTTATTATGTACTTCAATATTAATTACTATTATTTAATTTTATATCTAATCTAATCCATCCCTTTTCTCCTTGATTGCTTCCTGAAAAGAAAAAATAAATTTATCAGCGTAAAGTAAAACATGTGAAAATAGTTTTGTTAAGTAATTTTTTTTAGGTATAAGATTAAATTGTTGTTTATTTATATAAGTACTAGATTACTTGTGCTATATACAATAAAAACATTATAACGCCTCTAGTCTCTCTATGCTGCGAACTGCGAAACAGCGGTGAAACAATTTACTGTATCATCTGCCAAACGTCAATGCATTGTATTACATCTCGTTCTTTTCCTGTTTCGCATTGGTTTCACAGATATTTCACAGTTCGCAGCATCGGTGGACTAGAGGCATAAAACATAGTTGAAACCAAATGTTAATTCATGATTTCTTACAAAATATTAACTACTATTAATCCTTCAGGCCCCGTGCGAGCACCGGTGATCGCGAGAACAAAAGAATACAATGGGAATTCCTAGAACCTCCGATCGAAGGAAACAAATGGTAAGGTCCCAGCCCAATGATATTCTAGTTATACAGATCTGTTATAGTTCTTGCAATCGACGAGTGCGCGTCGCCTTTATTTGTAGTTGGAAATGTGAATAGACATTTTCGTTAGTGTGCGTACCCGACGGAGCAGTCAGTAGCGAGCGAGCCATGTACGCGTGCATAGATATGGTCACTCACACAACTAACGGCGACGCGCACTCGTAGATTACAAGAACTATACGTTCATACTATTTTCCGGCTTAAATCACTTCCGGACTTTGACAGATAGGTGAAACAAAAGATACGAAACGCCATTTACATAAAAGAGACAGACTAACTAAAAGACGACCCAATTGGGTCGTATTTGAGTCTTCACAACGCGCGCGGTAGTAACTGCTTTGAGTTTTTTATTTAATATCATTGGTCCCAGCCAAATCTTTAAAAAGCTATTAAGAAGAGAGTATTATTTACTTTGAAAGTTGATCTACAGTATAACATTGTGTAGTAATATAGTAATATAGCCCCTGCAATACTGCTGTCAAAAACAAAGTCACAGTAAATAGACACTCAACAGTGAAGAAAAATGCCCTTAACCCTTCGATCATGGAAAAACGAGACACAATAACTTATCTATTGTAGCGGCCGGATGTGGCCGCTTGGGGCTTGATGAACTAATACCAAAACTTTAAGCATTTTCCTCGAAACCATAGCCTACTTACTGTAACTTTGCTGTTGACGGCAGTATTACAGGGACTATAGTACTATCTCTAATTACTATTTCAAACAGCAGAAAGATAGCTGTTACAAAGTTACAAATAATATGTTAAGAAATAAGTGTTATTACCTTAAACCTTTCTTCAAACAGAGACAGTTCTGAAGTCAAGTCGGTGATAGCATTCATGAATGCTTCTTGTGGAGTGTAGTCCGAGGTTGTTTGAATTCGGAGCACAAACTTATGTTCCAAAGGATGGGGAACTTTATAACCAGCAAATAGCACTTTCGGGTCTTTAAGTAATTGACTGAAAGTAAATAAGAAATTATTTAAAATACATAGTAATAAAAAATATAAATTAATTAAAAAAATATTACTACTTAAAAGTTTGTAGGTTATATTATTATGATACTTACTGTCTAATCATGTTTCCTAGAGTATGGTCTTCTTTATTTACGGTAAATATTGCAGCATTTGTGACTTTTGTATCTTCTTCCTTTTGGACCCTAAAAAGTTAATATATTTATGAATACTCAAAAATACTTTCGGCGACAGATTTCTAAAACAAGCTAAACTTACTTCTTTTCTCCGTCGTATAACAGAAATGATTCAAATGTGGGTGGTGCGTTCATTTTTTACTTGTTAAATTAACTTTCTTACAAAAATAAAGATAATTATAAATTTAAATGTTTACAATACTGAAATTCAGGTGGACGAAACTTTCCGAACAAAAAAAAATTGGGTTCCAAATTTAAACGTAGCTACTAAAGTAAATCGCATAATCTGTACAATTTTTAAGCACGGTCGACTGTGATTGGTTGATAAAAAAGACCATAGAGAATATAAACTACATGAGAAAAAAGAGGAAGAAGAAGTTTAAAACTCAAGGTTCGAATTCCATTTTGTGAAAATTATTTATTACAAAAATACAAAAATTGTAAATTAAGTGGATTAATTATTGAAAAACGAAAGGTAAGCCATTGTAAAATGTAAATGTAACCGTAAATTGATAAATTGAAGCAAAACATAACGATATCATACCATGTTCTAATACAAAGTATGTCGTAGTATTATTTGCATAATTGTACAATAATTTAGAACTTAAACTATATTAATATGAAAAAGATAGATTATTATTTCATAGAAATTATTATAATGTATATCAGTATGCAGTTAATTTGGAAAATGATGAAATGTGTATCATGTGTATATTGTTTTATTGTAACAATACATAAGGTTATTAATTACTATACTTACTATAATTTATGTAAACTGTATGGAATATAAATGAAAAATGTTTCATTAATTTCAGATTTTTAGGTCCCTATACAGCTAGTTTGCAACATTTTAGTCTGCAAGCAATAGCTGTTAACTCGATCGCGGATTCTAGGAAATCTTTTGTTCTCGCGGTCGCATGCGACCGCTTGGGAACGAAAGCAGCAAAGAGATTCAATGCAAGGAGATTTTAGGAGAAGGAAGGTATGGGATTATGAGTGGTACGGCCACCAAGGAAAAATCCTCTGATCAAGTGAGGTGGTATGCAGCTGGCCTGAACCCGCGCCATAGATTTCAGCTGTCGTATACAGGGTGTAACAAAACAAAGTGTGTATGTATAAAGGTGCGATCCACTGGATCGGAATCGGAGCGCAGGTACGCAGTGGACGGATTTGTTGCTTTGTATGTATGGTACTGACTACTATGAACTGCACTAGAAGTACTGGAACATCATTCTGCGCCTGACAAGTATATGACGACACGTGGTGCCACCGTCCGCACCGTATGTCCCGATTCCAACCTGGTGGACGCGCAGCTTTAATCCCCTCCCTATATAGAGTTTACTGTATAAAGCGCTTATTCCACTTATCCTAGCTAGGTTCCTAGATCCTAAATCGTTTCCGATTTAGTCAAGACGTGGAACAACATTTAGAAGCTAGGATCCTAGCTAGGATCCTACCTAGGAACCTAGCTAGCCGCTAGGATAAGTGGAATAATGGCTTAAGCCAATCAAGTAGTTAGTAGAGTAGCATAGACAGCTATTCTATCATATTTATAAATAAAATACATAAAACTGTACTGTAATAATATTATAATATTTAATAATAGAAATCAACAAAAACTTGTGGATTAAATCTGTTTTATTGTTTAATTTACCTTATTAGCCTATTTATTTAGCCATGTACAATAATTTTTATTGAAATAAAGCATTTATTTGAGCTCATTTCTTTTTATTTTTATTTTTTTTAATTTTTGGTATGTTTAGAGTGAAAGGTTTTGCACTTAAAATTTTGTCGTTTAGTTTTAAATTAAAAAAATAACGAATGTTTATTTTTTTTCTTCTAAGTCCGACCTCTTGTTACGTAGTATACAGTTTACATCCTCTTTGCTGAAATTATTGTTTTCAAATTTCAATTTTCCAATTTTGACAGTTGACACATTAGTTTTGACATTTACTTTTTTTCTGAAAATGGCTTTGGGCTATTAAATCATTGCCAGTGTCAAATAAAATGGCGGGAAACAGAATTTTCGTAAAAAGTTCACTAAGACAACGAAGTAAAAATCTATACTGCGGGGAAGACGTGGGTCTTGCATCACAATCCGAAAACACTCGCGTTTATACTTCAGAAACTGTGTTTATTTACATTTCCACATGAGTTAAACTAATTAAAACTAAATAAAATAAAACGGGAGACGCGTCACGCAAGTCAACCCGCCATTGCCCACGCCGCACGCGCACCCCGTACACCTCTTACGAAACTCTCGCGTCGCCATCTAGCGAAAAACTAAAGGTACCGCGGTGGCGGACGGACTTACCTTCCCGAAGCAGTAGTTTGCGGCAACTGAATTATAGGTGGCGCTACAACCTCTCCCTCCAAGTCACAAGACCGCCCGGTTGATTTAGGTCTCCCCCTGGTCTTAGCGACAGTGGGGTTCCCGGATTCCCCGACGAACGCGGTGTAGATGAGGTATGCGATACGCGGCGGGGAGCGCCTGTCTAATACTAATAATATTATAATACTAATATTATTAAAACTATAATACTAATATTATTAAAACTATAATACTAATATTATTAATGCAAAAGTGTGTCTGTCTGTCTGTTACCTCTTCACCCTCAAACCGCTGAACCGATTTTACTGAAATTCGGCATGGAGATACATTGAGTCCCGGATAAGGATATAGGATAATTTTTATCCCGGAGAAATGTACGGTTCCCACGCGATAAATGATTTTTTTCAAAATTTTCCAGTGGTTTTTCAAAATTTTCCAAACAACGGAAAAAACTTTTATACTATACAGTATACTATATTATCTATTTAATAATTTCATTATAATGTATAGCATACACATATTTAATATTATACACATCCATGACCCAGGAACATTGAAAACTTTTTGTTCCGTCGGGATTAGAACGGGCGGGATTAGAACGGGCGGGATTAGAACGGGCGGGATTAGAACCCGCGACCCCCGGCACTCTTAACCATTGAGCCACAGAGGTCGTCTAAATTCTCACTCAAAATTCATGACTGATGGTTGCAGGAAGCAAAAATCAAAATATCCAGATTTTCGTCAATCAACTTTATGTAACCGTCAGTCACGCTCTTACACGGTAGGCAAGGATACATAAAGTATATAATATTATGATGATTAAGTATTTCATTTACAGGGAGAACTCAGGTACTGTAAAAAACACAGGTCACAGCAGAAAACACCGTTTATTTTATAATTATGAGAGAACTTCAGATTGATAATCTACGTACAGAATGACTATAAAACCAATCTAACTTGAATTTTACAATGTGTCAGAATTTCATTGGTAATTCGTAGTAGGTACAATAGTTTTAACCATAGTAATTATAGTGTTCCTTTACAAGATTACAAGAAAATTGCTATAAAGATTAATTCCTTTATTTTTATTTCAAAGCATGTAATACTTTACAATTACCATACACGAACTTATAACAGTAGTAACTATTTAAACATTTCTGACTAAATAAACAAGTATAAAACAACATGATTCAAATGTTATAAACTCTTAGTTCAATTCAATTGTTACACAGTATCAATGGCAAGCAACACCGATAAGATCCAAATAACTAAGCGAACGTTCCATAGTTCATGAATTTTTAACTTGAAGTCTAGCGACTCTACTCTCGATTTTAAAGTTAGTCTAAAGCGCTAATAATAATCTTAAAGTCACGTGGCTTTTGGTGGAATTATAAAATATAACGAGTTCATTCAAAAATCTGCTTTTAGAAAAGTGTTTGTACTAAGGTCTAATGATATATCTTCAATAACCAGTTAATATATTATCTACGATGCAAAATACATGCAATTTGCACATCTATATGACTTTATTCATAAGAAAAATAAGCATTGTGAACATAGATTTAAGTTTTACAGAGGAATGAAAATCTTTTTTCTTTCACATCAATTTATGGACAGTAGCAACAAAGTTAAAATAGATTCAAATATAATTTTAATGCTTTATTTTTAGCAATCAACCTGAGTTTTAGATATTTTATTGGGGGTAGTTCTTAATTGCTTACAAAAATCAGCAACAGATGGCATTCGAGTCGCAAAGGTTAGACGCATACCGCAGTTAAACTTGTACCGCAATTTACAATAATTATTGTCGAAACAAAAGAAATAGTAATAACGTTATTATTGTTACTTCTATATCTTTTTCAATAGGTATTTTTAATTATTGATAGTGGCATGAATCCACATATCGTGCAGTGACAGTACAAGATCCGTGTTGCCAATTCAAAAAGTTTTAAAGATATTTTGTAATGTTTATTTGCAAACTGCCGAAGATCTTATAACTATACTGTTTGAAAGCAGATTATTGTTATCTTACTAATATTTATGTTCGTTGTCTAATTCCCCAAAGCAACGAAATACACTGAAGGGTACAAGTTAATAGGACAACAGACGAAACGTAACGCATAAACTATATCCATAATTAACTTTATAGTTGCGAGAATAATAATATGTTTCAATATATAAACTTATCATGTACTGTACCCATACATAGATTAACACAGGATTAGAAAGCTTATTATAACATTGTTTATTTGGTTACCTTTAACACTTACTACCTATCATCTGTTAATGTAATAAAATGCTATAAGAATTGACACATAAGTATATAAACTATACTAATTGTGTACTTATACAAAATTAGCAATCCAATAACAATATTATGCATTCTATTGATTATGAAAATATCTATGCATTTAAGATAATATTTAGATTGATAAGAATGCATCGGCCGAGTGGGGGAACGACTCGCGCCTGACCGGTCAGATCGCGCTTAGCGCCCCCCGTGAGGTAAGAACGCACTAAAAACGGGCGACGTCGTGACAGGTAGTTGCTCGTGTGCCGCTACTGCATTTTTGGTGACATTTTAATAAAATGTTTTGACAATATTTAATGCTACTTATTTTTCAGTACAGTTGCTTATTTTTTTGTGTATAATCTCTGCATATTTATTGTAAACAAATCAACTCGACGGTACACCCAAATTCAATGCATCGATACCTCATTGCCAACGGCAATTGAACACGAGAATGTCACTTATACGCTAGTGACAAGAAAATGCAACGTTAATTACGATTAAGATTATCAGAATTATAGAGATTCAATGAAAGCTGACTAGAACATGTGTAATGCTTAAAAATATTTTACAAATGCAAATGAGCCAGCCGGAGCCGGGCCGGCGAATTCACGGGAGCCGCCGCTCCGATTGTGCGACTTTACGCCCGGCGACCGAGCGACTAGCAAGGCTACGCCAGCGGCGCGTTGCTTCACTATAATAATTAATTATGTTACTTTGGTGTCAGGTACGCGGCCTCCGTCGGGCCAACGATATCCTTAATCTAGACGTAACGATGAATGCTGATGCATCTAGCAAAAAGTCAGCGCAATTTAAATACACGTGCACGAGAAAGGAAATGAGACGCATCGCGACGTCGCCCGTCCGCGCCTAGCGCTCTCGGAGCGGGCGAGTCGCCCCGCGACGACGGAGCATGCGAGCGATGTTGATTTTTATGACGCTACCGAGAAAAAGGTATCCTCACCTAGTTTCTCTACTATTACGAAGGCAACTAGATAAAATCCTACTCTTAAGGATAAAAATCTAATTACGATATAAATGTTAAAATTAACATTGCTTTATTTCCTTAAATACGCGAACGCTTTTTGAGGGTTACGGAATCTCGACGGGGACTGGGGCATACGAGAAGGTCCTTAGTGCCGTTAACCGATGCTACATCTGACATCTCACCTCCCTCGATCCCATACATAATAATTTTATCTCTACATAATGGATGCTCCACTCGGATATTTGTCAACATTACCTAATATAAGACCGTAGTAATCGTGGCTTACTCGGTAACGAAGGGGGTCGAGCGATATCTTGCTACGCGTCGCGGCGCTGTTGAATAGCAAAATATTGTTCGAGCGACCGGACGTCGCGGAGGAATCGGTAATTTTAAATTTATTATAAAATTTACCCTAGCTAAAAACTGCTACATTACGTTTTACTGTACAACAAAGAGCCTCTTCAGCATTCCAAAAATTAAAGAGACATCTCAAATTTCTATTACCGATCGTAAGCCGAAAGATGCGCGATTGTTCACTATCGTAATGAAAAATTGTTCGATACACCCACGATAACAATTAATTTAATATTATTTTATGTTAAATTAACTAAACAACAACTGCATCTACTATCACACATTCGAAATTTTAAAACAATTTTACAAATTGTAATTATTGCTACGGCGACGGCGCGCGGCGCGATATGCTACGCGGCGGATGATGAGGCGGTCACAACGCGAACGTGCAGTCCACTCGCGTCCTGGCAGTGTGCTCTAGAACGCTCTGTTCGCACGTACCCACTACCCACTCAATACCTGTCGGCATATCACTCGTTACGTCCCTAATCTAGGTCTAACCAATAAGGCGGCATCTGACTCCATGTACACACAAACTACAAAATTGTCGCTCCCGTCCTATCTACACGAGGCCGACGGCGACAATTCTGTCGCCCGTGCGCGCTAGCCCTAAATGTCAATGTAATCGAAACTATTTTAATAATTGTGAATCGCCTACCGTGGCAAAGCGAATGGCGGTATAGTTAGTCTTCCACTTTCCCTGCCCTTACCTAGGAGATTCCTACTCTTAAGCGTACTCGTTCAACAGCACCGCCACTTTTCCGTGCACATCACGAGTGCTCAGCTGCATGCCTCCACTCGGATAGCACAAACACATTCACAAGTTTACCTACAGCGAACTCTCATTCGTACGTTGTGACACCCATTTGTACCACCATGTTTCCAAAATACTGATTGGATTTATATAAATTATTAATATATATACGATATATTGAAACTATGTTAAATGTATCACAGGTATGGTCTGTTACATACCATTTTGAACAAGAATAATCGAAGCTTCCATCAATGTAACCGACGTTTTACTTACAATATAATTACCTACTTTGAGATGAAATATACATACGTAAGACTAGTGAATCGCAATAGGTGTAACCTACTTGTACGTCGGACAGAATAATAAAGTAAAAGGCTGATAATGAACGTGTTGACCTGCCAAATTCATCGCTGCAGGTTGCGCTCGCTGCCAGTCTTTATCGTATAACTAAGCGCATCACAGACGGTGAAGATAATATAAAATATATATTATCTTAGAGCATATTTTAGAATATCGCTCAGTGCTCACCATACAAATCCTATGAACCATCACACACGACGCAGTTAATTTATATTTTATATTTTGTATCTTAAGATACCGACCGATATGGAAATATATATTTCGTATCTTAATATTTTATCTTAAGATACGAAATATATATTTCGTATCTTAATATGTTATCTTAAGATGCGAAATATATCTTTATGAATAGGTACAGGGTGTTTTTGTGTCGAGCAGCGGGCTCATCGGTGATTGGACGCACTAGTAGATGCAGTGTTGCCTGTGCTGTATGTTAGAAAGTTACATACCTACTCTAATTTAAAAGTAACATTTTGAGGGAAAAAGTAATATTTCGGATAATCTTTACATATAATAAAACTGTAGAAATGAGAATTCTGTACATTAAAGTTATTCAAAAAATAGTAAGTGGGGGGTGTCATTACATCGCTATAGAAGCCAAAAATGTGGTTAGATTTTTGTCTGTCTGTCTGTCTGTTTGTTCCAGCATCACACGAAAACCACTGATCCGATTTGAATGCGGTTTTCGCAGATATATTTGTCTTCTTCCAACTTAACATCTGGTGTATAAATTTTTCCCTCCCACCCCTCTAAGGGTACAAAAGAGGAGGTCAGATATTTTTGTATCAAACTTTTTTCTTTAACATGAAAACTACTGATCCGATTTGCAAACGGTTTTCGCAGATATATTTGTCTTCTTCGAACTCAACATCTGATACAAAAAAAAATCGTCTGAGGAGCTGTCTAACAAATCAAGAAGTAAGGCAGTATCAGTTATTAGTTATCACTCATAGTCAATCACCCTGTATATAGAACTCTAACAAGGAATACGTGTGGCACCAACGCAGACTCGAAAAGGAAATGAACATATTTTTAATATTATCGTATCTTAGCCGTGTGTGATAGCTTAAGATACTATAATATTTTATATTTGGGCATCTTAAGATAAAATATTATATTATCTTCACCGTGTGTGATGCGCTTTACGCCTTAACTAACGTGTTCGCATTTAAAAATATATCACCCGTCATTAATGCTAATTGCTATGGTGTAATATGGGTGTAATAAAAAATCTGGCGTAGTTTTTAAAAATTAGATGTAACTGTCCGACGCCACGCATATGAGAATATTAAAAACAATATTGGTTGCTTTGCAATAGTTCTTGTACGTTTTGGATATTCCCAAGTTCTATTGTGTTTAATGTTCGATAAAAAATTTAATTGTGCGAGATTTTACGTTTGCGAAAACATTTTTATCATGCGTTTTTCGTTTAGTCTCTAGCGTATCGCAGTCGTAAAATTCTCTAAAAAAATGTTTCTACTTGAAAAAAAATAGGTCTATTGACATTTCTTTTTTTAATTTATGAACGGCCAATGATTACAACATTGCGACCAATATTTCAATAAGATAACAGCTAAAATTTAATTCTGATTGAAACCGTATGTATCCAGATTTATAATTAATAATAGAATATAGTTTTTAATCTTATTGTTAAAATTTCCTACCGACAAAATTAATAAAAGTACATATAAGTAAGTGATTCGGCCGAGTTCTTGATAGCCGGATGAAGGCGACAGGGACACTCGATATCTCTTCCATAGCTTCGTGGACCTGCGAACATTTTACTTTTATAATAATGAAGTAGCCAAGCCATCACACAAGCACATTTCTTTATTGTCCAAATAGAAAACAGCAGTTATTATAGAACCTTTGTATTTTTTAAACATTAATTATTATTCCCCCTTTTTTATCCGTTCTTGTCCAATCGTCTTTTTTATATTTATTATTATTTCGCAAAGTATAACGTCGGCCTCGGCAGGCATCACAGTTTTTAAAGTTTATCAATTTTCGACATACCTTACTGTATCAGAAATACACGCCAATCGTAAAGATATCAATTACAATTTTAGTTAGCTAAACGTGGAAGAAATTAAACGACATTAGTTAACGTTTATAATTTATTTTAGGTTATTATTATTAAATATTATGCGAAGTCTGAAGCGGAATATTATAATCAAAAATGTCGCGGCGACAATTTTGTCTTCTATATGCTCATTGCCTAACTTTGTTACTCGTCGACACCAACGACTTATATAAAATTTGACCGCTTACAGATTTTGTCGCGGAGCATTTTTCTTATTCCCGACGTACGACATTTCAATTGCTTTCTAGCGGAAGGAAGCGGAAGCAGCCGAACGGTCGGAAATAAGAAAAGTGCTTCGCAAGAAAATCTGTAAGTGATCAGATTTCATTTGTGTAATTCTCGCGTAAACCTTAGAAACCAACGACTCAGCTAAAAAGGAAAAGTCGCTTGTTTCTTGCGTCTCTGGTGCAAACGGGCGAAAAGAGTTATTGGAAGATAAAAATAAATTCAAGTACAGTTGTAAAATCGAGGGTAATGCTGTGTTCTTGCTGTGTCAATTTTACAGAAGAAGGACAAAAAGTTCTGAAAGCAAGAAATATAGTGTGCTTGCTGTGCCAGTTCGCAATGATTGTGCATTTGCATGTGAGATATTTAAAAGTTTATATTTCATAAATAACTTGCTGTGATAAAGCTATTTAACATAAATAATCAGTTGTAAATACAATTATATAATATGATAATACCTTTTCTAAGAAATACAATATTATATTTTAAAAAATCATGCTACTTTTGAAAATACTATAAATAATGGATTTTACCTGGCGGTCACTATGACAGCAAGACATGTATGCCGTATTGCATATCACGACTTGTAAGTCACAATGTCAAACTAGAATATCTGAGCAAGTGCTACAAAATGGTTTTGACTAGCTTTAATCTAACTAGAGAACTTCAAAAAACTATTTTACTGGTGTAAATGTTTATGGAGCAGTGTAGTGCAAAGATCGTTGCCAAGTGTTGTAGATACTAAAGTAAAATGGAAAGCAAGAAAAAGTGAAAAAGTTTAAACTAATAATATAGAGAAAATCGAACATGTTGAGTGATGTTTTAAAGTTTTCGCACACTTATAGCATTCGTTGCGTCAAAGCAAACGAGCGACTAACTTGAAGGAAAATTTGTCGTGCGTTACAGAAGAAAGGAAATATCGCGGTCACTGTTTTGTCGCTCGTCTGCGAAATTTTTAATTGAATAATTGTAATGTGCGAAAACCTTACTGCAGATGTGTTGCTTGAATTTCATCACGGAAACTGAATTCAATTTAAATACTTTTTTTTATTTAAGTACTTGCATAAAGATTTTTGGTCTGATTAGTATTCATATTATAATTTTTTCAAATTAAGATTTTTATTATTTCAAAAAGCAAAATTGAAAGTGATCAAAAAAAAAATTGAAAATTGGAAAAATCGTTTTACCAATAGCAATAGCAACATTTTTTTATCAAGTAATTATTTATTAGGTAAATATAAAATATAATCTAAGTATACTTTGGACGCTTTTCCAGTCGCTCGCGATAGGCAATCGTTGATATTTTTTTAATAATGCACGTCAAATAGTAAACTATATTTTTTACAAAATGCGATATTATAAGCTGAATCTCTGGACTACTGTTGTTCTATATAAGGCGCTCATGGTCACAATAACTACTCGAATGACTCGGTAAAAACTAACTATGGGATGCGTCTAGTAGCCCATAAATCAGCCCAAACCTGCCCCTTTGACCGTTTAGAAGAACGTGGTATACACGTAGGCAGCCGCGAACAACCCAAGCGCCAGAAGACACAGCATAATCATAATCTTCTTCTGCAGAAGGGACAAACACGACACGCATTAGTAACTAGAATTAATCGGCGCGCTGGCGCATCCGTTTCTCGAACGCTTGTCTATGGAAGGGACCGCTCGTCTATCATATAAGTAACTTTGATGAACATGAACCTCATTACTTATGGTTACAATTTTGACATTTGAACTTTTTAAAAGACAATTTAAAAAGTATAAATGTCAAAATATTGACATTATAACTTTTTAAATTGTGTTTTAAAAAGTTTGAACGTCAAAATTGTGACTGTAAGCAATGAAGTTCATGTTCATCAAAGTTGCAGGTATTATAGCAGTTCGCTCGTCTTTGGAACGGACCGTTCGTCTATTTATGTGGAACGTTCGAGAAAGCGATGTTGCCAGCTCGCCGCGTGGCGATGTTTACCTTTGAGCATTTGGCGACCGGGGCCCGGCTTACACGAAGTAGCTCATGACGTAGCCGACGACCACCATGCCGAGTATAAGCAGGCACACTAGGATCATTATCTTCTTCTGTTGGCCGAGCATGCAACAGTACGCTTTATACTTGTCCACGGGCGCACCCACAATTTTGATTACACAATTTCAAAGGATCGGGCTCTGTGCGTTATTTGCCTTTAGGTGTAGGAAATTAAAAAGAAAAATTAATGGAAATAAAATAAATAAATGTAATTCTCTTTCAACATATTTACAATGAGTACGAACGTAATCGTTAACTTTTCATAGAGAAACAAAAAATATAAATAGAACATTACAAAATAAGTATGACAGTGGCATTACATTTTGCAGTCTTTGTAATAAATACGAACAGATGATGCATATACGAGCGAGACAAAAATCTTGACTTTGAATTTTTGAAGTGGTAACACTGATTTTTTTTCTCTAGAGATTTGTAGATCTACCTTCGAATTTGATTTGTCTGAAACTTATAGTGATTTTTTATATTTTTTATCATGTTCTGAAAAAGATAAAAGCAAATGTCTCGTCAAATTAGTAATTGTCATATTAAATTTTCCACAGAAATAAATCAAGATAGAACGGCGACGCGCGTGCGTTGCTAAGGAATCGCGCGTGTCAATTTTTGCTTTGCTTTTAGTTAGAACAAATAACTTACACGTGGAAAGAAATACCTCCTTTTGACCGATTTACTTTCGTACTTCTGTTTTTAGTATTAGACACTGCACAACGAGGCATTTTTGCACAACCACTCCGGTGTAATCAAGTCGAGAAGTGCGCGCTGACTGAATGAACGTTCAACGAATCTTGCCCACGTGTGAAAGATTGAATCACGCGTACTCCACCCGCTCAGCCGTTCTATCTTGATTTATTTCTGCGAAATTTTCTGTGTATTTGCATCATCTCTACGAATTTTGCCAGATTCATTATACAATTTTTTACTGGCAACACTATTTCTGCAAATAACATACATCACAGCTTAAACTTTACAGTTAAATATTTTAGTATAATATAATGTGCGCATTTTATGATAGCACTTATAGCATTTAAAAGAAATAAATTCAAAAGTAGAAAATGCTTAAATATCTTCACAATTGAAACATGGTTAGGTAACCTTAATTTAGTGTCAGAAAATGCTTATTTAAATGCATTATGCTTATGTACAGATAATCTTAATATTATATTAATAATTTAAAATTAAATACTGAATTCGTAAATCAACAAAATAACTAATAGTGAAAAAGTAACAACTGACAAAATGTTTAACTAAATAGTAAGTACAGAGTTGTTCTTGAGTCTCTTTGGAGTTGTTTAACATAGAAATATAGCTTCTATAACATTATAGCATGACATTACTGCTTTATAGTTTTTTCAAATAACGAAAAACTTACATCCAGGAAAGATAACGTTATAAAATTTAACATAGTTAGCAACTGTATAATATGACGACTCGAAATTATTTACACCCAAGCTAGTAAAGATACAAAATAATAATGTGATGTCTAAACATAAAATACTGATACCTACTACAAAACCAAGGAACATTATTTGTTTAATTATTATTATATTCATTCGATTATCTAGTATAGCCAATATATTTGTGATAATTATAAAGTGTGTTCTTAAACTTGTAACAGTATACTGGACCATACCATTTGAAAACGCGTTTGAAAAAAAATTGATCTGTTCTCTTTCTCGTTAAAATAAGATTGCATAATTTTTAATAAAAGTTTAAATTTTAAGGTTGTTGTGATCTCAATTAAAAAAATGCATAATCTAAGTGACATTTACAAAGTCAATCAAGATTCAAGTGTTGTCAAATCGTACTGGCCAGTGTACTGTCGGAGTTACGAAATACGCCATATTGAAGAAAATGATTGTTTGATCACTTTCAAATATTGTGAATTGAGATGGACATTAATTGGTCTTTTTCAACAATAAAGTAAACAATAATATGTGGATGATTCTTGTGAATGAGTAATCCATAACTTATCACAAAGTAATAAAACAAATTTTAAATACTCTAGTTATTAAAGTTATAAAGATAAACAAGAAATTAATTTCCGAAAAAACAATATTTACAACAGAATATCATAACACAATTACACCAATATTATGTACAACTTATTTTATATGCTAAAGCACTTATTGTACATTACAATATTGTCTTTGAAAGTTAAATATTGTTTTCTACAAAGAGCTCACAAAGCTGTTTATAAGTCAAAAAGCTTAATAAATAACATTGTTTTAAGGACGTTTCATAAATAAAGATATCAAGTTGTTGTAAGTAATTAAAAATTACATCTGCAGGATCCACTAACGCAAATCTAGCTTAAAGTTAACCGTGGTTAAGATGTCAAATATTTTCATAAAGAACATACCTTGGAGGATTATTTTATCACAGGTTTAACTTTAATCCAGATTGGCGATAGTAGCCCTAAATGTTACTGAGTAGATATCTAAAGTATATCATTTTATATCCATCTCCCAAACATATTATTTAATGTACTATCAGAGAAGTTGATTCATAGGCACATGACGTGATGTAGGTCCATCGACTGATTATGAATCAATTTCTTCGATGGTACAATACCAAAATAATTGTTTCTTCGACATTGACTGACATAATGCAATTATATCCAGTTATTCAATTGAACAATAACTACGAACATTGACAATATTTTATATTCGGGTCGACTCGCACCATAAAGAAATGCCTTAATCACCGTTTAGAACAAAAAATATTATAATATCTTTGTCGGTTGTCTTCATTGCCCTTATTTGTGTAAAGCATTTATCTAGGTGGAGCCTTGAAATTACAACACGCTTCTTTAAGCAGCTGCGAGTTAAAATATTCAAGAGACGACTAGCATGTTTTGAATCATTTTGTTGGAACACAATTATTATTCACTGCTGTTTAAAGGCGCGTGGGTACAGTCACTTCATGTCAGAACAAAACAATCTTTATTGACACTTTAAGGGCGGTCACTCAAGATACGACAGTCTTTAGTCAGATTTTTCCTATACAAAAGATTTTTGTGCGTTCTGTACTAATTTGTTATATGTCTGTCTTAAGACTGTCGTGTCCCATACAAGTCATAACCCTAAAGCGACTAAATAAAGTGACTGTAGCATAAGCTATAGCTAAAATATCTTCACTAGGTCCATCTTGCTCGACGCCATAGCGCTGTCTAACTCAACACGACCGCTAGCACTATTATTAATATAACCAGCGTTATCGACAGGCATATTATGAGGAAGATTTTTTTCTGCAATAACAAAGACAAAACAAAACAAAAATAAAATATACTGCAATGGTACCGTGGATACACCTACATGCATTATTGTGTACTAGCATAAAGCCTTCTTGCGCTGATTGGGGTTAAAGTTAGTCTTGATTTAAATATTATGTTACTTTCTTCGTTTGTTTTCATGAAACAAATAAACACAATAATCCAGGATTAATTTTAACCCAGATCAGCGTAAATGGACCTAATTCGACTACCCACAAGTAATCATTGACTATGGCAAAAATGTCATTGACCTGTCAATATCATGGTATTCCTTGGGTTGGTAAAAATATTTTGCTTAATTTGAATATTTTTATCTACTTGTGAGGGTTATGTTATTATAAAAATATATTTATTAGAGACGACAAACCTTTGGGTAGCCGTTCATAACTATAGAAGTAATAGGTTTAAAATGGGGCTTTTCTGGTATTATCTAAAGGCCATTTTTTATGAGGCTCAAATATTGAAACAATTCAATAGGATAGAAATTCTTTCGGATAATAATGATATGCAAATGCAAAATTCTTTATTCCTTACTTATTTAAATGCCAATTAATCTTTTGATTGATACTTATATACATTTGCTTATTATTTATTATGAACCAGGCAATAAAATATGAGTTTTCCCACGACAGATATAACAAGTTGAATTATTATAAACAGCAACAATTTTAATTTTGTCTATTTAATAATCACTGTTCATAATTATTTCATCTCATTATACAAGATGTTTGTGTAAACACCGTTGTCCTTGAAACCATCAAATGAGCCCGTCAAAATGAACAACTTTTTCCATGAGAACAATGCTGGGAATTTTAAAAAAATCTGTCTTCATACCCATACAAATTGCCGATCCGGGCATCCGTATGGGTATGAAGACGGCATTTTTTTTTGAGTTCCCAGCATTGTTCTCATAGAAAAATTTGTTCATTTTGACAGGCTCATTTGATGGTTTCAAGGACAACGGTGTTTACACAAACACACTGTATTTAATGTCTCAATTTAGCCGTGCACGCTATCTTTATTAAATGTTTTCATTTTTAATATAAAAATATTTTTATGTGATCAATGATCATGCTTGTTAAATTAAGTGCCAATTTCACCAACGATTGTTAAAGTTAAAGCATTAATTATATTTTATTATGACATCTCTCGCGTTCATCATAATATTAGTCATAGAGGAGGCATAATATTTTGACTAAAGATTAACAAGCTATGGTGAAATCGGGACTAAATCTAAGAATGATTCGTTATTTTTAGGTTATAATTTATATGATATGTTTTAAACTATGCCACTCCACAACGAAATGTACAAGACAACTTAGAACATAGCAAAGCCGAAACAATATTATGCGATAGAATCTCTCTTATCAAAAAAGCTAAAAGCGTTATTCCATAGACTAGATATTATTAGAGTTTTAACACCTTAGAAGTCTGAAAAATTAAAGTGCTAACGGTAGCACTCAGAGTAATTTAATGAATTACATAACTTCAATTATTGAATGAAGATTTTGACAGAAAATGTATGGAGTTTATTTCAAAACCTTCATTGAATCAAAGTTAAGCAATAATAAAACTTCTCTGAGTGCAGCAGTAATTGGTATTATAGCCAATAAGATAAAGGAGATTCAATGACGTCACACGTACAATGACACATGCATTAACCAAAAATGGTACAAGCGAAACGAAAAAAAAAGCATAGACGGTAGATTTCCGATATGTCCTCTGTTAGTCCCTGCGCCATAGAGATAGATCCGGTCTGTTAGCGCCATAGAGATAGATCCTCCAGTGGAAAACCAGCGTGTAAATCCCATGTTTACCTTCCGTGCTTTGACTGCCCATTTGTACGCTTGGACCAGCTCCCCTCCGCCGGTCTCCACGTAGTCTGTCGCCTCCGTCACGTGGTGCTCGATCCGATCTATCAGTTCGCCCTGCTCGCGCTAAGGTCGGAGGCGCTGGGAGGAAACGGGACAGACTATCCAAACGGCCGATTGGTTCATGTACCCAGTCAGTGCTAGTCAGTATCGGAAACGTTAGGAAGAAAACACAGACACACGGACAAGTGGCGGTCTTAACATAGTTATTTATATACATTTGTTAGTTATAGTTACCAGCGTTGTTACATAATAACGTTATTAATAGCGTCACAGAATATATATTAATAAATAGTTATTATATAACAAGTATACCAAAGGCAAATTACGCACACATGAATGTCAGTGACACATCGTTACACACATCGTTAAACGAGATTAAATTAAAAAGCCCACATCCATTGTTAGATCGAATGTTATATTAGAATCACAACGAGTAAAGCCAATCGATGCAAACACAAAGTTGGTGTGAACCAATCCCCGGTACGTAAAGGGTGAGAGCCGTTCACGAAAATAAAACGAGGGAAAAGGATGGGAATAGGGAGGGAGTGGGACGGGGAAAAAACAAAATAAAAACGCATTAGCAACATAAATACCGACATCGGTGTAGGGACTTACCCGCCGAGCTTTGCTCTGATATTTTAGGGCCTTCTTTGTATCTTGTGTGGCAGTTTGCACATAGTCAACAGCGTGCTCTACATGATACTCAATGCGGTCGATCATTTCACCCTGCGTATCCATACAACTATTTATCAACTCATTAGTCACTATACTACTCTTATTGTAATTTAAACTACTTTCTGGTTGATTGATCCTGGTTAAGTTATTCGAAAGCACAGGGCTCTTTGTATATATTGACCAGACATAGATCTGAATAAAGTTGTAAATGCTCCGATCAGATCTGTACTTTTTAGTAAGGCTCAAAAAAAATTCAAAGAATCGACCAGACTTTCTAATAAACATGGCGTTAATTACTCACTAACCAGAGAACTAGCCAAGTTGCTATCACCAATTACAACGATGAAGTTCGAAAAGAAAATATGGGATTTTAGCTACGAATAATAAATACTATGGAAGAGTAAAATATATGAGTCGAAAAATTAATGGCTGTCTTACTCGGGGTCGGTTATACAATATTCGTTGCTAAATTCATATCCGCAATACACGGACCGCTCGAGCAGTTCTTGAGCGGTGGGAGTAGTCGTTCAACGCGACTGCTCTAGAGTCTAGAGCAGTCGGTCCCGACTGCAACATGCGGGCCGTTTATGACCAGCCTAAGGCTGGTTTCAGTCTCACGCTGACAGCTCGGCCTTTCGTCCTTCGGCGCCGACACCGAAATGTATGAAATATCAGCGCTGACCACTACGCGTTATTCAAAAACGCTTCCTACAATTTCATACATCTCGGGCCATCAGCGCCGACGGTGCGCGCGCAGTCAGCGTGACTCTAAAATCAGCCTAAGATAACTTTTATGACAGTAATAGGCTACTTGACCTAATTTTTTTCTTCATGCTTATCGCTTCATAATCATTCATTTTTACAAAAAAAACTAATATTTTAATATTTTACACAGTAGAAACCCATAAAAATGTTTATTGAAAAATATGCCTCTTAAATGGCGCCGAAAACACTGTCCGCCATAGTGTGACGTCATACGCTTTGTATTTTAAACTCTCTTTATTGAATTTTTTTTAATGTGCTAAATGTACGAGTCTAAAAGTGCCCAAAAATTATAAAATAATTATATAAGAAATTAGAAATCATTTGTTATGTTGAAAACTTTTGGAGAAAAGTTTTGGCCATTTCATTTCCCGTCTACAATAAATGGAGATAATATATATAAAAACTGATGTTTTATTTGAATTATTCAAGAAAAAATATAAAAGGCTTATTCTTATTATTTATGTACAAATAAACTTACATATAGCGAGCGCGATAAATAAAAGATATTAAATTAGTATGAGGATGACGTCACATCCAAATCGGAAGTACCGCAAAAGCGTTTTCGTCAGTACAATTCCTATTTTCATAAAATCATATTTTGAAATCGACTTTATTTATCAATCATAAGCTTTTATTTGATAATAAGGGTGAAATACGGTTTCCTAGGCCAAGTTCTACTAGAAATATGCATTTGTTCAATGAAATTGAATATAGGTCAAGTAGCCTATTGGAGCCATATTTGAGCGCTTTAATACCTCGATCGTGGGAATCGCAGACACAATAGATTTTCAGTTATTATTCATTAAGATTCAAAGCCGGGCGCCGCTTGGGGATTGATAGGTTAAGAGTTATTCCTCTATTATATCCAACATTAGGCAAACTTACACGTCACCTCTAACGCCTTATGCCAAATTCCCTCTATTCAGAACTTCATCATAGCAATTTCAACTTGGCTTGTTCAAATGATCTAGTAGCTACAATATAACAGCATAGATGTGTGACCTGACTCTCGACGAGCATCGCCATATCCATGAACATGTCGTGGAGCTCGCGAATGGAGGTCTCCAACTTGATGATGTCAGCGTGCCGCGCCTCGATGTCCGCAAGCGTCTGCTTGGCCTGCTGCGTCTCCATTATTATCTGGAATGTTCCATGTTTAAAAGTTAGAAATATTTCGTTCAAAATTGGTATTGTACCATCGTGGAAAGGCAGTTCTAGGCAGTTGGCAGACCGACGTCATTTGGTCGGCTTATATTAATCCAATATTAGCTGTGATCTGTCGGCTGAGTTTGAGACGTAACGCGACCAAAATATTACTTAGATCCTCCATCTGCCTCTCTTATTTGCCCATCCAATCAACTTATCTGTTATAGTACAATACTTATTTTAACACCGGACAAAAAAGAGGGTCGTTAGGACCGGGACACAAAAACACGGCACAAGGTTGTACGGCGCCGTGTCGTGGAAATCCACGACGCGCGTCGTAAAAAACCACGACATGGCGCCGTACGGCGTCGCGTCATAGAAACTCATCTTGAATTTCTACGTGAGTTTCTACGGCACGACGTCGTACGACGCCATACGGCGCCGTGTCGTGGTTTTTTACGACGCGCGTCGTGGATTTCCACGACACGGCGCCGTTCGACGTCGTGCCGTGTTTTTGTGTCCCGGCCCTTATATGGACGCTGTTAAGCATTTGTGTATTATATCACAAAAAAAATACATGAATGCAGTAGTGTTCTTTACATAATAATTTAGAACAAGACTGATTTCATAACTTAATAAAAAAAAAATGTTTGACTTGTCTGCCCAAGTGAGATTGTATGAAACGGGTGGACCGATTTTGATCAGTTTCTTTTGTTTGAAAGCTGACATGATCGAGAGTGTTCTCAGCAATAGTTCATCATCAGCTCACTCAGTGAAAGGTTGTACGCAACTTCCATAGATTTGATCAGCTTAATATTTTGCATTCTGATTCCTGAAACTCATGAGCGTTTTGAATCAGCGGTTGTTTTTAAATTTAAGTACATTAAACAAAGATTAAGGCATGAGTAACTAATCCATGTTGCTATCTGTTTCTTATACGTTGCAAAAGTCATATTTTGACTTTAACTTTCGTGCTCTGTCGTCATCTTCGTTTTATCAGTTAACTAGCTGACCCGACATACGTTGTCCTATCTTAACGATGAGTATTTAATTCGAATTGGTTTAAGAAAACAATAGATTAAAATTAGTATATCCATGCCCATCAAAATAGATTAAATAGTTTAAGCGAAAATCATAAAAGTTTATTGTGCGGGAACCGTACATTTTCTGGGACGAAAAGTATCCCTTGTCCTTTCCCGAGACTCAAAGTATCTCCATACCAAATTTCATAAAAATAGACTGAATAGTTCAGGCGAAAATAATAGAAGTTTATTGTGCGGGAACCGTACATTTTCCGGGACAAAAAGTATCCCTTGTCCTTTCCCGAGACTCAAAGTATCTCCATACCAAAATTCATCAAAATCGATTGAATAGTTTACGCGCAAATCATAAAAGTATATTGTGCAGCAACCGTACATTTTTCCGGGACCAAATGTATCCTATGTCCTATTCCTGGTTCTAAGCTACCTCCACTCCACCACTCCACCAAACCACCACTCAGCCAAACCGGATCATCCGTTCTTGAGTTATAAGTGGCGTAACTAACACAACTTACTTTTATATATATAGATTTAAAAAAAAAAACAGTTTTCCTTGAATACTGAGTTAACGATCACCATTAACGATTTACAACGTTGATTCATACAGCATCGAGTCACTCGATAACGATGAATAAACTGCTCGCAGCTGAGATGATAAAGTTTACATCACTATTTACAGTTTACATCCTGTGTGTAGTGTTAGGTATAGTAAGTACTATTTAATTGTTAAAGTGTTAGAAGTAAATAAGAGCTTTCACATCAATTACCATAGCTGATCTCTCAATCTTATCTTGCTGACTACTTGATATAAATCGTCGTATTATACCGACGTTTGCAGCATTTAGCAAATAAAACCACGATATTGTTATTCTAATTTAAATACTTCACGGACAATAGAAATGTATTTTTTTATATTTTTTTATGATTTCGGCATCTAGGTGTATTAGAAATTAATAATCGTGAACTAGATATTGGTTACGCCATTTCATCGAAGCCTAAATTATATGAGTATTTTTTTTTTTAAGCAAAAAGGACTTGACCTAACTTAAAAAATCTTCTGTCTTATAATTTTTCCCGTTCTTTTTTCTCTCACATCAATAGATACTTACTCCTTGAGTGAAAACAGCCGGGTTATCCTGTTCCAACATCGCCTCCAACTCATCATCGGTGGTCGCGCGGCCCGTGATTTCGAGCTGACGGAGTATTCTGTTTTTGCACCTGTCCCTATAGTCCGTCTGGGTGCGATTGTACTCCGTCATGACCTCGACGAACTTGCGCGAGAGGGTGGAGTGCTGGGTCTTCCTTATCCTGAGGTCCGCCGACGATTTGTTCGAGTGCTCCTCCTGTTCGATGTTCTGTTCTATGTCTGAAATGGTTTAACGGTGATTTGAGTGAGATGGCGCTAACGGAGATTAAAATGCTAACCGCCGTTAAAGGGGTTTGGGCACACTTGCCCATTAGTCATAAATAAATTCATTCAACTCTATATCAGCATGACATAGGTCTCTAATTACAATTACACTATATTTTGGAGTTAGAAGATGATTAAAACATCGTCGCAAACTTATATCCTTTGCGACATTTCACTTGAATGTTAAGGTACAAGTTGTAAGCCGGCTACATAAAGCGGCAGCAGACGACGTGTCGTCGCGACACTACTGGGATCTATGTATTTCTATGAATAATGTCGCTAGCTTCGTGTTGCTAGTTGCGGAGGGTATTTCATAGAAATACATCAAAACCGGTAGTGTGGTTGCGACATGTCGTCTGCGTATGCTATGTCGCCCGCTTTAAGTGGCATGCAATAATTTAACTTCATTTAATTAATTTACCAAAAGAAAACAAATGCAACTTACGTTTTAATTTCCCTCTGACTTTGTTGGCAGTTTTCTTGATGTCGGCCATGAGATCTTCTAACTCGTGCTTTGTTTCTGAAAACAGCAATAACTTGTTTTGAGATAATGGCTCGCATTTCGCAGTTTCAATTTGTTACAAGTTGCGTCGCGCCGAGCATAAATTACAAGTGGCAGAACTTTCTGCGATGAATAACTTGAGGTTTTTGTCTGCCCTTTGACTAACTTTTGCGAGATACAACTTTCGACCGGAAAACTAATAACGGTTGCAAGTTTCTCGTTGCAGCAGACTATTGAATAATGGTAAATTAGTCAGCAAGTAAATTGATTTTGGCAGCCGAAAAGTGGGATTTCTTCCAAAAATCAGGGCCGGATTTATATTTTTTATGAGTGTGGGCCATTTTAATTTTGCCGCCCCTATGTACGGACTCTGCTGCCATTTTAGGACGCTGCCGTCCCCCCTTGGACGCCATAGGACGCTGCCGCACATAGGCCATGGCCTATACTGCCTATACATAAATCCAGGGCTGCCAAAAAGTATTATACTTTACGCAACCTATATTTAAATCAATAAGGCGTAAAACTTAAAGTTTTAAGTGGATTTTAGTACCTATAGTAACCAACATTGCCAACATTGTATGTTGTTTATGGGATAAATAAAATAATGTAAATGGTAATAACTAATATGTATTTATTTTATCTTTAATCCTTATATATAGTGTTTTAAACACTTCACACTATTAATCATTCGAATAATTGTCTGTTAACCTGCTAAGCAAAACATAAAACAGCATAAAAGTATTTCCGTTAAATAAAATCCACGCCTCACTTCCGCCACAATTTCAGGAAAACCGCAAAAGAATTCAAAACTTCTAAAGTATTTCCTTTCTTAAGAACCAGCATTATGAAACAGTTCAGCAGTTTGATGCTACAAAGATTTGTTTTTTTCGCGTAAATACGGACTGGAGATAATCTCCAAGATATTTTTATGTTTCAAATCTACTTCTAGTTTCTTTCTTTTAAAAAAGGCTCTATATAAGATCCTTATAGAAGGTGAACTTTAAAGAAGATTTATTTTATTAAAACTTTGTAAGTAGGGTAGGGTTTGTAGGATCATATTTCATGATAAACAATTCTTGACTAAAAAGAGGATTTTTCTACAAAACTAACTCGTAATTAGTGTAATTTACTAGAAAAAGGTCCTCTGAACTCTAGCCTCCGTATCCGCAGCGCAAACTTCAAGTAAAGACAAATTGTTGCAATTTCTTTGCCGTGTTTCCTCTTTTTAACCGACTTCCAAAAAACGAGGAGGTTATATGTTCGGCTGTGGATATTTTTTTTTTTTTTTTTTTTTTTTTTTATTTTTTTTTTTATTTTTGTATGTTCAACGATTACTCCGCCGTTTGTGAACCGATTTTCGAAATTTTTGCTTCGTTGTATTTGGTTTTACTCCAATTTGGTACCATGTTCACAAAGTGGTGACCTGATGATGGGATCCAGGAGTAATCGAGGGAACTCCTCGAAATTTATATGGAAACATATGGTGATTTTGGTTTTATGTGAAGTGTACTAAGAATATGCTACCAAAAAGTCAAATATTGGGTCAAGGTATACCATGGTTTCGAAGATGCTGAGAGAACTCCTTACTCCTTATAGATACACGTTTGGGAGTTTCGGCGTTGTTTTAAGAACAGAAAGCATATGCTACTATGCAACTCATATTCATCATCATAATCATCATCATCATCATCATCATCATCATCGTCTTCATCATTACCACGTCGTGTTAAGGTCACCAATGTCTCATGGCACAGAATAGATAATAGTACAAGGCATAGGTGTGGATATACTAATAATAATAATAATTTTATACTGTTTAACAACACTTTGTTTAAATAAACACGGCGGTCAGCGCCACGGAGGCGACGGACGGCGCGTGGCGGAAGACAACAGATCGAATATACTTTACTACTTTATATACAGATCGAATACTTTACTAACTACTTTATAAAATTTTAATAGACAAAATATAGAATTAAAATAAAGTTATTTTAATAAAAAGAGTATTTAAACAAAACAAAGTCAATAAGTGTCTTTTTAATTAGTTATACTTATTAATCGATAGATGGAGCCCTAAGTATCGATTTGAATGGATTTGAAATTGAATTCTTGATTACAAGAACAGCTGTCAATAATTATGATAATATTATATTATATTACTAGCTGTCCCGGCAAACGTTGTTTTGCCATATAAATAATTTTTGGTATGCAAAATAGATGTTGGCCGATTCTCAGACCAATATCCTCACAATATGCTCACATAATTTCATGAGAATCGGTCAAGCCGTTTCCGAGGAGTATGGCAACGAAAACTGTGACACGAGAATTTTATATATTAGATGAGTAGCTACGCTACATCCTATGCAAGTTTATACAATTTTTTATCTGATAGATCCTTCGATCGTGGAAAAACGAGACCCAATAGCCTTTCTATTGTTATCGCAATCGCCGGTGACCGCTTGGGGTTTGAAATATTAAAATTGTTAAATTACTTAGCACAATATGTTGACTTCACTGATAATATATTATTTTGTGAGTGTGAACTGTGACTCTTAACAAATTGTAATAAGATACGTAAAATATACGCGAAGGTTTACCTACTTGTGTAACTAAAAAGAGTGAAATTATTATTATTTTTAACAAAAAATTAAAACCGACTTCCAAGGTAAAAACAATATTAACATTAATATGAACTAAAAAGTATTAAATAATTTTTGCTATCTAATAGTGCCTTTTTCTGAATTCGGCTAAACCTCAACTATTTCTGTACTCAATCTTCATAATTTTGAAGTCGGTGCCAGTTCCAAAAGTTTCAAATATTCTGTCAGAGGACTGAAGATTCAGCTATCTGGTACCGACTTCAAAATAATGAAGATTGAGTACAGAAATAGTTGAGGTTTAGCCGAATTCAGAAAAAGGCACTATTAGATAGCAAAAATTATTTAATACTTTTTAGTTCATATTAATGTTAATATTGTTTTTACCTTGGAAGTCGGTTTTAATTTTTTGTTAAAAATAATAATAATTTCACTCTTTTTAGTTACACAAGTAGGTAAACCTTCGCGTATATTTTACGTATCTTATTACAATTTGTTAAGAGTCACAGTTCACACTCACAAAATAATTGTTTACATTGTTCGGGAGCTGTGTTACATCGATTCAATTCTTCGGGCAATATTTTAAGTAACAAAGAAAAGAGCTGTCTATTGACCCGTGTTTTGCATTGTTTATAACAAAGCATTACTTAACACTTACCCTTTGTAGAACAAATTTCATAGGACCCCATGAATGTTATCTTTATTGGCGATTATACCGTTAAGATTATGGTATTTAGGTTTAATCCTACGTTATTAATTATTATAAATCTAGTCGTAACAACATACCAGATAATGGTGCAGCAATAACAACGATTTAGATAAACCATAGACGCAAAAAACACTATCAATATTGATTAGTAAAACATTACGAGTACGATATAAAAACTGGAGTCAATGACTTCAAAAAACTTGTAAATGATGGCATTGATCCTTATAAAGACTGGTAAGGATAAAAAATGAGTAGCTACATTAAAATATATATAATTAAAATTGCATTTGAAGACAGTAGAAAATTATATGAATTTAAATTCCTTCGAAGATAATAGAAACCAGAATTTTATACACGAAAGTAAAAACTTAAAAGTTGTAAGAGAGCTCAGATCGCGTAAAATAAAGATTCTGAAATATAAACTTGATATAATGCATCCAGTATATTTTCCGAAGGAATGTGCAATAGCAATCTCGATAAACATTAACACGACATAGAAGTGAGTTCGCAAGTATACAATACAACAATGTTCTTCCAAAGTTCTCGTAATCACTGAGATAATAAAGACAGTTACTCGGATCCAGAATGTTCCACGGAGTGATACAATTAGTAGTTAAGGGGACGGTATTAGTTCCAAGATGATGAAATTCATTTGGCGATATAAACGTGATCACTTGGCCAGGGCAATCTCTGGAGATTTCAATGGTTATTTCGGGACTGATAAAGTTCTTATTCTTGTACATTAATTTTATTGATGTACAAAAGATAGTTCATGCATAAAGAGTAAGAGAACTTACATATTATTGTATTATATTGACGACCTCTGTGGCTCAGTGGGTGGGCTATCGGTAGCTCAAGCTGGGGGTCGCGGGTTCGAATCGCAACATTACATTACGCATTTATTTTATACAGTACTTCCTTTTGGAAACTGTATAGCGTAGAAACGTGCCCGGCCAATTTCTAAGGATTTTATTGTCATTTTGAGGGATATTGTTCTTATTCTTGTACATTAATTTTATTGATGTACATATTAATCTCATTGATGCAACAAGCTTACTTAATTTGGTGGGGTATGTCAAGCTATTAGCTATGACAGATCATAGCTAATAACTTGACATAAACCAACCAAATTACGAAGGTCCGCTATCAGTCTATGAAACACGTTTTTTATAACTAAAATAATGGGGCAAAATTGTATAACACGTCTCCAGGAAAAGCGCGACAACACAAGTTTAAAGTTCCATCCTTTTAGCAAAACGATATTATTATTTTTAACAAAAAATTAAAACCGACTTCCAAGGTAAAAACAATAGTAATATGAACTAAAAAGTATTAAATAACTCTTTAAACTCTTTAATAGTGCCTTTTTCAGAATTCGTTGAAATCTCAACTATTTCTGTACATACTACAGTCTTCATTATTTTGAAGTCGGTACCAGCTAATTTATTCGTGAGTTCAGTAATGTCGGAACTTAGAATATCTGAAACTTTTGGGACTGGTACCGACTTCAAAGTAATGAAGACTAGTATGTACAGAAATAGTTGAGATTTAGACGAATTCTGAAAAAGGCACTATTAAAGAGTTTAAAGAGTTATTTAATACTTTTTAGTTCATATTACTATTGTTTTTACCTTGGACGTCGGTTTTAATTTTTTGTTAAAAATAATAATTTCACTCTTTTTAGTTATCTACAAAATAAGGCTTTATGCGTAAATAACTAATACGAATGTTATCTATTCACATTATGTTACTGTAAGCAAAATTGTGGTAAATGCTTGCAGTTATCTTAGCGATGCTGCAATTTCCAAACATTTATCTTTAAAGGTTCAGGAGTTCTGTTCAGTGCCTTTGGACCAAGAGACACCTACGTATGAAATTTCTCTTATTCGTAACATAATATGTTTAACTTACTAGAAACAACATTTTAACCACTATGAGTGTTTTGATAAATTTCAAGGATTTCCCTCGATTGCTCATAGATCCCATCATCAGCTCACCACTTTCGTAATTGTTATACAAAATTTAGATTATATCCTATACAAAAACACGAGAATTTTGAAAATCGGTCCAGAAACAGCGAAATCATCATCAAAAACAACTACTTCGATGCAAATTATCGCGAAAAGTACCAATAATTGGGTCATAGTGTGATGACCCATGGTATAATAATTATGGTCGTGATGATGATGATCAATCAAATTGCTGTATTGGCTTATACTTTCAGTTTAAACAACGCCGAAATTCCCGAACCTGTACCTATAAGCATTCAAAAGTTCTGTTCGGTACCTTCGGATCCAGGGTATAACCTGGTACGAATTCTTACTTTTTGGTAGCATTTACCTCGAATGCTTCAGAAAAAATTGAAATCACTATATGTTTCCATACAAATTTCAAGGAGTCCCCTCGATTACTCATGGATCCCATCATCAGATCACCACTTTTATGAACATGGTACCAAATTCGAATCAAACCCTATGCAACACAAAAAGAATTTTGAAAATCGGACCACAAACGGCTGAGTAATTGTTGAACATACATTAAAAAAAAATACATACAGCCGAACGTATTACCTCCTCCTTTTTGGAAGTCGGTCAAAAATATTACTTACTTCATCATTCTTTAATCTTGCAGACGCTTTTGATAACATTTTGTAATTAGTTGTTATATAAATTCTAAGATGGCCTTACTCCTTAATCCTTATACGTCATACGGATATAATGGATACTCTTATTCTTTAGAATCGACCTCCGCTCCCATTCTTAGATATTCAATTTACTTACATGAAAAGTTATTCAGGGCACCATTTACTTCTTTTGTCGCGACAAAGGTTACACGGGTCTGCCCTGTCTATATATTTTTAAGGTGAACGCAGATTTGGCCGCACCGCACGCACCGCAGTCGCCGCATTCGCAATGGGCATTGTCCAAAAAAAATCACATGTACTTTTTATATTTTTTTTTCGTTAAAATAGGGTATTTTAAGAATATAAATTAAATAATTTTGAAATTCATTGGCTAGTTTTTTCTCAATAAATTTTTAAAGTTTCGCTCTGACGTCATCATCGGCGGCCAATTGACCTCTGTAGTATGTTTTAATTCCTTTCAATCTAATTTATAATGGCTGGTTCGTCAAATGCAAGTTTTCATTATGTGAAAACTGATACGAGAAGCTTACCAAAAGTTCGAAACGTAATGTTGGTTGAATTTATTGCTAATTTAACGCCATTGAAGGTCAAATTAAGGTTAAACATATTTGTTCAAAAATATCAGTAACTAATGGGTATTTTTTTCGTTTATATACAGAAAAACGATCACTGACCTTATTCCTCGAAATGTTTTTGTAATGAGCAAAATTTAAAAAAAATGGACAATCCCCATTCTTTATATGAAGTTATAGGCAAGCTCGCATACCTACCTACCCGCGCCGCAGTCTTCGCAACTTCATAATAATATGAAGCATTGCGAATGCGGCGACTGCGGTGCGTGCGGTGCGGCCAAATCTGCGTTCACCTTTAATTACCACTTTTCTACTTTGTCACTTGACGCGAGAGCCACTAAGGTAGGTGCGTTTTAATTTCTAAGGTTTGGGTTGCACCAGAGGCGTGGTTAAAGTTAAAGTTTAGGGTAAAGTTATGGTTATAGTTAAATATGGCGTCCTTTAAATTTAACTTTAACCTTAACTTTGACCGGAGAAATTGACAGATGACAGCTGGTCCAACAAGGTTATAAGTGAACGTGGGCGGGGGCGCTGCTGGTAAAGGAGAACTGTCAAAAATGGCGTTTATGTATGATGACAGCGTTAGTTCCTTTTTTCGCCACGTGCATTTAAAACCTTGCCGAGCTCTATGGTTATGGTTAAATATGGCGTTTAGATGGCGTCCATTTTTATTTATTTTATTTAAACATTTATTGCACACAAAACACTGTTTACATAAAAATTGACATAGAAAGACGACACAAAGGACTGCTTATTTCTAAAGAAATTTCTTACAGCAGCCCTACGGAGAGAGATGTGATATAAGACATCAGATAGAGCGTGCACAATAACAAAATTAAACTTTAAATCTACATTATACACAAAACTAATAATAACAATAATAATAATGAAACATACATGTATTAAGTTAACCAAAATAAATAATAGTACAATATTAATAATAAATTATAAATACTATACAATATGTCTATAATACATAAATACTATATGTATATTTAATAACGTTATTTATATGGATTGAGATTCTTGAAGATAATGCTCTTTCAAGCGTTTCTTGAACACACCGATGGTAGAGCTATCACGAACAGTGTGGGGAAGCGAATTCCACAATCTGACTGCATGAACGGTAAAGGAGTAGGAGTAAAAATTGGAGCGATGGGATGGGAGTGAAAGATTCATTCTTGTATTGGACCTGCATGGATTATGGAGTGGTCGTGAAAAATTGAAACGTTCAACAAGGTAGGAGGGGGAAAGGGGGTTATACAGGATATTATACAATAGACAAAGGATATGGGAATTGCGACGGAGGCGGATAGGAAGCCACTTAAGTTTTGACCTATGAGCTGATATGTGGTCAAACTTTTTTAAGCCAAAAATAAAGCGTATGCAAAGGTTTTGCAAACGCTCTAATTTTGTTAAAAGCTCTTCGGTCAGGTCTAAGTAGCAGGAATCGGCATAATCAAGGATGGGAAAAATGAGAGTTTGGACAAGGAAAATTTTGGTTTGGGTAGGTAAAAAGTTTTGGAGGTTCCTCATCATGTGCAGCGAGTGGTGTACTTTTCTGCTAACTTCGTTGACCTGAGGCTTCCAACAGAGGTTGCTGTCCAAAATTAAACCTAAATTTTTTGCCGTTTCTGTATACTCAATAACGATACCATCATAAATGATATTCGGCACATGGCGTAATCGCTGGGTCATATATCGGCTTCCTATTATAATGGCCTGTGACTTTTTTGGGTTGACCAATAGACCATAAGATCTAGCCCAGTCCGCTATGCGCTGTAAATCAGAGTTGATTGAAGCAACTGCGTAATCAATGTCGTCTAGATTACAATGACGATAAATTTGAAGATCGTCTGCATAGAGATGGAAATTAGAAAATATAAGTGAGACTATCATATTAATAAAAATAGAAAATAGGAGAGGAGAGAGTACGCCACCTTGGGGTACACCCGCTTCGATATCACACCACTCTGAGGTGGCCTCATCAGAGCGGACACGCTGCGAGCGTCCCCGAAAATGTGTGTCAAACCAGTCTACCACTGAGGGAGATATGTTTAGGGAGCGGAGGATGGAGAGGATAATGTCAAAGTCTACAGAGTTGAAAGCACTGCTAAAATCAAGCAAGACCAGGATCGTAATACATTTATTCTCCAAGGCTAGTCGGAGATCGTCTGTGACTTTCAGCAGTGCTGTGACAGTACTGTGACCAGAACGGAAGCCGGACTGGAAGGGAGAGAGCAAACTGTTGGAGGATAGATATTGAGAAAGCTGCTCGTGGACAATGTGTTCCAGGACTTTGGAGAGGTAAGGTAATATGGAAATAGGCCTAAATTCAGACACGGATGAGGGGTTAGGGGTTTTGGGAAGTGGAATGATGTTAGCACGTTTCCATGCAGAAGGGAAAGAACTCGTTGTCAAGGAATAGTTAAAAATGTGAGTGAGAATTGGCAAGAGTTCAGGAAGGGTAAGGGATATCATACGAGGGCTTAGGTTGTCATCGCCTGCTGCATTAGAAGTTATAGCCATGATATGTCTATAAACTTCTTCATCAGAGACAAGCTTAAATGAGAATGGAGCACAGGAGGGGAGGGAAAGAGAGCGGAGATGGGATATTGTATGTGTTTTAGTACATTTTTTACTTTAACCAAATATTTGACATTTTGCATTGGAGTAAAAGTTAAAGTTACAGTTAAAGTTATAGGTTGTTGGTGCAACCCACTCTTAGTTTAATAATTTATTTTAGTTTTGAGTAGATAACAACTATTAACATCAACTGCTCGAATGATTGATGAACTGTTTGTTGAATACAAGTTTCTTCATTATCATCTTCTTCCAAACGCGGGTATACCTTAATCTCTAAATGACAGTCTCAATAGATAAAGTCTGTCTATCTGTTACCCCTTCATGCTTAAACGGCAGAACCGATTCAGTTATTTTTACAGATATCCTTTGAGAGACACGAAAGGGCATATTATAATAGTTTTTGTTCTGGAAAAATGTACTGTTTATTGTAATTATTATATAAAAAAAACTGCATTATGAGCATAATATGGTTATCAGATCCTTTTGATGTGGTTACAGTATCACAAACCCTTGCTATAAAGTATAGCTGTATCCATACTAATATTATAAATGCGAAAGTGTGTCTGTCTGTCTGTTACCTTTTCACTTCCAAGCCGCTGAAACGATTTAGCTGAAAATTGGTATAGACGTACTTTAAGTCTCGGGAAAGGACATTGGCTACTTTTTATCCCGGAAAAATGTACGGTTCCCGCGCGATAAACGAGTTTTGGCGCAACGGAGTTGTAGTAATCAATGAACCTAGCGCTCGTGTATTTCCAAAGAATTTTATAATTTTCTCTAGTTATACAATTACCGGCATAAAATGAATAATGCATGCAATCGATACCAACTTGGAAGGCTTCTTTACCAATCCGTAGCTCGGAATGATAATTAAAAGTAACGTCATTAAAATGGAATACTAGTTTAGTCTTTAGTTGTTTAATTTATAAAATCCAGTATTCATGATTAGCATTGTCGGTACAAGGCCTAGGTTCTGAAGAAAAACCTAGCATACTGGTCAGTGCTTAAGACGTCATGTATCTGTCGCAGTCATCTAGTTGAATCTGCTATTTGATTGAATGACTAGCGAATTCATTGAAATCATTTAATGAAATGACTAAAGGCCAACCCGTCATGTCTTAAACTGTAAATTAAATGGTTTTATTAAATGAATTCGCTAGTCATTCAATCAAATAGCAGGTTCAACCAGATGACTGCGACATATCTGACGTGAGACGTCATAATGTACTGGTGTGCCATTGATGAGACAGATGTGATCATGTGACGTACTATAATGACATCCCAAAAAAGTCTACGACAATGCACTTGCGTATATTTCAGAACGAATCAACAACATGGGGTAGGTAAATTAGGTTCGAGACATCATAAGCGCAAACTATTAGCTAGTTTTATTTTAAAACCTATACCTTGCTTCCGAAATATGCCCGTATTTGGAAAATACACAGGAATTATCCCTATCTGGCTCGGAAACTTTTTCGGAATTCACGAGTAACGAGTATGTCCCAACTTTGTAACATGTGTTTTGTGTTTCAGGGAGACAGCTCGCAGAACTTGATAACAAAGTAAAAGCATATTTCATAATATTATAATATCTTCTGATCTTCGCAAATATTATCATGTAATAAAAACAGATGTGATACTAGACAGCAGTGTTAGTGGAAGATGGTTCTGTCGAATTATGATTTACCTATGTAGAGCAGTGTTTTTCAAACTGTGGGTCGCGAAACCTTGGGGGGTCGTGACCCACAGACCCCTGTAGGGTCGCCAAAGGTTGAAAGGACTATTTTAGTAACAAAACAATAAAGATTAAAAATTCAACTTAATAGTTAAGTAAATCTTCTAAAATACATACATGATAAGAAGTGCAAATATATAATACACTAGCTGCCCCGGCAAACGTTTCTTTGCCATATTATATAAAGTATATCGCCCGTATTATTTTATTGAATTAGTGACTAAATAAGTATGTCACCATGGCAACGTCCATTGCTATCCCGTGACCCGCGTCGCATAAACAATGGTCGCTCTTTATAGACAAATGATTTGCAAGAAAATAAAATTGCGACTATAATTAAAGATCTAAGCTACCCTATCTCTCAAGTTGGAAAAAAGCACACATTAAAAAAAACATTAAAATCGGTTAAGTAGTTTAGGAATCCATCGCGGACAAACATCGTGACAGGATATTTATATAAATTAGATTATATATGATAAGAAGGGGGTCGTGAAATATTGTCATATCAGGCGGGTCGCGTCATAAATAAGTTTGAAAAACACTGATGCAGAGGGTTGGCCGCAGTTGCGAAATTCGTTTATGTATCCTATGTCCTTTTCCGGGACTTACTTTTATACTAAAATTCATGTAAGTCCGATTTAGCTTAAACATGTAAAAGCGAAATACATGATTTTCGAAAGGCCCTCTGTAATGTAGAAATAGCATGTGCAAATGTTATTTTAATTGTGAACAGTTTGGTAAATATGATTTTAACACGCCTGCGCCATGAAGGTGATATTTTCGAGTATATGTATTTCTTTGGCACGTTCGGAGGCCCAAACGGTTTGTCGTATTTCAGCTTAGATTTGTGTCAGTCCTAAGAATATCACAAGATAAATTACTATAATGGTTTACACTTGAATTGTTTAAAAAAAATAATAATGTAATTATAGGTTTTTATACTAATTACAGGCAAAGTTGCTGGTAATCCTATTAATTTCATGTTATGTGCTACGTTGCATGGAAAGTTGTAGGTAATTATACAAAATACATATTTCTTTCACCGCTGGCAACTAATATATCATATTCACGAGCTGAAAGCTTATCAGAGTGCGGTACGGTGCGGACTGGAGATTAAAGCAAACTGATTACTCCGCCGTCCAATCAATTACACTCGGCCAACATGTACGCCGATTCTATTATATTAATCTAGTCCGATTCGATCTAGTCCGGCCATCAAGTATTCTCATAAACTAAACTCTTATAAACTAAAAAAAATTGTATTCTCAATAAAAAATTCTCATAAACTAAAAAAAATAGTATTCTCATAAACGTCAAGCGTTATATCAAACGCATCGCAAATCGCTTAGGCCGTGTTTCCACCTGCAAGACAACTGTCGCGAGAAGTGTCTGACAGTCTGTCTGACAACAGCTTGCAAGTGTAAACCCCGTAGCAAGTGCTGTCGCGACAATTTGTCAAGCGCTTCCTGCGAGTAGTTGCGAAAGCATGACGTCTAAACACATCTGCATGGACTCGCGACAGATCTCGCTGCTATATCTCGCAGCAAGTCATCGCATGCATGGCTTGTGTTTTTATTTAAAATAATGATATAGTTCCTATCGCGACATTCGAAAGCTCTCGTGTGTAAATACCTCCGCGATAAGTTGCGATAGTATTATCCGCGAGCTTATCGCAAGACATTTATTGCAGCAATTAATTTATTAAATTAGTACCAAATGTAAACAATATTGCAAGAAACTCACGCAAGACTTCCGCGAGTTTACTAGCAGGTGGAAAGACGGCCTTATGGTTTGACGTCGATAAAATTGACGTTAATAACTGACTGCATCCAAAACGTAACGAATAGGTATGTTTTGTTTCTAATATTTGACTAAAAGTAGAATCGAGGACTGTTTAGAATGCTTAAAACTGCAGATCAATGAATAATTTTAATGGACCTTTAGCGAAATAGAGCTACGAAGATGCTACGCCGTAGCATTTGCTACGAAACCGTAGAACTCGTAGAGTACTATACAGTAGAGATTACGAAATTATGCTTTTTACATTAAAAAATCGGTGGAATAGCTCTCCTAAACTCTTGAACGAAAATGTAGAGAACTTGTAGAGTATAAAGAGATTACGAAATTATGCTTTCCCCATTAAACATCGGTAGAATAGCTCTACTGAACTCTTGAACAAGCTGTACGAGAACTTTACATGCTTGTGTTGTTGCATTGTTATTTAAGTATATTGGGGCATGTATTGCATCTTTGAAAGCAGGTCACACTAGCGAGGGCGTAATTATGCCGCGAGTGGAGTGAGATGAGTTTTCTAACTTAATGTATCCGAATAACAGCGTGTAGTATATGTTCTTTTTCAGTATTCATCATTTCTCAACCATCAGACGCATAGAAAACACTAGGTAATTGCCGTAGACTGTAGATCATCAGAGTCAAATTCTGGTGCTCAAGAAAAAGTCTTTCTAACGTACTTAGCTCCTAAATAGATGCATCGATTTTTAAACTTTCGTTTGAAAGCTGACATGAACGAAGGCGAATATTACTTTTTTCAACTTCGATATCATCGGCTATCATACATGTAACATCGGATTTACATAAATTTTAAACTGTTTATAATAATTGTACAAATTAAACTGAAATCACCTAAGCTTTTCTTAAAAACTCTAGTTAATACTTTGTCTACAAGCTTATGCAGTAAAAAGTGCTTTGGTGTGATTTGAGCGAATCAATTTTCAGTAATGCATACAACATGTATGTGGCTTGGGAAATCGTCACAAGATTTGCAATTGCAGACTAACGCCCAAAAGGTTATCAACCAAAAGCATAACTTACTTCCTCGGATTTGATTGTAAAAAAATATGTTTGTTGAAACTTTAAATCCCAGTCGGCTTCGTTCCATTCCGATTAATTTTAAACTTGTTGTGGACCGTGTTCTGTACGTGCTGCCGAGAATTCTGTTAAAACGTATTCCACAGTATAACTTTGTTGCCAAATGCTTTAATGGGCTGCAAAATCTGGGTCCTGTCGGCTCCAATGTTCAAATATATTAACCGGGTTCTGTTGGATTCAATGTTTTAAGATATTAAAACGTTTACACATCCACTTCCCAATAAAAAGATATGAAATGAGGATGTTTGGAATTCTATTTGCCGCCAGGTGCCGATATGTATCCTTAGGATATATCGTGTCAAATAGGCATATTATCAGGACATATCACACATGACAGCTATATCGTGAGTCGTGACATACGTGATACGACAGCAGTTTGACACGATATACCCTAAGGCTACATAGCGGCACCTGGTGGCAAATTGAATTTCAAAAATCCTTACTATTCCTTTATCAAGGGTCCCGGAAACTGTAGATCATCGTTTACTTTTATCAAAGGCCTTAGAATTTAGAAAAAAGGTCTTGATCATCATTAAATAAACGAAGATTAATTAGGGGTCCATTCGTACACATTACATCACTGGTATATAAAAATGGCGGCTAATTCGGGGTATTCGGGGGTTTCCAAGTCGTGTATAATATAGTCACGCAGGTACATTTTATTCGTTTCCTCGCCGTGATAAATCGTAGATTAAGCACGTAAGCTTTCAGGGAGACTTCGGGGCGCCCGCCAAGATCACAATCGCACCTCATTGCCTCCAACGGTCGTAATGGTTGCAAAAAATATTATTTTGTCGTCTCCCGATTTTTAAGGATCATTATTTTTTTGTTTAAAATAATTTACACAAAAAGTAATACTTATCCTGTCTGTCCGTCCGTCTGTCTCCAGGCTGTATCTCAAGAACTGCTATAGCTAGATTTCTGAAGTTTTCACATATTGTGATTTGTGTGTATCTGTTGCCGCTATAACAAATACTAAAAACAAAATAAATTAAATATTTAAGGGCGCTCCCATACAGCAAACGTAATTTTTTGCTATTTTTTGCTCGATATTAATAATGGCAATAAGTAGGCAGTTGAAATGTTCATAAAATACTCAGTTGTATTTTGTACTTTAATAATCATTAATCAATAATAAAATTTTAATAAAGTAAATAAAAAATACATAAACACATTTTTTACCTATTTTTGCTCTATAATGGTACGGAACCCTTCGTGCGCGAGTCCGACTCGCACTTGGCCGATTTTATTTATAAAATTAGGGGGAAAACGAGCAAACGGGTCATCTGATGGAAAGCAAATACCGTACTAAAAGTAGCAGGTGTGTTGCCTTGTGTCAAATAGGCATATTATCAGGACATATCACACATGACAGCTATATCGTGACATACGTGATACGACAGCAGTTTGACACGATATACCCTAAGGCTACATAGCGGCACCTGGTGGCAAATTGAATTTCAAAAATCCTTACTATTCCTTTATCAAGGGTCCCGGAAACTGTAGATCATCGTTTACTTTCCTGTCTCCTTGCTCTACCTTTTCATTTTTCTTAGATAACACTCATGAGTTGTTTAAACATTCTTATACGAAACCTAATTTCCATTCCAATAAGGGCTCCATTCCACCGCGGCGCACGGAGAGGCTACGCACGTGCGTTAAGACTCAAGCTTCGCTTTATAAGAAAATATATAATATTGTGACTGTGTCCACTGCAACCCACGCACACGCTACGCACGAATTGTGTCAAGTCAAAGAAATAAATCCATGCACGTCCACGCGTGTGCATGGCCGTGCACAGCGTGCGCCGCGGTGGAAACCTTAACCTAAAACCAAACCGATATTCAGGAACAGAGTAGGTACAGACCCCATATCGAGTAGGTCAAAATCCAATACGTTCGCCATAGAGATAACAACTATTTATAGAGCAAATATAGTCGTTTATGCAGAATATTGCAATCAGACACCAAAACGATAATAGTATTCGAATGGGATGCGCAAACAGCCTTTGAACGGGCATGTTCGTCTTTGAAGGAGTTGGGAGCAATGGGGATGAGACACAGTACCACCTCACGCATAATCAGCGTAGACGCCATGTCACTGGGACAGGACAAAGGAAGGGCTGCAAATTACTATGGAATAGTAAAAGCCTCAGAACATCATGAGATAATCGTCTACGAAAATAGAGGGGATGACCTAAGCTTCCTCAAAAAGAATCGTGACGATCAGCCAGCAGCGTCCCAACCCAGCAACGAGGCGAACTCATCCTCCGCAAGTGAACGACTCCAAGCATCACGGGAGAACAAAAAAGAGAATGAAAAAGAGAGGGATAAAAATGAAATAAAGAAATCTCAAAACTCAATGGCCAAATTAAAAGCGTTTGTCGGCTCCATCAAAAAAGTACTTCATCGTGAAAAAATAGACATGATCGAGAATAAAAACACCCTTTCTCGGATCAAGGCTTCATCACAAACAAATCGGCAGGCTTCAGCAATGGAGGCTTTTTTGAGGGAACCATCTACACAAAAACCAGCAAATAAAAACAAAAGATATAGGGCCGATTTCGGGCAAGTGCTCCCACCAAAACTCAGACTTGCCCAGAGCCCCGAAGATCACATAATAAATGCCTTCCTCGAGTTCCAAGCGATAACAAGAGCAAATAAGACCATAAAGCTCTTGACCTGCAATAAGATCATGCAGGCCTATCAGCGAAAAAATCTAAAGCTGTTAGAAGTGCGACTCGAGGATGCAAAAGCTGCCATATACGACAATGTCACCTCCACAATAATTGCCGGGGCGATGACAGGGCAGTATATGGCGGCATTAAGTGCCGACTGCGGGTTCGTGGCTCTGGACGAGGATGAGACAAAACGCACAGGAACACTCAAATTTATCACAACATCTGAGGATCCAATAGTGGTAATAGCGGAATGTACCAGAATAATGCTGGAAGACAGGATACTAGAAAAGGCAGAAGTCCTATCTGGGGACCCTGAATCCAGCATGGACTGGGACATATTCGCAAAACCAATCAATTACTCGTGGGTCAATGGGGTTCCTGGATGTGGGAAGACAACTTGGATCATTAATAACTTCAATGAGGAAACAGACGTTATAATAACAACGACGATCGAAGCAGCCGAGGATCTAAAGCAAAGGCTTTCGCTACGAACTGGCAACAAAGTTAAAGATAAAGTTCGTACCATGGCCTCTTTGCTGGTAAATGGGACAAAAGGAGCCTACAAAAGGTTGATAGTTGACGAGGCCCTCATGAACCATTTCGGCTCAATCGTCATGGCGAATCAGCTAACAGGCGCCAACGATGTCATCCTCATTGGAGATATTAACCAACTTCCGTTTATAGAGCGTGAAAACCTCTTTAAACTTAATTACACTCGTCCAAACCTGGTAACCGGCATCACCCAGGAGTTGTCTTGCACACACAGGAGCCCTATGGATGTGGCATACGCCCTAAGCATGGTCTATAATAACATCTATTCATCGAAGGAAATTGTGCGGTCCCTAAAGCTAACGAAGTACACAGGAGCGAGAATACCTAAAACCGATCTAAATACCCTGTATCTTGTCCACACACAGGAGGAGAAAGCAGCCCTCACTAATACAGGCTATGGATCGGGAACGGACTCTCGCGTCCTCACAATCCATGAAGCTCAGGGATTAACGAGTCCTTCGGTGATCATCATACAGACCAAGTCCCGAAAGCTGGCAATCCATGACAGCGTTCCTCATGCAGTCGTAGCTATATCCCGGCACACTAACACCTGTGTCTATTACACTGACACTGACGGAGACGCTGTGGCAAGCTTCATAAAAAGAACCACGGAGGTGTCAACCGAACACATAAAAGATTATAACATAAAAATGGCTATAAAAGACAGGAACGATAAAGTCCTAAGCCGCATAGCGGGTTGTGACCTGTGATCCCCAGAGATCGGCAAAAAAAAAAAAAAAAAAACCTAAGCCTAATAACACTAACTTAGTCATAAATAGATTGTTAAAATCCAAGTGTGGACCCCAGACTCCACTGGCTGGCATCTGGTAGATTCGGCACAGAACGATATCTTTTTAACATCCTAGAAACTCCACCCAGCTTGAGTGACCCCTCTCCACCAAGCCAATGTCACAACATCTAAAGGCAAAGGGTGGAGCAGCATAATATTATCTAAGGAAATCGGAAATGTCGGATCTACTGGCCGCCACACTGGGACCACACCGTTCAAAACACTAACATTATAACTATATAATTTATAAAACAATAAATATATATTTATTTATTATATGTATATATTATAATCTATTCTATTATTATAAAAAAAAAAAAAAAAAAAAAAAAATCCATGGCGTTATGGACTACAATTAATTAAAATGACTTAATAATATTATTTCAATTATCCTTGGTGCGAAAAACCTATACAATAAATTTAAAAAGAAAAAAAAAAGGGTATGGGCGAAAAGCCCATAGACGGCCCCAATTTAATAAATAAAAAAAAAAAAAAAAAAAAATATAGTCGTTTAATAGATCGATCTTTGGGGACTACCTCTGTTCGGTCAGCGCGTCGACATTTCACGGTCTCGATAAACCCTTTCTATCGTTATACGCCCAATGGAGCGCGAAACTGTAGCTCACAGTGCCCGTCACGATAATTGCCGTGATTTAAACTCTCCGCAAATGACCTCCAACTACACGAGCGCGAATTAATTGCAAAATACTACCAAAGGCCGAATTTTATTCCTTGAATCTCGCTTTCATCTTAGACTCACTTACACCCATATAATAACTCCCACACTTTCGGCGACGGTGGCCGGTTGTATTGAAACGGTCAGTTACGCAGGAGTAATTTTACAGTGAATAAGTGTGTGCGCAGTACACAAGAACACTCTTTACTCCTTCACTCTCATAACCCAGTGGGACGAAAGACCGACACGATTGGCGAGAGATCAGGCGCAGGGTCGACTTTTTACATGCCCATCCGATGCATGGATCATCTTACTTGTCAGTCAATCAGGTGATTAGCCTGCATTGTCCTAACTAAACTTGGAAATAACATGTTTCCAACGCGGGAATCGAACCCACGACTTCCGAGTCTAGAGCCACGCTCTAAAGTCTAAACCACTGGACCAAGGAGACGTAACTCGCACCATCCTCACGCGTTAGTGAGCCTGAGATCGTACCGACTACTGACATTCGAGAAATCGGGCCCCTGATTTAACTCATCATTCAGGAATTTCAGAATCCTATTCTCGCTAGAACTCAATTTCGCTCGTCAGATTCCAAATCACGAGACATTTCTCGAGGAAATAAAAATATCGACATTTCTAAAATCCGGCCAGGAAATATTCATATCTCACAAGCCCACTTTCGCTGAAGAATTTCACTATAAAAAGATAGAATCCACAAATCCGCAATCACTTGTTGATGCGACTATCATTACTCAAGCTGCGCCGAACTCGGCACGGGGCGCGGACGCGAGAATTCCTGAAGGCGCTGCATTTTTATGAAAATAAATTGCCTTTTGAAACAGACTTAGAAATTTTACACCGAAAAGTGGTAATATTATATTGCTTTTGCTATCTACAAGTAAACAACATCCTTACAGAACAGATTCCGCCAATTCTTAACCCTGAATGGCTACAATGAATATATTTAGCATATTACATAAAACAGAACATTTCAGGTACACTTCATGGGAACATTGGCAGCCGTACTAGTAATAACAGTGTCACAGCTGCCTGATGTACTAGCAATATGTTAACATTATGATGATATAAAAAACAAGTACAATGTGATTGATATTACAATAATATGAAAAGTGATAACTAAAAATAAAATTGAATTAAATATTAAAAACGAAATCAAATTAAATTAAAATAAATTAGATTACATTAAATCAATTTAAATAAAATAAAATTACATTACATTAAATCAGAATAAATATCATTAAATTAAATAACATTCAATTAAATTAGAAATTAAATAATAACCATTCCATGTCCACCTTCCTATAGCAAAATCTGCGTGTGCTAAATCACTTTTTCCTGCGCATTGAGGGGCTACTATTTATTAGAAAAATAGAATCACGGAGCAATCAGTTTAATTTTGAGTCCATTCGTCTAGGGAATTCCCTAGACGAGTGTACAAAATGGCGTCCACGGCACGCCGCGACGACGCTGCGCTGTCGCGGCGTGCGCGCTGCGCAATCGCGTCGCTTTCAAACCGCTCGCTAATCGCCAGTGTGATAAGGCTCTAAGGTTTAAAATCAATGTATAGTTATGGTCTAATAGTGTATGCAGATTGCAGTTATCGATCATGAAACGATTACATTACTAAAACCAATTTGTAGCCGACCATTGCGTGCTGTCACGTCATTAGGTGCTGATATGATGATCATTAGTCTTTTAACTAAATTTATTGCAGGGCTATTCATACTAATATTATAAATGCAAAAGTTTGTCTGTCTTTTGCCTCTTTAGGCCCAAACCGCTGAAACGACTTTGCTGGGTATGGAGATAGTTTAAGGCCGTGTTTCCACTTAAGCGGAGCGGAGCTTAGCGATGCCGAATTGACCAATTACCATGCTCGAAATCTTCGCTCCGCTTCGCTATCATTCCGCTCGAATAGCACGATTGGTCAAGTTGGGCACCGCTAAGCTCCGCTCCGCTTCAGTGAAAACACACCCTAAGTCCCTGGAAAGGATACTTTTTATTTCGGAAAAATGAACGGTTCCCGCGCGTTAAACGAATTTTGGCGCAAAGAAATTGCGGGCCTCATCTTGTACTTTATAGTTTTTTGAACCTCCTGCGAGATCCCATGAGTCACTTTTTCACAGAACCATAATTCGTAACATCCTGTCGGCGTTTTCCCGCTGGGTCTATGATTTATGATATCACCGGATAAGGAAACACTTGTGTCAAATATTCCGATATAATGTCCAGTCCGAAACGCGCGTGACGCAGCAGAATGTCCAACGCCCTATAAACGCCCCTAATATACTATTACTATCTAGGTTACCGAAAGGGGTCAATTTCGACGGTGGTCACAAACATAACACTTTACTATATGCTACTGTAGTTTGTTATGTAGTGTTATGATGATGAGATTGATAAGATTCTAATTTTGCAGCCCAAGATGATTCAAAAGTTAATGGACTTATGTTTTATAGTTTAACACCTAAACAGAATGGGTATTTGTAGCATAACGACTTGCAGATTCAGAGCAGGAACAGGCACCTTGATCGCCACCAATACTCATCCACAGAGGAAATTCGTGGCACCAACCCCATAGATATCGTTCAATTTATGAGCAGTATTGGATTGGGGATGGTCCTCTAGTGCGAAGGAGTCACAATAGATCCTCATGGGTCGCAGTGACGTCAGGGTTACAGCGGCCTGCCTTCTTTAATATATATATATATATATATACACCTATGGTTTAATTACTATAAAACACTGCGTGTTTCTGTAGTTTTATGAGAGAAGGTTAACTTTTCACAAGCGTTTTTCGGTTAGCATCAAAACGATAACGCCATTCACATTCACACTCCTGTCAAAAACTCAGAAACTCTAGACCAGAGTAATTCATATTCACAATCAAATCAAACAAGTATTCCACCTCTTATTCCTTAAGTAGGCACTGAAAACACCAGTGATGATATTAATCAAACAACACGAGGGCATTGTGATGGGTAATTGGACGCTTTTTCAGCGGCCACTCGAACGCCTGTCACGAACACTGCCTCTATATGATATGAAAAGGGCACAATTAAAATTATTTTCTGTTCGCCCTGGGGCTCGTGATTTTAATACTTTGTGTTGTTGAGACAGCTTTTTATGAAACGTTTTAAATTAATTCGTATATACTTTGATAACAGCTGACCTTTAAACGTTGTATCGTAATATCGTTTTTGGTACGGGAGCCATAGAACAATTTTTTTTATTACTATCAAGCTATTTTTTTTATTAAGTATCAAGCTAATTAATGTCTTAATGGGAAATAAAGATCTTTAAACCGAAACCGAATTTTTGTGATTAGCTTCATTTTGATAAGACGAACATTTTTATCTGCAAAAAATCTTGAAAGTGGTAGTTAACAGAAATAGAAGGAGATACTTTGATTTGATGGTCCTAAAATTATAATATAACTATATGGATTGTTCTATTTATATAACAATGTTACTCTTAAATTATATAACTATTAAGTATTAACCTATCAATGTACAAAAAATCAGTTTCTTAGGGTTCCATTTTATGGTTAGGGTTTTATTGTTCGTCTTGTCAAAATGAAGCTACTCACAATAAATTAGCTTGATAGTAATAAAAAAATATTGTTCTAGGGCTCCCGTACTATTTATCAAAAAACTTTAAATTATTCTTCCACGCTGATGACACTACTCGCATACAATTAAGTACTTTTTAAATAAAAAAGCTCGTATTATTGTATAGTTATAAAGAAAAGATTTTTCATGATGAACAAGAAAGTTTTTCATTGTTTCAACGACTTTAACCGGAACTACAATTTTACTCTGAATATCATTCTTTGAATCATGTTTAATTTTTTGTCTAATTCATAATGGCCAGTGATTAAATACAGAATAATATCTGAAACTTCCCAACACGGCTGAATACAGTAATAATATACAAGTATAATATGTGTAAGTTTACACTTTTTATGTTTTCATGATTTTATCGAAATAGTGTGAAATATAATTGTAATAAAATAAATTAATAAAAGTGCATTAAAAGTTTATATTACAGTGTGAAACATGAATTTCTACCAAGAAGTTACAGTACATTCAATATCATGTACGGCCAGAATAGTCCAGGCACAGTGCAAATAGAACACTTTGAGCTATTGCGGCTATCGAAACAGCATAACGGACCTGTCAGAAATTCAAAAATCCCAAAAATTCGTAGTCTAAAATTAAATTTCGAAACCTAACCCGTATAGTACGCTGAAAATAGGACTCTCTAAATAGAGGTACACTAGAGCTTTTTAGGGTTCCGTAGTCAACAAGGAACCCTTATAGTTTCGGTCTGTCCGTCCGTCTGTCTGTCTGTCTGTCCGCAGTTTTGCTCAGAGACTATAGGACCTACAAAGCTGTAATTTGGCATGAATGCACATATTAACGATGGCGACAAAATGGTTTATGAAAACTTAAAAAAAAAAAATTATGGTACCTTCCATACACATCAAGCCGGGATGAAAATTTTTTTTCGCGCCCACTCCATCGTGTGGGATGTCGTTGGATAGGGTTTTTAAAAATATAATGAGTATTTATAGATCATTTTCCGATTTAGGGATCCGTTAGTGATATTAAGTTTTAAAATGGAAAAAATCGTTAGAGTCCAGTGTCCCCCCCTTCTACCAGCTAAACAGTTGCTTCTGGAAATGTGATAAAATTCACGGGAGTAGGAAATATGTTGAATTTAAAAGGAAAACTATCACGGCTAAGAAGACTTCATAAATTATTGAGTAATAGTCGAGAAACTAAAAAAAATGTATTCGGCGAAGTATAAAGAAACTTTTCGTTTAAATTCCTTTGAAAATAACTGAGATGATGTTGTTAGTAGTGTAAAACACGTTATAAATGTACATTTATTGACCATACATATCGCGCGTGGCCCGACACGCACTTGGCCGGTTTTTCCAGTGTTTTTATCACAAGTCAAAGAGGTTGTATATAAAACATGTTCCCTTTGAAGTGAAACGGAATGTTTTTAAGTTACCACGGTGCCGAGCTGTAAAATTTCTTCATTTACAGGCGCGCTTTTGAGACGCGAATGTTGTTTTTCGGTTGTGAGCCAAAACGAGTTCAGCCTATCGACGAAAAATTTCAGTTAAATTATGGAAAATTATGTAGTTCTTGGATAGAGACAAATAATAAAATGTTCATGTTATGTTTAAGACACAGATTTCCAAGTCGTTTTACGACTTAGACTTCCCATTCAATTTCAGTTCAATTCTAATTAAAGCAGTCCCTTAGCTATAGGCATATGGTTGTTTGGGATGATAACTCCTCTGGCTTTCAAGGAGTGCATTAATATTCTTCCCAATTTGAGCCCACTTCCGATTCGGTCGTCCGCCATGGCCGGTAATCAGGAAATGGTTTGATGAATAATTAAAGTGGGAGAGACGGTTTCGGGCTAATGAGGATGCAGGTAACTTCGTATACTAATTAGGCCAGTTGGCTCGATATCTGGGAAAGGCTAAAGTTTCTGCTCTTTTTGCAGGCTTAGCATCATGCTTTGGGGCTGTTTCACCACTTACTGATAAGTTCCGGATAGGCTATCCACAACTTATCTGACAGATACTCCAAACTTCATTTGCTGGACAAGTTGTGGATAGCCTATCCTGCACTTTTCAGGAAGTGGTGAAACAGGCCTAACACAGAAGAAATGCGAAATATTATCTGCCAGATTTTGGAGACATAATATCTCCTTCGTGAATATGTCACTGTTCTTTCGTCCAAAGAAATCCTTTCTTTTGTGCACATGCTAAGCGTGCTTCTGCGGTATCTAGTAAACCATGGATAGATCCATCATCCATATTCCTATATATATATAGATAAGTTCCGGATAGGCTATCCACAACTTACACAGAAGAAATGCGAAATATTATCTGCCAGATTTTGGAGACATAATATCTCCTTCGTGAATATGTCACTGTTCTTTCGTCCAAAGAAATCCTTTCTTTTGTGCACATGCTAAGCGTGCTTCTGCGGTATCTAGTAAACCATGGATAGATCCATCATCTATATTCCTGTATCCAGTTTTAAGCTTGTAAGGAAGTTGACATGTTTTCTTCCCGATAACAGATCCGTTGCCTAATCATTTACTCGGTTGTTTGAATTAAAAGTTACAAATACATTTACGGTTGTCATAAAAAGTTCCCGAATGCATACAAGGAAGATTAAACACATTATTCATAATCATATAATTGTGGCCAACAATAAATCAACACAATGATGTACATAATTTCTTTTATTTCCTTAATAGCTGAAGGGTCGTAATGGATGGCAGTAATACCGAAGTCCCTTTCAAACGAATCGCCGGCTACAGTGGAATGATGCTAATATCTCAGATTGCTATCTTTGTTTAGGTAAGAAGATCTCACCATCTTTAAACCTTTCGACTTTTGTTCGCGAATTTCGGTGGAATACTTAATCATCAAAATAGCTTTATATTATTTACAGGACCATTCCTTCGACCATTCTGATTAATTGATAGATCAACGCACAGACCAAATGTATTGCATTTTATGTCGGTTCCACAAGGATTTTATAAATTTCTTATACCCCTAACAGGGAACCAAAGTTTAAAATTATTATTTAGAAATTATTTTATATACATTCGCGAGAAAAACTTAGCCGTAACTCGTAAGATACTCAGGAACTTTTAAGTAGTTGCAAGAAAATGCGAAACAGTCTCGCTAAAACTAAATCACTAAGCCGATAAGCTGAAACACATTAGGTAGCAGTTAGCACACCAACAGGCGTAGCATCGTCACCATAGAAACGGTTTCTTTCTACGGAAGAATAGACAAAGTGACAGTTAGGCAAAACGAAGTGACAGTTAGACAATGGAAATCCGCCATTTTGTCGATAAAATATGTCAGTATGTCGCATGTATCCCATGTCTACTGTTGTTATGCTAGCCCTGCTAGTGGTAGAAAGGTTATTTTTGTTTTGTAAATAATTAAACACTTATCTGAATCATTACAAGTGATTAACTAAGTATAGAATCCGCCCAACGTTTACGTAAATATCGGCCCACAAAATGCCACGGCAATGATCGTCCTACGCCAAATCCTGCAGACACTCGAACGCCACGCCATTTTTATAGATTCTGTAAAACACCCACGTTGTTTGCACGACGTGGGCGGCAAAGGGCGAATCACCATTTACGGAGAAATAAACACGAAAATAAGCCGCGTCTAACGCATTTCAAAGGAATATTGAAAGTTCATTTTGCGCTGTGTACTTCTTATGAAGACACGAGTTATTCCCGTGTAATTTACACTCGACACCTACAGCCGTATACACCTACGAGTTTTTATTATTCGTAGCATACGAGCCAATAAATTTATTATTATTGGCGTACTTTATATAAGGACCTTATAAATTATATTTCGTTCCGAAGCTGCTACACACGGCATACGGCATACCTAACGTGACCATTAATTTTTTTGTCAGAGCGGGACAAATACAGAATTCACCCAAATTATTAATGAATAATTATGTATGTATTTCAAAGTGCTTATCTTACATTATTATTATTAACTTTACTATAATAGTATGAGCGGAAGAGTTTGTTTGTTTGTATGAACACGTGTCTCAGCAACTAGGAACTACTGGTCAGATATGAAAAATTCTTTCAGTTCTGGATAGCTTATTTATCGAGGAAGGCTTAAGGCTATATTTTATCAAGCCAAGACTGTGGTGAAAATGTGGGAAAAACGGGAAAAAATATTTGAAAGGTCTTTTTCATTCAGAACTACTGGAGCAATTTATGTTATTATTTGTTATTTTGCACAATATGGCAGAATAATCACGTTTGTTGTATGTATGCGTTACTTCCAGGCATTGCACAGGCATTTCAAACATAAAAATACTTTGAAATTATTGATTGTCGTTTGGTCTGTTTGCAAAAGCGGGACAATTTCGGCCTCGCGGGGGACAGCGGGACAGACTGCCTGAAAGCGGGACTGTCCCGCCAAAAGCGGAACGTATGGTCCGTTATATATACGTTAGGCATACCCCTCTCGCAAATCGCGAAAAAAAGAAACTTTACACCCCCCTTCGACCGGAGATGCCAGACTTCGGCACGGGGTTTGTGTGCGTGCGACTAGACATATGCGAACTAGAATGGCATAAATTGATAAAAAAGGCTTTGCAATAGCTTTTCCACGGTAGTCTTCGAGTGCCACACGTATTTTTCTTGTTTACTTAATTAAATAAAATAATTTAATCATTGACTTACTTTCATCTGACTGGGGCGCTGACAATATGGCACTGTGCTTTTTCTTCACCTCCTCGACGTTCGCCTGAATCTTATCTATCATCTCCCGTATCTCTTCCACCTGTTAACAAACGATCGCGTTAGGCATGTCATATTATGTCACGATAAATTATTGAAGTGAAAACTTCTTTAGCGGCGTTGAGCACTTTTGTGGACGGGTAAAAACTGTGAAACTCGCGTCAGATTCTCGTGCTGATCGAAAAACCGTAAGACGGTTGGAGAGTAGTGTTGTAGTATCGAAATTGATTAATCGAAACAATCGATTGTTTTTTTTCGATTGTCGATATTTTTTAACCCGTCTTTTTTTCCATTTTCCTTTGATGTTTATTTTCAAAAGGTTCCCATCTATGCGTTTACTTCTTAAAATTGAAAAGTCGAGAGAACTAAACTAACAGCCCAATTATAAAATTGTATATTTTGTAATCTCAATTTTATCATTAAACTTTGGCTCTTTTAGCCAAAGCTTAAAGCTCTTTCTGCATGACATGCATATCCTTATAGATTCTATAAGACTATATTTTATTGATAAATCTAAATGTTACAATTGTATCATTATAATATAATAATGTCGTAGAGCAAAAATAAACCTGAATTATTAATAATATTAGAGCTCCATAAAAGGAAATACATAGTAAAAAATATACTACGCTACTGGTAATTTTCCGGGGCCGAAACGAAATTCCGTTCCGGAATTAAATTAAAAGCTGTCTGTCGCTGGAGCTGCTGCATATTAAACTACAAGTCTGCGGCTTTTAACCCATATTGATTATACAGAGTACAGACAGCAACTACAGACTCGGATTCGTGGCTGCACCCTTGTTGAAACAATACGGATTTCGCATTGAAAATACTACTCTTGATGATAACTGCATTCAAATATTAAAATCTATAGAAACGTTTCTTTTTGGTAAACGATGGCCATGTGCGAGCTTCTTAGTTGCCGCCTGCCGGTTCTTCTCGCCGGGTTAGTTCCCGAACCGGTGCAGTGGTAGGCAGTAGGCACCACAGTTTCGATGGAAAAGTACTTAACTTCGAAATTCGAATACAAATTATTTGATTTGATTCAAAGACAACATTTATTTATGTTTAGACTAGGGTTTTCCCTTGTCTAACCTCTTTTCTATGCAAATTCTGCACGGCTTTACAACGTCCGTCACGCTTTACACCCCGAACCGGGAACCCTTTGTCATAATAACAGATTGTTAACAATAATGCCTCGTCATTCAATTTAAACATAAGCCTAATTAAACTTAAACAACGGACAAGTTGCCTTCACTAAAACTTAGTTTGTACAAACAATATTAACGTACCACGGTAAATATAGAGCACGACCCATTTCTCATTAATGATCCCTTCAGACTTTAAAGTTATTAGATTTTTAATCTGGACCTATTTTGAGTGCTGCTTAAGTTGAGTTTATTCATGCGATATTTTACTAATTAAGACTTAAGAGCGATTTTAGATAAAAAAACAAATTTGATATTGTGATTTTAACTTTTTAATGTTGTATTTTTAACCACGGTAATTATTGGTATCATAATAAACATTTTAGACTAGATGTCCCGGTGAACTTTCTCATTTCTGTCACTTGCCTGGACTTCCACTATTATTTTAAGAATAAAATTAGCCAAATCGGTTCAACCGAGAGATTAGAGATACAGATCTCGGTTCTAGAGATTAGAGATACAGATTTGGCCTCTATTTTATTTGAAGCTTATTGTATTAAGAATTAAAAAATGGATTCAACGATTAAAGAGGTAAAGACATACAAGCTGAACTCAATTGTGTTCCAAAAAGTATGTAACATCCCTATTTCCTAGATCGAGAACGATACTGTAAGTCGGCCAATGTCTTACATAAGCCCAATAAATCGTGCTTTATTGTCACGAAAGGACATTATAGACAACGTCGAGCCTCGGATTTCAATTCAACCCAAATATTTTGGAATATGGTTACCATATAATTCTCCCGGAGGCCGCTTGGCCGACATCCAAATGCAAGCGCCGCCTTAACTTGTAGATTAATGCCGCGCAGTTTGAGGAAACCTCGAAGAGGTTTCAGAACAATCCGTCAAAATCTATTCGTCCCAACTCCCAAGTGGATTAAAGGCAAGTTAACAAAATTTTCTACTAGTATCCCGATTCTGCTATTCTTATCCACCATAATATTTCTAATATATAGAACTTCTCGATATATATTAATATCGAGAAGTTCGAGTTTTGAGTTTAGACGCATTCCGAATGTAAACAGCAAAACGCTACTGATTTTTGGAGTGACAAATCAGATCTCGTCTGACGTTAGATTCAATTTTGTAATTAACATTAAGACTGCATCAGAACTTTACCAAATCTGTATTAATGATCAAAGAGTTCATTAGGAACCTGAATGAACCCAACCACTTGAACGAACTGCCGAAACCAAAGCATCCACGCCAGATAGTGGTTACCCACAATCTGGTGATATCAAGGTCGATCGATATAAATTATTAACACGGTCTGAGATATCATTATTTATTTGTGAGCGTGTACTCTAACATAAAACACCGACTTTACGGCTATTGATCTATCGCAGCTATACTCAACCTGCGGCCGGGACTTTATCTTGAAGTTAAAGCATTTTTAAATTCACGCCCACCGGCTAAATAGTGCCATCGTCGTGAAAGTCGTGAAAATTTTTGCAAGAAGCAAATTTTTAAGATCGTAATTTTTTGGACTTTGGTCAAGTCTGTGTTCTTTGTGTTGTATTACGTTATATATATAGAGATACTCACACAGGGGGCGTTCTGACTTCTGACCGCATCAGAATTCCCCCTGTGTGACTGAAAGCTACCTGATAGGTCCCAAAAACTTTGGTTGCGGCCCGCGTCACCAGGACCAAATCGTGTTTGCGGCTCGTATAAAAAGGTTGAGTAGCACTGATCTATCGGGTAGCAACGAGGGTTCTCGCCAACCTTTTTACGGCGAGTGAAGGACTTCATCGTGCTTTTGACCCGGTTTGATGGAAAACGTTTAATATTTCAGACACTGAGCTGCGCAGATAATATTCCTATAAATATGCTTTCGATATAAAGGTTTTATTGATGCTTTCAATACGCTTTATATTATTATTTAAGTAGGCATATAAGATAGGTCGTCGAACCGATTTCGCCGAGCGATCTTAAAAATCTGGAAAAGACTCATAATTTCGAAAAAAAAAACTATCAAGTCAAAATAATCCCACCAAAACATTAAATGTAAATGGAGCAAAACAAAATATTGTATAGCTATGCAATACTTCTGTCGTAAAAAGTTTTCAGATCACATTCAAGCCATGCCATCAACTTATTTTGTAATTGAAATCAACATTCAGTGAATGTATCAATAGTTTTCTTTATTTTAAAATTATTATAGTGGCTCGGCAATGAGCACATAATTGTTAAGAAACAAATATAAAAATGCATATTTGGAGGAGTTCATACTTACACAGACGGCAAGCGTAAGGTGTTTTTTTAGTTTATCGTAACGACGCATCTGATCGATGCAGGTACCCATATTTATTCAATTAGTCGCTGATTATTTCTCTAGTGCTCATTGCCAAGCTACTATAATAATTTAGTAAAAGTGGCGAGTTAACATCTAACTTGACGAAATAGCGAACAATATAAGTATCGAGTAAACATTTAAATTTATTGAGTTAACTATCAGAGTAAATCTGTCTGTGGAACAAAAAAATCATATCAAAAGTGCTAAAAAAATAAGGTTCTTGGACATGCTATTTTCCTCACGATGTTTTTAGGGTTCCGTACCCAAAGGGTAAAATTGACAGTGAATAGACATTGAAGTCTTAGTGATAGAGTCCCGCTCTATCACTAAGACTTCAATGTCTATCTGCCTTTCTGTCTGCCTTTTTGTCCGTCCGTCCGTCCGTCTGTCTGTCTGTCTGTCTATCTGTCTGTCTCCAGGCTGTATCTCAGGAACCGCTATAGCTATCCTGAAATTTTCACAGATTGTGTACTTATATCTGTTGTCGCTATAAATAATAAATATACTAAAAACAAAATAAATTAAATATTTAATAAATATATAATATTAATCGTGATTATTATAATTATAATAAGGTAATCACTATTATATAATATAAAAAATAATAAGTAATTAAATAATTATATTATTTTAATATTATAAAATATGTAAAAGTGAGTTTATTTCTTTGTTTGTTACGTTTTCTCGCTTTTTACTTATTTATTTCGAGAATACCCTTTAAAAACTTTTTGTTGTCCACATTTATAACGTAATTATAAGCTGTGAATAAATATACAGCTGCAGATGTTAGCGACTCAACATCCATTTTGAATCCGTCCGCACGCGTTGGCATATGGCAGTGCGTTCGTCTATATGGGGAGGCAGCATAATATAATTTTGGTGCAACGGGATGCTCGCGGCATGCTGCTAATTTAGTACCGTACAAATCCAACAGAGGCTGTCACGTTCGATTGTCATATTTTGATCGAGTTCAAACTTGCGACCGGCGAAACTTTTAAGTGTGTGTGATTTTGTTTCGATAGCTGTTGTTAAAAAATAGAAAGATTTGGCTTTTGGGTTCGAACAACGGATACATCAAACTCTTCTCCTACGGAATTTAAAAGGAAATATAAAATTAGACATTTAATAAATATTTTTGGAACGTTTGTTTAAATGTTAGCAACTTTACTTGTAATTTGCCCCCCCCTCACATTGGTCGTAATGTGGCCCCGGGGGTCACATTACATGTAAGAGAGTTTCATGACGTGGAAGACATAACCACTATGGAGAAGGCTTTGGTAGGAATGCCGTTTGACGACAGAGAGACACTACAATATCCAGCAGTAGCTCTGAAAGTGACGAAGACGCCGTAAATACCGATTATGACGACTCGTATACAAAATATATGGTTCCTGAAAACGCGGACGTGCCATGTATGTTCTGCGAGTTGCGAGTTGCGACACAATTTGTTCCAATGACAGAGCTGGAAAGCCATGAGTACAGTGTCAAAGTTGTGACTTATGGGCTTATGTAACCTGTATAGGTTCTGAAGGTGGCTATTACATTTGTGATTTTTGCCGTTAAGTTTCACTTCTGCAATACATGTGGTCAGGGCGCCACATTACCATCACTTGATCTCAAGATACCAAATGTGATTAGTCAAGAATAAATATTTTTTTAGATAATCCTGTACGAGTTTTATTTATTCCCTAATAAGACATGTTTAAACAAATGAATAAGAAGTCCTATAATGTATTTTTTAGGTTTCTGACTCCTGTATTTTTTTAATAAAGCTTGATAAACAAAGTGGGATGGGATGGGATGTGGCCCCACATTACCACCTTCTTCTATATCCTTTACCGGGTACTTTAAGAATCTCCGTACCAAACACTAAAATCAGTCCAACGGTTCCAGCGTAAGAGGAAATATATACATAATATACAGACAGAAAGACAAATAAACACTTTCGATTTTATATTTTAAGTTAACTAATTTAATTATCTATAATATGTAATATTTTTAATATCATATCTAATTTCCACCTTGGTGTTAATATCCCTATTACTTGTATAATTGAAACAAAAATAGCAAGCAAGCAAGCTAAATATAAATATAGATATTATGCGAGATTGTCTCTCTGGCTGGCTTTATCAAATGATGTAATGAGTTCAAGGCCCGGTGCTGTCAGATCGATACGCGGTACACCATACAGCTGCGACTTGCCAACTATTGTTGCTGGCGAATTGTACTTAGCCCCATTTACGGCTATCTGTTAGTGGAAAAGAATATTAGGATTTAAGCTAGTCTGTTGGTCGTAAAGTGTATTTAGGCCCATATGCGCCAGTCTGAAATGTCGGTAGAGATAAACTACGATAACATGGCGCGCCCCACCAAAATTCAAAACGTTTGAAGTGCGTTGTCTTGCGCGGTTGGCTAGTTATGATTAGTTGACCAACAAATCTTGGCAATAAGTGACATTAAGTGAAATATTACGAGTACTGGTTGATTGGTTGAATACTTACTACATACAAACTCTTTCATAAGGATGTGACTACACACATTGAAACAGTAATTTGTAGGGGCGCGCCATGTTATCGTAGTTTATCTCTAATCAGGTAATCATCAGTCATTTTGTCACATGGTTAGCGACAATTCAGGAAAGCATTTTCTCCGATATTGAAACCGTCCTAAATCCTTTTCCCAAGTTGAACTTTATTGAGACCGGTTTAGCGCCTTAAGCGCGAAGAAGTTATAAACAAATAGACATACATTTGTATCTATATTATTAATCCACGATTAACTTGTAACCCAGAATGGAGCGAGTGGGCCATACATTAACATAGATAACCTTATCAAGAACACAAAGAACCTAAAAGCAATGAATTAATGTGCTGATGTAATTACAATTTTGTTCTTCAAACGTAACGTGTCATTTGAAAACATACTGCACGGTTAGGCAGCGTTTCAACTGAAGCAGTGCGGAGCGGAGCTTAGCGGTGCCGAATTGACAAATCACCATGCTTGAAATCTTCGCTGTCATTCCGCTGGAATAGCACGATTGGTTAATTCGGGCACCGCTAAGCTCCGCTCCGCTTCAATGGAAACGCAGCCTTATTGAACAACGTAAGGCAAGGTGCGTGTTAATAAGTTTTCGTGGAACAAATAATATTGCGATTGAAAAACGCATTGTGAAGCAAAACCAGGCCTCTGAAGCGGTCACTCCAAGTCTTCCTAGGCCAAGGTGGGCAGCCCTAGTATCATTGATAGGACAATGTGAACGTGTAAAGAGGCATACACTTTAGGTACCTCCTTTCCCTGTTTAACCACGATCAACGAGTCACGTCAAAAGAGGACTGGACTGTTACGTGGAAACTAAACATTGAGGGCCTGTTTCACCACTTCCTGATAAAGTGCCGGATAGGCTATCCACAACTTTTTTGACAGATTCTCCATACTCTATCTGTCAAGTTAAGTTGTGGATAGCCTATCTGGCTCTTTATCAGGAAGTGGTGCCCCACATCTTTTTGGACAGATTCTCCATACTCTATTTGTCAACTGGCACTTTATCAGAAAGTGGTGAAACAGGCCCTAAGTGTTATCACTTATCACATAACCAACGGAAAGGAGCGGGTAGTGCAAACTAAAAATTAATAATGCTGACATAAACAATTTCATCGCTCAACTTTTTAATCTGATAACTTCAGAAGGATCGATCAAACAAAGGCTAGTTTATAAACTCTATATCGCTCAGAAAAATATCGTCATCTCAACTTTTCCATACTTTATGACTTTATTAAAAACTTAAAGTTTTAAAGCAGTTGAAGTATGCCAAAACTATTATCTGTTTTAGTAGGAAAAGTCTGAGAAGAAATACACTGGGGACGTGACGGAGCCAGGCGCAGACTTAGCCTGAATTTTTTTCGGATCTCGAATAAAATTTCTCAAATCACACGATATGGGGGGAAGGCTTATGTCGAAGTAAAGACTTAAATACAGAACTAAATGACACCCACAACTTCCTTGCGCTAAGATTCGTTTATCGCGCGGGAACTCTACATTTTTCCGGGATAATAAGTAAGGGTGGGTTGCGCCAACTTACTTTAACTATAACTGTAACTTTAACTATAACTACAGTGCAAAATGTCAAATCTTTGGTTACCGTTAAATATGGCGTCCGACGCCATATTTAACCATAACCGCTCATACCTACTTATATATCTAAATGTATTCGTGAAAATTTACTATGTTTTACAGTGTTATATTATTTTTTCCTGTCGATTTTTAGGGATAATTCAATTTTTTATGCTCTCAATCCCATTACCTGTAGCTTTAATAAAAAAATAAACGCAACAGACGTCAATTTCTGTGCTCATAGTTAAGGTTAAAGTTAAGGTTGAAGCTAAGTCAGCCTTAACTATAACCATAATTTTAACTTTAACCACGCCTCTGGTGCAACCCACCCTAAGTATCTTATGTATTTCCCAGGAATCAAAGTATCTCCATACCACATTTCAGCAAAATCAGTTCAGGTGGTCGGGCGTGAAAAGACCTAACAGATAAACAGACAGACACACTTTCGCATTTATAATAATAGTATGGATTATCTAGAATCTAGATTTTTGGAGGGTCACATGACATAATATGACCGTCTAAAATATCCATGAAATCCCAGGAGCTTATAACATAGATAAAGCCTAGCACAGCTAGGTCAAATAGCATATTTATTTTGATAGCTAGACTTACGTAACTTAGTGCTTAGCTTAGCTCGAGCCCATGGGTCACGTAAGCACTAAAACTTGGAAGCACCCAGTAATTGTGTACATTGTAACAATGCGATTAAAATTATCCAACCGGCTATGAAGCACACAACTACAATGAAACAAGCGAGGACTTCGAATATGAATAATAGATGTCTGTTCTTAGAGGAAACTTCCGAAGTAGAAAATCCTCATGCGTCACTTCTCTTGAAACTCTTTAAGAGAGAAAGAGATAGTAAAACAAGACAGAGTTAATGTAAGAGAGTTCCTAATTCCAATACACATTATAGTCAGGACATTGTCTAAAACTATAAAGTCTAAACCAATAATTCCCAAAGTACTTATGTAGGTACATAATATTTTAAAAATTAATAATATGTCCCCGGATATAAAAGTATCTAAAAATCACATTTCTTCAAAACAGTTCAGCGTAAAGAGCAAATATTACCAAAGAAACATTTTCGTACGTGTGAGTAAGTATATGAGAAAATACACTACCAAATTATACTTTATAGTAATAAATATATATTATACTAGCTGTCCCGGCAAACGTTGCGTTGCCATAATATTATAAAGTATTTCGCCCAAATTATTTTATTGAAGTGACTAAATAAACTTATATCGCCATGGTAACGTCGATCGCTATCTCGTCGCACAAACAATGGTCGCCGTCAGTCTCAGGTTGTAATAATTTACTATTATTTATTTAACAAATGCACTTATCAATATATGAAGTACCCAGTAGCCGATTCTCAGACCTACTGAATATGCATATAAAATTTGGTAAAAATCAGTAAAGCCGTTTCGGAGGAGTTCGTGGACTAACATTGTGACACGAGAATTTTATATATAATATTATAAGTAACTCAAAGGTGACTGACTGACTGACTGACATAATGATCTTAACGCACAGCCCAAACCACTGGACGGATCGGGCTGAAATTTGGCATGCATGTAGATGTTATGACGTAGGCATTCGCTGAGAAAGGATTTTGGTAATTTCCCCCCAAAGGAGATAAAATAGGGAATGAAAGATTATTAAACGCGAGCGAAGCCGCGGGAAAAAGCTAGTATAGTAATAAATACAGCCATAAACATCCTCTATCTTCCACATAATGCACGATGCCACTGTGAAAACAGTACTACATTGAAATTTTCATAGCCACCGCCACTTCGCCCCGGCGAAACTCGCGTCAGGCATTTTACATTCCCGTCCCTAGCGTCTAATATGCGCGGTACGTAACAAAACATTATACGTCCCAGTGGCGTAGCTACTAAAGGGCAACGGTGCCCTGAGGTCCTCAAGGTCAGATGGGCCCTCAATCTCTATTTTCTTTAAATTTTATTTTGTTTGGTAGAGCCTCCTTTTTTTTCTAAAGGAAACTTCCACATATTAAGTATACTAAACTAAGGCGCAAGGGGCGCTTCCATGGGGCCTCCAAGTTAGGGAAGGGAGGCCCTTAGTCCTCAGCATATGACTTATAAAGTTATAATTAATGTTTATTGAATTTGATTTGGTAGTGCAGTTATTATTTCTCTTCTAGGTAAGTAGACTAGCACGAGAAGTCAAATTTCTAAATAAGCCTCGATTCTGGCCACACTCACATAAAAAGCGCCCTGCGAGTCGCCTCTTTTCGGGACCCCAATTTTTGTCACCTATCTACGCCACTGACACGTCCACGCATGAAATATGCAGCCACGTTAATTAAATTACAGCAACATACGCACGGGGTTTAAGCTCCTAGACGTCCAATCACACGGCTAATCCCGGGACCCGTCAACCCGACCTCAGTCCGGTTACTGAAATGGCTAAGGACACGGGAATTACAAAATTACTAGAAGCCTGTGGCTAAAATTTGCTCTTTATAATCCGTATGATATTAAGTTTGGACTTTGTAATTATTTATTTGCCTCCTGAAAAGTTTAAAAAGTAATAATGTCAAATGTTCTGATAGATTAATAAAAAAGACGGGTTGCACTCCGGGAGTGCCGGCAGAAGTGAAAACTTGATTATTAACGTTGTGCATTTTTTTACCCATTTATTATGAAAATCGATTTTTAAAACATCGATTTTTTTAATTAATCGAAACCCTTACAATCAATTTATCGAGTTCGACACAAAACACTACTCTCCAACCGTCTTACGGGTTTTTCCAAGGTTTTCCGATCAGCATGAGAATCTGACGCGAGTTTCACAGTTTTTACCAATCCCACAAAAGTGCTCAACGCCGCTAAAGAAGTTTTCACTTCAAAAACTAAAAATATAGTCAACGTACATAAATGCCTGGTAGTATGCAAAATCTATTCAGAGATAGTGTGAACACAGTACAGATCATACTTTATTGGGTTAATGTATTTTAAATAAGTTCATTTTTCCCAGTTTTCCACTTTTAAAGTCACTTTCTTCTACCTCATTCCTTCTGTACGCGCAATTGTTAGGTACCCAAAATTTTGATAGTCCCGATTAGATAAAATATGTTACCAGATTATTAACATTTGGGAAAATAAAGCCTCTTTAATAAATTAAAGTGAAATGTTAGGAACCTGAATTCTTTCCTGTTCTTGAAACTTTGACGATTTCTTACATGGCGAGTTGGCAACCGGGTGAAAACGGGGCCTTATTAAATAAGTTTCCCTACTTGATACGTGTTCTTATAGCGACGTATAAAATATACATGTAACATAACATAACTGGGTACGTTTTGTGTTCCAGGCTCCAGCAGGACCATCATTTAGCTAAAATAGTAACTTTAGTTTTATTATGTTTTTAATTTCTAGAGATACTATATTTGTGTAATGTTCATCGTGTTAAAATGGCTATAAGCAGTCATGTTCCTAATCATTTATTTAGATTTCTTAGAAGTTCGTAAGTTCTTACTTAGAACTTACGAAAATACTTTTACAAAATACTGATAAATCCATATTTCCAAAACAAAGTACACAAGTACACTTAGCAATCGACGTAAGAAACCCACAAGCACATCATCTACAAAGAAAATGATAAAATTGTTACAAAGAGCTCTGTATCGCCCCAACAGCAGCCAGTAACACTTTAATCTAATGAAATAGAACCCGAGTGGAGCCATTACAGAGCTGCCAGTTTTATTGAAACCTTGTAAATTGGAAAACGTAGTATTGTCGTTTGTTTAAGAACTGTTACTTTATTATGAACTGAATCTTCGTGCTAGCAAAATAAAATCCCAAACAATTTTGAACGCAATAAAAACTAGCTTAGTATAGTATCATTTTTATCCGTGGTCTATATCTATGTTAAATTTATTCGAAATTGACCGAGCTCTTCAGGTGTGTTGCTTTCGGAAATATAGAAATGTTGACTACGAATAATAAAAATCAGCCAAGTGCGAGTCGGACTCACACACGGAGGGTTCAGTACCAATTATAGAGCAAAAATAGGCAAAAATTGTGTTTTGGGAGCCCCCCTAAATTATGTATTTAATTATATTATATTAAAGTAATAAATACAATTGAGTATTTTGTGAAAATTTCGGGGGCATACTTGTTGCCATAATTGATATCGAGCAAAAAATACAAAAAAAAATTGTTGTAACGTAAACGTTTGTTGTATGGAAGCGCCCCTTAAATATTTAATTTATTTTATTTTTAGTATTTCTTGTTATAGCGGCAACAAAAATACATCATCTGTGAAAATTTAAACTCTAGCCCTCTTACTAATAAACGTTGTATAAGCTTTGAGTAGTTACCTATACAGTGTTTTGTTCCTGTTGACATTTTTAATTGGAATGAAGAAGACAAAACACTGTATAACTATTCAAAGCTTATACAGCGTTTATTAGTAAGGGGGTCTAGCTATTACCGTTCTTGAGTTACAGCCTGGAGACAGACAGACAGACGGACAGACATGGAAGTCTCAGTAATAGGGTATATTAATAACGGAACCCTAAAAACTTTTATTCGTAGGATGTAGATTCTATTAATAAATTAACAATCTGCAAATTACTATCTAATCACTAATGCTTAGTCTGGGTGACCACTTTAAGCGATTACAAACCGGGCTTCGTCTACAAATCGAAAATGTTATAGACTGATTCGTTATCACATCAACCATGGTTTTTGTTGGCCCAACAAGGTGCCTCAGACTCGCTTTGGACAAGGAAAAGTTTCGGAGCATGACTGCCAACCTTCAGTGATTGGAGAGGCACTGGAAGAAGAAGAACAAGGTGCCAAAAATACTTTTACACAAACACAACAAAATACCCAAAACTGCTATTACAACGCATAATCCCAAGTCCCAACAGTGTGATTACACCTAACACGTCATTAGGTACTTAAAAACTTGACACATTTTCAACGAACACGAACGCACGAAATCAAAATTACCCCCAATTCTTTTAATCAAATCGTCCCGAGCCGCCCGTTGTGTTCCAAGTTAATCAGAGATTTAGTAAACTGCCTAAAGTCCCTAAACCATAGACTTCGGTACCTCTATGGGTCCGATTCTCAAGGATCGAATGTCGTTTCGAATTTCGGTTGCAGAGAGTGCGCGGATAAGACAGAGAGCCTACGACTGAAACTACTTTCGAGCCTTCAGAATTGGGCCCCAGGACCCTGAAATAATCTCGGATGAATCGAAAGCTCGGGATTGTATAAAATCTGAATTCAACGAGGGTGCGCCGTGAGCTGAATAAATTTATACCACCCGCCAGAGTTACCAACTCCTTAAAAATATTGAACCCGAAATGTAAGTCACAAACTCCTAAATCCGCTCACAATTATTTTAAAAAATCCCCAAAATGTAATTCGCATTGAGCTCTTTAAATTAGTTTCGTGTTTACATTCGAACTTATCAACAAGCTACTAATATTTATTATAATAATTCATTTTATTAAGCAAATTTCGTCTGATTATTATTATTATTAATAGCACCCATTTTAGATTCGATCGATTTGGTTATTCCCGGGCCTTACAACATTAAGCTTTTATATTTTAAGTTAAAAACTAATAAAAAAAAATCCTTAAATTTACCTACCTCTAGAAATACCTATGAATATAAACCTGAATCAAAAATATTAACCACAATATTTTTTGGCATTCAAAAATATAGAGCAAATAAACCGATTTAATTTAGTGGGGCAAATTAAATGGAGGCTTCACAGTTTAAATTCAACAGTTTATGGATCGGGGAATAATGATAGAATATTCTGGCCAATAGCCAGCAACGACTGAATCAGGATGTCCGATTAGTGTTAACTGAAACTCCAACCCAAATAAATCAATAATAATTTTAAAACACCAAGAGATACTAACATGTAGCAAGAACTCGATTTAAGCTGAGCAAAATATGTATATGTTACGCTCAAAGACCGAAATCGCTCAGTGAGCGAAAAAATAGCTCACAACGCGTTGTGGTCACAGTGAAACAGCCACGACGCGAAATTCGCGTTGTGGCTCTAATGAAAACGGCCACGACGCGTTCTGGCAATCACAAAAATTCCATAACGCGAAATTCGTGTCGTGGCTGATATGCTATTCGTTTTTCTTGATATTTTGTTCGAGATTGATTGATTAATCGTCCATGCTCCATAGGTATGGAAGATTACCTATATTTGAATTACCTACGTGTGGTAATTCAAAATATTTTTTCTTTTACTAAGTCACTTCATAACGTGTTTTTCATTCTTATTTGTAAAATATCGCATGATGTGTCTCGTACCGGCTTACAAGTGAACTACAAAACACTGTAATTTCAAATGTCTACCAACAGGCTTAGCATGAGCTGAGCTTAGACCACAGTAGACATTTTATGGATTTTTTCATAAGCGTAGGTGCTATGCCTATAAATAAATGAGCAAAGTGTGCGAGCAAGTCATTTAATGAGAGCCCTCAAAGAGATATTTTATTTCGATTTTTGTATTTGTTATTAAAGCGGCAACGTAATTTATCTACATATATCACTTTCTATAGATTTCAACAGTCTAGGCTACGAGTATGTACATATTATAATATACTTGAGACACAGGCTGGTGACAAACGGTTTTTACCCTTCGGGTAAGGAACCCCAGGAACGAGCTGATATTTCACGCAGGCCATTTCCAACGAATCGTTTGTATGCAAATATACCAGAAATTGCGAGAAAAATGGCTATTCTTGCTTAAAGAGTAATGACAGTTCGCTAGAGCTAAGTAAATCTTGCGCGGGCAACAAAAAGGAAACATGAAAATTTTCATAATTTTAAAAGGGAACAGCATTTTAGGCACAGATTTTAGCCGTCGCGCTTGAGCTCATTTGGGACAGCTTTTTCAAGAAATATTGTGTCGTGTATAGTGGGTGATGGCAGTCGACGGCAGAACCGTCGACGACTGCCGTACCATTCGTCTGTAAGAAGCCTTAAAAAGGAACCTTATTTATAAGGAAATTATTATTATCATCAATAGCTGTAACAAACAAGGATGATACTTAGCCTTAACATAAAGGAGCTTGAGAAATTATGTAAGAAGCAGGAGATTTTTTATTCCCCTTGTAAACACCTCGTGACGTGGCCAAGGAGCGGACGGTAATTCTTCAAAAGGTTTCGTGCCTTTAACGACATCCTTAAAATGATAATTAATTTTTGTCTCACAGCGCACCTATTTTAAAAATCTTTAAGATCTTTAGCTGTTACCATAATATTATCTGCTATTTAAATTTTGGTATAGCTTCAATGTGGTTTGATTCTGACTCGACATAGTAGAACTCCAAAATGGATATTCTTATTCTTATCTTCTTATTATGATCACTCCAAGTCTGTCGTTTTATGTTTTTGCTGTTTTATAGTATCCAGACTAGATCAAAATTTTACTATAAGTATAGTTAGAATTAAATATCAGAATCAGAATACTAAATTTTTACCTTCAATTTGATAATCTGCACCTGCATATCAGAGCTTCGTAGCTAAATTCACATAACAGAAAGCAAACCAGTAGCAAGATGGGGGAAAATCTAATCTTGCTACTGGTTCGCTTTCTGTTATATATATATATATTTTCTGTGTTTGATGTGGCAATGTTCCGCGATGGATTCCTAAACTACTTAACCGATTTTAATGTTTTTTTTTTAAATGTGTGCATTTTTCCAACTTGAGAGACAGGATAGCTTAGATCTTTAATTATAGTCGCAATTTTATTTTATTGCAAATTATTTGTCTATAAAGAGCGACCATTGTTTATGCGACGCGGGTCACGGGATAGCGATGGACGTTGTCATGGTGACATACTTATTTAGTCGCTAATGCAATAAAATAATACGGGCTTAAATTTAAATATAATATGGCAAAGAAACGTTTGCCGGGACAGCTAGTATTTGAATGAAACCCATTTAAATATCAGCCGGGAGGCGGACCTGATGAGAACGTCATGTCGGCCGCACTTCCTTCTCGTTAGCGCCGGATGTTTGATTTCAATATATTGATTTTATTCAATTTCCTGGCTATTTAAAACTGAGCAATTACTATTATGTAGGGACTGAAATTATAAATTCTTATTTAAATATGCAGTAACAGATATTCAGTATGCTCTTACTTACTGCATAGTATTTAAGTTGCTACAATAATAATTTGTTTCTTTTCGACTGCACTCGAATTTCACTATTTTCATACAGCTTCTTTGTTCGATTTAGTTTGTTACCTATCAAACCACAAAATTGTATTTTCATGAAATATCTATATTTTGTTCTTCGAATTTGCTCTGACTTTACTTAGACCGACTTTCCGACCTTTTCTTGGTCTTGGAATAAAACTCAATAGGAAGTTACATAAAAAAGAAAACTTTGGTATTTTAGATCCTTTAAGCCCCATAAGAGCACCGATTATCGCGACAACAATAGAATACAATTGCATTTCCAAGAATCCTCGATCGAAGGATTAATGTGATTAACTGATTACTGATAACTAAATAGCTTGTATCTTCTTCACATTCTCATTCGCGGACCACATTTTGGCTCCTGTGGACGCTGGCGCCCTAGCATGGCGACCAGTGGAAATGCGTAAGTCTAGACTCTAGACAAACTGTGGACATAATTTTAATTGAATTTTTCAAAACGAAAAAAGATCGGAACGGCACCTTAAGGGCCTTCTACTCCCTAAATTAGCAGGTCGATTTCTGTCAGTGCGAATATCGACGTAAATGATATTAAAATAACATTCATAACATCGCGCCTTGTACGGTGGCGGTTACGACGCTCGCCGCGTCCATGATAGGGCGAAATAGGAGAAAAAACCTTTTTAATTCTTAAAATAATACATATTTCAAAAAAGTAAAAAAACCAAATTATTAACTTAAGTATTGCAAAGCAGTAGATATTTTTTTATAATATATTCTTTTGATAAATAATGAAGGAGTAAAGTAGTTTCATTCAACGATTTGGAGGTGATTTGGTTTTTTTTTATTTCTTTATTATGTGATACCGATAGAAAAAATATGGCAAAACCAAATTACGTATCATATCATGTAGATTACTAATTATTTTTTTCAGATATAATTTCTCTATTAATGCCGATGAAAAGTTGTTTCATCTGCACGCTTTTTTCGAAAGAGCAGCCTTAAGTTTATCTCCACAGTTTGTCTATACTTTCGCATTTCCATTGGCTACTGGTGGTCTATGATCCCCCGGTGACTTAGACAAACGACTAACAATAGACCGTGGCGCAAGTGCCCGGTGATTATTCAAATGTCTGTGATAATTAGACAACAAGAGTGACTAATATTATCGTGATTCATAATAATGACCTTCCATCTAATTCACGGCTGGGAAACGATAAGTTTTGATTACAATGAAGATATCGGAAATCCTATTTATCAACAATTTTAATAAATCTATGATAATATTAAGGATATATTGTAAGTTGATAAATGACACCTAATTGACCATGATTTATTTTTTGTTTTTCTTCCAACAACAAAGTCTCCGAAAATTCGCATATTTTCAATATCATGTCTTTTGTGTTGAAAAATAGGGAGAAATGTGATACATCTTCTGAACTCACATCAGCGCGGCGCTAGAGGACCCAATTTAAAGGTATTTAACCGACTTCCAAAAAACGAGGAGGTTAAATATGTTCGGCTGTGGATATTTTTTTTTAATTAAAAAATAATTCACATAAATTATCTACATTATCTTTACCGTGACATTATGCATTAGTAACAGACATAGAGTACATCGACAGTATAAATATCATAAAATTTAGCCGTATCCTTGAAAACACGAAACAGAGATAAAAGTTTTATGCGCGTGCGAAGTGTAGCTGTAGAGTGTAGGGAAATAGTGCTGAGTGCATTTGACGAAGCACTCAGCTTTCTTCAAGTTACCTAAAATCACGCTGACGCTGTTTGTGTGTATATTGTATAATCACAAATCACGATCTAGTATAAAGATCTTCTTTAAATACAGGGCGTAACAAAACTAAGTGATAAAACTTTAGGGTTTGTACGGCCACTGTATAGAGTTCGCTGTGAAAGTAAGAGCGCTGAAAGAGTAACTTTTTAAAACTTTTGTATGGAAAAATTAATGACTGGAGCGCTTGCCCATTACAAATCGCAAAAAATAATTTGCTCTTTCATAGCTGCTTGAACTTTATTATGTAATAAGGGAAACATACACAGTACATACCCTAAACTCTAAAGTATTATTATCATTTATCACTATGTTGATTTACACCTTGTATTTATATTGTAGTACAGACGGAGTATGTACCACAGGGACGGTAATGAAACCACACGCATGCGTTATCTGACTACATCTGTATACCGTATCTTATTGGATTAAACAGATTACCTCCATAAAGTAAATTGAGTATGCATTTTACTACCAACCTTATAAAAATGTAGATTGAAGAAATAGTCCATCACACCAAGTCACCAACCACATTTAGCAAAAATTTTAAGGTCTATATTAATAGGGTAAGGTTTTATAAATCCCTAATTTAATTTTAGAACACCAAAAATGTTATCTAAATTAGACCAAACCAAAAAACCTTTCAAAAGCAAAACATCACACAAACATTTACTTGCAAATTATTTCTCATTATTGCTCATAAGCCCTCAAAGATTCCCGGCAATATATTTCAACGAGGACTTCGAAGTTTCCACTCATTCCATTCAACCGTTTACCGACAAACTAAAAAGCGATTAGCGAGTGTTGCTACAATCATAAAAGGGAACGCAATTTCATTCATGAAAATTGAAGCGAAACTTTAAAGTGGAAATTGAAATTAAAGTTTGCTTCATAATTATTAAATACTGAACCAGCTTAGGTTATTACTTTATGTTTAAAACGACACAGCCTAGTATATTTTAATATTTATATAATAATCGACATCTCGACAACGGCTGCAATTTTATCATGAAAGTATGCAGGGTTTTTTTGGGGAAACAGTATAAATCTAGCTATCTGGGAAAGTCTTATTAGATTCTATTTTTTTCTTTCAAGCAAAATATACATAATATAAGAAATATTGACCAAATCATTAATCACAAGGAAACTTCACCCCAAAACTTAATCCCATTAGTATGCTCAGAATTCACAATTGGAGGAAACGCTATCGACCAACGCATCGTTATCGGCAAATCCAATTTCGCACAAAATGTTATCTCGCATGGAGTACCGCCGACAATCGCAATCAGAAACACAATATACATACATACAGTAGAGCAAGTCAGTCGTGTTCTTATGAATCTCGTTTAAATTTAACAATCAATTTCGTTATTAGGTATACGATCTAGTATAATATTTCTCATCTATACTTATAAAATTACATGTCCTGACTGACTAACTGATTCATCATCGCTGAGCAAAAACTGTTAAAGTTACAGCCACGAAATTTGGTGAGTAGGGTTGTTTTATTAAGTAGACACCCACTAAGGAAGGAATTTTGAAAATTTTACCCCGAAGGGGGTGAAATAGGGGTTGAAAGTTCGAATGAAAGTCCGTCATTTCTTGAGTTAGAAACATGAAACTTTATTTTTGGGTTACTGATTAAAAATGAATGGATACGTATTTAAGCGTTTTTGGAAATTCCACCCCCAAGCGGGTGGAATTGGGGTTGAAAGTTTGAATGAAAGTCCGTTATTTCTTGAGTTAGAAACATGAAATTTTATGTTTGGGCTACTGATTAAAAATGATTGGATGCGTGTTCAAGCGTTTTTGGAAATTCTACCCCCAAGAGGGTGAAATAGGGGTTGAAAGTTTAAATGAAAGTCCGTCATTTCTTAAGTTAGAAACATGAAAGTTTATTTATGGACTGCTGATTAAAAATGAATGGATAGGTAGTTATTTAAGCGTTTTTGGAAATTCTACCCCTTAGGGGGTGAAATTGGGGTAGAAAGTTTCAATGAAAGTCCGTCATTTCTTGAGTTAGAAACATGAAAGTTCATTGATGTTTGCGTTTGACGTTTGCTTAAATAGCGTCAAGTTTTAACCTTTGTTTAAGGAACCACAAAAAAGTGAAAACTATCGATCTTTGTTATTATACTATGTTAACGCAGACAAAGTCGCGGGAACAGCTAGTTAATTAATATGAAAATAATATTTTCAATTTTACGTCAATAAAACGCCGAACGACTAAATTATAGCCAATTAAAATTCGTAATTAGTTTGGCATTTTATGAGAATATGAATTTGTAGTTTGATAGGAAATGAGACTGGATCTTAGAACTACGAATGAAGCTGCATGGAATTTATAAAATCGGAGATTCAAGCGCACACAATTGAACTGAAATCACGCTCTATGCGTGCGGTCGATACGGGAAGTCAAGTGTCTAGACCGAGATGGTCTGCTATATATCATTTATACTATGCTACCGTTGACAGCCGCAATCAGTACCGCGTGGAACGCTATTTGCTGCGGCGTGTTTGCAACAATAGTTAGAGCTTCATTGTTTCAGATAACATAGTGCATACATTCGTCCATCTGTTCCGTTGCTTGTATCAGTTCATCTAGTTCCCTATTGAGTTACCACACCTGTGGTGTTCTAATTACAAACAAGTCATTTCTCTTCCTATTGTTGTTTAAAAGACAAAGCAAAAACGTTTGAAATCTATGACCACTTCCAATGGCAATAAAATAATATTTTGTCGACAATATAATATTCGGGATATTTTTGCCATTCTCCTTTAATAACATCTTGAGTCTTGACTCTTGACACGAAGTTCAGTTTGTTATTCACAAGACCCATTTCAATAAAATTGTTATTAATAAATCTAAGAATAGCATTATCTTTACTAGTCAGATATGCTATATTCTTACATGTTTGTCTTCCTCTAAAAAGAAGCTTCGAATGTATCAAAGCTGTAATAAATCTGCAAGAACATTCCACACAGGTAACAGAAAATGTAGGTTATCTTATTTACTAACAATTTCACGAAAACTGAGCGCAGTTTACGAGGAACCTGCGCTTAGCGTTTAAAATTGTGCTTTAGAGGCGCTCTTCCCGAGAATCGACGTTGCAAAGAATAAAGTTAAACACGCCTTGCAGGAGGACGATAAAATTTTAGTGCTTTTAAAAATATCTCTAAAAGAAAAAGGGAGGCGGAACGAATAGTACGTAATAATTTTGAAATTGCTCCTAGTTGGGATAGAAAAAAAATTCAAAATAATTAGATCTGCAGAAGCCACCAAACCATCTTGAAATGTATTTTCCACGTTGACTCATGTAGTCCAATACAAACGATAACAACGAGAAGAGAGGCATATTATTGTCTATGATTGCCTATTTAGTACATATTTGTCTATGATCGACATAAATTACTGACACCATACGCGTTTTCTATTATTGATCTTGAGATCAAATATCTTCTTTGAAGTGGGTCATTCATGTTGCTGAATAATTTTAAAAAGATTCTACTGACCTCACTGAAGAACTCGTCCATGTAGCCACCCTCGACAGGGACGTTGACGTCGTCGGGGCCGACATCGTCATCGTCGCTTTGCGCCTGTAACAAACAACAAAATATATATTAGTAATCAATCATTACTAATAAAGAAGATTATAATCAACTAACTTGATGATTAGATTATGAACTCACAATTAACCAACACAAGTTTAAAAAGTATGAAATAAAATTAAATTAAGAAATTTAAAAAAACCCCCGCCAAACAACTTTAAAAAGTAATAAAATAATATTTACTGCCTTTAAGTTCAAATAATTCCTAACTTGTGTAAAGTAATATTTTACTCGTAGTCCATAATTGTTGTCACGGTGTGTCGTGGGACCGCTAAGTAAACTACAACATACAGCCGCCAAGTCGCTGACTATCTCGATTCAGTTCGCTATGAATTGATTGTGAAATCAAACATATCTACATTAGCGGTCCCCCGACACACCTTGACAACAATTATGGACTAAAATATTACTGTATTACACAAGTTAGGAATTATTTGAACTTAAAGGCAGTAAATATTATTTTATTACTTTTTAAAGTTGTTTGGCGAGGGTTTTTTTAAATTTCTTAATTTTATTTTATTTCATACTTTTTAAACTTGTGTTGGTTAAAGTGCAGAATAATTCCTATCAACAGAATCATAAGTATTCTCATGATTACCATCTATCAATGTCCTTTTCGATGAGGCTGTTAATATGAGCCCAAACATGAAACCTCCCTTTTGGGTTCATACCAACAAGCTCGGTTCCTATAGAATCCAGGTGATGCTGCAGCAGCAGCATGTAATATATATTTACTGTTTATCTACTTCTTACTGGTTGTTGCAATTAAAATGAGCCTAAACACGAAACTTCTACTCTAAGTTGGCGAGGAGTTGGATATCCTATTGATTATCAGGTGATGGTGCATCACCAGGCCAACTTTCCATTATTATGTGTATACGTATATCGTATATTCACAAATATCACGAACTAGAATGAAATATAAAACCCATCAAATGACTACAAGTTGCTAAAGGCCTTTCATGAACCAGATAAACCCTGACTGTCCAGCACTGAGCAGGCTGATGATGATGAACTATAGCTAAGAACACTCTCGAACATGTTAGCTCTCAAACAAAAAAAAAACTATATCAAAATCGGTCCACACGTTTGGATGCTACGATGCCACGAACATGAACCAGATACACCCTGATTGTCCAGCACTGAGCAGGCTGATGATGATGAACTATAGCTAAGAACACTCTCGATCATGTCAGCTTTCAAACAAAAAAAACTAGATCAAAATCGGTCCACCCGTTTGGATGCTACGATGCCACGGACAGATACACACACAGACAAACAGACAGACAGATGGACAGACACGCCAAACTTATAACACCCCTCTTTTTTGTCGGGGGTTAAAAAAGAAATTGAAATAACAAAGACATAAAATATGGTAAAGATGCTGAAAGCTGCATAATAATACTACATTGACGACATCATCAACCACCCATAAACAGTGACAAAATTAATGATAATGATGCAAAAAAGTACAAAGTAAAACATACCAACCTAACCCAATAAAGTCCTTTCAAATTATTACGATACAAGCGAAAGTTTACGTTGTGTGACGCAAGTAAAGCAAAATTGGATTCACTTAGCCGAGCGGGCCAGCCATTATTCAATTTGTGTGAGCCCGTACACGTATACGCACCGGATCAATTTGGGATGAAGCGAAATGGATCATAGTAATTATGTGAGACTAAATTAGTAAAATACATTAAATAGATACCGAAACGTTCATTGTTGAGAACAATGAGCGGTTTATATTCGCCGTTTGTATTCTTTTGTTTCGAAGATAATATTGGAATGAAAAAACCTAGGTTACCTAGGTCACAGAAATACCTAAGTTTTAAGAGGTCGAGCAGTGTAATGTCAAAAGTATCAAAAAACTTTAGTATTTTCGTGTGATTCCAGGATTCTAAGTATGTAAAAGTTTGGCAGTTCTAATGTCTGGTAGAGTTCGAAACAAAGGGCACACTTTCTGAACAATCCTGTGAAGTAGGATTTAGATCATTCGGTAATCGCTTCACTCAATACAATATATTAACCTGACCTTTACCTCAAGTTATGTTTCAATAAGGTCTTAAACTTCGATCTGAGGTGAAAATTCGATCTGGCTCGTTGTGAGGGATGTCGTCGTGACTGTCCGCAGTTGGTTACGTACTCAAAAAACCCTTTAAGTTCCCTAGGGGAGACAAGATGATTTTCCCCGCGAGATAAAAAAGGTACCCTCAAACCTTACGGGCGAGGTATTTTTGTCCCGGTGAATAAACATATTTCACATACTCTGTTCCTTTGCACTTAAACGCCTTTACGCCTATTCACACACGATTAGTTCCATTGTTGCTGTAACAATACACTAATAGTTACCCTAACAGGCGCGAACTTAAACCCGTTTTGCCGATTTTATCGTGACTTTCGTTTTCACTTTTATACCTCTAAATTCTGAATATTTCTGAGTGAGCTGAGTATTACTTAGATCAGAATCAGCTCACATTATACAACTTTTTAACACATCTTTAATTATTTCCTTAAGTTTTAGGGATAAAAGACAAATTTTCAGGTCGCAAAATGAGTAAAAAATATAAAAATTACATCAAACGATAACTGCTAGGCTATTCTCTAAGGAACACGTTCTGGCTGTGCTCTCCGCTGTTATCACGGATGTCGCAGCCGTGACATCGTTCGCTGTTACCACGGCTGTAGAATTCGTATTCTCTAAGCTCTATTAGCTCGTCGACGATGTCTCGGCTGCGTGAGCGCTCGGCTGTCGGCGAGGCTGCGGCTCAGATAGTGGACTCGACTATAGATACATTTTTGTCTCAGGAATTTTAGTTATTTTGTCGCTATAAACTCTATATTATTAGAACTTTTATACTAATAATCATTTGCAGTACATACTTGAACAAATTCAAATAGACAAAATCATTAATGCATCGAAAAAATATCCAAAAAGTTGAAAGTACCAAGATATGAACCTCGTTTCTATAAAGTTCTTGTAGTTAAATTAAAAAAAAAAACTCGCTTGACCTTCTATAAACTTACGTATGTAAACAAAATATAAAGTACGGTACGAAATCGAACATTCGAAAGATCGAACTTCATTTAGTTTTAAAATAAAGAATTTCTACTACGCGATAAGAGGTAGTGTACCTCGGCTCGAGTGACCCGCGCCAACCACTTGAAATATTTCGTGGAACATATTTCATAATAAACATTGTTAACAGTCTTCGGCTAAGATTCGTGAAAGTTGGATTGCTGTTTAGTATAAATCAATGTGGTTTAATTGTATAATAAGTGAAAAAGTAATTATTATAAAAATCTAAATGTGCTGCGTAAAATTACTAATAAGTATTGAATACATGGTGCGCCTGTATCCGCGTATGTTTATTGAACTCAGTGTTCTCTATGAGTGTAAAAACTTGAAAAAACGTGGTATGTAGATGAAAGTTAGAGAATAAAACGATTAATACAAAATGTGAATTTCAAGCCTTTTGTCTGTGGAGTTACAATTTTGTCATATATCGTATCGTACTCGCAAGTCTCGCAAGACTCGGGACTCTAGCGACTTTTTGAGGTAAGAGTGTTAAAGAGAGTTTTAAAGTAATTTAGCACTATACTTTCGGTTTTTACGTAACAAAAATTAAAACTGTATAATAATTAGGGTATATATTTGAGTAAATAAGTACAAAATCACACAAAATCTTTGGCGACAGCCACGAAATAGTAGCTTTTCGTTTGACATTAAAAGTTGTAGGCGTACGCCGAGGCTGTAATCGAAGCTGTAGGCTGTTGAGCTTAGAGAATACGAATTTCGTACATGAAATGTCAAAAAGTGATTCCATATCACCTCGCTTTCAGCCGTGAGGCGCTAGTGTCGAACAGCTGAGAAAACATAAGCAAGTGAATACCGATCTCGATCTTACGGCTGTAACAGCTGATGCGATTACGGCTGTTTTGAATGTTGCTCTTAGAGAATAGCACTGCTGAACTGTTCACAGGTGCAAGACATAGCAAAATTGCACGTGAGACTTGAAAGTCAATATTATGGATATTGATAAAATGAAAATAATATCGACGCTGGAAAGGCAACCTTGCTTAAGCGCCAAATATGGGAATATGAGTTATATATATCGTTGGAATCGTCTGATTTTTCTCTTTCTGCTGATTTTGGTTTCATCCCGATTCGAGCACTTTTGATGGCTTATAAGCAACCTGTGTTTACAATTTTTTTGTTAGATAAGCTTGCAACTTTTGATGTTTTAAAAAATTTCGTCCCTTAAGCTACCCCTTATTTCACCACTTTGTAGGATGAGCAACTTTGCTTATTTGCGTTGCCTTGTATTTTTGAAATAAGAAAATATGCCTTCCGTAAAACTGGCAATAATTAAAACATAATACAATTTGCCAGATCGATCTTTCCTATATTATGGCACTCAAGAAAATTTTCCCCGCTGCGTTTACAGCCTATTTTGCAGATAAGCAATATTGCCGAGAGAACCAAATTATACGATTGTGATATAAGCAATTTTGCTTCGACTCGAATATTTTTAATTTGGTTCATAAGCAAATTTACCCTGCCGTATTTTACAATAAATATAATCTTAAGAATACTTGCTTCTTTTTTATATTTTCATTTTTGTCACATACACACATTTTCGATACCAAAATAATAAACGGCGACTGGCGCATAAGCTACCGCCTTTCGTTGCGATATTGTGTCAGAAACGCTAGGTATATATAGAGCATCAGACGCTCAGGCACATCAGCACTTGGTTGTCGTTGGTGAGGACGATACGCAGCTGTTGATCGTTAGAAGTGCATTGAGGGCTCTAACGTATCCTGCGGCGACTACGAAGAATTTCGATAGATTTAAAATTAATATTAACTATGACTTGTGCCTAGCTAGTTTAGTGTATGTGCATTAATATTTTATTCAATTGATGGCTTTTGGGGATGCCTACTAACTTTGCTATAGTATTGTTTGGTTTTAATTAGGCAATAAATAACTAAGACCTCAGTGCATGAAAATAGCTGAAAAGGCAGGGCGATCGAGGCTAATACCAACTATTATGCCTTGGCTGCAAGAAGGAAGTTATGCTTTGATTCAGAGGAATTGGGCGAAGTGCGTACAAATAGTGTACAGGTTAAAGTTTTACCTTAACAGTTTCAAAATAATAATCTACTCATTACTTGTACATTTCATGTGGTACATAATATCGCAGAATTTGGAAGGGCTTGTGAAGCTTTCATCTCTATTAAAAATAAATATCAATGTAAGTGCAGTGGGGATGTTATAAAATGGGATGTTGTTGAAATGTTGCAACATTTCATCAACATTCCATCTTATAACATATTTTGGTTCATACTTCTTACTGTTGATATTGCAACATTTTTACCTGTGGTAACATTTGGTTTTTCTAACAGGATAAAATTTAATATAAATATTTCACCAAGTAAGGTAGTTTTATGATGCAATTCGAAACGTCAATACCGTCGAGTTTTTCCTCCAGATGTAGTATACAAGAAGAATAACTCAAAAATGCTCCTCTGGAATTTCAAATGGAAAATGCGCATGGTCGCCGGGTTGATGCAGTCAGCACTAAGAGTTGTCGAGGGCCAAACATTTGGTTTTTCTAACAGGATAAAATTTAATATAAATATTTCACCAAGTAAGTTAGTTTTATGATGCAATTCGAAACGTCAATACCGTCGAGTTTTTCCTCCAGATGTAGTATACAAGGAGAATAACTCAAAAATGCTCCTCTGGAATTTCAAATGGAAAATGCGCATGGTCGCCGGGTTGATGCAGTCAGCACTAAGAGTTGTCGAGGATTGCCTGCCAAACGGTCAAGCTAACAGTAAACGCTGATAAGACAGTATTGATACCTTTCACTAAAAAGAGGAAGTTGGAGGGACTAATGCCCGTTTTCACCAACAACACCTAAAATTTAGGTGTCCCTTAAGCCAATATTCCAACTTTTGTTCTTGATGAATTGACAACCCCGTAACTCTTAGGTGACGTTTATTTGAAATAAAACAACCTATTATACGATTCATCCGTCAAACCATTAGGTGACGTTTATAATTTACGGGATGAATAATTGACGAAAATGTATCCATTCAGTTTAGGTGTTTGCTTAGTTTGCAGTGCCCAGTTAGGCTTTTGGTAAGGGTAAGGGTTCTTAATTGGTTCCTATCCAAGGCGAGCACTTATAATAATTCTGATAGTTTCTTGTTGAAGTCAGGAATTACTGCCTTGGAGTGTTCAAGGCCACGGGTCTCAGCCCATTGCTTAATGCTTAGCCTGTTACCCCATATTTTTATCAACTACGACCATCTCCAGGCTTTCTAGTGAGTATCCGAGGATAGCGAAGACTCAGCCTGAAACTCTGTCGCAAATTCCCCTAAACAGGCGTATTTTCCTTTTAGTGGCTTGCCTCCATAGAATCCGGCTCCCGCTCGGTTGTCTTTCCTTGATCCATCCGTGAACCAAAAAAATTTTATATTGTTTTCTTCACATAGGCATTTTTTATTATTATTTAACTAAGTATATTGAACACCTTTATATTTACACCAAATAAGTACTTAATTCATTTTAAGTATATTTATTATGATTATTATATGTAATTAATAAGTAAGTATATTATTTTTCACATTATTCAAAGACCTTAACCTAGTATTATAATATTATTTAATTGTATTTTACTGCTTGTTGTCTGTCAATCGCTTGACAACTACTCGGGATCCACAGAATACCAGGGATCACGGTACAGGTAATACCTTTACCGTGATCATAGCCTGAGTGGAATCCTTTTCAACGTTATATTCGCATCGCACCGCCTTACACTGCTACGACCTAGTTTATCAAGGCTATTTATTTTAAGTTTTTATGTCCTTTTATTTTTATAATTTTTTTTCTTTAATTTTTTTTTACCTTTTATTGTTGTAGTGTACCTTGTTCTATGTTTAATATTGTATTTAAGCGTAGTGTGGACTGTGGTGTGAATTTGTGTTGAATAAATGTTTTATTATTATTATTATTATTATTATTATATCACTAGGGCGGACATCGATTGGGATTTGCCTTTCCCAGTCCTCCCTGGAAGGTATAACAACCTGTTATTGCTTTGAAAAGCTATGCACCTTGATAATGGCATCTGATGGTATGGCCATGTCAGGTGATGCATAAAGAGACTGTTCCAACTGTCGAGAGTCGAGACTGGCATGTCTTATAATCACGGAATCACGGGTGTACTCTCGTCAACCGTTTACCTAATTCCCCTACCTCTGCTTGTTTAGATGGAGGCCAAAAGGTAGCTTTCAGGTCCAGGACGGCGCGGCGGGCAGGACAAATTAAGCCTCCACCTCGTTTCGACAGCTGGAACAGTATCTTTGTGAATCACCTGTCATGGCCATGTCATCAGATGCCATGACCAAGGTGCATAGCTTATCGAAGCAATACCAGGTTTTTATATTTTACAGGGAGCACTGGGAAAGAAAAATTCCAGTCGATATCCCTAGCGATTTAGTGTGGTTCACGGATCGGTCTTAAGGAAAGACAACCGAGCGGGAGCCGGATTCTACGGAGGCAAGCCACTAAACGGCAAATACGCCCGTTTGAGAGAGTTTCTGACTTTAGACTACCTTACGGAAACGTGAAAGACCAGCCAGACACAGATGTAGAAGATCGGATCGCGATTAAATTATTATTTTATAAGTAAACTAAAAAACCTCATTAATTCATAAGTACTATAATAAATATATTTTTTGATTGCATTATGTTGTATTTTATTTAAATTTCCGAATATGTCTCTCTATAAGAAGCATTTTCGGTACCATAATATTTTTTGATTACTTTATGTTATGTTTTACTTAAATTTCCGAATATGCCTATCTATAAGAAACATTTTCAGTGCCATAGTTGCTTGTCAGTTTGGAAATCAGCAATCTAGGAGAGACAGCTTTTAGATAGTTTGTTCACATTAGTCAATTATGCCTACGACATTTTTGAACAAATATAGAGATCAGAAATGTAGCTCAGATGCGATATGAAGATTTTTGGTATATAAGCAAAAAGCGCAGACACTTCTTGAGCTACTCTATGGCTTATCAGAAAATTTGCCTCGCCCAAGGCCGGAGCACTTATTGCTTAACCGCCACTTAACTTTGTCTGTATTAGGTTATATTAATATATTAATAGTTCAAGTTAAAGTAACACCTTTACTTGATGTTCTGTCAAAATTTCAGGTTAATGTGACTTAAAATAAATTTTATACGATTTTTTTTCGAAAATTTCAAACTTTGAATCGCTTTATCTCGGAACCGTCAAATGGCGCTTCAGCAAGGTTGCCTTTCCAGCGTCGATATTACAATGGATTTTTCTAGCTCGGTTCATATTAAAAGGAGCTTCGAGAACTGAGAATACATCTGAGTTTCCATTCACAATGGATACAGAGTATCCCACACATTACATAGTCACAACAGTTTTATTGTAAGCAGTATTGGGGACGAGGTTGTGCGTCTTAAGATTCTCAAGTTATCAGCTATCTTACAGCTAAATAGGCTTGATGCAAATGACGTTCATTTATTTACACTCGGAATCTCTGAAAAATCACGACTGCAATGTAGTCGTGATTGTTAAATAAAACAAAAAAGCAGAGGAGCTGGAGCACACAAAATTACAGTAAAAAATTTTGAGAGGGAAGTGTGGTGTGCTGAAAAATACGATAATAGCCGTATAGACAGACACCAGACGCAGACGTGGTCTGTGAATAGATAAATGTGTTAAAGTTTTATGATCAACTTGAATAATTCAAGAACCAAATCAACAGAAGCTCACGGGAATCGTACATTACAAAATCAAAAGGGCATAAGTTGATCGTAAGTTGGATCGACTTGATGTTTAGCTTTGTCCATATTGTGCCTTTTTCTATTCATCAAGGGCATGCCTTATAGCGCTGTCAACGTCAAACGTGAGGCATGCCCGTAACGCGCGTTGAAATCGTAGCGCGCGCTATGACACTTTTCTTTCAACGCGGGTGGATTTTGACGCGCGTCACGGGCATGCCACACGTTCACTGTTGACAGCGCTATAAGGCATGCCCTTGTTGAACAGAAAAAAGGCACAATGTGGACAAAGCTTTTGAACATCAAGTCGATCCAGCAGGTTCAAAGCATACTTTACGGAAACAATCTAATCCCACCAAAACATGAAAATATGTCTTTAACCGACTTCCAAAAAACGAGGAGGTTATATGTTCGGCTGTGGATATTTTTTTTTTTTTTTTTTTTTTTTTTTTGTATGTTCAACGATTACTCCGCCGTTTGTGAACCGATTTTCAAAATTTTTGCTTTGTTGTATTTGGTTTTACTCCAATTTGGTACCATGTTCACAAAAGTGGTGACCTGATGATGGGATCCAGGAGTAATCGGGGGAACTTCTCGAAATTTATATGGAAACATATGGTGATTTTGGTTTTATGTGAAGTGTACTAAGAATATGCTACCAAAAAGTCAAATATTGGGTCAAGGTATACCATGGTTTCGAAGATGCTGAGAGAACTCCTGACTCCTTATAGATACACGTTTGGGAGTTTCGGCGTTGTTTTAAGAACAGAAAGCATATGCTACTATGCAACTCATATTCATCATCATAATCATCATCATCATCATCATCATCATCATCGTATTCATCATTACCACGTCGTGTTAAGGTCACCAATGTCTCATGGCACAGAATAGATAATAGTAAAGGCATAGGTGTGGATATACTAATAATAATAATAATTTTATACTGTATAACAACACTTTGTTTAAATATACACGGCGGTCAGCACCGCGGAGGCGACGGTATCGCTTTACTTTATACTTTACTACTTTATATACAGATCGAATACTATACTAACTACTTTATAAAATTTTAATAGACAAAATATAGAATTAAAATAAAGTTATTTTAAAAAGAGCATTTAAACAAAACAAAGTCAATAAGTGTCTTTTTAATTAGTTATACTGATTAATCGATAGATGGCGCACTAAGTATCGATTTGAATGGATTTGAAATTGAATTGTCAAAACAGCTGTCAATAATTATGATAATAATATATTATATTACTAGCTGTCCCGGCAAACGTTGTTTTGCCATTTAAATAATTTTTGGTATGAAAAATAGATGTTGGCCGATTCTCAGACCAATATCCTCACAATATGCTCACATAATTTCATGAGAATCGGTCAAGCAGTTTCCGAGGAGTATGGCAACGAAAACTGTGACACGAGAATTTTATATATTAGATGAGTAGCTACGCTACATCCTATGCAAGTTTATACAATTTTTTATCTGATAGATCCTTGGATCGTGGAAAAACGAGACACAATAGCCTTTCTATTGTAATCGCAATCGCCGGTGACCGCTTGGGGTTTGAAGTATTAAAATTGTTAAATTACTTAGCACACATCCTATGCAAGTTTATACAATTTTTTATCTGATAGATCCTTGGATCGTGGAAAAACGAGACACAATAGCCTTTCTATTGTTATCGCAATCGCCGGTGACCGCTTGGGGTTTGAAGTATTAAAATTGTTAAATTACTTAGCACAATATGTTCACTTCACTGATAATATATTATTTTGTGAGTGTGAACTGTGTAATAAGATACGTAAAATATACGCGAAGGTTTACCTACTAGTGTAACTAAAAAGAGTGAAATTATTATTATTTTTAACAAAAAATTAAAACCGACTTCCAAGGTAAAAACAATATTAACATTAATATGAACTAAAAAGTATTAAATAATTTTTGCTAACTAATAGTGCCTTTTTCCGAATTCGGCTAAACCTCAACTATTTCTGTACTCAATCTTCATAATTTTGAAGTCGGTGCCAGTTCCAAAAGTTTCAAATATTCTGTCAGAGGACTGAAGATTCAGCTATCTGGTACCGACTTCAAAATAATGAAGATTGAGTACAGAAATAGTCAAGGTTTAGCCGAATTCGGAAAAAGGCACTATTAGATAGCAAAAATTATTTAATACTTTTTAGTTCATATTAATGTTAATATTGTTTTTACCTTGGAAGTCGGTTTTAATTTTTTGTTAAAAATAATTTACATATTTTCATGTTTTGGTAATGTATCAATAGATTTCTTTATTTTATAATTATTATAGTGGCTTGGCAATGAACATTGAGCACTCGAAAAACAAATATAAAACTGCATATTTGGAGGAGTTCACACTTACAAAGATGGCAAGCGTAAAGTGTTTTAGAATGTAACGACGCATGTGGCCGATGGTACCCAATAAATCTAATTAGTCGCTGATTATTTCTCTAGTGCTCATTGCCAAGCCACTATAATAATTATAAAATAAAGAAATCTATTGATACATTTACTGATTGTTGATTTAAATTACAAAATAAGTTGAAGGCTTGGCTTGAATGTGATCTTAAAACTTTTTACGACAGAAGTATTGAACAGCTTTGCAATATTTTGCTTGGCTCCTTTTACATATTTTCATGTTTTGGTGGGATTTCATTACTTTTTTGAAGGTTTTTATTTCTTTTCTTTTCAGGTCACGTTATAACTTTTCTGTACTTAGCTTAACACTCATTCTCTATGTCCTTTATATTTTTTCTTTGAGGCTTCGTTAGTTCTATAGGTGGACAACGTAACGTAAACAACGATTAACGTAAATACTTCTGAGTTCTGAGTCGATTATTATATTCATATACCTATGTATAATTGACTCTAAAGGTACAATTCCGTGCATCGCGATCGATCGCGGTCGCGCACGACCTACGACTGTCGTCGGCCGCTCGCGACCATAGTCAGCGTATGAAAATGTATGGCACCGCTTCCGAGGCCCGCGACTGACGCGCGCGGCCTACGACTGTCGTAAGCCGCGCGCGACCGTGCCATATAACTTTGACACGGTCGCGAGGGGCCTACGACTGTCGTCGGCCGCTCGCGACCATAGTCAGCGTATGAAAATGTATGGCACCGCTTCCGAGGCCCGTGACTGACGCGCGCGGCTTACGACAGTCGTAAGCCGCGCGCGACCGTGCCATACAACTTTGAAACGGTCGCGCGGGGCTACGACAACGCGCGCGAACGATGACAGTCGTAGGCCCCGCGCGACCGTGTCAAAGTTATATGGCACGGTCGTGCGCGGCTTACGACAGTCGTAGGCCGCGCGCGTCAGTCGCGAGCCTCGGAAGCGGTGCCATACATTTTCATACGCTGACTATGGTCGCGAGCGGCCGACGACAGTCGTAGGTCGTGCGCGACCGCGATCGATCGCGATGCACGGAATTGTACCTTTAAGCTTTAATTTTTAGCATTACCGTTGAATACATAGCCTGCAGCACTAATGTAAGCGTCTCGAAGTTCCTCGCAGGAAAAGAGCAGTTATTTCATGTGATAACTTAAAACTCCCATATATTACATTTATATTTAAATCAAATTTAATTATTGTTTCATTGTTAACGTTGATAATACTATTTTTTATTTACTTAATTAATACCATTTCATTAAGTACATAACTAACTCAAAGCCTTTTGTACGTAAAACAAATATGCAGTCGAAACTCATACTGTTCTTGCAAAGTTACAAACATAAAAATATTTTCTTTTATTTAATAAAGTATTATATTATTTTTCAGTTCTAAGGTTCCCCTGCCCAAAGGATGAAAATGGGACCCTATTGCCCGGGACACACGAGGCTAGTTTTTCAAGCTAGGATAGCAAGCTAGTTTTTTACCAAACTGTCCTGGCTTGCTGACCTAGCTTGGAGCATGCTAGTTCTGTTTTACAAATGAAGATAGTTTTGTCTACACGAAGCCAGAAGTACTAGCTTGCTAGCTTACAAACACTAGCTTGCTATCCTAGCTTGAAAAACTAGCCTCGTGTGTCCTGGGCATATTTTTAATGTCTTCGCTGTCTGTCCGTCGTCCATCCGTATGTCACCAGGCTGGACCTCGAGAACCGCAATAGCTAGATAGTTGCAATTTTCACAAATTATGTATTTCTGGTGTCGTTATAAAAGCTAATAGTCCAATTAAAATAAAATAAATTATTTATAAAAGGCCTCATACAATGGTAAGGTTTTTGAAAATTTCAGAAAATACTTAACTGTATTTTAAATTTAATAATTAATAATAAAAAATAAATTAAGTTATTATTTAAGGGGGGCTACCATACAAATTTACGGTACGGACTATGTACGCCAGTCTGACTCGCACTTGGCTGGTTTCATAATTTTTCCTTTCATTGTGAATAAAGACCTATCCAGGTACCAAATTTCAAGGTTCTAAGTCTGCTAGAAGTACCTTAGAATTTTGATGATCTGTATGTAGTAACTTTGACAACATGTAGTAACTATTAAACTATTTATCAAAATTTCATGTAATTTGGAGGTTAAGCTAGTTTCAATATTTGCTCCTAGTGATCGAAATTGTAAATCCCTAGCTTTGTTAACATCGAAGATAAAGGGGGTGTGAAATAGCCGCGAACCGCTTCGAGAAAAGTATGGTACGGCCGTGCCTTTGCTAAAAAGCTTGGCTGGGGCACTGCCGTGCCCCCAGATTTTTCCTGTTTGATATAAAATTTTGAATAAACAAAAAATATATCTATTACTAATCTAAAGACCTAGACAGGGTTTACAGATATTATAATGGAGAAGCCGTACAAAATTGCTAAACAGACCTTGTCAATCTAAACCTATAATCGATTAGGCAAAGTTTCACGAACAACTGACTCCTCGTAGAGATAGCAAAAAGATCATCTCGTCAACTGGTGAGCCTTTGTCTCTGGTGGAAGTGGGTCACGGCTAGACCGTAGTGCTATAATTCGTTAAACCATTATTTCAACCTCGGGAGGTCGTTTCGACGCAGCCAGACTTAATTTAGCGAGCTCTGTTGTACCAATATATTAAGACCTATAAGCCAATTATGTCGAGCAAACTACTAATTGACTTTGACCTCGTTTTTAGTGTGATTTGTATTACGCACAATGTTATAGTAGTCTTACGTAAAGAACGAAAAATGTGAGTCAAAACTGAATTGTAAAGAAAGCTAAACAGAGTAAAAGCAGCCATTGAATCAATTGAATCCTTTGCGATCCCCGTATAGGCCAGTCATTAAAGCCAAAACCCGAAAGAAATTAGTAACTTGATAAAATTTTAGGGGGTTGCTAAAGAAGGTAAAATAACTTACCGTGTGATTTTGCAGCGTTCTGGGGTGAACGGAAAGGGTTGAAAAGGGGTGAAAAAGGTTTTTTGTTAATAACATTGCGTAAAAAATTAGTAACACGCTGCAAATTTGGAATTGAGTTGTTCTTACCGTTTTGTAACGTGTATTAAATTTGCAGCGTTTTGCAATACACGGAACATTGTTTATTATTAAAAAACAATAAAATTTGTTAATAACAGGGGTAAAAAATTTAGTAACACGCTGCAAATTTGGAATAAGGTTGTTCTTACCGTTTTCTAACGTGTATTAAATTTGCAGCGTTTTGCAACATACCAAACATTGTTCATTATTAAAAAACAATTAAATTTGTTATTAACAAGGGTAAAAATGTAGTAACACGCTGCAAATTTATAATTAAGTTGTTTTTACCGTTTTCTAACGTATATCAAATTTTCAGCAATTGAGTAATAAACAATGTTCCGTATGTCGCAAAACGCTGCAAAATTAATACACTTTACAAAACGGTAAGAACAACTTAATTTTAAATTTACACCGAGTTACTAGTTTTTTTACCCCTATTATTAACAAATTTTGTTTTTTAATAATAAACAATGTTCCGTACGTTGCAAAACGCTGCAAATTTAATACACGTTAGAAAACGGTAAGAAAAACCTAATTCCAAATTTGCAGCGTGTTACTAATTTTTTTACCCCTGTTATTAACAAATTTCCCCCTAAAATTTTATCAAGTTACTAATTTCTTTCGGGTTTTGGCTTTAATGACTGGCCTAGTATCTAATCCATCAAATCCCATAAATAGTACGAAACATATTTTGACATGAACAGTTTATACATAGCTATCCATTACATACTACGGAAACTTGATACAGTGACAGATGAGTATCTCAATAGAGGGGACACGTACAATTGACCTGCTGACCGCGAGGGTCAACAGGATTCCATTTACGTCTCCACAGTTCACACACAGACGGACTCGGGTCCGAAGTTTCTTTCATCTTGACTCCTCGTGGAAATTGTTTAAGGGATAAGGAAGCGTTTGTAGTTTTGCTGAGAATGCTGAAGATAACTTTACAAAACAACTTTACAAACCAAACAACATAACATGAAAAAAAAACGCAAGTTTAGTCTGAATATAAATGTAAAACAACAAAAATAGATTGAGAAATACGAGCCGCATTTATATTCTCAGCATTGAATTTACTATGTCAAATCAACTTGTTAGTGTCTTGTTTCAAATCTCGCATATAGGGATTGCAATCCCGCAAAGCGGGATCCCGCAATCTCGCGGGATCCCGCGCCAATTTTTAGTCTGCTGGATCCCGCACCTACAAAACGCGGATCCGCGGATACCGCATGAGTGCATGACCCATTTGCATAATTTCTCGGGGAGCCCTATGATGGAATGGAAGTTTTGATAGCAGCACTTTGTGCCAAACCCGATCAAAGGCCTTCGTAATGTCCAAACTAACAGCAAAATATGCCTCTCCCTTCGACACAATCGCCTGATCCCAACGATGAGTTAGGTACGCCAAGAGATCAATAGCCGAGCGACCCTTACTATGGATAATAATAATTGATTCCATTGTATTATAAACTAGACGTTCCGCGCGGCTTCGCCAGCGTTAATTAGATATTTCACAGACAAATTAGTCCACAAAAAATAGCCTAATATCCTTCACGTAGTCTACTTCTTATCTGACCCATATAACAGAAAAATTGCTCTAGTAGTTCGTGAGATAAGCCCTTTCAAATAATTTCCGCCGTTTTTTTTCAACATTTTCCTGCATTTCTTCGCCCCTATTAGTCTTAGCGTGATAAAATATAGTTTATAGCCTTCCATTATAAATAAGCTATCTAACACTGAAAGAACTTTTCAAATCGGACCAGTAGTTCCTGAGAATAACACGTTCGAATAAACCCTTTCAAATAATTTCCCCCCGTTTTTTCCACATTTTCCTCTATTTCTTCGTTCCTATTAGTCTTAGCGTAATAAAATATAGCATATAGCCTTCCTCAATGAATGGGCTATCTAACACTGAAAGAATTTTTCAAATCGGATCAGTAGTTCCTAAGATTAGCGCATTCAAGTTAGCCCTCTCAAATAATTTTCCCCGTTTTTTCCACATTTTCCTATATTTCTTCGCTCCTATTAGTCTTAGCATGATAAAATATAGCTTATGGCCTTCCTCGATAAATGGAGTATCTAACAGTTAACACTGAAATAATTTTTTAAATTGGACCAGTAGTTCATAAGATTAGCGCGTTCAAATAAATTAACAAACTCTTCCGCTTTATAATATTAGTATATTATATTGGTTATAGCGATTGATCTGTAATTGGATGGATTTGAGTGGTCACCTTTTTTGGGGATCGGGTACACCAAGTCTTCCAGGAAGCCGATATAATGCCAGAAGAACAGAAGGGCCGAAAAAGACGCGTTAAGATCAGAGCCAACTCTTGAGCACACGTTTTTAACACAATAGGAGGAATTCCGTCAGGCCCACTCAACTTTGATTGGATTTCAAGGGAACGGAGGGCTATTTGCACTGAGCGCTGATGAAAACAAATATCCGACATTACGCTCGTGCATCGTGGTATGGTCGGTGGTTTCTGTTCCCCGTCATCTCGGGTCAAGCTTGACGCAAAGAACTTACCCAGAAGATCGGCTTTGTCTTTTGCGTCATGGAACATCGATCCATTTTCAACGTGTAGGGATGGTAGGGTTGGCTTGTAGAAATTCCCTTCAATGGCTTTGGCCAGAGACCAGAATGCATGGGTTCTCGAAGGGAGGCGCTCGAGTCTCTCACCAATTCTATTTACGTGCTGTTTCTTTGCCCGAGTGATCTCTTTCTTGAGTACTTCATTTTATATGTGCTGGTATTTAAATCCCGAGCGGACACTGCATTGGCCCAGCATTGGTAAGCCTTCTGCTTCCAGCGAGAAGCTTTTTTGGAGGATGAACCAAACCAGGGACGAAATCTGCCGCAAGTTGGCACTACAGACGACGGAATGATAAGTTCATCCCTTGCATAACCACATTGGCAACGGAGTTGGCAGTATTGTTGGGATCATCCGGCGAGAAACACAAGTGCCGCCAAGGATAGGATGCAAAAAACGACCGCATACCATTCCAGTCCGCTTACTTGTATAGCCACACACGACGGTATTAATAACAGCACGCTGTCGCAATGCCGTCGTAAGTGGCAAGGCAATTAGTAAGTCAAAGTCGCCAAGTATTATAATCTCTGCGGATGGGATTTGCTGCTGCACTAAATCTGAAGCTACTTGCAGGTGTTCAAAGAGTCAGTCCGTCTCGGGGTCACGGTCAACCACCAGGATGGCGAGGATGGTCGTCGCAATCAATGCGGCGCCACAATTTTAATTTCATTGTTATTTTGTTACATTTTTGTGGCATAATATGAGACAATATGTTGATTTTTAATAAATCATAAACCTATAGTTTCAATTTATTGAATTTTATAACATAAATTCAAACATGCGGGATCCCGCGGGATTGGCCAATCCCGCAAATCAATTCCGCGGGATTGAATAAGGTGCGGGATTGCAATCCCTACTCGCATATGGGTAAGGCCGAGAATTTTTACACTTTTCGAAAGTAAAAAGTGTCTCAATTTTTGTCTGCATATTATAAAAAAAACTAACCAGTATTTTTTTATTCAATAACTTTTATTGTATTTTGTAGGGATCTAAATCATACAATTTCATATCAAAGTTAAAATACTCTTTATGGTTTAATAACTACAGTGAGTTAAATTCGTCGGTTGCCCCAAATATTGCAAAAAACTCGCTGTCTTTTTCATGTATCCATATACTTGGAACTAAAATTTTGTATTTTTTTCCATTGAAAGACAAATTCTCAAGAACTGCGTAGTGGTTGATATATTTAAATAAGCAGATTTCATGACTTTATCGAAATTTAAATGTTTGTCCCCGTATTTTCGCTTCTATGTTACTATTTTGTATGTTACCGTAATTTCACCTCTAAACAATGTTAATCTTTTGTGGCACTATTTTGTATTGACACTGGCAACACTAAGTATCTATGCGAATAATAAATTTTAAAAAATACACTTGTTTGTTGTCTGTAGAGTCGAGCAAAAGTGCACGCATGTGTTTGGTCGCAGTTTTTTTGAAATGAATTTAGACGATTTCAAAGGTAAATAACAGTTTTTATTACACCTGTTATGAATAGAAATATGAATAAGCGGAGAAGCAATGCGTGGCGTGCGTTTTTGGTCCAAATTGAGCTCAAATTATCGATTAATGGTCAATTAAAGCCTAAAAATCTCGCCTCTATGTTACTTCTATGTTACCGGTAACGTTTATTTGTTGTTTGCGGGACGCTGTCCTTTACACCCCGTATAAGGCATAAAGTTTTACATAAAATGTGCACTATAAAATCGGCCTTACATACTTTACTCGTTACTTTCGCGTTACTTTCACGTTATTGTAACATAGAAGTTTCTATGTTACTCTATGTTACTAAGTGTAAAAATTCTCGGCCTTACCTAAATGTTAATTTGTATCTTTATACAGCAGCAGATATATACATTTGACAGACTAACATTTTATAGCTTGATGAAAAATGTGTACTAAAATAAAATAAATCGTTCAAAGTAAATGATTGAAAAGGCTCGTTTAAAAATATTTCCTTTTAATACAGCAACCGAAGAAAAATAAACATATCTCGGAGCAAACGTAAATAATGTAACTGGCTCGGACTTGGGAGTCATTGAAAGAATCACAGATTTAGCGTCAACAATTTTGTCCGCTCCAATCACCAAATTTATAGTCCACACACGTCGATTTTAAAGTTAAAATGCGCTACAAAACTGAAATAAACTTAAACGTTTACAATTCCAGATGGGAATAGTCCTTATATTCCCAGTTACCTATTTTCAATATCAACTACGGTTATGATCCCATTTTGAAAAGCGTATAGTCAGAAGCAAATGTTTGTTATTGATAATTATATAAAATTTGATAGGAAACTGAAATGAAAATGCCTGTATGTAAGTTGAGTTATTAAAATTTTAACTAATTTTCTTTTCATGTTCTACGTCTGAGGTTTCATTTGAGATGTTGTATATTATATTTTATCACTACTACAACTTCCTTATTGACCATTGTATTTTCCCAGTGCATATAGCATTCTGATATTTACTATACCTACATATATGACTCCGTCTCTGATAGCAATCTATTACTCACATTCATATACTAGGCCAGTCATTAAAGCCAAAACCCGAAAGAAATTAGTAACTTGATAAAATTTTAGGGAAAAATTGTTGTTAAAGAAGGTAAAATAACTTACCGTGTGATTTTGCAGCGTTCTGGGGTGTACGGAAAGGGTTGAAAAGGGGTGAAAAAGGTTTTTTGTTAATAACATTGCGTAAAAAAATTGTAACACGCTGCAAATTTGGAATTAGGTTTCTCTTACCGTTTTCTAACGTGTATTAAATTTGCAGCGTTTTGCAACATACGGAACATTGTTTATTATTAAAAAACAATAAAATTTGTTAATAACAGGGGTAAAAAAAAATAAGTAACTCGGTGTAAATTTAGAATTAAGGTGTTCTTACCGTTTTGTAAAGTGTATTAATTTTGCAGCGTTTTGCGACATACGGAACATTGTTTATTACTAAATAGGGAACATGCAAATACAATATTTATGAAAATTTTGCTATTAAATTGTTAAAAAAATATAAAAGAAAGGCCACTGTAAGGTTATTATTTTATAAAATATGAATTAAAAGTAGCTTGAAACGGAACGTATTTCAAAACACCAATCAGCGTTCAGTGACGTCACACGTGCTTTTGACAACCATAGAGAAATGTTATAATACATACTACTCGACCAAGTCAACTAGACGAATGTTAAAGCTTGCTCTTTCGCACTTACGCACGTCGCAAGTAATGCATAAGAGCGAGACAGCATGATTTGACAGCCGTCTAGTTGGCTTGGTCGAGTAGTACTTATTATTATTATGTTTAACAACTTTTTGAGAGGTTAAGGTTCACGAAAGTTTAATTGCTTTTTTCCAATAAAAATGGAAGCTGGGTTTATCAAAGCAGATTCTACAAATCCAAAGAGAAGTATCACAACGTTTTATAGAAATCTTCCAAAGTCACTGTTGACATTGTAGTACATAACATTTTTTGTCGAATGTGCAGAGTATGTATTCCAGTGTAGAAATGAGAGGGACTTAAATATTATGTAATATCATTTATTTACCTTCATTCAGCGGCTTCTATATACATATAGCAGTTATTTTATTCCAGCTAAACAAGAGAATCTTATAGCACAATGCCATCTGAATGTTTAACTCAAAAGAGAAGGAGAAACATGTACTTACATACAATAAAAAGTCGAGTTACCATTCGAGTTACTCCAGAACACAAAGTATATTGTAAAGGAGGTTACGGTATCGTGTTATAGCTATTATAAAATAAACGCAAGGCTCGGTTCAGGCCTGCAAATGCGAGGTCCTGCAAAAGGAGCCTCCGATTACGGCCGTCACATGTTATTGGAAGAAGTCTAAATTATGATTTTACCTCTTTACAGTGCCAGTGAACATGCCTAGCGTGCTACGTAATTTCATCCTGCAGTGCCGAGAGCACACCTAGCATGTTTGCGTTTTTTATAGGGCGGCATCGCTGGGAACTATTAGAAAATAGTGGTGGTAATGAATGTGTTAATAGACGATGCGGCTAGCAACCCATCACTATTCAGGTTTCATTTTCCAATTATATACACCACAAAATGCTAAATGTGGCCTTTGGGTCTTATAAACTTAGATACTGTCTAACCCGTACCTAAGTGATATAGACATGGTTTATGTACCTACATTATTTTCTAAAATGTTTGAGATAATAAAACTATATCGTTTTGTAAATACAGTTTTTTATTTCATTTTAATTAGAGGTGATTGTAAATTGACAAGTGCACAGCAAATGATTCAGAAAAGCAAATTCGTGTAGTTTTCTGATCACTCTTTCAATGTGAATTCGAAGACTTGCAATCTTCTTTGACCTGAGTACATCATCTCTTGAACTTTCTTAGCCGAAAAATAATGCAAAATTAGGAAAGCCTTTGGGAAAGCCACTGAGGACAAGTACGCAGGCCCACAGATTAGTATATTATGTAGCAAGCTACGCAGGCCGCACAGCACGTAGTGATTATATTCTCTTTTGTGCACAGATTAAGGTATATATTGATCAGGTGTGTCCATTGTCAATAATTGTCAAACAGTAGTGACGTCATACAGACTATAGATCCGTTTTGGCGCCAAAATTTAAATTGACAATTTTATACCGCATTTTTTGCAGTAAATTCCAGTGTTTAAATTTTTTTAATATACTTGTGGTCTATTCTACATGGGGTTCTTTAAAATAAACACAAAAATAAAAATATCGCATCTTCCCTATTACTGTAAATTTGATATACGTTAGAAAACGGTAAAAACAACTTAATTATAAATTTGCAACGTGTTACTATATTTTTTACCCTTGTTAATAACAAATTTCATTGTATTTTAATAATAAACAATGTTCCGTATGTTGCAAAACGCTGCAAATTTAATACACATTAGAAAACGGTAAGAAGAACCTAATTCCAAATTTGCAGCGTGTTACTATTTTTTTTACCCCTGTTATTAACAAATTTTATTGTTTTTTAATAATAAACAATGTTCCGTATGTTGCAAAACGCTGCAAATTTAATACACGTTAGAAAACGGTAAGAGAAACCTAATTCCAAATTTGCAGCGTGTTACAATTTTTTTACGCAATGTTATTAACAAAAAACCTTTTTCACCCCTTTTCAACCCTTTCCGTACACCCCAGAACGCTGCAAAATCACACGGTAAGTTATTTTACCTTCTTTAACAACCCCCTAAAATTTTATCAAGTTACTAATTTCTTTCGGGTTTTGGCTTTAATGACTGGCCTATACCTAGGAACTTTTATTTGAGATCTTATTAATATTTAGATTTCGTTATGGCTATGTCTAGACATATACATCTAGAGCAGTATTTCCCAAAGTGTGGGTCGCGACCCACTGGTGGGTCGCGGGTAGATTTTGGGTGGGCCCTGAAACTATAGGACGATTGTCGTACTTAGAGATAAACTACGATAACATGGCGCGCGCCCCTCCAAATTACTTTTTCAATGTATGTAGTCACATCCTTATGAAAGAGTTTGTTTTGTATGTAGTAAGTATTTCAACCAATCAACCAGTACTCGTAATATCTCACTCAATGTCACTTATTACCAATATTTGTTGGTCAACTAATCATAACTAGCCGATCGCGCAAGACAACGCACATCAAACGTTTTGATAAAGCACTTCAAAAATCAAACGTTTTGAATTTTGGAGGGGCGCGCCATGTTATCGTAGTTTATGTCTACGTACGTTTCAGTTGAAATGAGCGAGGTAACAAGCTTTAGAAAAGGCACAAGTCCAGCAGTGAATGATGATATGGTGGTGAACTACGACAAGAATTAACGGATAAATGCTGCGGCAGCAACATACCGCTACTTTTTTGTCTTCATGACACAAGGTGGGCCGCGAACTTTGAACTTTTTTGTAGATGGGTCGCAGTCCCGACAAGTTTGGGAAACACTGATCTAGAGTCTAGACAAATGTAGTGTCTAAATTCTCTGACATAACGACTTTAGTCTTTACCTTTCCCCAGAACGGCAGTCGCTAGTCAGTGCAAATCCTTTGAGAATTGTGAGGCGGCATTCGGCCAAAATAGCAAAATACGAGCACCTAAAACTTTCGCTTACGAGTCCTTCGCAGCCTTTATTTTGGTAAAACATTAAATAAGTTTGAAAACTTTTAACAAGCACAATTTCAGGTTCTCGGTGGGTATTTTTTGCAGATGTTTGCAAACTTCCGAGCCTCGAGGCCCAAATCCCATTTCGCGGTAATGCGTGTCTTTTATTCATTACAACATCATTTTTCATACGTCTTTCTGCAAAAAGTCCTTTGTCTTTCGTCAACAAAATTACATGAAGACATTTTAATTCAATAGGATTTCTTTTCACTTGTTATTGTTTTTATTTATCTCTCATTCTTTTGAGTTACATAACTGCTTGGAATATAATATTATAGGTGTACCAGTAATTTCCAATTGATATTACCGTATTTGCCATAATATAAATTATCGTAGGACGTACAGTAACAAAAAGACTCGAGAGTCTCAAGGCAAAGCAGAATTGGAAGCTTTATTTTATTTTAAGCTTTAGTTCAACTAGAACATTTGTAAGTAACACAAATCCTTTCCATCCATTCCATTTCAGCATAAGCTTAGTCTAGAATGCTTACATAGATGAGACGTAGTTGGATCGTGGGTAGGACGTAGGGGTGTATTACTGAAGGATTATGGAGCACTCGCTTCATAAGGCTGGAAGTATACACACGTTTTCCGTATTCGTTTTCCTGATGTGGAATTCCGTGAGACTAGCGCAAACGTTCGATTTTTTCATGCGCGAACGTGCCGGCTTCTTGAAACGTGCGTTTGGAATTCCTTCCGTTCGGAAAAAACCTTCGTGTGAACAAGCTTATGTATTTTCTACTGATTGAATGCATTCGGAAATCGAATACGGAAAACATGTGTATGCGGCCAGCCTAAAGGAGCCAAAATATACCTGTGTGGTATTTTCTCGCGCATGTGTAACGTATATGCAAAATTGAGCAAACAATTTTCTGGGTGCCAACACTCTGCGTTACGTTATTTATTTTCATTGTTTTCCCTGTCCACAAGAAAGTGGATGTCTGACTGGAACATAAAAATGTCACAGAATATTTCATTTCTTAAATATAAAATAAGGGGACAAACGAGCAAATGGGTCACCAGATGGAAAGCAACTACCGTCGCTCATGGACACTCGCAACATCAGCTGAGCTGCAGGTGCGTTTCCGGCCTTTGCCTTGCCTTTATAATAATTATGATGTGACATATTTTAATGTTCCAATTACCGTAAAGCAATGGTATAACAGGTGATTTTGCCTAAAAAATTTCCAAGTTCTGCTCACTAATTCACCATCTCAAGATTTAAAACCAAGAGAAAAATCTTATATACTTAAGGCCTAAATATAATTTATTTAACATTACCAAAAAATAATTTACCAGTTTACCATATTTTATTAATTCATCAACTGATTAAATTCCATCAGCACAAGGAGCAATCTATTAAATTTTTAATGTACAGCTACAATCCTTTGAAAATCAACATCGAATTATGGTTTGTAAATAATTAAATGTGTTAAATGAACGGATGTGAAGTTATTATAAACGTGCTAACCATACCCGATTGAACTATTTTAGGCAACATTAATGCAGCTTTGTTGCTTATTGGATTTATGCTCGATTTCTGTGTTTTTTTTTACAGGATTTCATCTATTTACTAGCGCATTTCATATGTTTTGAAGTAAGCCAAGTTCTAGTTACTAGTATATCGAAATCTGTCGAAGGACCTCAGAAACCGGGATAGGATTTCATTAGATATTTTGATGTTTTATAGAAAACAGACTAGCCGGCATAAAATGCGCAAACGAGAAAATCTCGAGATATCTCACTCTCGTCGTGTGTAGAACTTATATTGTCGAGAACGACATAATGACAGGTGTCACTTAAGCTATAAATATCGCTCCGCGGAAAAAATCTCTAAAAATTAATTATAATTCATAAACGTAGTGAAACAATTAATTATAAATCAAAAACTACGCTCAGAGAGGGTGCTATAACATGTCTATTAAGATTTTCAATAAAGTACCCGACAACATTAAAGAATTCCCACTGAATACTTTTAAGAAAAAACTTTATCAATGGCTAGTTTACTCCTTAGTTTTAGGCTAGTTTTAGGCTAGTTTACTCCTTAAATGAATTTATCTGACATAATAATAGATATTTAAATAGGTATATATTTTAGTGTTGACATTGCATACGGTATTTATAATAATTATTACTAAAAGCGCATAATGAAATTAATGACATTACTATATTTTGACTATTTGATTGACATTTTTATTTATTATTATTAATTATTGAGAAAATTTTACCTTATGACATTATTTTCGTTATGTATACCTACTTGACTAATTTAATAATTGATTATGTTTAATTTCTATGTTTGTTTTGTCGCCCCTCTAGTTCTAGTGTAGGACTGTTGGTTGAGATATCTGGGTGCAGAAACATGAATTAAAATTGTAAGAACTAAGAAATAAAATAGTTTTGTTAAGTAATAATAATTTAAATAGAACTACAGTATTTAAAGTATAAAAGTGTAAGTATTGGATATGTATAAGTTACCTGTATTTTATGTACCAAGTATAATGTCACGAAATGAATTGTTTCTTCATAGCAGCTGGATTAAAAATGATTGTAATTTCATATTTCTATATATTTTTTTTTCTCTTCGTTAATCATAATTAAGTATAATATGCTTTATTTATCGTAAAACAAAATTGGAAAAATAATTTAATTAACCATGCAAATGTTTACAAACTTTGTTTGACACTGACACATGAGTGATGATGACATTGTTTTTTTTTCTCCACATTTGACGTTTGTTTATTCTTTTTTTTTTATTTATTTTCGTGTAATGCCTATGACTTTTATATTAATTATTAATTAAGTTAATGGATTTAATTAATGTTATGTTTAATGTAATTGGTTATTATTTAATTTAAAATTATTTTTGCACGCCACATGTTAGGCAGAATGTTGGAGCCATATTATAAGTAATATTATAAGACCTTTTTTGTACCACATTTATGCAATAAATCATTCATTCCTTCATTCATTCATTCATGCAATGTCAAAATCATTTTTTAACATTATGTCGATAGCTTTTGACGACAGATTTACACGAGAAAAATTGTATGTCATGTTAGGGTCAATAGAGATGAAGAGAAAAAAACCATCAAACATCGAGAAAACGTGTAGACAAAATTTTCTCGTTAGCGTATGCTAGAGGGGTAGAGTGTAGACCAACAAGGAACGAGGCTGTATCAACATTATATTAAGATAATAGAATCCGGGTACCGAGCTTACTGTACAAAGTGAGGGTACTCCCAATTTAGTTGAACCAACAACACGCCGTTTTAGCTCAATCCTCTTACGGGTAGGTTCTGAATTCTGATTTATTTTCGTCTATTTCTACTTACATAAACAGAGGTATTTTGCTTTCATTCTCTAATCTCTATAATATGATTGTAGTGAATTTAGAAGATTTAGGGCCTGTTTTACCACTTCCTTATAAGTGCCGAAAAGGCTATTCACCACTTAACTTGACAGATCAAGTATGGAAAATCTGGCCAAAAAGTTGTGAATAGCATATTCGGCACTTTATCAGAAAGTGGTGAAACAGGCCTTTAGTTTATCTTTAACTCTATTTAACAAGTTATTATTTCCATTCTGATTGTAAAAGTATTTTTATTAGCAACTGATTAATCCACAAAATATATCTGAATTTATTAGATTCAAGTATTATAGAGTCAAATCAAATCATTTTCTATTGCTTTTATCTACGCTATCAAATTTTTATCAGGATGTTAGCTTTATCATAGATAAGTATCACATGCCAAAACAAAGTGTGACCATACATATTCATGATCATGAGAATGTGAAATCTACTAGTATTAATACATTTTAAGGTACAGTTTATTTTTTTGTTTAAAAGCGCTAATCACATGAACTACTAGCCCTTCGAATACGGTGCGGCCAGATCCGGCCGCGCTATCTAAACGCAGCTATTTTTGTCTATACCCACGCGGCCACATCCGGCCGCGCTCTTTCATTCGATTGAGATACGTATTTCGTCGATTTAGAGACTACTTTTGTATGAAGAAGTTTGGTTAGTTATGATCTATGGTAAATTTGACACATTCTGAATGCAAAATATTATACAATCTGTGGTCGACGAGTATTTTTCAGTCATTAGAAAATCGTGAATTTTTTCGTGTGTGTTCTGACATTTTGTGTGTTTTTTGTGAAATTATTGATGGATTTAACGAATGTAAGTAGTGAAATAAGTTACTTTAGTAATAAGCATTAGTTTTAGATAATCATTTGCAAGAAATACTTCGTAAAAATTTGTGAAAGTTCAGAAAAAAGTTGTGTGTGTTATAAGTATTTTGAACGTAATTTGCTTCATATATTGGTTAATTAATTACGTAAAACGCTTCAAGAAGTTATAACAAAAGGTCTACAAGATTTTGAATTACGATAGTATTTCTTACAATTCTAAAACAAAGAGTTCAAAGTCCGCAGGTAACGGCCATATTCTGCCGGCCACGGCCATTTTGAACTTTATTTGTAAAGCCCTAATGACGAAGTTTGCTTGTGGGTAATACGAAACCCATTTTTTTGGGTTAGATTTATGACCTGTTTTTATAAACATCTCGAGTAGTAATGATAAACAATTTATGTAAGAGTTAAAAATCAGGGTTCCCTCGAGTAGAATAAAACAAAATATTAACTTATTTCATGTGAAACAGTCAGAAAAATATATTTCAAAATATATACTTCTGAAAAGAATATTATATCAGACTAAATACTATATTATAATGGCTTGATAGATAGAAAATTTATTAGATATTGTAAAATGCTTTACAAAAATATGAAATATAGTAAGGTTGTAAAGTTATTATATTATTTGTACAAATAGGGTAGGCCGGGCGCCATGTTTTTTAAAAATAGGTCTGCCTAGAATCTAGGCAGCCATTTTTTTTTAGACTGAGGGGCTAGAGCGATTTTTATGTAATTAGGCACAGATATAAAGTAGACTACGGGAAAGGACATAGGCTACTTTTGCGAGAAAATAATTATATGTTCCCGGGGATTCCTGATTATCGCGGGCGCAGCCGCGCGGAACGTCTAGTATTACTAATATTTTAGTAGACTTTAGTAATGAGAATTTTACGACATCGCCGGAGACCTTAGACGGAAAATCGATAGTCGATTAAAGCAGTTTCACAGAGATCGTATAACGTATTTAAGCGATTACAATGTAAATGTTAATGGGCCGGAAAGAGATTTTTATGATTGGGATTACTTTACGATATAGAGCGGTTGCTGGGTGGAAAAATTGAGCAAAAATATATGGAATGCATTCTGTAAATGGGGTTGCGCTCAGAAAAGCATGCAGATTATGATTTTTAATGTTGCCAGTTGTCGTAAAAAAGATTGGACCGATACGACTCCCGGCAACATTCAGAATTATAAAATATAATCTTACATCCTTTTCTGAGTTCAACTCAAATCACAGAATGCGGTTCTCATATTTTGCATACTTACTTGACTCCACTCAGCACCTGCTCTAATATTCCTCATAGTCTCCACTCTCCATATTGGTACATTTTGGACCAATGCAAGAGATAACCTGCATTCACAAACGTGTGAAGTGTATTCGCTGGGGTCATGGTGAATTATTGATTGCCATCATGATTGGGAAACTACCTATGACATCGATCATGTGCAATCATAGACGAATATACTTAATTTTGCATTCGTAGTCTCTATTGGTCCATCGTGGACCAACAAGCAGAGGCAGAATTAAACTTTACTAACTAGTATATCTGAACACAAAAATAGCAACATCAGTATGTTATGTAAAAGATTAAAATTCTTCTCTTCAATATTGAAAAATTGTCGACGCTATGTGATAAAGTGTACGTTAGGAAAATAATAAAACAACATGCAACAAAGAGACGATCAATAAGCTTTACGGCCTTCGTATATACTACCAAGTGCAAAATGTTGTTTCACAATTTATTATTCAAGCTCATACTCTGTAGCTAATTAATAAATCTGTTATTTTATTAAGAGCATACGCTAACACTGTTTTTCCATACAAACGTATTCCCCAATTTACTCCCTGGACAATGCGTCTCTAAGACAAATGATTTTTTATGCAATATTGGGGTCTGTTAAAACTATGCCTCTACGTTCGATTTTTTTTAATTACTAATATATAAAAAATATAACCATTCGAAAATCGCCAATAACGAATGCCGCGAACCCCGCCAACCAACCGACCATAAAATAAATTTGAAAGATGTTTACGATAAAATAAAAACGTAGAGGCATAGACTCATTCTTCTTGAAGATATTTAAAAAAATAATAATTAGATAGGCTCTATTTTGAAGGAAGAATCAGAGGAATATGTAACCTCGATTTACTGTTTCTGTCTCTATCAAAATACACGTGCCGGCGCAGGGTGAAGCGTGATGGCAATAGTTTCTTCGTTTAAATTCTACTGTACCAGCGTTCCCTCTTAAACAATTAAAAAAAACCTCATGCCATGGTTTGCAGTAAGCTCCTAAACTATACAAAAGATACAAAGATAACAGGATTGCATTATACATATTCCAAATCGTAAGCAAAACTTGCATAATTTTTACAGCGACGACTAGCTTTAGCTAGCACGTGGTCTTTAGACCACTCACCACGTTGCCTAAAGAGCCTTTTCAACAGTCTCCTAAATCTGAGAATTATTAAGAATAATTATATTTTTGGGAGTTTTCACTCAGAACGCATTTGATGATGACAAGATTTCATGAAAATACATATTTTTATTTAAGTAATATTGCATCGAAGTTGTAATAATGTTATAAACAATACAAGCAGAATTGGGGTAGGTACAGATTCATTTGTTTCAAAAGACTTACACAGTAAGTATGTACTAAGTACTTACATGATTTTAATTCACTAAATACAAAATAAGTACCCAATGAATTTCGTGTAATTGAGGTAGAACCAATTTAAATAATCCGATATCCACGTATTATACTTGATTGAATCGTTTTACCATAATAAATATTCATATTAGCAAGTATAATACACAGCAATTTCCTTAGGCAATCGATTTTTCAGAACAAAGGAAGTTCAAGTAGAATCAAACCCTGGTTAGTCCAGAGTCCACACTAGTAGCGGTATGTTGTTTTAAAGTAAATTGCGTTTGACAAGACGTTGTTTGTGGATGGACAATAGTAAAGAGAATGGATTATGTACCTCTATCGGCAAGTGACTGCAGTGGCGGCAGAAGAAAAAAGTCAGAAAAACCATCGACTTTCAAATACTACCTACAATAAGTAGCATTTTACAGCTGCTTCGTTTGCGTCAAACACTATTCCTGGAATACAAAATTTGATTTTCTATTTTACCCGCTTTTAACTCTACCAGAGTTTCCTATCTAGGAATGTTTATATCAGATGTCTACTCACCATAAGGAACTTTCGTGGCAAAGTGTCTTACTACAAAACATTGGACGTATAATATACAAAATTTCGACCCACGTTTTACTCTCAGGAGTGGAGAATGCGTTATTAGCTTTTCAAAATTTTGTAGGCGTTATTTCTGAGATTTCTTGATACACAAACTGCCTGCTTTATACACAGGCGATACTAGGGTTTAGAAGCTAATAGGAATTGTAGGAATAATTGTAGAAACCCCCACCACAGTCCACAAAAATATAGATCAAGGTCCTTAACCACACAAAAGATACTAAGTTAATACAATGTATGATACAATATACCACATCCTCAGCAAAACTTGAAATTTTATAACTTTTACATGGACGACATTTTAAGCTACACATAAAAATGGTGTTATAATGGTGGACGAGGATTTAGGTCAACTGGGGTGCGATATAGTGTGTCGTTTACGTGTTGTTAGGTTGTTATAGCGTTTCGTGCTTTTTGCTTTTAACGTATTTCACGTATCTGTTAATAGTTGTTGATGGTCATTGTCCATTTTATTCTGTATCAGTAGCGGTTACGTTATTGTTAACTTCTTTGTCCCTTTTGTCTTTAGTAATGGATAATTTTGTAAATAGAGTTAGTTCCCGAACCGGTGGTAGGTCATCACGTAGACTTACTGAAAAGATTTGTTTCAAATTTACTCAGAAATAAAACATTTTTTATTTATTTTTATACTTAGATACTAGTATAATACAAGGTAACAGTTTCGTCTCAGGATTCAACATTACTTGACATAACATTAATATCCATGCTAATTTATCATGAACGTTAAAGTATATTTGTCTCCCCATCTTTAATCTCTTCACGCTTAAACCACCGAACCTTATTACGATGAAATCTGATATTGAGATACTTTTAGCCCGTGGAAGGATAATAATAGAGTAAAAAGATATTATAAATTCAAAAAGGTTTATCCATTTCTGTCTGTTACCTCTTCACGCTCAAACCGCTAAGCAGATTTTGTTGGGTATGGATATACCTACGTTTAAGATTCGGAAAAGGACATCTACGGAGTAAGGATAGTTTTTGTCACGAAAAGATATACGGTACCCGCGCGTTAAACGACTTTTGGCGCAAACGAGTTGCGGGCGTCATTTAGTTTAACTTTAAATAAATTGTTAAAATACAGATAATACCGGTCACAAATTCCGGTCAATCCAACATAGCTAGCTCCAAAACTTAATCTCTACCTAGTTTTTGTCTATTTCAGGTCATGTCATTTACAGAGAGCCGAAGCGAGGAGCGAGGAAGGCAGAATTGTATGTAGAGCGTGAAGGTGGCTTCCGAGTTTCAGGGGCTTTCAATGCGATTATATCTTTTATACTTACAGATATTCTATAAAATATGTTTAATGCTTATGCTTTTAGATTTCGTAGTAAAACTAGATGTGGTCCGCAATTATCGGGAACTGTACATTTTTGGGTATAAAAAGTAAAAACTATATTAATTCTTACGTCTTTTCCCAGAATTCAAAGTATCTCATATCAAATTGTGTTCAAATTAGTACAAAGCTTTAAGCATGAAGCAAACGTAGGTATGAAGCAAATCAAGGTAACAGACAGCTAGACACACTCTAGCATTTATGATAATATAGTATTGAAGCATGGATTGTAAAGTTATTTTCAGAACTATGACGTAACGTAGATTGTGAACGCAGTGAAAATAATAAAGGACTTGACAGCTATTTAAAACTAGTAGGTCATGGGCATTCTGTGACTGTGGTACGTCATACGGGCCGACAGACATACATAAAGACTTGTCAAATCCACAAGAATTCCATTTTTCCACGGTACCCTAAGAACCTAAAATGGCACATTTAGCAAGATAGACATGATATTATTCCCGCAACATAAATGGCAAAACAACGTTGTCGGGTCAGCTACTATTATAAATTTTAATGATTTCATCATTCCATGGGTACGAGTGACACTGTCTTGTTCTTTTGTGAAAATGATCCAACATCATTATGTTTTAGGATAATCACTACAAAAGTTGCCGAGAGAACATTATCTATTATTGTTCTTGATGCTCTGTAATAGGAAACATACAATAGTAACGACGTAGAGTACTAACTGTTTTGGGTCTTTGGGCCATTAGGGGCAGTCCATTAATCAGGTTAGGCCCAAAGGGGGTTCGAAAAAAAACATCACTAAAAAGTTGCTCAAAATCACGTGGCTAATGGAATAACCTTGGAATAACGACCTGAAAATAGGCTCTACATAAAAAGATTTGAGCAAATGTTTGTTAAACCATTTCGTTCCAAAGTTAGTTTCATTAAATAAATTACGCCAATCCGTCCTTCCGTTCCGTTTCCTTTTAATTTCCGTCAAATTTCACTTCAACTATTGCACAAGTTACGAGTCAACTGTTTGGACCAAGGTTGTTTGTAACTTTAGAGTTGAGACCAGTAACTCAATTCTACTAGATTATGAAACATTAATGCAGCTACGCATTAAAATATTTTCTTTTCAGGGTTTCGCACCCATAGGGTAAAAACTAATAAAAATAATCGGCCAAGTGCGAGTTGGACTCGCACACGAAGGGTTCCGTACCGGTATAGAGTGAACGTAGACAAAAATTGTGTTTTTTGTATGGGAGCCCCCCTTAATTATTTAGTTTGTTTTAATTTTATTAATAATTATTATAGTACAAATATAATTAAGGATTTTATGAAAATTTCAAGAGCCTAACTGTTACTATTATTAATTACGAGTAAAAAAGGCCAAAAAAATTACGTTTCTTGTATGGGAGCCCCCCTTAAATATTAACTTCGTTTTATTTTTAGTATTTGTTATTATAGCGGCAACAGATATACACAATCTGTGAAAATTTCAGAAGTTTAGCTATAGCGGTTCGTGAGTTACAGCCTGGAGACAGACAGACGGACAGACATCGAAATCTCATGAATAGGGTCCCGTTTCCACCCTTTGGGTACGGAACCCTAAAAACGAACCTTATAATAAGCCTTCGCTGTAGCCATACGACCGCTGTCTGCCACCAGGCTGCATTTCACGAACCGCTATAGATACATATTTGATTTAATATATTTTGTACTTTGATAGGCAAACTAAATCGAATAAGGCACTAAGCAGCATTGCATTTAAAATAGTAGAATTGAAGTACTCTATGTTTCGCGCGAACGTCGCAACTTACCACAAAACGAGCCAAATGTCCGAGTATTACGCTTTATTGTACGCCATTTTCACACAAAATTCGACGTAGACGGTGCCATCAAAGAAACACGTACACAGTACGTGAATGAGGACTATAGAGGTGATGAGTTTGAGCAAATCAAATCACTATTTAACAATAATTTACTTTATTAATTATGCAAAAACTTGTACAAAATATGGCCGTCACTATGATATCGCAGAATAGAAGAACATAGACAAGGAAGAAATGTAACATTATGGATTTGACCACAGAATACATAATATTAAGATTTGACAGTGTTGTAAGGCGCAAAATTCAATATTCAATTTAATTTCAACACTCTTCCCGAATTTAAGCCTTACAGTAATAAGCAAACATTTGGATGTACTTAACTTAAAATAAACTTGAGCAAAATTATGTAACAATCTATAAGAATTACAAAGAAACTGACTTAAATGAACACATTCCAAGTTTGGTTCTCAAAAACTTAAATTTATCTTTTGACAATGCCTTAGTGAAAATATCTGCATATTGATTGTCACTACTAACATATTTCAAATCAATAATATTTTGATAATATTTTTCTTTAATAAAATGATATTTTATTTCAATATGCTTACACCTCTTATGAAAATTTATATTTTTAATGACACTAATGGCACTTTGATTATCCAGATGAAGACACATTACACTCTGTTTGTACTGATCAATATCACTTAAGAATTGCTTGATCCACATAGTCTCTTTTGTAGCAGCACAGGCAGCCATGAATTCTGCTTCTGTTGTTGATAAAGCAACTGTTTGTTGTCTTTGACTGCACCATGTTACAGCCGCTCCATTCTTGATAAAAACATATCCAGTAATAGATCTACGTGTATCCAAATCATTTGCATAATCTGCATCACTGTAACCAGTGACATCTGTTAATTGTGGGTTTTGTGTGTAACACAACCCATAATCTTTTGTTTCTTTCAAATATTTAAAAATTTTCTTAACTGCACTCCAATGGGTATGGTTGTAACAATTGAGAAAACGACTCACCAGACTGACCGCAAACATTATATCAGGTCGACTCACGATGGCCAGGTGCATCAGGGAGCCGACTGCTTCTCTATAGGGAATGTCTTTATCCGGTCCTCCTTCCTTGTGCAACTTCATGTGAGGATCTACAGGAATGCTGTTTGGATTAGCATCATTCATGTTAAATTTGATTAATAGTTGTTCTATATATTTTGTCTGATGTATAAATATGCAATTATTGAATTGTTCTATTTGCATTCCTACAAAATTTCTGGGTTTACTAAATATTTTCATTTCAAATATGGATTTCAAATCATCAGTTATTTCTTTTATTGCTAAGTCATCTGTTAAAAATAATAACCCATCGTCTACATATAAGCATAAATAGCATTTCTTTCTATTAACTAGGCCAATATATACACATTGGTCAGATTTACTGTTGATAAAGCCAAACTTTTTAAGTACGGAGTCAAACTTACTATTCCAACACCTTGGAGCCTGTTTCAATCCATACAGTGACTTATTCAATTTACAGACTACATTCTCGTCATGGACCAGTCCTTCCGGAGGTGTCATAAATATGGTCTCCTCTAGTTCACCATACAGAAATGCTGTTTTTATATCTAGCTGGATAATTTTGAGATTATTTTGTACAGCTACTGAAAGTAATAATCGTATAGAGTCATACCTGACAGTTGGTGCAAATGTTTCATCGTAGTCGATGCCTTTAGTTTGAGCATATCCTTTTGCACACAGGCGTGATTTATATCTTAGGCCAGTTGGTTCTTCTTTTATTCGGAATACCCATTTACATTGTATTACTTTAGCATTTACAGGTTTTTCAACCAATGTCCAGGTATTATTTTTCTTATGAGCATCTAACTCTTCATTTATGGACTTTTTCCATTTATCTTGTTCGATTGAGTTCATCGCTTCTTTATAAGTCATTGGAACACATTTTAAAGAAGTGTCTTCCTGTTGACACATGTAGCTATTTTCTTCCGATTCATCCTGCTGAAATTCTTTAACTCTGTTTCTTCGTGGTCTCAGTGTTATATTTTTAACTGATGGAGAATCAATAATGATGTCTGGTTCATACTCGCTGACTGAAGAGCTGTTTTCACATACAGTATCATATGAACTAGTGCTGGTATCTATATCTTCAGTTTCAGTGTTTTGTTCATTATCTGTACTTGCAGAATTTTTATCTGACAGATCTACCAGGACATAATCCCTTTTAACAGTAGATTCTAAAAATGTAGCATCTCTGCTTTTAACTACTTTTCTAGTTTCTGGTATCATGAATCTATATCCTTTAGTGTGATCGCAGTATCCAATAAAGATCATTTTCTGCGCTTTAGGATCCCATTTTCTGCGCTTCTCATGAGGTAAGTGAACCATCGCTTCACAACCAAAAACACGCAAGTGTTTCACCTTTGGTTTTTGTCCAGACCAAATTTCTTCAGGTGTTTTGTATGATAGGGACTGTGTAGGTGAGCGATTTATAACATAAGCAGCGGTGTGTACTGCATCAGCCCAAAATTGTTTCGGCAGATTGGCATTAAGAAGCATACATTTAGCTCTTTCAATAAGACTTCGGTTCATGCGTTCCGCAGTGCCGTTCTGCTCGGGAGAGTACGGCGTCGTTGTTTGGTGTATGATCCCCGCAGCTTTCAAATAGTCAGAGAAATTATTGTTGACATATTCCAAGCCATTATCAGTTCGGAGAATTTTAATATGAATACCAAGTTGATTTTCTACTTCATGTTTAAATTCTTTGAATTTTTCTAATGCATCTGACTTATTCCTGAGAAAATACACATAAATTTTCTTTGAAAAGTCATCAAGAAATGTGATAAAATATTTGGCACCTCCTAATGTTTGTGTTTCCATAGGGCCACATATATCTGAATGAATTAATTCAAGCAGACCCTTTGCTTTATTCCCATCACGTCTAAAAGGTAATCTTGTTTGCTTACCTTCTTTACAGGTGACACATGTCAGATTTTCTGTTTTTACTGAGAAAGTTACATGGTCAGTATTTTCTTGCATTTTCCTTAAACTATTGAAATTGAGATGTCCCATTCGTTGGTGCCACAGGAAGATATCTTGATTGTCAACATCGGACATGCATGCATAGCCTCCACCAGGCATATTTAGCCGGTACATGTTGTTGATATTACTAGCCGTTGCTACTATCTGACTTTTGTTGTTCATAATAGTACAGCCAGTCCTGTCAAATCTTACTTGGCCTCCACTGCGAATAATCTGACTAACGGAAAGCAGGTTAGTCGCTAATTCTGGAACATATAACACATTTGTGAACAGTACCTTGTTTTCTTGCCCTTTATCATTGTAAGTACTTAAGCTTACTTGCCCTGAGCATTGCACTGATAATACTTTATTGTCTGCTACTCTTATATTCTTGATGGCAGTAGTAGTCACATTCTGAAGCAAATTTTTGTCTTTAACCATGTGTGATGACGCACCTGAGTCCACATACCATGCTTCACACTGTGTCGATGTAGCTATGAACACAGCAGCATAGGAAGAAGATGATTTTTGTTGCATGTCTTTTGATTTTGATTTGCATTCTGGGCTTTTGTGTCCATACTTGTTGCAGGTATAGCACCGTGGTCCTTTAGACAACTTCTTATTACCATTTTTCTGAAATTTTTTGTTGACTACAAATGCTTTCGGATCATTTTCCAATGGTCTGACATCTTGTAAGAGTTTTGCTTTGACAGAATCTGAAGTAATTTTCATGCCTGAGCTTTCAATAGCAATAATCATAGGTTGATAAGAATCAGGCAGACCTGAGAGTAGTAGTGTGCCAAGCCACTCATCGTCCACCTTGAAACCTATGTTTCTGAGCTTATGAGCTGTGCCCATTATTTTGCTTACATATTCTTCTATATTTTGACATCCTGTTAGCGACGTATTGCACAGATCACGCAGTAGACCAACGCGGCGTGTCAGCCCAGAGTCATCGAACGTTGACGACAGCCTATTCCATACTTCTTTGGCTGTACTGGCTTCTTGTATGTGCACATAATTTGTTGGATCAACAGACAGTATAATTTTTGTTTTTGCCTTTGTATCTCGTTTCGGATCAACTTCGGACGTTTCGGATTCTATGCAGTCCCACAACTCTTCATGTTGTAGATATGTTTGCATTGCAAACCGCCAAGTAACATAATTTTCACGTCCAGATAACTTTTCAATGAATGCCATTTGGTTATTTGTCCCCATTGTTGAAAAAATTTGTTGAGGTTATACACGTGAAAATTTTTCGATGTAATACTTGGTATTGAATTTAGCCGAATTTAGCACTGTTCGATTTTCTGAGCTTACTGAGCCCTTAACCTGATGAGTTTGAGCAAATCAAATCACTATTTAACAATAATTTACTTTATTAATTATGCAAAAACTTGTACAAAATATGGCCGTCACTATGATATCGCAGAATAGAAGAACATAGACAAGGAAGAAATGTAACATTATGGATTTGACCACAGAATACATAATATTAAGATTTGACAGTGTTGTAAGGCGCAAAATTCAATATTCAATTTAATTTCAACAAGAGGGAAATATTATGTGTAACATCGTGAATAAAAATACTAAAATGTTTCACAATAACGTTGCATAATGAAATACGTTTACTCCTTTCGTTATTGCTTTTAGACATTATTAGTTGCCTATTTTCAGGTCCTTTTATTTCCAAAGGTATATAAAATGAAACCAGAAAAGCTACATTAATTTTGCATTAAGATAGTTGAATCGGGGTAATACTAAAAATTTATGGTTACATTGTTTTTAAAGCTATACCATATATTTTTATTTATTTAAACTAGATGAAGCCCGCAACTCCTTTTAGTTGCGCCAAAATTCGTTTATCGAGCAGGAGCCGTACAAATTTCCGGGATAAAAAGTATCATAATATTATACATAATATTATGTCCTTTTTCGGAACTCACATTATCTCCATGATTATCTCCTAATTTCAGCAAATTCGGTTTCTGTCTGTCTGTCTATGTCGGTGTGTCTGTCTGTCGGTAACAGACAGACAGACAGACACATTTACGCATTTGTAATATTAGTATGCATTATGGATCCACTATTAAAGAAACAACAATCCAACATAGTTCAAAGGGTATGTTATTCTTATTAGACAGCCCGAGGCGATATCTCAAAGCGAGAGGGTTTTTTCAACAAGATAAACGACGGTTTGGGAGGTCACGCCGAACTTGCGTATTTCTGTTTCACAAAAACTCCACCGTCTTATAAATCAGACCCGCATTAAGACGTTCCCCTATTGCTATATTGGATTGAGAAAATTCGTTAAGGCTATTGCTTTGATAAATGGAATATTAGTTATGCTATATATGGCTTTTGGGAGTTTATCTTTCTGATGGCGTTGATGCGTAACGTTTTCACGTTGGGCCATGATGGATAACCATGATTGACACAATGATTGAAATAAAGAAGTTCATTATAAATTTAAAAATTACTATAAGGGATCTGATTCACAATGCAAGCTTTACAAATTCTTTACACGACAGCCAATTAATGTTCGCCGCACCAAGCGATGACCAATAGCAACGCGAGTTTTGGAATCCGAGTCGACAGTAGGACTTAATTTAAAACACTTTAAAGAGTTTGCGAGTGTAAAATTCCAAACTGGAACACTTTACTAATGGAACACGGAACTAGAATTATGAAACCGCAATCATGAAAATCAGCCGAGTTGTTTGATGGAAATTTTTCCATACAACTAACGTTTCATCTATATCGATTGATCTTTCGATAAAAGGAAATATCAATAGCTTTTATTGATAAGAAATGCTTGCAAGTTGCAAGCGAGGTATAATGCTAAACTCAAACCAAGCTGTCTTACAAGTAAATTCTTCACATTAGGATTCCTATGTGGAGATACTTTGGTTCCCGGAAAATCACGTAGAATAGTTTTTAGCGGATACAAAAATTTCGGTGCAACAAAGTTTTTTAGGGAGCAGCTACATTCTTATGCATTGCTTATGAAGTCATCTTAGTTTTTCACTGTTAAAATGACGGTTTAAAAAAAAATGTAGAGACAGGAGTAGAATCTGACTTACAGCAGTCTGTAAGCCAGATTCTACTCCAAATGAGCCGTGACTATTTGGCACAAAGACAGATTAAGCACATGTAATCCGAGCGAAACCATATTGTGAACCATCCACTAGATACATAATATAATCAATAATATTATATTATGTAACATGATAATAATCAAACAATTCTATACACGTACGTATAAAACATAACCGCAGAATTCCCATGCCACTAGATTATTCAGCAATATATTAACCCTCACAGGACCTTATTATAAGCGAAATAAAGATCAATCTGGTTGAAACTTAAACGTTTTTAACGACAACAATTTTGATGATATAATAGCGGGAACGATTCAAATTATGCTCAATGTCAAGTGCAAAATACTGACGCTTTAAAATATATTAGAATATGAAGAATAAATAATTGGTTTATGTCTGAAACACAAAAACTCTAAGTTTGAGCATCAAACTGCAAGACCTACAAAAAAATTTATATAAAAGACAAACAAAATATTTATTACAAACACTTATTTACAAAAACTGCTTCAAGCTGGGCAAAGTGTAACATTAGAACTAATTGTTTGTAATGTCATATCATTACAAAAACTATAAAACTCAAGCTAAAAATATCGCGTTTCAATGGGTGGAATTTTAATTATGCAAGTGTAGCAGAATATAACGACCTCGTCGCAAAGTAGATGAAACTTCATACCTATTTATGAATGGTAAAAATAAAGGTCGACATAATAGGCTCCGGACGTAAAAATAGTACCGAGTGAACGATCTTTGATACATCCATACTAACATTATAAATGAGAAACTGTGTTTGTCTGTCTGTTAACTCTTCACGCCCAAACCGCTGAACCGATTTTGCTGAAATTTGGTATGGAGTGGAGACGCTTTGAGTCCCGGGAAAGGACGTAGGATACTTTTTATCCCGGAAAAAAGTAGTGCGAGTTGCGGGCGTCATCTAATTTTATATAAATGTGTTGATACAAAAGTTTGTTTTAATTTATAGCTCGGTCAACAAAATATTTGTAGAGTGCGTGACCGGGAACCTAAGCAATTTCTGCTGGAGCTTATTCAGGGTGGTTCGCGAGGGGGGGGGGGGGGAGGGACAAAGGTCTAAATTTTTGGTTTTCCGTCAATAACTAATAAACTATGCGATATAGCAAAAAATATTGTATGATGACATTAAAGCTTATTAAATTTTCTATAAATTAGATTCTATACAGTTTTTCCAAATTCTCATCCGTTTTCGAACTACATGCTCAGGAAAAGTAAAAATTAAAAAAAGCTTTATTTTAAATAAAGTAGGTATTCCTTTCTAATTCTGTTTGCAGCGACAAAATATTGTTTTTTGTAAAGCCTCAGATGCTGGTACGTCGTCTATTGTTCTTGGCGTCAAGATATTACCTTCATTTTTCCACCCTCACTCTTGAGGGGTCAGCTCATTTCCTGAGCGTGTAGTTCGAAAACGGATGAGAATTTGGAAAAACTGTATAGAATCTAATTTATAGAGAATTTAATAAGCTTTTATGTCATCATAGAATATTTTTTGCTACAACGCACGCAACGCCCCGCCCCCTCCCCTCCCGCCGGCTCACCTCCTAGACGTCAGGACTTTGAGTATGTTTTGCCCCTAAACACCCTGAATAAGTTCCAGCAGAAATCGCATAGGTTCCCGCTCGCGCACTCTATACCCTCTTTTGAGTCATTCGTTAACCGGACTATTAGTACATATTTGTGCAAGTTTACATTATAGTGCAGTGAGCTGTTGTTTATTATACCTGTGATTATACTGTAGACTTTTGCACATCTATTGTTAACAACTCTGTACCATTGTTTGTCTACGGACGAAACATTGTGCATGTCTATATCTGCGAATTAATTAATTGATTTATTGGTAGAAGTATAGGCACCGATACTGAAACTATGCTATACCTAACTCCTAAGCTACGTTATAATGGAGATTGGAGGCATATTAGTTGTAGTAGTACTAGATATGTTCAGAACTTTGAGGATCTAATCCAAAATTCGCAACTTCCAAACTCAACTCTCTCCAAACATAAAGAATCCCTTCCAAAAACGTGTCTCAATTATTTTATACGGGCTTTGGCCCACCACACATTCCCACCACTGTATCTCCTGTGTCGCCAGGATCGACAGCGGTATCCAACCACGAAAACCCTTTGATATGATCTCAGGGAGCCCGAGGGACATGCTAAAACTGTCTTGGGACCCGCAACGAAATTAATCAGAAGAAAATAGGAGGAGTAGGAAGATTCCAATTTCCCTCCCCATAAAAGCGGGAGACAGCACAAAGTTGCAATGACCGAAAGTCAAAGAACTTAAGGGGGAGCACCACGGAAATAAGGTTAATAATAATTGTGACTCCTAAGCTAAGCTAAGTTAATATTGGAGTTTATTGTGTTTGACTGTTGCCAATAATAATTGTGACAAAAACGCTTGAAGGCACGGAAGTTCCTAGCGCTGTCCACGAGATCACCGTAGTATGCGACTCCAGATGTACAGAATAGGTTGTTTAGCATAGTAGTTCTTTCGTCCTGCCAGAGACTGCACTCCCAGAGAACATGATGCGCGGTTTGTTCAAACATGTTGCCTTCGGTCGAGCACTCGCACATGGGTGATGCTACTAGTTTAAATCCGTAAAGTTTGGCCTTAAAATTTCCATGACCGGTCAGGAATTGAGAAACGCAGTGATCAATATACATCCAATGTTTGGATAACCGTTCACGAATATTAGGGAAAAAATTATAAAGATGACGCCCTTTGGTGGAACAGTCCCATCGCGACTGCCATTCGGAGATTAGGCTTTGCACAGAGTTTTCTAAAGGTTCAAACAATCTTGCTATTTTAATTTTATCGCGAGCGCTTAAAAAGAACGGGTTGTCCATGTTTTTGTTATGATAATACATTGTCGCACGACGCTGAATCTCAAGGTCAACGGGTAAAACTCCGGCTAACACAGGCAAGGCTTCAGTGCTTGTGGTCCTGTAAGCTTTGCACAAGAATATAAGAGCAAGACGTTGGCTTTGTAGCAACTTGCGACGAGCCGCGCCGATAGTTGCTCTGTCGGCCCACACGGGGGCCCCGTAGCAAATGCTGCCTAGGTAAGTAGCGGTGTATATTAATTTTAGGGTTTTGAAAGAGAGGCCCCATGTCGACGTAGATATTTTGGTAAAGGAGTAAAAATTGCGCTTCGCTTTCTCTCCAGTTTGAATTATATGTTCTAAAAATGTAAATTTATTTTCCAAGTAAAAACCAAGATAACAGAGCGACTGTTTGCGTTTAACGTTAATATTGTCAAGTTTAATGCTAGGGGAAGATATAAGGGAACCTTTTAAAAGAATTTGGTAAGTTTTATGCGCGGCAAATTTCAGGCGATTACGTTTACCCCAGCTCGATATTAAATTAAGACTATCATTGGCTTTAGATTCAATTTCGGAACGTGAATCTGCTTGAACGATGAGAAAACCGTCATCGGCGTAGCCAACTAGTACGCACAGCGGTGGTAGGGGAAGACTTAATAAATCATCAAATCCTAAATTCCATAGTTTTGGCGAAATAACAGAGCCCTGAGGGCAGCCGCAAGTTAAATCTTTGGCGTGTGTACAATGTCCTAGTCGAAGCTTAGTTTGACCATTAAAAAAGTAAGAACGTATTATGGCATAAATATTAGAGTAGCAGCCTCGATTTTTTAGTTTTAATAATAATATCGGCCACCAAGCATGATCGAACGCGCCGGAAATATCTAATGAAATGGCGACCACGTATTTCGATTCCGAAAGATTTACTATTTTTCTAACTTCCATAGCCGCGTCAACAGTCGATTTCCCGGCGGTGAAACCGAACTGATGACTATGAAATTTAGGGCCACCGGGTAGCAGGCGAGGTACGATGAGACGTTCTAGTAATTTACCTAAGCAAGGCAGTAACGTTATCGGACGGTAAGATTTTGGGTCGTCTGGAGGTTTGTTTCCCGCTTTAGGTATTAATTTTAAGCAACCGGTGCGCCAAATTTTTGGAAATATACCTTCTGCGATACATCTGTTGTAAACATGTAGAATCGATGAATTGGCCGCTAAGCACGCTTGTTTTATCATAATATTCGATATTTTATCCTCGCCCGCAGATTTTTTTATAGGCAAAAGGTTTACTATTTTACTAAATTCCTCCGAAGTTGGTAAATCTGAGACCGGTGTATGAATGGGGTCTAACATTTTTCTCCTTATGACGCGGTGGTGTTCATCATCCAAGGAGGGCTCGTCGTCTGGGATGAGAACGTTTAGACATGCCTTCGCCGTTTCGTCTAAACTACAAGTGTAAGAGTTGTTAATTTTAATATTTGAGAAAAAGCTTGGCTCATTACTACTACTGGGTTTAAGCTCGTGGTATAAAGAGGACCAGGGGCCCTCTTTATCTAGTCTGTTCGCGGCATTCTTCAACATATTATTTTTTGCTAACGTAACGGCGGCGCGATAGCGTGACCTTGAAATGCGTAGGTTGTTTAAACTAATTATGTAATGATCATCCGAACGATTGAGGCCAGATTTACGAAGATTATTAATTTTGCGCCTGGCCCTTCTAAATTCCCGACGAAGATTAAGAAGTTTACTGTTCCACCATTTACAGTTGTGATCTTTTTTAAGAGGTCTACGACCCAAGGCTACATCGGCACAGTAAACAAATGTGTTTGTCATAATTTCCGCGCACTCGTTGACGTTTAAATCCGAACGTGTCTCAATTAGCCAACACCAGTCCAGTTCCGATGCAAATTTCCCTTAAGATGCATGAGATATGAACATTGATAAATTAAGAAATTTAAAAAACCCCCGCCGAATAACTTTAAAAAGTAATGAAATAATATTTACTGACTTTAAGTTTAAATAATTCCTAAGAGTAAAGTAATATTTTAGTCCATAAATGTTGTCACGGTGTGTCGGGGGACCGCCAAGTAAACTTACACAACAGCGACTTTTGCATTTTGTGTCGCCATAATAGTCGCTGATTCTCTCGATTCGGGTCGTTCTGAACTGATCCTTAAACTTTGCTATGTGAAACTATAATGTTATGTGAAATCAAACATCTACATTAGCGGTCCCCCGACACACCTTGACAACATTTATGGACTAAAATATTACTTTACTCTTAGGAATTATTTAAACTTAAAGTCAGTAAATATTATTTCATTACTTTTTAAAGTTTTATGGCGGGGTTTTTTTTTAATTTCTTAATTTAATTTTATTTTATGCTTTTTAAACTTGTGCATAATAATTCCTATCAAGTGGATCATATCCCAATGAATACCATCTATAAAATATGTCCTCTTGGATGAGGCCGTCAATATGAGCCCAAACATGACACCTCCACTTTGGGTTCATACGGAGCTCGGCTCCTATAGAATCCAGGTGATGCTGCAGCTGCAGTAGCATGCAAATATTTACTGTTTATCTACGTTTACTGGTTGTCGCAATTAAAATGAGCCCAAACACGAAACCTGTGCTCTAAGTTGGTGAGGAGTTGAGTATCCTATTGATTACCAGGTGATGCTGCAGCACCAGGTCAACATTCCAATAATGTGTACTATATTCACCAGTGTCACGAACCAGAATGCAAAATATAAAACCCATCAAACGGCTGGAAGTTGCTAATCGGCCTATCACGAACCAGATAAACCGTGATATTTCAGTAATGAGCATGCTGATGATGATGAACTATAGCTAAGAACATTCTCAGTCATGTCAGCTTTCAAAGAAAAACTAGATCAAAATCGGTCCACCCGTTTGGATGCTACGATGCCACAGACAGACAGACAGACAGACACGTCAAACTTATAACACCCCTCTTTTTGGTCGGGGGTTAAAAATGTTCAGAACATTGAAAATCGAATCCGAAATTCGCAACTTCCTGCAAACTCAACTCTCTCCAAACATTATGAGTCCCTTCCAAAAACGTGTCTCATTTAACCAACACCAGTCCAGTTCCGATTCAATTTTCCTCATGATGCATTCAGAGATACCTATTATAATAAGCAGAAATGAGCGAACATTGAAAAGGTTCAGGAGTCAGAATATCGAAAATTTTATCCAAAATTCTCAACTTCCAAACTCAACCCTCTCCAATCATTAAAAATCCCTCCCAAAAAAGTATCTCATTAACTAATACCACTAACTCTTCCGAGTTTCGATGCAATTTTCCCCATGATGCATGAGATATGAGCGGACCAATCAGACGTCCAGCTGCGGGGTGATTTATGTGGTAGCCGGTGATTCCGCCCCGGCGTCGGCAGCCGGAAACTAACGCTGCCCGCCTGTCGTGTGTGTTTGCATATTCCCCAGGGCTGGGTACATAGTCTGGTTGCATTGGATAATTTAAAACGGTGAAGTTAGGTATCAAAACTGTATGGGTAAACTTCGACTGGGAAATTAAAGTAAGCATCCAAGATGCTTCGCTGAGGGTCCTTGTTACTTAGATAAATTGCAATCGAGAAATTTGACAGCGAATTTCAAAACAGAAACTACAGAATTTGACATGGAGACCCCCCGCGCATTAGGCGGCCAGGTCGCACGGCCGGTCGCTGCGGCCAACTAATTCTTCAACGATACAATAATATTGTAATTTGTATCGTTGAAGATTATGTAGGCGCGCGCATTATACGGTGCGTCCACATTTGTATCATTTGGGCGATCAGATCTCCGATCAGATATATCTCCGTCGCGTATCATCGAAGCGTGTCAAAATGATACGCGTATCATGATACGCCCCGATCGCTATTAACCGCGTATCTAATACATGCCGTATCAAATACTCGTATGATCGGCAGAATGATCTAATAGGCAAGGCATTTGTATGAAATTACTCAGTGTACGCGCACTGGTCGCCGCGGCCACACGTTTTTTGTATACAGAAAACAAAATAATTGTCAAAGTTTACTCATCAAATCACTACTCATACGAGTGTGGTCGCAGCGACCTGGCCGCACGACCTGGCCGCCTAATGCGCGGGGGCTCTTAAAGGCATCGGAAGCACCACATTGTCACTTTTCGACATCGCTAGCGAAGTTATCGTATACAATTTGACTAAAAACCCAGACCACGTTTGTACACAATTTCTAACGTCAAATATGGCAGTAAATTTTCAGCGACCTTAATTTTATTCGGTTCACATCTTTTCTTTGTTCATAATAATATGTGTGTTCAAAATATAGTGGAAAAATTGCAAGTAATATTGTGTTTCATTTGTGTATATTCATAATATGTGACCGTTTGGTTACAGAGATGAATAACATGAGCGTTTTAATACCAGAAGCTATTTTATTTTCTCAGGGGGCAAGGAGGCCATTCGCCCGGTTCTGAAGGACTGGGTGAACCGCAAGCACGGCGCTCTCTCATTCCGCCTTACGCAGGTGCTGACCGGGCACGGCTGCTTCGGTCGGTACCTGTGTGAGATAGCCCGGAGAGAGGAGTCAGCGCGGTGCCACCACTGCACCGCGGACAGGGACACGGCCGATCACACCATCTTGGCCTGTCCCTCATGGACGAGACAAAGAGCGGCCTTAACAGCCGCCATCGGACCAGACCTCTCGCTGCCGGCTCTGGTGCATGCCATGCTGAGCAGCGAGCACCATTGGAGAGTCGTGGAGAGATTCGCCGAGGAGGTGATCTCCTCCAAAGAGGAAGCCGAGCGAGTTAGAGAGAGGGAGGCGCTCGACCCTCGTCGGAGTCGACGGCCGAGGCGTAGACGGAACGTCCAAGATGGCCGAAACGTCCCGCCTTAGCAGGGGTACTCGGGGTGGCGGTGTGGGGACGCCGCTGCCCATTGCACCGAGTCCCGAGACGGTCGTGATGCGCCCATGTTCCTGCGCATCGCGACATCACCGGAGGAGGATGGCCTAAACAGGCCGTGGGGCCTCTGTTCGGCCTTGGGGGCCAACACCCCACCAAGAAGAGGGGCCTGCGAAGACCAAGCAGGCGCTGCGCTGACGGAACAACGGAGTAATGCTCGTCGGGACCCGTGTATTTCGCCAGCTGCAGGAGTCAGGAACATCGCAGTGTTTTAGTGGGTAGGGCCGCGGCACTCACCATCTTCGCCGCGGCGAGCCCCACATATCCGCAGCGGGAGTCCCCATTCCCTGCGTTGAATGCGTCACGGCATTTCACTGCGTGAAAAAAAAAAAAAAAAAAAAAAAAAAAAAAAAAAAAAAAAAAAAGGGGGCAAGGAAGGACTGTGGGTATGCTGTATGGATAATGGATATTGGATTTGATGGTTAGTATCATCAAATCCATTCCTACAGCACACAGTAACTAAGACATAATATGACGTACAAGAAAAGACTATTTATGTTTGATAGGATTTGACTGACCGAAGCTGCATTAAGGTTGGAATAAAATAGTTTAATCGGGTACTGATTACATGCTTAGCAAAATCGAATGGAATAAAAATTATTGCACAGTAATAACTTACACTTTTTATACTTTTATTAATCTATTTTATTACAATTTTGTTTTACACGACAAAAATTGTAATAAAATAGATTAATAAAAGTGGAAAAAGTGTATAAAAAGTGTAAGTTATTACTGTGAAACATGAATTTCCACCAAGAAGTTACGGTACGTTCGATATCATATATAAAAATTATTGTCTTATTTCAGAATATGTTTAAAACACACGTTTTAAGAAATGCCCTACTTGTGGCAGCTACCACGGAAACCACCCGGCAAGAAGAACCAGCGAAAGAAACTCGCACGGGGCAGTAAAATCAATAATTGAAAACACCATCCTCAGACAAAACTTATTCGTTCAATTTGTAGCACAAAGTAATACGAATGACGCATCTCGTATTTCCCTCGAGTGTATCTCTTCCACTCTGTTAGTTTCATTTTATCTCAGTGCAATTCATTTATATCATCACAAATTCTGAGCCCAAGAATTCATTTATAGCATCACAAATCAAATTTTACATTTGCGAAACTTGCAGAAATTGAGAAAACGACATTTTACAATACAGTTTTTATGAATGAGCAAGAATTACATTTCTACGGGGGATTCCCCTAAAGTAGCAGACATGACGTCACGCGAAATGTTTGAAGAGTTTCGTTCATTCGTTCGTTCATTTCATAAAATGCGAATGAGTCACTAATCGCATCGTTATTTCTGGGAAAACAATTTGAAAATATTAAGGATATCGTCGATTGATTTGCGATTGCAAATTTAGTGAGAAAAATAAATAAGAACGTTTGTAATATACCTACGTCTCAGTTTCGTCTGTGACCTGACAAAGGTCTCAAAAGGTCTCAAATGTCTTGTCCAACTTTGCCACTTATGGGTCGTTCTATTTTTTCGGTCCCATTTGGCCATTTTTGTAGAATCATTTTTTTTTAAAGATATTACGCCAAAATTTTGTATTTAGGCTTGTGTACGTATTTTTACTCTGATCCCTGAATTGCCTTAGTCTGCTATTTATATTTACGATATAAATAGATGGATGGTAATGATGCAACAGACGGAAATGAAAATCGATAAGATGGAAATTTAAAGGATTGGATGGAAATGAAAAATAGTTATATGAAAGCAAAAAAAATAAGGAATTTCATGTTAGATAAACAGAATACTTATTATTGTTTTATTTTAATGAATAATAAGGCCAGTGTTAGTTATTTAAATCTCCTCTACTAAAAAATTAACAAAAATATAAGACTTTTGTTAAAAAGTAGGAAACAGGTCAGACATTATTATTTTATTTAAAAAAATGCAACCAATCTTTAGTTATACTATATAATCGTATACAATCAACATTCCATGTACTTTACCTCACTATTAACTTACCAGAGTTTTTAAGGAAAACACTATTTTAAGAAATAGTTTCACTAATCGCAGTTCTCTGCAATTTAGCGCCGACTAGTTTAGTATACTTTAGTAAACTCTTGAAAATAATATCCCAATTTGTTACACACCACTTTATACATTAACAGGCATTAGATATACTGATGTTTAGCAACGAAAATATGTATTGTTCCTGTAACTAATAAAATCTTAAATTATTTAAAAAACCGTTTAAAATCTTAAATATTATGCTTAATCACTTAATTATGAAGTACTAGTTAGATAAGTACTACATGGATAGGTACTTATTAAAAGGAAAATATACAGGGTTGTCCGTGTGTTACTAAAAATACTAGTTATTTGAAAATAATCACAAATTTAGTTTCATTATGAGATTAACATGAATAAAACTATAATTTGTCAGAAATGTGTGCTCGTCGGTTCATTGAAGGCTCCAGACGCACGTCTTTGACAGGGCGTTAATCTACAATATCGATATAGAGTTCCACAATCCACATGCTAGGTAAAAATCTTTGTTTTGAACGTCAGTGACTTCTCCTAAGTAAATATTGTCTCAGACGTAATTAAGCCCCCCTTTTCTATCTAATGGCAGGTAACAGTGATGAGACAGACAAGGAACGCCCAAAATAGAACCGTTCAAGTGAACCAACTGATGTTGAAGCAATCCATTCTCTGTTTTTGAGATTGTGCAGAGAGCTGTAATTTGGTACAAAATGACTCGCAGCAAGAAATATTAAAAATGGAATGTAATATATAGATAGGATTTGGACAAAATCTGTTATAAAATACTAAAAAATACCAAAAAAAAAAACGGAAAATTGGTTTAAAAATCGGAAGGAATGGAAGGGAATGAAGTGGATGGAAATGAAGTTTTGGCATTTAATTTAAATTTTTGTTGCATTCTTATATTTTTCAAAAGCCATGCAACATATCTTTAGAAGGTATTCAATAGCCTTTATCAAAATGTATTTAAAAAATCACTAGCAACAAAAGTCATTTAAATAGGCAATGGATGGTAATGAAGACTTACCCGTGACAAAACGAGAATTTGCAACAAACAATTAAATTTTCTCCGAGAAACAATGCGCACATCTTATCTCGCCTATAATGTATGGCAGACATGGGCCCGGAGGTTCCGAAACATGTTTGCAAGTAGATCTACAGATGCAGATTTGGTCAAAAACGTAAAAACCATTTGCTCGGAACGATATGAAAAATTTCGCGTGACAAAATTAAAACCTGCGTTCTCTCAATGTTGCACATGCACGAGTTCATTCTCATGTTTAAAATGGTTAATATGAGTATTTAAGCTAATGTTCCAATACAAAACATGATAAGATTAATTACGAAAACTCTAAGAAAATTGTGTTTAAGCTAAGCAATCTGGGAACGGGTTGGAAATGAAATTTTGGCTATTTGATGTTAAATATCTTTTTGATTAATTATCTTACGGAAATACACAATACGTGGCAAAGTAGAACACTATAGACTTAACATTTTAAAAGTATTTGATCGAAGAAATTTATTTCGTAAATATCAAATTTTGACCTTGAAAGCAAATGGGACCGAAAAAATAGAACGACCCTTATAGGTGAAGTACAGATTTTTATAGTCGTGTCCCAGTAAAATCAGGTTCTAATAATAATATCAGTCTCAGCAGTCGTCAGCCTCTACATCAGGGGCTCCCAAACTTTTTTAATGAAATATATATTTATTATGTAATTAATGTAATATCCCAAACTAATTTTAATGTTTTGTGCTTGTCTGGTATGTAAAAAGCAATTGATAGACAAGGACAAGACATATTCTGAATCTTTTCATTAGTAAGGGTTTCTGAATAACTGGCATGATTAGGTACGAAGATTAATATAGCAGACCAAGAGGGCAGCTATAAACCATGATAATGACTTTAATATTGTGAGATATGGGAGGATAAAATATAGTGGAACTGTTACTATTAGTTAAGATGTTGAGATAAGAAACTGTAGATTCTCAGCTTTTAGCCTATAAGCCTGAACTTAAAGTAGAACCCAAAAAGCCAACAAAATATATTGTAATTCATTATGTTAGAATATTGCAATAGGTACGTGTTCCTCGGGTTATGTAGACCTCCACTCAAAAAGGATTTTCGCCACCAAGGGGGTAAAATAAGGAATAAAGTCTGTATGTCAAGTAAACTATATTTAGAAAAAACTGTACATTATTTCGATAAAGAACTATAACCTTTTCAAGGACCTTAAGTAACTCCTTTTCGGTAAATAATAAAAACTTTATCAGGGTATTTCTGTATACAAAAGTGTGTTCCGGTGAGAGATGGGGTCACCCCACCCTCACACGCGACCACACTTCCTATTATTCTGCCGCCATTCGGAAACATTAGCTATTCCGAAGTTTAAAACTGAACTGTACCAACTTTGTTAACAACTAATACCGTTGCCGGATGCTTTTGTAATGTAATAGTTAGTACTCTACTAACAGGTAAAGCACTTTTTAAAAGGTAGATATTATATCGTTTAAAAACCATAAAGAGGTTTGTCGTTTGATGTAGAACAACTTACTTGCATACAAATACACTAGGAATCGACTACAAATGACCGCTCAATGGAGGCGTCAGGCGCGCATAATTATAATGCGCGCCTGGGAGGACCGGATGGCAACACCAACAGCTGGACGCGCAGTGGTGGCAGCGTTTCGCCCGCACCTGCAGACGTGGGTAACGCACTGCAAAGGCGTCCTCACCTTCCGTATGGTGCAGATGTTGACCGGGCACAGGTGCTTTGGCCATTACCTGCACCGTACGGCTAGGAGAGAACCAACGACGCAGTGCTACCACTGCGATCACGGAGATGACACAGCGGAGCACACGCTCGAGGACTGCCCGGCATGGGCAGAACAACGAGCGGTGCTCTACGCTACTATCGGATTTGACCTAAGCCTCCCGGCCATAGTGACGGCTATGGTTCGGTCGAGTGAAGGATTTGACGCAATAGCCAACTTCTGCGAGGCCATCATCTCGCAGAAAGAGGCTGCCGAACGGGAGAGAGAAGCGGACGTGGCCGCGGATCCCATTTGAAGACGGCGCGGAGGGCGCAGGCGCGCCATACATGAGCGCCAGCTCCCGCTGTAATCAGGGCTCGGGCGGCGGATTGGGGAATCCGCTGCCCATTGCACGAGCCCTGCCCGGTAGAAGAACGCCCGGTGCCTCGGGCTGCTCTCCCGAAGGCTCAACAGCTTTACAGCTGCTGCGATGAAGTCTGCCTGACAGATGCCGCTAACTGGGCTGCCGCAGATATCGCCCCCGTCGGCGGGTCCGGTGGCCCAGCAGCGTAACGGAGGAAGGAGGCACCGGTGGGTTTTAGTGGGTAACCCCGGGTGCTCCTCCTTACCGCAGCACCTGGGGAGTCCCACATACCCCGGCGACCACTCCCCCGGGTCGCTGGGGATGCGAAACGCATTTCCTACCGATAAAAAAAAATCGACTACAAATAGAAGGTTTGCTATTTGTGTGTTTAAATGTAAGGAAGGAAAATATATTGTATTTAGAAAACAACAACCTAATGACTATAAGTCTAGACTGTAAATTGTAATGTAATAAGTGTCTTGTGTGCAATAATAGTCCATTGAATGAATCGCTCAAAGGGGGGTCTAGAGTGCGTGAGCGGGATCGTGAGATTTTATAGAGCAATGGAAATTGTTCCTGTATTTAGTTTTTTTTATAATCATAGATACAAATACAAAAATTACAGATTATTTGGCTATTATTTGAACGTACTAATCTCAGGAACTGCTGGTCTGATTTGAAAAATTCTTTCAGTGTTAGATAGCTCATTTATCAAGGAAGGCTATAAGTTATATTTTATCGCGCTAAGACTAATAGGAGCGAAGAAATAGAGGAAATTGTGAATTAAACAGGGGAATTATTTGAAAGGGTTTATCTCACGAACTACTGGAGCAATTTTTCTGTTATTTGGCACTGATAAGAAGTAGATCACGTGAAGGATTATAGGCTTTTATTTTTTGTGAACTAATTTATCTGTAAAATATCTAAATTACGAGGGCGAAGCCGCGCTGAACGTCTAGTTATTTAGAATTTAATTTCTGTTACTAAAATGTTTCTATTTTAACTATTTAATTAAGTAACTGGTAAAATAGAAATAACCTCTTGGTTTTGAACTGATTTTAAACTTGCATAATTAAATGGTAAAGCTGATTTATTAATCTACTTAGTTTTATTTTGTCACCAGGTTATACCTTGGATCCGAAGGTACCGAACAGAACTTTTGAATCCTTATAGATACAGGTTCGGGGGTTTCGGCGTTGTTTAAACAACTGAAAGAATAAGCCAACACATCAATTTGATTGATCATCATCATCACAACCATAAATCCTATTTCCTATTCAATATCCTATATTTTTGTAAAATATAATTCATGAAAACCAACGTTAAACGCATTGGCCAAAACTCGATGTCAACTCCAACAAGGGCTTCACGCGAGAGCGAGATTTTTCTCGTCTCGTCTCGTTCTCGTCTCGCTTTTACGAGACGAGACCTTTTGGAAAATATTCTCGGCGTTACCGAGACCACATACCGGGTAACCCGAGAGTCTCGTTTCGGGTCTCGTTTATATTTTTTATTAAGTTTTTATTCGAAAAATTAGAAAAGGTCTACTTAAAATACGATATATTTTACAAAATATAAAATCTGGTAACCATCCAAACTGCATTTTATCATGTAAACACGTTAGTCATAAAATATTCCTTATTCTCTTTATTATATTATAGAAATAAATCATTATTTACAACTAAGCGAGACGAGACGAGACAACTGGTAACAAGACGAGACCGAGACTTGAACGAGACTCAATTTTTTGAGGATTGACGAGACCGAGACGAAATTTTTGTTACTGTCGCTTACTCTCGTCTCGTGTGAAGCCCTAACTCCAACTTCCAACTGTTTGATGCATTATAATATGAGAATATCGTTTTTACCTGTGATATATATATACATACACATAATAATATGGAATTCGAGTTTCGACAGCCCTTAATTTCGCGTGGAAATCGAGCACATTTCCAACGTTATGTGAATAACTGGAGTGTTATTTATAAGTCTAATTAATAATTATTGACTCAAACATTCAAACGACACATATTTAACGTATTCCAATTTTCACGTGTTCCGATAATAATAAAATATTATGAATTTTCATATTGAAACAATAAATTTATGTTACGTGACGTTTTCACGTACCTAATTAAGGTTTAATTAAGACCGCCTAAATTATTTAAAATAACACAAATCATTTAAACGGTTTCTAAGGCTGGCCGCACACACGTTTTCCGTATTCGATGTGGAATTACGATTTGGAATTCCGTGACACTAGCGCAAACGTTAGTTTTTTTCACTTGGCTTGCAATTGAAACGTAGACCGTACGTGCGGAATTCGTTCAGTTCGGAAAAAAGCGAACGCATGCGCCAGTTAAGGTGGTTCGTTTCCCATACAAAAAAACAATTGTAATTAATTAGCTAATTTCATACTATTAGTACTAAATAAATTTATATGCAATCTATTTATTTTGCAAACCATTCCCGCGAAATATATTTAAAATACTTTATTTCACACAGAAGTCACATTTTTATTTTTATTGATTTTTTTATAAAAAGTGACATTTGTGGCTAATGTCATTTTTATCAAAAAATCAATAAAAATGTGACTTCTGTGTGAAATAAAGTAATATAAATAAATATTTCGCGGGAATGGTATTGCAAAATAAATAGATAATAAGTGCTTATAAATTTATGTAGTAATAGTATGAAATTAGCCAATTAATGTCGATTGTTTTTTTGTATAGGAAACGAACCACCTTTAGGGTGCGTCCACATTTGTATCATTTGCGCGATCAGATCCCCAATCAGACCTCCGTCGCGTTTCATCGAAGCGTGTCAAAATGATTCGCGTATCATGATACGCCCCGATCGCTATTAACCACGTATCTGGAATATGTCGTATCAAATACTCGCATGATCGGCAGAATGATCTAATAGGCGTCCACACTCCACACTATGACACGCATACTTGATACGGCGCGATGATCGCGACGGAGATCTGATCGCGCAAATGATACAAATGTGGACGCACCGTTATGTATCCCATGCATTCGGATTTCCGAATACGGAAAACGTGTGTATGCGGCCAGCCTAATGCGGCTTCCACGGTGGCCCCTGTGCAGTGTGAGTTGTGACTTGTGACTGACTTTAATACAAACATTTACGAATGTGAGGCATAATCTATGTTTTCCCATGGATCGCAATGCATGTGCATTTGAACATGTTAACTTTTAAGCACTAGCATAAAAAAGTATAATATTTCGTCTGCTATAACTGCTTTTTAAAATACAGCTGTTGCTTTATCTAAAAAAAACATAAAATTTACGGAAAAGCAAAACTCTAAATCCCACTGAAATGCCGAAGCGCATGTCAGCTAATCGTCTAAAATCAAAAGCCACCTTAGAACTTTACGAAAGGCCCTTTGAAATCGACATTAATACAGGTTAATCGATTCTTATCAATGGGACCTGCGAAGTAATTTGAGTCACCAATAAGATTTGGATCTAAGCCAGGGAATATCGGTTAAACTTGGTAAGCGCCGTCGCGTCTACCAGGCGTCAGAGACCTATTGCATGGTGTTTCAGGCCGTTTGTTACATAATATACCGCCACATAGCCAAGATGTCAGTGTCCAATATAGGGCAATTTTTTTGACAATTCCTTTGTGTTATATAAATGAGAGTGTCTGTTTGAAATAATATGATCTTCACTCTTAAGATAAATAGTTTTACACTGTCCTTGCACTTATTCCACTTTATTTAAGTGCAAGGACAGTGTAAAATTATTTATCTGAACATGAATTTTCACCAAGAAGTGACAGTACATTCAATATCGTATCTTCGCTCTTAAGCCTGTCTGCTTTGCCTTGTCTGTTTTTATGAAAAGTAAGGAGATACCAAGAGTCCCGGAAAAGGAAATAGGTTAGTTGCTGACCCCAAATAATTAAGTTCCACATAACAACTAGTACCAACTGTATTTAATGAAAAATAAATGTGGTAAGTCGTAGTCGAGACAAAGAAAATTAAAAACACGTGTAAGAAGGTGGCACGCTTATGAGACAATTTTTTGTGAAGGATAAATCATAAATGTGACGAGCCCGGAGCCAGACGCTAAAGAAGCCTAATATGGGTGGGCGATACGTCTAAATCTGTCTTTCACGTGCGACACGTGCAAGCCCCACCTACGTACTCCACCAAATAAAAGCCTTTTCGTCCTAACCACGAGGCTGGTATTTAAGGCAGCGTGGGTTGTGCAACTTGCACCACAGACGTTGTAATAGTTACAGACTACAGTTAATTTTAGCAATAACAATGACCACAGAACTTGACAAATATCAACAAAAGTTTTGCAGTTCTATTGCAGTCGTGTCAACTGCATTCAAACTGCACTTGAACTGCAATTTGCGGTTGGATTGCAGTTGAAATGCGGTCCGTCTGTGTAGACCCTTAAAGTTAATGGGGCTGAGAGTCTAAAAATGAATTATTATTTATTATTTGTGAACCTTATGTCAAATTTAACATTAACGTTAACCGACCAAAATTGAGTCGTTACAGTTATCGTTTATTATGGCGTCATTAATCATTGTTAAAATTTGACATTTTGTTATAGTTAAAGTAAGTTGGTGCAACCCACTTAAGTTTTAACCCAGGACTAACTTTAACTCAAACTGACAACTGGGCCAAAGACGTGTATCGCACTTTTCTTGGTCATAGTCCCAAAAATCAATACTCTGAAAGTACTTTATACGAATCGTTACGTAAAACTCATTGAGACGGCACGGAGACGGACTCTAAATATAGCCTGGAACGTGAATCAGCTGGCTATATAGTGCGGTGACGACAGCCTCTTACGGTCAAATTAAACGTCGATATTATGACCAGTAACGGCTAAGCAATGCGGTAATATCAATAACTTGATGTTAAACCAAATATAGTTCATGTAGATATTCAAATCATACATTTTCAGTTATGAGAACTGTTGTATTAAGACCTTACCGGAGGCCGGGACTCAACATTTCTTCATAAGAGATTTCAACCCAATTTTAGCTATTTGATTGATTGACAAATATACTTCCGCATTTATAATTTACAAGGAACATGTTTTGTGTTAAGAAAAATGAATTACTCTTGTATTATAAATTATTTTATTAATACACTTTGGGACTCTGCTTTGGGTTTTTCCATTTAGCGATACAATCACTACCCAATCTTATAGATTTTAACAACCGTTTTAATTATCATCCTACATTTAAACGATCTGCGATATTAAGCGTCTAAGCTATTTATATGGAAATTCTGTGAGCACATGATGTCACGCCTTATTATACTTTTATGATTTAATATAACCCCAAGAATAAGGGTCTGTGCTCACGCGAGGTCATTGTTATTGAAGGGAAGGCTTTGCGCCTTAGGGCGCGTTTGACCAAACAACAATTTGCGCCCAAGGGATGATAGGAATTGGCTATTAAATGGGTTAGAGATTAGAAGTTTCTCTTTAACTCCTGAAGCAAAAAATTACCTTCTTAGTAACTATAAACTAAAACCCCTAAAGTGTTAATTATTTAGCACTTTATGAGTTCATACAACTGAATAAAAACCTTTGCTAGTGGTATTCCGAATGCAACTATTGACTTGAGGATGACTGCCAACTATGGTGCAGCCATTAATCGGCTAAAATCTAAATTAATGCGGTTAAATACATACATAACAGACACACACTAGCGATAACGAACACGAATATATGTTTGTCTTTTACTGACCATGATCGACATCAATTATAACACATACTACATACGTAATATTATAGACAGTTTCACGATCATGGTAAACCATCATATTCCAACGTGGAGACCTAAATAAGTGTTGACGATCGTAAACACATTTAGAACTTTTACAGGAACATATTCATTTATTGACCATGATCGACGTCAATTCCACATCCTTCACAATCATGGTCATCGATCGAGGTCCAACGTGGAGAGATACCGATGATCACGTCAAGTATGACGGGCGTGAGTCAACCTCCACGAAGGCCGCGCGGCGGATGCTGATATCACGCTGATAGCTTATCAGTAAACAACACGGGAATACGCCTTATCGGACGTGTACGAATTTTGGTAACTTTCATCATCATCATTCAACATATTCGGCGACTATCTATCTTATGTTGATATACTAACTGAACGATCTTATATTTTAAATGTATATTAGATTATGTACATAATATGTATTATGAAATGCCGCTGTAAATACTTTAAATGTAAGTAAAACGATGTTACCGTAAAATGTAAATTGTGAAATAAGAGTTTATGATATCAGAAACAGGAAAAATGTTTGTGTCGATGAAAGAACTCAGCAGAACTACATTTTGATGAAAATTGAAAAGCTAAGACTATTTCGTATTGTATTTCCTATTGATTGTTTGCATTAGGATTTCCGAATTCGGAAAACGAATTCGAGAATTGCATACGGAAAACGTGGGTTACATGCAGCCAGCTTTAATCGCCAACAACGAAACATAAAATTAGTACAGTAAAAAAACCAATTTGCTCATGGTTGCCAGCTGACTTTTTTTGAATTGAAAAATTGAATTGAATTGCGGCTTTTGAAGTGAAAACTTCTTTAGCGGCGTTGAGCACTTTTGTGGGATGGGTAAAAACCGTGAAACTCGCGCCAGATTCTCATGCTGATCGAAAAACCATAGAAAAAGCGTAAGACGGTTGGAGTGTTTTGTGTCGAACTCGAAAACTCGAGAACTCGAACTCGAATTGTAAGGGTTTCGATTAATTAAAAAAAAACGTTTTTTTTTAATTTATTTTCATAAAAAATTGGTTAAAAAAATGCACAACGTTAATAATCAAGTTTTCACTTCTGCCGGCACTCCCGGAGTGCAACCCGTCTTTTTTTTTTTTAATTCCTTTGGACTCCTGAGTGCCATTGACATTATGGTTGAATATCCATACTAACATTATAAATTCAAAAGTGTGTCTGTCTGTTACCCCTTTATGCCCAAACCTCTGAAAGTCTAAACCAATTTTTCTGAAAGTTGGTATGAAGAATTGAAGATACTCTGAATACTGGGAAAGGACAAAGTCATCTAGTACTCCATAAAATATGCTAAGTATATGATTAATCCTTCATGCCCCATAAGAGCACCGGTGAGCGAGACACAATAGAATAACAATAGATCGAAGAATTAATTACTATTACTGATAAAAGTTAGTTGCTAGTTGGCAAAGTTATAAAGATTCATCTCGTTAATTTTCCTCAACTTCAAACTACTCTGAGACAGTATGACTAATTGTCTTATGGGAGGAAGGATTAGTAGTCTGTTTGAAATCATCCATACTAATATTATAAATGCGAAAGTGTGTCTGTCTGTCTGTCTGTCTGTCTGTCTGTCTGTTACCTCTTCACGCCCAAACCACTGAACCGATTTTGCTGAAATTTGGCATGGAGATACTTTGAGTCCCGGGAAAAGACATAGACTTTTTGTCCCGGGAAAATATACGGTTCCCGGCGCGATAAACGAGTTTTGGCGCAACGGAGTTGCGGGCTTTATCTATCTAGTTTGTAATCATTATGTCATTATTTATTACTCATTAAACTATAATAATAATAAAGTATAATCAATTGGAGCATAGCATGCATAAATACAAATTGATCTAAGTATAACAGTTGACTACGATGATTTTATGTATTTGAATATTTCTGTTTGAGTTCTGTTTTTTGATTTTTGTAATATAATGTTTCCCTAAAGCCCGTCACAGACCTAGCTATAATATATATAATTAATATATTTATAGCTAGGCATATTACTATATATTTTTTATACTAATTTTCGCGTGACCACACCCTCAGCTATAATATATATATTTCTGTGACATGCGGATTTAGTATAGAAAATATGCCTAGCTATAAATATATTAATATATATTATAGCTAAGTCTGTGACGGGCTTAAAAAGCTAAAAGGTGGCATAACAAGGCAGTTTCACAAAAAAAAGGTAACATTAATTGTTTTTCCCGTGTGGTCTTCATTTAAGTCATTTTGGGGCGATTCCGCTAGAGACGACCCTTAGGCCTTAAAACGAATTTTTAAAGTACTTATAGCATTTGTTACATTTTTTTATTGAATTATAAATAAAAAGATGTATATTTACTAGCAAAAGAACTTTTATGAGTAAAAATTGTAATTTGAATGATTTAGAGCATTTTGAAGTGATATCATCTAACGGCGCGAGAAAAACTGCTTATGCCACACATGATCATTTTTACTCTAAATCACTAGCTCGAAGTTGAATTTCATTACATAATATTGAATGTATAACATAAGTTTCTATTTCGGTGCAAAAAAAATAACAAAATCGTTATTTTTTCAAATAGTTTTCAAACATTATTAAATGAAAATTCCCATGGGCAACCATGGGAATTTTCATTTAATAAAAAACAACCTTTAAAGTGGTTGCGTACGCGATCGAAGCAGTACAATTGGAAATGCAACAAATTATTTTTTTACTATTCTAATGATTTTTGTCTTATTTCATATTATTAAGGTAAACAATAATGATAGATTATATTTGTTATCAATACTTTACATGTAATTAAAGATTTATAAAAGTTTGAATAGAGTCACATTGTGTTTTATATTTTTCGAAATATTTCATGTATTACTTAACAGATGTTTCATAATGATGATTTATATTCTTTTATTTTTAAATATTATAGAAGAAATGCTACAAATGATAGGAAAAATCATCAATTTTTAATATTTTTCTTTGAAAAAAATATTTTTACTTATAATTCTCCCATATTATTTTAAATTATAAATATTAATTTTGAATTAAAGGTTTGCTGTAGTTCGGTTTTATAACAATACATCGAAAAAGGTTTGCTTAAGTTACATCATTTAATTGTTTTTAGTGATTTAGACGATTTCTTTTCTAAGATCGATAAATGACTGATAATTAAAAAATAATAAAATTTTAAATAAAATTTTAAATTAAAATTAATTTAAAAAAGTATTATTACAATTTACTAATAATATTATGTATTGCATATCAAAAATTTAGAAATTATTTGCAGACTTATGAATAAATTCAGTTTCTTTAGACTCGTTGCGCCCGCGATATTCTGATGTTGCACCCGCAATCATGAAAATTGTTAATAATTCCTAGTACTAATTACTTAAATTAATTGTATCTAGTTCAATCATTTATTTGTCTTATACACTTTTGAAATATGGGTTAATAAATTACTAAAAGTTCCATAATTAGTAGTATTTTCAAATGAACTCAACCGAGTTCTTAACCGAGGACCAATTTGATTGCACCCGCGATAGTACTTCAAACAGGTTTTGTGGCTTTTCTTAGATTTAATTTTAGTTTTCATTTACAATTTATGATTGAACTAGTTAAAATGTATCCCTTCAAAAGATAATTTTTAATAAATGTGTTTTATTTTGTCAGTAGGATGCTTTAAGTGCGTCAAAATGTTGCACCCGCGATAATGGAATCGCCCTTTGATTGATATCCACAGCCACAGGTAGGATCGATTAACATTTTGCATTTGGACAACATGTATTTTCAATAAAAAATAAGACCTTTAACAGTTGAAACAACTTCAACAACTCAAAGAACCTTGTAGAAAGCAGATAATATGCAATGTATTTTAAACGGAAACTAAAAGAAGAAAATCCACCAAGGCTACATTCCATGGAAAACCCTGATACTCCAGCTCAGTAAGAACATTGAACTTGAAGGTTGCTTATTTGCATATAACTACTGTATAATTGTAGGGTTGAGATAATTTTCTTTTTCTGTCCACTATACTGTACTCGGTGAAACATGGCAGTAGCTGTGCGGTACTCCCTGTCAAAAACTTGTCATTTTCTATACAAAGCCGCAATTGACAACATCTTCAGTTTATATAGAAAATGACAAATTTTTGACAGGGAGTCAATGACCGCTACCGCCAAGTTTCGCTGAATACAGTATAACAATTTTAACTTACTGACTTAATTATTAGTAAAAACAATGTATAAAATAGTGTTTAAATGCAATTTGCACTTAGCATTACAGCCTTATCTTTTATTAGTACATATCGTTCTTCTCTCATATCATTCTGTAGACTGTCACCAAGCTATAAAATAAATAAATTCTGTTTTCTACACAAGGTGAGATAATAAATTATGTAAATGTTGTGTTTCCAGCAAGAGATAAGATTGTCTCTATACTAACAATATTCTAAATATTTAATTATTTTTTTAATAATATGAAACATGGGCTGTTGAAAGCATCCTGAAGCACTTTTAAATTGGTTTTTTACCATAACAGAAAGGACTTTTTTCACTTGAAAGTTTTAACAGACTTTAACAAACCTTTGACTTAAATTTTACTTTTATGTCTATCACAAAGGCATAGGAAATTTTATGTAATCATAAGTTACATGTAAGTAGTAATAAAGGAGAAACAGTGAATTTTCTATTGGTTCGGATTTGCTCTGTAAAGAGTAAGTGACAGTCTTATAAGAAAAAACTTTTACAGTAAAATAACTACTCCAAGAAGAAGCAACTTAGGTATAGACTAAAAGGAGACATAAATGAGAGGAATTTTCAATGTTTTGTCGCAATTTTCCGTACATTACTGGGTTTCAGTAGAAATAAAGGAAAGCAACATTAATTTTATAGTTTTTAGACAGTAAATGTGTGCATAATGTAGATCTTTAGAATGATAACATAATGAAAGTGCAAACAAAGAAGCACATTGTAAAAATAGCTGTGTCTTGCGTAGAGCTGCTTGAAAGAAAGTTTCGCTTCAATGACAATCAACCCACTACGAGTATGATTCAATAAAACCTTGCGGGTGGGGCGAACGAAACTAAGCAAATCCCTCGAGTGTTTCTCGTATAAATACAGGCATTAGTAGTTCCTGGCTAGTGATTTAAATGATTTGAGAAGAGATAAGGATGATTGATAGTGGTTTCGGAGACATCATAGAAACTGTTCGCTGCATGAGAGATGGGAGAATCATGAAAGTAGGAGCGAGGACTTACCGCTTGGAGCGCCGCTAACCTGTCCTTCGTCATCCTTTTAGGGAAATCACACACCAATTAATGCTATATCTCGTTACACAATCCCATTCACGGATTTTTTCTATCAAACGTCACTAAACTAAAGGACACGAACACTGGCTCACTTCACTCAAAAAATCGATACAACGAACGAACGAAACTGCCATCCGTCATATCAGACTGCAAAGACAAGTTTGCTTGAGTTGTAGATGGCGCGAGCAGCACTATTGTTTATGACGTCATAAGCTGCAGAGGTCGGTAAAACAGCACAACAAGAAGTCATGTTCAGTTATCTATATTTTTGATATGCTGAAAGTTGGACAAAATATTACTAAATGCTACTTCAAAGCATAAAAATATTTAATAAATACAAAAAAATTAAATAACTATTGAAATAAGTGTCGACTGAAACTAAATATAATTTTAAAAAGTTCCTCTATTGACAAACGTTGTCAGTGCGCCTGTCGCTGTCAAAGTGATCTTCCGTTTAGTCAAGTGACGCCATTGTGAGCCGTAACGACTTGTGAGATCCGAGAGTTTAATCTCAAATATTTTTACTAATCTTGGTAATAAGTGTTTTCATACTTTGTGAAATTGTTCTATACGCAATGGAAGTTCTGTTTTACAATATATTTTCGTTGTACATTTCGTATTTCAAGTGAAATTTGAATCAAACTTCGGTACCATTAGGCCAAATTCCTGTGAGGAAGATTGAGCGCCATTTGAAAGAAAACTTTGAAATAATATTACTTGACAGTGCAAAACATAAGTGTTAAAAAGTTTTTATTTTATTGGCTAATACAAATTACTTCGTAATAAGCTATAAATTACTATTTTGCCAACTAACACACATATTCAAGCGATGTGCTAAAACGGTGCGTCACGACAAAGAACGTTGCGAATGATCTAATCCTGTGTTCGTTCTATTTCAGATAAGTTTTTACAAAACATAAACCATGGCTGAGGAGAATATGCCCACTTTCAAGTGCGTCCTAGTAGGAGACGGTGGTACGGGCAAAACCACATTCGTAAAACGGCACTTGACTGGAGAGTTCGAGAAAAGATACGTCGCGACTCTCGGCGTCGAAGTTCACCCTCTAGTGTTCCACACGAACCGCGGGCCGATCAGATTCAACGTATGGGACACAGCCGGGCAGGAAAAGTTCGGCGGCCTTCGAGACGGTTATTACATTCAAGGACAATGTGCGATCATCATGTTCGATGTAACTTCCCGTGTCACATACAAGAACGTCCCCAACTGGCACAGAGATTTAGTGCGAGTTTGTGAAGGAATCCCTATTGTACTATGCGGTAACAAAGTAGACATCAAAGACAGAAAAGTCAAAGCAAAAACCATTGTGTTCCACAGAAAAAAGAACCTTCAGGTAATTTTCACATACTTGTTAATTAAAATTGTTTAACCTATCAAGCCCCATAAGAGCACCAGTGATGGCGATAACAATATAATAAAAATAGATTTCCAAGAATCCGCGATCGTAGGATTAGAAGTAACATTGTTCTCATTTCTTAATAATATGTATCTTCAAGTTTCTTTTTAATTTAACATCTTAACTCACACAACAATTACAAGCAATCTTTATTTTCAGTATTACGACATCTCTGCCAAATCAAACTACAATTTTGAGAAGCCTTTCCTGTGGCTAGCGCGAAAGCTCATCGGTGATGGTAACTTAGAGTTTGTTGCCATGCCTGCTCTGGTGCCCCCAGAGGTCACAATGGACCCACAATGGCAGAACCAAATCGAGAAAGACCTCAAAGAAGCACAAGACACCGCCTTACCCGAAGAGGATGAAGACTTGTAGATATAGATTAATAAAATTCCAGTGCCCTCATATTCTAATGTGATCAGAAGATAATTATAGCCAAATGCTTGTAATACATTCATTCCATTAGTTTTGAAATTTTAAATTGTGTCAGCATTGTAATGAACTAATATGCATTGTTGAAAAGTCAATCTTATTTATGTATTATTGATTTTTCACATTAATAATTGTCTTCTGCAAAGGCTTTAAGCTATTTAATTGTTAATGTTTCTCATTTTGTATACCTGTATATGTTTTTGGCTGAAACAAAACCATGTACCTACTCAGAATTGTTAAAAACTATACAGTATTATACATAGGTTCAATATTAAATAGCGTTTGAATAATAAAATGTGTCAGGCATTATATATAACAAGTTATTTTGTTAAAATAGTGTCTTGTTCTGTGAAATTATTGTAACTTAATTATTTTTATTGTCCGATGATAGACAATATAACACTATCAAATTGTGGTGATACTTTTTCAATAAACTTGTAAAACCGATATATTCTTTTTTTTTCCAAAATGTGTAGACTATTTAAATATGATCATCATTCATCACTATTATGTAGAAGAGGATAGCCTAATATACAATAATTGTAACCTTCACATATAATAGTGAAGGTCAAACATTACACTTCTAGATACAAGATATACAGTCTCATACAAAACCTCTCGAAAATCTGTCGCCGAGTAATTGAGTTCAAAAAAGTATACATTTATCTAAAATCAACCTTAATCATAGTAATTATTAAAGATCTTTTTATAAAACAATGTACATTTGTGTTTACAAAGCAATAAGTTTTTACGTCCGATGCACGCTTCATACTAAATTCAACCATCTGCGTATATGTCTTAAAGTTCAAATTATTACAGAGCCAAAAAAGCACTCCAATTTTACGACCGAAATTCGCCGCTGGAACAGGGCGAAGTGAAGTATGAGAGGAGTCGAACTGTTCAACATTTTTTTGTTGATTGTAATAATTTTAATAATCCATTTTTTAATTTTTCCGAAGTTTAATGTATAAAGTGTGGACTAATTATTTTTTATATGTAATATTATGTTGTTCTAATATGTCTAATTTGATAATTAACTAAAATATAAGTGAATACATTGAATATAAATGCTTAGAACATACAACGCTCGCTAAAGTCGGCTTGAAAAATTCTTCGCATCTTTGCCGTGTTATAACTGATATCCAATTTCCACATCTAACTGGATCTCGAGGAAACCTAAAAAAAATAATTCCTCAATAAAAAAAATAATAAATAATAGCGACTCCATCAAATGGAACAGAAACACAGCTTATAACCCGAACATTTCAAGTGGGCATGATAAACTACGATAAGTACCTTTAGTATGAGTATTCGCAATGGTTTATACCTCGTGTTGATTTATTTACAACTTAATTTTAAAACAGTTTTTTGGTGATTTCTTAACGTAATACTAATATTTGCAATACAATTGTAAGAAATATATTGGGATAAAATTAATACTTACCGGAAATATGAAATTCCATCCTTTTTTTGCGTTTTAGACGTATGATTTTTACAATTATTAAACGCGCACTAAGGCATGTTTCCCGGCGGAGCGTTCGAGCACTACTAAATCAAAAGTCCACCAGAATGTTGTGTTTGGTGCTCTTTTAGTGAGGTCGTTTTTTGCCGCGGACTGTGTATCTTGTATATTAGTGATCGAAGTTCTAGATATAAAATAATTTTGTTAAAATGGTTTGCTATGTATTGCTAGGTTCCGAAGGATTTGGAGGGCAAGACTTGCTGACTCTCTTGAAGACTATTCACTAGCACTAGGTCCAAACACTAAGCACTCACAATGTCCTAGGCACAGACTACTTAGAAAAACTTAACGTTCCAGGTTACTTTACAGTTTACCTACATGAAGGACTTGTTTCATACTACATACTTGTAAATATATTTAATATTTTTATTATAATAATTACACATATTTAATACACATCCAGGAACATTGAAGAACTTTTTGTTCCGTCGGCGGGATTCGAACCCGCGACCCCCGGCATGAGCGCTGACAACGCGCTCAACCTCGTAGCCACAGAGGTCGAAATGATCCGTGGTCCCCATCCCCAACCTTTTTTTTCATATGGGCAAAAATGTCTTGGTCTTGGTATCACGGGCCGCAACAAAATTACGGCCCGCGGGTTGGGGATAGCTATATTAGATTATATTATAATATAATAAAAATATAAAATAATATTATGCAAAAATACAAATACTATTCCGACAGAATATCTCGAACTATCAGCTCCGATGGTGCATGTAGGGTCCCGGTCAGCGTAAAAACAATAATCAGCCTTGGATTTATACTAGATGGTTTTAAAAAGTGAAAGTCGGATAATTTTAATATTTTTTTATTTCGATTAATTAAATGCGTACAATAATAACTACTATCCTAATGTAATGTTATTGCATTCACTTCTTTGCGGCCGCCTTTTCTCTGGCCTTCTTGCCTTCCATCAGTTTCAATCTTTCGTCGTCCGTTAAGTTCTTGTTAATTTTAGTGATGACTCCTGTACCCAGGGTAATGTCTCCCAGCCGCAGAGTGAATCTCTGTCCAGGCTCACAGACCATAGGCTTAAGGAGTTTCAAGTGCAACCTGTAAATAATTTTATTATCAAGCCAAACAAACCTCTTAGGACTTAGACACTTTAATTTGAACCCATAAAAAATAAACTAAGTAACTAATTTCTACCTGTACATAATTTAGAATAAATATATTTTTTATTCTAATAATATATAAACTAATTATTATGATTCACCTTCCACAAACAAAAATGTTTTTAAGTAAGTAATTAAAAAAAATTACTTACGTAGCATCTTCACCAGGCATTACCATCTCCTTGTCAGGGATAAGCACTTGAGATGCACAGTCCCAGGTCATAGAAAACATCTGGAGTTGGATGAAGGACGTGAAGGGTTTGGACCGGCCTCCCTCATCTTTGCTTAGAATGTAAACGGCCGCTTCAAAACTGTCGTGCGCGTTCACAGTGCCGGGCTTCGCCATGACCATTCCACGTTTGATCTGCTCCCTCTTGATGGACCTGATGAGTGCACCGAGTTGGTCACCAGCCTGAGCCTCCTCCAGGGTCTTGTGGAACATCTCAACACCGGTAACAGTTGTCTTCATAATTTTGCCGTGCCCAACAATTTCACATTCCGTTCCCTTCTTTAGCACACCTAAAATTATAATGAGTTATATTAAGGGGCCGGGTACCCTCGAAATTCTCATACAAACGTAATACCAAAATCATTTTCTCATACGAAAATATTTAACATGTTTGAGTTATTTTTCAACTTAAAATAGTAATTATCTAGGTTCCTGCACAAAAATTTACTTCAAAATATTTAAACACTAAAAAAATACATACAATAATAAATTTACTATTTATTTATATATTTTTTAGTGTTTTACTCTATTTTTGAGTGTTTAAATATTTAGTAGTAAATTTACTAAAAAAAAATTTTAAACAAAAAAATTTTTATTTGTGTTTAAATATTTTGAAGTAAATTTTTGTGCAGGAACAGTAATTACTATTTTAAACTGAAAAACCACTCAAACATGTTAAATATTTTCGTATGAGAAAATGATTTTGGTATTACGTATGTATGAGAAATTCCAAGGGTACCCGGCCTCTTAAGTTGTTTTTTAATTAAAAGATTATACATACTGTTAAAAAAATTTAAAAAATCTAAATATCAGACAATCAATTTCTCTACTACTTATTGAATCAACTTATTTACCTCTGTATAGTCGACCAGTTACGACAGTACCGCGCCCGGGAATAGTGTGTACAGATTCGACTGGCATCAAGAAGGGCTTGTCCAGCTCGCGCACCGGGGTGGGGATGAAGCTGTCAACCTCCTTCAGTAGCTGGTTGATCGCTTCAGCGCCAATCTCTGGGCTCTTGCCTTCAAGGGCACATAAAGCTGAACCTGAAACACAAAATTTATTGATATTTATAGTATAACTAGCTGTCCCGGCAAATGTTGCTTTGCCATCATATATTTGTCATATTATTTTATTGAAGTGACTAAATAAGTATTTCACCATGGCAACGTCGATCGCTATCTCGTCGCACAAACAATGGTCGCAGTCAGTCTCAGGTTATAATAATTTACTATTATTTATTCGACAAATGCACTTATCAATATATAAAGTACCCAGCAGCCGATTCTCAGACCTACTGAATATGCATATAAAATTTGGTAAAAATCAGTAAAGCCGTTTCAGAGGAGTTCGTGGACTAACATTGTAACACGAGAATTTTATATATAAGATTACAGGCAAAAACAGAGACAAGTGGAGAGCCCTATCCCAGAAAGCTAATTTTGGTGGTCATGTCCCTCAGCCATGAGGATACAACTAGGAAGAAAAAGTATTTACAGAGAAGTTGATTCTTAGGCATAGAATGGATTTATATTATTATTAAATTCTTGCCGTAATCCGTGGGATGTATTTGACATGACACCACCAAGTCACGTAGGTCTACCATCTATCTACCTATGAAATATGAATCAACTTCTTTGGTAGTACTATCCATCCTTGGATTTAATAAATAGGCCTGATATTCTTATTTTAAAGATAAAAGAGCTTTTGGGTGTAGAAAACTCTAAAGTGCTTTAAATTTTTTGCTCAACAAGCTTACCTTTAATAACTGGAACCTTGTCACCGTCATAGCCCATCTCTGTCATCAGCTCACGGATCTCCATCTCGACGAGCTCAACCATCTCGGCATCAGCAGCATCCACCTTATTAATAAATATCACAACATGTTGGATGCCAATCTGTTTGGCGAGCAGCAAATGCTCTCTTGTCTGTGGCATCACACCATCTGTGGCCGCTACCACAAGGATGGCACCATCCATTTGTGCTGTGCCTGTTATCATGTTCTGAAAATCACCATTTACACATTAATAACCTATGTACCTACTGTGTAAATTTTCCTGTTAATGTTACAATTTACATGTTAACAAGGATTTTGTGTTATCATATTTTGACTTATCTGTTTAACCCATCAAGCCCCGTACGAGCACCGGTGATCGCGACAACAATAGAATACAATTATAGCATTTCCAAGAATCCCCGATCGAAGGATTAATATAAAAAGTTGGAATTCTGGAATGTTAAATATATTGATGTGGAATGTTTCTTACAATAATGCATGATGTATCTGTCCTTACTACAGGAGGAAAAGATATTTAAATAGTAATTTAGATTAAAAAATAAAATACCTTAATATAATCTGCGTGTCCAGGGCAATCTGTGTGACCATAATGTCTGTTTTCTGTCTGGTATTCAACATGGGCAACATTGATGGTTATACCACGAGCTTTCTCTTCTGGGGCATTGTCGATATCTGCATAACCCTTACTCTGTGCCAAGTTGAGATCCGATAATACTGTAACATATATATAAAAAAGTATGTTTATTGGGTAAGCCAGTATTGCTTTTGGAAAGTTTAAAAATTATATTATGAAAGTATACAACTTCTGTGAACTGCATTAAAATTTAACAAATGGTTGGAAGATGAGCCAGATATTTCTTATCAAAGTTTTCCCTTATCAAATAACTCTACTTTCTATGCTAACAATATATATTTTGCTTTGGATTTAGCAGTTGCTAAAAATTTATAATTAAGTATAAACTAAATATTACCTTTAGTGATGGCTGCAGTTAAGGTTGTCTTGCCATGATCAACATGACCAATTGTGCCAACGTTGCAGTGAGGTTTTGTACGCTCAAACACTTGTTTTTCAGCATAGTTTCTGCGCAAGATTATGCTCAAAGGCGAAAGAGTAGGTAGACCAGCACTCCCCAATAAAATAGAACTTTGGTTTTGCTTCAATAGGAGTTTAAAAGCTGAAAACCCAAAATAATTTCAAACATCAAGGATGACACTTGGTAGATGTGAACTTTTTTAAAGGTTTCCAACTCTACCTGGCCTAAATTGGTTAAAAAACTTACATCAAATTTATTTATCAATTATCATCAATCTATTCACTGGTAAATCGGCGACATCTTTACATAACAAGTTTTAAGGTTATCTCAGCAATAATTTTTGGACTAACAATTTACACACACTTTAAACTAAAAATCAGATCTAGTATTATAAAAACAACTGTATCAAAAGCATTATATAGGTTAATTTAACAAAATAACCACTTTTATCACAAATAAAATAATCCTTACCTGGACTAACCAAACTTTTAGCAAACGATAATGTCGTCATTTTGGTACTTATTTACGGCCAGATTTTAAGGGCCAACAAAATTTTAAGTGTTTACTGTCTATTTACAATTTTCTTTTTACGTTTTACAGAGTCCCTTTGTAATTTTAACTTTTATTGGAATTCTTCTGAAAATCGAAACCTCGTCCATTCATTCAATACTTTAATTTGACATCTATTTTTTTTTATTCACTTTACTCAGTTGACTTGAGACTTTGGGTGAAACGTCCCACAAAAGGCTTTTAAAGGGGTAACAAACGTACGAACTTAAAGTACGCGGATTTTAACTTAAAAATCGCTTTTAAATTAAGTTTAAAAGCGATTTTTAAGTTAAAATCCGCGTACTTTAAGTTCGTACGTTTTACTTTTAAAATCGCGAACTTACTCGGCTCGCGTCGGTGACACACGAGAATCGCTCACACTGAATTATCATTTACCATGCCCCCAGGCTCGCGGTTTGCAGCGCGTGGCTCGCGGCTGTTTGCTGACCCACAGGCCACAGACGATTACTAAGATGCGCGGACTTATGACTCGACGAGTCATAAGTCCGCGTACTTACTCGCGTGTCTGTCACCCCCTTTATATATACCCAACTCCTCCAAACGCCTCCGTGGTCCAGTGGTCTAGAGCGCGGCTCTTACCTCGGAGGTCGTGGGTTCGATTCCCGCGTTAGAAACATGTTATTTCCAAGTTTGGTTAGGACAATGCAGGCTAATCACCTGATTGTCTGACAAGTAATGATCCATGCGTCGAATGGGCATGTAAAAAGTCGGTCCTGCGCCTGATCTCTCGCCAGTCGTGTCGATCGTCCGTTGGTCCGTCCCCAGGGCTTCAAATAACGTTATTTTTTCATAACGTTACTGCTTCAAGGGCATAGATAACGTTATGAAAATTTACCTTAAATTAAAAATAACGTTAAAAATTGTTATTTTTAACTAAAAAGATAATTTATAAGTTTAATAATCCCTTAATCGTGCTACATAAGGCATTAGTGCTAAAAATGTCACATCAATTAAAAATTGCATAGCTTTTCACGTGTGTTTACGGATTCTCATTACTTGAACTATAGTTATATTGATTACTTGAAATATAGTATATATATATATATATATATATATATATACATATATATACTCCTTTGTTTTTGACGCTTAAACACCGATATAAGGCTCTTTCCTAGTCTATACTCAATAGTTATAACGTTATATAGGATTTATAACGGTAAATATATGTTCTTTGATAACGTTATATAGTTCGTCCCATTTTTAGTCCAAAACAATAACTATTATTTTTATTATTTCTTTATGTATTAAATTCTTAAAAGTAGGTAAGCACAAATCTCGCAAAAAAAGTGGTCTGCGAGTGAGATTTAGTGCACCGTGCACGATTGCATACCTGATACCAGAAAATAACGTTATATTTACCGTTATTATTATAACGATATTTGTTCGTTTATACATAACGAAAAAATATCGTTATAATAATAACGGTAAATATAACGTTATTTTACTAGATATCGTTATAAAAAATAACGTTATCTGGCTACCATTATGAAAATAACGGTACGTAACCTACGAGACCACGCGACTGCGAAGCGGTAGCGTCAATACAAAACACACATTTGACAACTTGTCAAACAACTTGTCAAATGTGTGTTTTGTATTGACGCTACCGCTTCGCAGTCGCGTGGTCTCGTAGGTTTGCGCTAAGCATTATTATTATATACTATACCCAACTTAAAAAAATGTTTAGTATTTCCATGGACCATGGGTCGAATGTGCCATGAATTAATATCTACTTAAGAGCGCTTACAGACGAACGGTCGGTGGCAGTCGACGGCAGACGACGGCACGTGTCGGCGGCAGTCAACGGCAGCCGTCGACAAAAGTAATAAATGTTTATCTGTCAAACGGCGTCGCTTGGTAGAGGTGGTGGTAGGCCCCCAGTTGTGACGTACCCCCGCAAGGTAAGCGTTCACAGGTCGGTATCATACGTAACGAACATCACGCATCAAACGGACATTTTTTTCACAGTACATCCGCTAAATCGGCAGCGTAGGGATTACCGACTAGCCTAGTAAATGAATGCTCAAAAGGGGGGTGTGGATGAAAAAGTCGAAAGCAGAAATATAATACATGTGCGAGACGTCCGTTGCGTACGATACCAACCTGTGAACGCTTACCTTTACGCGGTACGTCACAACTGCAAGCGTGACGTGTCGGCGGCAGTCTACGGCTGCCGTCGACTGCCGCCGACTGCCGCCGACGCGTGCCGCCGACACGCGCCGTTCGTCTGAGCACTCTAAAATAATGTAATTCATATTTTGTACTTTCAAAATAAGAGGTGTGAGGGCTTTAAATAACAGGAGGTGTATAAAGGTGGCCATACACGGGAAAATTATCGTAACGATTTATCGCCTCGATGTTAAAATCGAACGACAAATTGTACGTGTGTAGCAATATCGCAAACGATTAACGTTCAAAAGATCGATTGGACGATTTTCTTGACGATCGGTCGAAACGACAAATTGTCCCGTGTATGGGCACCTTAACTTACAAGTAATATAGCCTACAAATTATAATAAATTGAATTTATTAGCAGGTATAAAATAAACAAAAATACATTTAAAAATCGAAATCATCACTAGGCGGCGTTGGCATCCGATGGAGTTGTTGCATCTCATTAGTAGCAGAAGCAACAGTAAAATCTGCAACAGAAATATATTTTGGAATTTAAGATAATTCAAGACGTGAGTAGAAGAATAAGGCAAGTAATATAAAAAAACTTCCCGTTTTTTTGCTTAAATGGAGGCTTTGGAGCCGTAAAAATTATTTTAAATAGAAAAACTATGTATTAAATGTGAAGCTAGAAGAAGATAAGTTACAAGTTTTATTAAAATAATCAGGGAAAAAATGAGTTCATATCCCTATGTTACGAAATGTTACTTGTTCGATTCTTCCACTCACGTCTTCAATTATTATACTAAGATACGTGGAAGGCATAATTTATTATATTGTCCACTTTATTTCAATAATTTTCTGGAATTAACTTTCACCAGCAGTATTTCCGAACCAATACGACCTACAAACCTTCAAAAAGAGAGTGTAAGGCCGGCAACGCAGCTCTTCTAACGGCCCGGCCGCACCTGCGTCTATCGTCCGAAGCTTCGTGCTATGAGACGATACTATTGGACGATACACGCAGATCGTCCGATAGTATCGGTTTTAGCGCGAAGCAATACGCTTATGCGGCCGCGGCATAATGTTGCGACTCACGAGTGGCCATGGGCGACAGTAGTTGCATTCCATCAGGTGACCCGTTTGCTCGTTTTGGAGTGCTTTATAGTTAAATATTCTCTACAGCGCGTGATAAACTCAAGAGAGTTTATCAACTTACCATTTACTAAAGAATTCTTGAATGTATCTAAATTGTTGTTAACATCAGTGTCGGTCATAGATATAGTCTTGAATAGAGTAGTTACTTCATTCGACACCTTAGTATTTTCCTCAACATTGGTCTCATCATCTTCAGTATATTTTATTGTTTTTGCTTTCTTTCCTTCTATATCATCGTGCTTTGCAATATTACTCAAGGAAACATCGTCAGAATCTTCTGAATCAGAATATTCAGTTGGCAAATCAACTTTATACTTTCTTTTGAAGATATTATTATACTTCTGAATCTCTTTCTTAGTAACTTTCCTCGGGCTTATTATGTTACCTCTAAATTTTGTTATAAAGCTATATTTTTCTAGCCTTTTCTCAAGCGATAACGTTTCAGCATCGTCCGCTTGTTTCATTGCTTCGTTGACGCGTTTTCCATATTTTTTGCTCTTTAACGATTTCTGCAAGAGCACTTGGCCTTCTGCGTAGGATTTCAGATGTTCAGGAGCCACCCAGGCGCGAGTTACGTCGTTGGCATCAAAAAACGTAACGTTGTAGTAGGTCTGGAAAATATTAAGCGAAAGTAAATCGAAAAGATCTTTTGAGTTGTAAGTGAATACCAACTGATTTAAAAACTACATAGTTACACCATGCAAGCAGGGCCGAATTTATATTTTTTATGACTTTATGAGTATAAGGCAACTTTAATTAAGCTATCCCTATGTTCAAACTACGAACTCTGCCGCCATCCTAGGACGCTACTGCCCATAGGCCATGGCCTATACTGCCTACACATAAATCCAGAACTGCATGCAAGTAGCAGAATTGCCGTAAGGCAGTCCACAAGACTAGAAACTGACAGGAATATCGGAGAATCCATCCAGCCAGTAATACTGCTCAGTGTCGGGACAGTCATCGACCATGGCCGGCCACCACGGCCAGCCAGGCAGCTGGGCTACCACCAGCGAGCCAGCAGAGTACTCGCTGTGTATCAAGTCTGCTAACAAATGACTAGAAACTAACAGGAATATCGGAGAATCCATCCAGCCAGTAATACTGCTCAGTGTCGGGACAGTCATCGACCATGGCCGGCCACCACGGCCAGCCAGGCAGCTGGGCTACCACCAGCGAGCCAGCGGAGTACTCGCTGTGTATCAAGTCTTCTTCTTCGTTGAAAGGAACAGGGTCTTCGGGCTCAGAGCAATTGGCTTTCGTAGTGTCTGAAAAAGAGAAAACATTTCGTTAAAGAAACATAAGTTTAGTCTATGTAAATTGATTTTAAATACAACGTTAAGTGCCTGATAGACGTACGAACTTGTACGCGGTTTTTAAGTTCGCGAACTTACTCGGCTCGCGTCAGTGACACACGACTCACGAGAATCGCTCACACAGTTACTGGATAACCATGCCCCCAGGCTCGCGGCTCGCGGCTCTTTGCGATCGTCGAGCCTTAAATCCGCGTACTTACTCGCACGTGACACGTCTGTCATCCCCTTAATAGCTCTGGTTATAGCTTAAGCGCTTATTCCATTTCACTAAATTTAGTCACTAAATCATTTAGATATCTAAATTTAGTGAAATGGAATAAGCGCTTAAAGCGCTTATTCCACTTATCCTAGCTAGGAGGTCCTAGCTAGGATCCTAAAAATTTAGTCAAGTGGAATAAAGCGCTTATTCCATTTCACAAAATTTAGAAATCTAACTGATTTAGTGACTAAATTTAGTCAAGTGGAATAACATTTAGAAAGTTTCTAAATGTTATTCCACTTGACTAAATTTAGTCACTAAATCATTTAGATTTCTAAATTAAAGCGCTTATTCCATTTCACTAAATTTAGATATCTAAATGATTTAGTGACTAAATTTAGTCAAGTGGAATAACATTTAGAAGGTTACTAAATGTTATTCCACTTGACTAAATTTAGTCACTAAATCATTTAGATTTCTAAATTTTGTGAAATGGAATAAGCGCTTTAGTGAAATGGAATAAGCGCTTTACATTTAGAAGCTAGGATCCTAGCTAGGATCCGAAATCGGAAAAAAATTAGTCAAGTGGAATAGCATTTAGAAAGCTGTAAGGATCCTAGCTAGGACTTCCTAGCCAGGATAAGTGGAATAAGCGCTTTAATATGGTATGAAATATGAATTTGCCTAGTTATTTCATAATTGCATTGTTATAATAAGTAATAACGTATTTATTTACCTGGATTCATGCTACAATACCACTTTATGGATAATTGCTGTCTGTCGAGGACATCTGGCAAATAGCGCCAACGATTGCATTCATCACATTGAACCCATAGTCCTACTGTACGAGTCTTCTGCAGCCACTTGAGTTTTTGATAGTGGGAAGACCCGGGCTTGCTTTTGACAAAAAAATATAACACGAATTACATACTTGAAAGCCTCAACGACAAATAAATAAAAAGAGCAGGTACTTACCTAGATGTGTGGGATATTTTGTTGCTGTTCATCTCTTATTTTTCCCTGTTCAGTAGCAAGTTCAGTCAGGTAGATAATTTTGCGAGTTTTCGTGAAAATAAAATTATAAATATACTTTTTTGCCAATTTATATCTAATAACCCCTGTGTTGAACTAATATTTTAGAAATATGCAAGGCAATTATTGTTTCAATTTTAACGCACTTATTAGAAATATCTAACACTCCTCCGAATAAAAAGCTCCAAAATTCTAATTTCGAAAATGCCGCCTATCGTTTTTTTTTAGGAAATATACTCTTCCTTCTTCTTTATTAGTGTCTACAACTGAAAATTGAAGCTTAGACGCATTGTTTGATATTAGTTTCTGCTTATTTCATTGTATATATTGTACAACTTGATAAAGCTTTCAGGAATAATAACAGCTAATAGATTGCATCAACAATACCAGAAATTACGAATTTTTCAGGCTTTTTGTCATAATTTTTGTGTAACTATATTTTAGTATTTACCTTGCTCATTGCATATAATCGATTTTATTATAAAATTAAGTTACTTCCGGTTTCTTAAAGTAATCATTTTGCTTACTTTTAATGTTTAATTACTATTTTTATGTAAATAGTAGCACAAATTTTATGACAAAAATAAGATTTTAAATTAAATTAAATTCTTGTAATGTAAAATATATTCTAAATTTTGTTTGTAAAAATAAATCGTAAATAAATGCGCAATCGTTCAAATGAGTGCCGGTGATCGCCATATTGCTCGCTAGAGTAAAAATTTTCTTTGGCCATATTTGTGGCGGATAAGAACGTGTTTTCTATCTTAAAATTCGTCGTTTTCGGCGAAAGGGAGTAAATTCTACTCCCTTTTTTGAGTTTCTAAACTTTTCAGTGTTATATTTATCAGTTGTTAATTAAACAATAGTATTTGTGGAGATCGTTTCTCTTTTTGTTTTGTATTAGAAACATGGCTTTCTAAGATGTCGTCCTTGAATGTAAATTTGTCGTCTCCCTGCGGAGTATCCCGCTCAGCTGTAGCATTGGATGGCGGAAGAGTTCAGAATGGACAAGAAATCTATAAATCGTTCCTCTTTACAACAGTCGCGGCCTCATGCCGTCGACTGTAAAAAAGGAGCAGGTGAGGTTGAAAGGTCATAAGTAACACGTATCATGATAATGTGACGTATTACCTGATGTCATAAGTCCCATTAGAAAAAAGTGGTATCATAACAATTATTATGTAAATATTTTCACCTGTTCTCTGTATTCGGAACAGTTGTAATAATAAATGAATACTTAGACTTGCAATTTTTCAGAAGTTGTCAATAAACCTTGGCCGAGGAGTAAGAAACGTGAAGGATCTAGCAATCAACCTAAAAATGAGCCTTATCGCAAAAATGTGTTGTCGTCGCGGGGTAGAGGATCTATGGACAAGCGCCCCCGTCCTCGAGATGGTCCCAATCTATTTATGGGTGGAGCGCAGAACACCAGGTACCTATAACACTTGAAAATGTATTGGTGGATGGTTTTGGTTAGCTCACCAACGGGTCTAGCCAAGTGGCAAACGATTATCGTAAACGCTAACGCCACAATATGTATGGGATTTGACATTTGTCATCCGCAAGCGAAGTGATGACTTATTGTTAAATCGCATACATTTTGTGGCGTTAGCGTTTATGATAATCGCTTGCCATGTCTTGTCTACTAGGGCTGGTACCTTTACACTTCTAGTACATCTACGCTGCAAAACGTGATAAATTAAACACTAATAGAGCAAGATATTATAAGTAATGCATTGTCATGTGGCAGGTGAGACAGTAAATCGGTTTGCTGCTGTTTTGCGGTTCGCAGCGTCGGTGTACTAGAGGCGATAACACTTCAAAATGTAGTTGCTAATGGTCTTGCTAGCTCAATTTGTTGTTTGCAGTGTGTGTTAGAATATCACTAAAAGAACAATAACAAGACAACAATACTTTCTAATAATAACCTTTTTATAAAAATGGTACACTAAAATATATGTATTCTTCTTCTTCTTTAATTATGGCGGCCTCAGTGAGTTGCCAATGTCAGAGTGGCTACTGGCTGTGTTGACTTTGCTCTATTGTAGGTCTGGTGAAGCAACAAGGTACAGCGGAATCTAATTTAGTAGTAGTAATTGTTGAATGATCTAAAACAAACACAAACATATATGGGTTAGTAGAACATCACAGTTTTATGTTGTTAGTACGGATATATGTACATAAAATTTCAATAAGTGGACTATTTACATAACAAAGGATTGATTTGAAATTTATAGGGCGGGGGATGTTGTTAGGGAGGAGGTCATAAAGAGAGGGATGATTTCTAGGGCAGCAGAAAAAAATATGATCTAGGGTACCCTCGTCAAGTCCACATTCACACAGAGAGCTGTCCTTAACCCTAATTTTAGCTAGGAATACCGGTGAGCAGCAATGTCCAATCCTAACTCGACAAACGGTAGAACATACTGCTTTACTACTTCGAATGAACCTAAAAAACCAAGGCCTCACTGGAACGCTACTTTGTATGTCAAAGTAATGTTTGCCTTTAACATTGCCAGATCTGACCCAGTCACTATTCCACTGAAAGTATAGGTGTTTTTTAGCACTGGGAATCAGGTCCTGGCAATATAGTTTGTAATGATTAAGTCCACCCGTTGTAACAGCTTGTTTGGCATAAGCGTCTGCATTTTCGTTGCCAATAATACCGCTGTGACCAGGTATCCATGCCAAAACTATTTGAATATTTTGAATCTTGCATCTAAGGAGTAGCCGCCTGATTTTCAAGATTAATGGGAATCTCATCCTACTACGAAATTGATTGGCCATGATACCCTCCAGAGCGCTTCTGGAGTCCGAAAGGATAATGGATTTGTCTAGCCTATGTGACTCAATAAATGAGATTGCCTCATATATAGCAAGTACCTCACCTGTGAAAACAGATGAGGCAGGGGGTAGTTTAAAGTTTAAAATCACATTAACCCTCGGTATCCAAACTGCAGCTCCAACACAGCCATCTTCAGAAAATTTGGAAGCATCTGTAAAAATCGGCAGCCAGTCCCCAAATTGCTGATCAATAATCTGTTTGAATTGTGTATTGGCTGAAGGGGATCCCTTAGATATAGGGAAATCAAGGATTACTTCTGGAGTAAAGGTTAGGGCTTCAAATGGGGTGGAGAAATATATGTATTATAGTGTTCATGTCAATATTCAATAAACAGCATACACTAGATAAGCTAACTAATAGATAAAAGGAATTGTTTGGAATCATACCACCTGCAACTTTTCACCATCGTCCCACGCAAAAAACATAGACCTGCAAACCTTCAAGAAAAGAGCGTATTCCCTCTTAAAAGGCCGGCAACGCACCTGCAGCTCTTCTGATGTTGCAAGTGTCCATGGGCGACGGTAGTTGCTTACCATCAGGTGACGCGTATGCTGGTTTGCCCCCTTATTTAAAAAAAAAAATCTATAATATCTATAGGTTTAACAATTGTTTAAATTGTTACAGGGTAGAAGATGATGATGAGCCTGAAATAGGCTCTGTATTTGTGCCTGGCAGCGAAAAGCAAAACCTCAGTCATTTGCTGAACTTCTCATATCCTGCTCGTGGTAGCGGGACTGATAGGGGACCAGCCCTGCGACGGCAGACACAGCCTAGGGTGTCTTTTAGACCAAAAAATGACAACTACCTACGTTCTCAGTAAGTATTAAGAGGTATTTTAGTCTTAAAATTTAACACACCTGCAGCTCTTAGCTGCTTATCTTATCTTTTCATCAGGTGATCAATTTTCTTGTTTGCCCCCTTATAAATTTAAAATTAAAAAAAGTTTTTTGGGCAGGCGTCACCTTAAGGAATGAATTAATTAATTGAAAAGGCCGCTCCACACTCTCGCAAGATATTCATGAATCATGAGAATCTTCAGGGAGCCTTCAAGATGCCTGCTCCACACTTTCGGGAGAATATGAGAAATGAGAATCACGCAAGATTCTCACGAATATATTGCGGGAGTTTGGAGCGGGCAAAACAATTTAAATGATATCCTGCGAGGTAGGTGGTTTGCTTAGATTAGATTTATAACATTAATCTTCTTTATTTTTAGCTCCCAGTTTGTGGTGAGAGAAATTGGAGACTACAAGCTGAATCTGTTAGACCCTGACTTGCCTGTGAAATGGGATGAAATCGAGGAAATTGTAAGTTTGTTGTGATTGTATATTATAGACTTGTATAAAATAGACTGATGTTTCAGCTTTCCCCATAGGACAGGCCTTGCCTATTTTGGGGGACAATTATATTTTGTTGAAATGTTTTTAAATATTATATATGGTCAGTAAACTATTTGTATTTATTTACTAGCTGTCCCAGTGAACTTCGTGTCACTTTAAAACCTTCCAAACTTTCCTTGGACTTTTATGAATATTTTAAGACTAAAATCAGCCCAATCCGTTCAGCCGTTTTTGAGTTAGCGCGACTAACACATTTGAAAATACATTTTTATATATAAGATTTGAATTTGCTTACTAATAATAATATAATCTTTTATTCCCAGCTGTCTATGTGAAATATTTTGATATTGTTTATCGTTACATGATGTTAGATGTTAATTAGGACTCCTGAATCTACGCTTCTAGTTGGAGGCCTCTGTTGTTAAGAAGGCCTCACTTAGTATAGCAGATTGTTGTCTGTTTTAGATGTGACCTGTCCAACTTTAACAGCTTTTTTATTGCCATTAATTCAGGTGGTGAGAGGCACTGGGAAATCGGAATGTCCAATATGTCTGGGCACTCCAGTGGCGGGAAGAGTGAGTTTGTGCGGCCATGTGTACTGCTGGGCCTGCGTCTTGCACTACGCAGCTACGCACGAGAAACAACCGCCACCATGCCCTGTGTGTTCCATGCCTCTACAGGTGTCCGATATGAAGCCAGCCAGGATTTACCAGTGGGAATCTCCGGCTGATGAGGTAAATGAAGTAATGTGTTATAGTAAGCTTACTACTAAAGTAGCCTAAATTTTTTCCTGCAAAAATCCAAAAATCATGTTTATGCCAATAGATCTAGTAGTCAGTTTATTGACCTTTATGAGGAATTTTAGTGATCCATCTAAATGGCATTAGTGAATTCTATTCTATACATAGAACCTATGATTCCTGAATAAAGGATCTTTATTCATTAATCCTTCGATGGCGGATTATTGGAAATCGATTGTTCTCGCCGCCACGTCATGTGGCCGCTTAAGAGTTGAAGCGTTAAATAAATGTATATTTAGCTGTTTAAACTTAAAAGCATAAAATATGTATAATAGTAAAATATGAAATACCTTAAAAGTGAGTTTATGAACAAGTTTTAATAGACATGTTTGTTTATTCAGGTGACAATGAGACTAGTTCGTCGTTTACGTGGCTCCACTTTCGTGGAACTTGCTCCGCCACGTGGATCAGTGGCTGATGGACCTGATCCGGGTGTACTGCCTCTGGAGAGTCTTAACGGCTCGCCTTTCAACAAATTCTTCTCGGCTACTAAAGAACAGGTGAGATTCATAATATATTTAGGTGCTTTCCTAGAACTCATAAGCATGTAAAATCAGAGAAGTTGATTCCTATGCAAATCGGGGACCTATGTAGTTTGGTTGCGTTACGTCAAACCCAGCCAACAGATCACAATTAACATTGAATTGACATATTCGACCAAATAACATTTGTCTGTCAATTGCATAGGAATCAACTTCCTCGATGGTACCATTTCATCAGATTTCTAAGCAGTTGACAGATCTACGTCATTTGGTCGGTTTATGTCAACTCAAAGTTTGCTGTGATCGGTCTAATCACTAATGGGCTTGACTTAACGCGATCAAATTACTTAGGTCTGCACTCTGCCTAGGAATCAACTTCTCTGATATTGCAAACAGATATAATCAAAATTAGTCAGCAGTTTAAGCATGAGGAACTAACTTAGAGCCTGTGTTAACTCCTCAAGTGTTGGTCTGTCTATTAGTCTAAGGCCGGTTAAATAGTCAGTACTCAAGATGCATCTCGGTCTCAAGACACGATTCGGCTCTATGATTGGTCCAAATTTAATCACAGAGCCTGAACCGTGTCTTGAGACCGAGATGCATCTTGAGTACTGACTATTTATACGGGCCTTAGACACTGAATACTTTCAAAGTTATAAAAATATTTTTTATTTAATATCTTTCAAGTATCGAAATATGCATATTAATCCTTCAAGCCCCATAAGAGCACCGGTGATCGCGACAACAATAGAATAACTAAAAATTTCCAAGAATCCACGATCAAAGGATTAATACATTTTCTTCCACTAATACATATTATGTTTTTAATTTGTCCTATTTGCCCTATAGGTAATAGACATACTAGAAAGGGACAGGAAGGAAATAAAAGATCAAATCATGGCAGAAATTGACACCACTGAAATTGTATACCTAGAACAGGCACTACAAATGCTTGACTTGAAACAGGAGAAAATCAAAAATCAATATAGCAAATCTGCTATCGAAAATGGGACTAAGGAATTGCCTGAAGTCGTATGTGAGAAACATGAAGTCAGTGAGAAGAAAATTGATTGGTTTGATGAGCAAGAGGCCGCAGCAAGTGTGGTAAATGTTACAGAGGATATGGCTAAAGTTAATATAGAAGATAAAGAACCTTCTGGAAACATTGCTGATAATGATAATCCACCTGAGGCTTTTGAGGAAATTCAATCATCTCTAAACCCAGCAGAAGAATTTCATTTTGACGGAGCCGCAGAAGAGTTTCCACTCATCGAGTGTCCTGAAACAGTTGATCAAGAGTTTACCGATATTGACAAGCAGAACCAAGCTAAATACTTTTATTTCTATCAAGGTTTGTTATTTACATAATATGCATAGGTCAAAGAATATAGTTGACATTTACAATACTTTTGATTATTGTAATATAGTTGGGTTTGGTGCACAGTTCTGTATTCACCTTTGGTATGGTTCGTAATATATTATTTCTTTAAAACTTACTTCCTTAATAATAATTAACTGTATTTTTGGTTAAAATATTGGAAAGCCATACAGATACAAGACAAAGCTTAGTATAATCTATGTTTCATCTGTCGGGCTTTCCTTGCTAATCTATGGCATAAACAAAACAGAACATAGTTATTGTTTATGCCATGTATTTATAATATTATTTTTTTACAGCTGCGGATGGCCAACAAGTGTTTCTGAACAGCATCAATGTGCGGATGCTGAATGCGTCCTGGGGCATGCTGGCCGCCGCCCCACCGGTGATAACCGCTCGTGTGCTTCACCGGGAGATGCTACCTGTTTGGGAACAGGTGAGTGTTAAGCTGGCACTCGGAAAAGGCTTTATACCAAGATGTTATTACTTTGAAGGTTCAAGGTAAAGAGTGCGATGTTACGCATAGAGTGATATAAGTATTATGTCTTAACCCATCAATCCCCAAGTGGCACCCGGCTGTCACACAACAACTGAAAATCTATTATGTCTGTGATTCCCACAATCGAGGTATTACATAGGCTCATACTGGAATAAAATCAGGGCTAGGTTAGGTAGGACTTTGTTGACTTTTAGAAAACCTTCCCTTTTATACATGCAGTTGTATCTATTTCAATATCACAACATTTTTTTTATATTTTTGGTTTTGTTACAGACAAGGAAGCATATGCCGTGTACCGCTCACCTGCCCCTTCAGTGCACTTACGAGGTTGTTGAACTAGATCTGAAACCACCTTACATTACACCAGAAGCCCTCGACAACTTCTCAGGTGGGTTACGCCTCTGTATTTCTTATTACAGTTTGTTTAAAAATGAATAGTGACGAAATAGAAAAGTTACTCGTTAAAGCTGATCGCTCATTTCTCAGCGCCGTACGCGTCGAACGCACCGCATAGCACACGAAATGCGGCACGTATAGCCGGGTCCAGACGAGTGTAAGGTGTGTGTGGATGGCACACGAACTCAAAGCGAATTGTCCAAACGAGCCTTTGTGCTCGCGTGAAAACCGACAGCCGATGGATAAACCCCGGGCGTTACATGTAATGCTTGTAGTGCCATCCACACGTAGAATTTGTGATACATTACTCGGTGAATTACATTACACGTTACACTCGTCTGGTCCCGGCTTATGGTGCGGACTACAACGAATTCTAAAATGCGGCGCGTTCGGCGCGTGCGTGCTGATAAATGTGCGATCATCTTTTACAACTTCCTTAAAATTAAAGGTTACAATTTATTGAAAGTGTCTCGGAGTTGTCGATTCCTAAATTAAATTATTTTAAGAATGTACGAATATATTTTCATACCCAGATTTTCCTCCTAAGTCCTAACTCAATTGGTTGAGTGTGTGGCAGCTCAAGCCGGGGATCGCGGGTTCGAATCCCGCCGACGGAACAAAAAAGGTTACAATGTTCCTGGGTCTGGATGTGTATTAAATATGTGTATAATATAATAAAAGTTTCCATTGTCCTGTACCTGTAACACAAGTCCTTCAGGTACTTAGCATGGGGCTAGACTGACGTGGTGTGAAGCGTCCGGATAGATATTATTATTATAATATGATAGATTTTAAATTAAAAAAAATATTCCAGCTGAACTAGACCGGCGTGCCCGTACTCGTGCGAAACAAGAGCGCGAGGAGCGTCGCCGGGAGCGAGCGTACAGGCGCGCCATGGAGGGCCCGCCGAAGCCCGACATATCGTCCTCAGTTCTCTTTCCCCCGGCGCCCTACGGCAGCCCCCCGTATGTGGAGGTGGAGTTGCCGTCGACTAGTGCCGCCGAGTCGCCAAATGTGCCGTCGCCGTTGGGATTGTCGTTTGCAAAGGTTAGTTTATATTGGACATTGGTTAAAACAGTTTAAAACCTTGGGGTTGCGTTTTAAAAAATCAGCTGGTTAGGGTTTCGTTTTTCCGTTCCGTTCCGTAAAAAAAGATTACCAACCAGCTGATTTTTTGGTATGTTAATTGGGTAATCAGAACAATCTATATTTTAGGATCATCAATTCGAAATATTTTATCCTTTCTATCTCTGTTAGCTCACTTTCCAGAATTTTCGCAGGAAGAATTTACGGAAAATTAGCTTGATAGTAATCAAATGTCAAAAAAATATGTTCTAGGGTACCTGGACTATGCTTTTGCTGTTCTTACTATTATTGCTTTAACACCCGCCCATGGCTACTCATTAGCCGCGGCAGCCTCGCGCGCAGTTGCTCGGTCGGTCAGTACGTGTTAGTGCGCGGCAAACGTCCGAGGCGAGCATCAACCAAAAACCGACAACTTTTGGCTCGGCCGCGGCACGCTCGGGCGAGGCAGCGAGGCTGCTCGCTTGGTCAGTACGCGGCTATTTGCGATCAATCTTGAATTTTCAATAGATTATTAATTATTATCAAACTCAAAACTCAAACTCAAACTCAAAACTCAAACTCAAATTTTTTTATTCAGAATAAATTTTTGCAAATATTTTCTGAAAGTCTACATGATGCCTACCACCGGTTCGGGAACTAACCCGGCGAGAAGAACCGGCGTAAGAAACTCGCAGGGGGCCCACTTTATTTACCAAAAAAAGTGAGAAAAAAATTAATCTTTTAAAATAAAGTTTACAATTCTGTAACTTAAAATTATACAATGTCAACATACATACATAATTGTAAGTCATAAAATAATGTAGAAGTAGCCTTGCAAGCAGCCATCCTACTCCCAAGATGTGCCGTCGTTTATGAAATCATTGACCTTATAATAGGCTTTGGCACACAAACGTTCTTTGACTACTTTTTTAAATTTATTAATGGAAAGATTTTGAACGTTTTCTGGGATTTTATTGTAAAGGCGTACACATTGACCTTTAAAAGATTTACTAACTTTACTAAGTCTGATCACCGGTATTTCTAGTTTGTACTTATTTCTAGTGTTTCTTCCGTGAATGTCACTTTTGGTTCTAAATTTACTAAGATTCTTTCTAACATATAAAACATTATCCAAAATGTATTGAGAAGCAACAGTTAGAATACCAATTTCTTTAAACTTTTCTCTCAGAGATTCAAAAGCTGACATTTTATAAATTGAACGTCATCATCAATCTCAATTTCAAATATCAATTAGATATTTGAAATTATTTTCGATTCTTATTATAACACAGTTGCAAACTTGCTTTATAATAAAATTTTTATAACTTTCAGATGGCGGGCGCGGGTGGAACATGGAGTGTTAGAAAAACTCAAGCACCACTAAAACCTCCCACTGAAGATGAAGAGGAGTCCACAGGCCCTAGAAATCTGGTACTGAGCGACGCTATAGAGGCAGCTCTGCAAGCCTCCTCAACCAAACCCGCTGGCAAAAAGAACAAGAAGAATAAACAAAAAGTTTTATTTGCCACTGGCATGCAAAGATCGTCCTAGATATCGCTCGCGGACTAAGTTTTATTTACACCTATGAATAAAAAAAAACTAAGGAAACGTTACTCCCATACTTCGACCGTTTTGAATTTGGTTCTTTTTCGCACACTAAAATATGACAATAGCTACAAAAACTACATTCAAATTGACAAAGCCGTTGACAATGATTGTCACTCGTATAAAATCACAAAATTGTGTATGCATGTATTTGGGTCACAATTTGTAGACTCACGGACAGAATTTTTGACACAGTTACTCTTCCTTAGTTTTTATTATTCATATGTTTACACTCTTTTTTTTTTTGACGTGACAACGTCTTAAATTAGGTTGCGGCTGGGAGTCACTTATGAAAAAGTGTAACGCTCGGTAACGTTACGATGAGTCACCGAACGAGAGAGAGGCCCGCCGAATGCCTTGCGTCTCTCTCCCACACGTTGTCACGTAAAATCTTCGCCCGTAAAACCAACTTTACAGGCAACCATTTTTTTTTAAGTGTAGTTTTTAGTTACTCGCATCTGTTTTGCATACAAAGGTTGGTATTCCCTCGTTGCTACATTCTATGTATTAACATAACCACTATAATAATCATTATGGATTGTAATCACTAATCATGTTTCCCCAATTTGTAGGAATTCCTGAATATTAAAAAAAAACAGAAAAAAATACTGCAATTTACTTGCTGAATATTTCAATTTGTTGCTTTATTTTCGTGTCAGCTAGGGTCAACAATGTATTCCCTGTGTAAGCTTACATCAACCCTCTTCTTAATAAAAATATTGATACTTACATCAAATAACTATACAGTTCTTTGTCTGGTGCATTGGAACATAAGACATCTTGAATAATATTTGTATGCTGTGTAAGCTTAAATATTTATTAGTAAGAGGGTTATTTTGTAGGTACTATTCATGCTAAACTCATCTACCGTCTTCGTTTTTTCGTGGACAAGAACGTGGATTCTATTTTATATTATTGTTTATTTAAAAAGAAAAGTCTAACACCAAAAACATGGTTATACCTAACTATTACATGATTAAATATCTATACAGTTACAATTATTTTTACGATTGGCAGGAGTTTTGTGATACAATATATACATATATCTTGTGACAAGTATGCTACGTAGTACATACCTACTATTAATAAAGGCGTGTGGTTATAAACATTGAACACAATATTATAGTATCCTTAAAGGTTATTATGCTTGTTATACTAAAAATAGGATCTTTATTTTGAAATAAAGTATATTATGTGTAAAAATTCGTTTTACTAACTAAAAATGCTTGAATGGCAGCCGCCAGGAGTGGTGAGAATATTATGCACTATATTTTGTGGCTCATGAATATCGTGATTGAACTATAGTTTGTACGTTCTAAGACACTGATCTCTATACAAGTACGCTGGATCGATGATACCCACTTGATCTTTGTGCCTATTTGAAGCGGAATCAGCGCCCCCATTATTCGGGATGAGAACTAAATTTGACGTAATTATTGGTAACCATGTATACGTATTATGTTTGTCTATGGCTTAATCGTTTAAATTGTTTTCGTGTTTTAAAGTGTTTTAACCCATATAGACCCGCCGTGCCCAAACGAGGACACTTTTAAAATTACTTAATTTTTTTGTCATTCAAGTTTATACTAATTTTTATTGTAAGTTTCAATTTGCTAAAAGTTTATTTTCTTATTCTTAGGAGGTACAAATAATATAAATATAGTCCACAGTGTTTTATAGTGATTTTTTTGAAGCTGTTTCTAACATTCGAAATGACGCCAAGTTAGAATTTTTTATTTTTAAGTTTTTCTTTTAGGCACCATGATATTCTACTTTGAGTTATTATTTATTATATCATTGTTTAGGCATATATATTTTTTCACTTGAAAGAGCTCATTATACTATAACCTATAAAAAATATACATATTTGTGTGAAAAGCTTTAGTCTTTATAAGATTAGGAGTAGTTTTATACAAGTGTCCCTATTTGGGGCCAAAGGGCACATTGGATGTAAATTATTCCAATGTTTGTCCACCGATCAATTTCGTATAATCAATGAACTGAAGGGTATTCAATAGATATGAACTTCAGGAAGTTGCCATGATTGAAGATGACAGTGGAAGATGTATATTTAGTCGTATTTCCTTCGCAACCATGTGTCTCTTTACCTGTTTTTCATTATTCAAAGGAGAAGCTGGCATAGTGCAACTGATACTGTTAGCCAAAGCAGTAGATAGAAGTGTCTTCTCGTATCCGTCAATGATATGAAAAAAAAAAGAAAACGACGAGTTTGACTACCGTTTCGACCAACTAAATCAGAATTTGTTTTACATCGGCTGGATTATGATATCTGTTCGATCGGGGCACGCCATAACAGCGTTTTTCTTCTGGAAAAAGTAAACAGATGTATCACTGTTGAAATAATGTGGACGTTAGCTTCCTACATTTTTATCAAAGCTATAACGAGGATTTGCGTGGGGTCAGGTCAACTGGTCAATCGATTTTCTCGCACTATTATACGAAACAAAAATGGACGATAACTGGTAGGTACTGTTTACGCACATGCTGGATTGCTTTGCCACTGCTACAGTGGCAAACGTATGGCGGCAGCGTCATCAAAGTAATAAAAACAAGAATTGAAGAGTAATTCTTATTTTTATGGTATTTTTGTCATAAGTTTCATCTATTAGGTCAGTGTCTAGCATTAGGTCCATTCCCTTACTACCCCCATACATCTTCGATCGTACGGCGCTCCAACGGCGCTGCCGAAACGCTTAACGATAAAACCAGCGGAAGTCCTGCCGTGAACAAGCCCATGTTTCTATAATCAGACTTAGCTTACTCCTTGGCTTCTTTCTCTTATTTTCCTTAGCAGCTGCGGCACAGCTTCGGGGGTGATAGCCATAACAGTCTCCTGTGGTGTCCTTTGTCACCAGCTAGAAGACCTAGTCTCGCGGCCTACGAATAACAGTAAACAATAATATAAGGCTGCCTTTACACTAGCGTTTGTCCAGCGTAGGCGTTCGATGAACGTATGCGCAGCGCAGAGTGCAGACGCCGCTACAACGCGGCGGCGCGTAGGTACGTCCGTTGTCGCCGCTTGTTTTAGTAGAGAAGCGGTGACAACGCGTTACGCGACGTACGCGGTACGCGCTGCGTTGTAGCAGCGTCTACGCCACAGATTAATGGTCTACGCTGCGCATGCGTTCATCGAAATTCAAACGCCTATAAAAAAAAATACGCTGGACAAACGCCAGTGTGAAGACCATAAAGTTAATATACCTATCGGAATAGAGAAACAAAGGCCTGAGCAAGCGAGATGTCACTATCAGTAACACTGCGTGGTAGAAAGAGAAGCGTGATTTGAGGTTGCATAGCTTTTTTTTCATCTGTTTGACAGTCTGTCTGCCCCTGGGCCGATAGTTGTCAATTTGGGCTCTCAGAAAAATTGTGATTTTAAGTTAAATAATGAATAATTTTAAGAAATACTGCTCTAGAAACATGGTTAAGTGTTTGTGGAATGATTCTGGATCCACACATCGAAAAAACCCGGACAAATATTCATTTCACAGGTGAATTATTCTACATCGACAGGACCTAGTTTTAAGTTTATTTTTGCCAATTCCCTACGAGTTATTGGTATTTTTACGTCCGTGTTCACTTCTGTATATGTTTAATTATATGGAAAACATAACTTGACTAGCCATGGTGCACAATTTAAAGATATTTTGTGTAAACAATTTTCATCTATTTTACACTAGGGCTGCATCAAGTTATCGATAAGTTGTGTCGATATGAAAATATTTTTAGTTAAGTATACTAATTATCTAGGAATGTTGAAATGATAACATACTCATCCGTAGTTTATAATTAGTTTATATACTATCATGCATAATTTATCATTTTTAAGGTTCCGCACCCAAAAGGTAAAAATTAAGTCCTAGTAGTGGGGTCCCGCAGCCCGCTTTACTACTAAGACTTCGTTGCCTGTCCGTCTGTCCATCCGTCCGTCCGTCTGTCCATCCGTCCGTCCGTCTGTCTGTCTTCAGGCTGTATAACAAGAACCACTATAGTAATAGACTTCTGAAATTTCCACAGATGTAATGTCATTCTACATCCAATACGGCTGCTCATCCAAGATAGGGAAATAGTTGAAAGCACTTCTGCAAGATGGGCATCAAATAAAAGGGCTCAGTAGGCTCATTGAGAGTGAATTGAAAATTAATAGGGTCTAGTGAAGTCGTGTCGTGTCGTGTAGGTACTGATGTCACGTGACGTAACCTGTCGTGTCGAATCGTGTCATGACATGTCGTGTCGTATCGTACCGGATTTTAGAAAATGCCCGGTTGAAACCGGTCACCCTTCATGCGCGAGTCCGACTTACACTTGGCCAATTTTTCAGATTTCCTGCTGACCTGGATACCAGAAATTCATGACTTAAAATAATTAACCATCCAAACTGGACTCCGAAGAAAAAATCATGCATACGAGTACTTAATTATGCAGCAAGCATTTTGAAGAAAAGTCACATTTTACTTCAAAATTACAATTTTATTATATTATATATATGCAGTTTTATTTTATCCCATTTTATAATGCCCGCTGTACACTCTCGCCGAGAGCTCTCGGGCGAGTCTCGTGCGAGAGCCCCTTGCCCGAGTGCGATCATGTTCATTATTGCTTAGTTCAATCGCAGATAAGAACTCAGAGAAGATGGTGGAAAACGACCATTCACCATTCACCATGCATCGAAAGATATCATTGTAATCCAAAGATTTATAATCATATTTAATTTTATTTCTCATATATGATGACTGATAATGACGTTTATTATTGTTATTTTTCTGTTCTACACTGTCCAACAACGGCGGGACTAGTAGTGAAAGACGCGAGAGTGTACAGTAGTGCGCTCGTTTTCCTCGCGAGACCCTTTGTCTCGGGCGCAAAATACCGACAACGGACCGAGAGGGTCCGAGACAGGCGAGACGAGGCGAGCGCACCCATTTACACTCTCGCACCCGGGCCGCCTCGCTGTGTCTCGGCGAGAATGTACAGCCGGCATTATGTTTACAATCTTACAATTATTATTCCATGATCGATATTTTGTCGAATTACAAGATGTTTGTACATCACTGACACGCACACGTAAACATAATTGTATACACAGATGTAAATCAAATTTTGGTTAAGCTTGACAGCTCGGGATTGTTTCTCTATTCCGATAGGTATATTACCTTTATGGTGAAGACTGAAGACAGCCTTAAGCATACTGCATAACAACGTGAAAAACCATGCCGCATGCGCATAGTCCTTAGAGTTTAGACCCAATATGGTGCAAAGACCTTTAAATAATTGATAAATGGTGATTGGTGCATAAAGAATGCGCCACCAAAGTTGCACGAAAGAAGTCCCGCGAAATACTGAGAAGTGGGAACTAGTTTAATTTGCCATGAGTGCACTTTCACGTTAAAAAAAAATTGACATCAGACATGTCACATGACAGATGTTAATGACAGTTGACACATCAATCATCAATGGTCTAATGTTTTGCTTTTCAATTTGCATTTAAAATCCGTAATTTAACAATAATTACAAAATTTTATAAACAAAATACACTAGTTGCTGTATGGATACTACACAATTGGTTATTTATTGTGACTTACTGTGAAGTAAGATACTATGTCTTCATTAGAGGACTACATTTTTGAGCCCTTTAAGGTTATAAAAGTTAAAAGCAGAGGAACATCAATTCCTAGAGCTAGAAGTGGGCATAGAATAGTATGTGATGATACAAACATATACTGCTTCGGGGGATACAATCCTTCGCTTCCGCTGAATCGCAGGAATATGAGTAATCCCACATGGACTATAGATAGACCACTGTTCAAAGAACTTTGGAGCTATTGCATAGCCAGTCGGAAATGGAAGGAACACAAAGTAATTGAGAATATGCCCGATGAATTGGCTTCCAATGCAATGTGTATGAGTGGCCGGAATCTAATGGTAAATGTTGGAAAATATTTTTGTTGTTTTTATGGTCTAATTTCTATCCTTGGGAAGAAATCTTTAAGAGATAAGCACTAAGCAGTTCATGTAGTATTATTTTTCTTCTTGTGCTTTTGTTTATGTGTGCAATAAACTCTTAATGAAAATATAATACCAATATTTTCAGATATTTGGTGGGACAGGTGCTCCATTTGGTAACAAATGTAGTAATGATCTTATCACGTGGCGCGCAGCAGCTGGTGATGCCAAATTCCAAGTCCTGGACGTAACAGGCACCAGACCACCTGGACAGTATGGTCAATCTGTCATTTGTTATGACGGCTACTTTTATACAATCGGCGGCACCAACGGATTTGCTTATAGCTGTGATATTTTTAGGTATGTTGCTTTAAGTAATGGCTTTTTAATATTGATATGTTTTGTTTTATATTATTACTAAATTATATAATATTATTGTTTGTGCTATACAGTGTTTTTTAGGTTTGTGTTCTTATTTTCAGACTAAATTTGCAAACATTAGTGTGGGAGCCCGTGTTTGTTGGTACCGGTCAGGAGGGTGAGCCGCTAGGGAGGTATCGACATGAAATAGCCAGGCTTGGGAATAAGCTTTATATCCTCGGTGGTGGAACAGGTGACTGGGCATTTGAGCTTAAGGAGGTGCCGATATTTGATTTAGATACGAAATCATGGACTATACAAGCGACAAAATCTGATGATTCTTTAAGAGACAATTCTGCCCCATTGCCAAGAAAATGTCATAGTGCTGTGCAAATGAACACTCCAAATGGGGTACATGTGTTCGTTGTAGGCGGGACGGATGGACATTCAGTGTTTAACGATATCTGGCGGCTAGACGTTGCGAGTATGCAGTGGCGCCTAATGCGCAAATCGGTGTTACCTTATCCTCTATACTTCCATTCCTCAACGGTTACCTCGTATGGGTGCATGTACATATTCGGTGGAATTGAATCGAAGGAGTTTGCAGCTAGTCGGAATAATATATTGTATAAAGTGTGGTTATGTATTCCTAAGTTGAGTGAGATCTGTTGGGAAGCATTGTTGGCATCTTATCCATCGCTAGACCAAGTTAGCCAAGAGAACTTAATAAATATTGGTATTCCGCGGCACTTTGTACACAGGTTGCATGGTCCGTAAACAACTTAAAATTAACATGAATTATCTGTTAAAGTAATTGATTTATAGACAGATAGTGGACCTATATTATTTGGTTGGGTTTTGAGAATTCAGATGTTAGCCATAATCTGTCTATAGCTGACAACCTAACAAATTTGCGTAGTTTTACCTATCTTTCCATAAATTTTTTTATGTGACATTTTAAAGTAAAACTATTTTGCTATGCTCAAAGAACATTGTCCGTCATCTATACTTATAAAATTACATGTCCTGACTGATTCATCGTCACTGAGCAAAAACTGTTAAAGTTACAGCCACGAAATTTGGTGAGTAGGGTTGTTTTACTAAGTAGACACCCACTAAGGAAGGAAATTTGAAAATTTTACCCCGAAGGGGGTGAAATAGGGGTTGAAAGTTTGTATGAAAGTTCGTCATTTCTTGAGTTAGAAAGATGAAACTTTATATTTGGGTTATTGATTAAAATTAAATGGATACGTATTTCATCGTTTTTGGAAATACTACCCCCAAGGGGGTGAAATTGGGGTTGAAAGTTTCAATGGAAGTCCGTTATTTCTTGAGTTAGAAGCATGAAATTTTATGTTTGGGCTACTGATTAAAAATGATTGGATACGTGTTTAAGCGTTTTTGAAAATATTACCCCCAAGGGGATGAAATAGGGGTTGAAAGTTTAAATGAAAGTCTATATAGGTATACTATGATAACGCGGACGAAGTCGCGGGAAACAGCTAGTTTAATACAAAAACAAAGTTTCCTAAAACAAAGTTATCTGAATAACACTCATAGTGAAATAGTTTTACAGATATTTTATTTATGTTTTGATCTGATGTTCTATCAGAGAAGTTGATTCCCAGGCAGATAGAGGACGTAGAGGACCTAAGTAATTTGGTAGCATTATGTCAAACCCATTCAACCGATCACAGCTAACATTGAATTGACATAAGCCGACCAAATGACGTAGGTCTGTTAACTGCTCAATTTCTTCGATGGTACATGTTTAAACTTTATTGTCAAAGAGTGAACAGGTTTTTAAATTTGTTTTAGATGTAATTGTAAGGTTTCTTTTAAAATATTATCCGCATGAGCATAATTATATGAAATCAAAGTACATAATTAATAATTTATTTTATAACTTTTTTTTAAAATCAATCTTGTCGTGCTTTTGCAACGCTATTGAGACTGCCTTATATTAGAGGGCGACTAACCCAAAAAATCAAACATCGTTCTTCTCTCTTTACACCCACGCCACGCTCGTCTTTCATATGCCAAACAATTCAGAGCTTATTTTCAAGCATAAAAATGAATTATAAAATCGAAAATTTTGGGTTAGTCGCCCCCTTAAATCAAATTCGGAAATAACGAGCAATCATACTATTAGCGGCAGTGCCGGTTTTAGCACTACCCGCGCCCTGGACGAGATTTCTTCGCCGCCCAGGGTTCTGGTAGACCTAAAAATATGGGGAGCCTGCGGCACCCTTTTTTGTCTGCCTGCGGCGCCCCTTTTTATCCTATATTTATGGGCGTATATAAGGAGGGTGTCCTGGGGGTCCGGACTCCCCCTTAACTATCCATCTTACTTATCCAATCGACAATAATATATGTACCTCGCCGATTAAAATCGGTGCGGTACATGAATTTTAAAAAATATTTTTGATTTCCTAAACACGTTGCCTATTTGCTGCTGCGGAACCCTTTATGGGCGATTCCAACAGCTGTTTTACGTTAGGGACATCCCCCTTATCAAAGCTATACAATATATACGCCCGTGGTCGCCACCGCTACTGATTAGCGGCCATACAAAACGCAAAATTTTGGGATTTGAAACATACGAAAGACGTGTATTATTAAACCTGTGTATTAACTTGATATTGTTAGTCAAAATTAATAAAGTACATTTTATATTAAGTATGTTTAAACATAAAAAGCATAGGTAAATTCTAAAGCAGAATATTTTTGTATTTTTTAATTTTTGATATAATATTATAGTGGGTATAAAGATTGGAGAATCCCAATCAGCAGTATTGAATTATAGCTATGCGACGCACTTGCCGGGGTGGCGCGCTTCGCCACACTCACATAGCAAAATATTCTCCAAAATCAAGCGTCTAGAAGTCTATAATCATTAATTATTGCTACTCGTATAGTGAATTTTGTGTTTTTATTTATTATCTGAGATACTTATATTTAATATATTTGTTTATTTAATTTATTGGCTTTAGAAATAAAATTCGAAGCAGATACAATCTTTTAATACCTACTTTATTTGATATTTCATATTGTCACATATTGTGTATTAAAATTGCAAACTTTTTTAAGTCAACATATGTGGGTTAAAATAACTGGGTTAATTTTAACCCAGACATGATATGATGAACTAGAGAATATTCTATTGTTCTCTACAAGGTCTAATAAAATTAAGTAATAATATTTTAGGGTGTGTATGGGTCCTCCATAGTTTATTGTGAAAGTAGCAGCGCTGAAAGAGACATTTTTTTATTTGTATGGCAAGCCCCAGCGTCATGAATCATGATATTTCCATACAAAAGTAGAAGAAAAATATTACTCCTTAAGCGCTGCTACTTTTACAGTGAACTTTATACCTGCATGGGACTCATACACACCCTAAAGTATTCTAAACTTACTTTTATACCTTGTATAAGAATATTATATTATGCAACTCAAGTTAAAAACGAGTTTCTCGCGAGTGGACCTTAGTGAAGCGGCTATCGCTTACATCAGGTGATCCGCCGCTCTTTTCTGGATCATTTCATTATTGGCTGGACTATCTTCAGTGTTGGACATCTGTAAGATAACCTATTGTGTTTCAATACGCGAGGATGTGTCTATTCGTTTTCAAGGGTACCTGGATGTAGATCTAGGAAGCGGCTAGACTCGCCACTTATGTCTCATAGTCTTGTAGTTTTCTGATTTATTTACTACCAAAAATTATTGAAGAGCTTTGAAGTTGCCGTAGGTTAAACTATACGGTCTACTTTTAATTTCATACTCGCTAAAATTAAATAATAATTAGAAGTTAAAAAGGATCCGTTATATTTAAATAATTATTATAAGTAGTATATAATATTATATATGATATAAATAATAATATTATAATAGTATAATATTATATAATATTATATAGTATATGATATCTGAATGGTTACATAATTATTATACACTAGATGATGCCCGCAACTCCGGTACGCCAAATTCCAAAATTGTGCAGTTTAATCGCGCGGAAACTCATACATTTTTCCGACATAAAAAGTATCATAATATGTCCTTTCCCGAGACTCAAATATATTTTAGACTCAATAGTTTTTGGTGTCCAACTGTCCATACCCAGCAAAATCCGTTCAGTGGTTTGGGCCTGAAGAGGTGACGGGCAGAAAGACAGACAGACTGACACACTTTCCCATTTATAATAATATTAGTATGGATAGCACACAATACACTGCATGCACAACACGAACTTGTTAGTTGTTGACAAAATATTATGACGACGTATGAATCACTATTCAAATCGCGTACCTACGAATGAAAGCATAGGCCGCCAAAGAAGGCTCTACAATAATCAATTAATCACACAGTATAATAATATCATAATTCATACGATAACGTTATAAATTCGTAGAACTTGAGTTTTGTGGGCGGCATAGTATTGGCTTGAGTAGTAGAAAATCAGTAGATAGACTTCCTAGCAAAATTTGGTATTTTTTTCAAATTACCGTCGAAAATTGACTGATTTAATGAATTTGGAAAAAGCAGATCATCGTTACTTCTACGAATAATTTGCTCTTTAAAATTTTAATATATTAGCCGTATTTTTGCATAAGTATCGATTTTTACCATCAGTATATATTATAAGTCTATGATTTTTACTGGCGGAAAATTAAAACAAATGCGGCAAAGTTACCGAACTTCGAGTGTCCACATCTAAACTATCTATATCTGTGTACGCAACAAGTGGACTCGCCGCGCGCCGCAGTGGCTCATCCCGCGCCGCGCCGGCAGGACTCGCGCGACCGCGACCCGCGACTGTCGCGATCGCGATGTGCACGTGAGCATGGAGACGACGTCAGTCGATCCGGCGCCGCACCGGTCGCCGACGCCGGAGTTGCACGCGACGTACACCTCGCTGGAGATTCTCGTCGCGCTCGTCGCCGTCGTCGGAAACACCATGGTCATACACGTCTTCCGACGAGACCGACGACTTAGACGACGAACGAACTACTATATCGTGTCGCTGGCGATCGCTGATTTGCTCGTCGGAGTGCTTGGGATACCTTTCGCGATTCTAGCGTCGGTGGGACTTCCGAGGAACCTGTATGCTTGTTTGTTCACGACTTCTGTGCTGGTTATGTTGTGTACCATCAGCATCTTCTGCCTGGTGGCCGTATCGGTGGACAGGTACTGGGCAATCCTCCATCCCATGTACTACTCGAGGAATGTGAGAACGAAGACGGCGATATGTGAGTACTTAACTTTAATCATAATCATTTTCATCTTATAGCCACTACTTTTGTCTAAGGGCCTGATACACCTCATATGCGCCGAATAGGCTATCTATCACTTATCTTAACATATGAAGTATGGAGAATCTGTCAAGAAGTTGTGAATAGCCTATTCGGCACTTTATCAGAAAGTGGTGAAAGAGGCCCTAAGAGACTCTTAATAAATTGGTGATCTTACAAAACTTTTGTAGTTCGTCGATTTTTGATAATTGTAAATTGTGTTTTAAGATCTGTTATTGCTCCTGGTTACTCTCTGCCTTTTCTATTCTGAGGTGAGTAGTATTTAGTATATTTCTTTGCCCAAATCTCAAATTCCACAACTGACGCACTTATAAAAAATTATTGTTTATAAGTGCGCATCACACAAATCATAATAACGGCGTATAAAATCTACCTATCTTTACTTATTTGAAAACACTAAACAGTCATAGGTAATATTATTATTAGGAAGAATTAATTAATATTAGGAAGTTTCACAATGTTGGTCGGCGGAAATTATTAAAATAACTATCAGAAACAGCAGCTGTACGAATATTATTAGAGTACAATTTAATTGCGATAGCGTCGTTCATGACAAAAATATATTTTTCCGCCGCAATAGAGATCTAATGTGGAAGCAATAACGTCACATTTCCATGTAATATAATGAAACATTACTTTCACTTCCTTTCATTCTGTACCTAAGTGATTTTCAGCATTTTCTTGTACATTTTTACAAAAATGTCACCTGTAGGCTTGGCTTGGCGAACTCTATACTGTGGTCTGTGCTGTGCCCATATCTCAGTAAGATACATGTCGGGTAGGTTTATGAAAGAAAGAAACATAGGCTCGACTTGACACGACCGTGCCCCCACCACCATACTGTAAAGTGTAAACACTTGAATCATTAGGCTTACAAAAACAACATCGTTCGTGGAGTTGATTCTCGGCAGAGGCTCTACCGTGCCTTCACATCAACAAATATCAAATCGGAAGGCTTACGAAACGAAATACTCGTAGTTCTTAAGCTCAAATTAGTAAACTCTACTGTGCCACCACACATATAACACTGAATTCTGTAGGCTTATGTTAAGTACATCGTTTATCAGCTCGACTTAGCAATGGGCTCTACCGTTTTGTCCTCCAACAAATACTATCCTATGTCCCTTCCTGTCCCTCAAAGTACCTCCTTACCACATTCCATCTCAATCGATTGAGACATAGGCAACAGCCAAACAGGTACTATCGCATTTGTAATATTAGTAAAGATAGTTAACAGGCTCGACTTGGCAGGCTCTACCGTGCCCCCACATCATAACGATGACTGTATCGAAATTGTATCTTTAGAGGCAATTAAATTCGACACCCCGGATCCTATAGCACGGAAGCGTGGGTAGGGATGATTTCGTGCTCACTGGCTACTGGGTGGGTTATTCTGTAATCGAATCGTAAATCATAATTGGTCATGTAACATGTTAGATGATAAATTATTATGATCCTTTCATCACCGGCATGCATCGGACATGAGTGTAAAACGGACAATATTTTAGGCAACTTTACAAAGGTTTAAAAACTTATAAAATTAATTTACATGAAATGAAACACTGACAGTTAGGTAGAGTGCACCCCAAATTATAGGGCCCTTTTTAACCTCGGGTGCGGAACCTTAAAAACGGTCTCAAATGGCCCAGAATGGCCGTAGAACTTAGGGCCAACCCATACGTACCACAATCGTAGTACAAGTACGTAGGGCCAACCCAAATTGGCATTTCGCAACCATAGTCCACAACACACACGTAACCACTGCTCGAGGACATTTTGTCGTTGCGATGTGGTGTGGTGGTGGTACGTGTGGGTTGGCCCTTAGAGTTCAGAGCAATAAAACCCCTGTGTAAGACATTAATTGGGCAGATGACGTCTCACTCTCAAGTTCTCAACGCAATAGCTGGGGGCTTGGCAGAGGATATGACACACTGTCTTTATCCTATCAGCATCGAGTGCCGTACGCATTAGCATTTCCGCTGATTACTGTAATCCTTAAGGAAACAACTGCAAGATTCAAATGTTACTAGAATCCTAATGGGAGCAGAACGTAGACTAACGAACGTAGACTAAACCACTAGAAACGTAGGCCGCTAATTTGGGCTACCGTCCTATTTTTTTTTGGTAACTGCAGTAAGCTTGTAATTTTACTTTTTAGGTTAAAAAAATAATTAGTTAATATTAATTAAGTATAATATAAGATTATTAAAGCAAATTAGCAAAATTGACACAAAAGAACAAATAATATTAAAGGTTATTATAGTAGGGTTAAAAATTAAAATAAATAAGGCAACGAAAATGTCTTTCTACATTTATACGAAAAAATTAAGGACTAAAACAATGAGTATGAAATGCTAATATAGACTAAAATTGGCTTAGATTTAATCAAAACGTAGAGCTTATGCCAAGACTATAAATTCTACGTTTCTGTGTCACATTCACAAATTATTTTTTAACAATAAAAATCATGGCTCCGAAAATTGTTTTCTTAATCTCAGATTTTTAATATACATATTCATTATACCTATTATAGTTTGGGTAGTCGGCAAAGTAAGCTTTAGTAGAAATGACATAATATTTATGTACTTAGATAATACTATTGTAAATAATATATTATTAAGTATAATCTTAGATCATCTGTTTATTGATATCGTTACAAAGTACAATAGAGCACTCAGACCATCTAGGTCTCTAGTTGCTTTATTCTAGATGGTTTAGGTTAGGCGTACCTACTAATTACTATTCATATTAAAATATACTGTATCTTATGTGTAACTGCATATTATTATTATCTATATTGTATAAATCATTGTTACTATTAAAGAAAATTATCAATTCCATTTTAAATGTAACAATATTGCAGACAAGAAATAAAGCCCGTCACAGACTTAGCTATAATATATATTAATATATTTATAGCAAGGCATATTATTCTATACTAAATCCACATGTCACAGAAATATATATTATAGCTGAGTGTGTGGTCACGCGAAAATTAGTATAGAAAATATATTATATTAATATGCCTAGCTATAAACATATTAATATATATTATAGCTAGGTCTGTGACGGGCTTAAGTGTGAAGTGAACGAGTCAATTTTGTGACAGAGCCAAATAGGTAGAGCCATTTTAGAACATACTCTACAAATATGTCAGGTCTTTTCATCAATTTTCACAAGGACATTTTCAGCAGGGTCCTTCCTAGGGACAGGCGGTCTTTCGGCAGCGGGACTGTCCTGTCACATGGTTATTCGTATTGTGTTAGGACTGTCCTCCCGAAAGCGCGACGCATGGGCACATGGTTATTCTTAATGGCTTATAATTAACTGATCACCAGAAATAGTAGCATTTCACAGACTAAATTAGTAAACGATCACCAAAATACAGACCACCATTTTAATGTAAAATGATCACCAAAGATTTAACATCTTAAAACCAAAAATAGTAAATGATCACCAAAATAAGTAAATGATCGCCAAAATTAGTAAATGATCACCAACACAATACTAGCATTTTAATGTAAAATGATCAACAAAATTAGTAAATGATCACCAACATTATACTAGCATTTTAATGTAAAATGATCACCAAAGATTTATGATTTTGCTATCCCATTTATGCAAAATGACTCCAAATAAATCAAAAGTAAGAAACGATCATCAAAATTAGTTAATGATCCATTATACGTTAGAATTTGAATGTAAATTTATAACCAAATCTATTTTTATTTAACAATCCTATTAATGAGAAGAAGACAGATAGACGGACAGACAGACATCGAAGTCTTAGTAAAAGAGTCCCGTTTGTACCCTTTGGGTACGGAACCCTAAAAACGGGACTCTATTACTGAGACTTCGATGTCTTTCCGTCTGTCTTTATCTAGGCTGTATCTCAAGATCCGCTCCAGCTAGACTTCTAAAAATTTCACAGATTGTGATCTACTGTTGCCGCTATAACAACAAGTATGTACTAAAAACAAAATAATATTATTATTTAAGGGTGGCTCCCATTAAACAAACGTGATTTTTTTGGCCTTTTTTGCTCGATATAGATAATGGCAACCGGTAGGCACGTTGATATTTTTGCAAAGGCCTTGATAATAATATGTAAATGTTTACTTCAATAATTCTTCGGTCTCCCATACAAAAACACAATTTAAGGTCTAATTTTGCTCTATAACGGTACAGAACCCTCCATGTCCGACTCACACTTGGCCGATTATTTTGTTAATACATAATATGCTTACATTTTTTTTCAATCATAGTGATTTATTTGGACAGAAATATCAGATTTGGTGATGATCGTAATATAGTAATAGTTGGTGATCGTTTACTTTATTTGGTTATCATTTACTATATTTGGCAGTCATTTACTATATTTGGTGATCATTTACTATATTTGGTGTTCGATTACAATTTGAAGTGTTCTCATGACTAAAATAGCTGGTGTTGCAATTTTAGACTTTCTTTTTTTGGTGGTAAATATCTTTTTTTGGTAAACAAGTTTAGGGTATAAGTGCATTTTTTGGTGGTCATTATATTTGTTTATTTATTTAAAAAGGACACCTGCGGTACATGTATTAAACAATCACTTCCCATTCTTAATTCTTATTGTGTTGAATTCAAGTTTCGTTTTCGATTTTCATCTATTTATCTAGATGTCTAACATCTAGACACTAAGTACCTGTGATAACAGAAGTACAATTTATAATTCGGCATTCCGGTAGAAATATAGAATCGATTACGAGGTAGCGGCCTTCGGTATTTTAGTTGTGAGTAAACACACATTTCTCACGTAATCACGTGTTAATGTAGCTAGCTGACCCGACAGACGTTGTCGTGTGTGTCTTAGTTTTTAAAATTTTTAATTGTGTGTAAAAAAGTGCTGAAACATATTTTATGTCATGATTTACCTAGACTATAAAAACCTAACTCTATTCCTGCAACTTTAGCAGTAAGCTCTGTACAAGAGACCATGGAACCTAAAGTTTTATTAGAAATAATTTTTGTTAACAGTTTGAAATTTGAAGCTGTACTATTTGAGCATATCAAAAAAAATTGGTTGTCTGTAAAGTCGGTTTACTGACGATAGTTGAACGTGACAACACATGAATCTAAATTCTAAGCCATTCTCGAACCAACTCGAAAAATGTCTTCAAAATCGTACCAGCCTAGAGTTTAAGGGGGTCGTTCTATTTTTTCGGTCCCATTTGCTTTCAAGGTCAAAATTTGATATTTACGAAATAAATTTCTTCGATCAAATACTTTTAAAATGTCTATAGTGTTCTACTTTGCCACGTATTGTGTATTTCCGTTAGATAATTAATCAAAAAGATATTTAACATCAAATAGCCAAAATTTCATTTCCCACCCCCGTACGTTCCCAGATTGCTTATCTTAAACACAATTTTCTTAGAGTTTTCGTAATTAATCTTATCATGTTTTGTACTGGAACATTAGTTTAAATACTCATATCAACCATTTTAAACATAAGAATAAACTCGTGCATGTGCAACATTGAGAGAACGCAGGTTTTAATTTTGTCACGCGAAATTTTTCATATCGTTCCGAGCAAATGGTTTTTATGTTTTTGACCAAATCTGCATCTGTAGATCTACGTGCAAACATGTTTCGGAACCCCCGGGCCCATGTCTGCCATACATTATACACGAGATAAGATGTGCGCATTGTTTCTCGGAGAAAATTTAATTTTTAGTTGCAAATTCTCGTTTTGTCACGGGTAAGCCTTCATTACCATCCATTGCCTATTTAAATGACTTTTGTTGCTAGTGATTTTTTAAATACATTATGATAAAGGCTATTGAAATACCTTCTAAAGATATGTTGTATGGCTTTTGAAAAATATAAGAATGTAACAAAAATTTAAATTAAATGCCAAAACTTCATTTCCATCCACTTCATTTCCATCAATTCCTTCCGATTTTTAAAGCAATTTTCCGATTTTTTTGGTATTATTTAGTATTTTATAACAGATTTTGTCCAAATCCTATCTATATACATTCCATTTTTAATATTTCTTGCTGCGAGTCATTTTGTACCAAATTACCGCTAATCTCAAAAACAGAGAATGGATTGCTTCATCATCAGTTGGTTCACTTGAACGGTTCTATTTTGGGCGTTCCTTGTCTGTCACATCACTGTTATCTGCCATTAGATAGAAAAGGTGAGCTTAATTACGTCTGAGACAATATTTACTTAGGAGAAGTCACTGACGTTAAAAACAAAGATTTTTACCTAGCATGTGGATTGTGGAACTCTATATCGATATTGTAGATTAACGCCCTGTCAAAGATGTGCGTCTGGAGCCTTCAATGAACCGACGAGCACACATTTCTGACAAATTATAGTTTTATTCATGTTAATCTCATAATGAAACTAAATTTGTGATTATTTTCAAATAACTAGTATTTTTAGTAACACACGGACTACCCTGTATATTTTCCTTTTAATAAGTACCTATCCATGTAGTACTAATCTAGCTAGTACTTCATAATTAAGTGATTAAACATAATATTTAAGATTTTAAACTGTTTTTTAATAATTTAAGATTTTATTAGTTACAGGAACATAATACATATTTTTGTTGCTAAACATCACTATATAATAATATAATGCCTGTTAATGTATAAAGTGGTGGGTAACAAATTGGGATATTATTTTCAAGAGTTTACTAAAGTTTACTAAACTAGTCGGCGGTAAATTGCATAGAACTGCGATTAGTGAAACTATTTCTTAAAATAGTGTTTTCCTTAAAAACTCTAGTAAGTTATAGTGAGGTAAAGTACATGGAATGTTGATTGTATACGATTATATAGTGTAACTAAAGATTGGTTGCATTTTTTTAAATAAAATAATAATGTCTGACCTGTTTCCTACTTTTTAACAAAAGTGTTATATTTTTGTTAATTTTTTAGTAGAGGAGATTTAAATAACTAACTTATTACTCATAAAATAAAACAATAATAAGTATTATGTTTATCTAACATGAAATTCCTTAATTTTTTCGCTTTCATATAACTATTTTTCATTTCCATCCAATCCTTTAAATTTCCATCTTATCGATTTTCATTTTCGTCTATTGCATCATTACCACCAATCTATTTATATCGTAAATATAAATAGCAGACGGCCTGTTTCACCGCTTCCTGATAAGGCTATCCACCACTTAATTTGACAGATGGAGTATGGAAAATCTGTCAAATAACCCTATCGGGCACCTTATCAGGAAGCGGTGAAACAGGCCAGGGCCTGTTTCACCGCTTCCTGATAAGGCTATCCACCACTTAATTGAACAGATGGAGTATGGAAAATCTGTCAAATAACCCTATCGGGTACCTTATCAGGAAGCGGTGAAACAGGCCAAAGGCAATTCAGGGATCAGAGTAAGTATACGTACACAAGCCTAAATACAAAATGTTGTCGTAATATCTTAAAAAAAAATGATTCTACAAAAATGGCCAAATGGGACCGACAAAATAGAACGACCTGGGCTTAATCACTAACATACGTAATTGGTATTTTTATTATCTGTACTAAAAAAAAAACAGACAAACGGCGGGACAGACGGACATCCATGGCAAATCTTTAAGGATTGTTCTTTTTTTCATTTGTTTTCGGAACCCTACAAATGTGATCAAAGTGCAAAACACGCTTTCACATAAAAATTGAATAGCCTGTGTAAAACCGTTGTTTGATTAATTACCTCACTTGTACGGTTTTATTCAAAGCGGTATTATATATATATATATATATATATCAGTGTTCAATTGAGTACTGTTTAGCTGCAAAAATAATTATTGCTTAGTTTATTTACATAGCCGCAATGTTGTTGCCCCAAAATGCGTTTATCGCAAGGGAATTTTAAATTTTTACGGGACTCTATCAATTTATATCGGGAAGTATCTATTAGTCCGGTCTAATTAGACACAAAAAAATCGTAACCTCGGAATAACTCGCATAGACCTGAAAATTGGTAGAGACGATAAATACATCATTACAAATAAAACCTCAAAAGTCCCCGGTAATCCTCTGTGTGCAAAAATTTTTATTCAAGGACAAAGGTATGAAAATAAGGTTTTTCCTGTTTTTTCCCAAACTATACATTTTATCACAAAAATAGGTAGGACAAGAGTGTAGACGTGTCTTTCCACGTGGCCTATTCTATATCTGTGCCAAATAACATAAAAATTGCTTCAGTCGTTTGTGAGATAAGCACCTTCAAATAATTTTCCCCGTTTTTCCCAATTTTCCTCTGTTTCTTTGCTCGTATTGGTGGCAACGTGATGTTATATAGCTCAAATCTTCCTCGATATATAAGACTATCCAACAAAAAACGAATTCCTCAATTCAAAGCAGTAGTTCCACAAATTCTTTAGCTTTAAAATATAAGCATAGATATGATTCTCCCAAACTTTAAGCCTGCCATTCATAAGGAATGGTAAGTCGTATGAAAAAAATGACTGATATTTTTTGTAGAGAATTCTATGATCTACACTCTTGCCATGCCTATTTTTGTGATAAAATGTACAGTTTGGTAAAAAAACAGGAAAAACCTCATTTTCATACCTTTGACCTTGAATAAAATTTTTTGCACAAGGAGAATCTCCGGGGACTTTTGAGGTTTTATTTGTAATGATGTATTTAAAGTCCATACCAATTTTCAGCTCTATGCGAGTTATTCCGAGGTCAAATGTTTAATTTTCCCGGGGTATATCTCCATACCAAGTTATAAATCGCTTTAGCGTTTTGGTCGTGAAGAGGTAACAGACTGTAGCACAGATATGGACTGTAGTGTGTGTCTCACCTCCCTGCACTGTTATAAGTTAGTTAATAATATAAACATCAGTCGTGAGTAAAATGAGTAAAACACATATTTCTAACTCTCTAAGCCTGACAAACAGACAGACAGACAGTAGAAACACTTTAATTGCATTTAAAATAATACTAGCGACCCGCCCCGGCGTCGCACGGGTAGAAAATATATTGCCACTGAAAAAATGATTAAAATCGATAGCCTATAACGTGAAGGATCACATGGTCTACTTCTTATCTGTGCCAAATAACATAAAATTGCTTTAGTAGTTCGCGAGATAAGCCCTTTCAAATAACTTCCTCCGCTTTATCCACATTCTCCTATTGGTCTAAGCGTGATAAAATATAGTCTATAGCCTTCCTCAATATATGGGCTAACTGACACTGAAAGAATTTTTCAAATCGGACCAGTAGTCCCTGAGATTAGTATAGAGTCATAGACAATAGACATGGATATGGATGGATGTGACGATTGATCCACTAACATTCATGAGTGATTCTTCAAAAATGATTCTCCGCGTCACTTTCGTGAGATTTTTTAATTTTCGAGTTATCTTTAAATAAATGCAAATACCTTTAAGGTGCTCTAAAGATAATAAATACGATCTTTAAGGCATGTAAATCGGTCCATAAACTACTGAGATAATCAAATTTGAAATTTCAGTCCCCACGAAAGTTGCGACAAACTCCACGAAAGTTACGATTGAATTTCCTAGCGACAAACTATGGATTGAAATCTTTTTTTTTCTTAAAAATAAAAGAAGTTATTATTTAATTAATCAGTTTTTATTAAGATCAACAATACTAAAGAGCATGGAGCTTTAATTTGTTGCTTAATCTGTCAAATAACCGGTCCTGAAATACTGTGATTTTTTCGAGGTTCAGGTGATGTTTTTTGAAGTTCGTGAAGATTAAGTGATTTAGGAGGGCATATAAGGGGGTTTTCAACTAAATATGGAGATTTAGGACACTAGATCATAATATTTTCTTCGATTTAGTTTGTGGGATGTATACGAGGGCTCGCTTCGCTCGCCCTCGTCTGAGTATCGTATCGCATTGTATTTGGATTGAGGATGTAATGTCAGTTGTTCATGTAAAATACTGATATTCAGGTAAATCCACTAGATTAGAAGCAGACTCGATAAATTTAGGTAAAAGATCAGAAGGATATATTGATGTATATGTATAGCCACATATGTTTTGTTTTTCAAAAAAAGCTTGTAGAGTGAAAAATTAGTTCAGGGTACCAAAACCATAGCTGGAAATACTATACTATAGCCAATTCACATAGAAAAACGGTGTACAAAACAGCCTACGTAGCTTTCGTAGGTCACTAGGTAACTTTCATGCGTGAAAATCCACGAAAATAGTGCCACAAAAGTTACGAAAATTTTACATTTTTTAGAATTACGACTAAATTAATAGGTAAATAAACAAACAAAGTACTAGTACATAATCTCGATCATATACCTTATTCCTTAATTTGATATGAGAGTCATAATTATAAATTATTATCATTCAAAACATGCTCGCAAAAGTTACGTGACTACAGCCACTTCATAATTTTTAAGGAATATCTTATCTTATATTTTCTTTGTTTTGAAGCAACAAGGGTTTGTGTCCCCTGTAGTTGCGTGTGTACGGTGAATTATACGGCTATTAATGAACCAAAGATTTCCTTTGGTAGGATTGGTCCTTATGGTCTAAGGATGGATTTAAGATGTAGAGCCACCGCGATTTTAGATGTTAGTTTTTTTTAATTTTAGCAGCTTCTGCTCTGGAAGAAAATAGAGTCTCAAGGTGTATAGAGGCATTATTTATGGTACTATTCCAAGTTCGGTACCATATTCGGATGTCTTACGAATGCTAAATTCATTTTAGGACTCATATTTGCACGATAAAGATGTTAAGCAACGTAAAAAGAAAAAGAAGAAGAAGCATTATTTAAATGCGCTAATCTTAGTATGAGTCAGTAATTACTGGTCCGATTTGAAAAATTCTTTCAGTTTTAGATACCCATTTATTGAGGAAGGCTTTAGGGTCAATTTTATTACGCTAAGACTAATATAAGCGAAGAAATAGAGGAAAATGTGAAAAAACGGAGGAAATTATTTGAAAGGGCTTATTTCACGATTTTTTCAGCAATTTTTCTGTTATTTGGCACAGATTAAAAGTAGAAACGTGAAGAATCATAGGTTATTTAATGTGGACCAATTTGTCTGTGAAATATCTAATTTACGCGAGCGAAGCAGCACGGAACCTCTAGTAATATTATAAAGCTGAAGAGTTTGTTTGTTTGAACGCGCTAATCAGGAGCTACTCATCCGATTTAAAAGAATCTTTCAGTGTTTGATAGGCTATATATCGAGGAAGACTATAGCCTATATTTATCACGCTAAGACCAATAGGGGCAAAGATACAGAGGAATATGTGAAAATAAAACTGAAGAGTTTGTTTGTTAGTTTGTTTGTTTGAACGCGATAATCTCAAGAACTACTGGTCCGATTTGAAAAAATCTTTCAGTGTTTGATAGCCTATTTCTCGAGGAAGTAACATATTATCTGCGTTGAGTTTTTTATCTAGGTATACTAATATTATAAAGAGGTAAACTTTGTTTGTTTGTTTAATTTTAATGAATAGGCTCAAAAACTTAAAACTTTAAAATTCGAAAGCTACATTATTTACGAGTAACATAAGCTACATTTTATTTCAGAAAATATAGGGAATAAGTTATTTCAGAAAATATAGGGAACAAGGTGAAAAAAATCAACCAGAAAATTTACTTATTTTGCGTATGCTGCCTAAACTATAAAAGATAGAACCATACAATGTTCTAAGTAAATGTAGATCTTTTAAATATCTACAAAAAAGTCCACGACGCAGTATACCTATCTATGTCAATTAGTGAGGTACAACAAACATTATTTTATTTAAAAATCTTGTTTTTTTTTTGGACTACATTTAACGCATTTATTATTACTCATGCTATTAATATTTATCAAAATGAATTATTTTATCACTAAGTATAGTTTATGTAGATAATATTTGATCTTTGAATGATTAAAATTGGACGTTTGGTTTAGAAGTTATGGCGAAATTAAAAATTGCGATTTACGCCCGTTTCGAAGTGGGCGCCACCAAGGCGGCGGGGGTACGCAGTAGCGAAGATTATGACCGGCCCTGCAGCTGGTGAATTGGCATTTGGCTCATATACCAAGAATACCAATGATCCCTACTGGCTAGTGGCTACTGATTTGCCTATACCCTTCAAAAGGCTCCAATTTCCTGTAAAAAAATATTTTGCACTAACGATAATTATTAATTGTAAATCCCAGGGATTTACAATTAATAATTATCGTTAATTATCGTTATTAAACATTCAAATTAGTAGGAATAGATTTACGAAAAGAATGTTTTGCTCTATCACGAGTCGGGGCTCCCGACTATCAGTATATTTTGTCAGTTATTCCGACTCAACATTTGGTGACTAACCCCCCCCATCTGTGATCTGCTGTATATGTTACGCTCAAAGACCGAAATCGCTCAGTGAGCGAAAAAATAGCTCACAACGCGTTGTGGTCACAGTGAAACAGCCACGACGCGAAATTCGCGTCGTGGCTCTAATGAAAACGACCACGACGCGTTCTGGCAATCACAAAAAGACCATAACGCGAAATTCGTGTCGTGGCTGGTATGCTATTCGTTTTTCTTGGTTTGTTCTTGATTAATTAATCATCCAGAGGTATGGAAGATTATAAATTTATAATATTGAATTACCACGCATACTACAAACATTTTTTCTTTTACTAAATCACTGTATAACGTGTAAATTATCATTATTATTTATAAAATATCAAGTTCCATATAACTATCCGTACAGACAGACAGACAGACAGTAATAATATTAGTACGGATAGTACGGAATTATAGATATTTTATAAAATATAATAATAATAAACACGTTATGCAGTGATTTAGTAAAAGAAAAAATGTTTTGTAGTATGCGTGGTAATTCAATATTATAAATTTATAATCTTCCATACCTCTGGACGATTAATTAATCAAGAACAAATCAAGAAAAACGAATAGCATACCCCAGCCACGACACGAATTTCGCGTTATGGTCTTTTTGTGATTGCCAGAACGCGTCGTGGCCGGTTTCATTAGAGCCACGATTTCGCGTCGTGGCTGTTTCACTGTGACCACAACGCGTTGTGAGCTATTTTTTCGCTCACTGAGCGATTTCGGTCTTTGAGCGTAACATATACAATTTTTAATATTTTAAATGGCAAAACAACGTTTGCCGGGACAGCTAGTGTAATATATAATTGTACTCTTTATTATTATTTATTGTCTCTGAAGTCTGAGTGTGAATTTTAATTAATCTTTGAGCGTTATAAACTAGAATTTTTGAATTCGAATGCGCACTAAAATTTGGCTGCGGGGCCTGCCAGATTAGTCATTGCGGCAAAATATGTTTAACCACAGTCAAACTAAAACAAAACACGTTACCACTACCAAAACAGCTACTATTGTAAGTAATAGTGGACTATTAGCGAAACAATAACAGGAATGTTAGGTAATATTTCTTAAGTTTATTGACATTCGTCGACTCTACAAACTGCATAAATGTGGTGTAAGAATTTAGATCGACGCAGTAATAATTGAACTTCGACATGTGTTTTGTGATCATAATATTATGCAATTCAGATTCCATAAATTTGATATTTATTGATAGGTAATATTACGCAAAGGTCGACCTCCAACTAGGTGGGACGACGATCTCCGTTTAGTTGCGGGTCCATGTTGGATGCGAGTAGGAGGAGATCGGTCATCTTGGCGTTCATTGAGAGAGGCCTATGTCCAGCAGTGGACGAATATAGGCTGATAATAATAATAATATGATGATGATGACTAGGCAAAGGTCGGAGTAGAGGGCTCTACTAGCCCATACAGTAAATATTTCTCCCAAAATCTGACATGGACACGTCATATCAGAATATTGATAGAAATGTTGTCAAAAGTTGAACTAAATTTTAAGGCAGATTTACATCATCAGTCCACTGACGTCTCAGTGCTAACCGCACTGCCATAGTGTAAAGGCAGATTTACATTGAGCCAGTAGTTGTCATCAGTATGCTGAGTGCTGACTTGAAATCAATTTACACTATGGCAGAGCACTTACGTCAGTTACTGACCCAATGTAAATCACTAAATCTGTTTTTCAGTTTTACTCTCTGTGCTGGTGTTGCATATAGAGTTAAAACATTGCAGTGTGTATCTAAATGGCGACAAGGTTTTTTATGAACGTGGGTGGGAGCGCTGCTGGTAAAGGAGAACTGTCAAAAATGAAGTTTTTGTATGATGGCAGCGTTGCAGCGTTAGTTCCTTTTTTCGCCACGTTCGTTTAAACTTTAAAGCCTAGACAGTATATATTATAATTTATAAGTCTATGGTTTAACCTATTGTTACTATGACATAGGCTCTGTCAATTTTTCTGCTTATACTAGATCCATGCTCCCTTTGATAAATGCTTCTCTTAGCTAATGCTTCTACTACACAATACTCAATACTCTACCAAATATTTTTTTACTATGTTATAATATTAAAATAATTAATTATCATGTTTACAGGTCATCGAATGTCAGTATTAATTAACTGTTCATGTCGTGGTCGCGTGTTCATGTATTATTTTTGTTTTATGGAGACCAGCTGTATTATGTGTAACTGGTTGGCTCTATTATAGTTCTTGCAATCTAAGAGTGCGCTTCGCATTTATTTGTAGTTGGAAATGTGAATAGACATTTTCGTTAGTGTGCGTACCCGACAGAGCAGTCAGTAGCGGGCGAGCCATGTACGCGTGTATAGATATGGTCACTCACACAACTAAGGGCGACGCGCACTCTTAGATTGCAAGAACTATAAACGAATAATATTGTCAAACATAATTAACTCATAATATTGTCTATTATTAAAGAATCTGATAAAGAAATATTATAATAGATACGTGCCATATTGCTAATCCGTTGGTTCCGTCTGATATTCAATCATCCCGCGATCTAGTAAAATCCATTTACTAACAAATCAGATACTGTATACAGATCAACATAATATTATTTACACTAGTATAGTCGCTGCGACCTCGCTCATGTCAACACAATAAGAAAGATGTCAGAAAGATGAATAATTTTCCCTGCTTTTCCACTCCATACATACATTATTATTTTTAACAAAAAATTAAAACCGACTTCCAAGGTAAAAACAATACTTAATAACATTAATATGAACTAAAAAGTATTAAATAATTTTTACTATCTAATAGTGCCTTTTTCCGAATTCGGCTAAACCTCAACTATTTCTGTACTCAATCATGACTCAATCTTCAATATTTTGAAGTCGGTACCAGATAGCTGAATCTTCAGTCCTCTGACAGAATATTTGAAACTTTTGGAACTGGCACCGACTTCAAAATTATGAAGATTGAGTACAGAAATAGTTGAGGTTAAGCCGAATTAGGAAAAAGGCACTATTAGATAGTAAAAATTATTTAATACTTTTTAGTTCATATTAATGTTATTATTGTTTTGGAAGTCGGTTTTAATTTTTTGTTAAAAATAATAATAATTTCACTCTTTTTAGTTACACTAGTAGGTAAACCTTCGCGTATATTTAACCGACTTCCAAAAAACAAGGAGGTTATATGTTCGGCTGTGGATATTTTTTTTTGTATGTTCAACGATTACTCCGCCGTTTGTGAACCGATTTTCGAAATTTTTGTTTCGTTGTATTAGGTTTCCCTCCAATTTGGTACCATGTTCACAAAAGTGGTGACCTGATGATGGGATCCAAGAGTAATCGAGTTAACTCCTCGAAATTTATATGGAAACATATGGTAATTTTGGTTTTATGTGAAGTGTACTAAGAATATGCTACCAAAAAGTCAAATATTGGGTCAAGGTATACCATGGTTTCGAAGATGCTGAGAGAACTCCTGACTCCTTATAGATACACGTTTGGGAGTTTCGGCGTTGTTTTAAGAACAGAAAACATTTTATGCTACCACGCAATTAAAATTCATCATCATCATCATCGTCATCATCATCATTACCACGTCGTGTTAAGGTCACCAATGTGCACAAAATAGATAATAGTACAACTTACAAGGTATAGGTATGGATACAATAATAATAATTATGTACATAACAACACCAATTATTAATATAGGCTGTTTATACACGGCGGTCGGTGCGGCGTCGCTGCACGCCGCCGCGCGCCGCGCGGCGTGTGCGTAAACATCGCCGCATTGCGTCGTACCTATTCAAGTTCTAATGTCAGGGCATGCCGCGCTACGAGCATTTTGAGTGTTTATTTTGTCGTCAATTATTAAAGTATAAATACAACGCAACACTTTTTTTCAAGAGCTTACCTATTTTTATTAGCAACAGCTAATATTAAAATAGAGCAAAAAATAGCAATAAATGAAATGTTTGTTGTATGGGAGCCCCTTTAAATATTTAATTTATTTTGTTTTTAGTATTTGTGGTTATGGCGGCAACAGATATACTCAATCTCTGAAAAGTTCTTGAGATAGAGCCTGGAGACAGACGGACGGACAGACAGACATCGAAGTCTTATTAATAGGATCCCGTCTTTACCCTTTGGGCACGGAACCCTAAAAACAATATAAACAGGCATATTATGGAAAAACATATTTTAAAATTAATAATGAGGAACGTTTTCTATTTCTAGACCCTGAAAGCAACCACAATAACTATTGGTTTCTTTCAACTTGTAATTAAATACTCGTATATGACGTGATAAGACTTCGCAGTTTTATGACAGTTATTTTAAATTACCAAATATCATTATAACTAACGACTAGTTACTCTGACTATTATAATATTTGTTAACTTTTATGACAATTAGATTATCCAAGAGCCAGCGATAGCCAGATTTTTGTCCTTTTATAAAAGCTGAAAGTTTTCCTGTATGAACGAACAGCAACTACAGATTTCCGATCGGGTTTAGGAGGTATCCAGTTTTGAAGGTCTACCTTGCCTTCCATACAGTGTAAAGCACTTTTCTTTTCTTACTTCTTACGAGAATATTGGAATCTCATCTCAAAGTGTCGGGAATTTTCGACATTTACCTTATACACCCTTAATTATTCCCTGAAATGCCAAAAGAGTACATTTTAAGGTGGTATGGCAGTGAGAACTAACTGGTATAAGTTGTCTGGTAGTAGGGAGCAACTATCATATTTTAAGGGTCTGGCAGTGGGAGACGAGATTCATAAAGTTATCCCTAGGAAAAAATTGCCTTAAATTTTATCGAAGGTGCGGTAGACTTTCAAAACTGGATACCTCCTAAAGTATTCGCGACCGAAGCTCTATATTCGCTTGCCATTCTTACCTCTATATGAGTTACAAGCTTTCGCCCCCGGCTTCGGTCGCGTAGAATTCGAAAATCGCGTAAAAACACGAATATTTTAGGAATACGATATTTTTCCAAAACCAAAAGTAGCCTATGTTACTCTTCATTCTTTCAACTAAGTCTATGCCAAAAATCATGTCGTTTAGTTGCTTCGCTAGGGTGTGAAGGAAGGACAAACAAACATACTTTCCCATTTATAAGTATAGGTTATATAATAGCATATTATCGGTACAGGAAAACTTTCAGCTTTTATAAAATGACGAAAGTCTGGCTATCGCTGACTCTTGGTTTAACTGTATGAGCAGTAACAATATGACGGAGCGGTGCCTATTCCACTCCAACATCAGCTTAGCATGATAACGCCAATATTTTGTATTTGAAATGAAATGCTTTTAAAATAAGACGATGTACGACATCCATTGTGTCGCGTTTGCTAGAGTGTGATGACTGATGTTACATAATGATGTATCATTCATTGGTCATTTTTTACCTAAGATGTATCATCAGTCATTTTGTACCAAATTTTACTTACATCTCTGGTGCTGGGCATGAGCACAGCACAAGAGACGTACTTAATTTTGGGAACGTTCAGTTACTAAACAGTTCCTCCAATAAAGCAAAAAATTAAGTGTATTAAAAACAGTTTCGATACACTTACTCTCAATACAGCAAAAGCTCTTTACCTGAATGTTTTAATAAAAACAAAACTTTTTTTTTTCATTTTCTTCAAGCACCGGGGACTGTTTTCATTATCTAGAACTTAAAGATGTAAAAAAGCTCAAATTATACTGTGGAATATTATTTTATATTTGAATATTCTTGTAGCACACAACCTCTAGTAGTTCGTGAGATAAGCCCTTTCCAATAATTTCCCCCGTTTTTCCATTTTTTCCTCTATTTCTTCGCTCCTATTAGTCTTAGCGTGATAAAATGTAGCCTATAGCCTTCCTCAATAACTGGGCTATCGAACACTGAAAGGATTTTTCAAATTGGAGCAGTCGTTCCTGAGATTAGCGCGTTCAAGTAAGCCCTTTCAAATAATTTCCCCTGTTTTTTCCACATTTTACTCTATTTCTTTTGCTCTTATTAGTTTTAGCGGGATAAAATATATCCTATAGCCTTCCTCGATAACTGGGCTATCTAACATTGAAATAATTTTTCAAATCCGACCAGTAGTTCCTGAGATTCTTGTAGCAGACACAACCTTTAACTATTTTTCTATACTACGGAAAAAGCCACAAAGCTCACTGCGGCTTTTTAACAAAATTCGTAACAAAATGTTCTAAACTTTCAATTATATACTTTTCGAAATGTTTAATGAATAAAAGGCAAATTCATGTAATAATTTTGCCAATAACAACTGTTTAAGTAAAGAAAAATTAAAGAAATAAATTACGTACATAGAAAAAGGCCACAAAAGCCATTAGGGCAAATGGTTTCCTAGTATTAGTACTAAGATACAATTCCGTGCAAAAAGGCCACAGACACAATAGTGTCTTTTTTCAAGGTAATTGCTTTTAAGAACATAAAACCTTTTTTGTACTTACTGTGTGTTCCCTTTAATGGTTTTTCATCACAACCTGCTTCATTGTAGGCATAGCTAATTTCTGTCATCTACGTTTCATTGTAATTTAAAGCATATGTCTAATTAACAAAAAGTAATTTAAACAAGAAACAGTGCAATGACGCATACGCGAGTTCGCGGAGTAAGAGCGGAGTGACGCGAGCTCCTCGTCAACGCCCCGCGTGTCCTTTTACGCACTCCAAGAAAACGGTCACTGAAGCGTTTGTTGCTTTTTTCGCCGGGGAATTTAAGAGCTAACAAATGTGGCATTTTTTAAAACTTAATTTACTGGTTATTAAAATTAACTTTTTACTATTTTTTACATGTTTTTGAATGTTATAGATAATGAGTAGCCGAATTCGATTTTGCAATAAAAATAAAAAGCCACAGTGACCAGTGCGCCTCTATTCGTAGGATACGACGATATGTTTCCATATAAATTTTGAGGAGTTCCCCCGATTACTCCTGGATCCCATCATCAGGTCACCACTTTTGTGAACATGGTACCAAATTGGAGTGAAACCAAATACAACAAAACAAAAATTTCGGAAATCGGTTCACAAACGGCGAAGCAATCGTTGAACATACAAAAAATCCACAGCCGAACATATAACCTCCTCGTTTTTTTGGAAGTCGTTTAAAAACTAGAACGCCCGTAACTCTGTCGCATCAAAAATCATTTAACACGCAGGAAAGTATAGTAGCTACTGGTAGGGGAGGTCGCGCTCAGTTTAAAAAGTAATTTCATACCGAGCGAAAATCGTTACAATAATAGTATTCCACTAATACTTACATAACAGCTTTGATCGTCAGCCACTTCATAATGGGTGGAATAAAAATTGAGAGCATCTCAAAGTTGTGTTGGGAATCGTATTGAATTGACATTAAAAATATCCCAAATCCCACCCAATAAGGGCCGATTCACACCGGATCGGCAGCGGCCGGCAGCGGTCGGCAGAGGTGCGATCGGCAGCGGCGCGAAGAGCACTTTTAGTGTGAAATAATTTTAAACTTTATTTATATACTTATAAGTACTAGTATCGCATGAAAACTTCTAAAAGGGCTCGAGGCGCCGCTGGCAGCCAGCAAAAGTGCTCTTCGCGCCGCTGCCGATCGCGCCTCTGCCGACCGCTGCCGGCCGCTGCCGATCCGGTATGAATCGGCCCTTAAGGTTCATAATATCTAGATTATACACGTTTAGGTTGGGTAGGTGTTATTTGAGTTTTAGTATATAACAACAGATGGCGCTTTTAAGGTAAAATGTATATACCTATTAATTCTTCTTCACAAATATTGATTATCGAATTAATTACTTAAAATTGCTATGTGAGATAATTTATGGTTGGCTATATTGGTCATAACTTATATCGCTGGCTGACGGTTTTTCCACCATCGTATTAGAGACTGACGGTTTTTTTTATTATTTACAAAGTAGAAACATTAGTAGTAAGTAGAAGCCAATTATTATTGGCAACAGTCAAACACAATAAACTCCAATATTAACTTAGCTTAGCTTAGGAGTCACAATTATTATTAACCTTATTTCCGTGGTGCTCCCCCTTAAGTTCTTTGACTTTCGGTCATTGCAACTTTGTGCTGTCTCCCGCTTTTATGGGGAGGGAAATTGGAATCTTCCTACTCCTCCTATTTTCTTCTGATTAATTTCGTTGCGGGTCCCAAGACAGTTTTAGCATGTCCCTCGGGCTCCCTGAGATCATATCAAAGGGTTTCGTGGTTGGATACCGCTGTCGATCCTGGCGACACAGGAGATGCAGTGGTGGGAATGTGTGGTGGGCCAAAGCCCGTTAAAAAAAAAGTAGAAACATTCACGTGTATAAATTTTGTACGGTATAAAATGACTTTATATTCAATTTTTTTTACATGTTCAGTAACGCGACTGACGTTGAATCCCCCGTCTGCAATACGGCTGACGGTGATTTTTTGGTTAAAAATGACCTCAATAATCATCCATCAAAGTTTCATTCGGTATAAAATCACTTTTCGCAACTATTTTTTTTACAACTTTGAAATACTGTCAGTTAACATTCCACGACGGGTGCGGCGAATGACGCTGATTACATCTATACTAATATTATAAATGCGAAAGTATCTCTGTCTGTCTGTCTGTCTCGCTTTCACGCCAAAACTACCGAACCGATTGTAATGAAATTTTGTACACAGACAGTCTAAAGCCTGAGAAAGGACATAGGCTACTTTTTGACTGGAAGAAATAGTTGTAAGGGGATGAAAATGAGTAAATTTGTTCAAATTAAGTTAGTTCCAAAAATTGATAATAGATGGCGCTGTGCCGTCTCCTACATAGCGATGACGCTTGCACAAATGTCTTTCTATAAGAGGTGGTATCATCTTACACCAGATTTTCGATTTTTTTCGATTGTTATTTCTTGTTTTACTTACTTTATCTATGCAGTGACGTAATCTTAAATCTATCAATGATAAATACTCAAGATTAATTTAAAAAATGAAATAAGTTATGTAATATTATGTGTACACTGCACAGCTGTTTTTGGGTGTTTTGATTTAATGGGTACTAGGGTTTTTTTTATAATTTGACACCAATTTTGTTGACGTCGCGCGCTAGTTGATTGATAAATATTAAGCTACCGCTGGACAAAGATTTGGTCGGTATGAAATCACTTAGCAAGCGCTAGCACTACCTCCCCTACTATACATAATATAGTAGTAGTTTTTTTCCGGGATCATAAATAAAGCAATTAACCATAATATTAAGCCCGTCACAGACCTAGCTATAATATATATTAATATGGTTATAGCTAGGCATATACCGCATATTAATATTTATTTTCTATACTAATTTTCGCGTGACCACACACTCAGCTATAATATATATTTCTGTGACATGTGGATTTAGTATAGATTAATATGCCTTGCTATAATAAATATATTAATATATATTATAGCTAAGTCTGTGACGGGCTTTATGGACTCGAGTCGAATCACAACGATTCAGTTTTAATTCGTTTGTATAACATTGCGATTGTAGCATTCTCGTATTTCTAAAACTACGAAGATTCTTCAGATTATATTTTGTAGTTTTTATATACAATACATGTATATCTTCATATTGCCATTTCATAAGAGCAACAAGTAAATTAATTTCACAAAGTAGAATAATACGGAGCCCTCTGGCTACTCTGCCTCTGGCGACGAGTTTTACTCGCACTTGGCTTTTGTAAACAGGCGTTCCGTCCGGAGATTCCGTAATTGACCGTATTTAAAACCTTATAAACTCATAACCTGAAAGCTACAAAGTCATAATAAAAATACAGCAATAATCTTCAGTATATCAACATTCATTTTATCGTTTGAAATTTTCTATTTTTGTTTCTTATACTCATGATATCAGCTTCCAAAGTAATACCAATTTATTAAAATTCAAGCATACATTAAGCATCACCTTAGGATTTACAAATTACTTTTATTTTAAACTCACGCCAATAGATCGACAATATCATAAACTACATATTCGCCGTTTTAAATTTTTTAAGGACAATTTTGAACTAAGATAAGTAAAAATAATAATAGGGTTTTGGCGCGATCTCGGCAACGCGGCAAATGTATGGCCAAGGTCATTTGCTCGGGGGACGGCCTTAACTTAGGAAGTAATAAGCCTAGTAGCTAGTAGGGTGTATCGTGGTGTATCTAATCTAACCGAGCCTGACCGACAAAGATTGCGTGGACATATTACATTTATATCACAGAACAGAGGATTTATATGTCCGCTAAACTGATTACGTGATACAGGAAATGTAGTAGTGGGTTTAAGGATTTTGGGATAACAAATAATAAATAAATTGTGTGTATGTCTATGTACTATGTAGTACTTTCAACAGTATTATAAAGGCCCATCTTCACGTTCGGTTATGAATTCATGATGGCCGCCATTATTGCGTCTAGGTTAAGTAACATGTACATTGTACCTACAATCTACGACGAACCATGGGCAAATATAATGTGTATTTGCGCATAGTTCGCATTCCCCTACCATCACTCGTATTTTAGGGTCAATGACGGCATTTTTGGGACCTTTCCTGACATAATAATATGACAGCCTTTTGACTCAAAAACGGACACCATGCAGATGAATGACCCTGTCGCTAAGAAGTTCCGCTTAGTGGTATGTAGGGAAGTGTCGGAAAATTGACAGTTTTTAGGGTTCCGTACCCAAAGGGTAAAAACGGGACCCTATTACTGAGACTTCGATGTCTGTCCGTCTGTCTGTCTGTCTGTCTGTCTGTCTGTCTGTCTGTCTGTCTGTCTGTCTGTCTGTCTGTCTGTCTGTCTGTCTGTCTGTTTGTCCGTCTGTCTCCAGGCTGTAACTCAAGAACGGTAATAGCTAGAGAGTTGAAATTTTTACAGATTATGATATTTCTGTTGTCGCTATAACAACAAATACTAAAAACAAAATAAATTAAATATTTAAGGGGGCCCATACAACAAACGTAATTTTTCAAACATTTTTTGCTCGGTATCAACGATGACAACAAGTAGGCACTTGAAATTTTCACAAAAGCCTTTATTATATGTGTTCTTTAATAATTAATAATAATATTTAAATAAAATGGAAATTTAAGGGGGGCTTCTATACAAAAAACGCAATTTTTGGCCTATTTTTGCTCTATAAGCTCTATAAGACGTGGGAGAGCCATGCTTCGGCACGAATGGGCCGGCTCGACCGGAGAAATACCACGTCCTCACAGAAAACGGGCGTGAAACAGCGCTTGCGCTGTGTTTCGCCGAGTGAGTGAGTTTACCGGAGGCCCAATCCCCTACCCTTTTCCCTCCCCTACTCTTCCCTATTTCCTTCCCCACCCTCCCCTATTACCCCTTAAAAGGCCGGCAACGCACCTGCAGCTCTTCTGATGCTGCGAGTGTCCATGGGCGACGAAAGGGCAAACGAGCAAACGGGTCACCTGATGGAAACATCAGGTGACCCGACCCGGTGAACCCTTCGTGCGCGAGTCCGACTCGCACTTGGCCGATTATTTGAAAACACGAGTCCAACAGACGGCGCTTCGTGTGAGTTACGTCCGCCCCTTTTTTTAATGGGGTAATACTTTACGCGTCTCCGGCGGATTGGGGTATCGGCTCAGGTATGCGGGACTCCCCTGCTTAGGTCTACCCACTCCATGGTGGTTCACTCCTCGCGGCAGAATTGCGGGTACGATAGAACCATACTGCAACTCTACCAGCGTGATAGCGTTCCCGCCCTGCCACGCTGGTAGAGTAACGTGCCTACCGGCAAATTAAATATCAGAAACTCTGGTTTTGCGTTGTTCGTAATGGCTGGGCTTATCGCTTACGTCACCTTAATTTCTTACAAGATTTTAAATAAATATTAATGATAATTAACTAATGAATTATTGCAAATTAAAAGTACCTAATAATTAATTATGTAGGTCACCCGATCATTCAATGGACTTCGTAAACATAGGAGGCCCCGTCGCGCAAACTGAGTCTTTTTTTAACAATATAATTAAAGCTAAGGTTAAAATAAAACTTTGGTTTACTTTCAAACAAATTATTTATTTCGTATTACATACCACAGTTCATAAAATAAGATTCAAACATTTTATTCAAAAACATATCATTTTTAAGTGTGTCACTACCAAATTCAGTCTGAAACTCTGACAATGACTTGTTATGAAACTTGTATAACAAGTCTTGGAGCAGTCATTCCTTCATCGAGTGCTAAAGGAAGAGGTGTTATGAAAAGAAAGTTAACTTTAAGTTGCTTTACCATCAACACAAACAAGCATCGAAAGTGGAATGTGGGTGCACTACAAACCAATATCATCTTTAGCCGACGATGGACCCATAGAATTTCAAGTTCCTGGAACTGGCGAGGACTATATAGACTTATCCCATACACTCATTCATTTAAAAGCGAAAGTGTTAAACGAAGATTCTTCAAAATTGGCAGCTTCAACTGTTGTAGCACCTGTAAACAATTGGCTTCATTCAGTTTTTAGTCAACTCGATGTTTATTTGAATCAAAAATTAGTTTCACCTCCAAACAATACATATGCTTATCGAGCATACATTGAAACTCTTTTGAATTATTCACTCGACGCCAAACAATCTCATTTGACTTGTAGTCTTTGGTATGAAGATGCTGCTGGTATTATTATTATTTTTAACAAAAAATTAAAACCGACTTTCAAGGTAAAAACAATAATAACATTAATATGAACTAAAAAGTATTAAATAATTTTTACTATCTAATAGTGCCTTCTTCCGAATTCGGCTAAACTTCAACTATTTCTGTACTCAATCTTCATTATTTTGAAGTCGGTACCACATAGCTGAATCTTCAGTCCTCTGACAGAATATTTAAAATTTTTGGAACTGGCACCGACTTCAAAATTATGAAGATTGAGTACAGAAATAGTTGAAGTTTAGCCGAATTCGGAAAAAGGCACTTTTAGATAGTAAAAATTATTTAATACTTTTTAGTTCATATTAATGTTATTATTGTTTTTACCTTGGAAGTCGGTTTTAATTTTTTGTTAAAAATAATAATAATTTCACTCTTTTTAGTTACACTAGTAGGTAAATCTTCGCGTAAGTATATTTTACGTATCTTATTACAATTTGTTAAGAGTCACAACTCACACTCACAAAATAATATAATATTATCAGTGAAGTGAACATGTTGTGCTAATTAATTTAACAATTTTAATACTTCAAGCCCAAGGCTATTGTGTCTCGTTTTTCCACGATCGAAGGATCAATCAGATAAAAAATTGTACAAACTTGCATAGGATGTAGCGTAGCATAATATTTAATTTTATCATAATTATTGACAGCTGTTCTTGTAATCAAGAATTCAAATCGATAGGTACTTAGTGCACCATCTATCGATTAATAAGTATAACTAATTAAAAGACACTTAATGACTTTGTTTTGTTTAAATGCTCTTTTTAAAATAACTTTATTTTAATTCTATTTGTCTATTAAAATTTTATAAAGTAGTAAAGTATTCAATCTGTGTATAAAGTAGTTAGTAAAGTATTCGATATTCTGTCTTCTACCGCCACGCGCCGCGTCGCGGCGACGCCGACCGCCGTGTATTAAAAACAAACAGGTGTTGTGTTATACAGTACATAATTATTATTATTAGTATATCCATACCTATGCCTTGTACTATTATCTATTCTGTGCCATGAGACATTGGTGGCCTTAACACGACGTGGTAATGATGATGATGACGATGATGATGATGATGATTATGATGATGAATATGAATTGCATAGTAGTTTATGCTTTCTGTTCTTAAAACAACGCCGAAACTCCCAAACGTGTATCTATAAGGAGTCAGGAGTTCTCTCAGCATCTTCGAAACCATGATATACCTTGACCCAATATTTGACTTTTTGGTAGCGTATTCTTAGTACACTTCACATAAAACCAAAATCACTATATGTTTCCATATAAATTTCGAGGAGTTCCCTCGATTACTCATGGATCCCATCATCAGGTCACCACTTTTGTGAACATTGTACCAAATTGGAGTGAAACCTAATACAACAAAACAAAAATTTCGAAAATCGGTTCACAAACGGCGGAGTAATCGTTGAACATACAAAAATAAAAAAATATATCCACAGCCGAACATATAACCTCCTCGTTTTTTGGAAGTTGGTTAAAAATGGATTCAACCGATGAAAAAAATTCAGGTTTTACTACAAGACAAAAATTTATTTCAGAAAGTAAGGAAGTTGAAATGATAGGACATCTCCATGGTGACATATTCAATCAATCAAAGTTTTTAATTAATGGTGTTGAGATGAATATTAAAATGGTTAGGTCACGTGAATCGTTTAACCTCATGGCTCCAACAGATGACGTTAAATACAAAATAAACATTACAGATCCGACTCTACTTGTTCGAAGGACAAAAATTAACCCTTCCGTCTTACTTGCCCATCAAAAAGTTTTAGCCACCACAACTGCAAAATATCCAATAACTCGAGCCGAAGTAAAAGTTCTAATGATACCGTCAGGGGTTTAGGGCAAGACATTAGACAATATATTTTTGGGTCAAGTACCTAAGAGATGTATTGTAGGATGTGTAAATAATTCAGCATTTAATGGTTGTTTGTCTAAAAATCCGTTCAATTTTGAGAATTATGAAATGAATTCCTTTAGTTAATATATTGACGGTCAGCAAATTCCTTCAAAAGCTTTACAACCATCTTTCGATAATAATATTTTTACTGCAACCTATCATACATTATTCTCAGGAACAGGAATACATTTTCTTAACGAAGGGAATGGTATATCTCACGATAAGTATCCGAAAGGTTATTGTTTGTTAGCATTTGATCTCACACCTGATTTATCAGCCAATTCTTCTGGTCATTGGAATCTTATTAGACATGGTAGTGTTAGATTAGAAGTTCGCTTTGAATCTGCTCTAACTCAAACGATAAATTGCGTTGTCTATGCAGAATTTGATAATGTTATTGAAATAGATAAAAATTGTAATGTAAACGTTGACTATAGTAGCTAAGAAATAAATATTGTATTATCTTTCTAAGTATTATTAAGTTCTTAATCTGTAATATGTTATTAATGTGCAAATAAAGGATTATTGTAAAGTTGTGCTTTCATTTTTATTAAAAACCCCAGTCAATTGCATGTTAAATAAGATTGTCTTACCTTATTTATTTCACTTGCGTGTGAATCATATGATAGAGTGAATGAATAAGTCTATTTTTAACGAATAATGAATACTTTACAACTAAAATCATACTTAAAAAAGATTCATCCAAGTCTAAAAAATAGCGCATATGCCGCGAATCGACTGCCAATGCATATAACGACTCCTACATATCTTATAAGCAATTTGGACCCGGACTCAAAACCAGGATCTCACTGGGTAGCTATTTACATAGACAAACATGGCATCGGTGAATATTTTGATACATATGGTCGCTTCCCTACGGGAATGCACAAAATGTTTTTGAATAAAAATGCAAGGAAATGGCGTTATAATACTATCAGGCTACAAAATGATTGGACTTCTGTGTGTGGAGAGTACTGTTTAATATACTTGTTTTACAAGTTTCATAACAAGTCATTGTCAGAGTTTCAGACTGAATTTGGTAGTGACACACTTAAAAATGATATGTTTTTGAATAAAATGTTTAAATCTTATTTTATGAACTGTGGTATGTAATACGAAATAAATAATTTGTTTGAAAGTAAACCAAAGTTTTATTTAACCTTAGCTTTAATTATATTGTTTAAAAAAAGACTCAGTTTGCGCGCCGGGGCCTCCTATGTTTACGAAGTCCATCGAATGATCGGGTGACCTACATAATTAATTATTAGGTACTTTTAATTTGCAATAATTCATTAGTTAATTATCATTAAGGCCGTCCCCCGAGCAAACGACCTTGGCCATACATTTGCCGCGTTGCCGAGATCGCGCCAAAACCCTATTATTTTTACTTATCTTAGTTCAAAATTGTCCTAAAAAAAATTTAAAACGACAAATATGTAGTTTATGATATTGTCGATCTATTGGCGTGAGTTTCAAATAAAAGTAATTTGTAAATTCTGAGGAGATCCTGAATGTATGCTTGAATTTTAACAAATTGGTATTACTTTGGAAGCTGATATCATGAGTATAAGAAACAAAAATAGAAAATTTAAAACGACAAAAGGAATGTTGATATACTGAAGATTATTTCTGTATTTTTATTATAACTTTGTAGCTTTCAGATTATGAGTTTATAAGGTTTTAAATACGGTCAATTACGGAATCTCCGGACGGAACGCCCTTAATATTTATTTAAAATCTAAAAGACTCAGTTTGCGCACCGCGTTGTCGTATGTTTACGAAGTCCATCGAATGATCGGGTGACCTACATAATAATTAATTATTAGGTACTTTTAATTTGCAATAATTCATCAGTTAATTATCATTCATATTTATTTAAAATCTTGTAGGAAATTAAGGTGACGTAAGCGATAAGCCCAGCCATTACGAACAACAGGACACTGAGGCGAGCATAACAATGCAATAAGTAGCGATTGTAATTATGAAGGAACAATGGAGCGTGGTGATAGTAGATAATGAGTCTTAAACACAAAAGCTAACTTTGAAACTAGTGCAAATACGTAAAAACGGATTGCATATATCGATCGGGAATGGCCGAAAACCTATATTTTGACACCAAACTTCTTTTTTTTTTTAGGCGAATGGTCATCGAAAATCCCATTTTCCCCTACATTGAGGCAGTGAGGCAGAACCGCGAATCCCTAACTACTAGTGGACCCAGAATCGTGATCCAGAACCCGCGAAAACACACTACTTTTTGACGATGTCTTGATATTATTGTGACGAATTATTTGTTTTCGTTTACATCGTCGAATATTTTATATAACCTATTATTCCAAATTAACAACGAATATTGTTAAACTATATGCCCACGCGCACCATAAATATTACAGACGGCCGGATATTTTATTTTGTTCTGAATACTTCATTCATACATATTCAACATTTTATTGGTCGTCAATTAGAATGGATTAAGGAATAGGGGACTGTTTTTATAGCCGCCATTTTATTGTTGCCAAAATATTTGTGCCACTCGTAAGAAAGGGGCCAATCGTGCCTTTATGATAATCCAAATTGTCCGAAAATATATTTTTGGCCTCTGATTTTTGTGGGCAGTTTTAGTTTTTGGGAATATTATTCATAAGACTCTCTACCTGTTTATGAAGATTTATTTTGATTTATTCATTTCTTCATACATATTTATATTGTATATGTAACATATTACATAACCTTAGATGTTATTACAAAAATCTTGAATCCAGAATATTTCGGGAATTGACATGCAAATAATAAATATGTATTTATAAGAAACAAAACAACAGTATGTACCTGTACAATCGGCAATCTATGATGAATACTAACTACCATGGAGAAATAATTCGTCTATGATACTACTCTACAATATATTGTATTGTATCTTGGATTGAATTATTGGTCCATCATAGCCCACAGGCCAACATCAAAAAGTCGCGTAAAGCTATGTCCACATTATGCAATTTCATCTTCAATTTTCGTTGAATTTTCGTCATCTTCTTTTTAATAAACTTTCGTTTGGCATATTCAATAATTGAATGCGTCAAAATCCACCCGCGTTGAAAGAAAAGTGTCATATCGAGCGCTACGATTTCAACGCGCGTCACGGGCATGCCTCACGTTCGCTGTTGACTGCGCTATAACGCATGCCCGTAAGGGCCGATTCACACCGGATCGGCAGCGGCCGGCAGCGGTCGGCAGAGGCGCGATCGGCAGCGGCGCGAAAAGCACTTTTAGTGTGAAATAATTTTAAACTTTATTTACATACTTATAAGTACTAGTATCGCTTGAGGCGCCGGCGCCATTCCGGTGTGAATTGGCCCTAATGAACAAAAAAAGGCCCAGTGTGGACAAAGCTTATTAATGGTGCCCGCTTACGTTTGATAATATTATGATCGATTTTTTGTTTTAAGAAAGTTGAAACGTACTGGTTTCAATAGTGCAAAACATATACGTACCTACGTGTCTTACAAAATAGTCAGAAATAAAATGAAGTTTCAATCACGATTCACGCCCGATTGAAAAAGTATGACGTGGTATCCACGTCTAATAATTTTTCGTATCATTTATAGAGAGCAGCAACATAACGTAAATAACTAAAACACCTACTTTGATCCGCCGTCGGGGAGACAAGATAAATTCGCTACAACAGATTTCTTCCCTGTTAACTACGTGTTGACAACATTACCGCTTCTTCGCACAAACTGTGTAAAGCTTTTTATGTAGTGTAGCATATATTTATTTTTGTATTATTTATTGTGATGATCAGCGACTATCTTCTTTAATCGTTTCTTTGCTCGTGCTCAACCCAGTTGAATATCAAAGAAAGGGTTTCTTTGTACGAAAAAATAGACAAATTGACAGACTGACAAAGGAAATCTGTCGTTTGTCCCTAAATGAAAGATCTTAGAGACAAAACGATGATTCGCTATTCTCTCGCATTCTTAGTGTAGGTATTCTTAGCTTTTGAGGATTGATGTGGCTTCTGCTTTGGCTCTTCTTAATTATCTAGTGCATAAATTACTATCAAGCAATTTAACTTAAATAATTTATTGCACAAAAATCAATATGGTTTTACTAAGGGTCGATCCACAACGGATGCTGGTATAGGTCTTCTTTATAGTATATTTGAAGCATGGGAGGACTCGCAGGATACCCTAGAGGTTTTTTGCGACCTCTCCAAGGCTTTTGACTGTGTTGAGCATGCTACATTAATCAGGAAATTGCACCACTATGGTATTAGGGACTCAGCACTCAACCTTTTGACATCTTACCTCAAAAATAGAACTCAAAGGGTTGACATTAATAGTAAAAGGTCCAATGGGACCAAAATAGAATTAGGCGTCCCACAGGGATCCATTTTAGGTCCATTCCTTTTTCTCATCTACACAAACGACTTACCCTATCTTGTTAAGGACAATGATAATGAGATAGTACTTTTTGCTAATGACACTTCACTTATTTTTAAAGTGAAGCGACAACAGTCAAATTACGACGAGGTAAATAGTGCTCTCTCAAAAATAGTAGATTGGTTTAACGTTAATAACTTACTTCTAAATTCTAAGAAAACTAACGGTCTTATTCATAAAAACTTATAGAACACCTAAAGTGTCCTTTATGATCGCTATAAGAAGATTCGCAAAAAATTGTATTCATAATAGCAATATAACATCAAAGAGTTCTATAAACCTATCATAAAGTTATAGAGGCCAGAACCCTACTTTAACAGTACTATAAGATACAAGATGGCCAAACTCATAACAGCTGATAACTCAAAACTGACATTTGTCACAAATATTTTGTCAATGTAAATTGTTGTTCATCAAGAATCGACTACTATACAAGAATCTATAACAATATATTATTATTTAATTTAAGCTTCTTGGTTATATAATTTTTCCCATTTTTTGTAATAATGCAAGCTTTACACTGACACTTGACAGCTTTACTTGACAGTTGACGTTTCGTAATTCGAATGGTGTAGAGTCGTAGACAACAAATTATAGTTTTAAGCCGTCATCTTGTCTATGATCAGACGTATTTTGACAATCGATACATATTATCTATGATCAATTCAATATGTTCGTCAAACTTGTTTGCGAACTTCCTACTAGTGGCAACATTTTTGCTTATAGACAATTTTTAGTTATAGAAGGTTTATAGAACTGTTATGAATAGACAATTTTATCGAACGTTTCATAAGCCTATAGAGCATTTTAACTATGAAACATTATAAACGTTTTTTAAGCTTTTTTTATGAATTAGACCGTAAATGTTTAAAATTTACTTTGCCCGACGTTAGGCAAGTTAAAACCAATATACTATTAAATGATGAGAAGATGGATTTGGTGGACACCACTGTATTCTTAGGCATTACACTAGATAGTAAACTACAGTGGGGTCCTCATATTGCTAATCTTGCAGATAGGCTCAGTTCTGCAGCATACGCAGTCAGAAAAATACGGTAAATTGCTGACGAAGACACAGCAAGACTAGTTTATTTCAGTTATTTTCATAGTAGAATGTCGTATGGCATCCTCTTATGGGGAAACGTTGCCGACATTAATACGATTTTTGTGCTGCAGAAGCGAGCTATACGTTCAATTTATAAAATGTCAGCTTTTGAATCTCTGAGAGAAAAGTTTAAAGAAATTGGTATTCTAACTGTTGCTTCTCAATACATTTTGGATAATGTTTTATATGTTAAAAAGAATCTTAGTAAATTTACTACCAAAGGTGACAGTCACGGAAGAAACACTAGAAATAAGTACAAACTAGAAATACCGGTGATCAGACTTAGTAAAGTTAGTAAATTTAGTTAGTAAAGTTAGTAAATAGCCTTTACAATAAAATCCCAAAATACGTTCAAAATCTTTCCATTAATAAATTTAAAAAAGTAGTCAAAGAACGTTTGTGTGCCAAAGCCTATTAAATTTAATGATTAATATAAGGTCAATGATTTCATAAACGACGGCACATCTTGGGAGTAGGATGGCTGCTTGCAAGGCTACTTCTACATTATTTTATGACTTACAATTATGTATGTATAATTTTAAGTTACAGCATTGTAAACTTTATTTTAAAAGATTAATTTTTTCTCCCTTTTTTTTTTGTAAATAAAGTGGGCCCCCTGCGAGTTTCTTACGCCGGTTCTTCTCGCCGGGTTGCGTATTGCCAAACTGTATACTGACCCAGACGCCCATAGTCTGTACTGAACTACGTCGCGCTCATTGAAAATTGGAGCAAAGTATATACGAGCTCAGACCAATCTGAGTAGGTATGCACTTTGCTCGCTTGTATGTAAAGCAAACTGTGACATGCGAATATCTGTAACTACCTATACAATGTGTTTAATAATTTCCCGTATATTTTTGTTATGTTGTTGTGTGTGGTTGTTATACCTATCCGTGAAACTGAACAACTTTCCCTAAAACATACCTATTGTGAATTATTTTGGGTTATAACGAAAGAAAACCCGTTGTACGAGTAAGTATTTTGAAAAATTTGAACTGTAAAAATTTGAGCTGTAACAATTATAGGTACAGGCTGTTAAAAAAATGTAAGTGTTTCCAATGACAGTATTTATTAATTTTTCATAAGAAAGATGTACTGACTGACACATTAAATTGTACCTATTTGTAATCGATGTTCACTGAAAATAATAAAGGGTTCCTTCAATCAACAACAAACAAATAAATTAATGAATCAAGAACAGAAAAATGTCATAATTACTATTTTTGTTTTTTGCCTGTATTGTAACATCGAATTTTGGCTTTTACTACATTTCTTACTAAAGGGGTCACAGAAAGGGGTCGATATTGAAAAATAAAGTGTCTTTAATACATAAATTTGTGTAATCATGTATAATCATAATTAAAGTAAATGTAATCATTAATCAACTACAACTACCACATTAACCATCAATCTTTTTCAATGTTTCTTTGCATTCGGCTGATTTTTATTAATATTTTCTGATAAATTATGTTTTCGTTTTTTAGTTACGTCTCTGCCACTCTGTATACGTCCTTTTCCTTTAGTTATTCCTCTGTCTTTTCTCCTTGCAATAGAAGTTGGCTGAACACCAATTTTCATACTATATTACATACTACACCAGACGCCGAAAAGTATGGACGTCTGGACTCGTATGTATTTTGCTCAAGTATTTTAAAGCAAAATGTATTTCGTTTCAGACACGCTCTGAATAGGTATACAGTTTGCTCTTCAACTATAAAGGCAAACTGCGATCGAACTCAGAGCAACCCCGGTCTGGGTCAGTATACAGTTTGGCAATACGCCGCCGGGTTAGTTCCCGAACCGGTGGTAGGCATCATGTAGACTTTCAGAAAATATTTGCAAAAATTTATTCTGAATAAAAAATTTTGAGTTTGAGTTTGCAAAGAGTATTATTATCTAGTGCATGAATTTCTATCAAACAAAATATTATTATGTATATCGTGGTCAAGGGCCAAAACACCGTTAATTTCACTAAGTTGTACCTACATAGTAAATTTCATTTTTAAAATTCAAGAAGCATATGTCCCGTGGTCAGTAAAAGTTTGCGATTTCGACAATTGAAAATACGAATGAGTTTAAAGGACATGCAGAAACTGCTGAGTAAAATTTATATGAGTAATGAGACAGCCTAGGACTTACAAATCTTAAGGCCGCTTTTCACGTTCGCGTTGGCCCAAGATGGACAAATTATACCTAGTAATCACGAACGTTTAGAATATTATTAGTCTTTTATTATTGTCCATCAGCATCGATTGTGCAGACTGCAAAATGCGCAAATAATGCCAATATTGGTTATCTATAAATATATTTGTAATAGTCTATAGATATTTTAGGGATATCTAATGATGTATTATATTATACCAATTTATACGCTTTTTCTTAAATTTTAGATGAGAAATGTCAATACGTATTGAGAGCTGATTTATCATCTAATAGCAAAAGTCTTTATTGTAATAAAACATAATATAATACTTAAAGCTTTTAACGTGCAATGACGAATTGGAACATTACCGTTAGCAGAGTTAAAGGAAATAATTTATAGCATGAATTTTAGAACCTAATACCTGTTGCCAGAATTTTAGGATATTTGGTGACAATTAATGGCTGTGCATTAAATTAATCTCAGTATGGTTTAGTTATTTAAAACGTCGATATGTGACACAAGGTAAGCATATTATTTTAAATATGTTAATTTAGTTCTTGTTATCTTGAGAAAAATGTGGAGTAAGCACTGAGCAAGTATTACAATTTACAGCTTGAATGTTATTGTAAGAGATTGTGATTTCATACAAATCACTTTTGGTTATAGGCCTGGAGATACTGACACAAAATTCTTGGTGATTTGTACCAGTATGGCGCTTTTACAGGGGTATAATAACGTAAAGGAAAATGATGGTCATAGCGCTCGCACTGGCAGCCCAAACGCGTGGGCGTTAATCGAACGTGTCGGATAAATAACAAGTGTCGGTCGATTTGTTCCACAAAAATGCTTGTATTTTCAGATAGTCGAAAAAAAAGTAGGCGAAAGCGTAATGCCATACTTGTCGGGTGCGGCTTACAGCCCGCCATACCGACGCGAGTACGTTAATTTTAATAAAAAAATTGAACCATTTGTACTTACCAGGCTAATTTTAGCACGAAAATCACCTTGCCATACTTTTCCGACAGGTCCCAATGGCCACCATACCACTGCAATAATATTATAATAGTGTAATTTTTGAAGTGAAAATTTCTTTAACGGCGTTGAGCACTTTTGCGGGATGGGTAAAAACTGTGAAACTCGCGTCAGATTCTCGTGCTGATCGAAAAACCTTAAGACGGTTGGAGAGTAGTGTTGTAACATCGAAATCGATTAATCGAACAATCGATTGTTTTTTTTCGATTGTCGAAAATTTTTTAATCGATTGTAAAGGTTTCGATTACTTAATTTAAAAAAAAAAACATTTTTTAAAAATCGATTTTCATAAAAAATGGGTTAAGAATTTAATAGATTGTAAGGGTTTCGATTAATTAAAAAAAAACGATTTTTTAAAAATCGATTTTCATAAAAAATGGGTTAAAATTTAATCGATTGTAAGGGTTTCGATTAATTAAAAAAGTCGATTTATTAAAAATCGATTTCTATAAAAAATGGGTTAAAAAAATAATGCACAACGCTACTAATCAAGTTTTCACTTCTGCCGGCACTCCCGGAGTGCAACCCGTGTTTTTTTTTCGCCAAACGATTTGTACCACCCTGAAACTTTTTTAACAGTTCCCTGTATGATCATAAATAGAAGTCTGATAATGCCATACCTGTGGGAGGTACTCGTAGCGAATATGAACAATATTATTTCTATAAATCCTAAGATTTTTTTGGTAATTTCAAACGGTTTTTCAAGTGTGGCGCCACTTTTTCCCTCTACTACAAGTATGGCAAATATAATAATGGTCACATTGCATCGTACAATTGCTTTTTTAGCGTAGCATGTCGCGTCCGTATCATTGACGAGCGTCCTGCAAGTCGGAGTGTGTAGTCAACACTCAACATGTTGTGAGGAGGTTTCGCCATCGTGTCGACGGAAGACATGAAATTAGTTTGCGTCTGTTTCTTTTCGGCAGTTTCTTTATGGGAGGGTTCGTTAGTGGGTAATTACTGTGATAAACTGTTCGAAAACATTCTTGGATTAGTTACGTTTTGTACCGTTTATTAGCTTTATGTTAACGCTTAGTTGTAAGATAGCTTGAGATGGTATGCGGCAGGGATACCTTAACTGGGTTTTAAATATTTTTAATTGAGTTTAATTTAGTTTTGTCAGAGATTTCCAAACCGCGGGGAAATCTCTGACAAAACTAAATTAAACTCAATTAAAAAGACACGTCAAACTTAGGACACCATTTTTTGGTCGGGCTAGCAAATGAAAATGTAATCAAAGTTTCCAAAATAACTTAAAAATCGCCACGTAGAAAGTAATTTTCCCAACGCAATTATTTTGTGGGGAAATTATTAACATTGTAGCTGTCTTGGTGTTGTGGATGCGGGGTTGTAATAAAGTGGGATATTTACGGAATTTTATAGGAATACCCTTTTACATTTATTATACCGGAGACCATTCTGGAACGTTTAATTTGATTGGAAACGGGTACAGACTAAAGTAACTATTATTATTTAATAAAGTGTGGTTGGTACAAATTAGATTTACTTTAAATAGTTTGAATGAATAAAAGATGAGAATTGTTTAACTTTCGTCTTATCTCCAAGATCACAATTAAGTATAATATTGTTAAACTGTTAAGTACTTAGTTCTGTAGTAGGCTATTGCTATAATAGGCACAGATATCAGAAACAAGCTATAAGTATTAATAAAAGCGAGAGTCAACCTAACATGAGAAATTCAAGGTGCTTTTTAAAGGAAGTGCTTTTTTCACCTTTAGGTGAAAGGCCAAAGAAATAACCTAAAAAAAGTCAAGGGAAAATAAAAGAAAATGATCATTGCTGTCCAAGCTCGAATATCATAAAATACTGAAAGAGTTGCTTACCGAACTTGGGGGCATATTCAAGAAGCTAACAATTTCAAGGCTCTATCATGGTGGAATTAAATACTCATTTTTTAAACGGCCTTTTCTACTGCAACTCCTGTAAGCCAGGATGGACAGCAATCAACCATAAAACCCTTTGATATGATGATCTCAGGAAGCCGGAGGAACATGCTAAAACAGTTAGGAGTTAGGACCTGTGTATTATTGAAAATAATGGTAGAAGGAGAAGGAAACACCCCTCCAACATTTCTCAATTTGCTTCTCTTCGAGCATTGTTTAACCAATGTTCAGATCAGTTTCTAATAAGTTCTTAATGATAATGAAGAGGATTCAAACTATGATCGCGCCGGAACCGTACTTACATTTTTCCGGGATAAAAACATATCCTGTGTCCTTTCCCGGGACTCACGGTATCTCCATGCCAAATTACAGTAAAATCTGTTTCCGCGATTTAAGCGTGAAGAGGTAACAGACAGACAGACAGACAGACGGACGGACGGACGGACGGACAGACGGACAGACAGACAGACAGACAGACAGACGGACAGACAAACAGATACCCTTTCGCATTTATAATATTAGTATGGATGGTGCTGACTGCTGACTGCTGAGACATTCGCGGAAATGTCGGTTTGTAGAGGTAATACAATAACAATGACACACCCGCGGCCCGGGACGGCCATTATTTCGGGCATTTCAGACCCATTAAGGAATTAGATTCACGTTAGTTATTGTTTTATTGACACATGCTTCTTGTTAGGGCCCGTATTCATTAGAAGCGGTGTGAAATTACTGACTACACTGAAATTATCCAAAATTGAGGCGCTATATTGAAAAAACTGTCCTTTTTGACGTAATACAATAGGACCCTTAGAAATGTTACAAATCTGGTAATGAGATATACAATATAATATCTTCATAGCCTTATCTAGATTTGAGAAGAACCAGAAACACGATTAATGTAGGTATTTTGCCTCGATACATTTCTCGATCGAAATGACCTCTTAAAAATACGAAATTTGAAGATTATTTTTAAACGAAAATAGATGTATTGTAGGAAATTAGTCTAATTGATAGACACCTTTGCAACTCAAAATCGTATAGAAGCATTTTGCTTAAATGCTCCTAGTTATTTTTTACATAATTAAAATTACGTTTTTCGCATGTTTTCCGAGCGAGCCGATAGTTTCTGGGCTCTGGCTGCAGCGTATTCACGACTTTATAGTCATACAAATTAAGCGCCGCAAATTTTCAATAATATAGCGCCTTAATCGGTAGTTGTGCTTTTCCTCGCGTGTCATCACTCATCGCTCAAGGGCGGATTTGGTCTGCATAAGTTGCCCGACACTTCACTTTCCATAGAACTGACGTTTTGTGTCGCGTAGCGCTGCTGCCGCGTAGTGCGGCTTACCTCATACGATTGCAGAGAAAGAATAATTTTTGGACGTGATGTGTCGGGTAACGCGTTTCGTCGCTGCCGCGTATTGTCGCGTGCGGTCTCACCCTAAATCCTTGCAAGGTTTAAGCCGCGTTGAGTGCTCGTTTGTTGTGTTGTGTTGTAATACTTGTTAGTAATAACGCAGATTACTAAACTGCAATTACTACGTAACATAACATCATACCCCAGTAGGATGGAACACCGACACGATTGTCGAGAGATCAGGCGCAGGACCGACTTCTTATATGTCCACCCGACGCATGGATCATGATTCATGTTACTTATCAGGCAACTGGCTATCTGACTGACATTGTTCTACCAAAACTTGGAATTCATTTTTCCAACGTGGGAATCGAACCCACAACATCCGAATCAATCAAGAGCCATGCTCTCAACCACTAGACCACGTAGGCGTTTACTTCGTAGTAAACTATAACTCACAGGAAACACGAATAACACCATTGCTTTTGAGTTTAAAGCTGGTAAAACAGTACAATTTCTACGTTGTTTTGTGATTTAGTCAGTCGGAAATAGTTCTGTCGGTACTTTGCAAGACTGTTAACGGCAACCTTTCGATCCATTGCATTTCGCATACAATTTTATTGCCATACAACGCAGTAACCAAGCAGCAAGTACAGCTAAAACATAATATCATACAATTTGTAATAGCTGACTTGACTTTTTAAGTAAAGGAAAGTACTTAAAAAAGCTAGTCTAGAATATTACGTGTTCTCGGGGATAAAAAGTAGCCTTTGTTTGTCTAATATGCCAAAGCCTGCTTATATCAAATTTAGTCAAATCCTAATATTTTTGTGGAAAGAAGTTACAAACACACATTTGCAAGCGTTTTGTTTTATAGTATTAGTGTGAAAGATGCTCGTCTCGTTAAAAAAATTTAGTTGAAAGTATCAATGTGTTTGTTTGTTTGTGTGCCAAACATGGGCGCCGGCAGAAATAATTTCCAAGGGATTTTAGCTTTCTTCTTTCTTTTTTAAGGTTCCGTACCCAAAGGGTAAAAACGGGACCCTATTACTGAGACTTCGTTGTCTGTCCGTCCGTCCGGCCGTCCGTCTGTCTGTCTCCAGGCTGTATCTCAAGAACCGCTTTAGCTAGACTACTGAAATTTTCACAGATTATGTATATCTGTTGCCGCTATAACAACAAATACTAAAAACAAAACAAAAATAATATTTTAGGGAGGCTCCCATACAACAAACATGATTTTTTTGACCTTTTTTGCTCGATGTCAATAATGGCATGAAATTTTCACAAAGGCCTTAATTATATGTATACTCTAATAATTAATAATAATATTCAAATAAAATGAAAAATAAAGGGGGGCTCCCATAAAAAAAAAAAACAATTTTGGGTCTATTTTGCTCTATAACGCGAACGGTACGGAACCCTCCGTGCGCGAGTTCGACTCGCACTTGGCCGATTATTTACTTTTTACGAACAACAGTGACTGTCTATTTACTTCAACAGAATATATTTAGTGCCAAAACATTACGAACTATCTTTGTGCGGCTTCCAATAGACGGCTTTTTATTTCAATAATTCCTGTTGATCCTGAGACTCCCAAGGGGTGCAAGTGCACCACCTGGCACCCCCCAGCCGTCGCCCATGGTGCCAAACAGATTATGTAGAGTTATCAACCTAGATACGAGTAATGAGAGTTTTTACTTGAAGTGAAATATTTACTTTAAAGTATCTTAAAATAGAGATGATTTATTAACCGACTTCCAAAAAACGAGGAGGTTATATGTTCGGCTGTGGATATTTTTTTTTTTGTATGTTCAACGATTACTCCGTCGTTTGTGAACCGATTTTCGAAATTTTTGTTTTGTTGTATTAGGTTTCACTCCAATTTGGTACCATGTTCACAAAAGTGGTGACCTGATGATGAGATCCAGGAGTAATCGAAGGAACTCCTCGAAATTTATATGGAAACATATGGTAATTTTAGTTTTATGTGAAGTGTACTAAGAATATGCTACCAAAAAGTCAAATATTGGGTCAAGGTATACCATGGTTTCGAAGATGCTGAGAGAACTCCTGACTCCTTATAGATACACGTTTGGGAGTTTTGGCGTTGTTTTAAGAACAGAAAGCATATTATGCTACCACGCAATTAAAATTCATTATCATCATCATCATCATCATCATCGTCATCATCATCATTACCACGTCGTGTTAAGGTCACCAATGTCTCATGGCACAAAATAGGTAATAGTACAACTTACAAGGCATAGGTATGGATACAATAATAATTATTATGTACATAACAACCTTCGATAACAACACCAATTTATTATTAATATAGGTTGTTTATACACGGCGGTCGGTGCGGCGCGCCGCGCGGCGTGTGCGTAAACATCGCGGCATTGCGTCGTACCTATTCAAGTTCTAATGTCAGGTAATGCCGCGCTGCGAGCATTTTGAGTGTCATAATATGATTTTAAACTTTATCTTCATTAATGTAGTACAATATAGTATCGCTTGAGAAAGGCGCAGGCGGCCGCGAGGCCGGCTTTCCAAGTTTCTCATGCGATAGTACTATGTATTACAATAATGAAGGTAAAGATTAAGGGCGTTCCGTCCGGAGATTCCGTAATTGACCGTATTTAAAACCTTATAAACTCATAATCTGAAAGCTACAAAGCTATAATAAAAATACAGCAATAATCTTCAGTATATCAACATTCCTTTTGTCGTTTTAAATTTTCTATTTTTGTTTTTTATACTCATGATATCAGCTTCCAAAGTAATACCAATTTGTTAAAATTCAAGCATACATTCAGCATCTCCTTAGGATTTACAAATTACTTTTATTTGAAACTCACGCCAAAAGATCGACAATATCATAAACTACATATTTGCCGTTTTAAATTTTTTTTAGGACAATTTTGTACCAAGATATGTAAAAATAATAGGGTTTTGGCCGATCTCGGCAACGCGGTAAATGTATGGCCAAGGTCGTTTGCTCGGGGGACGACCTTAATATCATAATATTATTATGACACTGAAAATATACTCGCCGCGCCGCTGGGTGTGATTCGGCTCATCCTTCGATCGCGGATTCTTGGAAATCCATTGTTCTGGCGGCCGCTTTGGAGTTGAAGCGTTAAATTGTTAAATTACCTAGCACGCATAGGGTTGTGTTCACTTAGATTTTTTTAAATGTATTATTTAAATTTATCTACCTGATATTTGGGCCTTGGGGTATTACAAATTGTAATAAGATACGTAGAATAACTAGTACCACCGACGACCACTTATAAACTCGCGGACTATGACGGAGGTCATCTTGGAGGGTTAATTAATATTTCTAATAACAATACGAGATCAATAATTACCACTCAAAATGTTGACAATTCAAATTTCAATGCTCACTGCTCACACCAATGGTGACACATTTCTGATTTCACACTGCCAATACAACTATATAAAACTCCTACGTACAAGCGATACTGCGATTCAGGAGCACCTCAGCGAAACCTAATGGAATACATCGTGTAACTAGAACTATATGAACAACAATCGGAGTTCGGACAAGCGATAGCGCCGACAGAGCGCCTCAATGACATATAGTGAAGACAATATAAAACTATTTTTTATACAATGTTAATTGGCACTAATTATAGTTTATCTACTAGGTAACTAAAAAGAGTGAAATTATTATTTTTAACAAAAAATTAAACCGACTTCCAAGGTAAAAACAATAATAACATTCTTATAATATGAACTAAAAACTAAAAAGTATTAAATAATTTTCCTCTCTAAATGTGCCTTTTTCCGAATTCAGCTAAACCTCAACTATTTCTGTACTCAACCTTCATAATTTTGAAGTTGGTGCCAGTTCCATAAGTTTCAAATTTTATGTCAAAGAAAATATAAAGATTCCGCTATATCTGGTACCGACTTCAAAATGATGAAGGTTGAGTACAGAAATACTTAGTTGAGGTTTAGCTGAATTCGGAAAAAGGCACATTTAGAGAGGAAAATTATTTAATACTTTTTAGTTTTTAGTTCATATTATAAGAATGTTTTTATTGTTTTTACCTTGGAAGTCGGTTTTATTTTGAGCAACAGCTTGTAAACTTCTAAAAACATATTTTATTTTGAAATAGTATAAGACGTATTGTAAGACGTGTACCTAAGTATGAAACTAATATAGTTTTCTCTTGGCACAGTCTAAGCTCAGAAATAAAGAATCAAGTGCACTTAAGTTTTATTAAACCTTTCTTACTGTCTTGAAAGAAATAGAATTCCATAAAGACTATTTTCAAACAACTTTTTTGTTCTAATTATTATAGAAATTATCTGACATGAAATTCTCTGCTAAAAAAACGAGTAAAGGACTAAGTTGATGATAAAAAGAAGAAAATCACTCTTAAACTTAATAACCAGATTTTAGGGTTTTCTAACAGAAAACTTACCTACGATTTTGCAAAATTTATTTTCTGCAAGGCTGAGCTTTTTTTAATCTAATAAGATAAGGAAAAGATTGATGAACGATGGTAACACAGTTTTTGTTTATCTTTATTACTTTTCAGCAAGGTTAAAAGCGCCATTCTATTGTTTTCTTTATCGCAGTCCAGTAAACAACGACTTTACCGTGAAAGTTCGGTAAGTAAATAATCTATTTTTGTCCTTTTTCGATGAAAATAAAGTTTTCAGTAAAGTTCGTAGTTTCGAATGCTTACACAAAGATTAGAGCAAATAGACGTGCCCAAAACGAAAGAGCGGTATTCACATTTTTTTTAGTAAGCACGCAATTAGTACATACTATCAGATAACTTAATTCCTAGGCAGATGGGTGACCTACGCTATGTCAAACCCAGCCGACAGATCACAATAATTAACATTGAATTGACATGATCCGACCAAATGACGTTCGTCAGTCAACTGCCTAGGAATCAAATTCCTCGATGCAGTTACGGATTAACCCTTAATCAAATTCACTCTCAAGTCTCACGTCCCCAAAAACCACACCAAAAAAGTTCCTAGAAAAAAACTAATGTTTTTTGTTGGTAAAAGTTTAAAGACTGATTCAGTTGACATACGGTTTGTACAGGCATGTATTGCTTATGGCATCAAGTAGTCTTAATCCGTCACTGCCTCGATGGTACATTCAGTTTGGTAGTTAATATCAACTACAGTAGATTATAATAATAAAAATAATAATTCTATAAGAACCTATATATTCTATACCTATTTGGAGATAGTGCCAGATTTTTTAGTATCTACTCTTTACAGGTAAACTAAATATTTATTATTTATTGAGTCCGCACATCTTTGATGTAGGTATCCTGTTTCTATTAATTCGTTCTGATAGTTCCATTACATCCAGTACCAAAATTAGGCAGGTCCAGCACATAAGTCTCCTTGCCAATGAGTTTCTGTAGAGCATGTTGACTTGTTATGTTTGTCACGTGGGGGATACAGCGACACATTATTAGTTGAGCAGTCCACAATGCTCGGAGCATTAATCTCAATGTAGCAGGAACTTCCTGATTGACCGCGTATTGTCAGTCCAGTTGCGACGATGACATATCTAGTTGCATTGATCTCTGGGCCACAAAGGTGTTCATCAGCTCAATATTGGAATAGATTTGATCAATTATTCTATTAAAGCAAAATCAACGCGAAAGTTAGTCCGTGTGTTTTGAATACTGTCAAAATTGAAATCCGTATATGTATTTATTCCTTTATTTGTAAATTGATTTACGTCTCTGTGTGAATTTATTTTATAAGTAGAGACTCTCTACTAATAAAATAAATTCACACCGTGCATACAGATTACAGAGGTTTAGTTATACAATGATGTTTAGTATTTTTTTTTATTTCAGTCACATACCTGATACCACTAGCTTATTGTATGGCATAAGGAGAAAATACTGTATTATACGTATATAACGTATAAGACGTCTGTAAACGCAGCGTGAATTTTCTTATTAGTAAGAGTGCATGTCGTGTTATCTATTTCAATTAACAGTAAAGTTAATCCCGTGATTTTCACGTTATCCCGGCGCATTTTCATTACGGCTACGCTAGCACCCACTAGTTCATTCAGCGATGTCTGGCGCGACAGGACGGCGCCAGCCCCCGACGCCGGGCTTCGGGCCGACCGCAGTCGCGCGCCGGGACCCGCCCTCTCTACACTATGAAAATATCCTGCGAAATACTCCTTTTTGTGGCCATTTTTCAAGCAATCAGTGCGAAAATCAACGGGGGACCGCGTGGGCGGTTCAGCAAGTTCGTGCAGACCAGACCGAATCACCATGTGAGCGCGCACCACACCCATTACTCCTACCATCCCCCAGTTAACGTGTACTACATGTGCCGGCACTGCTCCCACTTCACACCCTACCCGGTGTACCACAAGGTCCCACCGACGTATGTGTACAAGTTTCGAGAGTCGGGCGGAAGATTCAGCGCGCTGCTAGCTGGTCTGGCGTTATACAACCTTGGCAGAGCATCGTCAGAGCACTGGGAGTACACCCATCTGTACCCTCATCGTCCGGACGATAAGTGCTCCATGCAGGTGATACACCACAAGCATAGCGAAGAGGTGGCTTTTCCCTGTTTCATGATGTCGTCCTTCATCTCTAGAACCCCAGAGAGCTACTTTCCAGACTCCAGCGCACTCGACATATCGTCGCCTCAGATCGACGTCAAGCAGTACCTTCAATACAACGGTACCATAATCAAGGTGACAAGAGACCACGACTGCCTGCTTTGGCACAACACAACCACAGCCAGGGAGAGGTATTTGGTACCCTGTTCCCTGCTCAAGGAGTATGCGGAGACCATGAAGCCTTCAGGGATTCCTGTGTACGTCTGGGTGCCGACTACCTTCGCCATAATGATGGCCATATACGTGTGCTGCTACTGCTACTGCAGGAAGAAGGTCAAGAATGATGACGCACCGTTCAACAGTGGGACTGTCATAGGTTACACAACTAATGCTAGTGTTTATTGAGTGGATATAAAGCGGATGCAAGCTTAGTGATGGTCATTGTGTTTTTGCGAATGCCAAACAACGCAGCATATCTGTGTGTGCATTTTTGTGTAATGCTTTTGTGCCTCAGAGCTATCTTCGTATTGCGCATGTGCGCAGTGATAATGTCCGACTATTTTTGTAGGAACTAAATAATAAGGATAAAGGAACATCATTTAAATTCTTACTCGTAAGCTTTTCGATTTGTGTTGATTCCAATAACTGTTCCAAATTCCATTCCAACAACTTTTATAAACACAATTTTGAGCGTTTTCGAATCCTTGCGTCCCTAGTGAGCGTTCAGAAAGTTCAGTTTTCAGAAAGTCCATCGTTGGTGTTAGAATGTCATACAATTTATTTCATCGATTCTTTTCATCAAATGCGAACTTTTGAATGAATTATGTATGATGGATGTGCTTTTACGAATAAGTATTTTTATGCAAAGGACTGTTTTCTACATTTTGATACGAGAACTAATGTTGCGTATTGATTTTTTGATTGTTTGTGCATGTTGTAATATTATGGACAATGCTAAAATTAGTTCTTTAATCCTTCTAGTCTACTTGTGACTTGTGAATTCTTATGCTCAATAGTACTTACTTGTGAGATTTAAGGAACCATTTCCATTGATTAAGAATTACCTTTTACTAATACGAGTAAGAATACATTAATGCCTTTTTTTTTCTTTGTAAGATACGTTAGGAGTATCTTGATAGAACTAAAAATATTTTTTTAATCAGTAAGGGGTTTACTGTTTGATGGCTCATGATTACTTGTTTTGTTGTCACTTCCAGTAAGTACGTAATTTTATGAAAATACGTAAGTTTGTTGTTGTAATTTTATAGTCATTTTTTTAAATGGTGGTAAAAATCTAAAGTTTCGAATAATTGGCATAGGATTCTTGTTGTATCTTATCTTATTTGATGACTTAGTATAGTAATTAGTATTTAATTATTATGTACCTTAGTAAATGTTATGTTAATACATTTTTGTGTGTTTCTTACATTTGTTTAATTTAATTCTCTGTAGCTTTATGTAAGTTTTTACTCTTTTTAACCGACTTCCAAAAAACGAGGAGGTTATATGTTCGGCTGTGGATTTTTTTTTTTTTTATTTTTTTTTATTTTTGTATGTTCAACGATTACTCCGCCGTTTGTGAACCGATTTTCGAAATTTTTGCTTTGTTGTATTTGGTTTTACTCCAATTTGGTACCATGTTCACAAAGTGGTGACCTGATGATGGGATCCAGGAGTAATCGAGGGAACTCCTCGAAATTTATATGGAAACATATGGTGATTTTGGTTTTATGTGAAGTGTACTAAGAATATGCTACCAAAAAGTCAAATATTGGGTCAAGGTATACCATGGTTTCGAAGATGCTGAGAGAACTCCTGACTCCTTATAGATACACGTTTGGGAGTTTCGGCGTTGTTTTAAGAACAGAAAGCATATGCTACTATGCGACTCATATTCATCATCATAATCATCATCATCATCATCATCATCATCATCATCGTCTTCATCATTACCACGTCGTGTTAAGGTCACCAATGTCTCATGGCACAGAATAGATAATAGTACAAGGCATAGGTGTGGATATACTAATAATAATAATAATTTTATACTGTATAACAACACTTTGTTTAAATATACACGGCGGTCAGCACCGCGAAGGCGACGGTATCGCTTTACTTTATACTTTACTACTTTATATACAGATCGAATACTATACTAACTACTTTATAAAATTTTAATAGACAAAATATATAATTAAAATAAAGTTATTTTAAAAAGAGCATTTAAACAAAACAAAGTCAATAAGTGTCTTTTTAATTAGTTATACTTATTAATCGATAGATGGCACACTAAGTATCGATTTGAATGGATTTGAAATTGAATTCTTGATTACAAGAACAGCTGTCAATAATTATGATAATATTATATTATATTACTAGCTGTCCCGGCAAACGTTGTTTTGCCATTTAAATAATTTTTGGTATGAAAAATAGATGTTGGCCGATTCTCAGACCAATATCCTCACAATATGCTCACATAATTTCATGAGAATCGGTCAAGCCGTTTCCGAGGAGTATGGCAACGAAAACTGTGACACGAGAATTTTATATATTAGATGAGTAGCTACGCTACATCCTATGCAAGTTTATACAATTTTTTATCTGATAGATCCTTGGATCGTGGAAAAACGAGACACAATAGCCTTTCTATTGTTATCGCAATCGCCGGTGACCGCTTGGGGTTTGAAGTATTAAAATTGTTAAATTACTTAGCACAATATGTTCACTTCACTGATAATATATTATTTTGTAAGTGTGAACTGTGTAATAAGATACGTAAAATATACGCGAAGGTTTACCTACTAGTGTAACTAAAAAGAGTGAAATTATTATTATTTTAAACAAAAAATTAAAACCGACTTCCAAGGTAAAAACAATATTAACATTAATATGAACTAAAAAGTATTAAATAATTTTTGCTATCTAATAGTGCCTTTTTCCGAATTCGGCTAAACCTTGACTATTTCTGTACTCAATCTTCATAATTTTGAAGTCGGTGCCAGTTCCAAAAGTTTCAAATATTCTGTCAGAGGACTGAAGATTCAGCTATCTGGTACCGACTTCAAAATAATGAAGATTGAGTACAGAAATAGTCAAGGTTTAGCCGAATTCGGAAAAAGGCACTATTAGATAGCAAAAATTATTTAATACTTTTTAGTTCATATTAATGTTAATATTGTTTTTACCTTGGAAGTCGGTTTTAATATTCAATTTTTTCAGTTATTTTTCTTAATAGGTTTAAGTAACTTCTTTGTCTAATTAATTAAAAGTAAATGATTTAGTAACAGGTAGATTATAAATAATATTATGACTAAACTATCGCAAAGCTATCTTCCATAAAAACAAGAATAGCAAAGGTTATCGCTTCATATTAAAGTTAGCGGGTGTCATAAAATATTAATAAGGAAATTCTAACTTTCATATCAAAGTCATTTTCATCATGATCAACAACATGCCCTTTTTTGAAAAAACTATGAAATTAACCGACTTCAAAAGAGGAGTAGGTTATAATTACGTAAGTATTATAGTAGGTACTCTGTGGTTATAATAATTATGTTCAGCTATGGATTTTTTTTGTTCAGAAGGACTTGTATGAAAGTTTACATTATGAAGCTCATTATCCAAACAAATATTATGTAATTCGAATTTTGTCTATTTGTTTTTAACCGACTTCAAAACAAGGAGGTTATTGAGTGATATATGAGTGATACGATGGGCGATCAAAAAGTAATGATTATGAGTATAATAAAACAACGATTCTAGTTTAAATTCAATTTTTTTTCTACGTAGTCTCCTAACAAGTCGATACATTTAGTCCAACGTTTCTCTAAACCTAAAATACCCTTTAAAAAAAATCTTTATCAGAGCTCTCCCAAAATGCCCCTACAGCAGCCATCACCTGGCTATCAGCCTCAAATTTCTTGCCCCTGAGGTGTTCCTTGAGCCGAAGAAACAAATAATAGTCGCTGGGGGCTAAATCTAGAGTATAGGGTGGGTGTTCGACCAGTTCGAAACCTGCTTCTCGAATGGCAGCCATCGCAACTTCGGCTTTGTTCTTTTTGCTTTTGTTCGTCCGTTAACATTCGCGGTACCCAACGCGCGGAGACCTTTTTCATAATCATTTTGCTGGTCAAAATGCTTTGAATGCTGCCATATGAGATCCCTGTGACCTCAGCTAAATGTGTGACGGTTATTCTTCGGTTATACGATTTCTTCGACTTTTTTCACGTTTTTCTCAGTAAAGGACGAGGTTGGGCGACCCTCGCGATGGTCAGCTCTTTGGACATCCGTGCCACCGCAGAATATGGAAGAGCAGAGTTCCCTAGTGTCTCCACCAAATCAGCGTGTATCTCTTTGGTATACATTTTTTTCAAAAAGTGGGACTTGATGAGTTCGACACTTCGAGTTTCTCCATTTTCGTGTTGTCGCTCCGACTGCTGATATTCAAATGAATGTAGCTCCCTCAAATGACGTCCTGTTTATACAATTTTTTAGCTGGCAAGCGAGGGACTAAAGAAGTGAAAAAATATTTCTTTTGATTTTTATCTTCTTTAGAAATACCCGTTTATCATTACTTTTTGATCGACCCTAGTATAGCACGGTTGCTGACACCAACCGGTAAGTAGGTACATTGAATAAAATGTGGGGTTGAGGGAGAAAAATGTTAGGCCGTGTTCAAACCAAACCGACTGTAAGCCGCCGAATGTGAGCGAACTTTACGCAGTTTATTTTATTTCCATACCATATTCACTTTTTCGTTCACTTCTAACCGACAAATTATTACGCTAGGCGTAGGCGCGGACATTCGATACCCTATATTTTCACGTTCACACTGGGGCTCACAGTGAGCCTGCTCACATTTGGCGGCTTACAGTCAGTTTGGTTTGAACACGGCCTAACATTTTTCTCCCTCAACCCCACATTTTATTCAATATACCTTGTACTTACCGGATGGTGTCAGCAACTGTGCTATATAGCTCAATTACCTCCTTGTTTGAAGTTTGAACACCTTATTTCTTTTTATAAGAACACTGCGCATTTTTCAGATATTTATGCTTCTTCTTTTCTTTACCATACCTTGGTTTCTCAGGTACATACTATTAAGATTCACGAGCTTACAAAATGAGCTTTTGGGTCTCTAATGAGTGTCAAATAATGAATATAATAGCCGTGTATAAGGTTACAAGTAGGCTTTCTAGGGCTAATGTGCACACATCTTGTTTAAATAGGGGGTTAAGCATAATGGTGTCGCTGTCATTATAATATACCTAACTACATGACCTTCGCAAATTTTGTTGCACGAAATTCGTTTATTCGCTAAATCAGTCGTTTAAGAGCTAGTAAGTAACACACAGATAGAAAAACAGAGACACTTTCCCATTTATAATAATTAGCAACGTTGTGAGCATCGATGGTATAGGATCTGATGACAAAAAGTGAGGAAAGAAATTGACCCTAGCAATACCGGGGTAGTTGGAATAAAACATTTTAATCCTTTTTTCCCTTATAGCGGCTGATTCTGTGTGTGAAACATGCAAATATAATTTTTTTTCTAATGATAAAAGATATTTTTTAACCGACTTCCAAAAAACGAGGAGGTTATATGTTCGGCTGTGGATATTTTTTTTTATTTTTTTATTTTTGTATGTTCAACGATTACTCCGCCGTTTGTGAACCGATTTTCGAAATTTTTGTTTTGTTGTATTAGGTTTCACTCCAATTTGGTACCATGTTCACAAAAGTGGTGACCTGATGATGGGATCCATGAGTAATCGAGGGAACTCCTCGAAATTTATATGGAAACATATAGTGATTTTGGTTTCATAAGATGCATCCTAAGCATATGCTACCAAAACGCAAGATTTTGCACCAAGGTATACTATGGTTCCGAAGATACTAAGAGAACTCCGGATTCCTTATAGATACAAGTTTGGGAGTTTAGGCGCTGTTTTAAGAACTGAAAGCATATGCTACTATGCAAATTACATTCATCATCATTATCATCATCATTATAATCATCATTACCAAGTCAGGGTCACCAATGTCACCAAATTCAACCTTATCTCCAGAGCATAAGGCACACATTAACTGACATTACTTCTGAGAAGTTAAAGTTGCTTCGACCATGTAACATTCTGTCTCACTTCGCCGAGATATTCTGGAAAACAACCTAATTTCAACCTTTTGCATCGCGTAGTCGCGAGAGCCGCGGCTCGGCGGCGCGGCGTGGGCCGGGTACCTACCGTACTATGTAAAGCCGGCTGTACACTCTCGCCGAGACACAGCGAGGCGGCCCGAGTGCGAGAGTGTAAATGGGTGCGCTCGCCTCGTCTCGCGTGTCTCGGACCCTCTCGGTCCGTTGTCGGTATTTTGCGCCCGAGACAAAGGGTCTCGCGAGGAAAACGAGCGCACTACTGTACACTCTCGCGTCTTTCAGTACTAGTCCCGCCGTTAGACAGTGTAGAACAGAAAAATAACAATAATAAACGACATTATCAGTCATTATCTGTGAGAAATAAAATTAATTATGATTATAAATCTTTGGATTACAATGATATCTTTCGATGCATGGTGAATGGTGAATGGTCGTTTTCGTCCATCTTGTCTGAGTTCTTAACTGCGATTGAACCAAGCGAGAATGTACATGATCGCACTCGGGCAAGGGGCTCTCGCACGAGACTCTCGCCCGAGAGCTCTCGGCGAGAGTGTACAGCGGTCATAACACTATACAGTGCGAGGCGTCCGCGTGTTCGACAAGTCGAGCGAGTGCCAGCCAATTGAAACTAGTCCGGTGACCGGCTACTTAGCACGTCACACGTGTTCACTTCGATTTTTAATTAATATATTGTTTAAAATTACCTGCAGGCTGCAGCTGATATTATATTTTGTAAGTGTGACTGTAATAAGATACCTACGTAGTATAATATACAGGTGTATTATTCTACGTATAGTACGCGATGGCTTACTAGGTAACTAAAAAGAGTGAAATTATTATTTTTAACAAAAAATTAAAACCGACTTCCAAGGTAAAAACAATAATAGCATCCTTATAATATGAACTAAAAAGTATTAAATAATAATTATTCCTATCTAATTGTGCCTTTTTCCGAATTCGGCTAAAACTCAACTATTTCTGTACTCAATCTTCATAATTTTGAAGTCGGTGCCAGTTCCAAAAGTTTCAAATATTCTGTCAGAAAACTGAAGATTCATCTGGTACCGACTTCAAAATGATGAAGATTGAGTACAGAAATAGTTGAGTTTTAGCCGAATTCGGAAAAAGGCACCATTAGATAGGAATAATTATTATTTAATACTTTTTAGTTCATATTATAAGGATGCTATTATTGTTTTTACCTTGGAAGTCGGTTTTAATTTTTTGTTAAAAATAATAATTGAAAATCTGCCATCAAAATTTGCCATCAGATCCTGGTAGACCTATAGGTCTACCAGGACTTATAAGTCTGTCCATTCCATCCATTTCTTAAAATTTTATCTGATTGCAATCATGCAGAAAAACTGTCACGATAGAGCGTATTCACGCCTACGGCTACGGTTGAAATGTCAAAAATGGATGGGAAATCCGCCAATGCACGTTACACACCCTGATTGCACCCTGATATGTAGCCAAACGTAAATGTATGCTATCAGTGGAATAAAGCACAGACAAAAAATCAACTATTGTAAACCTTTTTTTAAAATCATAGATCTTTGAAGCATTGGTTGATATTGCTTATATTAACTTTATGGTTGCAACCAAGTTTGGTTAGAACAATGCAGGGCGCAGGCTGATCACCGGATTGTCTGATATGGAAACTCCATGAGTAGGATGGGTATGGTCATTAGTCTTGTATCATCGAGGAAATTGATTCCTAGGTAGTTGACAGACCAACATCATATTTTGGTCGGATCATGTCAATTCAATATAATTGTGATTTGTCGGCTACGTTTGAAGTAACGCGACCAAACTACGTAGGTCCCTCATTGCCTAGGAATCAACTTCTCTGATAGTACCTGTACTCAGTTAAACAATTTAAATCTATATGAATCTTTCCTTCTTCGTTCTAATTATCATCTAGGTACAATATTATGACGTTCTTAAATATCTAAAATATTTTTTTAAATATTCATTCCGCATTTTGATTTTGTTATCTTTACTGCGAATATAGTATTTATTCACGTGCTTATACTATGATCGTCGTTTAATCCTACTTTCCCTATTCCGTCTATACTGTACAATGTATATTATCAATAAGCCATGTTATCATTGTCTGTAATATTAATCTCTACCGAACTACGATAACAGATAGTTGTATGACGTAAGGGCTCGGAAAATCACAGCAAACATCGAGCATGTTTTGATCAAAGACTTGACCAGCCCCGGATCTTAAATTTTTTAGGCGGGGCAAAAACTGAAAAATGCCGCCCCGCCTACCTTTACCTATTAAAAATGACAGTTGGCGTTGCGTTCTTTGACGCATTCAATTATTGAATGAGCCAAAACGAAAGTTGAAAGAAAGAAGGATGACGAAAATTGAAGATGAAAGCGCATAATGTGGATATAGCTGTTGGTGAACGTTATTAAAGTAAATAATGAAATAAATAGCTATGAAGTAATTATATTATCAGTCAAATCTAGCGTTTCTTTACTAGCTTTTGAAAAATAATTCCTGCAACGTTCTTCTAATCAGTCATCTACCCTAGTCTAGAGCGGCGTCCATCAACAGGTATAGTAAAGTGTTTAACTGTTTATACTTCTTCGGCCTCGACGCCATTGTACCATTTGTACCTAATATATAATTTTTCTATTACGTGATATCTATCTATATCTAATACATATAAAACAAAGTCGGTTTTTTTCCTCATGTCCCTTTGTTCCCTTTAAGAGGCCGGGTACACTTGGAATTTCTCATACATACGTATTTCCAAAATCATTTTCTCATACGAAAATATTTAACGTGTTTGAGTTGTTTTTCAGTTTAAAATAGTAATTACCTAGGTTCCTGTACAAAAATTTACTACTAAATATTTAAACACTAAAAAATAGAGTATAACACTAAAAAATACATAAATAAATAGTTAATTTACTACAAAATATTTAAAGTTTAAACTAAAAAATATTTTTAGTATTTAAATATTTTGTAGTAAATTTACTATTTATTTATATATTTTTTAGTGTTTTACTCTATTTTTTTAATAGTGTTTAAATATTAAGTGCTATATTTACTAAAAAAAATTTAAAACAAAAAATTTTTTCCAATGTTTAAATATTTTGAACTAAATTTTTGTGCAGGAACCTAGATAATTACTATTTTAAACTGAAAAACGACTCAAACATGTTAAATATTTTCGTAAGAGAAAATGATTTTGGAATTACGTATGTATGAGAATTTCGAGGGTACCCGGCGCGCGGCCCCTCTAAAACTACGCAACGGATTTTGATGATTCTTTCAGTATTAGATAGCCCATTTATCGAGAAAGGCTATAGAGTATAGGCTATATTTTATCACGCTAAGACTAACAGGAGCGAAGAAATAGAGGAAAATGTGAAAAAAAACGGGGAAAATTATTTGAAAAGGCTAATTTGAACCACAGAATACATAATAATACCTTACGGTACTTGAACGCGCTAATCTCAGAAACTACTAGGTCTTATTTGAAAAATTCTTTCAGTGTTAGATAGCCCATTTATTGAGGAAGGCTATTATTATCTAAGGCTATAATTTATCATTCTAATAATAGGAGAATGTGGAAAAAACGGGGGAAATTATTTTAAAGGGCTTATCTCGCGAACTACTGAAGCAATTTTTATGTTAATTGGCACATATATTAGATAAGAAGTAAACCACGTGAAGGATCATAGGCTATTGATTTTAATAATTTTTTTCAGTGGCTATAATATATTTTATACCCGTGCGACGCCGGGGCGGGTCGCTAGTATTTGTATAATATATCGTAAGACGCCTCCGTGGTCTAGTGGTAAAGAGCGCGGCTCTTGACTCGGAGGTCGTGGGTTCGATTCCCGCGTTGGAAACATGTTATTTCCAAGTTTGGTTAGGACAATGCAGGCTGATCACCTGATTGTCTGATAAGTAAGATGATCCATGCGTCGGATGGGCATGTAAAAAGTCGGTCCTGCGCCTGATCTCTCGCCAGTCGTGTCGGTCTGCCGTCCCACTGGGTTATGAGAGTTAAGGAATAGAGAGTGCTCTTGTGTACTGCGCACACACTTGGGCACTATAAAATCACTCCTGCGTAGCTGGCCTGGTTTCAATGAAACCGGCCACCGTCACCGAAACCGGTGTGGGAGCTATTATTATTATTATTATAATATATCGTAAGTCTTATCACATTGTTTTGTTAGAACTTGTGGTCTAACAAAACAAATTGATAATACTTTAGGGTGTGTATGTGTCCCCTGTATTAAGTTCACTGTCAGGGCCCCCGTTAGGGCTACTGGGCGCCTGTGTGCAAAAAAAGGATTTTGGTGGCCCCTTTAGGCAAATTTTTTGCGTTCTTGGTTTTGGCGCCCCTAAAGATGGCGATTTGGCGCCCCTAGAGGATGGCGTCCATGTGCATTGCACACATTGCACATATGGTAACGTCGGCCAGCTGTTCACTGTGAATGGGCGCTTACCCATACAAATCAGTTATCACAAAAACTTTGCTCTTTCAGCGGTGTTACTTTCAAATAGTGAACTCTATGTGAGGGACATAATATTATATCATGTATAACTACACCCTAAGGCCTAACCTCTATAAACTGTAAGGTATAATATCACTTAGTTTTGTTAAGCCCTGTTATTTGGATGTACATCAATTATTAGCATTATTATATTTTAATCGACCCAGTAAGTCTGAGATAAAATAAGATGTGTATTGTGACGTCATTTAAGATACTAAAGGTAAACGCAGATTTGGCCGCACCGCACGCACCGCAGTCGCCGCATTTCGAATTCTTTATATTATGAAGTTATAGGCAAGCTCGCATACCTACCCGCGCCGCAGTCTTCGCAACTTCTACATTGTATATGAAGAATTCGAAATGCGGCGACTGCGGTGCGTGCGGTGCGGCCAAATCTGCGTTCACCCTTAAATTACTCGTGCGAATTTAATGACACAAACGATGAAATACCCCCATCACCCATGACATGTCACATGCGAGACTACTTTATATTATTGCTTTGTCAAGCAAGTGTCTTTATAATATAATTCCTGTACTCGGAGCGTGCGAAGTGGGTGGAAGGGATACAGATAACAGTAAGCGATTGCCGCGCTTGCCGCGGCAAAAATATGCAACCACTTGGGCTCAGCTAATAGTCAAACAAACTTGTCAATCTTGTTTGGAAATTTTTAGAAATTGATCTTAATTGTTTTTGTATCTTAGACTGCAAAATAACAGCAGAAATAGGTAGTCAGTATACAAATTTAATGTTTTGTCCTAAATCCACTAAGAAAATAGATCAGATATAAAAGGATAGCTGCTGGAAAAACGAAAAAGTATGTGATTCGATATAACCTAAAATTGCATTATCAGTCAAGTAAATTTTATTTGAGTTGCCTTTTATAAAGATATTAAGTAATTGAGTACCTAACTATTGTTTTAGTGTTGATGGATCACCATGGTCTCCAAAACCCGACGACAAAACTTGCAGTGATAGTTTTGTGGCGGTACCCACAATTCGCCTAACAATCCTACATCGCGCTATCGAAGTTTCGGAGAACGGCAAGATATATACAACGTCTGAAATGACGTCAGTGGGCTTCGGCCTGACTGGGCATACCACCTCGCTCGGTCGGAAGATCTTCCTTTTCGGCCGCCACTAACAACGTTAAATTGGTGACCACCGACAAGAACACGCTTCCTTCTGGACATCAATCATCATAAACACTCCCCGCCCCTCCGCACCACGTCAGCAGACATCAAGCACAACCGGGTCGCCTCGACCATAAGCCGCGTTGGAGGTCCGCGCCGGTCGAACCCGTGTCCGGCTTGAACGGGGCAGCCATGCCCATAGGCTACAAAGACCGGTCAGCAAGCAGAGCACGGGGTCCCTCTCCTGGTCATTGCACGCGTAGCTTCGGCCCACACCTGACAACACAGTCGCATTGAATAATACCACAGGTCTTCGGGGGGGAGTGATGTGGCGGTACCCACAATTCGCCTAACAATCCTACATCGCGCTATCGAAGTTTCGGAGAACGGCAAGATATATACAACGTCTGAAATGACGTCAGTGGGCTTCGGCCTGACTGGGCATACCACCTCGCTCGGTCGGAAGATCTTCCTTTTCGGCCGCCACTAACAACGTTAAAGTTTCATAGAATATTTCATTTAAATCCATAGTATCAGGTGGAAGAAACAGTGACTTACAAATGACGATAAACCAGATATTACTTCTGGTTTAAGTTTTAACTGATCTCTTAGAAGCTGGAGATAGAGTTTTGAATGGAAAAGGTTTTTCAATTAAGCATTTTAGAATTAGATGAAAGGTGTAAAAAAGTTCAAATTATTATGCCCCCATTTTGAGCAAAACAAAATGAGTATTCTCAAGAGGAAACCGAAAGGACTTATGATACCTATTGCTCGAGTAAGAATCCATATTGAAATTGAAAGTGTATTAATGCTGCAAAGACTCAGAAACATGAAGAATGTTTGCAGTGTTTTAGTAAATTAAAAATGTATAAACTCCGATTTTCTTCAAGAGTATTAAAATGTAAGTTGTAAAAAATAAATAAAAACAATATTTTTAATAACATTACTTTTTATTATTTTCAAGTAGGTATAAATTAGGTACTTATATTGCACGTAGTTTTGTTGTTATAGTAGGAGATCCGGCCATAGAATGACCTTCACCCATCGTATTACGGGATGAAAATGATTTTTTTATAAAATTAAACATGTTAAAAAAAATATTTACAGGAGGTTGTCTGAAAAATTTGGTGCAAAGTGTAATTAATTAATAATTAAAAAATGTTTTTTTTTTTAAACATTACATTCATTCCCTTACGCAAAAAAACTGTATACTAATCGAAAGTATGTAGCTCATAGAATATGCAAACGCTGGGTTGACTTTTTTTTTCCGGTGCAATTATCAGGTAGGCAGCTATATACAGGTAAATCGATACTAGTAATTTTCAACGATCCACTTACGCGATAAACCTTATATCAAAATAAAGATAATTTTATTATGAATATAATGACATAAGGTTGAATGAATGTAATGTTTAAAAAAAACATTTTTTAATTATTAATTAATTACACTTTGCACCAAATTTTTCAGACAACCTCCTGTAAATAATTTTTTTAACATATTTAATTTTATAAAAAAATCATTTTCATCCCGTAATACGATGGGTGAAGGTCATTCTATGGCCGGATCTTAGACTATTAATGAAACATTTAAATATTAAAGTAGCAATATCAATATGTTTGCACTTGCCGCTCTGGTTATAAACGCAGTTGCATTTCACTCCAGCAACAATCCCAAGCATTATTATCTATCTGTAAGAATGAATAAAAATGTTTAGACTTGCTATATACAAATGTTTAGTTACTTTTTTTGTTTGGTTCAGTACTTACGTTTAAACTTGTTTTATAGGGTGCTAAAGTCACCGATGTTCGGCGAATTATATTGGCTCGTATTAAATAACATTGCCATTAGTTCTTAGCTCTTCTACATCCCTTACATGTCCTGCTAACACCAATTTATTTCCTTTTAGCATAGATTGGGCCTTGAAACTTATTGAGTGTTTTACAGAGTGTAAAACCAGTTTTTTATGATTATATTCATTTTCCTCAAGTAGTTTTTAACTAAATATAACCGAAATACCATTAATCATTGTTCTAAATATATTTTATTTGCTATAATATTTACAAAATAAACAAACTCTTGTTGTTTATTTTTTGACGCGCCCCTGAAACTTTGTTTGAAATATGTCACTAATGACGTGCACGTTCCGAATAGTACGGTAGTCAAACTCTACATTTACCTTCTTCAGCATGATTATTGACAAAAAGAATCGTGGTTCTTATTATATATGATTAATAATAATGATTGATAAACATTAATAAATATTATGAATCTAAAAGATCGTTGTAATAGGCAGTATAATATAAGCTAACACAGGGCCCCCGTAGGGCTTCTGGCGCCTCCTGTGTGTAAAAAAAGGATTTTGGCGCCCCTTTAGTCAAATTTTTTGGGACCTTGACTTTGGCGCCCCTAAAGATGGCATATTTGGCGCCCCTAAAGGATGGCGCCCGTGTGCATTGCACACAGTATTATTGCACATAATATTATGGTAGTGGGGGCCCTGAGCTTACACCTAGCTTTTGTCTTATATCATGCGATTAAATATGCAAAGACTCATCGCAGCCAGTGTAGTTTAATACTAAAGGTGTAAGTTGCGTCGTTTTTCATATGTCACAACTTTCATAAAAATATTATGGTATGAACAGTAAAACAAAAGAAAAAATTAAACTAAGTGCGTTCAAAAGTTAACCCATTTGAATATTAATAATAAATAATAATAATACTTATATAATGTCTCGTTATTTATAAGTTTTATAACAGTTTAAAAATTGAATGAATAAAGTATGGACATGAAACTGTTTTGTCAAACAATAGACTTCATAAATCATAATATTAACCTAAGTATAAGTATTATAAATAATAAGAGCTTTTTACGTGGGTCACACTGAAAGTGTTTAGAAATTAGAACTAGCTAGTTAGAAACATTACTAATTAAAACTTTTTTTGAATTACAATTTTAAGAACTTTTTGGTAACATAATGTGGTATATTTCATTAATTCATTCATTTGTCATTTGTTTCGGTGAATTGGCGGCAAATATAAAACTCTTGCCAGACGTGAAAATTAACTTAACGCGAGAAAATTTTCAGACTTTCGTTGTAGGCTTACTCAATAAGCTAGCTTTGATAGGCTGCTATTACCATTTCATAATGAAGTCCCATCTCGTGCCACTATTTACAATTGGTTTGACGAGTTTACGTGGACGTAGCAATCTCAGTGGATAAGTTTAACGGCGGTGACTCAAATGCTGTATTTGACATCCTCATAGGTGATGAAAGCTGGATATATTGCTTCGAACCCGAAAACAAAAGACAATCAGCTCAAGGGGTTAGGGGTATTTCCATTCGAGGTTTGGCGAACTAAGGTAAAGGAAGGAAGAAGTCAAGGGAAAAAGATGATTGCCTCATTCTTTGGTTCGAAATGTAATTTTACGACAGTAGTGCTAGAATATGAAAGGACAGTTACTGCAGAATTGTATGCCAATCGCTGTTTGCCTGTTGTCTTGGAATTTCGACAGCAGCGCCTTCGAAGCAGGACACTCCTTCACCACGACAATGCCTCAGCGCACTCCACAAGACGGACTGTTGAATATTTGACTATCGCAGGTGTCGAGATATTGAGTCATACGCTATATATAGTCCAGCTCTGGCGCCCTGCGACTTTAATTTATTCCCAAGAAATAAAGATAAAATTCAAGGTATTCGCTTTACGAGCCCTGAAGATGCGATGAAAGCGTACGAAAATGCCATGGAAGAGACCCCTAAGAAAGACTAGGCCCACTGCTTTTCTCGGGGGTTCCATCAAATGCGACGATGTGTAGTGAGGATCGGAGATTACTTCTAAAAACAATAAAAGTATTGGCAACTTTCTGCATTAAGGCCGTCCCCCGAGCAAACGACCTTGGCCATACATTTGCCGCGTTGCCGAGATCGCGCCAAAACCCTATTATTTTTACTTAGTTCAAAGTTGTCCTAAAAAAAATTTAAAACGGCGAATATGTAGTTTATGATATAGTCGATCTATTGGCGTGAGTTTCAAATAAAAGTAATTTGTAAATGCTAAGGAGATGCTGAAAGTATGCTCGAATTTTAACAAATTGGTATTATTTTGGAAGCTGATATCATGAGTATAATAAACAAAAATAGAAAATTTAAAACGACGAAAGGAATGTTGATATACTGAAGATTATTGCTGTATTTTTATTATAACTTTGTAGCTTTCAGATTATGAGTTTATGAGGTTTTAAATACGGTCAATTACGGAATCTCCGGACGGAACGCCCTTAAGTCATTTTTCATTTTCTAAACATTTTCAGTGTTACCTAGTTATAAGGATTGCGAGCTACGTATTTTTATTTATGAAAAGTTTTGTTTTCTCCTGAGATGAATAATTAAATAACTAATAAGTAAATAACATAATATTATTATATCAATAACTATTCAGTTAGCTATAATGGCTTTCGTAAATACAAAAATTGTATATTTTTTTATATTACTAGTTAAATAAAAACAAAAACATACAGTACTAAGGTTCCACCGAGATTTGAACTCGGATCGCTGGATTCAAAGTCCAGAGTGCTAACCATTACACCATGGAACCAGTGACTCATTCTCCCAAATTACCGTTATAGTATTACTTCAACATCTTCAAAGTGTATGTTGTATGTTTTATAGTTGGGGAGGTGAAGAGGGGATTTCGGGATTATCTCGAGCGTGTCACATTAAGGCTTAAGCTTGTATAGGCTTCCGACATATTGTGTCTAGTTAATAGTTATCATGGTATAGAAATTAGATTTCTCACGTGGTGGGTTAATTTTTTTTTTAAATATTGAAATGTCATCGGGTCTGTCAGATTAAGATAGGGGATGTTTAGATACCCCAAAGAAGCTTCCATATAAAGCACTGACGATTCAACGGTCAGGTAAGCCTGTAGGGGCATTTTAAAATATAAAAAAATAAAGCTTCATATTTTCCGAACTAAGCTTCGCAGATATTTTATTTTACACTAATACTAAATGATTAAGTCCTTGTTGTCTTAAATAATAAATATATTTATAATTTACTTAAATAAGCAGAGGCGGCGCAAGGCGTGGGCGGTGTGGGCGACCGCCCACGGCCGCGCGGTCTAAGGGGCCTCGCGCCCCTTGGACCACGAGGTTTTTTAAAGGTTTTACGAGTTGTGATACTCAAATATTCATAAATAAAAAGTTTTATAAATAAAACTTTGAGTATCAAAAAATTATTTCTCTCAACAAATCCGTTCTTTAGCGTCATCCATCAGGGGGCCTCGCAAGATATAATATCTTGCCCACATAAAATTTAGCTCTTGCCCCGCCACTGTAAATAAGCAATTTTGTGAATATATTTTCTTTTTCAAAACTTTAAAATGGCTGCAGTTTCTGAACCCACCGCTTAAATAAAAAAGTTCTTATTATTTTTTTATCAGTTTTACCTAATGTAAAAAACCTACTAGGTCTCCATGACGCTTGAGTGACTACAAAAATAGCACCTTCCCCTCCTCTATTATTATTTACACAAATGTAACAAAGTAAATTATTCGTGTTCGTAAACTTGCTATTATCAGTCATATGACATATCTTACGGAATAAATTACAATAATAATCGGTATAATAAAAATAAATATAAGATCTAAGTACATACTAGATATTGACAGTTCAAATTGCATCGTGCATATTATAAGCTTTCAAACCGCTAAAATCTTCAATTTCCCAATTAATATGTCGCAGCCCACTGGTTAAAATAGACGTTCAATCAAACAGCTAGCCCTTTGACTGAACAACGCCATTAAATCACACGGCTATACATCGTTAAGCCGACTTGTTGACTGCAACGTTCAACACTACAGCTAGACGACGCTTAGCCAACTGGTTAAATGGCAAATTAATTAAGTTGACCAATTAGTTAATTATGTAATTTGAGAGAATAGGAAAACTTTTTGTAATTTCTTGGGAGATTTACGTATATTTAGTTCTTTCTTTCCGAAAATTATTATCTTGAAACAATCACAAACACCGGCATAGTTGACGTCATTTTGTAAACAAAACACACCTAGCGCCGCGGTGGTGAGCGCTGATCTAATTCAATCAAACGGCGGCTTTTGAAGCTGTTTGAATCAGCTGTAGTGTTTAACGTTTTGAGCGACTTAAATATTCAATTAAAAAGCTAGACCTGTGATTGAATGGCGTTGTTCAGTCAAAGGGCTAGCTGTTTGATTGAACGGCTATTTAAACCAGTTGGCTGCGACAAATACACCACCTAAAAACCACAAATTGTCAACATTTTTGAAGTGAAAACTTCTTTAGCGGCGTTGAGCACTTTTATGGGATGGCATGGGTAAAAACTGTGAAACTCGCGTCAGATTCTCGTGCTGATCGAAAAACCTTGGAAAAACTGTAAGACGGTTGTTGTAACATCGAAATTTATTATTTGAACAATCGATTGTTTTTTACAAAGAAACGTACTTACAGCAGATATAATATGTATAACCTTTACTGTTGCTGGTCGCCCCGCACCTCCCCCGCGGGCGAATAAAAATGGGAAGAATGAGAGCTGTAAGGCTTCGGAGAGTCGCAAGACTACGGAAGGCTGTAAGGCTACGAAGAGTCGCAAGGTCAAGTGTTCTCGACCTGGCAAGGACGAGAGCAGGGGGTGCGATGAGGAGGGCTTCATACTGGTGGAGAAGAGGAAGAAGAAGCCCGCCGCCCGCAACCATCGCGGCACCGCACCCTATGTACCTGAGCTGCGTCTGCGGAGCGAGGTCCCCGCGACGCCCCTGTACATATCCCGCCTGCACTGGTCCACGGAGGTCGAGGACGTCGTGGACTACATCAGTAAGAAGACATCCCTCCGCTTGAGGGTCGAACGTCTGCAGTCTCGCCACAAGGTCAACTTCAGTTCCTTTGTGGTGAGAGTACCGACGCATCTTCTGTCGACCTTTGAAGCGGAGGAATTCTGGCCGACTGATGTAGTTTACCGAAGGTTCCGGGGAAGATTCCGGAATGAAGCGCGCGTCACGTCGCCGTTAATTCGTGATATAGTGTAGTTATTAAGATTATAATTGATATGTATGTTAGACATTAAGGTATACATATTGTATGGGCCTACGTAGCCTGATTTAAATAAATAACTCATAAAAATAAAAATTTACTCGTCTCAGTAACATATTTCCTCGGTTTCATTTCAATACGCGACAAGGATTTATAGAAAGCATAAAATAGTTTTCTGTTAGCGTCGCCGGGCTCACGGGTAGTCGTAACTTCAGACATAACAAGGTGACTTCACTTAATTAATGTTTAAAACAACCGTAAAATAGTTTTAATATGCTTATTTAGCTCTACATTTTGTTGAGAGTTTTTGTCATTTAGGCTACAGCGTTTGCCATTAATTTAAGTAGGTTCGTAAGTACTGTTCATATTTTATGCCTAGGTACGTTTAAAGTATTCTGTGTAACTTACTAGCTGCATACTTTAACTTTCATCATCATCATCATCATCAAATCAGCCTATATTCGTCCACTGCAGCTGGACATAGCATAGGCCTCTCTCAGCTAATTACTTTACATAATATATTTATAACTAGCGACCCGCCCCGGGCGGCGTCGCACGGGTATAAAATATATAGCCACTGAAAAAATGATTAAAATCGATAGCCTATGGATCCTTCACGTGGTCTACTTCTTATCTGTGCCAATTAAGGGCGTTCCATCCGGAGATGCCGTAATTGACCGTATTTAAAACCTTATAAACTCATAATCTTAAAGCTACAAAGTTATAATAAAAATACAGCAATAATCTTCAGTATATCAACATTCCTTTTGTCGTTTCAAATTTTCAATTTTTGTTTCTTATACGCATGATATCAGCTTCCAAAGTAATACCAATTCGTTAAAATTCAAGCATACAATCAGCATCTCCTTAGGATTTACAAATTACTTTTATTTGAAACTCACGCCAATAGATCGACAATTTCATAAACTACATATTCGCCGTTTTAATTTTTTTTAGGACAATTTTGAAATAAGATTAGTAAAAATAATAGGGTTTTGGCGCGATCTCGGCAACGCGGCAAATGTATGGCCAAGGTCGTCTGCTCGGGGGACGGCCTTAAGAGCGCACCTGACCCTAACTTGACTACATACTTAAACCTAGATCTCAAAATCTGTAAGGTCTAGGAAACTGATTTTTTGACACAAGTAACTTCAGTTCATGAAGATTAAATGCTCAAAACGAAAACACGATTACTGAAAAAATGCTCGATAGTTTCTTTTTTACAAAAAACCTTGTTTTAGACACATTTTTGCTTGGATCTTCGAAGTTTGCTGTCTTTTCTTTAATATTTTTTAATATCTAAAAAGGCATTGATAAAACCTAAATTTGCTCAAAACACTTTTTTCCTAATCATTATGGTTCGTCTTTTATTCAAGTAAAACTAACTTTGCGATGATTTCGCGCCGTCCTTTTTCACCTGGCATATGAAAGACGGGCGTGAGTGTGAAGAGAGAAGGACGATGTTTGATTTTTTGAGTCCGGAGAGCTCTTAACATAAAAATTGCTCCAGTAGTTCGCGAGATAAGCCCTTTCAAATAATTTCCCCCATTTTTTTCACATTCTCCTATTAGTCAGCGTCATAAAATATAGCCTATAGCCTTCCTCGATAAATGGGCTATCTAACACTGAAATAATCATCAAAATCCGTTGCGTAGTTTTAAAGATTAAAGGGAATAAAGGGACATGAGGGAAAAAGCGACTTTGTTTTATAATATGTATAGATATAGAATCCATACTTCAATACTAATATTATAAATGCGAAAGTGTGTCTGTCTGTCTGTCTGTTACCTCTTCACGCTCAAACCGCTGGACCGATTTTGCTGAAATTTGGCATGGAGATACTTTGAGTTCCGGGAAAGGACATAGGATAATTTTTATCCCGGAAAAATGTGCGGTTCCCGCGCGATAAACGAATTTTGGCGCAACGGAGTTGCGGGCATCATCTAGTTATTTATATTTGAGGCCGTCCCCCGAACAAATGACCTTGACCTATCATGGTCATCCTCTCTCTCTCTCAATCAATCTCCCATTTGCCACGTTGCCGAGATCGCACCAAAACCCTATTTTTTTACGTATCTTAGTTCAAAATTGACCTAAAAAAAAATTAAAACGAAGAATATTATGTAGTTTATGATAATATTGTCGATCTATTGGCGTGTGTTTCAAATAAAAATAATTTGTAAATACTAAGGAGATGCTCGATGTATGCTTGAATTTTAATAAATAGGCAAGTTTTGGAAGCTGATATAATGAGTATAATAAACAAAAATATAAAATTTAACACGTGGAAAGAAATGTTGATATACTGAAGATTATTGCTGTATTTTTATTATAACTCTGTAGCTTTAAAATTATGAGTTTATAAGGCTCTAAATACGGTAAATTACGGATTCTCCGTAGGGAAGGCCCTTAACTTTGAAACTCGAAAAAGTTACAGTGCGCGGCGCGTTTGACCAAACTGAGGCAATCACTTACATACTTTAGCTGTGTCTATATTTAATAAAAAAAAATATATAACGCCAGCTCACAGTTGTTTATTTGTTAACCACAAGTCACAACCAAGGTTGTTCATTTAATTATCTCATATAATTTCTGCCACAGATTTAACGACAAGGGCGCACAAATATAACGAACTTTTATATCTGCAATTGACAACTTTTGGCAACAATCCAAAACGTTTTCACAAATGATTAGAAGAATTTTCTTAATGGATTCATCATTCAAATTCAAGATAATATCAATTCATAAAATTGTGAAATTTTAGGATTTTTGTTGAGATATTGAGGAATGCGGATTATGCGGATGCGTTAGATTAACGAACCTTCATTTCATAAACCACGAATACATTTCCTATTCCTCTTGCTAATAATATCTTCTGATTAATTTCGTTGCGGGTCCCAAGACAGTTTAGTATTTTCCTCCGATGAATGATATGTATCAGTAAGTATTACCAAAGTGTTTTTATTGGGTTGGTTTCATTTTTGATACCGGGTTACCGCTTACAGGAATTGCAGTGGTGGAACAATGCGCTTTATGAAAAAAACTGCTTATAATAATATACTAAAAGTTTTTAACGGAATCCCATGGTTTCGCTACCAACTCTATCCATTGTTTTTGGGTAATATTATTTTAGGCTAAGCATTTCAGTATAAGCGCAACAGCAACTACAACTGAGAACTATTTAATCTAACGTACACAGTACTTGGACAAAAAGTCCGAAGAGGCAAACCTTAAATGTACACACACACGACACACATTTAACGATAACTCAACTTTGATTTAAATTTTTTTATAAAATAAGGGGGCAAACGAGCAAACTCGTCACCGGTGCAATATGCAACGGATGGAAATCAATATTGCTCATGGACACTCGTAAGTTCGCAATAAGAAGAGCTGCAGGTGCCTGATTAATGATTATCTTGTGGTGACATAGTACATACTATAAGTATACTGTCTCACACCACACACGTTACGTCTCAATTTTCATGCTATCGTTTTGTTTATGTTTTTTCTCTATTGTGTATATATGTATCGTCTCTTTCTAGTCTGTATAAAATAGCCGTAAGTTTCATGAATAAAACACACTTCTGATCTGACAGTCGAGTTATCATTTACTCCTGTACCTAAGTCTCAACATTGGTGACCCCGCACGGAAAAAGAACAAAATAAGCAGAAACTATGGCCGAGGAAGCATCGAAAATCAGGAGCGAAGAAGAAACTCTGGCAGCCGGACCTTCGAGAACTTCCGAAGAAAATCAACCTTGTCACGAACTCTCAGCCGTATCCGTACAGTCAAGACTCCTACCATTTTGGCGCGAAATTCCACGAGCATGGTTTATCCAATTCGAAGCCGTCGTCGAACCTCTCAAGACATCGGACGACCAGAAATTCCGCTACGTTCTTCAGCAGCTGCAAAATACAGATCTCCAGCACCTCACTGACATCCTCTACAACCCGCCTAAGAAAGAAAAATACACAACGATCAAGAACCGTCTGCTCACCGTCTACGAGAAATCAGAAGTCCAAAATTTCCAGAAGCTCATCAGCGGCCTAGAACTCGGCGACCAGAAGCCTACACAGCTGCTCCGAAGGATGCGAGAATTATCAGGCGGCATGATCACTGAAGATGGTCTAAAAATAGAATGGCTCAATCATTTGCCGCCTTACATACGTTGCGTGCTCTCCGTAAACAATGAATCATCACTAGACACACTCGCAGCGATGGCCGATAAAATGATGGAGTATTCCGGCGACAACCACACTATTGCAGCAGTTTCGTCGTCGTCTGCACCGTCAACCAGCAGAGAAAATAGCGTCATAGAAATGATGTCCAAGAAAATCGAAGAGCTTACCATTCAAGTGGCCGAATTACATACTCACTCATCGCGGCCGCACTATCGCCGTCCCTTTCACATGCGCGCGCGGTACTCTCGCTCCCGGTCAAAGTCCGCGCGCCGAAGGCCTGTAACTAGAGACGAATCGACGTGGGAATGTAAATATCACTTCCGATTTGGCGATAAAGCTAAAAGATGCGAGTCGCCATGCTGCAGAAGGAATAAAACGTCGGAAAACTAAAATCGACACCGACTGTGGCGGATGTCGGTGTCCCCAAGACGACGAATCGCCTTTGTGTCCGCGATCGCAACACTAACCAATGTTTCCTCGTGGACACGGGCGCAGATATCTCCGTGTTAGCCGCCACTATTAAAAACAAGAAAAAGGAAGAGGGTCCGTACACACTGTACGCCGCAAACAGCACAAAAATCAAGACATACGGCGAGAAAACTATCACACTGAACCTGGGGCTACGCAGATCATTCACATGGACATTCATCATCGCCGACGTCAAGACATCGATATTAGGAGCCGATTTTCTTCGCCACTATCAACTGCTAGTTGATTTACATAAAAACAAGCTAATCGACAGCGTCACAGAACTATCAGTGAAGACTATGGAAATCGCAAGTTCCGTCGACAGTATTCGCCTGCTGAAATCCGAGCAGGCATACCACGACATACTGAAGCAGTATCCTGAAATTCTTCATCCTTTCTCACTGAAGAAGCCCGTCAAACATGACGTCGTACACCACATAGAAACGACTGGACCGCCGCTCTTCGCCCGCCCCCGCCCGCTTCCGCCCGACAAATACAAAGCTGCCAAAGAAGAATTTAAGCGAATGATGGAAATGGGCATCTGTAAACCTTCAAATAGTCCCTGGGCGAACCCTATGCATATAGTCCAGAAAAAAGACGGTGGATTACGAGTATGCGGCGACTACAGAAGACTGAATACTGTTACGAAACCCGATCGCTACCCGATACCTCGAATTCAAGACTTCACCTACTCGCTACATAACAAGAAGATTTTTACGAAGCTCGATTTGAAAATGGCCTACTATTGCATACCTATGTCGAGCCCAGAAGACGCACAGAAAACTGCGATAATAACCCCGTTTGGTCTATACGAATTCACAAGTATGCCATTCGGGTTAAGAAATTCAAGTCAAACGTTTCAAAGATTTATGCACGAGGTACTCAGGAACATCGAGGATTGCTTCTGTTTTGTCGACGATATCTTATTGTACTCAGAAAACGAAGAACAACATAAGAAGCTGCTGCACGAAGTACTACGACGCCTTAACGACTACGGCGTAACGCTGAACATAGAAAAATGTCAGTTCGGCGTTAACAAAATCGACTTTTTGGGCTACGAAGTATCCGAGGCCGGCATAAAACCAACAGAAGAACGAACATCTGCAATATCGAGTTATCCTAAACCCAAGACGGTAATCGAACTACGACGCTTTCTAGGCATGATCAACTACTACCGTGATTGCCTACCACAACAAGCGAATTTTCAACACGAACTCAACAAATATCTGCACAACGGAAAGAAAAATGACAAGACATTAATAGACTGGACGCCCGCCGCCGAAGAGAGTTTTGAAAAATGCCGCCAAAGCATTTTACAAGCTACAACACTCAGTCATCCGATACCCAGCTGCCCGCTCGCTATCATGACCGATGCCTCCGACCATAGCATCGGCGCCGTACTACAACAACGTACGAACAACGTTTGGATACCATTGGCCTATTTTTCAAAAGCAATGAGTGCTACACAACAACGGTACAGTGTATATGACCGCGAATTATTAGCGATATACACTGCCGTAAGACATTTTCGAAGATTAATAGAGGGCTGCGAAGTAACAGTATACACGGATCACAAGCCTCTCGTTTACGCGCTTACAAAAAGTGCGAGCAGTAGCGACACACCGCGAAGAGAGAGACAGACGCATTTCATAAGTCAGTTCTGTTCGGCGATAAAATACATACAAGGAGAAGACAACACAGTCGCCGACGCATTATCAAGAATCGAAGAAATAATTTGCCCCACTACGATCGACTTCAATCAACTTTCCATCGACCAGAGCAGCGACAAACAATTACAGAAGCTAAGAAGTCAGGAGAACTTAAAATTCGGCGAAATAAGTTTGCCGGGACTCGAACGACAGATAACATGCGAGTTATCTACTTCGACGCCTCGCCCGTACCTGCCGCAAGTGTATCGCTACGCCGTATTTAAGTCACAACACGACTTAAGTCATCCCGGTGTACGCGCAACGAGAAGATTAATTCAATCAAAATATTTTTGGCCGTCGATGAATAAAGAAGTCACAGAATGGGCGAAAACATGCATCAGCTGTCAGCGTGCTAAAATTCAGAGACACGTCGTCACGCCGCTACAGAATTTTCCAGAGTCACAGCGTTTTCACCATGTACACATCGACATTGTGGGCCCGCTGCGCTTATCTCGAGACTACCGATACTGTGTCACGATGACAGATCGATGTACGAAATGGCTGGAAGCAATACCAGTTCAAGAAATCACAGCCGAAGTCGTAGCCAAGGCATTCTACGACAACTGGATCGCTCGTTTTGGTGTTCCCTTGCGTATCACTACAGACCAAGGACGCCAGTTCGAGTCGTCGCTATTCAGAACTCTACTACAGAAGTTTGGAATTACAAGAATACGAACTACGGCCTTTCATCCACAATCGAACGGTCAAATAGAGAGGTGGCACCGTACTATGAAGACTGCACTAGTGGCCCGCGGAGCATCGACCCAGTGGACAGATGAGTTGCCGACAGTACTTCTCGGCCTCCGCACGGCGCTCCGCGAAGATACGAAAGTGAGCCCTGCGCTTATGACATACGGAACTACGCTACGAGTGCCCTCCGATTTCTTCGTACCGTCAACATCAAAAATCGAAGATGCAGAGTTTGTACGAAAACTAACTGAAACTATGGCCACGTTAAAACCGCAACAACGCTCCTCTGAAAAAAGGTCTACGTTCATTCACAAAGATCTATTAACATGCAGCCATGTTTTCGTACGAAACGACACAGTACGAGCCCCGCTGACCCCACCGTACGATGGACCCTACGAAGTATTGAAGCGCAACGAAAAATATTTCAAGATACAGTTGCCGCTTCGAACTACAGTCGTATCACTCGATCGACTAAAACCGGCGTATCTCCTCAACCAAGACACATGTGAATCGGAAAATACATCGAGTACGCCCGCGTCGCAGCCGCCGCAGCCGCCGCAGCCGACGCAGTCGTCGCAATCCGCGCCGCAGAAGCCGCAGCCGCAAGTTCGAGTGACTAGGTCCGGCCGCATCAGCAAACCTACGGTGCGTTTCACTTGAAGGGGGGTAATGTGGTGACATAGTACATACTATAAGTATACTGTCTCACACCACACACGTTACGTCTCAATTTTCATGCTATCGTTTTGTTTATGTTTTTTCTCTATTGTGTATATATGTATCGTCTCTTTCTAGTCTGTATAAAATAGCCGTAAGTTTCATGAATAAAACACACTTCTGATCTGACAGTCGAGTTATCATTTACTCCTGTACCTAAGTCTCAACAATCTTATTATCTGCAAAACTTTTTATTAAATTAATGTAATCATTAAATGTCACTCATTCTACACTTAACCACCCTGTATGACCCTGTGCAGTATTATCGAGACATCAAGGAGGTGATCAACCCATAAACATAGGTGGTCGGCGCCATTTTCGGCTAAGCACCCATTACCATTCGTATGTGGTTTTACGACTATTTTATGACTCCGATTTGTGCTCATATAACTGATGAATAGATATTGTTAGCTGTATATTTGTTGACGATTTATACAGTTGTATAAATTGATCCTACACCGATGGCATAAATCAGTGTTTCCCAACCTTTTGCAGCCAGGGAGTAGGGACCCCTAGCAAATCAAGCACAGTTTTCACTGGCACATTTAATAAAATAAAAAGCAAAAAATCGGATGTATGGACCATAGATGACACCGCGGACCGCGGATATTTAATATCGTACTCGCAGTTTGGGAAACACTGGTATACATTATTCTAATCGTATTGGGTAAGATAGGGAAGGACTTATGCCATATACATAATATTATGTTGCTCTCGTATCAGGAAAAATGCTCCTTCTTACTGCTACTAGCAGTCTATATACTCTTTGTCTAGCACATAGGTAATTATACGTACAATAAATAATCCGACCAAATCTGACGTATTGCACAAAGACACGTTGTCAAACGTAGACCAAAACTTTTTGTTTATCTACTGTCATGCCGGTGCTGCCTCTAGCGTCAAAACAATATTACAGCCATTAATATTATCTTATATATAAAATTCTCGTGCCACAATGTTCGTTCCTGTACTCCTCCGAAACGGCTTGACCGATTCTCAGAAATTTTGTGAGAATATTGAGTAGATCTGAGAATCGGCCAACATCTATTTTTCATACCAAAAATTATTTATATGGCAAAACAAGGTTTGCCGGGACAGCTAGTGTTCCATAACTATTACAGCTAGTCTTACAGTTTTTTTGTCTTCATCGTTAACAAAATGCATCGAATGAAGGACATTCATCTATTAATCATTCTGAGCTATTTTTTGTTTTTAATTTTGATGTTGTTTATAAGATCTTACGGAATAGAAGATATTATATAAATGTCGTGGAAGATGCTTGTGTTGTGTGACAGGTGCATTAGCGTAAATTGTGAAACAGTCGAGTCCTAGTGTTTTACCTATGGTCTTAGCAAAAAACAGCGGAGCTAAAATGGTCGCTTTGAAGAATCATGATATGAATCATAATATGATTCATTTTTCTAAAATCGCAAAATGCAACTCTGCTTGCAATTCATTTCTGCATTTTTGTACTGATTTGACATTTGTCAGTTTGACAGTTTTGACAATTCATTTGCTGAATTGATTGAGAGGAATTGCTAAATGTGACCATTTTAGCTGCGCTGTAAATTGTCACTAAGTCCTATGGATAATACTAATATTATTGATGCGAAAGTGTAGGTACTTCTACATATCAGTAAATATGTGTGGCTTGCCTGTTTCGTTACTTACTTCAGATTAGAAACTAAAATAAGTATATTCGCAGCACCGACGCGCGACGGCACAAAATACATATTAGTAGACGACGGTAGCGAAACGGCGACGCCATACATAATATTTACTGATATTATGTAATATGTACTTATATTTTGTTGAAGTTATGGGTCGGTAGAGTTCGGCCGTGTAGATTCAGACGCTTGGCTTTACATGCGCGAGATCTGATATCTTTTTCAGAGGGCAAACCTTATGTGGTCGCCTTGGCAACATTTTACATGAAAAGTTTTTGGTGGGATTATCCTTATTTTTTTAACAAAGTTTCCTTTTTTAACTTTTCAAGCTTTCAAAGGTTACGTACCAAACGGGTAATTGTTATTTAAAGTCCGAAGACAGTCGTATGCTAGTTTGAGGTTTTGTTAGACCGTCGACTACCGTAAGGTACTATTATGTATTCAGTATTCTGTGCTACGACGCGACGTGTAGATGTGTCGGATAAGTGGATAATTTAAACTTTGGTATTTAGTTATTATGATTAGTAATTAAGCCAATGTTGAAAATGTATTATTGTTTAAACAGACAACAGCTGTTGGATCTGGAAAAAAACAGAACTATGTATTTGACATTTTCAAAATTTTCCAAATTTTTTACACACTGAACCAGAAGTCACAGAGAAAATTTATGATGCAGCGACTCTTAGGGGCGATTTCATCAAAGAAATGGAATATATGCAGTTGAGAGACCAACGTCATTTGGTCGATTATGTCAATTCAATATTAATTGTGATCTGTCGGCTGAGTTTGACGTAATGCGACCAAACTACGTAGATCCCCCATTTGCATAGGAATCAACTTCCCCGAGTGTACATTGAACCGGTTCAAAACGTATAAACGCGATTATAACATCGAATTGCATTTCGCCAACATAAACTGAACGCGTTCACAGCAAATCCGAGTTTTATCTTCTGAACGCCCAAAGTCCGAAGTTTAACGTCATAAAACCCGTTCAAGCCCTATCATGGCGGAACGAAAAACATAGACAAAAGAAATGTCAAAATAACAGTTTTGACACATGTGTTTGGTTAGTTTATGTATTGTTTCTTACTAATTTGTAGTTAAATTAACGTGAAAAAGCTTTAAAATGATGAAAACATGTAAAATAATCGCGTGACGTCACGTAAACTTAGATTTAATAATCGCGTTCAATAGAATTTTGTGAAATCCATTTGAAAGAGAACGAGATTTACGTCGCTGCATGAACGCGTTCAATGGGAACTAAGTTTTATAAATCGAAGTTTTATGTGTGTTTGGTGAAATCCCACCTTAGCAGTTAATAACTTTAGCGTGTCCCGCCTCTCGTCTCCTATCCTACGTAAAAACTAAGAAGCTAAAATATTTTTTATTTCGTCGTAAAATGTTTATGTGACATTTTTCGCTATAAATCTGTTAATTAAGGTAGTTTTCTAAGGGATCTGTTGATTTATACTTGTACCTGATTTCAGCGGCTGCTGCGATAAATATTTTTAGCGTATAACCATCGAAATATAAGACAGTATAGAACAATAACTCTCATGGATTTCATCGCTTAAAATATATGGCTCTAGTTATTGACGTTAAGAGGGCGACTAACCCAAAAAATCAAACATCGTCCTACTCTCTTCACACTCAGTACGCCCGTCTTTCATATTATGCCAGGTGCAAAAAGGACGACGGGGAAGCATCGCCAAGTTAGTTTCTTCTTAATAACTCGATAAATATACAACATTTTAAAAATCCGATAGGTCAGTTTCTCAATGACAGAATTTTATGCAATGTGTTTAAAATATTAACTTAGTATAATGCACGGTTATGGCAATATAAGAAAAATTCGTGAAAAATAGATGCATCTTTGTAATTTTTTTCTATCGAGAAAATTTTAAGATATCGTGTTTCCGCTAGGTCAGATCCTCGGAAGTATAATGTAGTATTTATGTTTAAAAATGAAACAATTCGGGGCTTATTTTTAAGTATAAAAATGAATTATAAAAGCGACAACCAGCGATACCCAAAAGGGTAAGTCGACCAATTCGGCTGTGGATTTTTTTACTCACTCTTCTATAGTATTTATTATCGTAGCGTATAACTAATGGCATTATGTTCTGCGTACCTATTCGAACGTGGTTGGACGGTGATAAAATTGTTCATGTCACATAAAATTTAGGGAATACATAGTTGTTTTTCCTTTAAAATGTTTAAGCAATTGATAACAAGCCAAATGTTATGGCTGTTAGACAGCTAAGTTAATTATGAATTATTTCGTAATCACAGAACACTGAATTTAATTAAGAAATTAGTTTAAATAAAATTGGATGGTTTGGAAGTTTACGGTTGAAATTCAAAGTTTTGGCGCTAAGCAGTTTTCCTAATTTTTAAATTATTTTTTTAACCCGTGTTCGTGCACCACGTGGGTAAAAGTTACACGGCAAACCACCTGGGGTTTCTGAAACCCCAAGAATTCTTTTATTTACATACCTACTGCAAATTATTTACTTTGGCCTGAATATTATTCTTTGAGCATTTCTTTATGAGCTCCATAACGTAGAATCTTGGTTTGAGCTTAGCAAACACTTCGCTAACACGATATTGCTTTTGACACGACTCTGGCTAAAAGCATTGGTGTATGCTGGCTAAAATAAAACTCAGTTTAACCTGTAAATTGTTATCAAAATTCTGACTCAGAAAACTGAAGAATTTTTCATCCAGAGACCAGTTATACATTTGCACACGTGCCTGTTTGTTTTTTACTCTGTTATTATGCTGGCTTTGCAGAAGCATGACTCCCACTTTAATCCTACGTTGCATCTCTAGATGTATTACTAAAACTCATCCAACATGTTGTAAGTTCGTAGCGACAGCAAGATCTAGAATTTTCTAGAGACTGGAAATAGCATTGTATTTCTGTCAATATTTTTAGCTTCAACGAACAATTTCAAGCCCTTCTTTTATTCAGCACAAGAAAGAATTGCAGCCCTTGATATCGAAACATTGCAAGGATATCGTGTCAGGACTCAGGAATTATGGTTTTGTAAAAAGCTATTAACTATTTGTAGCTGCAATTTTCCTTCTTAATTTTTGTTGTTTAAATTAAATTAAATTTAACTTTAATCTATGGCAAAGTACACCTCCGTGTCAATGCTAAGAACCAAAAAAAATGCACTCCGGGAGTGCCGGCAGAAGTGAAAACTTGATTATTAAATTTGTGCATTTTTTTAACCCATTTTTTATGAAAATCGATTATTAAAAAATCGATTTTTTTAATTAATCGAAACCCTTACAATCGATTAAATTTTAACCCATTTTTTATGAAAATCGATTTTTAAAAAATAGATTTTTTAAATTAATCGAAACCCTTACAATCAATTCGAGTTCGAGTTCGAGTTCGACACAAAACACTACTCTCCAACCGTCTTACGGTTTTTCCAAGGTTTTTCGATCAGCACGAGAATCTGACGCGAGTTTCACAGTTTTTACCCATCCCACAAAAGTGCTCAACGCCGCTAAAGAAGTTTTCACTTCAAAAAAAAATATGTAAGGCGCTAATACGTTCGTTTTTCAACACTTTTTCAAATACTTTTTCTGTCCAATCTTTTTTGCACAGCTAGCTTTTTCGCCGTACCTATATAAACAACCAACTTTGCTAATAAGGAATAGTGTGGCCACAAAATGCCCTTTCCTTATTCCTTTGGCCCAGTGAAGGTCACGTAATATGAATTGGAAAACAAGGGTCGGAGTACAATCTCGGGAATAGAGGAAACAAGTTTTCAAGTAGGCGTTTTATTGGACTTTCTTGTTTGTTTTATAGCTCTTGACATTGTTATCATCATAATTTTTTGTCACTACTTTTAAATCATCAGCATTATTGTAATTTACATAGATCAGTGTTTCCCAACTTTTCTTTCATGAAGTCCCCATCCGCGGGGTTACATCCGAAAGATCTTTTTATTGGTCATTTTTGTTAGTCATTCACCATTTATCGTAACAATGAAATGTTTTACAAGCAAACTTTTAAATGCCACTGCAAAATTATACACGCGCAAATAAATTATTTCACGGAATGAGTTTCAAGAATACCATCACTTTGCATACGTTTAACCCTCATTTAGCATATTGTTTGTTCTTGGGGGAATTATTAATTGATTGCGCTTTTCCGTGTCAACCCGCTGTCGGACGCTGGGTATTAATTACCCCAATCGTTAGATCGGGTCCCAAAGGCCTTGCGTCATCTCAGAAAGTAGTGTTGTACATTTTGTGTTGGTTGGCGTACGAAACTGAAGATCAAAGACAGTGGTGAATTTTTGTCATTCACACATTTGATTTTGAAATGTACTAGACCAAAATTCTTTTTTTGCAACTTTGAGAATTTTTATGCAACTCCAAAATTACCATCTTAGAACTTAGTAAGTTTGGAAAAGTCACAATATACTTACTTACATATTTTGTGTTGGTTGGCGTACCAACTGTAGTAGGTACTATAATGGTTGGTGTGAATTTTTTGTTAGGTTGATAGCCGGTAGGTACTATGTAACGCATTATTACGCACCGCAATTCAAGATTTGCAGGAAAAAGTAGGTACTCCACTGAAATTAGAGAGTTTGCACCCAATTTTATAACTATTTGAAAACATAAGAAAATCAGGTCCACTTAAACTACTTTGAGAATCACTGATTTATAGTCTAGATCTAGAAGTATCCAGGCAGAAACATCTAGGTTCCTAGGTGGCTCTAGGAATACCGTATCATTAATCAAGCACCATCAACTGTTTATTTCTCAATGTAATAGAAGTTGGAACCTAATTCTTGGTGACTAGTGACGAGAAAATAGAAATGTATTTTTCTCACCTCCGGGCGGAAAGCGTCAACTTTCTTCCCGCTGCGCCGATGTTGCCGTTTTCCGCCTCCTTCGATGAGACAAATAGTATAGGCACCATGGGCAGTAAATAAGAAAGCCTCAGATCACAATAATATTTTTGTTGACCTCGGCTTCGCCTCGGCCAACAATTACCTGTGACATTTCTTATTTTCCTGCCCTAGGAACTGTACTAATTAGGACATTTGCCACAAGTGCTTTTGTACGTAAAACGCAATATTTAAAATATTTTATTGAGTGCAATGAACTTGAATGTCTCTAATTTTTGTGGGTTTGCCCTCTTGAAAGGCAACTGGCAAAGCGCCTGCGACTCTCCTGATGTAGCGAGTGTCCATGCAGGGCGACAGACACATCTTCGCATTTTTAACCGACTTCCAAAAAACGAGGTTATAATATGTTCGGCTGTGGATATTTTTTTTTGTATGTTCAACGATTACTCCGCCGTTTGTGAACCGATTTTCGAAAAAGTGGTGACCTGATGATGGGATCCATGAGTAATCGAGGGAACTCCTCGAAATTTATATGGAAACATATGGTGATTTTGGTTTTATGTGAAGTGTACTAAGAATACGCTACCAAAAAGTCAAATATTGGGTCAAGGTATACCATGGTTTCGATGATGCTGATAGAACTCCTGATTCCTTATAGATACACGTTTGGGAGTTTCGGCGTTGTTTTAAGAACAGAAAGCATAAACTACTATGCAATTCATATTCATCATCATAATCATTATCATCGTCATCATCATTACCACGTCGTGTTAAGGCCACCAATGTCTCATGGCACAGAATAGATAATAGTACAAGGCATAGGTATGGATATACTAATAATAATAATTATGTAAAACGAGCAAACTATCTTTAAACGAGCAATTCTTGTATATATATAATTGGAATCTCGGAATCGGCTCCAACGATTTTCATGAAATTTAGTATATAGGGGGTTTCGGGGGCGATAAATCGATTTAGCTAGGAATCATTTTCAAAAAATTTCATTTTATGTGTGTTTTTTTGAATTTTTTGAATACCGAGCAAAGCTCTGTCATATAGCTAGTAAAATTTTAATAGACAAATAGAATTAAAATAAAGTTATTTTAAAAAGAGCATTTAAACAAAACAAAGTCATTAAGTGTCTTTTTAATTAGTTATACTTATTAATAGATAGATGGTGCACTAAGTACCTATCGATTTAAATTCTTGATAACAAAAACAGCTGTCAATAATTATGATAATATTTAAATATTATGCTACGCTACATCCTATGCAAGTTTGTATAATTTTTTATCTGATAGATCCTTCGATCGTGGAAAAACGAGACACAATAGCCTTTCTATTGTTATCGCAATCGTCGGTGACCGCTTCGGGCTTGAAGTATTAAAATTGTTAAATTACTTAGCACAATATGTTCACTTCACTGATAATATTATATTATTTTGTGAGTGTGAGTTGTGACTCTTAACAAATTGTAATAGGATACGTAAATTAATATACGCGGAGATACCTACTAGTGTAACTAAAAAGACTGAAATTATTATTATTTTTAACAAAAAATTAAAACCGACTTCCAAGGTAAAAACAATAATAACATTAATATGAACTAAAAGTATTAAATAATTTTTGCTATCTAATAGTGCCTTTTTCCGAATTCGGCTAAACCTCAACTATTTCTGTACTCAATCTTCATAATTTTGAAGTCGGTGCCAGTTCCAAAAGTTTCAAATATTCTGTCAGAGGACTGAAGATTCAGCTATCTGGTACCGACTTCAAAATAATGAAGATTGAGTACAGAAATAGTTGAGGTTTAGCCGAATTCGGAAAAAGGCACTATTAGATAGCAAAAATTATTTAATACTTTTTAGTTCATATTAATGTTATTATTGTTTTTACCTTGGAAGTCGGTTTTAATTTTTTGTTAATAATAATAATAATATTGGATCCTATTATATGATCCTATAAATGATCCAATATAAATGATAATGTAATACCCCCCTTACAAGTAAATAGGTACCAAAATGGACCCAAAGCAGGCCTGTCCCACTCGCGCGTGTAGGCATCGAACTGTAAGTACCACCCGCGGGTGGCAAATCATAAGGCCTTAAGCGCATCACAGACGGTGAAGATAATATAAAATATATATTATCTTAGAGCATATTTTAGAATATCGCTCACCATACAAATCCTATGAACCATCACACACGGCGAAGTTAATTTATATTTTATATTTTGTATCTTAAGATATGGAAATATATATTTCGTACCTTAATATTTTATCTTAAGATACGAAATATATATTTCGTATCTTAATATGTTATCTTAAGATGCGAAATATATCTTTATGAATATGTACAGGGTGTTTTTGTGTCGAGCAGCGGGCTCATCGGTGATCGGACGCATTAGTAGATGCAGTGTTGCCAGTGCTGTATGTTAGAAAGATACATACCTACTCTCATTCGAAAAGTAACATTTTGATGGAAAAAGTAACATTTCGGATAATTTTAAATAAAATTGACTTATAATTTATTGCTTTATTATTATTATTGCTTAAAAAGCTCATGAATCGAAATGAATGTTTCTCTTGAATTTCTAAAATACTCCTGAAACTTCTTCGTTGACAGATATTGATAAGGGTCTACACAGACGGACTGCATTTCAACTGCAATCCAACTGTAAATTGCAGTTCAAGTGCAGTTTGAATGCAGTTGACACGACTGCAATGCGACTGCAATAGAACTGCAAACCAAACAGTTCACACGACTGCACGCCGACAGCAACTGAACTGCAATCGGACTGCGTGTTTGGTTTGCAGTTCTATTGCAGTCGTGTCAACTGCATTCAAACTGCAATTTGCAGTTGGATTGCAGTTGAAATGCAGTCCGTCTGTGTAGAGCCTAAAGGTTAAATTCGCCGCAGATTTTTCTCTTTTTTATGTGAGGCTCTATCCAAATGTTTCTCCTTTTGGAATGTGCTACTGCAATCTGCATTTCACATTCTATATCAGACTCATCGTCTGGAAGCTGTCCAACAAATGAAGAAGTAAGACAGTATCAGTTATTGGTTATCACTCATAGTCAATCACTCTGTATATAGAACTAACAAGGAATACGTGTGGCACCAACGCAGACTCGTAAGGAAATGAACATATTTTTAATATTATCGTATCTTAGCCGTGTGTGATAGCTTAAGATACTATAATATTTTATATTTGGGCATCTTATGATAAAATATTATATTATCTTCACCGTGTGTGATGAGCTTTATAGTGTCGTAGCATGAGTCGTTAATTCTTTAAACGGGTTTCGTTAGTGGGAATTCTGTTGGTACAACTAATATTGTATATTCTGTGCCCAAAGTGAAGTTTCCTTAATAATAAATTTGGTAAGTAAACTAAAGTTCATTTAGCGCAGTACGTGAGGGAAGTGAGACAAAAGTAATTTGTGAAATATCACAACCCCGGGACCTTGGAAACTTTCATTTTGTGTCAATAGACGGCTAACTGCCGCACCAGACGGCTGACGATTAGGCATTATTTACTAAAATGAAGATTTCATGTGCATTAACGGGCAAATTCAGTGGTATAATTAAATATTATAACGATCAGAAGGATTCCGTATAAGCGCTACGGGTTTTTTTGTAATTTTAGCTGGCCTTTATTCGTCATTTCGGCATGGCGATATGCAATAGGTATTTGACTTGACAGGCGTTGGCCGAAATTAATGCAGAATATCTAATGGCCGTCGTGAGATATCACCCTGTGAAATACAATTTACTTTGTTATATTACTTACACAATTATTTTTAGAATCGGCATTAGCAAATATATTATCCCTGCTCAAAAGCTATGTATATCTCGAAGTTCAATAAAATTATAATGCAGCGCCTACGGTTTTGATATAGCAAACCATATTCTATGATTTGAATCGCTTTCCGCTGCCAGGAGTGTTAATATATTTTACCTTAAAATAGCGCATTTGAACATAAAGTTAATTTTTCTTGTAATTTATTGTTATAACTTATAACGTTTAAGATTTTATAACATTTCCAGATAAATATGGTAAGCGATTACCTATTTACTTGCCACTATCCACCTTGAACATTAACTGCCACAATCAGAGATAGGAGTGTGACAGAAAATGTACTTATTCTGTTTATGACAAAATATTTATTAAATTAAAGTAATTACTAAATGACCCTGACTGCGGCCGTTATACTTTGTGGATATTGAAGGAAAATTTTACGGTTTGCTACACTCTGTGGCCTAAGTTCTGCACTCAGAGACGAATAATTAATTAAATGAAGCTATTTTTAACCGACTTCCAAAAAACGAGGAGGTTATATGTTCGGCTGTGGATATTTTTTTTTTTTTTTTTTTTTTGTATGTTCAACGATTACTCCGCCGTTTGTGAACCGATTTTCGAAATTTTTGCTTTGTTGTATTTGGTTTTACTCCAATTTGGTACCATGTTCACAAAGTGGTGACCTGATGATGGGATCCAGGAGTAATCGAGGGAACTCCTCGAAATTTATATGGAAACATATGGTGATTTTGGTTTTATGTGAAGTGTACTAAGCATATGCTACCAAAAAGTCAAATATTGGGTCAAGGTATACCATGGTTTCGAAGATGCTGAGAGAACTCCTGACTCCTTATAGATACACGTTTGGGAGTTTCGGCGTTGTTTTAAGAACAGAAAGCATATGCTACTATGCAATTCATATTCATCATCATAATCATCATCATCATCATCATCATCGTCTTCATCATTACCACGTCGTGTTAAGGTCACCAATGTCTCATGGCACAGAATAGATAATAGTACAAGGCATAGGTGTGGATATACTAATAATAATAATAATTTTATACTGTATAACAACACTTTGTTTAAATATACACGGCTTTCAGCGCCGCCTCGCGGCGCGTGGCGGAAGACGACAGATCGAATATACTTTACTACTTTATATACAGATCGAATACTATACTAACTACTTTATAAAATTTTAATAGACAAAATATAGAATTAAAATAAAGTTATTTTAAAAAGAGCATTTAAACAAAACAAAGTCAATAAGTGTCTTTTTAATTAGTTATACTTATTAATCGATAGATGGCGCACTAAGTATCGATTTGAATGGATTTGAAATTGAATTCTTGATTACAAGAACAGCTGTCAATAATTATGATAATATTATATTATATTGCTGTCCCGGCAAACGTTGTTTTGCCATATAAATAATTTTTGGTATGAAAAATAGATGTTGGCCGATTCTCAGACCAATATCCTCACAATATGCTCACATAATTTCATGAGAATCGGTCAAGCCGTTTCCGAGGAGTATGGCAACGAAAACTGTGACACGAGAATTTTATATATTAGATGAGTAGCTACGCTACATCCTATGCAAGTTTATACAATTTTTTATCTGATAGATCCTTGGATCGTGGAAAAACGAGACACAATAGCCTTTCTATTGTTATCGCAATCGCCGGTGACCGCTTGGGGTTTGAAGTATTAAAATTGTTAAATTACTTAGCACAATATGTTCACTTCATTGATAATATATTATTTTGTGAGTGTGAACTGTGTAATAAGATACGTAAAATATACGCGAAGGTTTACCTACTAGTGTAACTAAAAAGAGTGAAATTATTATTATTTTTAACAAAAAATAAAAACCGACTTCCAAGGTAAAAACAATATTAACATTAATATGAACTAAAAAGTATTAAATAATTTTTGCTATCTAATAGTGCCTTTTTCCGAATTCGGCTAAACCTTGACTATTTCTGTACTCAATCTTCATTATTTTGAAGTCGGTACCAGATAGCTGAATCTTCAGTCCTCTGACAGAATATTTGAAACTTTTGGAACTGGTACCGACTTCAAAATTATGAAGATTGAGTACAGAAATAGTCAAGGTTTAGCCGAATTCGGAAAAAGGCACTATTAGATAGTAAAAATTATTTAATACTTTTTAGTTCATATTAATGTTAATATTGTTTTTACCTTGGAAGTCGGTTTTTATTTTTTGTTAATGACGTTAAAGCACCTTACATTATCTGTCAAACTCTCCATTCAATTGCAGTGCGACGGCTGTCAGTCTAGATATTTAAATACTATACAGGGTGTAACAAAAACTAGTGATAATACTTTGAAGTGTGTACGTGTTCCCTGTGGAGAGTTCAATGTGAAAGTAGCAGCGCTGAAAGACCAAAAAATTGTTTGGGGAAACTCGTGAGTGTGACGCTCGGGCCCTTACCCATACGAGTGAAAAAAATTTTTGGTCTTTCAGCGATGCTACTTTCACAGTGAACTCTCTACAGGGAACACGTACACACCCTAAAGGGCCTAAAGTATTATCACTAGTTTTTGTTACACCCTGTATAAGTATACCATCTAGGTATGACCAAAGCCCCCATCCCCTGCGTCGAATGTGTTACAGGCTACAGCATTTCACTGCGTCAAAAAAAAAAAGGTATGACCAATGATCATGCTGCTGTAAAGTGTAATGTCATGAGAAGGGCCCGGAAAAATATGTATTATAAAATCCAAAATATGTACTTAAAATATGGACTAAAAAATCGAAAATATGGAAAAATATGGAGTATAAAATTACAATAATTAAATATTGTTTTAGTGTAGGTAACCCTTAAATATTTATTTTAATTTAATTTTTTTATCAATTATTGAAGTACAAATATAATAATTAAGGATTTCGTAAAAATTTCAAGTGTCTCTAACTGTAGCCATTATTGAGATCGAGCAAAAAATAGCAAAAAATTTCGTTTGTTGTATGGGAGCCACCCTTAATTATTAATTTTATTTTGTTTTTAGTATTTGTTGTTATAGCGGCAATAGATATACACATTCTGTGAAAATTTCAGAAGTCTAGCTATAGCCGTTCTTGAGATACATACATCGAAGTCTTAGTAATACAGTCCCGTTTTTACCCTTTGGGTACGGAACCCTAATAATCGGCACATAATTTTGTTTCTGTGTTACGTAAGTACTTAAATCCTTTATTTTATCCGAAGACCGAAACATACTTCAGTTTTTGTTTAGCCATGTCAGCAACAGGACCTTTTGCATCTGAAACTTACTTTTCTATTTCTTTATTAATCCTAGTCGATCGCGGATTCTTGGAAATGCTATTGTATTCTATTGCTGTCGCGATCACCGGTGCTCTTATGGGGCTTGAATCCTGAAGGAATAATCTTCTTTGGAAACAATAAATACGACGATAAAGCGCGAGAGGAACGAAATACGCAGCCGCATGGTGGCGGCAGGTGGCGGGAACTTATTTTTTTTGTGTTTTTGTAATATGGACGATTGTGACATTTTCTTGCAAAATATGGACATATCTTTGAAAAACCCTAAAATATGGAAAAATATGGAAAATAAAACTTGGTTTTTCACAGTCTAAATATGATAAGTAATTCGTGTAAAAAACAGATTCTAGGCCGAAAATCACGTAAAACAAAAATATATATTTACATATAAATCCGGGCCCTAGTCATGAGTCATGAGTAGGGAATGCAAATCTCGCGAGATTGGGGCTCAAGCGAGATCCCGCGAGTTTATGAATACAATGGGCGTTTTCACACTGCGACGATAACGACACGACACGATACCACAGAATAGATAAGGGCCACCGCACATATTATACAATTTCAAGTTGACCAACTATCGTACAAACTAAATTGCATAGTGTCACAATTTAATTAAACAAAATCAATGATCATACCTTGCATTTTAAACTTCGATATTATCCAGATAAATTTTAATGAAAAAATCCAGATAAAAAGGTGATAATAATCCATATTTCCATACTAATATTTTTTAAATTATTATGTGATTCGGGGCCGTCACGATGAAGTTCTCCAATTAAATTGTGACACTACGCAATTTAGTTTGTAAGATAGTCGGCCAACTTGAAATTGTATAATAATATTATGTGCGGTGGCCGTCTATTCTGTGGTATCGTGTCGTGTCGTTATCGTGCAGTGTGCAAACGCCCAATACCGCGAGATCTCGCCAATTTCGAGATCTCGCGAGATTAGCAGTTTGGTGGGTTTTTTTGCAAATAATCACAATATTTGAATAAATTACGGAAAAAAGAAATAGGTACAGTTTTACTGGAGAACAACATAATAATAAACGTTATGAATAATAGTAAATATTATTATAAGTACCAATTTATAAGATTAACATTCATTTTCACGAACTTTTTCAATAGAATTTTATGCATCAAACATTGTTTGACGTATCAGTCTGTCTATAATTTTTAAGTAGTAAACTTAAAAATTATAGACAGACTCATCATGACTAATGAGATTTGTAAGTACGACTTTCAGATTAGAAAATAGGCAAGGAAGTGCACAGTGGACAAGGTGGAAATAACTTGTAGGTTAAGGTTCAATAGTTCTAACCCTAACCTACTTTTAATCTGTATTTCCTATATAAATTCTTGTCTAAAAATATCTTTTCTCGCATATTTAAAATAAAGTCACTTATATTTCTAACGTACGGCCGCCAAGTATTTTATCAAGATAATGAATGCGACAGTTTTTACTGTTCCATTGGAGTGAACAGCAATAAATATCTAACTGTGTCATTTGTTATAGTTACAAGTTTCAGGGCCCTTCCTCTTCCTTTGCAATTAGTTTTACCCCGTAATATATCGTCCTCTTAGAATTTAGAACAATGAATATTGAATGATATGTCTTATTGGCTTCATAGAGATGAGTCCTCGAGTTGTATCGTGAAGGTTTTACTTTTTGCAAGAGGTTTTCTTGCTTTTATTCCCATTATGCAAGAATCAAAATTACCGTGGTCCGTGACTTCAAAATAATTTAACCAACGAAGTTTTGAAGTAATTTGGTAGTTGGCAAAGATTTAGAAACCGCAGTAAAAGGGCTAAGGCTTAATCGCAAGATAATATTATAAATGCGAAAGTGTCTCTGTCTGTCTGTCTGTCTGTCTGTCAGTCTGTCTCGCTTTCACGCCAAAACTACTGAACCGATTGTAATGAAATTTTGTACACAGATAGTCTAAAGTCTGAGAAAGGACATAGGCTACTTTTTAACTAGACAAAAGGGTTGTAAGGGGGTGAAAATGCGCAAATTTGTTCAAATAAATTTAGTTTCAAAAATTCATAATAGATGGCGCTGTTACATCGCGCTATTGCTTACACAAACCTCTTTCTATTAGAGGTGGTATCAACTTATACTAGAATTCCGATTTTTTCGATTGTTATTAATTATTATGTAATCTTTTACGTTATTAAATTACTCAGTACTTCATTTAAGCAGTGACGCAACCTTAAACCTATGGGCTATCAAATAGTTTATATGGATAAAGTTGTGTAATTGGGGGGGCTAAATAGTAAATACTTATACATTAAAAATTAAAATTTGGCATAAATAAAGTTTAATTAAAAAAAATTAAATAAGTTATGTGCACACTGCACAGTTATTTTTGGATGTTTTGATTTAAGGGGTACCAGTATTGTTTTATAAATTTTGTTGACATCGCGCGCTATAAACTGAAGTCCACGCGGACGAAGTCGCGAGCAACAGCTAGTCTTCGATAATTTCATAATGTAGAGACTCAAGATTATGTATAATATTAAGTACTTACTTATACTTAATGTTTTTTTAAATAAACTAAGTACGTAATGTAAAGTTTTATGCAATTTTACAGTTTTCGCTTGCAAACATTCGAATTTATAATTAATGGTTTTACAGTAATAACTTACTCTTTTCACTTCCAGTTTTATTAATTTATTTTATTGCAATTTTGTTTTACACGACCGGTTTCGATAAAATCATCATCAGGTGTTTTTATCGAAACCGGTCGTGTAAAACAAAATTGCAATAAAGTAAATTAATAAAAGTGGAAAAAGTGTAAGTTATTACTGTGTAACATGAATTTCCACCAAGAAGTTACGGTACGAACGATATCATATATATTTATAATTAATGTCTTTAGAAAAAAATGAAAGTAAGAATAATGCCCATGTTCACCAACTTACTCCCAAAATTAAGTCGCGCTATGATTATTTAGGGCGTCTCTTGGTAGAAGTAGAGTTTTTGTTAAGCTTAAATGATATCAGATATAATATATTAGGTATGTCATGTAAGTATGTGTCATGTGATGTAACGCAAATTAATAACATAGTATTATAATTTTTCAATGATTGTTGTGATGTTTTTTGCCGATAAGGACGTAATTGAATACCTTCAGTAGATACTTAAATACATACCTAAACTGTGGGAAAATTTCGTAACATTGTGATAAAATTATACATATAGCAATCCACACTTGATTTCTCTGAAAATCGTTGAAAATACCTACTTACCGTTTTTCTTTCAGCATAAGAAGCACTATATTTTGAATGTTTTTAAAACGAAGTATGAAGTTGAACTAATTTCAAAGAATAGGATTTAATACTGCAATGTTTTCATATAAGAGGCAGCACCAGCACAAACAGTAAACAAAAATGTTTGTTCGACGTGTGACAACGTTTCTGTCAATATATACTGATATTATGACAACATGTCGGGTTTTGGTCGTATTATTTACTGTAAGTGCTAGCAGCTCCCTCTGCTCCGAAATTTGCGTAATATTTCCTATTAGAATTTTGAGGAGAACACTTTGCGGAAGAATGTTTCTTTACTAGCGAGTAGCGAAGAATATATTTTTGATGATCAACCGGTTTAGTAACAGGCTAGGTAGGATATTCTTTAAATAAGCATTCAAACGCAATATTGTGTTACATTTTGTGATTTATAGTCTAAATTGAAGACGCAAGTGGTTGAAATTTGAAATGGATAAATGTATCAAATCTGTGGAAAATTACTAATTTTTCCATTAATATAATTTGAACTAACCTTGTATCCTAAACCCTTTTACTTTGTAAACCTTCTACTTCATCCTCTGGCTGATATATCTGGCTAAGTATATAAAAGTATCCTATGTTCTTTCCCGGGAACTCGAAGTATCTCTATTCTCTATACCAAATTCCAAAAAAACTCGGTTGAGCGGTTTTGGCGTGAAGAGGTAAAAGACAGACAGACAGACACACTTTCGTATTTATAATATTAGTATGGGTTTGCCAGATGCCATAATATTTTCTCGATACTGGTGATAATAATTCTTATCAAGAAAAAAGTTGGTTTAAGGGCGTTCCTTTTTATTAAAATTTAAGCATACATTCAGCATCTGCTTAGCATTTACAAATTACTTTTATTTAAAACTCACGCCAATAGATCGACAATATCATAAACTATATACATATTCGCCGTTTTAATTTTTTTAGGACAATTTTGAACTAAGATGAAATAAAAATAATAGGGTTTTTGGCGCGATCTCGGCAACGCGGCAAATGTATGGCCAAGGTCGTTTGCTCGGGGGACGGCCTTTTCTCGACCTCTTGCAAATATTTTGGAGCACACAAATATTATCTTTGAATACACACTTTTGCCGTGATAGAACTCTACATTATACTATTAATTATTATTATTTATTAACGAACTTTAAATTTATCAGTTATCACATACAGCTTTATTTTACCTGCTACTATCTCTAACAGAAATTTTATACCTACGAGATAAGAGTCATAGGAACTCTGAAGTAAAACTATACGTACACCAAACTTAAAACTACACTGTAGGTATCGGTGACACAACGAAACAATAACAAAACTAATTGTTTAATAGCGCAATTAACAACACCGGCAGGAAGGCGAGTTTCACCGTGCTACCTAACTCACTCGCGCCGCTCAGTTTCACATTCACAAAGTACAAAATTTTGTCGCAGTCCACTTTATAGTTTGTCATCGCCTCCCGACTGGTCATGATGAGGCGACAGGTGGCATTCTTCGTCACGTAGAGGCGCTGCTTCGTCGTCGGGTCCTTGATCGTCGTCAACTTCCAGTCGACTATATTGTAGCTCTTACTGTCGTCTCTGATCACGATTTCCTCGGCACTCCTGGGCTCCTCCGCCCAGAGGCTGACGTCCACATTGTCTTCCAACATCTTTCTGTTGTTGTAGTCGTGGACGAAGTTCCTGAGGAACCCCTGGACTATGTAGCAGTATACAGCCAGGGTTTCCGTCAGCTCCACATCCTCGATCCGCAGCCAGCACTGCTCGGCCTTGTCGTTACGGCTCGGCAGTTGCAGCGGCAGGGAGACGCGTATTTCTTTATCGTTCTCGCCGCTAACCGCAACAATAACGGCGAGCAACGCTAGTAACATTTTTACTGTGCACCTACCGCGTCGTCATGACTCCAACTGATGTTGGCATTGTGTTGTGCAAAAAGAGGAGCGAATCAGCTAGACAATGATAGTACGATCGATACGTATCATTAAGGTTGGTAATTATGTGCTCAGTGCTCCGTAATAACTCAAATAGTTTTTATTAACTGTTTCCGCTGTGGCCTTGTGTCGTATCTTATTGTAACTTAATTGTTATTGATTGTAAATTAATGTTCTTGGTGGAAAATTTATTTGTGTTTTTGTGAGCGAGTTTAATCTAAGAATATCGACAAATGTTTGTAGATTGGAAAAATCTTTAATATAATTAATATGATACATTATTATTAACATCCCAAAATCAATGATACTTCATGACACAGATTTTAACTTAAATTCAATTCTAATGATATATCTACTCGTATCACCTATGTAAACAATGTGGATGATTTGAATTACTAACCGTCTCAAGAGGATCCCATGCAAATCATCAAAGGCTTGTTGAAATGAGAAAATAAATAATAAATATACATTTAAACATTATTAAATTATAAATATAATGTGTAAAGATGTCTCGCAGAGTTTTAAAAGGTACTCGTACTAATGTCTGCTACGAGTACATACAGATTTTGGTTTCTCACAAAGTGTCGTTTATTCCTTTAATTTTAAAGCAATTTATGAACAGTATATACTATCTTAATATAGCCCAACTAACAAAAAAGATATATATATTATATTTAAACGAGCAATCCTTGTATACATATAATATAGGTATATATATAATTGGAATCTCGGAATCGGCTCCAACGAGTTTCATGAAATTTAGTATAATATAGGGGGTTTCGGGGGCGATAAATCGATCTGATTATGAACCATTTTTAGGAAATGTCATTTTATTCGTGTTTTATCGAATACCGAGCAAAGCTCGGTCAAATAGCTAGTAATTTATTATAATATAAGTTTTCAACTTACGAGTCGTATCAAAAATATTATCTTATAACTTTTAGTACTTTAGAGACGCATCTAAAGTTGTTTTTTGTGGCGTAAAACCCGTTTTTTGGGTGGAAAAAGCTTGTTTTGGTGCAAACATGTGCAAAAACGTTAAATAGGTGTATTGACATAGATGTTAAAAGTTAAATAACTTGTTGCTTGCGCAGCTAATGAGAGATAAATGCGAGTGTCTTCGCGGTATTGTTTATCGCAAGCCTTGAACTGTCCATAAAAAATATAATTGGACGATAGTCACGATACTCACAATAGATATTACAATACGTGAACAGACCAATACACTTGTAATAGTCCTATTTTAGCTTGGACTTGGAGTATCTATGAGAATGACTCTTATGTTAGCATTGAGGTAAAACCTATAATAATGTATTGTTGTTTTCATTAAGTACATTCAATCAGTTCATTTAAACTTTGACTTTCTTATCATCGAACGCTAAGTATCACATGTATTTCCCAGAATAAACACGTGACGTCAATTACTCACAACTGGCTCACACGCAGGGGAACCAGTTTAGTGCGTGGTCAGTCGCGAATTCGCGCAGTCGCGTAAAATGGCCAACAGATTCCTGTTGTGCCTGGTGCTAGCGTGTGTTGTTACAAATGTCGTGGTAGCCAGAAGAGGTGGCGGGGGCCGGAGCAGCTCCAGTCACAGCTCCAGCCATAGCTCCAGCCACAGTAGTTCCGGCTCCAGAGGTTGGGGATCGAGTTCCTCCGGTAGAGGGTCTTCCAGCTCCGGATCCAAGTGGTCAAGCCCCTGGTCGTCGTCGAGCTCGTCAGGCTCCGGATCGAAATGGTCCAGCTCGGGTTCCTCGTCGGGATCCAGCTACCCCTCGTCCTCGTCAGGATTATCAGGATCCGGAGGATCTAAATGGGGTTCGGGCTCGTCGTCAGGATCCAGCTACCCGTGGTCGTCGTCGGGATTATCGGGTTCCGGGTCTGGAAGCAGGTACCCACCATCGGGCGGGCTGTCTGGGTCGGGATCCGGAAGTCATTCATATCCACCATCAGGAGGATTGTCGGGATCAGGTGGGGGCAGCAAATACCCTCCCTCGGGTGGATTATCGGGTTTAGGATCTGGAAGTAGATATCCACCATCCGGAGGACTATCGGGATCGGGATCTGGTGGAAGCAGGTATCCTCCGTCAGGAGGACTATCAGGTACGGGATCAGGCGGAAGCAAATATCCACCATCAGGAGGATTATCGGGTTCTGGATCTGGAGGTAGCAAGTATCCTCCCTCGGGTGGACTATCGGGATCAGGGTCGGGAAGCAAATATCCACCATCAGGCGGATTATCGGGCACCGGATTCGGAAGTAGATATCCACCGACTAACTCGGGATCGGGCAGATATCCAGATTCACCGGGACTCTCTGGAACTGGGAACAGTAGATATCCATCGTATTCTAGAACGAGCACATACAGGCCCGATTATAGCCACAACTATAGACCCAGTAATTCTTATAGACCAACTTCCAGGCCGGTCTATCATCATGAAACATATTACACCAGACCAGCGTATTATACAGCACCTCAGCACGTGTACATAACAGAATATAGAAATTCAGGCAGTAGATACAGTGATTTGCTAACTGGTCTTACGTTGTACAATATGGGCAGGTCTCATAGCCACTACCATGATCATTACTATTACGATGATTATTATAGACACAGATATAACAACATGGGCAGCCCTTACCAACAACACTTGCAGCCCCGAGATGAAGCCCACTGCGTATTGCGAATCAAGGAAAATGGTAACGTCGAAGTGCTGAAAATACCTTGTGAAATTGTGTCCACGTTTAGTGAAAAGGTTACCTCAGAAACTGTTACGAACAATACTGTATGTGTAACTAACTACACTGTTATAAATAATACTCTCACTAACAATGGTAACTCCAACGTTTCAACTACAAACACGACTTATGCGCCTGTATCTAGATTACTTGTGGAACCAATTGCTAACAACAATTTGACGAAATTTTCAGAAACTACAGTTTCAGCATCTAATGTGACCTCTGTTCTTCTAAATACCACCTTAGCTATAAACGAAACATCAACAATCAGTTCTGTAAATGCGCCTGTATCTAGAATACTTGTGGAACCAATTGCAAACAACAATTTGACGAAATCTTCAGAAACTACAGTTTCAGCTTCTAATGTGACCTCTGTTCTTCTAAATACCACTTTAGCTATAAACGAAACATCAACAATCAGTTCTGTAAATGTGTCTATAACAACACCAACTCCACTAGCTAACTTAAGTAGTTCCAGTGACACTAATTCCACTGTTACAACAACTGTAACTCCTCTTGCTAACAAAACTAAAAATTTCAAAGATGAACTTAAAATTTTCGTAGACAATTTAAGCCATAATTATTTAAGTTCAGATCAAAATAACATAACGGAGTTAGTTAATTTATTCATGAATGAAATTACAGCTTCTCCAACAACGATAACAGTTTCAAACCCAACCGACAAACCTACTACACCAGCTACATCAGACTCAGATCTTTCAAGAACTTTGTTGAATACCCAACCCAATACCACATCGAGTGTAAGCATGGTCAACACAACTACTTGTACCACTTCCTACTCAAAAGATCCTTTAAGTGTTAAAGGAGGTCCGATTAATATTTCCGATATGCAATGCGAAGTAGAAATAGTTACTAGACAGGCCCGACTGAGGACTGACGTAGATTGTAAGACTTTAATGGAATACTCGAGAATGCCACCACCAAAAGATGCACCGTCCATGCTCCCCTCAAGATCCACGTTAAAAGCGTGGTTGTCTAGTCCCCCTTGGTGGATGTCTGCATTCATAGCGTTGTAGGAACTTCCATAATATAGTATGATTACCAGTAATTGGGGTCTTCTACATCAGGTGCCAAAAACTCTTGCATTTACTTGTAGAATTATGTTATTTTATGTGCCTTTTGTATAAAAGTGGACAGAATGTTGTGTTATTAATAATTAATATTTTTGTTTTTATATTTATATTTTTATTTAGTTGTGTAATTAATATTTTTCATAGAATTCTCATGCTTATTAGTATAAGTCCTTTATATTATTAAGATGTGAATATTAATAATAATTAGTATTTACTATAATTATTATTGTAATCATTGTTTTATATTCCAAACAAGTGTTGATTGATTATTCACTTTATAATGAATAAATTACCTAGATCTATTTGTAGGAATAATAAAAATGAAAAATATAAAATTCTGTTTTTATAAAAAAATGTCTTGAATAGCGAATACTTACTTACTTAATGAAAACTTTTTATAGCTATGTTAAGAATCTTATGTCAGACATTATGGTTGAATAAAAGTTTTATATTTTTTTAATTACTTATTAAGTTTTTTATTACATCGCGGCATAATATTATATTATGTTGAATTGTACAAATATTCAAGTAGGTATGTAGGTACCAAAAAGTACATTAGGTAAGTACTTGAATATTTGTAAAATTGAACAACAAAAAGAACCAATTTTATCTTACCTTCGAAAATGTAGTGACGTAATAAATTAGCCCCCCAGCCCAGGTATTAAATATGTAGGGGAACTTACGGTCACCCCTTTTGTTTTTATTAAGTAGACTTCATAAAATTTTCCTGTCTACAGGTTCTGCTTAAGTATTTGAAAACAATTATTGTGTTATATAATACGTCGAAATTATAATATATTATAGTAAATATTATTATTATTTTTAACAAAAAATTAAAACCGACTTCCAAGGTAAAAACAATATTAACATTAATATGAACTAAAAAGTATTAAATAATTTTTGCTATCTAATAGTGCCTTTTTCCGAATTCGGCTAAACCTCAACTATTTCTGTACTCAATCTTCATTATTTTGAAGTCGGTACCAGATAGCTGAATCTTCAGTCCTCTGACAGAATATTTGAAACTTTTGGAACTGGCACCGACTTCAAAATTATGAAGATTGAGTACAGAAATAGTTGAGGTTTAGCCGAATTCGGAAAAAGGCACTATTAGATAGCAAAAATTATTTAATACTTTTTAGTTCATATTAATGTTAATATTGTTTTTACCTTGGAAGTCGGTTTTAATTTTTTGTTAAAATAATAATAATTTCACTCTTTTTAGTTACACTGGTAGGTAAACCTTCGCGTATATTTTATGTATCTTATTACACAGTTCACACTCACAAAATAATATATTATCAGTGAAGTGAACATATTGTGCTAAGTAATTTAACAATTTTAATACTTCAAACCCCAAGCGGTCACCGGCGATTGCGATAACAATAGAAAGGCTATTGTGTCTCGTTTTTCCACGATCGAAGGATCTATCAGATAAAAAACTGTATAAACTTGCATAGGATGTAGCGTAGCTACTCATCTAATACCAAAAATTATTTATTTGGCAAAACAACGTTTGCCGGGACAGCTAGTAATATAATATTATCATAATTATTGACAGCTGTTCTTGTAATCAAGAATTCAATTACAAATCCATTCAAATCGATACTTAGTGCGCCGTCTATCGATTAATAAGTATAACTAATTAAAAAGACACTTATTGACTTTGTTTTGTTTAAATGCTCTTTTTAAAATAACTTTATTTTAATTCTATATTTTGTCTATAAAAATTTTATAAAGTAGTTAGTAAAGTATTCGATCTGTATATAAAGTAGTAAAGTATAATCGATCTTCCGCCACTCGCCGCGCGGCGGCGCCGCGATACCGTCGCCTCCGCGGCGCTGACCGCCATGTACCTATATTTAAAGAAAGTGTTGTTATACAGTATAAAATTATTATTATTATTAGTATATCCACACCTATGCCTTGTACTATTATCTATTCTGTGCCATGAGACATTGGTGACCTTAACACGACGTGGTAATGATGAAGACGATGATGATGATGATGATGATGATGATGATTATGATGATGAATATGAGTTGCATAGTAGCATATGCTTTCTGTTCTTAAAACAACGCCGAAACTCCCAAACGTGTATCTATAAGGAGTCAGGAGTTCTCTCAGCATCTTCGAAACCATGGTATACCTTGACCCAATATTTGACTTTTTGGTAGCATATTCTTAGTACACTTCACATAAAACCAAAATCACCATATGTTTCCATATAAATTTCGAGGAGTTCCCTCGATTACTCCTGGATCCCATCATCAGGTCACCACTTTGTGAACATGGTACCAAATTGGAGTAAAACCAAATACAACAAAGCAAAAATTTCGAAAATCGGTTCACAAACGGCGGAGTAATCGTTGAACATACAAAAAAAAAAAAAAAAAAAATAAAAAAAAAAAAAAAAAAAAATATCCACAGCCGAACATATAACCTCCTCGTTTTTCGGAAGTCGGTTAAAAACTGCAAAAAACGGGCCTTGTTCGTTATGGATCTCTCAATTTTCCCCTCTGATTTTCCCATATCCGTAGGTATGGCCCACCGCCCAAGCCTTCTCCCTGGATAGTAAAAGTTTTAACTTTTAAAATAATTAGGAAAATACAGAGGCGGTGCAAGGCGTGGGCGGTGTGGGCGACCGCCCACGGCCTCGCGGTCCTAGGGGCCTCGCGCCCCTTGGACCACTAGGTTTTTTAAAAGGTTTTACGAGTTGTACGTGATACTCAAATATTCATAAATAAAAAGTTTTATACTTAAATAAAACTTTAAGGGCGTTCCATCCGGAGATGCCGTAATTGAGCGTATTTAAAACCTTATAAACTCATAATCTGAAAGCTACAAAGTTATTATAAAAATACAGCAATAATCTTCAGTATATCAACATTCCTTTTGTCGTTTTAAATTTTCAATTTTTGTTTCTTATACGCATGATATCAGCTTCCAAAGTAATACCAATTTGTTAAAATTCAAGCATACAATCAGCATCTCCTTAGAATTTACAAATTACTTTTATTTGAAACTCACGCCAATAGATCGACAATTTCATAAACTACATATTCGCCGTTTTAATTTTTTTTTAGGACAATTTTGAACTCAGATAAGTAAAAATAATAGGGTTTTGGCGCGATCTCGGCAACGCGGCAAATGTATGGCCAAGGTCGTTTGCTCGGGGGACGGCCTTAAGTACTTGTCAAAAAATTATTTCTCTCAATAAATCCGTTCTATAGCGTCATCCATCAGGGGCGCCTCGCATAATATATTTTAGGGGGCCTCGCAAGATATATATGTTGCCCACATAAAATTTAGGTCTTGCCCCGCCACTGAGTAAGTATGCGACTTAAATTATATGTATCGAATACCCGATTCGAAGAAAAGTCAAAGGTTAGGTTTAGTTTTTATTACATTCTCAAAGATAATATTTTTATCTCGCGGCAAAAACAAGACCCTCAATAATAATTATTATTCTTAGTTCTATTTTAAACATTTTATTCTGAGCCAAATAGGGTTATCAACAGCTGCTATTGCGTCTTATTCATTCTTCACTTAAGTGAGTAATAATATTATTATTATCAATTTTTGCGTTGCAGAAAACTAAGTTAGACAATTGCTACCACATAAATAAGATCTAGAATTATTGCTACCGTACTGCGATCAATGAAAAACGTAAAGTTATTTTTAACACGTTCGCTGCGTAAGTAAATATGGTATACCTAACGAAATGTGCGTTAAGGGGCATAAAAACCTCAGAGTGTATATTTTCAGTGGTGCGATAATATGAGGTTAATCAACCTCATGGTATATTATGTTCACCTTTAGAGGCTAATACTAAAGCCACAAGCACCGAAGCCTTGCCTGTGTTAGCCGGAGTTTTACCCGTTGACCTTGAGATTCAGCGTCGTGCGACAATGTATTATCATAATAAAAACATTGACAATCCGTTCTTTTTAAGCGCTCGCGATAAAATTAAAAAATAGCAAGATTGTTTGAACCTTTAGAAAACTCTGTGCAAAGCCTAATTTCCGAATGGCAGTCGTGATGGGACTGTTCTACCATCTTTATAATTTTTTCCCTAATATTCGTGAACGGCTATCCAAACATTGGATGGATATTGATCACTGCGTTTCTCAATTCCTGACCGATCATGGAAATTTTAAGGCCAAACTTTACGGATTTAAACTAGTGCCTTCACCCATGTGCGAGTGCTCGACCGAAGGCAACATGTTTGAACAAACCGCTCATCATGTTCTCTGGGAGTGCAGTCTCTGGCAGGACGAAAGAACTAATATGCTAAACAACCTATTATGTACGTCTGGAGTCGCATACTACGGTGATCTCGTGGACAGCGCTAGGAACTTCCGTGCCTTCAAGCGTTTTTGTCACAATTATTATTGGCAACAGTCAAACACAATAAACTCCAATATTAACTTAGCTTAGCTTAGGAGTCACAATTATTAACCTTATTTCCGTGGTGCTCCCCCTTAAGTTCTGGTTGACTTTCGGTCATTGCAACTTTGTGCTGTCTCCCGCTTTTATGGGGAGGGAAATTGGAATCTTCCTACTCCTCCTATTTTCTTCTGATTAATTTCGTTGCGGGTCCCAAGACAGTTTTAGCATGTCCCTCGGGCTCTCTGAGATCATATCAAAGGGTTTTCGTGGTTGGATACCGCTGTCGATCCTGACGACACAGGAGATACAGTGGTGGGAATGTGTGGTGGGCCAAAGCCCGTTTAAAAAAACAACACTAAAGCCAAATATACTTTATCAATTAAAATTTATATATTAACATAATCATAAAGAGTGACTTAATCTAAATTTAAGTTCGCCCCGGAATCTGATAGTGATAACAGATAGCTGAGAAAATGAAGAAAATATTTGTGGGGTTAAAAAACCTCATAACGCACGTAAGTGAAGGTTATTTATGATAAGAGCTAATGATGGCGAAGTGGCATATCGAATAAAATACTTATTTATTTTATTACGCAAAACTTGTTTATTATGAATGAACAATATAAAAACATTCAAGGCACAAATTTTTTTCGCATTCCTTCAGTGGTTTAATAAAATTTAAAAAGCAAAATAATATTACATACATAAATATGAATAATATAGGCCAGGGGTTTCCAATCTTTTTCAGCCTGCGGCGCACTTACAAGTCAATATTTTGTCACGGCGCCCTAGTCGCTACTCTACCTGGCTATTACAAAAATAGACATAAACTAGCTGTCCCGGCAAACGTTTCTTTGCCATATTAAGTATATAAAGTATATTTTTTTAATTTGATCGCAGCGCTAACTGTCGGGACAGACTAAAATTAAAATTAAAATTCGAATTCGAATATTATTTAAAATTTGACACTGCGATGGTAGCGCCGTCTGTCGGATCCAATGTAAAACATTCCAAAATCAACAACTACTAATAAATTAAAAATTAATTAAAAAAACATTGTCCAGCGGACAAAAATGTGAATCTAAACCATTCCCAGATCCCCTTGAACACACACAAAAAATTTCAACAAAATCGGTCCAGTCGTTTGTGAGAAGTTCAGTGACATACACACTCACAGAAGAATTATATATATTAAGATAAACACCTTTAATAATAATTATAGTTAGGTTATGCAAGTAAATAATAATAAACTAATATTTAATCATCTGCCTGCTTTGTATAATAATTCATATTATAATTTTATTTTATAATATTTGTGGTTATGGTCTATGGATAATGATGGGAGGCTCGACTCACGGCACCCCTCTTGCCTCTCCACGGCGCACCAGGGCGCACAGGGGCACAGTTTGGGAACCCCTGATATAGGCGCAACGAGCGACCTAAAAATGTTGGCCTATAGCTTTCTTGTTATCCAAAACCAATATTAAAAAGACAATCTAAATAATATCAGTTTTCCGGTGAAAACCAATCAAAATTAAAATTATTTTTTAAAGTAGAAATAGTGTAAAAAAAAAACCATCATTTTAGATGTTATTTGTAGATTATATTTTAACCGATAAAGTATATATTTTGACTTTAGTATTAGCCTCTAAAGGTGAGCAGAATACCATGAGGTTGATAAACCTCATAACGACGCCCACCACTGAAAATATACACTGAGGTTTTTATGGCCCATAACGCACATTTCTTTAGGTATATCATATTTACCTACGTTTACGTAGCGAACGTGTTAAAAGGAAAAATCGGTTTAGTAGTTTTTGAGATAGTTATTCTCAATTAGGTACGTACAATTTTAAAGTCGGTCTTTTTACAAAATCTGGCTCACAGAAAACCGGCGTGAAACAGCGCTTGCGCTGTATTTCGCCGAGTGAGTGAGTTTACCGGAGGCCTAATAATTGGTGATCCCCTACCTTATTCCCAGTGGCGTAACTATAACATCCGGGGCCCGTGGCAAATTGGTGGGGCCTTATCAGTAAAAATCGTCATGTAGACAATAAAACAATGCATAAAAAAATTCTGACCTCACGGCCTCTTGGGCCGGGGCCTTTTTGGGTTGGGGGCCCGTGCCAAGTTACGCCACTGCTTATTCCCTTACGTAGGGTACGTACCCTACCCTACTTCCTACACCACCCTCCCCTACCCTATTCCCTCTTAAAAGGCCGGCAACACACCTACAGCTCTTCTGATGTTGCAATTGTCCATGGGCGACGGTATATTTTGCTTTCCATCAGAAGACCCGTTTGCTCGTTTGCCCCATTATTTTATTTAAAAAGACGCACAATTTTTAGCCGTAGCTTGCCATAGATAAAGGATTTTATAGTATCTCAATGCGTAGCGCTACCCGTAGCGCCATTAAAAAAACTGACTGACACTTGACGTTTGTAATTGAAAAAAAATGACAGGTGACAAATGACATTGACAACATCGCAATCATCGCTCGCATTCGTATTTCGCAATCGCAAATTGAATGTGTGAATGTGTGAAATTTCGCAATCGCAAAAAAATGGCGAAAACCCAAACAAACAAGTTGCCTGTTGAGTGACGAGTGTAGTTTGTAGAAATTTCTGTGACCGCTCGTGAGTCGTAATCGGTAATCGTCACTAACTTCGTACCAGTTTTGAGCAAGACTTTAGCGCGATAAAACGTGTGTTATATTTTTTCTGGTGCTAACAGCTAAATAAGTTTATCCAACATGAATCGTGCCACAAATAGATCGTGTATTTTTATAGTACTTTTACTTCTTTGTGTTACGCAACAGATAACTTCGAAACGAACTTTCGGTGGTGGTGGTAGTAGACATAGTTATCCGTCATCTGGTGGCCTGTCGGGGAGTGGAAGTCGCCACTCCTATCCTAGCTCTGGAGGACTTTCTGGCACTGGAGGGAGTCATGGCTATCCATCTGGTGGCAGCCACGGGTATCCGTCTTCCGGAGGACTCTCTGGTACCGGCCACAGTCGACCTTCTGGCAACGCTTACCCATCGAATACGCAGTCTCACGGCTACCCGTCAAACACGCAATCTCACGGGTACCCGTCAAACAAGCAATCTCACGGCTACCCGTCAAATACTGGAATGTCAGGAAACTCCAGACCCAGTGGAGGCCACACAACTAATATTCACTATCACTACAACTACAATCCACCGCAGCAAATAAGGTACACGCCGGTTCACGGTGGCACACCAATAAATTACCCGGTGTACCACGGAACTCCTCCGACTTACGTGTACAAGTACCAGGATTCGGGCAGCAGGTACGGTACTCTGCTAGCTGGTCTGGCTCTTCTGAATTTGGGAACCCTGGCTGGAACCGCTTATGCTCTTAATAAAGGACACTCGAACAGCTACAAACCTGCACCAGGTGAAGTGTGTAAGTTTGGACTGAAGAAAGAGAATGGAGATTACGAGGAAACAAGGATAGATTGTGAAATAATTTCAAGCTTTATTTACACGGAGCTGGCAAAGGCTAACAATGTAAGCAACACAAACACAACCATTGTGACAACAACAGTGACAAATGTGACGACTATTAATTCCCCGCATAATGAGACAGCTCCTGCTGCGACAGGTCCTGTTCTGTACGAGATGTATCCAAACGGAACTTTGGTACCGAGGAATGAAACCACCAACAATACGACCACCGCTGCGAACAACACTGATAATACAATGGCATCATCAGTGACAGTTACAACTACAAACACTACAACAGTGACAAATGCTCTTGATGTTAAAGGTAAACCTGTTGACGTGACACCAGGTATGCAATGTTATGTGATCAGACACACTCCGTCTAGTCACATGAAGAAAACCGTGCCATGTGGTCTTTTACAAACATATGCTACAACATCATTGAAAAAGAATTCTGCTTCCCGAAATGTTCCTATATTCACAGTTTTAACTGTTGTTTTGTCTATCTTTGTAGCAAACTAAAATGTTATTTTAAATTACAAAAATCAAAAATGAAAATTAATTTAAGTAACAAAATATGTCTTAAAAGTATTATTATGTAGATTACCCACAACTCGCAGAAGCAACTTAATTAACTTGTTATTTTATTTTTATTGAATTTTTATTTCAAATAAGTAATAGAGAACAGCAGGCTTAGCATGGCCACTATAGAAAGGTTTATTCTTATGGCTCATTGCTGCTCTTATGCTTTGTCAAATGTGTGTTTTGTATTGACGCTGCCGCTTCACAGTTGCGTGGTCGCGTAAGTTTGTGCAAAGCATTATTCTGCAAAAACTGTCAGCGTTTCTATTCCTTCATGCAAATTATATTGTGGCCGTGCTAAGCCTGCTGTTAAGATAAACTAAAACTTGTAAAATAATCACAATATTTTTATTACTTGAATTATACCAATAACTAATAAGTATTTATTATTATTTGTACTGCGTCCACTTATGAGTATAATTAGTAAATATGTATTTTTATAACTTGTATTTTATAAGCCATAAGACAATAAGTGTTAAAAAAATGTTAGGTAAGTTTAACAATTTCTAAAAGAATAGAATGCCAATAATTTTTATAAGAAATCTGTAATGAAAATTTATAATGAATTGATAATTACATATAATTTTCCAGTGCTATTGTGATATTTTTAACCGACTTTAAAAGGAGGTTATTCACACATTAAGAAGTTAATTCATAATAATTATGTTACATCTAAATCTAGGGAAGCCCTACAAAGTAGCTATGGAAGTAGGTTGCAACTTAATTTCTGCCTCTTGTACCAGCCAAAATATAGACTGAATTGCTAAAGGTATTGCAATTTTTTTAAGTAAAATGTATCATCACAGACTTTTGTATTATTATATAATTATTTTGCTGTAAAGTTTATTTGGTAGACTTTGATAAGATATTATATTGATTATTTTAATAAAAATGTGTATTGTATCTGTTTGTGTTATTTCATTCTCCAAATAATGTAAATACTTAATGGTAAATGATAAACGATAATGATCACTATACCTAAGTACCTATTTTACATGTTTAAAAGGTTGATATTAGGTCGACACCAGTGACCAGTCACCACCCAATTACATGTCTGCAAATTGCAATGAATGCAGATTTGTTATCTGAGGTTATTATGTTAATTTATAAAATAAAAAATTATAGGTACTATAAAAGTATTTTACAAGTACAAGTTTCCGCGCAACAAACGCATAAATTCGGTGCAACTATGTTGCGGTCAACATCTAGTATATTGAAATAATGGAAGAGCTCTCATATTACTATCATTTAAGTATTTTAAAAATAAAGCAAACATGAGCAAAAATAAAAGAGCGACATGTTTACAAATGTTGGCTGCGCATGCGCCGGCGCGCGTCATGCGAATTTCTGTAGAAAGTGACTATTGACCTCGAACGGGAATCAACCGTTTCACCGTTCTTCGTCAATTTTAGATGCGAAATATTTCTGTGTACCTATTCGTGCCTCAGAATACAGAAGTTCGTGCATACAGTACTACCAGAGGTCAGAGGATACTAGATATAGTTAGATACTAATACTACGAATGACTCTAGGGCCGCTGGCTGTGCTACGGAGGACACGGCCCAGCACACCCTCGAGGTGTACGATCCTTGGGCCGTGCAGCGTCATGACTCATGATCTCATGGCGTTGCTTGGGCGGGAGCCGGGACCAGTGGCGTAGCTAGGTAACCAAGGGCCCTGGGGCAAAATAAAAAATGGGGCCCCACTGCTATGTACCTAAACTGATTAGGTTTTATTTAATAAAAATATGAAAGCTAATTTATTAAAATGTTTTTTAACTTTTCTTTGCCTTCTTTCTTCAAAATGGGTATCAATACCATAATTTAACTGGCTTTGCACTTGAATTATTCGAAATATACACACACCGGCAAAATTAGCGGAGCATAGTTAAAAAGGGCCACAACTTGAATTCAAGTGAGTCGGGCTGTGTGAAATCCTTTTTTATAGTTTCTAAGCTCATGAAATAAAATATTGAACAAAACTGACAAATTGACAATTTTTTATTGCAATTATGCCCTACTAAGTGTTTTTCGATGATTGACGTTGTAAGTGTTTCTGATAAGAATGGCGTTTTTAGCGGGGTGCAAGGTATGCCAGCTCATTTGATTGTTTGGTTTTTGAGAGAACACATTGCTTAGATACAAAATTAGTGATTCTCTAGCATCTACGACAGCTAAAGCTGTAACCACGATAGAGAAAGGTCACACCTACCGTTCGGTCAGTTAGGCCTTAGGTCTGTCGGCTTTCGTGGTCCATCGTAAATTTCAACGCTACAAAAAGACTGGATCTTACGTTCGGAGACGAGAACAAGGCAGATATCGGGTGGCAAAGGTTCAGGATAACCGTTTTGTAAGAGTACAAGCCTTAAGAAATCGACCTCAAACTTCTTTGCAGAGAAGAAACTTATCGGAACAGGTCCGAGATGTACGTGTAAGTGATTGTACAGTAAGAAGAAGACTCAAAGAAGTTAAATTAAATACAAAAGTGCCAGCAAGGGCTCCAAAACTTGAGACAGGGCACCAAAGAGCCAGGCTAAGATTTGCGCGTGAACATCAAAATTAGACATGTGAGTGAAATCTTGTGCTGTACAGTGATGAGAGCAAATTCTGTGTTAATTTTGTTGACAGACGATAAAGAATGTGGACAAATCATAAAGAACGCTATAGACCATCAAACTTAACGGAAACAGTGGCCTATCATGCAGGCTTCGTAATGGTTTGGGGTTGCATATGATTTGGAGCCCGCACAGAGCTGATGATTGTTAATGATGGTACTTTGACAGTACAGGGCTATAGCACAGACATCCTAGAACTGCATGTTGTGCCTTTTACACAGTTTTAGGCAGTTTCAATTTTTTAAGTTTTTTTCAATTTTATGCGCATCCATAGAGTAAAAAAATCGGGCATTATGACCTAAATGATGCTAGCGTAGCCCAGGTGGAGAGGTCAGCACGGTCTACGGATGTGGATCCGATTGAGAACGTGTGGCACATCAATGGGTGAACGGTACGAGTTAAAACTCCAGCTCCAAAATGTGTTCAGGAGCTCGAGTTGGCGCTACTAGAGGAGTAGTAGTAATCTTTGTTATAGTTATTTTTACTAGCTGTAAGTTTTCCAAATAAAATAAAATAAAACAATAAGTAGAAGAATATCTCAAAGGAAATGATGGACAACCAAAATGCAAGTATGTAATGGCGTATCCAGACTCTCTTCAGATCCATAGAAGGCATTACACGCTGTTAACATGGCAATTCTTAAGTAAAAATGTAGAATTTAACTTAAAAACTTACTACTTACTGAAATTTCATAGATTTTTCTTAATTTTTGATTTATGCAGATTTTTTCTATTTTACACGTTTTTATGACCTAAAGAACAAAGGCCATTCGTCTAACATGCTTGGACTATAAAAATCTTATAAAACGTAACTTGATGAAACATCTGTAATTTCAATTGCCTATATAAATGTAACATAGCACGGCATTCAATATATTTTTAAAAGCTGGGAGTTTCAAGTAATTGTGTATTAAGTTTTTGAATTTTGAGGTTATAAAGATAGTTAATAATAAGCTGTACTATCATTTTGAGTTATGGTTTTAGTTTAAATTATATGAAACACGCGTCAGAGTTTTTTAAAATAAAAGTAGGAGGCAAACGAGCAAACAGGTCACCTGAAAGCAACTACCGTCACTCATGGACACTCGCAAAATCGGAATACGCTCTGTTCTCGAAATCCTCAAGAAGAGAGCGTATTTAAGCAGGTTGTATGGGTCCCTTGGAATGACAGAATATGCGTTCAATATAAAAAAAACATTATCCTGCGTTAAAAACACAAATTCAATATTCATATTTTTAGAGCCGATTATCTTTGTTTTCCCAGCTTCTAAAAATCAACAGTTTTTATTTAATTATAGCATTTTACCTAAACTACATTTTAGTTATAGTTCCACCTAGGTAACAAGAACCTTGTTTTTTAGTCCATTTTGGCCATTGTTCTTTATAAAAGTTTTATTTTTTAATCATCAATTATTAAATTAATAAATAAATATATTAAAAACAGCGAATAAAAAAAAATTAAATTTTGTTATGTTCCGCTAATTTTGCCGGTGTGTTTATTTTAATATAAGAAATATTTGGAACTTTGCTTTGGTCTCTGCTAAAACTTTAGTCCGCCTCACCCAAATTGATGTCGCATTTTTGTAACGTTTTGGGTACATGATAATATCGTTCAAGAAACTGTACATGAATTCGCAAAGCTTTTATTATATATTTAGTTGGATTTAGTTTTTTTAAAGTGGTGTCCGATTCGCCAATTTGGTTGCAACCTGTCATATTTATTTTGAAAATGGGAAAGTTCAGTTCGATCGAGATTTTTGGTAAGGATTCGAGGGCCCCTTGAGCTTGAGGGCCCCGGGGCACTGTCCCGCCTAGCCCCTTAGTAGCTACGCCGCTGGCCGGGACCCACTATCTAGTGCGGGACTTCTCGCTCTCAAGCATGGTTCGCTGCATGCTCGAGAGCGATGAGGCCTGGCAGGCGGCGGTCTCTTTCTGCGAAACCATCCTTTCTCAGAAGTAGGACATAACATTACACGCTTTTGACGCTTACTATACACCGTTAGAAGGCTCTCTCCTAGTGTATATTAACTCAATGGCCCATACCTAACCTTTTGTTGCTATTATTACCTATTAGTAGGTTTTCGCGCTAATTTACCTATAATAGTTAATATTGTGATCGTGACTGTTTATTATATAAAATACAACTTCTTGGTACCTACCTACCTAATAAACTGCTGCAGTATTGGCTATACCTACCTGATAAACTAATAAACTGCAACACCTATCTACTATTTAGCTTACTCTGCTGGTTCACACATCCATAATTTAATATCAATATTTTGTTATGTAGTTGTTACTTATAGGTAAGGAAAATAACGTCAGTTGTGCTAATATTATGACTATAATATACCTAGTAGGTAGGTACCATCAAGATTTGAGTGCTCGAAAACCATGCATCTATAATTAGTTAGTTTTGTAAATACTTATTAGTAGGTACAGTACATACTACATACCTACTGTTAATAATATATTATATTAGTCTGGGTACCATGCAAGACGTTGCATTTTGCAGCGAGTTATATTTTGCTATTCTTACAAATAAACGACTGGCGTTGGACGCGCGTCATCAAAATAACGAGAAGGTCGACGCAACAGGTTTGGCGCCGTGCAAATTATATCAACAACGTACCTAGGTACACGTGACTTCTGAGTTTTGATGCTGCAATTTTTTGTCAAATTGCATGGTTTGAGGTTTCTGGTAGTTGAGAAGAGCATAATATAACACAAGGTTGTACATTATAGGTATACTCTGGTAAAGACAGAAGACTAAAGTTAGACTTTAATAAGTACTTATTGATGTTTAAATTTAAAAATCAATGACCTCTCAAAAATTCATGAACACTCTTCATTTCAACCTCAGACCAAATATGAGATTTCTACCACCTTCCTGAATCCTGATGAAGCCCTGGCTTGCCCGCCTCCGTGATTATAGATTCACGGTAGAAATTCTATTGAGTATATTATGCATTATGAAATTAATAATTTAAATATTATTAATTTCATAACACAACATTTTGGTTTTCCGGTGATAGCTAATCCCCAATTTACCACAATTACCCAGTAGTTATGTACTATTTAGGAGTACTCGGGCTATTGGACCCAAAAAAATTGGACCCATTGGGTCCAATGACTAGATATGAATTTTTAACATAATATGTATTTTCATCTAGCGATTGGACCCACTTTTATGATCCATTGTTTTCTGGGAAGAAATTTTGAAGTAGGGTTGGCACAAAAATAATCAGTTATATCCATAATATTAATATTTTGTATATTTAAAAGTCAGAACATTCTCATTAACTTATATTATAATTATTACTATTAAGTATCTAAATCTACTGCGTCGAATTATGTTTTAAAAATATATTTAATATTATAATAACACAGTGTAAACTCTATATAACTAGAAAAAATAAGTGGACAGAAAAAAAGAAAGAAAGAAAAATAATATGGAAAGTATTACTCATACTTTAATAATTATAATTATAACATACTTAATAATATTATTTGAGTGACCTACTGGCAATTCTAATGTTTTTAAACCTAGTAAATTATATTATTACTAGATGACGCCCGCAACTCCGTTGCGCCGAAATTCGTTTATCGCGCGGGAACCGTACATTTTTCCGGGATACAAACTATCCTATGTCATTTCCCGGGACTCAAAGTATCTCCATGCAAAATTTCAGCAAAATCGGTTGAGCGTGAAGAGGTGTCAGACAGGCAGACAGACAAACAGACAGACAGACAGACAGACAGACAGACTTTCGCATTTATAATATTAATATGGATTAACAATAACAAATTCACAATTACTAGGTACACCTAAGAAGTTATTTTATAATAAAACCTGTGATTTTATTTGATAGAAAAGAAATTACCTACTTTAGTTTTATTTCAATGTTTGTAAATAAAAGAAGTACGAAGAATCTTATGTTATTAGTTTTAAAATACTTTATATTAATATTATTGGCCAAATATTGATTTATTTTCTATTATTTTCACTAATTGTTTGAAGTTTTAATTTGTCTTAAGCCTTGACTGATCTCAATAATTAATATAATAATCATACAAAGTAATTATTTTGTTTTTTATTCAAATCTACAACATTTTTGCTGGCCCTATGGACATAAACCCGACAGTCATAAAAACTAATTAATTGGGTCCAATCACTAGATGAAAAAACGTTAAAAATTTATATCTAGTCATTGGACCCACTGGGTCCAATTTTTATGGGTCCAATAGCCCGAGTACCCCTATTTTGTAATCTGTGCCGCAAAATACTGGTTTTCCTGTAGGCACTTAATAAACTGTAGGGCCCGGAAAAATATGTATTAAGTAAAAAATACAAAATAATATGTAAGTACCTACTTAAAACAAGGACTAAAAATTTAAAATATGGAAAAATATGGACTATAAAACAGAAATAGGGAAAGATATGGACTATAAAATTAGTATAATTAAACATTATTATAGTGCAGGTAACCCTTAAATATTTATTTTATTTATTTATCAATTATTAAAGTACAAAATATTATATAATTAAGGAATTTGTAAAAATTTCAAGTGCCTAGCTGTAGCCATTATTGATAGCAAGCGAAAAATAGCAAAAAAATTACGTTTGTTGTATGGGAGCCTATTATTAATTTTAATTTGTTTTTAGTATTTGTTGTTATAGCGGCAATAGATACCTATATACATATTCTGTGAAAATTTCAGAAGTCTAGCTATAGCCGTTCTTGAGATACAGCCTGGTGATAGACATGAGACAGACGGACAGACAGACATCGAAGTCTTAGTAATAGGGTCCCGTTTTTACCCTTTGGTTACGGAACCCTAATAATTTTGTTTTTCTTTGTGTGTTACGCATTTAAATACTTTATTTTACCCGAAGACCGAAACGTAATTCAGTTTTTGTTTATCCATGTCAGCAACAGGACCTTTTGCATCTGAAACTTTATTTTCCATTTCTTTATTAAACCTTCGATCGCGGATTCTTGGAAATGCTATTGTATTCTATTGTTGTCGCGATCACCGGTGCAGGGTGCTCTTATGGAGCTTGATTTCTGAAGGAATCATCTTCTTTGGAAACAATAAATACGACGATAAAGCGCGAGAGGAACGAAACTTTTGTGAAAATATGGACGAAATTGTGACATTATCTTTGAAAAACCCTAAAATATGGGAAATATGGATAATGAAACAAGGCCGAAAATCACGCAAAACAAAAATATGTATTTTACATAATAATATATAAATCTGGGCCCTAGTAATAACTAATAACATAAATAATCAGGAATTCATAATTTACTGCATAATTTAGGTTTTCCAGTGATAACCCCGATATGGAATACAAAACTAATGTTTAGTACATTAGTTTTGTATTCCATATCGGGGATTTTTTTATATTCCAGTTCCATTATTATATTCCAGTGAAGTATTTATATTCCAGTGATAATGCACAACTTAGTTAATGCCCAACTAATAGGTACCGCCATTTTGTTTCCAGTGATAATCCCCAACAGCTAATACGCCCATTTTTGTTTCCAGTGATGATCCCCAAATAACACCCCCATTTTTGTTTCATATTTCCCCAACTAATGCCGCCATTTTGTTTTTCCAGTGATAATCTCAGCGTGCTGGGTGGCTGGGGCAATTTTAGTTTACCAGTGATGACCCCCAAACCCCCATGTTTGTTTCATATTCCCCCAACTAATGCCGCCATTTTGTTTTTCCAGTGATAATCTCCAACTTATACCCCCATTTTTGTTTCCAGTGATGATCCCCAAATAACACCGCCATTTTTGTTCTATATTCCCCCAGCTAATGCCGCCATTTTGTTTTTCCAGTGATAATCTCAGCGTGCTGGGCGGCGGGGGCGGTGGTGGGGCTGCTGCCGCTGTTCGGCTGGCACGCCGCGGTCGACGACTCCCCCGGCTGCTACTTCGTCGAGGTCATGGACTACAACTACCTGCTGTTCCTATACTTTGCCACCATTGTCACACCAAGCGTGCTGTTGGCGGGCTTCTACGCGCACATCTACAGGGTCGTTGTTAAGCAGGTGAAGATATTTTATATGAATTTTAATTTATAGGAAATTCTTGATTCCTAGGCAGTTGACGGACCTACGTCATGTGGTCGGCTTATGTAATTCAGTGATCGGTCGCGTTAACACCCATCCGTGTTAACGCGACCAACCTATTTAGATCCGCCATCTGCCGAGCAATCAACTTCCCTGATAGTACTTCGATTTGCTGTGTAGACATTAGTACCTACCCAAACAAAAAATCGGCTAGAAATGCATAATATGAAATTCCAATAATGCCATTATAATAATTATTATTATCGGTTCTACGAAAAGTATGACGTTGGCGTGCCTAAGAAGAAATGCATATTATTTGAATGCAGTCGATAAACTCATATTTTGAATTTCCAATTCTCAATTTTTGTGTTTCATTTTCTCGGCAATTCCAGCAGGTTTTGTGACTGAGTAGTGTGACGTAGGCGGTGGATATGACTAAGCTTATCATCAGGAAATCCCGTGCATCGCATGTATTAGGAACATAAATTAATATTAAATATATTATTATATTAATAACAATGAGTATTTTATAGTACTAAGCACTACTAATATAATATTATATTCTGTGACTACTAGGTAATCCTATGAATAATAATTTCTAGTAGGTACTTACCTATTATTCGTAGAAACTAAAATTACTTACCTTTAAGTAAGTACTTAAAAATAATTGAAAACGTCAAAAATATAATATTTGAACGGTGCAACATGAAACTCAGTATGAACCTATAATAACATTATCTGGGGGCACGGCAGTGCCCCAGCCAAGCTTTTTAGCAAAGGCACGGCCGTACCATACTTTTCTCGAAGCGGTTCGCGGCTATTTCACACCCTCCTTATCTTCGATGTTAACAAAGCTAGAGATTTAGAATTTCGATGACTAGGAGCAAGTATTAAAACTAGCTAAACCTCCAAATTACATTATATTCTGATTAATAGTTTACTAGGTACGGATGGTCAAAGTTACTACGTTTTGTCACTGACTGACAGATCATCAAAATTCTAAGGTACTTCTAGCAGACTTAGAACCTTGAAATTTGGTACCCGGATAGGTCTTTATTCACAATGAAAGGAAAAATTATGAAATCGGCCAAGTTGGAGTCGGACTGGCGCACAGTGTGATAAAAACCTCGATTTTGTTTCACCTCGTTTTTCTTTCAAAGTTGATAGCTATATAAACATTAGAGTAGAACTCCGAGATCGATATTCTTTGTAGTTATTTTTTTAAAGAGTGTCAAAGTTGGCGTTTTTCCGGGTCAAACATTTTAATAAAAATTAATAATAAAAAAAAAACTAATCAAGTAACATTAATTTTGTTTATACCAATTGAACATGCACTTAATGCTTTACTTTTACTCCAAATTTGGAGATATTTATTTAATAATTTTAGTTTTTCATTTTTAATTTCGCGATTAGAACGAGTTAGAAACAGATTTAAGCATGAAACGATAGTGTGAGTAATCCTTTATCAATGTTATTAAAAATCACACTCTAATAACCTCTATGTCAGAAGCTATATCCAATTCAATTTTTTTAAATAAAAATTCGGATTTTTTTATACCTAGGGTTGTTACTAAAGTTGATATTTTATTTTCCCCGACTACATCAGAAGGTGATTACTGATTAGATACTGTTTGGGCATATGAAATCATTAGTTTACGTTATATTTTTTCACTTTTTTGATTTTTTATTATTAGACCTACCTAAACATGATCTTGATATTTTTCGTATAGGATATCGATTGCGAATTTGCGTATCAACCGGATAAACCAGACAAGAGACCTTTAGTGATAACCCTAGGTACAAAAATCCGATTTAAAAAAATAAATAAATTGGATATAACTTCTAACACAGAGGTTATTAGAGTGTGATTTTTAATAACGTTGATAAAGAATTACTCACACTATCGTATTATGCTTAAAACTTTTTCTAACTCGATCTAATCGCCAAATTAAAAATAAAAAACTAAAATTATTAAATAAATAAATATCTCCCTACTTGATCACAGTAGGTTAACCAAATTTGGAGAAAAAGTAAAGTATTAAGTGCTTGTTCAATTGGTGTAAACAAAATTAATGTTACTTGATTAGTTTATTTAATTATTTTTTATTCAAATTTTTGACCCGGAAAAACGCCAACTTTGACACTCTTTAAAAAATAACTACAAAGAATATCGATCTCGGAGTTCTACTCTAATGTTTATATAGCTATCAACTATAGTATTTTGAAAGAAAAACGAGGTGAAACAAAATCGAGGTTTTTATCACACTGTGTGGCGTAGATAGGGTTCTGTGCCGTAAATTTGTATGGGAGCCCCCCTTAAATAAAAGATTTATTTAATTTTTATTATTTATTATTAAAGTTGAAATACAATTGAGTATTTTCTGAAATTTCCAAAAACCTTACTGTTACCATTATGAAGATAGAGCAAAAAAAGCAAAAAAAATCGTGTTTGTTGTACGAGACCCGCCATACCTAAATTACTTTATTTTAATAGGACTATTATATTTAATAGCGACAGCAAAAATACATAATTGAAAAAAAAATCAACTAGCTAGCTATTGCGGTTCTCGAGATCCAGCCTGGTGACAGACAGACAGCGAAGTCTTAAGACTTTGTTAATATGGTAGAATAGTTTTAACATGACCTGAAAAGAAAAAAACCTTAAAAAAAGAAATGAAATCCCACCAAAACATTAAATGTAAAAGGAGCCAAGCAAAATATTGCATAGCTATGCAATACTTCTGTCGTAAAAAGTTTTCAGAACACATTCAAGCCAAGCCTTCAACTTATTTTGTAATTGAAATCAACATTTAGTGAATGTATCAATAGTTTTCTTTATTTTAAAATTATTACAGTGGCTTGGCAATGGGCACTAGAGAAATAATCAGCTACTAATTGGATTTATATGGGTACCTGCATCGACCAGATGCGTCGTTACGATAAACTAAAAAAACACTTTACGCTTGCGCTCTGTGTAAGTATGAACTCCTCCAAATATGCAGTTTTATATATTTTGTTTCTTAATAATTATGTGCTTATTGCCGAGCCACTATAATAATTTTAAAATAAAGAAAACTATTGATACATTCACTGAATGTTGATTTCAATTACAAAATAAGTTGAAGGCTTGGCTTGAATGTGATCTGAAAACTTTTTACGACAGAAGTATTGCATAGCTATGCAATATTTTGCTTAGCTCCTTTTACATTTAATGTTTTGGTGGGATTATTATTATCTATTAATTATAAGTTTATCTTGCGAAGAATTCATTTTTCACGGAGAACTAGGTAAGTAAGTACATCTTATTCTTATCATACCTAATATTATCCATACTTCCATACTAATATTATAAATCCGAAAGTGTCTGTCTGTTATCTCTTCACGCCTAAAACACTAACCCCATTTTCCTGAAATTTGGTATGGATATAATATATACTTTGAGTTCCGGGAAAGGACACAATACGGACTAAAAAATGTATGGTTTCGCGCGATAAGCGAATTTTGTCGCAACGGACATGCGAGCGTCATCTATTTATTAATAAATTCATAACTCACAAGTCATAAGTATTATTTATTATTACGATATAAATAATTAAAAACTAGTCATGTAACTATTTAGATCAGTGTTTCCCAAACTTGTCCGCGACCCATCTACAAGAAAGTTTTATGATCGCGGCCCATCTTGTGTGATGAAAACAAAAACGCAGCGGTATGTCGAATGCCCCGTCCCCGTCCCCCACGCACCACGACAACGAACGAACGAGTAAAATGAAAATCGAACGAGTACGACAATAGTCCTATAGTTTCGGGGCCCACCCAAAATCTACCTGCGACCCACCAGTGGGTCACGACTCACGACCCACACTTTGGGAAATACTGATTTATATAATAGCTTGAAAATGGACACAAGATAATGGAATTGTTAAAACCAGTGAGTCACACAATTAAACTAACAAGTAACAACTGAACAATCTAAGAATAAAACAAATGGGAAAATAACGTGAAACGAGCGAAGCGAATCAATCTGCATACGGGCTGTTTTGGAATGCAAATGTAACAGACTTCTTTTATTACTTGGCAGCATACAATTTAATAACAATTTTGAATAAGATAAGGCATAAGGGTACAAGTTGGAAGCCGGCTATTATAAAGCGCCAAGCGGCAGCAGACGACGATGTGTCGTCGCGACAGGGTTTCTTTAAGGCCTCTATATTATCCGCCAATGACCTTGATCATTGTCTGTCAGTGCGAATATCGACGTAAATTACATTAAATTAACATTTATAACAGCGCGCTTTGTACGGTGGCGATTACGACGCTCGCCGCGTCCATTATAGGGCGAAATATGAGAAAAAACCTTTTTAAGGCTTAATATAATACATATTTCAAAAAAGTTAAAAAAACCAAATTATCAACTTATAACTGCAAAGCAGCAGATATTTTTTATATATTCTTTTGATAAATAATGAAGGAGTAAAGTGGTTTCATTCAACCATTTGGAGGTGATTTGGTTTTTTATTTCTTTATTATGTGATACCGATAGAAAAAATATGGCAAAACCACGTTACGTATCATGTAGATTACTAATTATTTTTATCAGATATAATTTCTCTGTTAATGCCGATGAAAAGTGGTTTCATCTGCACGCTTATTTCGCGAGAGGAGCCTTAAGGGAGATGCACACGTCACACTTTTTATGTGATCAAGTCTGCGGCTTACATACAAACTGCATGGCGCGCGTCATCAGATTGTATGTAAGCCGCAGACTTGATCACACAAAAAGTGTGACGTGTGCGATCTCCCTAATAATTATTATGTAAGTAACAATTTCTATGAATAAGTGTCGCTAGCTTCGTATCGCTAGCTGCGGAGGGTATTTCATATAAATACATACAATCATAGTGTCGCTGCGACACGTCGTCTGCGGTTGCTTCATGTCGCCCGCTGCCAACCGGCACCTTATGAAACTTTAAATTCTTGCGAATATTTCTGTTCCTTTTCGATGACATCTTGATACAATCTTTGTTATCAAAACTACGTCATCCTTAGTTATTTGTTATTAAATAAACATTATCCTTATAAATTATTAATTTAATATTGGGTAAACTAATATGTATTCTGTGATATTGGTTTCAATAAAATAAACTGACTCATATGCAATTTTCTTGGGAAGAAATCGTCTGCATAAATCCCTAATATGCGCTTATGACGTCTTTGCTATGGTTTCGCGGCTTTACCTATACATATAATGGCTAACTGTTGGCCGTTGGGTAATGGTGAATGCGTCATCACTTGCCAGTCGCCAGCGTCACTCATGAGTCATGCCGTTTGATGACGTAAAAAGCGTCATTATTTTCTTAATTTTTACCATTACATTGCTATCATAATTATTATATATTATATTATTATATATTATTATTCTATTTAGTGGTTCTATAACTCTCCTTTTTTGGGTTATATTAAGTCATCGATGTCTGTCCGTCTGTCTAGCTTCGTAAAGCCGGAGGCCAATATTTACCTCACTCAACAAGTACCTTAATTATTACAGCTGTAGTTGACACAGCGGTTTTACGGTACCACCTGAGACTTAGCATAGCTTGGAACCAAGTACCAACTCACAGTAAATTAAGGCTTCGAAGTCAATTCAGGTGGTTTTAATTCTTTTAGCTCAAAAAGTATGGTCTGGTGAACAAGACTAATTGTGGTGTTTCGCAAACATTGGTACCGTTACAGCGGTACAAGTGGTCGCCATTTGCGTTAAATCCATTGGAACTAATTGATGCAATCGTCGATCGAACGCCCAATGGAAAACCTACTGAAGTGGGCAAAGGACATTGCCAGTTCATGCTGTATAGTTTACTAGAACTGCATAGATGATACCTAGATCTAAAGATTTGATTATATAAATCGGGATTCTTTCTTCTTTTTTTTAATAATATAAAACAAAATTACCGAGGGTCTGTACTCTGTATTATTAGGATTTTTATTTTATCCGTTATCGTGTTACCTAACTTGGCGCTGATTCCTCGTCATTCTTCCGTGGGCATACCTATGAAAGACGGACGAGAATGTGAAGAGAGAAGGACGATGTTTGATTCTTTGCTTTATTAATCCATTCTATATTAGACGTGAGTGTTTGTTACCACTTACCTCTTCACACAACACAAATTTATCAAAATCCAAGCAATTTTGTTAATGTAATTCATCGAGCAATCTTTTACGTAACATAATATTATAACTTTACTATTATAATAGTAGGATTATATTATAACGCATGTTATCTGTTTTAAATATTTATCATTTTAACATTGCCGGATGTAGCCTTGGATATCCGATGAGGTACGAATAAGGTCACCAACTCAATTTCAATGTAAGCCCCGGATAACTTTTAATCTAGCTCACAGATTGATATATTGTGTGAACTGTGTTTACTGTTTACTCTGGACAAATGCTGATAACTAATAAGTGATAATCCCAATATAATTTGTTCAGTGCACCTGTAGTAAATATAGAACTCGAAAGATATTGTCTTGTTCAACGACATGTTCAATAGGTCCTACGAGTAATGTAGGTACTTACTACTTAGGTTGAAGGTCCATGATAAAACTTTCAAAATTGATTAACCTCATATTATTGTAAATAGCGATTATAATGCGATAAATTTTTATTGTGTAGATATCTGGGTGATTTTTTCCTTCAATGCAGTATTCGGAAATAATTCGTGTCCTACATTTTCCTGTGGTAATAATAATGAATGCTGTACACGTTTTTTACAACGCTCTTAAACAGAGCTTGTAGGTATTTTATACTTTCCTTCCTTATAAGCTAACTCGTTTCGAGAAAGGAAGTCAAATTGTATTTTATATTTTCAGATGAGCGCAGTGGTGACCGTGGAAGGCGGGCAAGGCAGAGAAGGCACCATGCTTCGAGTCCTCGGGGCGGCGCAGAAGAGAGAAGTCAAGGCCACGCAGAACCTGGCCATCATCGTATTCTTCTTTATAATCTGCTGGATCCCCCTCTACACGATCAACGCGGTCAAGGCCTTCATGCCCACTCTGGACATTCCCAACACCCTAACCTACTTCTGCATAATCTTCTCCCATCTGAACTCCGCAATCAACCCGCTGTTATACGCGTATCATTTGAAAGACTTCCGCGCTGCGCTCAAGGGTTTGATTTGCGTGATACTCGGGAGAGGAGTGCCGATTCCGGCGGCTTACAGGCCGCCCGTGCCGATTCGGCGGCCAGCATTGGAGCGATGCAACGCTCTAAGAGAGAGACCAAAGATATACGTAGACTCGCCGGTCTGGAGGCGGCAGAAGGAGGCCGAGGTGAACACGGAAGAGAGGAGCACCGGAGCCGCTCCGGGCCACGATTGCGAGCCCTTCCTCAACGCGGCGCGGGACAGCTCCAGCGGCCGGTATACTCCCGAGGCCCACGAGGGGAGCAACGGGCCGTACCTCATCGAGTCCAACCTGCCCTGCCAGAGCCCGTACAAGAAGGTGGAGGAGTTCATCCGCCGAGTTCGCAGCGTCAGTGCCGAGCCCAGCTGACAGGACGACGGCCGCGCCACGGCGAACAGTGTTCCATGACTTTAAAGCTTTAATTTATTATATAGTTAGATTAAGCATTGATGTTTCGATGTGAATATTTTTAGATGTGCAATTTTAGGGTGAATATTGTGGGTATAATAAATTATAGTCAATGTATCATGTATGTAAGTCGCTGCTACTTAGATCTCGAACTGTTGAATAACTCCAAAAACCTCATAATATTCTGAATTTTAAGTGTGCCATACCATCAAGTGAGAGAAATTTAATCATATTAAGCAGCATATAATGGTGGAACTAAAATTATATAGTAAAATTTTGACAGAGCTACGTTTTTAAGCGTTGAGAGAACCCAACCAAATATTATGTAGGCAGCATGGTAGGCAGGCTCTATAAGTTATAACTGCCTTTGAATCAATTTCTCTGATAGTGAACAGTTCCTATTAATTAAAAATTAATATCAAAACAATGTATTGATTAAACATTTTAATCATGCTTACAAACAACATTAAAAATATTACAATTTTTATCCAAAACGTCGAAGAGCAAGGGACTAAGCAGTGGTGGAATCGTTGTGTTTTGAGATTGTTTGCTTAATAAAATGCTTTATAAATGTTATTTTTCGTTATTTAATCCTTCACCTCGTGTTTCGTCACCAATACTCGCTGATTGATGGAGTGTCAGGCGCACGAAACCATCATTCATCAAGTAAAGCCTGCCTCTTGTTTTTTAATTTTCTGATATTCAGCATCGTCATTCCTTTTTATCAGAGTATGATGGATATTATGATCTGGTCTTATTGACAGATCCTGGGTTACGATCAGTCAATAAAATAAAAGAAATTAAAAGGAAGACCAGGCTTTATCGGATTTCATGAAAATAAACACTGTGGTAAAACGTTTAAAATAACTAATTTAAGCAAAGTAATATAATTTCCTAGTTAGCTAGCTTTACTTAACCTATCTACTACTAGAACTAAGTAATTTTGGAAAAAACCAATCTTTGTTTTAAAAATTCCTTTTTGTGGAAACACTTGGTACCTATAGTCTATAGTCGCATAAAAATTAACGACACGCTTATACCCTTAAGATCCGTATACGAAATTTTGCCGATTTCGCTCATTTAATAGACGTGATTTAACAGTTAAAATACATTATTTCTATAAGTTTTAACGCACAACATGTAAGATCATTTCAATAATAATCTAATGTTGGCGCTAGATTTTTTTTAAGTATCTTTAGATAATCCAACTTAAACCCGCGACAGTTTTGTGATTTTTGCTGTAAAAGGTTTAGAATATCACCTTTTTATGGATTGTATTGACGTCTTAACGGTATGAAAAAAATACAATGTACTGTTGAGAAAGTCGTCTATACAATTTTGGAATAACTTTTTACCACTTTCATATAAAAAACCCTTTAAAAAACAGAATACCTATAACTGCCCGCTAACTTGGCGATCGTCCTTTTTCACCTGGCATATGAAAGACGGGCGTGAGTGTGAAGAGAGCAGTAGAAAAGAGAGGCCGGGTACTCTTGGAATTTCTCATACAAACGTAATACCAAAATCATTTTCTCATACGAAAATATTTAGCATGTTTGAGTTATTTTTCAGTTTAAAATAGTAATTACCTAGGTTCCTGCACAAAAATTTATTTCAAAATATTTAAACACAAAAAATTTCTTTTTTGTTTTAAATTTTTTTTAGTAAATTTACTACTAAATATTGAAACACTAAGAAATAGAGTAAAACACTAAAAAATATATAAATAAATAGTAAATTTACTACAAAATATTTAAATACTAAAAAATATTTTTAAGTTAAATATTTTGTAGTAAATTTACTATTCATTTAAATATTTTTTAGTATTTTACTCTATTTTTTAGTGTTTTTAATATTTAGTAGTAAATTTACTAAAAAAAAATTTTTGTGTTTAAATATTTTGAAGTAAATTTTTGTGCAGGAACCTAGGTAATTACTATTTTAAACTGAAAAATAACTCAAACATGTTGAATATTTTCGTATGAGAAAATGATTTTGGTATTACGTTTGTATGAGAAATTCCAAGGGTACCCGGCCCCTTAACCTTTACCTCTCACAGGCCGAACGGCGTCAGTGAAACGTCTTTTCACCCACTTCCCCACACTCTCCGGGTTTGAACGTCTGTGTAGCTTCAAGTTTGGTTGCCCCCGCGCCGTAGAAGGAGGCAGTTGCGTCGAACTAACCCAAATCGATAAGTTATATGGTTGCAAAGTTCGATAGCGGCCTCCCAGACCTTACGTCACCAGTAGCGTAACTTTTTTACGTTACATCGCTTATTGATTTTTTTTTCATTTTTTACAACTATTATTTACGATGGATAATTCTGGTCATCCAAACAAGAATCGAAGGAAATCGGGAGACAGAAATGAATTATTAAACCGTAGAAAACAGCTTTCACTAGCTGAAATTAATAGAATAGGATAATGGTAGGCACTAGAATTCCACTGAACCGGAAGCCGAAAATATTGCCGAAAATTACATCCCAGAGCAAAGTGATCATGATTCAGGAACCGAAGAGAACGACCTAGGTTACATCGATCAACAAATCAGGAGCCATGGCAGGAGAATCAGCCTTCAGAATTAGTAAAGTTTGACCATTGTCAGTTTTGTGAAATGATAGCTGTGATTAAAGGTTTTCTTATTTTTCAATTGATTATTATGTTAATTTTATGGAAAAAGTGTTACTTTTTGATTTATGTTGATTATAATTTTACAAAAAGACATTATTCATCCCACTTCTAATTTTCATGATTGTAAAGACTGTTCTCGTTGTAACATCAAAGTTCCTTATAACAAATTGACTCACAATGTACAAAATGCTTTTATTTTGTCCTCCACTAAGTTATCAAACTATTCTGGAACATGGCTGTAAGCCAATATACTTAATTTCTATGCAATATACCCTAAAACAGTAGCGGCCTCTCAGACCGCTCGTCACCAGTTACGTTACGCAAAATACATGTCACCAGTCAAAGGTTAAGGTACAATTCCGTGCATCGCGATCGATCGCGGTCGCGTCACTCGCGCACGACCTACGACTGTCGTCGGCCGCTCGCGACCATAGTCAGCGTATGAAAATGTATGGCACCGCTTCCGAGGCCCGCGACTAACGCGCGCGGCCTACGACTGTCGTAAGCCGCGCGCGACCGTGCCATATAACTTTGACACGGTCGCGCGGGGCCTACGACTGTCGTCGGTCGCGCGCGTCTGTCGTAGGCCCCGCGCGACCGTGTCAAAGTTATATGGCACCGTCGCGCGCAGCTTACGACAGTCGTAGGCCGCGCGCGTGTCGCGGGCCTCGGAAGCGGTGCGGGGTGCCATACATTTTCATACGCTGACTATGGTCGCGAGCGGCCGACGACTGCAGTCGTAGGTCGTGCGCGACCGCGATCGATCGCGATGCACGGAATTGTACCTTAAGGAAATTAATAAGTACAAGTCAATGATATTGTATGATTGGTACAAGTTATTTTATTGATATTTCCAGCTCAGATTCTTATTTCTGATACCCAAAGTTATCTACTTATATAAGTAAGTCTACCAGAATCTGATGGCAAAAAGTGAGAAAATAACTTGACTAGCAATTCCGGGGTAATGGGGGTAATAGGAATAAAACATTTTCATCCTTTTTTATTCCTTTGGCGGCTTATTTTTTGTGTGAAACATGCAAATATATAAATTTATCCAGTGATCAAGGATATTTTTTGAAAATCTGCACTGTCAAAAATTGCCATCAGATTCTGGTAGACCTACTATATTAATACCTACTTATTAGCCTTTTGAATGTGTCTAGGTGTAGGAGTAGGTAGGAGTGGTAGTAGTCGGTACGGAAGTTATAATATTATAGTCTGTAGATATGTTTATTTTTTGAATAGTATAAGCTGCATATTATTATTATTAAACAGCCTTACAAATCTGTATAGTAGAGCCTGTGCTATCGTTTGCTAGCAGGAAAGCAGCTGTTGGAAGCAGGAAGAATTCATTATATTTCTCAGGCTGATTCGTAAATCGTAATGCTCATAATAATAAATTATAATAATTTTGAGGTCAAAACGGTGTAGTAAATACTTTTTATAAATTAATTAAAACTTTGAAATTGCAAACAGAGTAACAACGCCATCTATTGTAAATTTACGTAACTTTTAAGCGTGCAATTAGTTAGTTCAAGGTTTTGTAATAGTTTTAAGATAAACGTGTAGATGGCTCTCTACAAGTAATTCATAATATTTAATTTTAAAATACGTTCAATAATAATAATTACGATCTATTATCCTAACTTACTTGATAATTATTAAATTATTAATAGACTTTGTGATAACTATGTTCAAATATCCTGTATGCTGTAAGTATAGACTATAATAGTAAGTATATTAGACTACTACGCTCCACCAGAATAATAAATATTATTATTAAAATAAGCACATAATATGTATTAATAAGTCAATAAGTAATAACATAGGTCATAGACGAAGGAAAAAAATTATCTATGGTACTAAGTACTTAAGCTTAAGTACTATACTTACTTATTTTAATATTATTATCTGCAAAAGCCAAAAAATAATAATTTAAATACTTAATTGGATGAAATTACCTATGTAACAACTCACAAGAAATCGTTAATTAGAGGTTATTAGTACTAGGTACATTAAATAATTAGACTAATTAGTTATTAGATATTGACAAAGTTTTTTAATTATCTTCTGAGTTATTTGTGAGTTATTAAAACTAAGATACTGGCTCCTTTCAATTTTTATTCCACAAACTGTATTTCTCCAGACCAGGGACAGACTTGATAAAATGAATATTTTTAGAAGATTTTATAATTATTTAATTCACATAAAAAGGAGATTTACCGTCACGTCTGCAGAAAATATTTTGTGGTTAATCAATTTAACCCCGCAAAGTGCTGGTTTTTCAATTTTGAAGGAAAATAATTCAGGTTTGTAAATTGTACTCATCTAAGAAAAGGAATCGGGAACTGTACATTTTTCCAGCTATGGTATTCCACTAGGTACACTCAAAATATCTCCAAAGCAAATTTTAGCAATATCGGTATAGTGGTTTAGGCGCCAAGAGGTAACAAACAGACAGACATACACACTATGTAGGAAGTACCGGTCTAAATTAGTGTGGATAATATTATGTTTCAAGATAAGCATTGTAGAAAATACTTTCTTCCGTAGGTAAATTACTAATTTTTTTCCCAAGTTACCTTCCGTTTTATTCTAGCTATCTTCTGGACCGCTCACTTCATTCTCCTCTTTTACATATTCTTCTTGAGCAACTTTGTGATGGAGATTAGAGGGGCTTATAATGTGAGAGACATTATAAAGGCCAATACTACACTATCGTTCATTATCATGATACTCAGTACTGACTACTGGTTCCTGACTAAGAGGTAAGATGGAAGCTAGAAACTCATCCTTTTGGGGAATTAAAGCTATATTATTATATTATCTAATATATATAAATCTCCTGTCATGATGTTTGTCCGCGATGGATTCCTAAACTACTTAACCGATTTGATTGTTTTTCTATTTTAAATGTGTGCTTTTTTCCAACTTGAGAGATAGGATAGCTTAGATATTTAATTATAGTCGCAATTTTATTTTATTGCAAATTATTTGTCTATAAAGAGCGACCATTGTTTATTGACGTTGCCATGGTGACATACTTATTAAGTCACTAATTCAATAAAATATTACGGGCGATATAGGTACTTTATATAATAATATTATGGCCATGAACGTATATGACAAAGAAACGTTTGCCGGGACAGCTAGTTTATTATAATTATTATTATTACACCAATTGTTACACCAACAAGAGCTAAAAAGTAGGTAATGTTCAATGGTCATAATATTGAGAAAGATTGCCTTGTGTGAAATAAAATAAGAAATAGAAGATAACTACTTTTAGATATATTGTAATTAAAGCGGTCAGAAAAAGTCCAACTAACGGCATTAAAACGGCTTTAAAAGCATTGAAATAGAATTATAGAAAATTGTATGACACCAACTGAAACTGAAAGTTCCATGAAATGTAAACTTAGGTGTGCATATCGGGAACCAATTTTTTGTCACACTTTCATTATATTTATTATTCGTATTGTTAAAGTAAATAATATTATTCAAGGAAGCTTCTAGTAGCAACTCTAGAGAAGCTACTTGCTGTGGACGCCATGGCTCAGGAGAGTGAGGCTTTTCGGGATAAATATACGAAGTATTTGAGCTACGTGAAGCGTGTGGTGGGGGTATTCTACACCGTCAACTTCGTCAATACAACCTTCGTGTATCTTCCTCAACGTATCAACTTCACCAGTGCGTTTTCCACGTCCAACCAGTGTCCAGGTAAGTAAATGTTACAAAAATGTAGATTGTAGAGCCTCAGTTTCAAGTCATTTCGATATAAGTACTTCAATGTAAAGCTGAATTAAGCGGTTCTAATGCTACTCATTGTTACAAAAAAATCAACATTTCTTTTTGATAAGTAATAACTATTTTGAATACTAAGTAATTGACTATAGCTATGTCCTCATTATGCAATTTCATCTTCAATTTTCGTCATCTTTTTATTCAACTTTCGTTTGGCATAATATTCAATAATAATTGATTGCGTCCTGCGAAAACTATACAGCCCATGTTAGTCTGGCTATTATAATTAGGTATTGTGAAATGAGGAAAATCTTATAGGTTCCGTGGTTCACTTTTATCATTACAAAGTTTTTTTAATGTTGATGAAATAGAAATTAAGTAATAATTATACAATAATAATAATTGAGCTGATAATTGTATTAAACTTTAAACTTTATAATGATTTTCAAGTTGTTTATTTATAAAAAGATAATGTTATGTTATATCAGGTTTAAGAAGGTAATTTTTTGCTTCTTTACCATAGTAGTTATTTATTTTGGTTGTTGTAACAATGAACACTTCAGTATTTGCCCACATACATCGCTAGAAATCAATAAAGGCAATTCGTTGGTAAATCGTTTTCAGGAATCGACGCCAGCACTGGAATTACCCGCCATGTTTGTCGAGCCATCGCGCTATCACAGGATCTCTGTATACTCGTAGTGGTAATGAACTACCAGGCCCTATTCATATTTACCATCGCCCACACAACCTGCATGTACAGGATGATCGCAAAAGAGGTGGCCGATCTTAAAAACAGAAGAGATATCAAAGAACGCCTGCCCAGCTTGATAAAACGTCATGGACTTCTCATGGATATTATAAGGCGTTTGAGATCGTTATACAACATGCCGATCGGTATAAACTTCGGCACGAACGCGTACTGTATCTGTCTGTATTTCTCCCTGCCTTTAGACCAAATCAATTCTTTCATACCAGTGCTGTGTTATAACATTCTTGTCTTTTTCCTTTACTGCTATTTGTGTCAGAAGTTGATAGATTCGTCGATCGTTTTCGAGCAGGCCGTCTACGATTGTGGCTGGGAGAGCTATGATTTGTCTGACATGAAGAGTGTGTACATCGTTCTGAAATTAGCTCAGAAACCGGTGTCACTTTCAGCGGCTGACATGGTGCCAGTCAACATCTATACTTTTGCTACAGCTGCTGAATTTATGTTTAAGCTTATAACTGTTCTTAAGTTCTAGATGTTAGTTAAAAGTAAGTTTGGGTAGTAAATAAAATAATATTATTATGATGAATGCTTGCAAGGATAGCAATGTGTTATGCAGCGCCCGATCCAGCTATTTCGCCGCTCCGGGCAAAACAATAATTGCCGCCCCATAAAAAACCGGCCAAGTGCGAGTTGGACTCGCGCACGAAGGGTTCCGTACTAGTAGGGAACAAAAAATTGAGTAAACGTGTTTCTGAGAGTTAAACGACTATAATATAGTAATTAATAATTATTTTTAGAGCAGTATCTCTATTTTGTACCATTTTCAACTTGTCGACTAGACTACACGGAGCAAAAACAAAGTGTTTTAGGCTGCTTACACACGGCCGCCGCTGCGGTCAGCGTTTTTCGCCGCCGCGGCGCCGCAGAAGCTGCGGTGTCTCCACCGCAGGTTCTGCGGCGCGATCATAATAATAATAATAATAATAATAATAATAATCTTTATTGCTGATAACAATATAGGCAAGGTACATTGTTTACATTACAGTAATTATTGTTACAATAACAATATCTTAACATTAAATTAAACAATTTTTATGGTACTAACTACCTAAACTAGGTCACATGACCTGTTCTTATAGGTACTTAACTTTGTCATGTTAGCGCTCAGATATTGTGTTGTCTGTCTCTGTGTCGTGTATGGAAAATAATATGATCCTAGCCCTACGAGTAATCTTGGGATGGTAACTGCTTCCTATAGGATCCAGTTCCTCTAGGGGGTGTGAAATTAATGTGTATGGGTGTAACCCTGTGTAGCCCTAGCCCTACGATATCTCATATCTTGGGATCATGGGTCCGACTAGTCTCGTGTTTATTGAAAACTACGGCACCGCGCGGCGCCACCGCGGTGGCGGTGCCGCTGCCGCTTCGGCGCGGCGCCGTGTGTACTGTGTAAACACGCTTACCAATAATTTATTAAAAGAAGCGTAATTAAATAAATAATTATCTAGCCGAACACTTGTGTGCCCCTTGAACACAGTAATAGTAATATTTATATTCTAACCACTTTTGTGTAGGGTGTGTTTATTATTTTTGTTTAACCATTTTTCAAATTTTCGCCACCGACGCCGCGCTGCTCTCATTTGCCGCCCCTCATTTTTGCCGCCCTGGGCCCTGCCGGTTTGCACCCCCCCTGGATCGGGCGCTGGTGTTTTGGTTTTATTCTTTTTCTTTAGAATATTAGTAATTTTATGTAGACATTTTATAAATACCCTGTATTTCGAATTTTATTAACTCAAATGTTTTTAAAGTGTTACTTTAAATTGGGTAATTAATTTAAAATTAGCAACATTCTGATTTCTGTATGTAGAAGTATTATGAAAGAAGACGTTTATCCATTGAAATTTTATTTTGCTGTAATTGTCTGCTGGACCAGAAGTACAAAAATCTGTTGAACAATTTAATATTCATTTTGTAAAAACATACAGGATTATGGTTTAAATATAAAATTTCAGTGTATTTTTATTCATTATTATACATACTAACAGAGTAAACGTTCATAAAATGGGCAGATGTTCTTTCCTTATTATTTTTTAGGTGTTAAGTCAAAAAATCGTATTTAATCTTATTGAACTACACTGTATCCGGTAAGTACTTGATAGTTGATACTAATTTGGAATCTAACTACTCATAATAATATTTATTCGCCTTTATTTCTATCAGGCAAAATCATGATAAAGTATTTTAACAACATACGGAAAAGAATCAAGAAGCCAACCGTTCAGAATATTATCTGGTGGGTAAACTTAACTCCAGAATGGCTCGGGTTTTCAGTTGTAACTCACAGGAACTCAGGTATAACAGTTCAAATAATCGAAGCTATAAATATATACAAAACAGTTTTGTAATTTGAATACATAAAAATATCCAAAGCCAAACACAGAATTTACTTGATCAAAGTCAGGCCTGGGATTTCAAAAAGCGCGTCACTATTGGCTGGGCACATGTCAGTCTGCGAAGCTTTATGTCAACGAATGATGCATTATTGCGTTTTTATTACGTAGCATATTAATATTTAAAATATAATAATTAAGTAATTAAAATCACTATACAATTTCAGCAATATTCTGGACCATCCATTTCACACTGATGTCCTACATAAACTTTTTCAGTAATTCTATTTATCGGCTAAAACTGTCTATACTGACTGATATAACAGAAATAGTACAAGCTAATACCAATTTAACTGTTGTTATTTTTACCACCAACAGCAGTCTGTGGTTTATGATGAAAAGGTTTGTAATATTAGTTTATATCAAAACTGAAAACTTGTTGTTATTATAAAGGTTTCTGAGCGTGTACCAGTCTGGATTATTTCTAATAGTATTTTGTCGAAAGAGCACACCTTAGCTTTAATTGATGCAAAATATGGATCAGAAATATAACGTGACTTCAAGCAACAATTACCGAAGGGTTAACAGATGTAATAAAGAACAATTTAACAATTTTGAAATTAAAAATGTTGACATAAAACAATTGGTACACAGATCACTGCTGCTATCGACGTTAGAAAAAGTCAAAGAGGTAGACGAATTAGCTTCAAGGACCAAAGAATTGAATATAAGGTTTATTGGGGCTATTCCGATACGATTTTTCTTGAGTTCATAGGTAGTGTTAGTTTTTATTTATTTGTAAAAGATCTGTAATTGTTTTTTTTAAACTGATTTTACCTCTGTCTAGTCAAGGAAATTATCTATTAGCGTACACTTATAGAATCATGATATGTATTTTAGTTAATGAATTAAACTTATTTAAAAAAACACACTTTTTTTTTCTTCTCTTGGGGATATTCCGAACTATGTCGGGGTTATTCCGAACTCATTCAAAAGTGTGTTTTAAGATCTAGTATTCACAGTACATATTTCTTTTTCGTTCGGAAAACCCCCGGTAATAAAAATATTAACGTATGTGTCAAGTATATCGCTCAACCGAATTTTCATAGATTTGAAATTCGGAATTACCCCATCCAGTTACAGAGGTCCTCAACATTTTGGTTATACAACACTCATCAAAGCGTTGTAAATTTTAAAATTAAAGACAATATGAAATTTATACCAAACTTTATTTTTGTTTCTCTATCAAGCAAAATAGATCAAGATAGATTCTAAGTACTAAGACGAAATACTTACAAACTTATAAAAACGAAACAAAGTCATACTTAAGGGTGCGTTTAACGCGTGTTAGCCGCGCACTTGTGTTTATTAAAAGCTAAGGCTGGCCACAATACTGCGTTGCGACGTCGTATTGCAAAAACAACCTTTGAAAAGCAATGTATTTTTTTGCGTATCTTCTGGCGTATATGCTTTAATTTTCTTACGGACGTAGGTAGGTACGGGGCATGTTTGACCTGAAAAAATATGGGGTAAGTACTTAATGCAGTTTTAGACAATGTAAGTTAAGTGCCGTATGGTATTGTCTTCATATCTTCCTACATCCATTAATCCTTCGATCGCGGATTCTTGGAAATCTATTATTATTCTATTGTTGTCGCGGTCACCGGTGTCGTAATGGGGCTTGATGGGTTTACCTCCCGTAGATAGAAGGCGAAAAATGTAAAGGGTAAGTAAATGATTTTTTTTGCCAAGTAGGTATGTGTACATGTTATTTTATCTATAATAATTAATAAGTGAAGAATTTCGTCATTAGATTCACAAATAATATTTTACATGTACGTGCGTGCGTCTTTTCCGTTTGACCACTAGCCTATCAAGTCCCATAAGGTCACCGGTGACCACGACAACAATAGAATAACAATAATAGATTTCCAAGAATCCGCGATCGAAGGACTAGCTAAGCGAGCGTAAACCGGTTTTATCCAGTTGCAGGCTTCTGTACCTTTTCGCTACTACCTACATAATATTTTGAAAGGTTGAGAACCTCTACAAATTACTATGAGAAAACAAAATGGGTTTATTCCGAACAAAACATGTCGGAATATCCCCGTCGGGTTTATTCCGAATAAAACTAAAAATTTGAGATAGAACGTCCTGGCACATTTAATTGTCTTTAAAAAACGACAAATTACCATATAAACAAACAATAAATTCATTTACTTACCTACTTTAGACACAATCCAAGTTGGGGTTATTCCGATTTTCTAAAAATGGCGCGAAATCGTCCGTTGGCACAACAACTGTCACTGCACTCGTCCAAAACGCGCTAGCGACGAACGTCAACTGGCGACCGATAGCCAAATCAACGTGGCACCTACGTAAATGTTGCCAACATAAAAATATTATTTCGTTTGGTAGATTTTTCGGTTGTTCGGAATATAACCAAATTCGGAATACCCCCAACTAACCTTACAACATAATAAGATGTTGAGGACGATAAAGATTTTCGTCATCGTTTACTACGCAGCGAACTTTTCAAACACATACTTCGTTTGGATGCCTCAGAGAATGGATTTGTCGAGTGCTTATTATACGCCGTACCACTGTCCAGGTAAATACTTTAATTTCTCATTGGTATTACTACTAAGCCAAGGAAGTCTTTTAAGTCTGGGCTTATAAGCTAAGTGCTCACATACGGTTTTGCTAGATCGAGCAATAACATCGAGCAAAACCCGCGGCTCGGGATTTCGTCCACACATTCAGCATTGCTCGATAGTTTTATTTTAATATAATAAAACTATCGATAATCAATACGAGTACATATTATGTATTTAATTCCATCGAGCCGGCTCGATGCGAGCCTTCGAGCTGTGAATATTGCGGTCCACACAGTAATTATTACTCGATTTGGAGTAAAACTATCGAGCAAAACTGTATGTGAGTACTTAGACTTAAATTAATATCCTTGACATCAAACGTGATATAAATTGTTTTTAGTGGCCTTTATGATTACTCTTGTATTTTTCTTTTTTGTACAATTAGAAAAATACCATTGAAGAAATTGATTCATAGGCATTTGACAGACCCACGTCATTTGGTCGGATCATGTCAATTTAATATTAAATGTGATCTGTCGCCTATGTTTGACATAAAGCGACCAAATTACGTAGGTCCCCCAACTGCCTATGATTCAACTTCTCTTATTGTACATATTCTGGTGTAAGAAATATACTCGTTATATTATTTTAGGTATAAACGTCACTTCCGTCATCAATAAATACATCTGCCGTGGCCTAATATTTGCTCAAGACGTCACAATCTCTACTGTGGTACTCAACTTCCAGTGTCTTCTACTGTTCCTTATATCCCATACCTCTGCTATGTACCATCTTATGTCGGAGGAAATGCTGGCTCTATCGAGGGTAGAATACTCTACCAATCGGCTATCAGTGCAGAAGAAACTGTATCTTTTGATTAAACGCCATTCTTTGCTACTAAATATAGTTGAATGTCTAAGAACTCTGTACAACATGCCCATCGGGGTTAACTTTGGAACCAACGCCTTCTGCATTTGCATGTTCTTTTTCCTCAACCTCGAAGCTTGGATCACGTTTGGTCCTCTTCTCGGCTATTGTTTCCTTGTATTTTTCCTGTATTGCTATCTCTGTCAGAAGCTAATAGATGCTTCTGAAATGTTTGAAAGGGCGGTGTACTCTTGTGGCTGGGAGAGTTACTGTTTGGAAGACATAAAGTCCATGTTTATTGTTTTGAAGCAAGCTCAGCAACCAGCCTTGCTGCTAGCTGGATACATGATACCAGTAAATATTTACACATTTGCAACTGGTATGCAGTTTATCTATAAATTTGTTACCGCTCTCAAAGTTTGAAACGATTAACACTTTTTGGGAAATCAGTACAAGGCAAAGACAAATAAAAGAAGATGTTACTACTTGTAAGTATCTTAAAAATAAAGCTTGTAGTTCACCGTATGTTTTATTTCAATCGATATTGAAGGTTTAATAATATGCAGTTTTCTATTGACATTTTTTCCAATCGATTTGGAATTTTTAATACACCTTTAACGCCCTCGTTAATTACTTTAATTAGCTGCTTATAATTAATTAACTGGTTGTTTGGTGCAAATTTTGAAAGGCGACGTCAAGATTAATATGATGGCTACTTCGAAGCATTTCTGGAGGGTAATGTGGCAATAAGCTTTTTAATTTGTAAGAAGTCATTCTATATTCATAAAAATTAATGGGTTGTGATTAACGTAACTGTGTTTTACCCTAATTATTTATTGATTAGTACTTGTACAGTAACTTTTTCATTATGTATGTCTGATACATACATAATGAAAAAGTTACTGTACAAGTTGAAAAATTAAATAGTAAATTAATTGTATCGTTTGCTTCCATGAAGCTTTACGATTATTATTTTATTGGCTTCTTCTGTAACTTACACCAAACCAGTTTAATTTTTACTGCACATGGTAAAAGTGCAAATTGTTTCTTATTATCAGCTAGAAAGAATACTTTTGTGGATAACTCTTCACCTATTTGTTGTGAAATTACAAAATTTTAAAAACTCAATTTTCATCTCAAATTATTACTCTAATCTTTTGAACATAGAACAGTTACATCAAAATGGGATTGAAAAACGTTTATCTGAAAATTAAGCATAAGTTTACAGAAATAACAGTTGATAATATAATCTGGTGGATGAATCTTACACCACGGATAGCGGGGTTTCCTATACTATCACGAAATCATTCGGGTATACATTAACAAAATCTGTTTAATTTTTCACATGCTTCATCTGCTTTATCTCTATTTATTTCAACATTTACTACAACCACAAATCACATAAATAATTGTTTCTACAATATTTTGTTTCGAGTATTTATTATGCAAATAGCAAATCTTGCTTGTATTATGCCTCAATTACTTATGCTATTGAAATGTTGCAAAACATTATATTGTTTTAAGCTTTTCATAATTTTCAGTAATATTCTGGTTTATCCACTTCTCCCTTATTTCGTACATATACATCTTCAGCAATTTCATTAATCGGATCAAACTGGCTGAGGACGTGGATGGGATCATAAACGCTAACACCAATCTCTCTGTCGTTATTTTCACTATCAACATTAGTCTGTGGTTCTTCATCAAAGGGTAAGTCTGATTTCTATGTTTTTTCAATCACCACAAGTTACATTTGATTATTTTTATTATGTCCCCGTTACTTAATATGTAAATGTAAATGCAATTATTTTTAGGTCACAATTAATTTCGACGCTAGAAAAGATTAAACAAATAGACAAATTATCATCTGAAACGGAGTTTTTAAAAATAAAACACCACAAATACATAAAGAAAATAAAGATATTCGTTCTGATGTATTATTTGATCAACTTGTCCAATACACATTTTATATGGATGCCTCAAAGAATGGACTTAACGAGTTCATTTTACACAGAATATCCTTGCCCAGGTAATTATTTTTCTTTCTTTTTTGCCAACGAAATATACATATATACAGGATGCAATTAAACCTACCGGCTAAATTTTTTAGGGCTTAGGTACCGAAAGTCCATTTAAAAAAAATCGGCCAAGTGCGAACCTTTACATATAATATATTGCTCCAGCTGGAGATTTAAAAATCTAACTAAAAGGTGACAATATGAAGTTTCAACAGTTTATACAATTTTCAGGAATCAACATTACCAGCACCATCAACGCTTACATCTGCCGAGCTATCATCTGCATCCAAGACACGACCATAAATACTGTTGTCATCAACTTTCAGAGCGTATTGTTGTTCCTAATAGCCCACACTGCTGCCATGTACCATTTGCTATCAGCTGAGATGGTCGCCCTCACGGAATCTACATCAAAATCTACGGGCAGTTTTGAAGTGAAAAAGAAGTTAACTTCGTTAATAAAACGTCACATTCTTTTGTTGGATATCATCCAATGCCTACAGTCTATGTACAACATGGCCATCGGTATCAATTTTGGGTCCTACGTTTACTGCATTTGTCTCTTCTTTTTCCTCAATTTAGAAGCCTGGATCTCTTTCGCGCCCCTCATTTGTTATTGTCTCGTTGTCTTCTTCATGTACTGCTATCTCTGTCAGAAGTTGATAGACGCGTCTGTGGTCTTCGAAAAGGCTGTCTACGCTTGCGGCTGGGAGGCTTTCTCTCTGAGTGATATGAAAACTGTATACATTATTCTACTACAGTCACAAAAACCTGTGCTACTTATGGCAGGGTATATGGTACCAGTAAACATTTACACGTTCGCTACTGGTATGCAATTTATCTATAAATTCGTGACGGCTCTAAAATTTTGAGTAAAAGTACTTAATAGATGTAGAAATAGATGCAATTACTGAGTAGTTATAATCTATATTTTGTAGAACTACATGGTTTTTTTTATCAAAACATATATTGCAATAATGCCTAGCTTCAAATACAATTAAACGCACGTCATGATAGTTTTAATTGATGTTATGTAAGAGTGAATGATAATAGTAAAAGGAAGGAAAAGTCACATACGTAAACACTGAAGGATGACAGCTCGTCTGCTTCGTAATCTAATTTTCGTGATCTAACTTCGTAATCTAAAGTTATAAACCATTTGGAATGGTTTCGCCTTGGCTAGTTTAGAACTACTTGTCTACTTAATAATGGTACATATAGGTTTTAAAATTTTATACCTGTAAATAAAAATTTAAAATTATGACTTACTAGTTAGTAAGTCATAATTTTAATAAGAATAAAATAAAACCACCATTCGAGCAGTTGCTCGAATGGTGGTTTTATTTAATTCTAAATATGTGCTGATAAGTATATCTCAAGCTTAAAATATTTGAAAATCTGTTTATGCTCTACATTCTACAACTATGTATTGTATGTACTGTGTACACTGTACAGGGGCGTAGCTACCGCCGTATATGCCGTATATGCCGTATATGCCGTATCAATGATAGTGGGCCCCCGGTGCCACAAAGGCTAAAATTACCAATACATCTTTATGTGTTCTATCGTAAAAAAATAAAGTTATTGCATCGATATATTCAAGTTACTTAATACCTACTGAAAGTGGTTTAGCTTATTATGATGGCCGTGTTTGTGTTATCTATATATAATATGTATATTTAATAGGATATAGCACCAGGATAATATTATGACAAATAAATAATAATTATTTGTCATAATATTATCCTGGATAACCTGATACTGGCTATACTAATCTACATGTTTAATGTTAAGTTCTGAATTGTAATACGCTGTTGGTATTCAATAAAGAAAAATAAAAAAATATATAATATGTATTAAATTTATTTATTATAGCACGGCTTTTGCACAGCTTTTATCTCCGGCTTCAAGCGCGAATGGATCAAGAAATTCCGTAACGAAAAAACCTAACGTCGTTTCCTTTCGGCAGATTTCGGCTTGGTGTTTGTGTGCACGCACCTAGACGTAGGCGTGTAGACTAGCTGCTCATATTGTATTGTAAGTTAATAAAAATATTTCAATATTAATATTTACTTTTTAATTTATTCCAATGAAAGAAAAAAAGAAATGTTTTCTTATCGGTCACCAACTCACCACGCTCAGAAAGTGTAACTTAAATCTATATTATATTATAATATTATAATGTGATGAAGACACGGCGAAATTAGTTTATTATAGTTATTTTCATAGTAGAATGTCTTAAGGCATTCTATTATTAATTATGGGGAAGTGCTGCTGATATTAACACAATATTTGTGCTGCAGAAGCGAGCTATTCGATCTATTTATAAAATGTCATCCTTTGAATCCAGATCAGAGAAAAGTTTAAAGAAATAAGAATTCTGACCGTAATGTATCAATATATTTTGGACAATGTGTTTGTTATACGTGTGAAAAAAAAAATTATGTTAAAACGAAAATTGACATTCACTGCAGGAACACTAGCAATAAGCACAAGCTAGATATACCTATAATCATCTACTGTACCGTCTGTACCATATTCTTAGCAAATAAATAAATTTGATTTTGATTTGAATCAGGCTGAGCAAAGTAAGCAAATCTTTCAAAGGTATACGCCTATTCAATAAAATCCCAGAAAACGTTCAAAATCTTTCAATCAATAAATTTAAAAAAGTTGCTAAAGAACGTTTGTGTGCTAAGTCTTATTATAATGTAACTGATTTTACTCAATGATAAAATAAGCTGACAGACCATAGGTCACTTCTAAATAAATGTACCACATTTTCACTAACTTACTTTACTTACATACTAAGTGTAAAATGTAAATTAGCTTAAGCTATCATAAATGTTATTTTCCACCTTTTTGGTAAAAGTTGGACCCACGCGAGTTTCTTACGCCGGTTCTTCTCGCCGGGTTAGTTCCCGAACCGGTGGTAGGCGGTAGGCCTCATGTAGACGCGACGTTCTAAAAGTGTTAACTTTGTTAACTTATTTGGAAATAAAATATTTTGATTTTGATAATATATAATTAAACTCAAAGGTGACTGACTGACATGGTGATCTATCAACGCACATTCCAAACCACTGGACGGATCGGGCTGAAATTTGGCATGCAGGTAGATGTTTTAACGTAGGCATATCGCACGCTTAGAAATAAAAAGATGTATTTCAAAAATACAACTTGGTGGGAATTAGCTGTTAAAGTTTTAGACTTATTCCAATTTGTTTTTGATTCTAAATTTCAAATGTTTGACTCGACTTTTCGATAATTTAACGGTTGATATTGTTAGCTTAAACTTTGAACATTGATTATACATCGATTGTGATCTTCTTATTATTTGATAAACCCTGAAAAAAAGGTGCAAAAATTTTTTTTTTTACTTAAATCACTTTATGCAAAAAAATTATCAGTGGTAGAAGAAAAAACCATGTAAGAATTCTAATTAATTCTTTTTTGTTTTAAACAGAAAGAAAGTTTTTGAAACTATTCCTTAATAATTCGTTTTATTACTATTCAATATTGGTAAAGTGTATCTCATGTATTATTGCATCATTTTATTAGTAAAAATAATATAGGAATTAATATTTTCTTTATAAATGAAACCAAATTTGCTTTGAAAAATTAACTATTATTATTTATTTTTAATAATTCTACACCAAACTTAAACATTAAAACATTCTACTAAACTAGAATACTGGATGATCAGTCTCCAGGAGATCACGAATCTTGCAATAAAATAGAGCTGTTTCAATTACCTAAGTAAAACTAAATTACAGGTAACTGTAATCATGCATTAAAAAATAAATCAGTCTTGCATTAGGCATTTTGTACTAGCTAAACAAAAACATTCAAATGAAACATAGAAATTAGAAGTACTTAAGTAAAACTAAATATAAAGAAAATTAATAATTATTATTAAAAAGTATTAATAATATTTTAGCAAAGAGTAAGATAATTATTTAGTGACCTAAATTATTTGATAAAATATTAATACTTTTTAATATTATCTAATTAATAATTTTCTTTAAATTAAAAACAATATTATAAATATTCTTAGGTAGGTGATATGTATCAATATTATATTATAGAATTATAAAAATTGGCATAAAAGGGGGGAATCAGTTTCTTTGATAGAAGTTCTTTTAGATCTTTTTTTTTATTTTCATTTAATTGTTGTTTTTGGCTGTATGCTCTATTTAAAGTAATTTGTGATATTTGGTTCATTTTTTTTCTCTTATTCCTTACATCAACTTGCTTAAAATTAGTATCACTATATGAAGTTTTATAATAAAAATGCGTTGGTTCCGATTTCACCATCTGTAAAACTTTTATCTCATTCCAATTTACTGTTCTTCCTTCTGTGTCAATATTGAAATTGTAACCCCACTCTTCTTGAAGAGATTTTAAGTCCTTAAATGATTCATATGACATTTCATGTACATTAATTGCAGGTACACTCTTTTTTGCGTTTTTGATAACGGTGACATACTGGTCTGGGCTATAAATGGGACCTGATTTTAAGTTTTTCTTTACCTCTCTTTCTATGAGACTATGGACACTATCTGCCTCATTCTGTGTATGTCCCCTTATCAGAAACTTATGAGTTATACTAGCTATATTTAAATGAGTTACTGCGTACAAATATAATGTGGCAATATATTTATTTTTATTCTGTCCACAGCAGTTATCTGAATAGAATATAATTTCCTTCTGGTCTTCATCTTCTGCACAGAGATTTTGTAAATATTCCCAAATGCAGGATCCAATTTCATTTGCACCCCGTTTAGCATCTACTTCAGTCCAAAAATAACAGTGAACATTGTCGTATGCTTTTTTATCTCCGCTAAGTAATTCTGTTAAAGTCAAATTATAGCTATTTAACTTAGATTTGTAATAGAAGGCCGATGTATCACCTCTTGGACACTGTAGAACAGCTTCTAAGTCATAGATAATAACTCTACTATCTTTGGTAATATTTTGACGATCAGCATATTTTTCAGTACGACTCAAAGTCTTTTCCTCCAAATGCTTCAAATACTTCGCTTCCAAATCTTGTTTTTGTTCGCTATTTGAGTTATTGTATGATGTGCATAGATCACACTGATCTTTTTTTGGTTGGTAAAAGCCTAAATTGAATTCTTTGTTAAAGATATTGTAATATGCCATGTAATTGCCTACTTCCCTGTTAGTATCAGTTTGTTGTGCCGCGAAGTCATTGTACAAATCTTTTATTGATTTATCACCGCCAATATATTGCTTAGACGTTGAGCCCTCACATAATGTGACTCTATCTTAGGTATCTTATCAATATGCTTTCGGATGTCATCTAGTAACTGTGGCTTAAGTTTCCTGTGATTATTATGTTTCCCTCTTAGGTCATCTAACATAAAACCATCGTTCATTTTTGATTGCACTGTGTAAACCATTCGTTCAGATACAGATAGCGTATTTTTAAAAAAAGTCTTGCATACTCTAATTTTCTGGTCATTCAAAATAAAATAAAAAGCTTTGTTTGGTCGTCTGGGACTTTGGGAATTAGTATATTTATATTTAGGGGCCACGTCTACCATACACGTTCGTATGTAAGCTCTCTGTGCGACTAGGTTCCCTAGATCCCAAAACGTGTTAAATAGCTTGTATCTTCCCTCATCATTAATATTATCCTTACATTTTAATTTACATTTTTCATTGCAAGTATCTTTTATAAATCTAGCTGGAACAGTATTACGATTTTTAGACATCGATACATACGATTCGCCTTTATTTCGTTGTCTTTTTGACTGAAGTTGCTGCCACTTCTCAACGTTTCGTGACCGCTTACGCCCTCTATTAACGGTCACGGTATTGCAGTCTGATTCGGGGGAATCTGAAATTTGTTCTTCAAAGAGGAAGTTCTGCCTCCGATTTAGTATTCTATGTATTGAGTCATATTCTACGAGTATGGTAGGATCATCGTCACTGAGATCAACATCACTTTGATCTGTGTACAAAGGGGAAATATTGTAATTAATAGGCACGTTGTTCTCGTTTCGACGCTCTCTTCGCTGTATCTCACTAACTGATCTGCTATGCTCTACTTCAGGCTGTAGATTTGTATCTTGGGTCGGCGGCGTTGAATTATTGGAGCTTGTTGACGATGAGTATGAACTGGAAGTTGATCTAGACGAAGAAGATGAGCTGGAGGATTGAGAACGTTGGGTATTATTTTCTGTGGCTGGCAAATCGTTACTTTCATTTTCACTCAGGTCAGAGTCACTGCCATAATCAGGTACAAGGCTGACAATTTTAATAACAGTAGGTGTAATCTGTACCGGTGCTAATTTTGAGAGTACCGGTGCCGGTTCCTGTGCTGCAGCTGTAGCTGCTATTGGCTCTGGAGATAGATTTTCCTGGTTTTCAGCATCCTGATATTCAATTCTGGTCTGAAATAAGAAAAATGATAATAAGAATTAAATCTCTAGGAAAGTCCATTAAATATATTAACTTACCTACATATTTTACATTAATTTATCTAAGAAGTAACCAACAGTTAGGTAAACATTAGCATATTAAGTTATATTCAAAGTAAAATAATAATAAAGATTATTTAAAGTAAAATGGACACAACTTTATGTTCAATGACAGCAAAACAGATTAAATATTGTAGCCCCAAAGTAAGGGATCAATTTATAGCTTAAAATTATTTACCTCATCAAGACTTTCATAGCGCTCGAGTTCTGATATACTATTTTCGGATTGTGAAATCAAACCTAGGATTTTTCTGGACCTCCAAGATGACGCCATTGTTCTAAAATAAACGCTCAAACGTAAAAGACGAACACAATTTAAAATACAATTGGTCAGGAACTCGCGATTTTTAAAGCACTCATGTAAAATGACACAAAAAAAAAGTATTTTTTTTTGCAACAAGTTTAAATAAGTCATAAAGTTTCTAAAAACAATAGAGAAAACACGTGCAAAATTTTACAACTATTGTATTTTTTTCAGAAACGTTGTATTACAGCTTAACTCAAATTCTTTGGATACAGTAAACAAAAATAATGGGTTATGGGGGCTGTTTCTGTAAAAAAATACAATAGTTGTAAAATTTTGCACGTGTTTTCTCAATTTTTTTTAGGAACTTTATGAGTTATTTAAACTTTTTGCATAAAAAACCCTTTTTTGTGTTTTTATGGTTGGTTATTTAATTACCTTTCATTTAAGGCTATTTTTATGACAATACTTGCTGTCCCGACAATTAACGTTGTTTTGCCATAATTATAATAAAGCACTCATGTATTAATATTATTATACACGAGTGCTTAAAATATTGCTAGTTCCTGAGTTCTGACCAAACACAGTACCACAGTAATAATAATATTATATATTTCGATCATGCAATTTTGGAATAAACAGCACTAACGTTTAAACAATTCATACGTTTTTTCTATTCATATAAATAATAAAAAGAAGTAAATCAGAATAATATCTCAGGCAACATGCTTTTTTTATAATAAAACGATGATAACTAAATTACTCCAATAGCTGTAGCGTAATTTTAAAAACAAAACTGAAGTATTATGTAATAATTCTTAGAAAATATTGGAGTTTTAAAACAAAACAGAATTAATTCACATCATCATTACAATATTTTTCTAAAAAAACGAAGTATCCCAAATATCATGCATTTTATTATTAAATAATGTGAAATTTCATGGTTACCTTTTATTCCAAAACAAATTTATTTCAAGTTACACCTGCTTATACCAAACAACAACACTCCCACCTTCAGTCACTGTCGATGCAACACTAAATCACGCCACTTTACTAGAATCGAATTGTCCAATCCTGTTAATTGAAAAGAGAAGGACGGTCTCGCATCTCGCTCATTTTGGTCCAAATAGCACGGCTGTTGAATTCTACCTAATCTTTACGCAGTGAATACGCGTTTTATTAGAAAATCATCAAATCCATGTTTTTTGAGTTACATCTTTTTTTTATTAAGCGAGCGATATGCTAAGAAAGGATTTTGATAAATTCCAACCCCTAGGGGTTAAAATAGGGGATGAAAGTTTGTATGTAATAATAATTCTTAACGCGAGCGAAGCCGTTGGCAAAAGCTCGTTAATATATAAAAGAAAAAATACTGTATTTTGTAAATAAATTAATAATTATAATTGCATATTATTATTATTATAAGCCGTTTGTGTCCCACTGCTGGGCAAATATCTATGGACGCTTCACCTACCGTACCTACCTGAAGGACTTGTGTTACGGGTACCAGACAACGGAAATATATTTAATACTTTTATACTATACATATATTTAAGATTTTTATTATATTGACCCAGGAACATTGAAAAACTTTTTGTTCCGATGGCGGGATTCGAACCCGCGACCCCCGGCTTGAGCTGCCACACATTCTACCCATTGAGCCACAGAGGTCGTCGACCTATGGGCAAAGGCCTCCCCTCTTGCATAAGTTGATGAAAAATGCTTTGCAATAATAGCTTTGCCGCGGCAGTCTCCAGCTATTGCCGCACGTATTTAAATATTATACGTAATACAACTGGAAGCAATGATGCTTTACGACCTTTCTAATAATAAATACGATTGCAATTACTTAATTAACAAACTGTGTTATAGGGTATCTATTAGATCGCATTTAAGAAAACAATATAACTTTTTTGCTACTCCATTAAGCCGAACCAACGCTGGTATCCGATCTCCCATTACTCGAATAGTTAATCACTTCAATGATAATAATAATTATAGATATAGGTATTTGCTCTCAAACATGCCAAATATAAAAAAAATGTCTTATCGATAGACTTAAGAATTTACATATAAATAATAATTAAAACCTTGCATTCTTCTTCAATAAATAATTTACAAGCACTTCACTTACAATTATAATAACTAAGTTTTTAACATGCTAGTTAAAGCATGTTAAAAACTTAAAAAGGGCAGCTTAAAGTTTATTTCCTAATGGCCATACCTAAGTATGGCCATTAGGAAATAAACTTTAATTTAATTATTAAATGTCTCTAAAGACATTTAATAATTAAATTATTTAAGTTTAATTTAGTTAAGAATTTGACAAAACTTTTGATTCTGCCAAACTCTTTATTAAAATGAAAGCAAGTAAATGTCTCTGAGCCTTAAATGCCTCTGGGCTCGGCCGAAAGACTCTATACATATAATGTTTCTCAGAACTATATTTTTGTCTTTGCAGTAATCTTCTGGGTTGCTCACCTAACTCTGCTGTGTTATGTGAATTTTGTGAGCAATTTTATTTATCCAATCAAATTGTCAACAGACATTAATGGAGTTATCAAAGCGAATACGAATATGTCCGTTTTAATTTTCACTGTAAACATTGGTTTTTGGTTCTTAACAAAGAGGTAAGTCTAACTTATTAGAATCAATCGTTTTCACTTAAATGAATAAGTGAAAATATTAATTGCGATATTTGTTTTTCCTATATAATCTCAAAATGTTTTACAGGTCACTTATATCAACAATCGAAAAAGTAAATGATATAGATGAAATAGCTGCGCAATCTAAATTCGTAGTTACAAAACATAAGAAGTTATTGAAGAAAATAAAAACTATGGTACTCATTTACTATTTTACTAATTTCGTTGACATTTTTCTCGTTTGGATGCCGCAAAGGTGGGATTTGACGAGCGCATTTTATACAGAATATCCATGTCCAGGTATAAATGTTTTTAAAATGGAAATAGGAATCATTTAAAATGATATTATTTTTTTTGGTTTAATTTCAGGCATACAAGTCAACACTGAAATCAACAAGCTTGTCTGTCGTGTCATCATACTTTCATAAGATGCTATAATGTCTGTAGTGGTAATAAACTATCTACTATTGTTTCTGATAGCACATACTGCTGCTATGTTCGATCTCATGTCTGAAGAAATGAAATCTCTAAAGTATAAAGAAAACATAGATGAAGTAGGATATGCTGTAGATGTAGAAGATGAAGTTATCAAAGAAGAAGATGTAGGAGAAATAGTAGAAGTAGCAGATATATTAGAAGGCACCGTCATTGAGATGGCACCGTAGATAAGTAATAAAGTAAAAGAAAAATTTGCATCATTAATAAAGCGTCACATTCTCCTTCTAGATATTATTTTTTTTTCAATGCTTAAGAGATCTGTACAGTCTACCTCTTGGGATTGATTTCGCAGCAAATACATATTGTATGTGTCTATTCTTCTCCCTTCCTCTAGAAGATTGGATTTTGTTCGCACCTGTTTTAGGCTACTGCTTTTTAGTATTCTTTCTTTATTGTTATCTTTGTCAAAAACTTATCGATGTGTCTGAAGTATTCGAAGCGTCTGTCTATGATTGTGGCTGGGAGAGCTATGTTTTAAGCGATAGAAGAAGTGTGTTCATATTGTTACAACAGGCTCAGCAGCCTATTATGATAAAAGCAGGGAATATAGTGCCAGTCAACATCTTCACGTTTACTTCTGCAATGCAAGGCATTTATAAATTTGTTACAGCCCTTAAATTTTAGATTTTATCGTAATTTTTAGGGTTCCGTACCTCAAAAGGAAAAAAACGGAACCCTTATAGGATCACTTTGTTGTCCGTCTGTCCGTCTGTCAAGACCCTTTTTCTCAGGAACGCGTGGAGGTATGAAGCTGAAATTTATATCAATTACTCAGGTCTACTGTCCCTTGAAGCTGTGAAAAAATCAAACTTCTAAGCCAACGCAATCAAAAGATACAGCCGTTTATGCCGCAAATTTTCGACACTTGCAAGGGAATCAAAACCTACAGGGTGCTTCCCGTGAACTCAGAATCTTGAAATTTGGTACGAAGCAACGTCTTATAGCATAGATAAAGGAAAAATTACGAAAACCATAAATTTTTAGTTACATCACATGATATATTTTTTTTTAATAATTTCAACTTACTACCCATTTCCTCATACTCGATTGTCGTAATGAACGAACTTTGTAAACCTTGCAGGTTTGTACGGAACCCTCGGTGCGCGAGTCCGACTCGCACTTGGCCGGTTTTTATTCCCACAAAGCGTCTCTGAATTTATTTTGGTAAATATTAAAACTACTATCTTTACTTGTCCTTCGACTATTTTATATGTTATGTTATTCAGTTAATGTGTTGTTTAACGTTGTATTAAAATATTATAAAGAATAAAATTTTGGTTTAATTTTATCCACACTATTCATACTATTTTATATGCCAAAGTATGTAAGTTTTTCTATCTGTGTGCCTGTTTTACTGTTTTAAACTGCTGAATCGATATGGGTACAAAAACCTAGAATTTTATTTTTTATCCAGAAAAATAAACGGTTCCAGTATATGCAGGATATAAGACCTTCATTGCGAGTGATATCTTGAATAATTACAGTTATTCTCGTTTAATCCTTCGATAGCGGATTCTTGGAAATACTATTGTATTCTATTGTTGTCGCGAACACCGGTGCTCTTATGGGGCTTGAAGGATTATTGCGACCTCCTATCTAAAGACCCACAAATTATAAATGAAATATGTACTATCAGAGAAGTTGATTCATAGATAATAATATCTATGGACGCTTCACACCACGTCAATCTGGCCCCGTGGTAAGCACCTGAAGGACTTGCGTTACAGGTACCAGACAACGGAAATATATTTAATACTTTTATATTTATACTTTACAATATACATATATTGAAGATTTTTATTATATGATACACATATTTCGTCATGATCGTAGAATAAAGACTGATCAGATTTTTTAAAATTTTCGGTATATTGCATAAATCGACTTGTATTTATGTGTTTTATCGACTGATTATATATATTTCTTTCAAATCCACCAATTGCCTGATTTACAGACTAGAAAAGCGACGGATTTGATTGTGTGACCGTAGTACAACGACGGATTAAACAATGCGTCTGAGTTCGGTGGACGGCTCCGCTAAAAAATACGTACAACGACAATATTTATACATATTAACATTTATACGACAATATTTCAGCAGCTCCTTGTGGTAATGACCACAAGTTAGCAAATGCAAGGTATATGGAATTATGCCTTTTCAGAAGACGTGTTCAAGAACCATCTCATAAATGTACATATCACCAAGATAAATTAATTGCCTCCATTTCCATTCCTGAATAAAATGACGATCCTTTTATGCCTGCAGGTGAAATGACGCCTATTGGGGCAAACAAATTTCCCCAATCAGAAACCTCACAAGCTCTCAGCAACGTTAGATTCCCAACAACGTTGACTCCTATTTTTATCCCAGAAAATATTCAAGATTATTCTCAAGTGTTAGTACCCAAAACTCCAACTGCATCACCAGTAAAAAGACATGCAACAGTAACATAAAATAAAATTATAGTAATACGAGTATAGTATAATTTAGAATTATTTTATTTAAAATTGTACATTAAAAAAGCATATTTTTTACTTCCGAAAGCAATAATTATACAAACAATTATTTTAATGCCATCATTAAAAACGTTTAAGATAATAACTGTCACTTCGGTTGAAATTTTCACACTTTTTTTGCAATTAATCTCAAAATTATAGATGATTGTAGTTCTTTATCACAATTAAACTACATAATATATTAATGTATTCATTTGTTATTGTGACACTACTGAATTGTGTTTAATATTCTTTCTTCCGTTTTGTAGAAAACCTTCGTTTGTTTTAATATTATACTAGCGACCCGCCCCGGCGCGGCGCGGCGTCGCAGGGGCACAAAATATATAGCCACTGAAAAAAACATTAAAATCGATAGCCTATGATCCTTCACGTGGTCTACTTCTTATCTGTGCCAAATAACATAAAAATTGCTCCAGTAGTTCGCGAGATAAGCCCTTTCAAATAATTTCCCCCGTTTTTTCCACAATCTCTTATTAGTCTTAGCGTGATAAAATATAGCCTATAGCCTTCCTCACCGTTTTTTATCATATTTTCCTCTATTTCTTCGCTCCTATAAGTTTTAGCGTGATAAAATATAGTTTATAGCCTTCCTCAATAAATGGGCTATCTAACACTGAAATAATTTTTCAAATCGGACCAGTAGTTCAAGTTAGCCCTTTCAAATAATTTTCCCCGTTTTTTTCACATTTTCCTCTATTTCTTCGCTCATATTAGTCTTAGCGTGATAAAATATAGCCTATAGCCTTCCTCGATAAATGGGCTATCTAACACTGAAGGAATCCGTTGCGTAGTTTTAAAGATTAAAGGGAATAAAGGGACACGAGGGAAAAAAGCGACTTTGTTTTATAATAAGTATAGATTAATAGATTATTAAGATTTTAGTCTCCATTTTGCCTGTGACATGCCTTTCCTTTTGCCAGCTGATAGCTCCTTTTAGAACTGTATAATATACATTATAATGAGCCCTAGAACATTTTTTTTGTAATTACTAACAAGCAAATTTTTGTGTATCTAATTTTGATAAGACGAACAACATTTTTATTTTCGAAAAATCCCGAAAGTGGTACCTAACAGAGATAGAAAGGATTTCATACTTTGACTTGATGGTCCTAAAATATGGATTGTTTTATTTGTAACTTAAAATTTTGTTTGTTATTATTTTTAGCAATATTCCGCGAAATAAACTTCCACCTTTAAGTAAATGAGTGAGTGCACGCATAGGCATGCGTACAGCACCTCCCTCCTCCCACACTGCCTATGCGTACACTCGCATGCAAGAACTTGCAAACACCACCACCACACAAGCAATAATGTTGGCAAATCCGTGCAAGGCCCCTCACCACCATGCAGGTTGAAAACCTCGACGCGCGTTTCGCTCCAACACCGGAGCATCCTCAGGATGTGGACTCTACGAACAACGTCCGTCAAGTGTCGCCGCCGGCCAAAACACCGCCTTTTATACCCTATCAAGCCCCGCCACTATCCCCACCTCCCCCCACTACCCTCACCAGTACCCCCGAACATATTAATAAGCGGTGACGTAGTCAAGCAAGTTTGGTCATTCAACAATGCAAATCTGTTACTTTTCTTTTCTTTTATGATCTCTAATTGTTCCAACACGCTCAGCCGAAAGCTTTTATCGCATTTATGTAAAACTTTATAGGAATGGCCATCGGGCACGGTATGATTACTATCTAAAAGATGTTTAGCAAAATGTGACTTATCAGGATGACCATTCCTATAAGCCGCGATATGTTCTTTATACCGAGTCTCAAATCTGCGTCCAGTTTGACCCACATATACACTATCGCATTCAGGACAATCGATCTTATAGACACCGGACTGATATTTTTCATCAATCCGGTCTTTGTTATGACACAAATGATGTTTTAAAGGATTATTTGTCCTGAATGCGACATGCATATCGTTGTTTTTCATTATTTTGGATAAGCGTGCAGATACCTCTCCCATGTAGGTCAAACTGGACTTATATCTAACTATCTCCTTATCAATAGGACCTGCGTACAAAAACTTAACCAGTTAACAAATACGTCCAGTTGTCTCTGTGTACCCGTCCAACAAAGAAAACAATCATCTACGTATCTAAAGTAATATAAAATACTTTTATTAACGACGATATTTTAACGGCCATCAAAGGACTTAAAGGTGAACCCATAGCTAGACCGTCGTTTGAGACTCGGTATAAAGAACATATCGCGGCTTATAGGAATGGTCATCCTGATAAGTCACATTTTGCTAAACATCTTTTAGATAGTAATCATACCGTGCCCGACGGCCATTCCTATAAAGTTTTACATAAATGCGATAAAGGCTTTCGGCTGAGCATGTTGGAACAATTAGAGATCATAAAAGAAAAGAAAAATAACAGATTTGCATTGTTGAATGACCAAACTTTAATTATTAATATGTTATTAATATGTTCGGGGGTACTGGTGAGGGTAGTAGGGGTAGTGGGGATAGTAGCGGGGCTTGATAGGGTATAAAAGGCGGTGTTTTGGCCGGCGGCGGCACTTGACGGACGTTGTTCGTAGAGTCCACATCCTGAGGCTGCTCCGGTGTTGGAGCGAAACGCGCGTCGAGGTTTTCAACCTGCATGGTGGTGAGGGGCCTTGCACGGATTTGCCAACATTATTGCTTGTGTGGTGGTGGTGTTTGCAAGTTCTTGCATGCGAGTGTACGCATAGGCAGTGTGGGAGGAGGGAGATGCTGTACGCATGCCTATGCGTGCACTCACTCATTTACTTAAAGGTGGAAGTTTATTTCGCGGAATATTGCTAAAAATAATAACATACAAAATTTTAAGCTATGGATTTCCGCAAAGTAACGCCTGATTCCATTAATTATTTAAAATCGGTGAGCATGACCGATCAGGCACGACTCTACATTAAGTTAATAAAATTACATCGTATAGCCGCTCAAAATGTTTGGTTCAATCAACAATGCAAACGTCTAAATGTTATTCCTAATTATATTAATGTAAGAACCAACACGCACAGCCGAGCCTCCAATATTGCTATCAAAAAAGCCGAGACTATCTGGCCTAACGGTAAACCAGTGACGAGACACGTCACTGGTTTACCGTTAGGGATAATTTAAAATTACATCTCAAAGTTCTTTATACCGAGCTCTCTTTCAAATTACATAATATCGAATTCGATCGCTTAGACGAAAAGGAACGCCATTTCGCAGCAATTGAAGTGCACGCTAAATATTTAAGTCAAAAGAAAAAGCTTCAGACTTTGGTAAATAAAAACAGGATTGTCCAATCACATACAGAATCCAGGTCTGAACCTTTTTCCTTCCACCCTCGCGTTAAAAACTTAACCAGCGTACAATTTGCCAAGGATGAGATGACACTTTTGGAAAAGGGTCTTAAATATAATATCACTACTAATATTAATCAGAATGCTTTGGAAATGCTTGCGGTGGAATTGGAAATAGCTGCCGTAGTTAATAAGAAAGATAACATGGTTAAGGGCCTACTAGCCAACGAAATCAAAGGTACTCCTTCCGGTTCTTCTTTTCACCCCGAAAAAGTGGCTTTGAGGTCATTAAAACAAACAATAATAATAATAACTTAGTAATATCTAAAGCGGATAAGGGTAACACAGTAGTAGTGATGGAGCGCGACGATTATTTGGAAAGAGTTAATGATGTGATTCAGGGTGAACAATTTCTAAGGGTTCCTTCTGACCCAACAAACAAGTTTTTAGCTAAGCTTAAATTAGCAATTAATAATAATCAATATTTATTTCAAACTGAATCATCAAAGAAAAAACTCATCCCAATGAATCCTCGCGCACCATCACTGTACGGCTTGCCAAAGATTCACAAAACTGATATTCCCATGCGTCCAGTTGTCTCATACATAGGTGCACCAGCATACGAGCTGGCAAAGTTACTTAATTTCATAATAAAAGAAAAGCTCTCATTTCGGCCACCTTATACCATAAAAAATAGTCTAAAATTAGTCAACAAAATTAAAGATGTGACTTTGCCACCTCGTTGCAAATTAGTTTCACTTGATGTTGCTGGTTTGTTCACTAATGTTCCACGTAAGGAAACATTGGGTATTTTAAAGAATGCATTAGAAAAACGTTTACCTCCTGGTGAAAGTAATGAATTGCTTACTCTTACTAAAACCTGCATGGAACAAAACTACTTTCGATTTAACGGCGAATTCTTTGTTCAAGACGACGGTCTAGCTATGGGTTCACCTTTAATTCCTTTGATGACCGAAATATTTATGGACGATTTTGAACAAAGAAATATCGTCGTTAATAAAAGTATTTTATATTACTTTAGATACGTAGATGATTGTTTTCTTTGTTGGACGGGTACACAGAGACAACTGGACGTATTTGTTAAAGAACTAAATAAAAAACATATTAAAATTAAATTCAAATTAGAATGTGAAGATAATAAAACCCTAAATTTTCTTGATTTGTCTATTTCTAGAGTTAATAATAAACACAGTTTTGGAATCTATCGCAAGCCGACATATACTAATACTACTATTCATGCTTCGTCATGTCATCCTTGGCAACACAAACTCGCGGCCTTTCATAGTTACATTCATAGATTATTATCGATTCCTCTTAGTAAAGATAATTATCAAAAGGAGCTTAATATCATTTTCCAAATTGCGATATCCAACGGATATAGTCCAAAAATTGTTAATAATATTTTGAAAAATAAAAACAAGAAAGAACTGGTTAAGTTTTTGTACGCTGGTCCTATTGATAAGGAGATAGATATAAGTTCAGTTTGACCTACATGGGAGAGGTATGTGCACGCTTATCCAAAATAATGAATAACAACGATATGCATGTCGCATTCAGGACAAATAATACTTTAAAACATCATTTGTGCCATAACAAAGACCGGATTGATGAAAAATATCAGTCCGGTGTCTATAAGATCGATTGTCCTGAATGCGATAGTGTATATGTGGGTCAAACTGGACGCAGATTTGAGACTCGGTATAAAGAACATATCGCGGCTTATAGGAATGGTCATCCTGATAAGTCACATTTTGCTAAACATCTTTTAGATAGTAATCATACCGTGCCCGATGGCCATTCCTATAAAGTTTTACATAAATGCGATAAAAGCTTTCGGCTGAGCGTGTTGGAACAATTAGAGATCATAAAAGAAAAGAAAAGTAACAGATTTGCATTGTTGAATGACCAAACTTGCTTGACTACGTCACCGCTTATTAATATGTTCGGGGGTACTGGTGAGGGTAGTGGGGGTAGTGGGGGTAGTGGGGATAGTGGCGGGGCTTGATAGGGTATAAAAGGCGGTGTTTTGGCCGGCGGGGACACTTGACGGACGTTGTTCGTAGAGTCCACATCCTGAGGATGCTCCGGTGTTGGAGCGAAACGCGCGTCGAGGTTTTCAACCTGCATGGTGGTGAGGGGCCTTGCACGGATTTGCCAACATTATTGCTTGTGTGGTGGTGGTGTTTGCAAGTTCTTGCATGCGAGTGTACGCATAGGCAGTGTCGGAGGAGGGAGGTGCTGTACGCATGCCTATGCGTGCACTCACTCATTTACGCGGAATATTGCTAAAAATAATAACAAACTAAATTTTACGCTATGGATTTCCGCAAAGTAACGCCTGATTCCATTAACTATTTATTTGTAACTCTCTAAAATTATACAGTGTGTTTGTGTAAACACCGTTGTCCTTGAAACCATCAAATGAGCCCTTATTGCATAAAAAAAAAATTATAGCGCCCAAGTGTGTGCGCAATACACAAGAGCACTCCGGTTTAAATGAAACCAGGGGCCCTACCATGAGCTCTTATAGCAGTATTACTTTAATATTACTTTAGAATTTCGCATAAACAAACATGATCTCTATTTATATAAACATAGATATGTTTTTTGTTTGTGCGGAATCTGAAAGTAATATTAAAGTAATACTGCTATAAGAGCTCATGGTACTGGGCCTGGCCAGTTACGCAAGAGTAATTTTATTGCGCCCAAGTGTGTGTACAATACACAAGAGCACGTTACGCAGGAGTAATTTTAAAGTGTCCAAGTGTGTGCGCAATACACAAGAGCACTCTGGTTTCAATGAAACCAGGCCAGTTGAGCAGAAGTAATTTCATAGTGCCCAAGTGTGTGTGCAATACACAAGAGCACTCTGGTTTCAATGAAACCAGGCCAGGTAGGTACGCATGAGTTATTTTATAGTGCCCAAGTGTGTGCGCAATACACAAGAGCACTCTGGTTGTTACGCAGGAGTTATTTTATAGTGCCCAAGTATGTGCGCAAATCACAATACACAAGAGCACGTTAAGCAGGAGTAATTTTAAAGTGCCCAAGTGTGTGCGCAATACACAAGAGCACTCTGGTTTCAATGAAACCAGGCCAGTTACGCAGGAGTAATTTTATAGTGCCCAAGTGTGTGCGCAATACACAAGAACACTCTGGTTGTTACGCAGGAGTTATTTTAATAGTGCCCAAGTGTGTGCGCAATACACAAAAGCACTCTGGTTTAAATGAAACTAGGCCAGTTAAGCAGAAGTAATTTTATAGTGCCCAAGTGTGTGCGCAATACACAAGAGCACTATTCTTTACTCTCATAAGTCATAACCCAATGGAGCGGAAGACGGAATTTTATAGTGTCCAAGTGTGTATTGCGCACACACTTGGACACTATAAAATTACTCCTGCGTAAATGGCCTAGTTTCATTGAAACCGGAGTGCTCTTGTGTATTGCGCACACACTTGGGCGCTATAAAATTACTCCTGAGTAACTATAACCTTGTTTCAGAACGCGTCGTGGCCGTTTTAGGGCCACAACACGGATTCGCGTCGTGGCTGTTTTTAAATGCTCAGAGCGCGTCATGACTTTTCTCGATTACCACAACGCGTTGTGGTCGAATAGCACGTCAGCCACGACACGAATTTCGCTTTGTGGTATTTCTGTGATTACCAGAACGCGTCATGGCTGTTTTCACTAGGGCCACGACGCAAATTTCGCGTCGTGGCCGTTTCACTATTACCACAACGCGTTGTGAGCCATTTTTTCGCTCACTGAGCGTTTTCGGTCTTTGAGCGTAACATATATACAAGAATTGCTCGTTTAAAGATATAAGAAAAAGAATTGCTCGTTTAAAGATATAAGATATCGCCCGTATTTGACTAAATAAGTATGTCACCATGGCAACGTCAATCGCTATCATGGTGCTCGAGTTGTAATAATTTACTATTATTTATTCAACAAATGCACTTATCAATATAATAAGTACCGAGTAGCCGATTCTCAGACCTACTGAATATGCATATAAAATTTGGTAATAATGAGTAAAGCCGTTTCGGAGGAGTTCGAAGTGTCGAAGTGACACGAGAATTTTATATATAAGAAGATGTTAACGCGGACGAAGTCGCGGGCAACAGCTAGTAATTCATATTTTTAATCTTCTTTACCACAATATCTTTTTGATACACAGTGGCAAACTTACGTATAACCATTTTCATCTTTGGAATTTGATTTTGAAACAATAAATGTCCTGTCACCATTAAAAAAGAACGTTAAACTATTTACATGACACTGTTACTACAAGTGGCTTTGTTTGTCTTTCTTTGTAAAATTACATTTTATTTACACAGTAAAGTCACGAGCGAGCGAGCTTAAATACGTCGTATATATGGGAAATTGTTTTTGTGTTAACTTATTTACGCTTATTTATTTTTCTTATAATAATGGCATTTATATTGTATTAATTGAATTATTCTACATTATGTTTCAATTTTCTCAAAAATTATTAGCTCGAATTTAGTAATTGTACATTACGTAATAAGTAATTGAAATCTTTCTTTTGTGATCATACAATTTCCCAAGAACAAATAAATGAGTGATTTGTTTTATAGATAACTGAGTAGAAACAATAAATAACATTATGAATTCAGGCGAAGTATTTGATTTCGTACGAAGTAAGTTTAGTGAAATTTCCGTAAAGAATATTATCTGGTGGATAAACTTGACTCCAAAACGGGCGGGAATATCACTTTTACACCATGACAACTCGGGTAAGGTATTTTGTGCTAGATTTCTTTGAAAATTTGCTAGTATAGAATGTCATGTACTCAGAGATCGATAAATCTCATGACTCATGTTCTTGCTATCTTTCATGTCAATCAATGCCACGTTGATAAAAAAAAATCTGCGGGATTTATTCCTACTTTCTGAGATTTTATGACAAGATGTTATCTATCCATTATAGCTCCTGACTGGTTAACATCGTCAAAAACTAAACCAAAAAGTCAGAAGAATGGTTTTTTAAATTATAGCATGTTACATAATATTATGTATATTATAATTTATGCGGTGTATCAAATTATATAATTTCAGTCTTCTTCTGGACAGCCTTGTTTTTGCTACTCTCTTATATGAATTTCTACAGTAATTTCGTCAACAGAATTATTCTATCGGAAGACATGGAGGATGTAATACGAGCTAACACCAACTTATATTTAGTTATTTTAACTGTTAATATCAGCGTTTGGTACTTAACAAAGAGGTGAGTGGTCTATTACCTATAATATTACTAACACCTAAGGACCTACAAGCTTTTGACGCTTAATTGACATTGTCAAGGAGTGGATGCCAAGTCATTTAGCATGAAATCAGAGTCAATTCATAATAGACCTGGATGCCAAAAGCGTAAGACATAACTTGATTTCTGATGGATGAAACCATAGGTTCTTGGTAGTGCCTCGTGTACTTAGAATACCTGCGGATTTGTGTAGCTCTAAGTGTGACACCTGGTCAGGTACCAGATACCAAAGTGGACAAAAAATGAGTCTTACTTTACTTATTTTTTGATGGCTAATATTTATATATAATGTGTAGATTATTCTTCTGAACTAGTATCATGTAGTGTAAGACACTTTTCAATGACCAAAACTATTATCAGACGTTTTGAAAATAACTTTGTTGCAATTATTTTTCAAAGGCTTTATTTTTATTATTTTTTATTTTTTTGCCTACCTGTGAGACCTAGATCCCAGAGCGATAAGCCAACTTACTTTCACAATATGGATGAAACCTTATGTACTTAGAATACCTTCGAATTTGTGAAGATCTACTCACTCTCACTCACTCACTCATAATGTGTAAAAATGTCTGTCTGTCTGTCTGGAACCTCTTCACGCCCAAACCGCTTTTAACCCATTTTGCTGAAATTTGGTACAGATAAACTTTGAGCCCTGGGGAGCTACTTTAATAATATTCACTACATGTTAGAAAGGGGAGGTACAGTCTGGATATGGACAGACAGACAGACGGACAGGCTGAAATATATTTATTATCGGGTCCCGTTTTTACCCTTTGGGTAAGGAAACAGGGGAAAATTATCCATCTTTGTTATTATACTATGCAGTATGCTGACACGGACAAAGTCGCGGGCAACAGCTAGTAGAAAATAAATTCTTGTAATATCGTATTATTTTCTAAGGTGTTATATTAATTTATAAAATAAAAATAAAGCCTTTGAAAAAAAAGCAACAAAGTTATTTTTAAAACGTCTGATAATAGTTTTGGTCATTGAAAAGTATCTTACATTACATGATACTAGTTCAGAACAATAATCTACAAATTATATATAAATATTAGCCATCAGAAAATAAGTAAAGTAAGACACATTTTTTGTCCACTTTGGTACCTGGTACCTCACCAGGTGTCACACTTAGAGCTACACAAATTCGCAGGTATTCTATGTACACGAGGCACTACCAAGAACCTATGGTTTCATCCATCAGAAAGTAAGTTATGTCTTACGCTTTTGGGATCCAGGTCTATAATTTAGCCACTTGCCACAATAATTTAATGAAATCGCATGATACAACTTGTTCAAATGACACTTTTCAAGATGGCCGCGGCAATTGTTCTTCAGTCACAAAATACTTGTAGGGTTGTTCTTAAAAAGTTTTGTCCTCAGGGAGAGGCTCGTGAGAGGCTAAAAGATTATAAATGACTATAATTATAGCGATTAAGTATTTGCGTATAGTTACTACATATTAAAGCTGCACTGACAAGCACGCGACACAACATTACATCTAATGCCCAAGACCTTAAAAAGTTAAATCGTAAAATATATTAATTGCAGATCTCTAGTCATATCAACCATCGAAAAAGCTAAACAAATAGACAAACTGTCGTCGGAAGTGGATTCTTTGGTTGAAAAACATAAATCAATAATCAAGAGAATAAAAATATTTGTACTTCTGTATTACACTTTTAACATGTTCAATGTTTTTCTAATATGGCTGCCTCTGCGAAGTGATATATCCAGCACATTGTATACCGAAGACCCATGCCCAGGTACAGTATCCAAACTCATACTAATTAATGCTAAAGTGTGCCTGCCTGTATGTTACCTGCTTACGTTGAAGTTGTTTGACCGATTTTGATATACGCCTTCACGATAAAACCGTTAGACCGATTTTGATGATTAATTGATTAATAATTACTAATTACTATAAAAAATTGAGACTTTGGATTCAGAAAAACATAGCTTTCATCCCGGAAAATTTAACGTTACCTGCGCGATTAATTATAACTTATGTCAAATTATCGCTTGCTACGGATCTTTATAGCTATAATCATTTATATATTTAACATAACTTCATATTAAGTGACCTTCTTTTGTTTTTAGGTCTCAATGTTACGAAAGCGATCAACAAGCACATCTGTCGGGCAATAGTTTACTTTCAAGACATACTAGTCACTGTAGTCGTTATTAACTATCAAAGCCTGCTGTTATTCTTGATAGCTCACACTGTGGCGATGTACACACTTATATCGGAAGAGATTCTCACCCTTAACGATCTAGCTGATGAAGCAGAAGTACGAGACAGATTGGCACCAGTCATAGGAAGACACATTCTGCTCCTAGATATAGTGAAGAGTCTACAATCTTTATACAATGTACCAATCGGAATAGATTTTGGAGCCAACGCATATTTCTTCTGCCTGTTCTTCACGCTTCCTCTGAAAGATTGGATCGCCTTTGGACCTCTTCTCGGATACTGCTTCATAGCGTTCTTTCTATATTGCTTCCTCTGCCAGAAATTGAAAGACTCTTCGGTGATTTTCGAGAAATCTGTATATGCTTGCGGCTGGGAGAATTTCGGTGTTAGTGACAAAAAGACTACGCTCATCGTTTTGAAGTTATCCCAAAGACCAGTGCTGCTTCTAGCAGCATATATTATACCGATTGATATTAACACTTTTGCCTCCACTGTGCAAGCTATTTATAAATTTGTTACAGCATTAAAAGTTTAACTAAATTCATGCAGCAAATGGTGCTGGATTTTGTTGCTTTTGCTTTGAAATAAATACTGATGATTGCCGGGCTACAATAGCAAAATGGTTTTACTATTGCGTACTAATAGACAGCAATAAAGAGCTAAAGCTACTATTAAATAAGTATACACTTTACTTGCACTTATTCCACTTTATTTTTATATATTTATTGCAAAATTGTTATATACATGAACATGAATTTCCACCAAGAAGTGACAGTACATTCAATATCATATCTAAAGCTACTATAACTGGTAACACAATATTCATGTGATCCTATCATTATACTGTAATTATTATTTTTAACAAAAAATTAAAACCGGCTTCCAAGGTAAAAATAATAGTAATATGAACTAAAAAGTATTAAATAACTCTTACTCTTTAATAGTGCCTTTTTCGGAATTCGTCTAAATCTAAACTATTTCTGTACATACTACAGTCTTCATTATTTTGAAGTCGGTACCAGCTAATTTATTCGGTAGTTCAGTAATGTCAGAACTTAGAATATCTGAAACTTTTGGGACTGGTACCGACTTCAAAGTAATGAAGACTGTAGTATGTACAGAAATAGTTTAGATCTAGACGAATTCCGAAAAAGGCACTATTAAAGAGTAAGAGTTATTTAATACTTTTTAGTTCATATTACTATTGTTTTTACCTTGGAAGTCGGTTTTAATTTTTTGTTAAAAATAATAATTTCACTCTTTTTAGTTATCTACAAAATAAGGCTTTATGCATAAATAACCAATACGAATGTTAACTATTCACATTATGTTACTGTAAGCGAAATTGTGGTAAATGCTTACAGTTATCTAAGCCATGCTGCAATTTCCAAACTTTTGTCTTTAAAGGTTTAGTGTATTTAGTTAGTTCTTAGTTATTCAGTGTATTTGGACCAAGAGACACCTTCGTATGAAATTTCTCTTATTCGTAACATAATATTATGTTTAACTTACTAAAAACAACATTTTAACCACTATGAGTGTTTTGATAAATTTCAAGGATTTCCCTCGATTGCTCATAGATCCCATCATCAGCTCACCACTTTTGTAATTGTTATACAAAATTAAGATTATATACTATACAACAACACGAGAATTTTGAAAATCGGTCCACAAACAGCGAAATCATCATCAAAAACAACTGCTTCGATGCAAAATATCGCGAAAAGTACCAATAATTGGATCATAGTGTGATGACCAATGGTATAATTATGGTTGTGATGATGATGATCAATCAAATTTATGTGTTGGCTTATGCTTTCAGTTGTTTAAACAACGCCGAAATCCCCGAACCTGTACCTATAAGCATTCAAAAGTTCTGTTCGGTACCTTCGGATCCAGGGTATAGCCTGATGCGAAGTCTTACTTTTTGGTAGCATTTACCTCGAATGCTTCAGAAAAAATCGAAATCACTATATGTTTCCATACAAATTTCAAGAAGTCCCCTCGATTACTCATGGATCCCATCATCAGATCACCACTTTTATGAACATGGTACCAAATTCGAATCAAACCCTATACAACAAAAAGAATTTTGAAAATCGGACCACAAACGGCTGAGTAATTGTTGAACATACATAAAAAAAAAAATACATACAGCCGAACGTATTACCTCCTCCTTTTTGGAAGTCGGTCAAAAAATAATGACAGGGAGGGAGACAAACAAACACTTACTAGGTATACGCTTTACACAAATTGTAAAGAGTCTTTTTGCACCATTCAGTGTTATCAATAAAATGTGTTAAGTAATCGGAATTTTCAAAAGCATTTTGACTAAAAAGCCTTATTATATGATCTTTTTATTTCCTATATGATATTCTAAACTCTAAAGAGAAAAAAAATTCAATAAAACCTACGAGTTTTTTTTGCTTTTTGTGTGTCTATGTAACCAATCCACCATTCGTCAGGTTCGCTATGCTAAAGTTACCTTCTTATTATAGTCACTTCAAGAATATTAAATTTTAAAATCCGTTATCATTACACATATTTTAAGCGATAGTTTACCTCATATATTATCTATATATTATGCGTAATAATACATTATTACATTAACGCCTTTCATGGTATAGTTTTGTTTATTCATTAACCAGATCGAATACTAGTAAAACGCAGTAAGTAACGATTTGAATGTTCTGTCAAAAACAATAATTACTTTAGGTGTGAATAATTTCTCTTAATACCTTCACTGCGGCAAGTAAAATCTTAAACCTTCGTCTGGTGCGGCGGCGGGCCAAAGTGTGCCCCTAATGATTTTTCCGCCAGTGCGGGGTGGGCCTATCTCGACCCACCAGCACAAGGTTAGATTAAATTACTATAACTTTGCGAAAACATAATGTAGGTGTACAGTTTTTGGACTGTTGGAATAACCTTGAACCCAACTACTTTAGATTTGCTTCGCCCCGGGAGCTGCCAAACAGGAAATGAGAAATAAACCATGGAATTGCACATTCTGCAGTATGTTTTATTTTTTTTAAATTTCTTTATTGATTCGACACTCCTCATGGTTTCTTCCAGTTTTTCTAATCACCCTGCACAATTTCGCCGTTTAACGCTCATCTCAAGGACATGATTATTTGTTTTCTGCTATCGTGCGTTGTTAATTTTATAAAATGAATAATTATTGTATTTTAAAAAGATAAAACCGACTTCAAAATCGTACGTATATTTATGTACGTAATTTTGATTCCCAATCAAAATTACCTATTTTAAACGCTACTGAACCGATTTTGATGAACAGTATCCCCGAAGTTAAATAGTACCCAGTACAAAAAAATAATCACTTTAATCGGACTAGTAGTTCCGAAGATGTGCGAACACAAACATAAAAACATACATGAATATATGTATGTCACTTTAGAAATTTGTCACATTTGTTCAGATGCTGATAATATAGAGTAAAACATGTCAAAACTAGGCAGTTCTGAAAATAATACATACAATATACAGGTTGAATTGATAACCTTTTTTTTAAGTCGGTTAAAAAACGCGACGTACGTCAGCTACGATTTACGATAGATTGCACATCACTAACTGGCGAGGCGAACGCTCGGAGCGGTATCGGGTCGCCAACCGCCTGCTTGTACAGCGGGCCGTAATAGGCCCACTGCCGCACTGAGTTTATTTTTGACACCTCCAGTGCGTGGTGGGTCGATAATGACCTGCCATAATTTTTTTAAAGGAAATACCTTTAATTTTAAACACAATCTCAAATATATATTTGCCTCTGTCGTACCTTTACAAACACCTGAGATAATCGTTCCGCACCGAGTGAGAGAACATAGTTTTCTTCGTCCGCACCAGCTGAAATTCCGCGGCGGGCCGATTTCGGCCCGCCCCGCAGTGAAGGTGTTAACAATATTCTCATACTTTAAGCTTTTAAAATAGCTGTGTAAAACTAAATTCAGGTGCAGTCCTATTAACAACAAATAACAATAAAGTTGCTGAAAACAAAAAGTTTGTTAGTTTTTCTTTTAAAATTTTTAACAGACCATTCCTCAGAACTTGTCGTGTTGTGAAAATGCGCTTGGGTAAACATGTAGGACGTTGCAAAATTGATCCAAATTAAAAAGATTATTGATATTAAAAAAGATGCTATGATGCGAAAATGCGCTTGGGTAAACATTACATAGTACAATATAATTACCTACTCCAAAGTTAAAAAAGTTGAAGAGAAAGAGACGTATTAAAAAAGGTTTTTTTGGAATCAAGCGTTTGGTACCTTTTCAAGCGAAGGGCGGTGTAATAGATGAATAAGTTAGTAGTGACGCCTGTAACAATTGGTAGATTCATTTCATTAAAGGCACTACGTGGTGACAAAATGGGGAAATTATTGAAGGATCTTGTTACACAAATAATACTGAAATTTAACGAACCAACCGTTGAAAGCGTGATTTGGTGGATAAATGTTACTCCGAAGTTGGCAGGCTTTTCTTTAGTATCACACAAAAATTCCGGTAATTTCCTAAAAGATTACAAAAGTAGGATAATATATTTTGCTAATTCACCAAGGAGAGGAAGAGAATCTATACTATACTAATATTATAAATGCGAATGTGTGTCTGTCTGTCTGTCTGTTACCTCTTCACTTCCAAACCGCTGAACCGATTTGGCTGAAATTTGGTATGGAGATACTTTAAGTCCCAGGAAAGGATATAGGATACTTTTTGTCCCGGAAAAATGTACGGTTCCTGTGCAATAATCAAATTTTAGCGCAACGGTGTTGCGACTTGCGGGCGTCATCTAGTTATAAAAACAATTATATTTTATTAATTTATTGCAGTTTTGTTTTGGATCGTGCATTTTGCTGTTTTGTCTTACATAGACTTTTACAGTAATTTTGTAAATAGGATAAAGTTATCAGAGGACATGTATGGTGTGATAAAGGCAAATACTAATCTATCTATAGTCATAGTTACAATCAACATATCAGTTTGGTTCTTCGTTAAGAGGTAGGTAAAGTCATTAGTCATTACTTATTATAATAATTATTATTTTCCCCGCAGTCCATTTGATGTTAATTAAACTATCAAAACGCTAAAAATAGTCCGAGGCATTTTGAGCGTTTTGATCGTTTTTAACATGAAATGGGACGCGGGGGCGGGGTATATGTCGAATTTCAAAAAGAGTGCGATTAAAAGATGTAATGAAAATAAAAGATTTAGAACGTAGTTTAGAACGATTTTAGTATAAAGTCTTTTGATATTTAATAAAAGAAAATTACATTGATGTAATTCAGGAAGTTTTTACAGGCCCCTATTAATAACAACCATGCAGAAAATCAGAGAAATAGACCATTTGACTTTGAAAAGTGTATTTCTACACAATAAGCACACGAGGCTAATGCGAAGAATAAAAAATTTGATTCTAATATACTATGTGGTGAATTTTGTAAATATTTACGTGATTTGGATTCCATCTCGCATGAATTTGTCAAGCTCAATATACACATCGAACCCATGTCCAGGTAAATAGTACAATCATTTGGTGCTCAAAAAGAGAGTTACTTGGAAAGTTTTCCGGGAGTTTTGAAAATTGGTGGTTTTATAGATTACGACGTGCTCTTTTCGAATTTTTACTTTGCCACCTCGTATCTTTGCCGCTCGTGCCACTACATTGGAAAAATGGCGCTCAAATACAGTTTTTTGAGAATAACTTTCGTTCCTACACTTTATGTAGTAACCGTTTTTTTGTAAAATCAATAGTTTCAGCGTACGAGAGCCGCAAAGTTCACTCCAACATGCGTTTTGGCCAAATAACTCATTTCCACACCACCATGAGGCGGAGTAAGTGGCGCAGTTTTTTTTGTGGTATCCCCAGTAGACTTAATCTGGGTGCACGGTAGTGCACCCGCCGAGACGAGCCAAGCGAAGCGCAAGGGCACTACCTACATTTTCTCGAAGTGTTTCGCCGTTTTTTGAACCTTCATAGCAGGGGCGTGCACAAGATTTTGACACTGGTAATGCAGCGATATCGGTTCAGTAGTTTTGGTGTGAAAGCAAAACAGACAGACAAACGGACAAAAAGAGTGTTTTCGCATAAATTAATATATACTTACTTAATTAATTATTATTAATTAATATATACTACTATATTAATATAATAATAATAGTGTGGATATACATTGAAAACTATTTTCTTAACTAATTAGTATAATTACGTACTGTTATGAAGAAATAATAAACACCATCTGTTGTCACGCGTTGGAACTACAATAAGAGTTTATTTCATCGATGTATACCAATTACCATACAACATAATATTGTGCGCTAAGCTAAAGTAAATAAAAAAACGCCATCTATTGTTACGTATTAGAAATACAATGTGAATTTATTTTCATCGATATTTCCATGGAAATTAGATAATATATCTTTGCCTCATCAAAATGTAGCCTATGGCTCTCTCAGGCTCTAGACTAACTGTGTTCAAAATTTTATTACAATCGGTTCAATAGTTTTGGCGTAAAACAAAACAAAACAAAAACTTTTTCTTTTACAACTTTTTCATTTTTGTATCTAGTATATTTTAAGTACTCACCTAATCAGCTTAACTTTTGTCTTTTCACATAATCAAGGTTCCGGTTACTTGAGATCCGATCCATAATACGATGTAAATAAATGCAAAATTTCGGCCACCACAAATTATCTTATCCAAGTGAGTGATACTTTATGAATGTACGCAATTATTAATGTTAAACTGTTAAATATTATACAAACTTTCGAATATTAAAATCTAAAATATTCTTAGAAAACTATAAAACCAAAAATAATAATATAATATAGTAACAGTTCTCGATCACATGAAAAAAGCAAATGGCCTCCCAAAACACTAAAAATTTCAGCTATGTAAAATGTAAACAAATATTATAAACCTCACAAAACAAAAATGCATAATGTACATATTGTACGTAATTAGTTAGATTAATTGCGTCTATTCATTTTACTCGGATTATATCCGATTGCTCACGACTATAATTCACGAGTAGTTCCGATCGCCGTCAGCAAGGCGCGCGCCCGCGCCGGCCGCGGCGCCAGTGATGCCAACTGTTCAAAAATTTCCCCCTTAAATTAACTTGAAAACACATTGAATTTCAACCAGAACTCCCCAACTATTATTTAAATATAATATTATTTATTACTTGGGGTACTTTCCACTGAGAGATCAAAACGCTGAAAATACTACTTCAGCCGACCGCAATTATTGTGTTTGCGGCAAAAACGTCACTCATGATGTCATTATTTATATAAAAACAGTAATAAAAACCAAATATATATACATTTTTGCTTAAAAAATTTCACGCCCATGAATATAATATAATATTTTTACTCCCTAAAATACGCACTATATATTTAATTTTTCCCTATTAAAAGTGGGATATCCCCATAGTTGGCAACACTGCTGGTGTCTGCCGCAGAGCTTTGCAGTACACAATCGCATTCGATATTCATGGTTGTGTGCGTTTTCGGCTGTGCACGGACACACTCACACATACGCGCAAGGCAGGCACCTCAACACTGAGCCTATCTTGACCTCTCGTGAACCCGTTCGCGCGTGTACCTGATTACATGTTGCTATTTTATAAATTGAGGCGTTTTAAATGTGTATATTTATTTTTTTACTATATTTTTTACTATTATGTATTATTAAAAAATTAACGTCATGAGTCATTTAAAAAGTACGAAAGTTAAATTAAAATATCTGTTATCTGTGAATGGCAAGCACTGCCTTTTTGCCTATAAAGACCGCACGCGCATGCTTCATAGAATTGGTTTCCGTTGTAGCAGATAGTTCATATTTTCAGGATATGATGTTATCAATAAACTTATTAAGCGTACAAAGTCCCAATTGAATAGCTCTTATACTTTAGATTTTATTGATATCTAAAGTACCCCCCTACTAAACTTATTTTACGGCGTATAGCCAAATTTCGGCGTAATTTCAGGTGGCAAAGTGAAAATTCGAAAAGAGCACGTCGAAATCTATAAAACCACCAATTTTCAAAACTCCCGGAAAACTTTCCAGGTAAAACTACCAAATTACTGGTGTAAAAGTAATGATAACAATTAAAATTTTCTAACACTTGCTAAATTAACTACTTACATCTAAATGCGAAAGTGTGTCTGTCTGTCTGTTTGTCTGTCTGTCTATCTATCTATCTATCTATCGATCTGTCTGTCCACCTGTCTGTCTGTCTGTAACCCCTTCACGCCCAAACTGCTGAACCGATTTCGCTGAAATTTGTCATGGATATACAGTGGGTGGCCAAATTAATATATCTACACAGTGAGATTTTTACATAGATTCGTATTGGTTGATGGTTTAGCCATTTTGTGTTGTTAGAATTAATTTTTTCTTTTATTTTTTGTTACTTTAGGCTGTCTTCTACATTTTGTGAGTCAGTAACATTTACTATTCAATAATAATCTTATAATAATAACACCATTTAGTACGACAGTCACTTATGCCATATTTTCCTGTGCGAAGTGCGTGCAATAGGGAGTTAGACACAGGCGCTAAAAATGTTTTTTACGTGAAACGTGTTATAAAAAGCAATACTATCAATTTAATCCTATCTATTTTATTATAATGTATAAGTAATAGGTATTAATACATGTTTCTAGTGTTTCTTGGTTATTTCTTGTGATAATGTAATTTAAAGTTAAAATTATGAAAGAATTCAGAGATTTCAGCTAGAAATAAATCTAAAATTTAGACACCTTCGAGTCATATAAATGAAACCCGGAGAGAAATTGCGAGATTAGCAGGCGTTTCCCAGTCTACACTTTGAAATATAAAAAAGTGATAAACCTGAAAAAAATCTTTGTCCCTATAGCGAGTTGATAAATGTGGTAGAAAACGTCTTTCGACTGCTCGAATAGGAGAGGAAACAAGGCATTTTATTGTTGAGAACAGAAGAAAACCCCTGAAAGTCATAAAAGTTTTGTTAGATGATGCTGGCGTAGCTTTATCTAACAGAATGCTAAGGCGAAACTGAAGAAACTGAATTTCAGTTGTTACCGTCCTTCGAAAAACCTAAGTTTACCCCAGATGCATGCATGCTAAGCGATTGGCGTTTGCTACAATGTAAAAACACTGGTCTGAGGAATACTGAAAGGAGGAAAACAAGTTATTTTAATTTAATTTTTTTTAATTATGAAGATAAATGCGTGACCTTAATATGACCCAATTGATTCAGATCCTCTAGGACAATCCCTAGTTTTTTATAAATGAAATTTTTTATAAAAGCTGTGTTATTGAACGAGTGAAACTCCTTCGTCGGTTATGACATGGGACGAGATTAGCTCAAACGGGAATGGTCTACTACACGTGGTTGAAGGAACCATGCGTTAAGACCAATATCTGCTAGTTTTACAAAGTCATCTCCATCCCCAGATGGCTGAATAGCAGCCAGACGGGACCCGCATATGTGTGCAGGACTCTGCACCTAACCACAAGGCTAAAAAAATTATTAGCTTTTTTAAAGATCAATTTTTTTTTTTATTAGGCACAAAAACGTATTGTTTTTCAAGTGAGTATAATAATTTGGCCACCGACGGTAGTTTGCTGTTTGAGTCTCGGGATACTTTTTTGAATTTTGGCGCACATAGAATACTTTTTTGAGTTTTGGCGCACATAGAATACTTTTTTGAATTTTGGCGCACATAGAATACTTTTTTGAATTTTGGCGCACATAGAATACTTTTTTGAATTTTGGCGCACATAGAATACTTTTTTGAATTTTGGCGCACATAGAATACTTTTTTGAATTTTGGCGCACATAGAATACTTTTTTTGAATTTTGGCGCACATAGAATACTTTTTTGAATTTTGGCGCAACGGAGTTGCCGGTGCCATCTAGTTATAATATAGTTTAACCCATAAAGGTAATATACATAGGTATATTAACTTTATGAGTTTAACCACTATAAAATTTTTGTATCACTTTCAGGTTTGGACATATCTGTTGAAACCGACAAGTGGCTCTGTCGCAGCTTTATCTTCTTCCAAGACTCTACCGTCACTCTGGTTCTGGTCACCTACCAGTGCATCTTCCTCTTCTTCATCACCCACACAGCCGCGATGTATTTACTGATGTCCGACGAGATATTACTCTTGAACCGTCTCAGAAGAATACGAAATAGAGTATTAATAAGAAGAAGGCTTTCAGATATCATCAGAAGACATGGCTTGATACTAAATCTGATGGATTGTCTGAGGATGCTGTACAGTACCCCGATGGGGATAGATTTTGCTACGAATGTGTACTTCATGTGTCTCTTCCTGTCTCTTACTTTGCAGGACTGGATCAGTCTCGCCTCTCCCTTTATCTACTGCGTGATTGTGTTCTTCTTGTATTGCTTTCTCTGTCAGAAGCTGATAGATGCGTCTGTTGTATTCGAGAGCTCAGTTTATGGTTGCGGCTGGGAACAGTTTGACATGAGTGAGAAGAAAACTGTGTACATCATGTTGAAAGTAGCTCGTAGACCCATCAAACTGCACGCCGCGAATAAAGTCCCTATCGATTTGTACACGTTCGCTGTGACTGTGCAGAATATGTACAAGTTCGTGACGGCGCTTAAAGTTTAAGGGTTTTTTTTAGATTTTCGTGCTCTTTTATACTTACCTGAAGTTTTTGGGATTGTCTTTTGGCGACAAATAAGAACCCGTTGACAAACATTTCATTTATGTCGATTTTGGATTGTTGTATGAAGTTTGTACACTAAAAAAATCTATTGTATTATATTTCAAAAGTGTTTATAGCGATAACATATTATTATCAATAATTTATTATTATTACTATTTGTGATATTAATGAATACATTTTAATTTAGTTTACTAACCTTGTTTGTTTTACTAATTAGGCACAAGGTGTTGTTAAAGATTCGTTTATTTTATTCCGCAATTGATTTCTTTTAAATTACAATGGGCTCGAAAAGATCACTTTCGCAAAAATTAAAGAACGAATGCTACTTTAAATTAATGCATTATACCAAATTGTATCGCTTGTATTATTTAGAGTTAATCAATATTTCTGTTGCTTTGTAGTTATCTTAAATTTTGTAACAGACAAACCGCAAAGGTGATGGAAAGCTACCAAAAAGAAGCAAGGCTACTTTAATGCGTTTTCTAAATGACTTCTCCTTGAAAATTTAAATATGGCTTATATTCTTATATCTCTATACTTACAGGGTGTAATAAAACTTACCACTTTGTTTTATTACAGCCTGTGAAGATTAAGGCGATATATAGGAAATAAATTATACCGCAAGGGCAATTTTATACCTACTTAATTTGTATCTATAAAGTCGTGAATACGCTGCGGCCAGAAGCTATCGGCTCGCTCGGAAAACATGCGACAAAACGTAATTATAGTTATTAAAAAAAAAAAACTAGTAGCATTTAAGCAAAATGATTCTAGATACGATTTTGAGTTGCAAAGGTGTCTATTAATTAGAATAATATATTTGCTATAATACATCTATTTTCTTTTAAAAATAATCTTCAAATTTTGTATTTTTTAGATGTCATTTCGAAAATTAAGTGTATCGAGGCAAAATACATTAATCTTGTTTCTAGTTCTTCTCAAACCTAGATAAGGCTATAAAGATATTATGTATATCTCATTATCAGATTTGTAACATTTCTGAGGGTCCTTTAGTTATTACGTCAAAAAGGACAGTTGTTTTCAATATAGCGCCATAAATGGTAGGGTCTGCCTAGCCGGCTTAGTGTCCCATTAGTATTGGTAAGGAGAGCCAAGATATTTTACAAACTTAGAGATCTAATACTACTCGTAATATTTAGTATTAATTAACATCTGTATACAAATATAGTAGTTCCGATAATATTGCTCAAGAGTTCCGTTACTTAGGAAACTTGTTATAGATTGCGCAGTTTACGATATAAGTTTGTCTGGCTTGCCTCGACACATTTTTGTAGGACACTTAAGGATTTTGATACATTTAAAGACATTATAATATTATGTTTTGGACAGTTAATATAGCAAAGACTCCGTCCCTACTGATTTTGACCAACCACTCCTGGACTCCACGAGACAGTTCCGACCTAGTGTGGAGTCCTCTAGTAATAATGTTATTGTTTGTATATAATTAATGTAATAAAGAATTTAATTATTAAGAAATATTATTAAAAAAATAATAATTATTAATTACTGTTTTTGATGTTTGGCATAGAGGAGGCTAGCTGAATACGTAGCTTTCATTCCAAGAAAACGTAAGGTAACCGTGGGATACTATGTATAATATTATAAGTACGCTGGTAGAACCGCAGGCTTATTGTTTTTTTCCCGTAACTCAAGAAAAACGTTTTACACATTTATTATTATGTTCCTTTACATCATGAGCCCTTACTCCTTACGATTAAAAAAATTAAGCATAAATATCGTTTGGCCATATTTAAAGGAAATGAAGAACTATCATTAAACAATTATTATTTACGAGAGAAAGTGTTATGGAGTACAAAAAGTGAACTTTTACTGGTAAGAGTGAATCAGTGAACACTGAACTCGCCGTGGCTAAACTTAGCTGATAGCTCAGTTTCTGCCGAACATTGTGAGAGGCACCACGTGTTTTGTGTTATTAATAATTATAAACAATGAAAGCAATATTAATATCTATTATTATTGTTATCAACATTAACAGCAACAGCAAGGCTTCCTTGGATAGTTTCTTGCCGACCAACAATGTATTAGTGGATACTACAAAAAACTACGGTAAGTAGACTTCATAATATAAAATATAAACGAATAAAATAAAATAAATATTAAGCTTAACTTAAATAAATCTCATTAATTAGATTTCGAATTATTATTTTGTTAAGAAGAAGGTTCTTTGTTGTACATAATTGCACTAATATAATAAACGCGAAAGTTTGTTTGTTACTCTTTCTTGCCCAATCCGCTGAAACGATTAGGCTGAAATTTGTTATGGCGATACTTTGAGTCCCGGAAAAGGACACACGATACTTTTTTCCTGGAAAAATGTACGGTTCCCGTGCGATAAACGATCTTGTGCGCAACGGAGTTGCTAGCATCATCTAGTAATTATAATAATCCTATGTATCGCCAACATAATGAGCATGTCTGTTACCAACGTGGATGTCCAAGGCCAAAACTGACAATAACATCCTCCATCGGTCCTTTGACCTTTTTGTTTTAAAATGAACGGTTTCAAAGTTTTATTTTGTAGATTTATATATCTTCTGATATTTTGTAATAAAATAGTACTAGAGCGAGCGAGAGAAATGCGTAGCTCGATTTTTATTCGGCGCTATCCGCTTTTCTGACATTTCACTAGATTTAGTATAGTGAAATGACATATCACTAGATTTGTTTAGTACGAAGACGTAAGAAACCAGAATATTCGGTATCTTCCGCGATTTCGTGATATCCCTAGGGATTTTCTTTTCCCTGCGACATTATATATATACATTTGTCTTAACTACTTGTCGTACTTTGAAATAACAGCTATTTTTTTGTGCATATTTGAAACGGAATCAGCGCCCCCAATGCGGGGGAAGAGAACTAAATCTGACGTAAAATGACGTTTGAGAGACGCCATATTGGCGCTGATAGCAGTAGTGAGAGTACTTGGAACTAATACTAGTGATGACTAATATTGTTATTGGTTGTGGTTACGTCAAATTTAGTTCTCTTCCCCCGCATTGGGAGCACTGATTCCGCTTCAAATAGACACAAAAACAGGTGGGTATCATAAGTCCAACTTGTATAATGGAGGTCAGTGATATGGATTGTTACTACAATCTAACTAATGTGTTAATAATCTACTTCTGTGTAAGAGGGAGGCTGCGAAACGCACTTAGCAGATTGTGAAAAGTCTTTCACATTAGTGGACTAAAACGTATTAATTACAGTTGTTACTTACACAATATATTGCTTAGTCCACTTGTTGGACTCCTTTCCTGGAAAATTCTAGAATCTAGACTTAAGATTCTAGGCAGTCAAACTTACTTTGTTACTGGGTCGATACAATGTTACATGAATGATATGGAAGAATAAGAATAATTTTGTTAGCAAGACATTACCGTAGGTGATGGATTTCATTACCAAGGTGCTACGCAGGGAGTGGCTGACATTACCGGCAAATGATCAGACTTCTGTCAAGCACTTGCATTTGTACTTAACATACCTTAAAAACATTTAGCTTGTTCCAACGCAGAAATGGAACCTTCCGAAACCGCGAGACCACAAGGCGTTAAAATAAATGTAAAATAAAAGACCATGGACTTTAAACCCGAAAAGGTCGAAACTATCAACTGCTGAGTCAGCAGTTATTATCTGCACATGACTTTTTTTATTACAATAATTAGGGTCGTCTATGGGCTAGTCGCCCATATGGGCGACTTTGTTTGTCTCATTTACATAATTTTGTCGCGCACCAAGATTACAATATAATATTATGATATCTGCTATCTAGGCTTTTCTTGATAAAATATTATAGTGTTATTCATTCCACGTATTATATTTATTAGCAAGCTTAAGTTATACTTGAGAAAGTGTAATAGGTTCGTATTTTAACGATTCTATCATATTAATATTATTTCTCCTACTAGCATCATAATCCATCAACAGATTTTGTCAGATACCTTCATGATACCTAATCAATATTTTTTTAATGAATAAAAACCAAAATGGCTGACTCTCACACCCCATGTTAAATGCCTTGTTACATTAAATAATTCTAGAACTAAAGCGTGTAAACATTGCCACGGTATGTAAACAGCCATTCTATTTTCAGACAAGTCGTGTCATAGACCTTGTAAATTCAATGTGAAACCTCGAAAGTGCAACTACGATTTCGTAATTGGACCGACTGTGGATGAAGATGGACGGGCATCGATATCCATTAACGGACAGAGTCCAGGGCCAGCTATACACGTCTGCCTGCATGATACTGTCGTGGTCAGGGTGAAGAATAAATTGAACATGGATGTGGCTATCCACTGGCATGGGATCGAGCAGAAGGGAACACCGTATCATGATGGGGTGCCCATGGTCACCCAATGTCCCATCACGTACGGGTCTACCTACCAGTACGCGTTTGTGGCTTCGTCACCTGGAACGTACTTCTATCATGCAGATTCAGGTATGAGTAATGACTATTCTACATCGTATATGTTTGACTAAAATTTTAGCGTCGTTGGATCAATAGTGTACTTTCGGAGCCGTTGTCCCCAGAGGCAACAAAATTGTACTATTATTTGGATCTGTCTCTTGTGTAGGGAAGATTCTTCACCTTTGTGGCTGACATTAACACTTAAGTGTTAAAGGCGCCTATAAAAATTGCATCGTTTATTTTTAAAACTATTAAATTTAGTAAAGAACTTATAGTACCCCTCATAATGGGACCCATGGATGAAAAGATACCGTCTTTTGCTTTACGTGTTCGTTTTAAATAGTCTACATACTAATCTGAGACCAAAAAAAAAAGATCCATATAAATAATCTAAAAATTGAGGCTGATCAAACTACGCCTCATTCTATATTATAATTATGCAGTATCCTATACCACACACACACGTCATGTAAGCACACAATTAAATTTCAGTCAGCCAGCAAAGTGACGGAGTTTTCGGTTCACTGATCGTGGATCAGCCGAGGCCTCAAGAGCCACATTCGTCGTTATACAACTTTGACAACAGCGATCAGAACACAATATTGATATCGGCTCAGTTCCCAGAATTGCTCACTGATAGATTAGCAGACAAGAATACGATAAGACCTGACGGAATAGTACTGAATGGAGAAAATGGAAATTATAAGTAAGTTATGAGATAATAATTAAATAAATGTAATAATAAATAGCGCATAATTCACAGAGATAAAAAAGCTAAGTCAAAATGCAGAAAGTTTATAAACGAACGAAAGCATTGATATAATTAATCCTATTAAGATTCAAACTACGAATAATAAGATTCAAACAAAACAATGATTAAATTAAAGGTAAATACTTTTTAAAGGACAATGAAGTTAGTGGATAAATATGTGTTCTTTTCAGGGCATACGTGATACCAGCAAACGCGTACATGTTCAGGCTGATCAATGCGATTGGAATCGAGTGTCCAGTGACGGTCAGCGTGCAGGAACACGGTCTGACAGTGATAGCGACCGACGGTAGACCAGTGAAGCCAGTGACAACGAGAGCAGTGAAGCTGTATCCAGGTATGACGATATGGCATACTAACTGACGGCTTGTTTTTGAAACGAATCAGGAAATGAGCAGACAGATTGAAAGCGATAGCATAGAACAGGTATAAGACGTGTAGATCAAGTCAAGTCGGCTAACTGTTGGCAAAGTATCCCGCGTTTACAACCCTGGGTATTTAACGTAACTAGCTAAATGACGAGCTTTGTGAAGGCTCGCGTCGTCACACCTTGACTGACTGATGATAACACATCTACATGATATAAAAAAACCTTGACTTACTGATGATAAGTGATAACTAGACATCGGATTATATGCATTTGCATATGCAAGTATGCAAATGCATATAATCCGATGTCTAGTTATCAGGGCATAAAACTACCGAAATATGTACTATCAACGAAAAATTGCCAAAATATGCTTGAACAAGCACAACAAGCCTTGTAGTCTCCAAACTAGCACACCGAGACCACAAAACAGAGGTACGATAGATCAAATCACTTCAAATATGTGGCTCCATTTTTCATTATAGTTGGCAACATTAGCAAAAAATTTGAATAAAGTAGTAAACGATTTATTAAACTTCCACGGGCATTACGAATTAAGATTACAATCGGAAAATTATCATCGGTGCTGTATGATAAATTAAAAATCCTGGATTTGATGAAATTGTAAAAATTGGCGCTTTTTTTTTTTATTTATTTAATAATTTATGTACACTTATCTAGTTAACAGAGAAAAAACTTAAAATAAGAGATACATTTTAGTACAAAGGTACTAACGGCACCTCCGGAAAACTCTTCAAAAAAGTAATAAATTTTAACCCCTCAAGCCCCAAGCGATCGAATTCGACCGCGATAACAATAGAATAACAATGGATTTCCAAGAATCCGCGATCGAGAGATATTAAGTGACTTTTGATTATACATATTTTGTGCATATTTCGGACATTTTTTCGTGCATACTTGCATGCATATTTCGGCACTTTGATCGTGCATATAATCCGATGTCTAGTGATAACACATCCTCATATAAATAAAATATACTATGTTAAAGCACAAATCAGTAGGCACGATAGTTTTTCCGTAAAGTGTACAACAAAATGTTCAGATTGTGGGATATACTTACTAGGGCTCGCTTCGCTCGCCCTGAAAAATCTCAATAGTAATGATAATTGGAAATAAAATACAAAAAATCGGCCAAGTGCGAGTCGGACTCGCGCACGCGTACCATTATAGAGCAAAACTTTATTTAATATTAAAGTACACATGTAACTAAGGATTTTGTGAAAAAGTCAAGTACATTGCCATTATTGATATAGAGCAAAAAAGGCCAAAAAATCACGTTTGTTGTATGGGAGCCCCCCTTAAATATTAACTTTATTTTGTTATTTTTTGTTGTTATAGCGGCAACAGATATACACATTCTGTGAAAATTTCAACTCTCTAGCTATTACCGTTCTCTAGTTACAGCCTGGTGACAGACAGACGGACAGACAACGAAGTCTTAGTAATAGGGTCCCGTTTTTGCCCTTTGGGTACGGAACCCTAAAAAGTAGGTTTTTTTAAAGTATTTAAAACGATGAAGTTAGATGTTCATGAAAGACATGAAAATTGGAATATGATTGACATTTACCATTATGTAACACAAAACTAGGGGAAAATAATGCAGGCCTTCTCATGAAGCAAACCGTTTTCAAGTTAATGTCGGTATTTAAGCTTCTGCTGAGCGACAAACAGTCGCAATAAATACTATCATTGCTATCAATTTACCTGTTATATAACAGACGATCATATTTACTCCAACAAACATTGCATTATTTAGGTGAGAAGTAATGAGATCGTAAGTACAGTCAGTGCAATAAATAGGATATTTGTAACTAACATCAACATCGCAATATTAAGAAACTTTTAGTAAAATTCATAAAAATATGAAGATTTACATTCAGTTCAAAGAAGAAAAGATTGAAATGCTTGGATTCTATTTTAGTCTATAAGTAATATAATCTTGGATTGAACTGAAAAAGAAAAGATTTTAAATTAAATCATCCAAAGTATCAATCAGATCCCAGTAAATTGAGTTCAAAATCAAAATAAAATTATCTATTTTTATTGAAAATTATTTTATCCAATATAAAATATTTTCTGCATAGCGCCTGTTACCAGCTCGGGAACTAGCCTGTCTAGAACAACCAGCGTAAGAAACTAGCTTGGGACCTTCATTTTACCAAAAGAATCAAAAATCAAATGCCAGTACATATTAAATAGTTTTAATATTTTATTTGTTGTTACAAATACTCCTAATCATTTAAAATCTAGTATTCAGAACGGTTTCACCTTCTCACCAAGGTAAGATGCAACTGGATCTTGGGCAATAATGCCGTCGATTGTTTCATATCTAATTTAAAATAACGATTTAAGGAAATATAACATTATAGCAACATGACTTTGGCTTGTTTTGAAGCTATTTAATCAAAATTCAGTAAAGAAATAATATATGATCTATACTTATTATAAAACAAAGTCGCTATTTTTTCCCTCATGTCCCTTTGTTCCCTTTAATCTTTAAAACTACGCAACGGATTTTGATGATTCTTTCAGTGTTAGATAGCCCATTTATCGAGGAAGGTTATAGGCTATATTTTATTACGCTAAGACTAATAGGAGCGAAGAAATAGAGGAAAATGTGGAAAAATCTATACTTATTATAAAACAAAGTCGCTATTTTTTCCCTCATGTCCCTTTGTTCCCTTTAATCTTTTTTTTTTTTATTAGGTTCACAAAACAAGATACAATTCGCAATACATGAAGTTATAAATAATAAAGTATAAAATGGCTAATACTAGGGAATGTATCTCTCTAAGAAGTGAACACAACATGCACATAACAAATTAAAAGAGTTGTGTCAACTAACTACAAAATTAAATACAATAATAATAATTACAAAAAGAAAAGGAAAGAAAACAGTCTACTACTTACTATTAAATTAAATACAAACTAACTACAAAATTAAATACAATTACAAAAAGAAACGAAAATAAAAACAGTCTTTACTTAATTAATTAAAATTAAAACCGAAACTTAATTAACCGAAGATCTCCTTAAGAATCTTTTTAGAAGAGACAAAAGAACCAGAGAATATGTCATAAGCCGTATTGATAGCATTATATGATGAACACATGCGGTACAAAGGGCCGTGCTGTCCTAAATTTGTCCTGTATGATGAGAGGTAGAAAGTTTTACGATTAAGGAAACGACTTCCAACTCTGGGTACGCTAAATGACAAGGATTCCAACAAGTCAGGCGCATCAATCAGTCCATGTGTAACCTTGTAAAGGAACATTATATCCAGCATTTTGCGACGTGCTTTTAACGTCGAAATTTTAAAATTAGCTAGTCTATCTTCATAAGTGAAAAACCTTTTACACGTCGGATTATTAAAGCACAACAAATAAACAAAACGTTTTTGTATCCGCTCGATGCGATTACAATGTGTCTGATATGTTGGATTCCATACCGGAGAACAGTATTCCAGAATGCTGCGAATAATATAATTAAATATTAGAATGGACATACTAGGTTCATTGAAGATTTTCATTTGTCTTGTTACAAATCCAGTTAATTTTGACGTCCTATTTATTATATTTTCCATGTGAATCTTTAAAACTACGCAACGGATTTTGATGATTCTTTCAGTGTTAGATAGCCCATTTATCGAGGAAGGTTATAGGCTATATTTTATTACGCTAAGACTAATAGGAGCGAAGAAATAGAGGAAAATGTGGAAAAAATGGGGAAAATTATTTGAAAGGGCTAACTTGAATGCGCTAATCTCAGGAACTACTGGTCCGATTTGAAATATTCTTTCAGTGTTAGGTAGCCCATTTATTGAGGCAGGCTATATGACATAATTTTTTCACGGGTATTTTATACCCGTGCGACGCCGGGGCGGGTCGCTAGTATATAATAAATAAATAAACGAAACATTATATATACCTAAGTTCACGTTCGAATAAAGAAAATCAGTAAAATTGTGTAGATTGCTACGAATAATATAAAGACTGGTAGATATTTTTAAAAAATTTATAAACCTTACCTAACCTTAAATTAATAATATACATTCAAATCAGTTGCACTAAAACTATTCTATGCAAGATAAATAATTATATTAATCAGATAAATAAATATATTAATCAGATAAATACATATTCCATGCAAGATAAATAATAATTATAATATTAATCAGAAAAATTGTCAAAACAATATTATGTACCCGGAAAAATATTATTTTTATTTCCGTAACTGTATTCAGAGCAAAGTTTTTGCGTGATGTTTCCGAATGGAAGGAAGGTGGTGTGCATTAGTCTGTTTCGCTTTCACTACATAATAGCCTCTCGTGACCAAGCTAATGGCTAGAAAGATTATTACAAAATATTTTTGTACTGGGTGGTGAAAATATTTGAGAAAGATAGTCGCAAATTATAATGTGATGCACAAATTAGTATTATGTAAATAAGAACAACAGCCTCAAAAATGATAGAACTTATAATGATAATAGGTAACTTAAAATTATTTATGACAAATGACGGGTCGCTAATATTAATTATTTCCTGAAAAATATGTTATTAAAATAATTAATAGAACTGACATTCAAAATTGTTGCCCCATGACCACGACAATAATTAAAAAAATGTATTAATGTCGTTGTAATTAATTTATCTGTATTTAATTCAATTAAAATCTTAATTACAGAGTATACAAAATTAGAAACTCTTTTATTTGGTCGCTACTCGCTACTGATAAAAATTGACTTAAATCAAATCAAATCATTTATTTTGCATATTATGTGTGTAGGTTTAGTTGCAGCACATAGGCCACTTGTGTTGTAACTTGTAACAAAATTTATTTTACTTAGTTACTCTAATTACAATTGATTGTTGATAAAGTTAAATGATAAAGCATTATTTTTTTCTTTTTAATTATAACATTACTTACTTAAAACCTTATCAACCTTATTTTAAAAACAAATAAACATATTATACTAAAATTTAAATTAAGTATTTAAATTTTCTTTGTTATGTAGTGAGAGGGACCGAAGAAAAGAAAGCCGCGTAATTCTCACCTTGGGGCGTAGAGTTTAAGGTCATTATAACAGGTTTCTGTTTTCACTTTCTATTACACTCATGTTATTTATCTCCTTACGTCACTTGTTTTTCTTAGGCGCGTCATTATATCCGACATTAGAAATCATCTATGTAAAACCTTAAAAGTTTGATTTTCGGTTTCTGAAATTTCTTAACAGGAGTTTATGTAGTCACTAGTGCTTTTTATTGGCTAACTTCTACTAACTAAACAATCATACCAAAAAGACTCTGAACACTCCAAAATATTTCGAAATACCTATAAGTATATATTATGTGTTAAGTAAATTATAAGTGAATACTTAGCACTTGCAATATTATTTTATTTCCGCAGTCGGATAAGGAGAGAAAACATATTTTACGTAAGATTAAAAAGTCAAAAGTTCAATGAAATTATTGTTGATAGACTTCCTAACCCGAGGATCTAAGCTCAACACTCTTTTTTATAAATAAAGCAAGAAGTAATGAATGACTGAATACAATTACTTTACTTTAATTCACAAAAATCTTTTTATCTTATTTTATGCTAGAATAGAAATTAGTTTTGCAGGAATTGCAAGTTAAAGATATTTAAAAAAAGCTTTAATCATATTCTGCCAAAGAGATTGTTTTGCCATTAACTGTAATATAAGTTTTTGTCTGTAAAACTATTTTGACAAGGACTTTTAATCTTTTACATTATCAAATTAGATAACATTTTTGACTTTTTGATCGATTCATTTATTGAAGTGAAAACTTCTTTAGCGGCGTTGAACACTTTTGTGGGATGGGTAAAAACAGTGAAACTCGCGTCAGATTTTCGTATTGATCGAAAAACCATAGAAAACGCGTAAGACGGTTGGAGAGTAGTGTTTTGTGTCGAACTCGAACTCGAACGAAATGTACAGTCGGGGAAATGAGTTGTTTAGCAGAAATGTACAGTCGGGGAAATGAGTTCTTTAGCAGACGCGCTGATTAAGGCCGCCTTTCCACCTGCAAGACAACTGTCGCGAGAAGTGTCTAACAGTCTGTCTGACAGCAGCATTTTTTTCGATTGTCGATATTTTTTAATCGATTGTAAGGGTTTCGATTAATTAATTAAAACGATCGTTTTTTTTATTATTTATTTTTTAAATCGATTTTCATAAAAAATGGGTAAAAAAAAATGCACAACGTTAATAATCAAGTTTTCACTTCTGCCGGCACTCCCGGAGTGCAACCCGTCTTTTTTTTCAGTGTAGTTTTACGTTATTAACTTGCATGTGAGTTATACACATAAGTTTTGAACTTCCTGTCATGTCATTTACTACCGATTTAGCAGATACACGTTAACTGCCTTTATGATAGAAAAACTTTCTTTTATGATAGGCTTCCCATTTATTATATAATGTTACGTAAGTATGAAATTGTTATGATATATTACTTATCGATTAACAATTTGACAAGTTGTTAATAACTACCAGTACGTTATTATTCAACTTTTCTCTTAAGAGAAGGGCCGCGCCAGCGCACGTGGTTTAAGCGTTAATAACAAAAAAATTAAAACCGACTTCCAAGGTAAAAACAATAGTAATATGAGGTTACGCGCGGGTTGTCCCAGCGGACGCACGTGTGATCTGCGACGCTCGACTTGTTCGTAATTATTGTGCTAGTTAAATACGAATTGTTTTTACACGAGTGTTTACAACCTAACTGATAAGGGCACTCCTGGCAACAGGAGTCCCTTAGTGTTATGATGTTCGGCCCCACGAAAGATTATTACCCCACCGTTATGTCTCAACCTACCGCTTCGTCTCAAGCCACCGTGAAACCTCAGCCAGTACATAAACAAACAAGTTACGCCAATGGTACTTTCTTTTGAGAGAGTACCAACATTAGTTCAAAAGTTGGCAAAAACTCTAGTCCTGGACCAGATGACATCCCTATTGGTATAATTAAACATCTTCCCGACAGTGGACTTAAATATTTACTAAATCTTTATAATTATATGTGGCAAAATCAGTTGATTCCCGATTGTTGGAGAGAAGCTGTGGTAATCCCAATTCTTAAGCCTGGCAAAGATGCTAGTTCACCATCAAGTTACAGACCAATAGCATTAACTTGCAACATGTGTAAACTGTTCGAAAAAATCGTAAGCAATAGAATTAAATGGTATGTAGAAGTAAATAACTATTTATCTAAACATCAATATGGATTTCGGCAATTTAGGTCAACTTTTGATCAATTAATGAACATAGAAAGTGAAATTTTAGATTATTTAGCTAATAATAATTATTTGGTTCTGTAGCACTTGACATCGAGAAGGCATATGAGATGGTGTGGAAGCATAGAGTGATTGAAATTTTGCAAGGCTTGGGTATTAAGGGAAACACGTTTGCTTTCGCAAAAAATTTTTTAGCTAACAGGACGATTAAAGTAATAATTAATGGTACGTTTTCTGATCAGGTTATTATTGAAAATGGTTTGCCCCAAGGATCGGTCATAAGCATAGTTTTATTTTTACTGGCAATAAATGGTGTTCTTTCGTGTATAAGTAAACCCCTGAAAGGTTTTTTGTTTGCAGACGATTTGACGATAACTTGTTCTGGTAAGATCTTACATTCAACATTAAAAATTATTCAAAATACCCTTGATAGGCTTCCCGATTGGTCAAGAAAATCCGGATTTAAATTCTCTAAAACTAAAACAGAATATATTGTATTTACAAAGAAAAAGAAAATAAATACACATTTGTCGCTATCTTTACATTGGACTCTAAAATTACGTGGAAATTACATTTAAATAAATTAAAAACAGAATGTAATAAAATATTGAATGTGATTAAAGTTTTATCATCACTGACATGGGGTGCTGATAAAAATTGTTTAATGAATACATATAAGTCTCTAATTCGACAAAAAATAGATTATGGCGCTATTTTCTATGATTACGCTAAACCTAGTAATCTTAAGTGTTTAGAAAGCATACAAAATACTGCTTTAAGATTAAGCATTGGTGCTTTTAAGACAAGTCCTGTTATGAGTATATTGGCAGAATCGGGAGAAATGCCACTTTCTTACAGAAGAAAACAGCTGGTCTTAATATATGCCACTAATATTATTTCACAACCTTTCAGTTCAATAGGCTACTTGACCTATATTCAATTTCATTGAATAAATGCATATTTCTAGTAGAACTTGGCCTAGGAAACCGTATTTCACCCTTATTATCAAATAAAAGCTTATGATTGATAAATAAAGTCGATTTGAAAATATGATTTTATGAAAATAGGAATTGTACTGACGAAAACGCTTTTGCGGTACTTCCGATTTGGATGTGACGTCATCCTCATACTAATTTAATATCTTTTATTTATCGCGCTCGCTATATGTAAGTTTATTTGTACATAAATAATAGGAATAAGCCTATTATATATTTTCTTCAATAATTCAAATAAAACATCAGTTTTATATATATTATCTCCATTTATTGTAGACGGGAAATGAAATGGCCAAAACTTTTCTCCAAAAGTTTTCAACATTACAAATGATTTCTAATTTCTTATATAATTATTTTATAATTTTTGGGCACTTTTAGCACATTGAAAAAAATTTCAATAAAGAGAGTTTAAAATACAAAGCGTATGACGTCACACTATGGCGGACAGTGTTTTCGGCGCCATTTAAGAGGCATATTTTTCAATAAACATTTTTATGGGTTTCTACTGTGTAAAATATTAAAATATTAGTTTTTTTGTAAAAATGAATGATTATGAAGCGATTAGCATGAAGAAAAAAATTAGGTCAAGTAGCCTATTTATGAATATTTTACAAAATCCTCGTCTAATGCTGAATATGATATTCGACCTAACCTGACCCAACTAGAGCTAAACAATATTTGATCGATATAAATTTTTTTCCCATCAGTTTTCCCCAAAAAAACTTCCGCTCATGGCCCGTGGGTCAATATTGTTTTGCCTATAAATCTTGAATTAACTAAAGATCCTAAAGATAAAACCCCAAATATAATTTACAAAAGCCTATTTAATTAAAAATAAAGATTGTATACAGTTATATACAGATGGATCAGTAATTGATAGTAAATCAGGATGTGCTGTCGTTGCTCTCGATAATAGCTATTGTTATAAATTAACAGATTATTATTTGATTTTCAGCTGTGAAGCTATTGCTATATGTAAAGCTCTTGAAATAATAAAAAGTAGAAGTAATTTAGACAAATTTATTATATTCTCTGATTATAAATCATGTCTGCAAGCACTACTCAATATTAATAATATCGACCCACTCATACTATACATGAGAGAAACAATTTTACATTTAATTGAAAATAGCTTTCAATTTGAAATATTTTGGATCCCAAGTCATCGGGGTATTGAAGGCAATGAGAAGGCTGATATGGCAGCAAAAAATGCTATAAACTCAGATTCGGTAGATTATTCTGTTAGTTCTAATGCACTAGATGTTAAAAGACACATTAAACAGAAAATTAAAATACTATGGGTTACTGTTTGGAAAAATAAGAATTCTGGTAGTAAATTATACAGAATAAGAAATTCAGTTTTTGAGGAAGCTCCAACATTATTTTATAATCGAAGAGATCAAACTGTCATTACTAGACTGCGTATTGGTCATACAAATATGACTCATGTTTACATAATAAAAAAAAACTGGTATTGGTATTTTGTAAATTTACCAAAATGTAAATGCGGAATGGATATAACTGTCCTACATCTGTTAGAAGAATGTAATGATTACAATAATATTAAATCAGCTTGTAATTTACCGAATAATATAAAAGATTGTTTATGTGACAAAGGATATATGCAGACGATTAATTTTGTTAAAAATTTAAATATCGTATTAAATATCGTAAATTTAAATATCGTATCGTATCGTATCGTCGTTAATTTATTAGTATATAAATGTAAAATTACTGTAGTCGCTAATGACCTTAGCTGTTAAAAGCGACTTAAAATAAACAAATAAAAAAAATAGTAATATGAACTAAAAAGTATTAAATAACTCTTACTCTATAATAGTGCCTTTTTCAGAATTCATCTAAATCTCAACTGTTTCTGTGCATACTACAGTCTAGTATTATTTTACTAGTATTATTTTGAAGTCGGTACCACCTAATTTAATCGTGAGTTCAGTAATGTCAGAATATCTGAAACTTTTGGGACTGCTGGTACCGACTTCAAAGTAATGAAGACTGTATGCACAGAAATAGTTGATATTTAGATGAATTCTGAAAAAGACACTATTATAGAGTAAGAGTTATTTAATCCTTTTTATTTCATATTACTATTGTTTTTACCTTGGAAGTCGGTTTTAATTTTTTTGTTTAAAATAATAATTTCACTCTTTTTAGTTATGTACAAAATAAGGCTTTATGCGTAAATAAAAAATACGAATGTTAACTATTCACATTATGTTGCTGTAAGCGAAATTGTGGTAAATGCTTGCAGATATCTAAGCGATGCTGCAATTTTCAAACTTTTATCTTTAAAGGTTCAGGAGTTCTGTTCAGTGCCTTTGGACCAAGAGACACCTTCGTATGAAATTTCTCTTATTCGTCATATATGTTTAACTTACTAGAAACAACATTTTAACCACTATGAGTGTTTTAAATTTCAGGGATTTTCCTCGATTGCTCATAGATCCCATCATCAGCTCACCACTTTCGTAATTGTTATACAAAATTAAGATAATATTATCCTATACAACAACACAAGAATTTTGAAAATCGGTACTCAAACAGCGAAATCATCATCAAAAATATCTGCTTCGATGCAAAATATAACGAAAAGTACCAGTAATTGGGTCATAATGTGATGATGCATGGCATAATTAAAGTTGTGATGGTGATGATTAATCAAATTGATATATTGGCTTATGCTTTCAGTTGTTTAAACAACGCCGAAATCCCCGAATCTGTATCTATAAGGATTCAAAAGTTCTGTTCGGTACCTTCGGATCCAGGGTATAACCTGGTGCAAAGTCTCACTTTTTGGTAGTATTTACCTTGAATGCTTCAGAAAAAATTAAAATCCCTATATGTTTCCATACAAATTTCAAGAAGTCCCCTCGATTCCTCATGGATCCCATCATCAGATCACCACTTTTGTGAACATGGTACCAAATTCGGATTCAACCCTGTACAACAACAAAAGAATCATGAAAATCGGTCCACAAACGGCGAAGTTATGGTTCAACATACAACAAATATATATATATATATATATATATATATATATATATATATATATATATATATATATATATATATATATATATATATATATATATATATATATATATATATATGTATATATATATATATATATATATGTATATATATATATATATATATATAAAACTTCTTATTTAGAGTAGGCTGGTATGTTTGCAACAGAAAAGTAATAAAGTTTATGTTGAAAATGGAAATAGACTGAATAGATTTAAATTAGACGAAGTTTATATCGGACCGTTTCGGATAATAGAGAAAGTGTCGAATTCTATATATAGGATAGACACAGGTCATAAGAAAGCAGAATCAAATCTATTTCATTTGACAAAAATGATTCCTGTACCTATGTCAGTTCTAAGTTAGATTTAGGTAAATGTAAAAATGTAAAAAAAAAAAAAGTTTTTTTTTTTTCCTTTAGGGGAGGGGGAGATGTAAGTTTAAAACTTCTTATTTAGAGTAGGCTGGTATGTTTGCAACAGAAAAGTAAAATATTTTAATTTTGAAGGACGGCAATGTCAAGTTTGTTAGAACTGAAAAAAATGTTTCAAGGGAAAATATTTGTGTCCGATTTGGAGGATTTATAATTATAAACGTAATTGTCGTTTCTTTATTTTTACAGAGAAACAAAATTGTTTATATTTTCCTCCTATACGTCGTAATAATCCTATATATATATATATATATATTATATATATATATATATATATATATATATATATATATATATATATATATATATACATATATATATGTCGGTTAAAAATAATGAATATGATTCTGATTTAAATATACCGCGGTGTAGTCCAGGCAGAAGTAAAAACGAAACAGCAGGTTCCTGTCCTGAATGTATCAGGCATACATTTTCTTCACGGGGTAGAAAAAGAGCACAACGCTGCTAAAGATGTTTAAACTTAAAAAAAATATATGAAGATGATTCTTATGAACATTTATATTTTCCAGGTGAAAGAATGGACGTAGTGGTGAGAGCTGATCAGTCTACCGGTGGTTACTGGATCAGGGTGGCCGGAGAAGATTCCTGCAGCGGTCTGGATACATACGGCATGCTGTTGTACTCAGGATACAACTATACCACCATGTTTGAGGAGGGACCGGTAAGGGGAACAATTTCACGACTTTCCCAAATAAATATCAAAATTGTTATTAACAGTTCTATATTTTGTACTTGTAGTAGTTGTGTTGTAGTTGTGTTATGTGATTATAACGTCCATCTCTGCCTGTATACAATTTAAAGCTTTTGCGAATTTTCACCAAAAATCCATATGAGTAGTACCCATTATTTTCTCTTATAAGTAAGATATTTCTATATCTCATAAATCATAATATGTGTTGACTAGCTGTTATTGCTTACGTGCTTATTAAAACCATATTATTAATTATTATTTTGACACAAATCCATACTAATATTATAAATGCGAAAGTGTCTGTCTGTCTGTCTGTCTGTCTGTTACCTCTTTACGCCCAAACCGCTGAACCGATTTCGCTGAAATTTGGCATGGATATACTTTGAGTCCCGGGAAAGGACATAGGATACTTTTTATCCCGTAAAAAATGTACGGTTCCGCCGAGTTTTGGCGCAAGTCGCTACGAAGCTGCGGGCGTCATCTAGTAGGCAATAAATCTTAATATTTTTTATTCCTGACATCAATTTGTGTAGGTCATTTCACCTTTGCCATTCATCAGTAGCTGCATACTTTCATGAAATTGAATTCTTAGCATTAACATTTTATTCTTCAGGCACGTCATCTGACTGTTGACGACGCTGTAGCTGGACAGGACTTACATTCTCTAAAAGACACCACATCACCTCCAGAGATTCGCTCGTACTACCTGGGTATCGACAGAAACTATCCTCAGTACAAAGACAGTGATGTTGACTTCAGATATCGAAGCGACGCCATGCCTAAGTCACCCTTCATACCAGCTGCTATGAGTAAGTGTATCAACGGAAATGTTAATGAAAAGAATTCCTTGTAGGTAGATACCATGGTCCTAAAATCTTAGTAAGCCTACCATGGCGATTGAAAATTTGCGATTACAAATATTTTTTCTACAAAAGAAACAGATAATAGCAAAAGAAGTCTATTATTTTGTACCTAAAATAATTCGGATTCCTAGTAGGATCACGCTGATCTCGTTTTAAAAATTTATTTTAAGCATTAATATTCAAAAGCACACATTATGAATGTGTGTGCTGACACGATAATGCAATTTTTAACCGACTTCCAAAAAACGAGGAGGTTATATGTTCGGCTGTGGATATTTTTTTTTTTTTTTATTTTTTTTATTTTTGTATGTTCAACGATTACTCCGCCGTTTGTGAACCGATTTTCGAAATTTTTGTTTTGTTGTATTAGGTTTCACTCCAATTTGGTCCCATTTTCACAAAGGTGGTGACCTGATGATGGGATCCATGAGTAATCGAGGGAACTCCTCGAAATTTATATGGAAACATATGGTGATTTTGATTTTATGTGAAGTATACTAAGAATACGCTACCAAAAAGTCAAATATTGGGTCAAGGTATACCATGGTTTCGATGATGCTGAGAGAACTCCTGATTCCTTATAGATACACGTTTGGGAGTTTCGGCGTTGTTTTAAGAACAGAAAGCATAAACTACTATGCAATTCATATTCATCATCATAATCATCATCATCATCATCATCGTCATCATCATCATTACCACGTCGTGTTAAGGCCACCAATGTCTCATGGCACAGAATAGATAATAGTACAAGGCATAGGTATGGATATACTAATAATAATAATTATGTACTGTATAACAATTAACAACACCTGTTTGTTTTTAATACACGGCGGTCGGCGTCGAAGACAGAATATCGAATACTTTACTAACTACTTTATATACAGATCGAATACTTTACTACTTTATAAAATTTTAATAGACAAATAGAATTAAAATAAAGTTATTTTAAAAAGAGCATTTAAACAAAACAAAGTCATTAAGTGTCTTTTTAATTAGTTATACTTATTAATCGACAGATGGTGCACTAAGTACCTATCGATTTGAATTATTGATTACAAGAACAGCTGTCAATAATTATGATAATATTAAATATTATGCTACGCTACATCCTATGCAAGTTTGTAGAATTTTTTATCTGATAGATCCTTCGATCGTGGAAAAACGAGACACAATAGCCTTTCTATTGTTATCGCAATCGCAGGTGACCGCTTCGGGCTTGAAGTATTAAAATTGTTAAATTACATAGCACAATATGTTCACTTCACTGATAATATTATATTATTTTGTGAGTGTGAGTTGTGACTCTTAACAAATTGTAATAAGATACGTAAAATATACGCGAAGATTTATCTACTAGTGTAACTAAAAAGAGTGAAATTATTATTATTTCTAACAAAAAATTAAAACCGACTTCCAAGGTAAAAACAATAATAACATTAATATGAACTAAAAAGTATTAAATAATTTTTACTATCTAATAGTGCCTTTTTCCGAATTCGGCTAAACCTCAACTATTTCTGTACTCAATCTTCATAATTTTGAAGTCGGTGCCAGTTCCAAAAATTTTAAATATTCTGTCAGAGGACTGAAGATTCAGCTATCTGGTACCGACTTCAAAATAATGAAGATTTAGTACAGAAATAGTTGAGGTTTAGCCGAATTCGGAAAAAGGCACTATTAGATAGTAAAAATTATTTAATACTTTTTAGTTCATATTAATGTTATTATAAAGTTACTCAATAAGTATTCACTGACAAATTAAAGTATAAAATAAAAAGTTTAAACATAAAAATATCATGCAATAAAGTGATAGTGGTGCTGAAATGCATAAGTAATAAATGACTTAACATATCGCTATCCATACACGAAATTCAAAAAGTACTGCAAATTCATTTTAAAATAATTTCCTGCTCTGATTATTCTCGGAACCAAGCAAGTGTATTATTGTACGTATTTTGGAACATTACTATTAATTGTGAAATCAAGGTCAATAAAGAGAAACAAAACAGTGTAAAGGTTACAGTAATTATGACTTATGAGTTATGAGTTATGACATACATGTTTCCTCGAGTGAAGAAATGAAAAGTTGAAAAGAAATTGTAAATGCGGGTCACATAAAATATGATAAATTTCTATTTTCAGCTATACAGGAGGGCGTCGTCCAAATAAACGGCAAGAACTTTTTGTACCCCAATGTTCCTCTCCTTTTGAAGCCACGAGAAGTTCTGCCAGAATCGTCTTGTCTTATAGGAGAGGAAGCTGATCATAAGGACCCACAGTGCATCCAGACTATAAATGCGAAAGCCAATGAAACTATGGAACTTATACTTGTTAACAAAGGTGAGTATAATATTTTCATTTAAGAAGTAATTTAAAAATGTGTATTCAGGTACATTAGTGCTTTCATTTGGTAAATTTTTTTATTCAAAATTACCACAGATTTTAAGTAATTTCAGCTTATATTAAACCTTCCATCGTTTAGAATCCACTTAGATTCTAAAGAAAAATAAATATGGATTATGGACATTTTATTGGATACGCATTTCAGGTTTTGGAAGTAACGACTCGTATACATTCCACATGCACGGGTACAGTATGCAGGTTCTGGCAACATGGCAAAGTCCTGCCGGAATGGCCCTATCAAAAGAAGAATTTATGAAACTGGATACAGAGGGTAAAATTACAAGGTAATGTTCTATCAAAGATTAAAAAGAAATTCATAGGCTAAAGATTACGTTATTAATGGCTGGTTTACACGTATTAAGTAGATAAGTAGTAACTTTTTAACTTAATTTGAAGTGCTTGCCCGAAATGTATCAAGTGACAAGCCCCGCCTGCCAATTTAACAGAAAATTGTCAAAATTCTAATTTCCTTGTTTAGTACTTAACTAAATTTTATCTTGCTACTTGCTACTAAATTTTGTGTTTGCATGCAATAAATAACTTAAAATTAAGTTAAAATTGAGTTAATTACTTATCTACTTAATACGTGTAAACCAGCCATAAGTCGGGTTAATATGTCAAGTATAACATTATGATCTCTCTTCTAAGTTTGACATCATAAATTAACTTACTCCGCCATCTGCGGCCACTACGCCAATCAAAAACGTTTTAAATATACAACGATCTATATCCATCCAAGATTATGTACAGCTTGAAAAATATATACTTTATTGTGCACAATCAATACAAAGACAAAGATTAAAATAATATAAATAATATTATTATCGTATAAAGAAGGTGAATACTGAATATATATTTTATGGAATCTTGATAATAATGATGACATTAATCTTTACAGGAATGTAATAAATCCTCCAAACAAGGACACGGTTCATGTACCGAACAAAGGATTTGTGATCGTGAGGATAAAGACAGACGTTGGTGGAAGCTGGCTTCTGGAGTGCCGATCTTGTGGTCTTTCAGCGTTACCCGTTGCAGTACTAATCAATGTTCAACAAACAATACCGAAATTAGTTGTTGATTCATTACCACCCTGTAGTGGGTATAAGCCAGCTGACGTTTTACTTAATTAAGCAATTGACTGAATAGATATTATTAGATTTAATATTAATTGGTGCTCAATTTTGCTTGTATCATCTCATTTTCATCCACAATATTATCGTCATCATATTGTACGTATGAATTTTTTTGTTCATCATTCAAGTTAATTGTTTCATATTAATTTTACTGTCTATTTCAATTTCGCTTGTTATGTGCGATTTCATCCACATCATATTATTTTTCTGTTTCATTTTTCTCTCTTAGATCTCAAAATATCTGGGGGCAGGGCCCGACCGTGCTGACGAGCCAAGCGATTTATATATTCCAAAACGGAAATATTACAGTACATATTCGATAATATTTTCAAAAGGCATAAATATAATGTTATTTCATTCAAATCCTATTTTAAATTAAGGAACTTGTAAATATTAATATTTTAAGCTAGTTATTTATTAAAATTATAAAACATTTATAAATATTTTTATTTTACAAATGCTTCTATAAAATCTAAGTAATTCGATACTTTAGTGTACACTGTTGGAGCACCTTTGTAGCCACAAGGAGAGAAACCAAAAGATACTACCCCTAGAATAACGGGTATTTCTTCAGTCATATTAGCACTTAAGTCGGTATCCTCAACTGTAGTGTAGTCTTCACCGCTACTGACTACATTTTCATCAGCATCAGCGCGTCCATATTCTTCTTCTATATCATCGTATGGTATTAATCTATACCTGGGCACAACTTGTACTAGTGGACCTCCAGAATCTCCGCTACAAGCCGCCATTCCTCCACCCAATGGACCAGTACACACATGAGCATCTTGTTCTAAGGGATTTGTTTCGAAAGGTTCCTTAACATCATCAATAGCTTTAAAACATTCTGAAAATAAATTTAACTTATAAAAAATTTGTACGTGCTACGTATAATAGCAACTATCTATTACTCATAAATAGAATGTTTAAAAATGGAAGAAAGAAGTTGTAATATGAGGTAATAACTATTAACTAAAACTTATATTGCTCTGTGTTTGAAAATATTTTATTACCTTCGTAAGGTATGTATTTTACTTGAAGTTCCTGCAATCTGCGAGGTAAGTCAGGAATCAAGACAGTGCTTCTCAAGGCACCCCAGCCAGCTGTCATTAGTGGTTTGTCATCCATTCTATAGTTAGAAGTTGGCAAGTTCACCGGTTGGACATATTTCGAGAAGGTGAATTTAGTTTTGGTACTCAGTACAGCTATATCATGTGGTCCTACGCCGCTGAAAGAAAAAAAAATCATTAATTTTTATGATTTTTGAGCCCTACGAATAGCAAAAATGTATTAAGACGTGATTAGAATAATATGAGAAATTATTTTAAGCCGCCAGAATCAACATGAAATACCATCACTATTTCAAAGTCACTTTATGTTCCTCATTCTTGGGTCTTCAAACAAAAATACATTTTGTTACTACTTTATTTGCACTGCTCTCTTGTTATTTGTATAATACAAGCTTTTTAACCGACTTCCAAAAAACGAGGAGGTTATACGTTCGGCTGTGGATATTATATATTTTTTATGTATGTTCAATGATTACTCCGCCGTTTGTGAACCGATTTTCAAAATTTTTGTTTTGTTGTATTAGGTTTTACTCCAATTTGGTCCCATTTTCACAAAAGTGGTGATCTGATGATGGGATCCATGAGTAATCGAGGGAACTCCTCAAAATTCAAATGGAAACATATGATTTTTTTGGTTTCATATGAAGTATTCCAGGCATATGTTACCAAAAAGTAAGATTTTACACCATGGTTCGAAGGTGGTGAACAGAACTCCTTACTTTTTATAGATATATGTTTGGGGGTTTCGGCGTTGTCTTAAGAACTAAAAGCATATACTACTATGCAAATTTTATTAATCATCATCATCACCACCATACATCCATGAGCAATCGAGGGAACTCGTCAAAATTTATATGGAAACATAGTATAGTGAATGAAACCCGAATTAGTCGAACGATTTAAAAAAATTATAATGTTATATTTTCAATGTAAATGATTTGACCTTGCAGGTGCTTAGGTTACCAAGTTAGCAATTTGATCATGAGATCTGTTCTGATCAGAGGTATGTTATTCTCCTTAAAATTTATTAAGTACGATTATAGTTATATTTGAGCATAATACTATATTATGTTGAGCTGATGAGTTTCCACGAGTATAATGGCCCGGGAGCCAAGTAAATTTTTGGTCAATGATTTCCTCCCGGGCGAAACTTAGAGCGACTTATACTATGAATACTAGCGACCGTCAGCTGTGACTCCGTGGGTGGGGTGGGCACTGGGCAGTGGCAGCCTTCCACCCATGAAGATTTTTCAGTAATTTCCTCTCATTTGAAAATTTATCAGAGTATAGTTTATGTAGTATTTTGAAAGAAAAACATAGTCAGCTGACCATAACATAGTGGATTATACGTCAGATGGCTCCTTGAACATGAAAAAAAATATTATATTTTCAATGATTTCCTCTCAGCTAAAAATTTACCTGGTGATCATTTATATGCTACTATGAATGAAAATTAATGTCAGCTTGCTGTATCTTAGTGGAAAGTTTGTCAGCTGGTACCTTGAAAGTTGTAAGGCAACAGCATCTATACCTACTAAAACTTATCAGCTGACGACTTTTCCACTGACTTACAGCTAGCTGTTTTTTTTAATTGTTTACTAGAGCATTTTAACAATACTCTGATAAATTTTCAAATGAGAGGAAATGGCTGAAAAAAAAATTTTTTTCTTCATCTTTGGGAGGCTGCCACTGCCCACCCTACCAACGGAGTCGCAGCTGACGGTCACTAGTATTCATAGTATATGTCCCTTATTCATTTTACGAAGTTTCGGTTGGGAGGGTCTTGGTCATGAAAATCTGTTACTGGCCCCAGGTCTATAATGATAGAAAGAAAGTCACTGAACAGAACTTCAAAGCCTGTAATGACAGGCATATGAACATTATTAGGGCGCATTTTCATTAGTCGTTAACTCGTGCGGTATACAGCATACGGGGAGTCTTTGACAACTAATGGCGCATTTTGCTTGATGTACAGTGGTATATATGCTTGGAGTTGCTTAAGCAATTTTGAAGTGGTAGTGATATCAGACAATGAGTTTTCATAAATCATGAAAGTGTATCCTATATCTATATCCTCTATCCAAAGCAAATCCAAAGTCACTAAGCATAACACATTATGTAGTCTGTACAGAAAACCTTATAAATTAGTTAAATTACTAACAAAAATTAAAACCGACTTCCAGAGTAAAACGATAATAATTTATAATGTACAAAAAAGTATTAAATAATTCTCACTCTTAGTGCCTTATGAATAATTCTCATAAACCTCAACTATTTCTGAACACAATATTCATTATTTTGAAGTCGGTACCAGTCTTAAATATTAAAAATATTTTGTCATACGAATAGAACTCAGCATTCTTAGCTGGTACCGTCTTCAAAATAATGAATATTGTGTACAGAAATACATAGTTGAGGTTTATAAGAATTATTCATAAGGCACTAAGAGTGAGATTTATTTAATACCTTTTTGTTCATTATAAATTATTATCGTTTTAACTCTGGAAATCGGTTTTAATTTTTTGTTATAAATAATTACAAATTGATCTCATCATCATCTCACCCTGCGTATAAAGGATGTGGAATCCGTTGGTCGATTCTCGCCACTTGTGCCAATGGTCCAAACTGTTCAACGTCGTGAGCACCTGCCACAGCATCAATATTCAGAAATTTTATCAACCAAGACTCGGATATGCAGTGGCCTGCTGTTAGAATCTACAACAGCATTAGACAATGTTAAAATGATTTTTGGTTCTAATTCAGCATCTTTGTTTTGCCCTAAAAGTCCAGTGTTATAGCTCCAGCATTGTGAACTATGTGAGGATTACATTCAATATTTAAATAATTTTAGAACCTACAATAATGCTTTCTAGTGTGTATAATATTTATTTACCCATTCCTCATTGAGGATGCTGCCTCCGCATAGGTGCGCGCTTGCCCACAAGAATCTTAGCTGCAGAGATACTATGTATGGATGGGAGTGAGGCTTGGCCTCATGTCCTCCTATTATTCGGCTGCCTCGCACATAATTGATTTTCGCTGAAGTGAAATTAGTTAATTATTTATTAATAGTAGAAAGATATTCAGAACATTATGTTTTGAATACTCCCATGTTTTTAAAAACTCCTTTGGCTAGTTATTTTGGAGAAAAAAATTGATTTGGACACTTGCGAATTCCCAATTTTTGCAATAAAAAAAAATAGGAAAAGGCTGAATTGTGATAGAAAAAACTCACCAGCATTCACTTTATTAGTATCAAAAATTAACAAAATAAGAATCAATTCGTATATAAAATACATAGTGATATCGCAAATATCACTCTGTGTTGTTACTTAAATATGAATCCTTATCTGCACGATTATTCAGAAGCTTTGAACTATTCTCAACGATTAAAATTTACAATATTACATAGCTACTAATACTAGATTTAGATTGTCTGTTTATTCGTTACCTTGTAATAATTGTACAACAGCGATTGCTATTAATTTTTACGATATTGCTTTATCAAAACTTTAAGGCGTTTCAACGAATTTTTTTCCTATTTACTTGCCTTATTTGCCTCCGAAAAATTAAATTCATATTCAAATTACTGTAAAACAGTCCCGCTAATTGCATATTTATAAAGTTAACAAGGATGTCTAAGGGTGGGTTGCACCAACTTACTTTAACTATAACTACAGTGCAAGTCTAATCTTTGGTTAAAGACGCTATATTTAACGGTAACCATAACTGCTCATACTTATCGAAATTTTTCAAAATTTACTATGGCTCAAAGTGTTGATTTTATAACAAATATGTTTTTCCCATAGATTTTTATACTTAAATTTTTTAAACTGTACTCTCATAACAGCTGTAGCTTCTGTCATATTCCGTGGTCAAAGTGAAGGTTAAAGTTACGTTAGCCTTAACTATAACCATTTACTTTGACCATAACTGTAACTATAACAACGCCTTTGGTGCAACCCACTCTAAGTTATTAAGAAATATTTATATATTTTTTAATTTTGCCCTTCTTTAGGAAACGGCAATGCAGGTAGAATGGGGAGATAAACATATATCCTTTATTTATTTATCTTCTTTAAATATGGCGACATTCCTTTTTATACGTGGATTATACGGGTAATTACATTTAGTGGGCCAACGTTCCAACGACCTATTGAGATTTGAGACGTAGTTTCACGTAGTCTTTGGAATTTTTGAAATGATAAATTTCAATATCGTTTTCGAAAAATCTGCTGCTAGTGGAATGAGATAAAAATAAAATATCATTTTTATTCAATTTTTGTATTTTTTTTTCACTTTTTTATTTTAGAATCAGGAAATTTGATGTAGAATTTGACATAAAATAAATAACCACCTGTATAGTTAAATAAAATATAAGAACCTTAATTACTATTATTATAATATTATGGAAGAATGGGACAACAATCCAACCACAGCAGCATATTTTAAGTAAAAAATAGTACTCTGTGTCACTATTTAACTTAAATCTGACGTTAACGGGAGTAACAAGCAAAAACATTTTTTTAATTTGAAAGTTTTTTTTTCATAATTTACAAAAAAAAAAATTTGCTTGCTATAACCGTCACCTTGTACCTTGACTTATTAGGGATAATACACACTAGACAACACTGTCTTTTTGATAAAATATACAAAACTCAAAAAGTAAAAAAAAAAAACCACTGGACAGTTTGTGCCTTGTGTGAATTATCATAGAATGTTATAAACTCATATAATCATGGTTGTAGGCAACTTATATTGGTATTTTAGTTAAAATTGTTTGTTCTCCCGTAATTATTTACGGTCCCAAGTTAAACTTGAGTTAATTTATAGCTTATGGAGAAGTTACAATAAATATTTTGCCATATTCTACATCAAATTTGTGGCATTTTACAAAAACAACATGCGAGCCATTCGTCTTAAATTAATTAATATTTATAATAATTATACACATTTCATCATAATATATTTGAACTGTAGTTATATTTTTATATTCAGCTCAAATAGCTATAATACATTAGTATATAAAATTTGTCTAAGAATAATTAGGATCTGTACATCAACTGAAATAATTATTAATAATGTTATCATTTTTAGAAAATATTTGCGAGTTTTTTTAATGTTATCAAGAACAGCTGGTCACTTCAAGAAAAGTAGTTCGTAAATTGTAAATGCACCAGCTGACTTACTGATTTTTTAAAAGTTACGAATTCACAATATTTTTTTACCCTTTTTAAGAGGAAACTCTAGTAAAAAATCTTATGACTAACTTAAACAACATACTTAATTACAGCTTATTTACAATTAAACAACAACAACAGCTGCTAAGAAACATCAATCTAAATTTTCGAAGGGAAAGGGAAGGAAAGAAAGGAAGTTCGTGTTTTTCGATCTACAGATTTTAAGATAATATTATAGTACTTATAACATAAATTTAAGTAAAAAATTCGAAAACCTCGTATGAAAACTTTTGATGCATTAAAAAGAATAATAAACATAATATAGATTTTATTCTTAGCTTTGGTCTTCTAGTTTTTTTGATAGTATAAAAGAGTGCAAGGCTTACCGTCCATACAAAATTCGTACATTCTCCATATTTTCAACAATTTGAATATGGCCATTGGCGGTACATAACTATATTTTTTTAAGCGAATTTGCGATTCTCTTAGCTAGAGTAACTCAAAATTGTAATCCATGTCTACCTAACCTACTGCTAGTGTATGGGAAAATATGGGGGGGTTATGGCGGGTAGATGATGTCCACATCTGGGGAAGTTAGGAGGTACGGGGGGCAGGTCACCCTGCGTGCCGATGTGGATGATCATGTTCATGCCGATCACGATGTGGTAGATGAAGTGACAGTGGAACAGCCAGTATCCTGAAAATGAGATGGAGTTAAGAATTAGTCATGTTTACCCTACGTTTACCATAAAAACGCCTTAAAGAAAAATAATGCAATGTAACAGTTTATGATTTAAATGTAAGTTATGTTTAATTTGTGTTAAAATACAGCCTGTTATAAATGTTCGTACAATTTTCAGTAGAATAGAAATTGAAGAACTAGTATGAATGGAATAGACTGTGTTCAAATTTAGGATACATAAATTAAAAAGTCATTATTTAATAAACCAAAGACTTCAAATAAATAAATAAATAAAAAAATCAAAAATTAGAAAATTGATTTCTAGGCAGTTGACATGGTCCTTCATTTGGTCGGATCATGTCAATTCAATGTTAATTGTGATCAGTCTGCTGGGTTTGCCATAACGCGACCAAACTACTTAGGTCCCCCATCTGCCTAGAAATCAACTTCTCTGATAGTACATAATATTATGACATACAATTTAACGGAGTTGAAAAACCAGGTACCTCATAAATGTGCTAAACACTACGCAATATTATGTTACTAAGTACTCGTGTGAGGAAAATGAAAGCGACTAACGATATGCGAAATGGTAACATATCTTACGCCAGTCTTAATGTTCAATGATCTTGCATTAGCGTAGGTAATAATTAATAGAACAGTGAAACTAAATTTGCAATCGTTAGATAATATAACAACGGACCATCATAATCACTTTATGAGCACACATACATTAATAGAGACATTGTGGATATTTCAATTTTCTCTAGATCCCAAAAATGTATTGAAAACCGGAGATAACTGAATTTTTTGCAAAATTTACTTCGCGTTTAGCCAAATTCAATGGTTTCTTATAAATCCATTCCTATAATTAGCCTCATTTAATTACTTATTACTTCCAAAATACCTATCTCTTGTATATGAAGAAAAACCAGCTTACACTCTGTTAGATCATAAAGTATAATAAGGATGATAAAATAATTATTATTATTTACCTGGATTGTCAGCTTTTAGCCTTAATACTACGTATCCATTGTTTGGTACAGCTATCGTATCTTTCAAAGGTGGCAAATGGTATTGCCTGTTCAGCAACCCCTTTCTGTCTAAGTCTAGGGTGTGTTTTAAGTTGATCTTCTTTATGTTCTTGTCTGGTGATCTGCCGATACCTATGACGTTGTACGACATCCCGTGCAGATGGAATGGATGTGATAGATTTGGTGATTGTACTGAAAAAATCAAATTTAGATTAGGCATACAAATAATCAATTTAAGCTTTACAGAGTTAGTAACAAGACTGTTATTACTCTCTACAATAAAATCTAGCTGTCCCGGCAAACGTTGCTTTGCCATAATATAAAGTATGTCGCCCATATTATTTTATTGAAGTGACTAAATAAGTATGTCGCCATGGCAACGTCGATCGCTACTCGTCGCACAAACAATGGTCGCTGTCAGTCTAAGGTTGTAATAGTTTACTATTATTTATTCAACAAATGCACTTATCAATATAATATAAAGTATCCAGTAGCCGATTCTCAGACCTACTGAATATGCATATAACATTTGGTAAAAATCAGTGAAGCCGTTTCGGAGGAGTTCGCAGACTAACATTGTGACAAGAGAATTTTATATATAAGAATTCTAGATAATCAATTTATTGAACAGAATCTCACCTTCGTCTACTAAAACAATTTCGACTATGGAATTTAAGGGGACGTCAATCATATGCGTACACCGGCAGTCGACAGGACAATCCGCTGGTCGGTTGTCACCGTTGCAGAACAGGTCTGATGGTAGCTCGTGCATTTGTGATAATGGTGGTGCGGGCGCGGCTTTGTATGATATTTCGTCAACTAAACTCAATACGTGATCACCTCCAGGAGCCACTGAAAAGTTTAAAAGAGAGATGTTAGTTTTTTGTTCCAGATTTCTTATTCCAGTATATAATTTTATGATTTTAGAAAGAATAACAATATTTTTTAAATGATTCATCAACTTGTAATTGGCCTCTATTTTAGTATTATGTTGTCAGAGGCTCTATCGAAATCATAATCAAAATCACAAAGGCTTTATAAACAAACAGGATGTTGCTGGCGCAGCATAAATGATGTTCTCAAATCTTAGAAGGAATAATATTTTGGCACTTACCTAAGAAATTACTATAAGTGTTCTCTACAAACAAATCCTTGGGCTTGTAGATATGGAACCTGAATGGTAAAAATATCTTCACGTCGGGTCGTTCTTGTAGGACCGCTTTGTCGATCGGTTTTGCTGATTTAAGATTACTGACGCATACAGCGTCGTTCCTTTTCACGTTACACACAGCGTCAAGGGGATTCAAAACCTGGTAATAGTTAAAAAAATTAATGCATTTGAAGGAGTTTATGACTTAAAAATTTCATTTTTCACATTATCACAAGCATTTCTATCATTTACTTTAATTGCAGCAAACTCTACGTCTTTACTATTATTAATATTAAAAAATAAAAATATACAACCTTCTATCTCGTACCGTAGGGAGTCAACATGCTATATTGATCAATCTAATTGAATCTATCTACTGATATGTGCAGTAGGTTACGCTGGCAGTGCTTAGCAATTCTACTATTGGCAGAGTTATTAATTAATAATTAGTATAAATGTATAGATGTGACGTCTGAACATTTGGTTAAAAGAAAAATAATTTGTAGAGTAAATTCAAGTGAGTTAATCTTTTCTTTTAAAAATATTACAATATTTCGTATGTATTTTTTCTATCAATTTTCAGCTTTATTGTTTCAAATTATCCAAAAGGCTCAAAGGAAAATAAAATTTTGATCTATACAATAATACGTTTTTATTATATGGTAAAAAAATTTACAAATTTCTTAGAATTAAATGAAAAAGAATTTATAAAATCTACAAAGATTAGATGAAATTGGTTATTAAAATTGTGTTATTTTTTATGAAAAATGATGTTTTAATAATGGTATTAGTAAACTTTTTGATATTGAATAAAAAATTATCTAAAACTAAAATTGGTAAAATGGTAACTGAATGTGGTAACCTTGTTTTTGTACTGGTAACAATATTATATTATTGTGAATGCAAACAGTCTTTATGTTTTAAGGACATCGTCATATCAACCGTAACATATATGTGTATTTACAAGTACTGCAATTAAAGTATGTACAAAACTAATAAATGGATCATGCAAACAGGTTAGTAGGTGAAATGAGGTGAAGCTTAAATAACCTAATGGATAAAATATAAAAATTAACCACCCAAAAATGGCGGGTGCAATGAAACATGAAACGTTAGAAAATTACAAGGAACTTGGGCAGCTTAATTTTCAGCTTCGAAGTAAACATTATATACATAATAAATATACCTGGTGAAAAACATAATGGCAAGTAGTTAGTAACAGAACGATTCTGTTCATAATAAAATAAATTGTACACGACCGGTGCACACGATGAAGAGCCTCAAATATGCTATACTCGGATGTCATACGCTAAGGTACATCACGATATGGCATTAGGTAAAGATATTTACTAAAATTATCACCTTTAAATTAAATCACAAACCATCGAATACAAAATAAACACAAAATACCATGGCGTAGTCGAGCACTTCGGATTCGCCAAACACATCACACAAAACAATCATAATTACACTCAAGTAACATAAAATTCAGCTGTAAAACCGATTACGATCAGAACTGCAACATTTGTCTAGAAGTTGGTTAGTTGATTGGAGGAAGATGGTCTCCGCAGGTCGGGAAATTGGGTGGTACTGGAGGAAGGTCAGCTTGCGTGCCCACTTGCAGGACGACGTTCATTCCGATGACGATGTGGAACAGGAAGTGGCAATGGAGAAGCCAGAATCCAGGGTTCGTAGCCCTGAATCGAACGATTACGTAGCCATTGTTAGGGACGGCGATCGTATCTTTCGCCGGGGGCAAATCTCCCTGTTTCAAGTGACGCTCGAGCAATCCCCTCCTATCGAGATCGAGAGCGTGCTTCAAGTTAATCTTTTTAACGTTCTGGTCAGGTGACCGTCCGATACCGACCACGTTGTAAGAGTAGCCGTGCAAGTGGAACGGATGAGATAAGTTTACGATTTGAACTGAAAGTAAAAATTATCAGATTAGATTCAAGCGGCGATTGCAAAAACGAATTTCCTTGCAAAATGAGTTGCTAGCTTACCTTCGTCTACGAGAACAATCTCCACTACAGCGTTTAATGGAATATCAACTTTGTGGGTGCACATGCAGTTCTGTCCGCAGTTGGCTGGTCTGTTGTCTCCGTTACAGAATTGATCCGGATTGATGTCATCGTACTGACTGATGAGTGGCGCCGGTGGTGCCATGTACGATATTTCGTCTATCAAACTTATGACGTGATCTCCGGTGGGTGCCACTGAGGAAGATAGATCGCAGCGTTAGCCAATAATTTTATTTTAAAATAAATTTGTATTGAACATTAGATTCTTACCTAAGAATCGGTTGTATGTGTTGGGTTGGAAAAGCATCTCGGGCCTGTACGCGAAGAAACGGAAGGGCAAGAAGATCTTGACGTCTGGTCTGTCTTGCAGTATAGCAGGATCGATATGAAGCGCGTTTTTCAGTTGACTGACACAGATTGCATCATTTCTGGGCTCATTACATCTCGCGTCCAAGGGGTTCATTACCTGGATAGTTAGTGAGGAGAAAGGAACGTGCAATTACTAATATTACGTGCAAACTAATCTACATCTTTGTTTACTACGCTAACTGTCTAATACAATTTAGGTGAATATATTTTATCTGGTTGAATATTCGAAAAGTATTCCAAGCGCATTTAAATGTTATAAAATAGTGTTCGGTTTCTCGGTAATATTCACTACACCGATAAAGTAAAAATCTTTTGGAATACTATTCGAATGTGCCATAGTAAATATTTGTAGGTCAATGAAATTATATTTGCATTAGGGCAAATAGGTTTTATAAGCGTACCACCTTTTAAAATGCAATTTGCATGTTTTGGATAGGATTATTCATTACGTAACTACTACTCAAATACAAGGCTCACTTGGCATCGACTTTTGAATGACTGGGTGACTACATCCATATTTCTTAGGACATAGTGCTATGAAATTAACCTATTATAGACAGTCTAGTTGGTAAAGAGACTAGATATGAACATAAAATCTTTATGCTTATGTGATTCGTATCACTAAGAAATATTGCTTTCAAATTGGTTTGCATTCTAGGCGATTAAAATGCGTAACCATAAAATTATCAACACTAAAACTAGATCTTATATATTCTGAGAAATTATATGCTACGTATTAGGCCATATTTTAGAGGCGACAAGAATCTATTCGCAATATCCGTCGATTACCAAGTGACACAAGTATCCTTGCCGCTAAATCAATTACGGGTCAGGTAAGGAACCATACTCCATACCGGGTACGAATCAACTATTTATTTACACTTATATTTACATATTTTTTGAAGATCTCCTTATGTACATAGCTGCGATACTCACCACGCCTTGCGGTATGCCTACGTCGTAGGTCGGCGGTTGGGTTGACGGTTGGTAGGGTCCTCTCGCGTACCGGAGGATGCCCAACTGTTGCGTTCGTTTGATACCACACTCTCCGAGCCCGCGTACCTGGATCCAGTACGCACCGGGGATATTGTTCGCTTCGATTACAAAATCGTAACGTTCACCTAGAAAAAAGATTACGTCGTGATTCCAGCGATCGATTTAAATAAACTAATTAAGGAAGTGGTATGCAACATTATTCAATTTTCATCGCTTGAGTTGGTGCACGGGCTCGCCAGAGCGGATTACAAAATACGAGGGCGTGGCTTTAAAAATAACCGATAATCATACAATATATTCTCGTTAAATAACACTCCGCTGTCATTTCCTGAAACGTCGGGCAAAATTTGTAGCTGCTCGCTGAAGGATATCGACTCACCGGAGAACGAAATGATGGTGTTGACTTGGACGGGATGCACGGGTTCTCCGTCGGTGGCGATGACCGTAAGGTTGTGACCTTCGAATGTGATTTGAGTGGGGCAGACCGAGGCGAACGCGTTGATCATCCTGAACCTGTACCTCCTGCCGGGGGTGATGGTGAATACTTCGAGGGGAGTGTTCGTCATGAATCCGGTGTTGGGGTCTCGGAACTGTCCTTTTCCGTTGATCAAAACATTTTCGGGATCTTGGCCGGTGTTGACGGCGAGGCGACCGGGGTACCTCTCAGCCGCGTCCTCGTGGAGCCAATCGCTCAGCAGCATCACGTGCGTCGTTAAGTCGTAGTCGTACAAGTGGCTGTTGGGATCTTTGGAAGGCGGCTGCCGGACGACGATGCTTCCGTAGAGACCGTCAAGTTTCTGAAGACCAGTGTGCGCGTGCCAGAAATGAGTTCCGGCATTTCCTTGCCATTGATACCTGCAAAGTAACAAGTTATTAAACAAGTGGGTAGTAAAATTAATAAGCGTTGCCAAATATTATAGTAAATTTTTATTTTTATTGTAATCTAATTTGAATTTAATGATCAATAAATACAATTTATCACACCGTTTATTACCATTTATTGTCTATATTTTTTGTTGAATAACTTGTATTATCTATTTAACATACATAAAAAACTAAATTATCGTTTTGATTTATGAGTTCTAATAATCATAATATTATAAAATGTACGTACCTAAACGTATTTCCCTGTTGGATCGGGCATTGCGTGACGAACGGTACACCATCATAGTATTGGGTTCCTCTCTGCCAGATTCCGTGCCAATGGATGGTCACTTCCATACCCTCCATGTGGTTCTCCACGTCTATGACTACCTTGTCGTTCTCGCACACCTGGATGGAGGGTCCTGGCAGCATTCTGTTGGCTGTGAGGATACCTCGCTCCACACCATCGGCTAACACACATTGGCAGTGTGACCATACTACATTTGTTGCGTTTGGTGTGCACACCTGACAGGCTCTGAAAAGAAAGTATGTAAATTGTTACGTACTTCTTTATAGATGATATCAAAATGTTCACTGTCATCATTCATCACTAAAACTTGTTCATTCATCAATAATACTGTCGTCGATCATTATTACGTCGCGTCGTAAGCGATTTGAAAAGTCTTTGGTGGTCGTAACTTTTTTTTTTTATTGAATAAGGGGGCAAACGAGCAAATGGGTCACCTGATGGTAAGCAACTACCGTTGCCCATGGACACTCGCAACATCAGAAGAGCTGCAGGTGCGTTGCTGGCCTTTTAAGAGGGAATACGCTCTTTTATTGAAGGTTTGCAGGTCGTATAGGTCCGGAAAGACTGCTGGTGAAGGTTTGTTCCAGAGTTTTACAGTGCGCGGCAGAAAGTTACGCGAAAAACGCACTGTGGAAGACAGCCACTCATCAAGGTGATGAGGATGGTATGTTTTTAGCGTGGGTCGATAGCGAAAAGTTGCAGGTGGTATGATTCCGAACAATTCCTCAGAGCACTCCCCGTGATACAACCGATAGAGGATGCAGAGTGAAGCTACATCTCGGCGTAATTCCAAGGGGTCCAAGCTGTTTGAAATACTATGGCAGTCAACAATTCGAGCGGCCTTTCGTTGGATACGATCCAGAGGGAGCAGTTGGTATTTTGGCGCCCCTGCCCAGAGATGAGAACAATATTCCATATGAGGCCGAACCTGCGCCTTCAACACAATAGGCGGGATTCCGTCAGGCCCACTCGACTTTTGGATATCAAGGGAACGGAGGGCTTTTTGCACTGAGCGCTGATGAAACCGAATATCCGACATGATGCTCGTGCATCGCGGTATGGTCGGCGGTTAATGAAACTCATGGTCCATGGTAACCATGGTAACTGGATCCTTAAAAATAAACGGATCCTTAAAAATAAATTTCATTGTGACGAGAGTAAAAGTAATCATTAGTATATTAGTGATCGAAGTCATTACGTAATATCGATGTTATTAACACTAAAAAACATTCTCATAGCTACTCGATCAACTTTAGATTCAGACTTGTCAAAAGGCTGCCCGAGGCTAAGGTTGTGCAATGGTTGAACAAGCTAATAAACTTTGACAGCCTTTACTGACTGCTACTATATTAAATTGTGTTTGCTTTCGAGTATAAAATTTCAATAATCTTTTTATTTATTCAAATGATAAACTGTAACATTATTCAAGACTTTCGATACACAAAAAACAAAGGTATGTTTAGGAATTAGGACCATGAGTTTCATTAACGCGGTGTGTTTACTAATTTTGCTTGAATTTATTACAATATTATTCTAGAACAAATAAGAGCAAAAGTAAAGTTATAAACGGGTCAACTCTCATATTACTAGAATCGTCAGTGCGAGGTCCTCAAACCACATATCCTATTGATACTCCTTCACCGCAAGGCAATGTAGGTTGACAGTATAAATTGCACTTGTTATAAATTCACTGTGCACGTATGTTTGTTCGATTATAGATTTTCTGTGCTGGATATAATGTATGTGCAATAAAGTTTTATTTATGCACTAATGTTAGTATTTCTTTAGGTTAGGGCTCATAGCAAATTTATTTTATTGCATTCAAATGCCATGTTTTTGTCTGAGTGTTGTAAAGTAAATAGTCATTTACTTGAATTAGAGGTATAGATAAAGGCATAAGCTGATGTTTTTTGTATAAGTTTTCATTGGACTGCTAATTCTATTCAAGTGAGAAAATAATAGGGAGATACTTACGCTCCTAATACTGTGTAGAACTCCAATGTGAAGTGGTAGTAACAAATCCTGGGCGGTTCGTTTTCGCGGCATGCTCTCGCGCACTCGTCGGGGGCAGACAGAGCCGGATTTCTCCTCAACTCAGCTGTGGCACTGCTCGTAAAGTCTAAGTGCTTCAAGGACAGTTTCCCATTCGTATTCCTCGCTAGGGGAGGCAGTGGATTGCTACTTCTGAAGCTTCCACTGAGCGGTCCGCTGCCGCTGGTCTGGACGAATGGATTCGCTGAAGGTCCTATCGTCGCGTCGATGGACCCGAACCCTGGGAAGTCGCTTCCTGATGGATGCGTCTGCACCAGCCCATGTGTGGATGCAAAGGAGTTACTCGTATCTCTGAATGGTGTCGCTGTGCCTGCTTGCCACCATGACGCTGACGTTGATTGGTCTTCTGGAATACTAATAGCCTCTGAAAAGAAAACAGACATATCTATTAGCATCATAGAATGTATTGCCAGACTCTTAAAATACTTAAGAGAATGTTATAATGATGAAGATATCACTGGCATGAGTCTGCTCAAGTGTTTGCTTATCCCAACTAAATTGTAAACTTTCGAGCATTGCAAATACCAACTGAGAAATAATGTTGAAATAGAAAATGGCCGATTAAGCAGATTAAGCCTCGTCATCTGATGATATTGACTAACGTCTCCAGCTATGCTTATCTAGCCTGCAGCGATCGACATAATCAGGTGCGTTTATGCAAATTCTGTCAGTCCAGCTTCGTGCTAGATTTGTGCCAGTGTTGTAATCTGGACTGTCCACACTAAGGACTTTTACTTCCCCTTTACAACATGCCCTAAAATATACTGATCATTGATTTCAGCTTAAATTGTTTCAACATTTAGGCCTTATTGGGTATCGAGTGGTATTTATTACACAGCCTTTTGAGTATCTTTGTAGCAGAAAATGTCTCTAATACCGATAGTAGATCTACGTTTTGTTTCTTTGGGAATCGGTAATATTTTCGGTTCTGTACGTTTTGTTTTAATACATACCGTTTATTGACCTAGATGTCGTGTTAGGATTAGCACTTAAAATTGAGAGCATGTAATGGCTAATAAATTAATGTTTTGCAAAACTAATTTGATTTAAAAATTTCTAAAGTCGGATTTGAATTAAAAAACGAATAAAATATAGATCTTTTATCCTCATTGATGTTAATCAGGTCAGTGACTTTAGTCTTTCTATTTTAGCGCATTAAATAATTGTTAAAAAATTAAATTTAACGGACACACTCAGATAAATTAATGATTAGTAAACTTACTAATACTACGAAGCTTCTTGAATTATCATTAAATATTATGTCTCTTAATTCTATTCTCATTAGCCGTTTGTGCCCCACTGCTAGGCAAATGCCTCCCCTCATTCCTCTTGTCTCTTAATAAATCCATCAAAAATAAAATCTTTCAATTAATATTAATCATCGAGTCAGGTCTATCTATCTATCAACCTATAATTGTACGTTCAAAGGCTGTTAAACCATCAGACCCTTACCTAACCTGGAGTAGGTATCAGTTTAAGGAAAAGCCCAACCTGACCTTGACGGATTTGAACCTGCGACCGCGGCAGCCGGAACCACCAACCTATGCACCGACCCTGAGATATTTCACTTTTACTTCCGCGTTACTAATGGAATAATCAAACCCTAATCTCTTTATGTAATTTGATTTAATAAAAACATGACAGCGGTTACAGATTGACAAATTGATTATGTTTCGAGTTTTCTAATATTAATGAGTAATGACTAATGACTCATTATAAGTTAAAATATAATTATCGGTATTTGTAATTATTAAGTACCCCACAAACGATCAAATTTGTTTGACAAACACGTTTGACGTTATTTACGTTTTCATCAAACAGCAGCGCAAACGATCAAACGTGCATCAAATGCGTTAAATTTGTCAAACAATTCTTCAAACACGTAGTTTGTCAAACAAACTACGTGTTTGACGTGTTTGATGTTTGATCGTTTGCGGGCTACTTTATATTTTATCGCAGTCCCTTGTCAAAATTAACACGCCTAGATCGCACGCACGCGGACGCGCAATCTAAAATGGATTTTGTTTCGATGGTGGCCATTGGAATCAGCGGGGATAAATCGTATTGATCGATCGCAAATAAACTGGACGTATAAAATAATTTCTGGAAGCAATAATGTTAGAAATCCCGGATCCCCACTTTCATTCCAATTATTTTGCGATGGATCGAAACAGCTGTTGATAGCGATTTTTTTATTTAACCATTTAAATAAAGAAAGACGACACAACAGGTTTTTTATAGATAGGGATTTCTTCCAGCTTGATGATTTTATTGTCAATTTTTTTGTGTCTTGTTGTGTAGGTCGGTCTCACATTTTACAGTTATATTTTTTAAATTATTTCATTTATTTGCAGCATACTAAAATAACATACAATGTAACGTTTGTTTGCTAGGCGTGTATCTAAAACCTAGCTTTAAGTATTTAGAGCATAACTAGTACTATTCTACCATTGACCATAATAGTAATGTCGATTTAGTCACTAACGTGTTGCCTTGGGCTCGGTAGCCATTATTAATTTGATTTACTTGGCTGGTTCTGGTGTTGAATTGTATAGGCGGTAATGTGTATGTCGAGCAGTAATTCCATATTTATCATCTCGATAGAGTTATCAAGTGTATTTACATTGATAGAGTAGTTGGCCAATATCATCGGCGCTAGCTCTGAACGAATGTAAACATTTTCAGCATCCGGTTTTTCTGTACTATCTGTCTCCTCAATTGACAGAGCACGGTTACTAGTTGTAACTTGTATGTAAATAACAAAATTTTCCCTCGAGATTATTTGTATACCTAAGGGCCTGTATGCACTTTGATTACTGCGAGTGCAAGTGATTAGTGTAGGACGTAGGTGATTAGCGATTAGGAGAAAATAAAGGACTTGCACTAATCACTTGCTGTCCACACTTGCTTTTCCTGATTACTAATCACCTGCACTTATTACTAATCAAAGTGAATACAGGCCCTAAGTAAGAGTTTACGAACGGCAGAAATACTACTAATGAAAAGAAGAAAATGAGATAGGAAATATTGTCATTCTGTCAGAATTATATGAAAGTCGGAGTTTGGGGGAGCTAGAGAGCCCCAGCTAGGCCCCAGCGCAGTTTCCGGACTAAGGCTGTCTTTCCACCAGAGCTGAACGGAGCTGTGTTGCGAGGAATGTGTTTTTGAAAACCAATAGAACCGCTTTATCGACATGACTTTGCCATGACATCGCTCAGCGCGGCGATGCTGTTGGTTATCAAAAACACATTCCTCGCAACACAGCTCGGCTCAGCTCTGGTGGAAACGCAGCCTTAGAAACGTAGATCGTTATTCCTACCTACTATACAGCCGGGGTTCTCTCTCTTGAGAAGCAGTCTTCGCCACTGCTAAAGGCAATATTTTGTTTTCTAATCATTGAATGTATGACTTAAACTTCATAATATGAGTCACTAAGTACCTTTCAATGCAGTTTTTCACACATGGCTGGCTGCGTTAACGGGAAAACTACAAACATATTGCTTCGTTTGTAGTTTTTCGATAAAATTGATATAAAATTTATATCCATATACCTAATTTTTTTTTAATGCAATAAGGGGGCAAATAGCAAACGGGTGACCTGATGGAAAGCAACTTCCGTCGCCCATGGATACTCGCAGCATCAGAAGAGCTGCAGGTGCGTTGCCGGCCTTTTAAGGGGTAATAGGGGAGGGTAGGGAAGGAAATAGGGAAGGGTAGGGAAGGGAAAAGGGTAGGGGATTGGGCCTCCGGTAAACTCACTCACTCGGCGAAACACAGCTCAAGCGCTGTTTCACGCCGGTTTTCTGTGAGGACGTGGTATTTGTCCGGTCGAGCCGGCCCATTCGTGCCGAAGCATGGCTCTCCCACGTCGAAATATATAAAAATGGATTTTCAAAGGTGTTAGTCGCGCTAAAACTCGAAAACGGTTGAACGGATTGAGCTGAAGTATTCGTAAAAGTCCAGGGAAGGTAAGATGAAAAATAATGGAAAAAAATTATTACGAGTAATATGCTAATAACGACAATTTAATTTTCCCCATGTACAAAATGTTCTTACCTGTTTGTTACGAAGATTCGGTATTTTTGGCATGATAACACGTAGATCTAGATAAAATAAGGGTTTTGAATCGACAACATAATATATATCCATAATAGCCGAATTATCGCGTAATTTTGTAAAAATAAAAACACTATTATGACACTTTCCAAATTCAATTTGATACAAAAGCAAATATTTTTTAACAAATACCTACATTTTCTAACAAGTCAGCTATAATTGACATTTCAATAGACTATACAACAAAGAACACTTCTTCTTCTTTTGCTCCTGCGTGAATTGCCTACATCAGAGTGTGATGACGGAGACTGTAATATTATAATACCACTAAAATAACCCTTAGGGTGTTTTTTCCTGAAAATAATTATAACCACGGAATAATAATCTTAACTATAGCTCACAGTGTTGTTATAGCAAATATTTTTCCTGACGATTTTTACGGATAATTATTTTATACTCTCAACCCTTTACCATTAACTGTAGCTTTAACAAAAAAATAAATGCAACAGACATCTGTCAAATTAATTAGTGGTCAAAGTAAAGGTTAAAGTAAAATTAGCCTTAATATGACCACAACTTTGACCATAACTGTAACAATAACAACGACTTTGGTGCAACCCATTCTTAAAAATTAATTCGATTGGTTTAATAGTTAATACTGTATTTTTTAATTGTTGATACTATCCATTATATATTATAAGTGAGGTCATTTGAAAAAAAATAATTGTTAAATACCCACGAAAAAAATATTATCTCATTACAATGGTAAGCAGGAAATAAAATAACAACGATCGTCGAAGCCAATCCCAATATTATGGTGTGCGACGAGCTACCTTAACCACACTGATGACCAGCGAGAGGCTGATAATGAAAACATTAGCAAAGAAGGAGGGGCATTTCGTACCCATCAATGTAGCACGTTGAGACATATACCAAATGAAAGGGCTTGAAAAGTTGAACATTTTATTGTATGATGAAAAATCTCTAAACCATGGGAGAAAAAAGTTAATGAGGGTAGATAGATGGTCAGAAAAAATCACAAAAAAACAACCTGTATTATTGCATCAATTTATAGTGTTTTTGGTAAGGAATCATTTCTGGAACTTAAGGAAAGTGTTATATTTAGTATTATATTGTTTTGACAATTCGTTTTGTGAATTGATTGAGAGGAATTGCTAAATGTAACCATTTTAGCCCTGCTGAAAGTTGTAGTTGTAATTAATATTGAAATAAAACATATTACATTTTTTTAGATCCTCCGTGTTTTTCGTATTTAAAACGAATTTTGGGCTAAAATTTTGGCCTTTAAAACATTCTCATGCCTATTCTTTAATTTTACTTTATCGTGTAATATGACACAAGGTTGGATTAATTATTGTGAACACTATATTTTAACTCGCACGAATTATATTTATTCATATTGTTTTGGAGTGCGCAATACTTACTGCGCAATCATAATTTGTACTTTGTAGTTCTTTACACAACTTTTTATTGCGACTCCCACGTTTTCTTTATACAACTTCTGTAGTTAAATTGTAGTGATTTCGTAGCTATAATTCCTACTAAAACGTACAATAAAATAGAAAAAAGTTATGCAAGTAAAACATGTCACGTATAATACAGGGCAAGTTATGATAGATAAGTTATACAATGGTATCGCTGTAACTACTGCTAACAATGTTAACTACATAATTTTCTTCTCATTTGGAAAATACGTGTTATAAATGCATTTTATTCCTTTTTTAGGGTTCCGTAGTCAACAAGGAACCCTGATAGTTTCGGTCTGTCCGTCCGTCTGTCTATCTGTCCGCGGTTTCACTCGGAGACTATAAGACCTACAAAGCTGTAATTTGGCATGAATACACATATTAATGATGGCAACAAAATGGTATGTGAAATCGTAAAAAAATATTTTTTTTTATGGTACCTCCCCTACACATCAAGCGGGGATGAATATTTTTTTTCGCGCCCACCCCATCGCGTGGGGTATCGTTGAATAGGTTTTTTAAAAATATTGCGAGTATTCATAGATCATTTTCCGATTTAGGGATCAGTTTGTGAAATATTAAGTTTTAAAGTGGAAAAAATCGTTAGAGTCCAGTGTCCCCCCCTTCTACCAGCTAAACGGTTGGTTCTGGAAATGTGAAAAAATTCACGGCGGTAGGAAAAATGCTGAATTTAAAAGGAAAATTATCACGGCTAAGAAGATTTCATAAATTATTGAGAAATAGTCGATCAACTAAAAAAAATGTATTCGGTGAAGTATAAAGGAAATTTTCATTCAAATTCCTTTGAAAGTAACTGAGATGATGTTGTTACTAGTGCAGTAAAACACGCTACAAATGTACGTTCATTGACCATATAAAAATTTCAAAAACTAGCGGTACTACGGAACCCTATATTGCGCGTGGCCCGACACGCACTTGGCCGCTTTTATTTTAAATGACTTTTTATTGCTAATTTTATCCGAAAGTCTAGACTTCTCTATTCTCAGAGAAGTCTAGACTTTCGGAGATAAAAAAAAAAAAACTATAAATAACTCAAAAATGTAGCCACGGTTTTCTAGGAATATGGTAAAGGTAGATTTCTCGCCCAAAATTCTCAACTTAATTAATTGTAGAGATACTTTAAGCCACCAGAAAGCCCCTACCCAAAAGATATTTTTGTAATATATTTAAAGATTATTGCGCTCAAAAAGATTGTAGGTGTAAAAATGGACCGCTCTTTTTCACCTGTAAATCAAATTATAAATTATAAATTATGAAATTAAAATAGGCACCTACATTAACTGGGCGAGCCCAGTCGCGGTAAGTTTGTTTGCTTGATTTGTCAGTCACAGCCTTTTGTATGAGTAAAAGTCGATACACTTTTTGGGTTTCGTAACTAGCAATTAAATGTCCGAAATAAGAGCAAATCTTAATTGCTGTTGCGTGTTTTTATGAAGCAACTGATCAGTTCGCCATTTTACACAAAAAAATAAGTGTGAGAAAATTTGTAACCGAATAATTTGGTGCAGTATTATTTAGCGCAAGAAATGAGGGCCATTATTAATTTTTGTATTCATTATATTGAATTTTTCAGAATCTGCAAGCCCTACAGTGTAGCGTTTTGTTAAAATACAGAAGAAGTTCAGGCAAAAAATACACTAAAAATACGTGTGGCATAGTATAGGATTTTATATCAACTTATGCAATAATTATAATTTGCATACACGTACACAAACACCGTGACGACTGACGAAGTCTGGCAACGCCGCACCAACCTGCATTGCCGCACCGCTGTGCCGGTCGGAGTCGATGTTAAGTTATGGACGTGATAACGTCTTATAATTCGATGAAGCCGGCTGCACGCACGAAAAAACATGACTCATGCGGCGTTACCACGCTCTGAGGCGTTCCATTTTCTTATGACGTTGTCACGTTCAACTATCGTCAGTAAACCGACTTTACAGACAACCGATTTTTTTCGTTACGGAATTTCTTGATTCGGGGTCGCCGCTCTCAAAGCCCGTGATAAAAGCTGATAATAGCTTAAAAATATTATAGGTATTTCAAAGACACACGTTATTTTATCAACGTAACTCGTAAGTCATCATAAACATCTCTTGTATTTAAACTCAAATCTCTACCTTTGCTAATCTCGTTTTGTAAAATAACTTTCTCTAGATCCGATGATAATTAAGCATAATTTGCGTTAAATTGAACCTGTAATTAGTTACTTGGATGTCTGATGAGGCATCGCAGATATTTGCTTAAGAATCTTGCGCAAGCGCTTTCTCAAAGTTTTGTCGTAAAAAACTAATACCCAGAAGAGATTTAAGATCGCAATGAACATTGATAATTATATAATTGTACGTAATTACATTTTGATCGTTGGTTTATCGTTAATTCATGAAGCCCCAAGCGGCCACATCCGGCCGCGATAACAATGAAAAAGCTATTGTGTCTCGTTTTGCCACGATTGATGGGAAGTACCATCGAAGAAATAGATTCATAGGCGGACCTGCGTCATTCCTTCGGATTGTGTCAAATTAATTCAAGTCGTCATTGATAAAACGCTACTTGGTACAACTAATATATATTCTGTGACGCTACCAAGATACGCAGGTCTGCCATGTGCCTATGTATCAATTTCTCTGGTAGTACTTATAAATCTAAAGGTCACTTTGAGGTTCGATGGGTGTCAATTATTGGTTTCATTACGCCAGCTGTCTACATGCACAAATTATGGCGATCATTGGCAATTGAAGACAAAATTGCCACTCTGCAGGTGCGACTGTCTCCACCCGTTGAGATGAATTTAGATTTTGTCTTTGGATTTAGAAGATCTAAGCAGAACCTTGTCTGACAAGGGGAATAACTAAATTATTGTTGTTGCAGTTTTCAGTCTAAATATTAGTCATCAAGATCTTTTATTAGATAGGTACATCAGTTAGGTATAATATACAGGTTGGGTGAACACCGTTATCCTTAACCATCAAAATATGAGCCCGTTAAAATGAACAACTTTTTCTATGAGAACAATGCTGGGAAATGGGTATGACGACGGATTTTTTTTTGAGTTCCCAGCTTATTTGTTCTCACAGAAAAAGTTGTTTATTTTGACGGGCTCATTTGATGGTTTTAAGGATAACGATGTTCACTCGAACAACCTATCTCAGTACCTACTCGTAGTACTAAGTATTTATTACCAAACAACGGTACCATTAAGCTATTTACTGACTAGGTATTTACTTTAGCAACACTTTCTCTCTTGACGCTTGACTGACTTGGAATTAACGTGTTATGTGTTTACGGACTCAATGACATTACAAATTCAGTTTGAAGATTATATAATCCGTACTAATACTACTACGACAGTATGTCTGTCTGTCTGTCACCTCTTCACGCCCAAACCGTTGAACCGATTTTGCTGAAATTTGGTAAGTATGGAGATATACCTTGTGTCCCCGGAAAGGACATAAGATTCTTTCTTCCCGGAAAATGTAAACGTAAATTTTTGTACACCGCCAAAATTAGTTTATCGCTAAAAATATTTAAAACTAATTTTGGCGGAACGGATTTGCGGGTGTCATCTACAGTCTGTCTATAAAGTCATGAAATTAAAAAGTGGCAACATCGTAGTGTCATCCCTTTTTTCTTAAATTGTTTGAAAGGGTTAAATATAGTCATCTTAAAGTCTAATCATGTTTTGATATCTAAGTTTTTAATTATGAATACATATATACATCGAGTATCCATACTTATAAATGCGAAAGTGTGTCCGTCTGTCTTGACATATTCACAGTTGAACTCCTCTACCGATTGATAGGTAAAAATATACTTTGAATGCCACGTAAGAACATAGGTCAGTTTTTATCGCGGCAAAAATTACATTCCAGCGTGATCACCGAATTTCTGCGCAAAAATGCTAAGAGCAACATCTTGAATTAATTGAAAAGGCTAAAAATAGAGGAAAAAGCGAAAAAAACTGTTTCTGAATATATAGAGCGAAAAGCATACAGATAATATACACCATATTAACGTAGTTTTGTTTAGTAAACAATGCCATTGTTTCACTATCTCTTGTCGATCTAATTTGATATTAAAATTACTTTTTGTTTGACGCTAATTTTAGAAATTAATGATCCCACTTTCTCCCAAACAAGTTCATCATAATGAAACAATTAGGTATGGATATCGGATAAGCTTAGGCGCTACGGTGATACAAATATTTAGTCAAATAGGTTACTACCTATTTGACTAAATATTTGTAACTACGCTTTGACAAATAGGTAACTACGCTTTGACATAAGTAATATTGTAATATTAGATTAATTGTTTCAAGACAGTTTTAGCAAGTCCCTCGGGCTCCCTGAGATCAGAGAGTTTTGGTGGTTGGACACCGCTGTCAATCCTGGCGACACAGGAGATACAGTGGTGGTAATGTGTGGTGGGCCAAAGTCCGAAATAAAAATTAGATGAGTCGGCTCGGGGTCAATACCATGGCCTCGCAGAAAACTGACCTAAAACAACACTTAATATGTTATGTTTCGCCGAATGACTGACCTAACCGGAAAATTACATGGCTGAGGTTATCAAGAACCAGAATCTCACCTACAACACATGATTAATATCTCCGGTGTGAAGTATTGATTTTCATCGGGCGATCCGTGAGCTTCTTTCCCGATTTATTTCATAAAAACGGAATTTAATAATTATGGTTAAAAACTTTACCGCCCTTTTGAATTATCTGTAGTCGGGTAGGTCTGTGCAAATTAAATGTTAATAAAGGTACTTAAGCACTTAAGATTTCCATTTCAGGCACAAAGAAATATGTTCAGTGAACGGCATTGCACTCAGGAAAATAATAAAATGTATGGTATTTAACCTTAAAAATAGATTGTTTTATGTACTTACTAATAATTTCCGCTAGCCTATTTTGTATTAGGTTCTGCAAGGGCGTTGAAATTACTTCTATTGTTTTATAACAAAACCATGTTTTGTTAATTTTGAGGAATCGTGAGTTTTCTTTATCGTTATGGCTTGTGCATAAGTCAGCGCTTATTCATAATTTGGCCATATATGTATACAACAATAGCTATGTCCACACTTGGTCCTTTCGTCTACAATTTTCGTCATCTTCTTTCATTCAACTTTCGTTTTGGCGCATTCAATATTTGAATGCGTCAACGAATGCAATGCCATCATTGTCATTTTTGTTTTTTAGATACGGTCAGAGGGCATGCGTCACGGGCATGCCTCACCTCACGTTCGCTGTTGCCTGAAAAAGGCACATTGTGGAAAAAGCTAATCAATATGCCTTTTTCTGTTTGTCAAGGGCATGCGTTATAGCGCAGTCAACAGCAAACGTGAGGCATGCCCGCGACGCATGCCCTCTGACCGTATCCAAAAAACAAAAATGACAATGTTGGCGTTGCATTCGTTGACGTATTCAGTTATAGAATGCGCCAAAAACGAAAGTTGAATGAAAGAAGATGACGAAAATTGAAAACGAAAGCGCTTAGTGTGGACATAGCTAATGAGTAGCTTGGCTGTAATCTATGTCACTTGAGAGACATCTTAAGTGACACTTTACAAGGTGACGGCGCTACTTTTAGGGCCTGTTTCACTTCCTGATAAAATGCTGGATAGGCTATCCACAAATTTTTTGACAGATTCTCCATACTCTATCTGTCAAGTTAATAGCGCATTTTCACTGGTCGATAGGGCCCGCATGCGGGGTGCGGGAGATTTCTAAAATGCATGCCACGACCAATCAAAATGCGCCATATTTTGTTGTCATAGACTCCCCGTACGCTGTATACCGCACGAGTTAAAATGCGCCCTAAGTGGTGAAACAGGCCCTTAATATCGATAACGTGTACCAAAATCTTTTGGTACGTACGTACCGTTGTTGGTAAGTATGTCTGTTTGACTATTATCCATCTTAACTCTTTAATCGCAAAACCGATTTTCATGTTTGAAGTCATGATATTACGTTGAGTCCCGAGAAATGACATAGTATAGTTTTTATTTCAGCAAAAAGGACGAAAATATGGGCAATATCTATTCTACTAGTGACCACCTTTAGCATGTCCCTCTCTACCCCCTGACTTTTTCAACAATCGAAAGGTTTTTGTGGTTGGTCTCCGCTATCGAGCCTGGCAAATCAGGAGATTCTGTGGTAAGAATGGGTAGCTAATACCAAAAAAAGAAGTCACAATCTTGGGTCATGACTCATGAGTGTCATGACAGAAAAAGAAGTCACAGTCTTGGGTTCTATTTTGACAGAAAAAAGAAGTTACCACTTGTGTCATATTCTGACTGAAAAAAGTTATAACCTGTGTCTTATTTTGATAGAAAAAGAAGTCACAATCTTGGGTCATTCTGATAAAAAAGTTACAACTCGTTACTTGGGTCATATTTTGATAAAAACTAGAGTAACAACGTTCATGGTCAATGAATTTGTGGCCGTACTTTTACGAGACCTTCACCTTAATTCTTGTCTTTGTTCTCGTAGCCATTGTATTACGATTTATATGTTTTAGCAGAATTCTAAGCTAATTGCTAAAATACTTTTAATTCTGTTATTACCGCGTGAATCGGTTATTATTAACTTTTGTATTACTGTAGAGCAGCCATTCTCAAAGTGCGAATACGTAGTTCGACCTACGTCTGCAGTCGTTGCGATCTCCTTTAAGTTCGAAAGTTTTCAGGCGTCCATGTGTAACGGCAAAGTTTAAGTCGAGTTAGGACTTCTTCGATATTACCAGACGAGGGAATCTTATCGCCATTTTTATCTTCTTTTCGATGTAATATACAAGGTTTTACAAAACAAAGCGATAATACTTTAGGGTGTAAATATGTGTATGTGTCCCTCGTATAGAGTGGACTGTGAAAGTAGCAGCGCTGTAGGAGCTAATTTTCGCGGTCCGTCATCAGTTTGCCAATAAATAAATTAAAAAAATATATCTTTCAGCGCTGATAATTTCACAGTGAACTCTGTATAAGACGACATATAATATTATTAACACCCAAAAGTATCATTGTTTTGTTTTGTTTCACCCTATCTACGGATAATAAGTAGTCTTTATTCGTAGAGGCTCTGCACCCTATAGGGTGCAGCTACGAATAATAAAAATGTACGTCCAAAATGTAATAATATATGTCGCAGGTCTGTCGTCTGGTTTAATTTGCGATTCGATTGAATGACTAGCGCATTCATTGAATGACACCATTCAATTGTATTATATTACATTTTGGACGTACATTTTTTAAACAATCTACAATTATTATTTCCAAAAGCTGTTGGTCGGTTGTTAGCCTATATCTCGGCTAGATCAACCTACACACAGAACATGTTTATTCTCGGTTTCACCGAAACCGTCCACCGTGACCGAGACCGGTCGAATCGAGGCGCATCTCCTCGATCTCGATCTACGAGCTATGCAACAACGGAACACGCGACAACTGGGCCTTTGCATCCGTTGTGGATGATTTATACAGTACTAGCGAGTAGCGACCCGCCCCGGCGTCGCAGGGGTATAAAATATATAGCTACTGAAAAAATTATTAAAATCGATAGCCTATGATCCTTCACGTGGTCTACTTCTTATCTGTGCCAAATAACATAAAAATGCTCCAGTAGTTCGCGAGATAAGTTCTTTCAAATAATTTCCCCCGTTTTTTCCACATTCTCCTATTAGTCTTAGCGTTATAAAATCGCTCCTCAAATACTGTAGTGCTAGTGCAAGTGGGATGAGATTTAAAATATGTCTGTATGGTTGCCCAGCCCAAGCACATATTATGACATTCTGGCAACATAGTCGGCCTAGTCCAGAGGAAAGAACTAGTCAATACGTGTGGGACCAACTATGTGCGGGTTTCCTCACGATGTTTTCTATTATGTACTTGAGATCAGAAAATGTATCACTGGTACACGCCTCCACCCGGGATCGAACCTGCACCCTCTACGAGTGCGACCCAAAGGTCTACCCATTAGGCCACGGAATGTGACAACACACAGTATATTATAATACAGTAGATTACCTCAACCAGTTTTATTGTTATCTTGAAATCGTAAAACACTGACGGCGCACTTAGAAAGATTTAATTACTTTAATAATTAAAATATAACAGTTTTATCGTAAACTCTTTACATCATCTATTCAACTTCATTAGATTAAAGTTATCGTTAACTGTGTCTAAGTACAGCGGCCAAGACAAAAGTCTAGCGCGCGTGTAACGTGAGAACTGAGATCTTTTGCTTCCTAAACTCATCTGGAATCACGCTAATGTGTGCGTAAGCCGTTGAGGTTGTATGGCCTTTTGAAGATGGTATACTGTATATCATATTAATTTTATTTTGTGAAAATTGATTTTCTTCGTCATTAGCATTACTCGACTTACGAGGACAAAACCGACCAATGTACTATCAGAGAAGTTGATTCCTGGGAAGATGGGGGACCCAGACAGATCACAATTAACATTGAATTGACCAACCAAATGACGTTGGTCTGTCAACTGCCTAGGAATCAATTTCCTCGATGGTACATGACAAGCAATTACCACCATACCGGAAACCTAAGCTACTTGTTACGAAGCTAAATACAACCCAAAACAAATACAATACATCCTAAGCTAGGTAAGTTCTATCAGAGAAGTTGATTCCTATGCAGATCGGGGACCTAAGTAGTTTGGTTGCGTTACGTCAAACCCAGCCGACAGATCACAACTAACATTGAATTGACATATTCGACCAAATAACTTTGGTATGTCTATTGCATAGGAATCAACTTCCTCGATGGTACATAATAATATTAATCTACTAGTGCAGATTTCTAAAAAAAACCTCTGCTTTTCTCAACACCCGGACAGAACGCGGTGCATGGCGTCTTATCTTATGGTTAGCACTTGACTTTGAACTCCTGAAGAGGAAAACGATGCAGGTTTTACTAACAGATGGTTTATGTTTAATTTTTTTTTGGTTACTACTGGTTTCTTCATGGTGGTTTCATCTAAATATTTTTTAATTTTATTATTTTCAAAAACAATAAAATTAAAAGATATTTAAGTTTTATACTGTGAACATGAAATTGATAACAAGTAAAATTAAAATATAAAATATTTTATTAAAAGAATCACTGACCGAATTATCCTCATCATTTTAATTAAATAATAATTATTACATAAAATAGAAACCATTGCGTGTGACTTATTTTACATTATATTCAATGAAAAAAAAATGCGAAATATTGCGCAAAAGTTGTATAATATCATTGAATATAATTTCTATTTATTTTGCTTTCTATATAATAAAACTTGATATGTAAAAAATATTGTGACTAGCCTACTGGCTTGGACGTTGGAATTTTCTTATATTTTTTGCAGATGGTTAGAGATAATCTACGATAACATGGCGCGCCCCTCCAAATTACTGTTTCAATATGTGTAGTCAGTAGTCACATATGAAAGAGTTTGTATGTAGTAAGTATTCAACCAATCAACCAGTACTCGTAATATTTCACAATGTCACTTATTACCAAGATTTGTTCGTCAACTAATCATAACTAGCCGACCGCGCAAGACAACGCACTTCAAACGTTTTGACAACGCACTTCAAACGTTTAGAATTTTGGAGGGGCGCGCCATGTTATCGTAGTTTATCTCTAAACATTCTCAACTTAAAACAATTGGTTTTTGTTATGTGCACTGAATAGGGATGATGACAAGGTCAAAGATTAGCGACTTTTGTTAATAAAATAAAGAAAGCACGGCAAAAAATAAGCGTTACCAAAATTTCAGCTCGATAGCATTTGTATTTTTTTTGTTAGGCGCCTTCAAAGTTGGATAATCAAGTCGATTTTTTTTTTCAATTAAATTTCTTAATATTTGTATACCATTCGATAACTTGTGCAATTAAAAGCAACTTTTGGTATGAAACCACATTCATTAACGCAATATTTAATATACCTATCGAACAAAGTTCTCTCCCGATCCGTACAAACTAAGAAAGACTGACGTCAGTCTTTCGTAGCACTTTGTATGGGGCGTTTCGGGCAGGTCTATTTTATAAGATGTTTGAATTGTTCATATCTTGGTGAATTTTTAAGCTATGAGAGTCAGTCTTTCAGCAATGTTACTATTTTTTAAGGGTCTTTCAATTACCAATAAGAAAAAAAAAATAGTCATCAAGCCTATTATAACGTAACTAGAACTTCGTTGTGCCAAAATTCATTTTACGCGCGGGAACCGCACATTTTCTCGAGATAAAAAGAATCCTATGTCCTAATCGGGACTCAAAGTATCTCCATACCAAATTTCAGCAAAATCGGTCCAGCGGTTTGGGCGTGAAGACTGAAGAGGTAACAGGCGCACTATCGGATTTATAATATTAGCATGTATGGATGGATAAGTTTAAGAAGTTTAAGTTACTTGTAATTATTTTCCATCTTTTTAGTAAAACATGGCCCCGAGCGAGTTTCTTACGCCGGTTGTTCTCGCCGGGTTAGTTCCCGTACCGGTGGTAGGCGGTAGGCCTCATGTAGACGCGACGTTCTAAAAGTGTTAACTTTGTTAACCTATTTAGAAATAAATATTTTGATTTTGATACGTGATATAGGGCCTGTTTTACCACTTCCTGATAATAAAGTGCCAAATAGGCTATCAGCTTTTTTGACAGACTCTTCATACTTCACCTGTCAAGTTAAGTGGTGGATAGCCTATTCGGCACTTATTAGGAAGTGGTGAAACTGGCCCTTAGAATTTTTCTAAATTATGCATAGTTTTCAATTCACCATGAACATATCCTTTGAAATTAGCAATTATAATTAAACTAAATTCTGTTTTAATTCTACAAAAACTCCCATAAAAAACTATTTTAAGTCCACGCCATATCCGATTGCCCTAACCAAGAATGTGGTTGACAATCTTTAGATTACCATAATTTGAAATGGATCGATTCAATAAGATCACGACAGATTTGGAAATGCCCTTAAGTTAACATCATTTTATATGGTAAAAATTCTAGTAATTATATCAAACTAGATCGAATAGCTACGTGATACAAGTCAAGGGCTTGAATAATTGCAATTATGGTATCAAAATTATATATATATATATATATATATATATATATATATATATATATATATATATATATATATATATATATATATATATATATATATATATATATATATATATATATATATATATATATATATATATATATATATATATATATATATATATATATATATATATATATAGTGTTATTATTATATATATTAGTATTATTTAGTGCGCAAACATGTCGGCTTATTAACTTCTTCTTCTTATTAACTGCGTGAAGAAATTTATTGATTTATATCATGTTTGGAGAGAGTGGCAGAAAAAGCAAATAATCGTTTAAAATTTGTTTACTATAGTTACTATTCACAATAACCGCGAAGGACAAAAGAGCTCTACAAGATTTTTGCTTACGTTTCGAACGCATTGTGGTAACTAAAGCATAATTACTAAGATTTGTGCCTCTTGAGGAAGAAAAAAGTACGAAAAAATTGATTTAACTATTTCAAAAGCCTCTATGAGAAAGTTTAGCCATAATTTATGGTATTTATGTGAAGAGACAGTAATTCTATCACTGTTTGATGATGAATGTTGGTAACCAAACGTTGTTGTTGTTGGATGTTGATGATTGTCAACTTCAACGGGAACAGAAACGCAAATTTTAACAAATGAGACAATTCTTCCTCCGACTCCGAGAAAAGTGTATCCTGACTGTTAACAATACTAATCTAAAAAGATGTTGCCCTGTCTTATTGTTAAAAACTTATGTTATTAATATAAAGATTAATGCTGATTTTATTTATTAGTCCCATTTTCACTTTTTCCAAAACTTTGAGGCTCGGTCGGCACGGGTTCCAATTGTGCTAGGAACCAATATATATATATATATATATATATATATATATATATATATATATATATATATATATATATGTGTGTGTATAGTAGCTGTGTAAGTAATTATAGTAAAATGTACATAACCTTATTGAATAATATTGATTAATTATATTACTTGAGCAAGGTAAAGCGACCTTATGTTTCGCCGATTTGTAAAATTTTTTGTAATAATATAAAATATGTTAATGTCAGAACCTTCGTAATAAAAACTGTACTAGTAATCCGTAATGGTGAACCTTGGTCTTGGGGTCACGGGCTCACTTTCTGTGTTACTATTTTTTGCGTCACGACAGTATATGAAAAACAGTAGTCTCACTTTCTGTGTTACTATTTTTTGCGTCACGACAGTGTATGAAATACAGTAGGAACTCGATTTACCAATCCTTGTCGTTAGGTATTCGAATAATAGAACAACCGGATAATAGAATGTATGAAGAAAAGCAGGTTTGGTGTTTAAGCTAAATACGTGTAAAAAAAAGAAAATTTGATTGTGAAATTATTAAGGTAAAATTTTCTTTTTTTTTTAATTTTTCAAATTATTTACTTTAATCACTATGATTATCGCGAATCTGTATGACTGAGGGTCAGATAGAGTTTCTATTGTAGTCATCGAAAAAATTGATTCATATATACAGATGGCGGTCGTACATCATTTTGTCGAGTTATGTCAAATTAATGTTAGCCTAAGTGTAATATGAACTATCGGCAGGGCTTGGACTTTGGCATAAAGCGACCAAATTACGTAGGTGCTGGATCAACTTCTCTGATAGTTGCTGTTTTTAATCTATATCGTCTTATATCAAAATAGATCCAATAGTTTCGAAGCCTATTACATGCAAACCGACGAATAAAAAACCCTTAGCTAAACATGCCTAGCAATAGTCGGAAACAAAGAATGGCAATAAAAATAGGATAAGCTGTTTATCGTGCAAGATTATATCTAAATCGTTACAGCCTAAACGTTTCGGAAATGTTGCAATATATTATTTCAACAGTGTAATTGTCACAGTTTAGTATACAGTAGACCAGTGTTTTTCAACCTTTTTCACGATGCGACCACTGGTATGAAAAATATTTCGCGCTCTCCACCACCATTAATTGCTTTTATATCACTAAAGTATGTATCTCACTTCTCACGCCGAAAGAGTTTGTTTGAACACGCTAATTTCAAGAACTACTGGTCCGATTTTAAAAATTCTTCCATTGTTAGATAGCCCAATTATTAAGGAAGGCTAAAAGCTATATTTTATCACGCTAAGACTAATAGGAGTGAAGAAATAGAGGAAATTTGAAATTGCTTATTATCTTAAGAACTATTGGAGCAATTTTTTTGTTATTTGGCACACATGAAAAATTTTTAATTTACCACGTGAAGGGATGTATAGGCTTCTTTTCGGAAAAATGTACGGTTTCCGTGAAATTCCTAAATTACACGGGCGAAGCCGCGCGGAACATCTAGATTCTAGTACATCAATATTTTTAATCTCTATTATTTTTTTCACTAATACAGTTCTCTCGACCTCTGGTGTACAGCGATCCGCGAGCACCTAAGGGGAGGCTCGACCCACAGGTTATAAAACACAGTTATAGGTCTACTGGAGGAACCTATGGATACCTTAAAATCTATTCTCATTCTGGACCACCAAAATCACGCCGACTAAGCGTGATTTCAGAAGACTTTAGATAGCAGTTCAATGCTGCAGTATCACTTCTCACACGCGTATAACTCTTCTTGTTACACGATTTTCATTTAAAGAACACACAGTTTCTACAAAATATGTTCTATGGTATTTAACTTATTATGTAGATAACATGTAATTTAAAGTTTAAGTTACTCTACTGTATACACTTACTTGTATTGTGGTAATGTCGTGATATATACTAATATTGGGTAATATACAATTATACACAAAGTAATGTATAATTACATATTTAGGCACTAATATTACTACCAGCGACAATTTTGACTCCAAGTTGTAATGACTTCATTTAGCGTTTGGTAATAATAGCTTGAAACACCCTTAGGAGTTTGAAACGTGTCTTTAGAGGACTACCGTGCAAAGCTAAAGGCAAATTAGATCTAGTTTGACAGAAAAAGTACGTGCGTTGAGCCAAAATTCGTTAATCGCGCGGGAACAGTATTTTCATAGGTCTTTTTTCTGGGATAAAAAGTTTTCTTTGTCCTTTCCCGAGACTCAAAGAATCTCAGATACCAAATTTCAGGAAAATCAATTCAGCGGTTTGGGAGTTACGAGGTAACTCAGTCAGACAGACAGACACACTTTCGCATTATTATGGATTTAAATTATAGCAATACAATAAAACACACCAACATTCTACAAATGTTGTGCATTTATCCATAATTGAAGAAAATTATATTATAATTCGCTAACTTTTGTTCACTACGGATATAATATTATGACAAAATATTGGCGTCCAAATAAATTCCTTAGGTTCAACAAACTCTAAAATATGACTCTAGAAGTCTAGATATTATTTTAATGGCTATTCTACAGGCTATTCTAGCAAATTATATTATGTGGAATATAACACGTCTTAAGTAGTGCTAAACATTCGAAACTAGATTTTGATTAGGAAATAGGATCCAACATTAATTATCTACTTACCAGCTAACATTGAATTGACATAAGCCGACCAAATGATGTCGGTCTGTTAACTGCCTAACTATCAACTTCTCTGATAGTACATATTTATGTCAACAATATTAAATTCAAAGCTAAATAAAGCTATCTTCTCACTAGTCTGTGCTACCAAAAGCGATTGAAATGCATTGACCAAACGTTAAAGCCCTTGCTGCCTCTGCACGCTTACGGCTTAAGGGCCCTCTCTCCCTAAATTAGCAGGTCGATTGTCTGTCAGTGCGAATATCGACGTAAATGACATTAAAATAACATTCATAACAGCGCGCCTTGTACGGTGGCGGTTACGACGCTCGCCGCGTCCATGATAGGAGGAAATAGGAGAAAAAACCTTTTTAAGGCCTAATATAATATATATTTCTAAAAAGTAACCAAACCAAATTATTAACTTATGTATTGCAAAGCAGTAGATATTTTTTATATATTCTTTTGATAAATAATGAAGGAGTAGAGTGGTTTCATTCAATGATTTGGAGGTGATTTGGTTTTTTATTTCTTTATTATGTGATACCGATAGAAAAAATATTGCAAAACCAAATTACGTATCATATCATGTAAATCTACATGATATGATACGGTATGATAGTAATCACTAATTATTTTTTTCAAATATAATTTCTCTGTTAATGCCGATGAAAAGTTGTTTCATCTGCACGTTTTTTTCGAGAGAGCAGCCTTAAGTCGCGGAAGGATGGAAATTATAATTTGAATCCCCGGAAAGGACATTGAGTGGCTTTGGTCACCAGCCACGACAAAATGTACAGTTACCATTAAAATATCTTCATTAATTAGCGGGCAACACCTATGGATTGCTACACGATAATAATTCGAATTAATTGAATTAGAACTTTTTCATTGAATACTTGGTCAATGACTGATTTATACAGTCTGATTAAGATCCAGGTTACAATGGGCGTGGTTATAAGGTCAGATAATGGCCTAGCTGCGGCCGGTTCTAGCTCAAAACTAGCTTGGAACCAGCTTACCAGAGGTTTCATCAAATTGCCTCGTTTGATGAGGTTGTCAAAGCATAGGAAAAGTGCATGACAACGTAATAGTAGCAAACGACGGAAAGAAATATAATACAAATGAATTTAAACACAATAGAGATAAACTACGATCACACGGCACGCCCCTCCAAAATTCAAAACGTTTGAAGTGCGTTGCCAAAACGTTTGATGTGCGTTGTCTTGCGCGGTCGGCTAGTTATGATTAGTTGACCAACTAATCTTGGTAATAAGTGACATTAAGTGAAATATTACGAGTACTGGTTGATTGGATGAATACTAACTATATACAAACTCTTTCATAAGGACGTGACTACACACATTGAAACAGTAATTTGGAGGGGCGCGCCATGTTATCGTAGTTTCTCTCTACAACACGTATCGTACTATCGAGGATATTGATTCATAGGCAGTTGATAGTCCGATGTCATTTGGTTAGTTTATACCAATTCAATATTAGTCGCGATCTGTCGGCTGGATGTGACATAACGCGACCAAATTACGTGGCTCCGCAATCTGCCTATAAATCAACTTCTCTGATAGTAGATACATAGTCAGCAGACCTACATTGTTTGGTCGACTAGACATATCGACACTGGAAATATCACTTAACGTAAGGGACATTTTGGCGAAAATGAGTTATATATATCATTGGATTCAGAATTTCGAGCTCTATCATTTGGCATACTTGAAATCCTTCTATCGTTTTAAAAATGTCCCTTACAGTACACATTTTTTAAAGTCAAGACAGGATTTTTCCTAAAAAAATTGATTTAACGGACGTAAATATTTTTACGTGTTAAAAAAAATAACGTAAATGCTTTTAAAATAAAATTCAGTCCCTTACGTTAACCTTTAGCTTAGTACAATTTTGTTAGCATGTCCTTTACGTTAAGAATTGATACATAATACCTGTCATAGCTTCACTAAAATGTGTTCCTTACCTTAATCTTAAAATCTTAAACACTTTTCAAGTAAGAAGGTAAATTTTTTGGAACCTACTCAAAAAGTATTATCCGTAAAAGTTTAAAGTTTTCTATGAAGTTTTAGTGTTTTAGCTAAACCTTTAGCCTTTAGGTATACTCTCCTGGCTGCAAATGAAATCGAGACGCAAGAACTGTTTTAGAGAATGAACCAAATGATCAATAACTTGGGCTGCTCAATTAATAAAGGGAAAACTAAAAACATGGTCATAGACAGAAGCAACACTCTGCCTTTGACTGGCGCGCTAAAATTGGAAATGGTTAGCAAATTTGTCTTTGATCTCTACGAACAACGGCTCCTATTAACCAAATATACATAGAAGAATTGGGATGACTAAGAGCGCCATGTCTCAAATGCATAAAACCTGGCTTGACAGGAAGATTTTACCTTTGTCTATAAGGATACGAGACATGGACTCTGAAGTCTGCAGACCGCAGACGTATCAACGCCGTCTAGGGTGCTGGAGGAAAATGCTCTGAATTCCATAAACTGCTTACAGAACCAACTCATCCAGGCTGGCTAAACTAAACATAAAAAAAAAAAACTCTACCATCTGTCTAATAACGCATCTTAGAATATTTCAGACACATCACCATGACAAAAAGGAGAAAACCTTGAAACCATGGTATGGAAAACTCATGCTAATTGGCAAGATTGAGCAGAAAAAGACCGCGGAGCCGCTGTCTCATTTGTTGGTCTGATCAAATCCGTACCAAACTTGAGTTGACTGACTGTCTACGACGCTCTTCGAATGGCCGATAATAGAAATAGCTGGCGTAACACCATAAAAAGGAACGTCATAGAAGGGGAAGGTCATGACTGGGCACTGGCGAAGCAGCTCTGACAGTTGCGATAAAAGAGAGCAGTAGCTCCTGATAAGGTGAAATGAGAAGCTTAATGCCAGGTCAAGAACCAACATTTAGACTTGTGTTGTGCGATCACTAGTTCAGGTTCACAGAAAGAGGCCGCAGCGCGGAACAGGGAGGAAGATCCATCTTCCATTCGGCTCAGGATACAGATTTCGGTAAGACAACAGAGCAGAGATGGTTTTGCAAAGTTCCACCTTGTCTAAAGGGGCTCTGGGTGTAGATGGGAACAGTCCCGGTGCCAAGGGAAATGTTTCAGTCTGCCGAAGTTCCCTTATTTTGCTGGAAATCCTATACCCTTATGTGGTAGACCAGCCAGTCGTGGTGGGCTTATTGTGTTAGATTTTAATATATTACATCAAACTTCCTCCAAAGCATAGTTTTTTATGTCCTTTACAGTAGATTTGTGTTGCAGTTTCATTTTAAACTTGGTGCTTACTTTAATATGGCATAGTTGACATTGAAAAATTCAGTGCTGTAAGGGACAAATAAGCAAAAATTTTTAATGTAAGGGACATGTTATTTTCTAAACGCGTAAATTTACGGAAATAATTTTTTTACAGTTATATAGCCGACAAAATTCTAAGAAACTTTGCCCTAAACACCTTTAAGATCGGACTAAATGATAAAAAGTTACAGACGAATTTGTAAAAAAAAAAATGTTTTTTCGCTCTCCTGAAAAGTCGTGTTTTGTCCCTTACATTAAGTGATATTTCCGGTGTCGATATCAAGTCAATGTAACTATCACCTGGACTTGACATCAAACGACCAAATTACGTAGGTCCACCATCACCCATCTGCCTATGAATGAAGTTTTGGAATTTAGAAAGAATCTAAGCCTTAACTTAAACCTTACTAAATAATCTAGCAACTCCAAAATGGGACATTTCAGGTGACTACGCTTTATATCGCTAGAGCGTGTCGTTTTCAATTCGTATAGGGACTGGTTCGAAGGGTCCACAAATTACGTGAGGTGTTTTATTTTTTGACCAAACCCCCCCCCCCCCCCCCCCAAATTTGGGTTTCTTACGTAAACGATTGATTTGACAGTTAGTAGATTTTCTTTCGAACGAATTTGTGAATGATCTTAATCGTATAACGAAACTCGAAAATTGAAATTCTGTTTTGGTTTCTTGAATAAAAAAAAGTTATGAATTAATGTAGCAGCAAACAAGAGTGTGACCTTTGCAGGTCGTGTGGCCAAGAAAATGTTTAAAGGCTTTAGAATGCAGGTAATTATAGTTATCAAATATGAATCTTACAATAATATTTAAGTAATTAATTAAACATTACATAATTAATTTCATTGACTGGTACCTACTACCGGAATCATCATTAAATCCTAAAAAATATATAATATGAAGACTAAATTATTACAAATCTAACATATTTTGTAAAAATTAATATTGGTTTAACTTATAAATTGAAAAAACAAACCGAATCCGCTAATTAATTAGCGGCTATGCTAGCCAAGTTACAAATTATCTACAATCTTATATATAAAATTCTCGTGTCACAATGTTAGTCCACGAACTCCTCCGAAACGGCTTTATTGATTTTTACCAAATTTTATATGCATATTCAGTAGGTCTGAGAATAGGCTACTTGGTACTTATTATATTGATAAGAGCATTTGTTGAATAAATAATAGTAAATTATTACAACTCGAGAAAAACGACGACCATGATAGCGATGGACGTTACCATGGTGACATACTTTATTTAGTCACTTCAATAAAATAATACGGGCGATATACTTTATAATATGGCAAAGAAACGTTTTCCGGGACAGCTAGTATATAATATATATAACTCAAAGGATGATCAACTGACATAGTGATCTATCAACGCACAGCCCAAACCACTGGACGGATCGGGCTGAAATTTGGCATGCAGGTAGATGTTATGACGTAGGCACCATACCAATATTATAGGCGCAATACCACCATAAGGGGAAAAATTGTATATTATACTTTCTTAACGCGAGCGAAGCTGCGGGCAAAATATAGTTATAAATATGCCAGATGCACGCCCGCAACTCTGTTGCGCCAAAAATAGTTTGTCGCGCGATCCTATATCTTTTTCCGGGATGAAAAGTATCTCCATACCATATTTCAGCGAAATCGGTTGACTGGTTTGAGTGTGAAGCGGTAAAAGATAGACAGACAAATACTTTCACATTTATAATAATGTCAGTATGGATTGACTGTTGATAAATTCAAAACATGCAACTTGGCACCTCATTCCTTAAGATGGGATGCATAGTTTGGGCGTTTAAGTATGTGGAATAAATAAGTAGGCTAGACAGCCAAAATCTTATATACTTGCTTTTAGATTCACGACAATCGGTTATAATAAAGTAAGCTCTTACTCCGATACCCTCATTAGTTGTAATACCGATCTATCATGTTATGATCAGGAGCAAAGCAGCGATGCGTTGTTTTTAAGCAGTATTAATTGCTATTGTAATGTTGATTAAGCGTCTAGTGGAAATTTTATTCTAAAGGTGAAAGACCGCGACGAGTGAACACGTTAAGTCTTTCACAAGAGAAGTTATAGGGCTGATTTTTATGATTAGAAGTTCACGTAAAAATGTACACCTAATAATATAAATGCGTAGGTGTGAAAGTCTGGGCATATGTTTGGCACCCCTCTCTATTGATATGAATTATTGGGTCTCAAAGTATTTGAGACCCAAAAAGAAAGATTTCATCCGGAAAATATACGGTTCCCAAAACAGACAAATTGGGACGCAACAACGTTGCTGGAAAAAATTGTAAGAATACAATATGATAGAAAAATAAAAGCAGGAGAACTGATTCAGTGATAATACAAGCAGTCTGCACTCTGCAGAACCGAAAAAAAAATAACCTGCAGATCCTTGTGGTTAGTTTAATTAGAATATGATCATGATGATGATAGTTAACGTGATGATGAAAGACTTGGAAATTTCTAATCAATCTAATCACCAGCTGGGGTTTTTGCAGCTTCCGTTGGCATTTTAAAACTTGCTACACATAACCTATGACACTTATAACTAACCAACCTTCAACGCATGAGAACCTGTACTTAGGATTTGCTCAATCTATAAGCAATAACGATTATTATGTTACAGATTTTGTGAAGGTTGAGGTAGACGTCAAGTACTGACCTCCAAGGATTCCTTGTTTGAAACACACGAGATCAAGAGAATATAGGAATACAGTCTACTGACAATGTTGCGCATACAGATACAACTGAAATTTTTGACTCCATATACTTGGTATATTTTAAAAAAAAACTTGCCAAACTCATCGAAGTTTTTACGACGAGATACCTTTGTTTATAAAGTTACTCTGTGCTGTGTACTTAAATTAAACACTAGACGCCTGCCCGTGTCAACTGTCAATAATGAATTCCACGGGAATCGTACATACATTACCTTATGCCCTGCGAAAATTAGCTTATGTCTTTCCCCCGTAGTATATAATATACTCTTACTAAATTTAACTTTATTTACTTACTAAATTTAATTTAACTTTAAAATTACATAATAATCGGCCCAGAAATTCGTGAGATTGGCACGTTTAAACAAACTTTTCAGCTTTGTAATAGCTATATAGAATAAAGAACCTCAACCAAAGTCCTAGCATAATATACTTGGATGTATATTTTCCTAGTCTGTGATCTAGTCATTAGTAGTCATAACAGTAGCTGGCATAAGTCAAGTCCAGTAATGCAGTGAAGTCACGCGCACTTGCACTTTCGAACCTAACGGTCAAACGGGTTTAGCCATGGAATGAGAGTAAAAACGAAACTGTATTCCAGTGGCAAAGGCTGATTCTTTATCGCCTCTTTATAGAATCGCTGATAAAAATAAAATTGACAGTAGGGTGTGTTTCCATTGACGAGGAGCAGGGCGGAGAGGAGCTTAGCGGTGCCCGAATTGACCAATCGTGCTATTCCAGCGCAATGACAGCGAAGCGGAGCGAAGATTTCGAGCATGGTCAATTCGGCACCGCTAAGCTCCTGTCCGCTCCGCTCCGCGTCAGTGGAAACACGGCCTTACACGAGTCGAACTCCAACTTTTAATAATTACCGAACGTTTATGTCAATTCCATAAAAAATGGATTGCATGGAACGGTGATTCTATAAAAAGCGATAAAGAAAACCTCTTGGCAAAAAGGCAGTATTCCAGTGGCAAAGACTGATTTTTCGGAAGCTTTTTAGATGGATATTATAGAATCGGATTTGATTTTAGATTATTCTGACAGCTTAATTGATCATCATTGTACTAAACACAGAAATAATTAATATACACAGCTTATAACTTTTCAAGGTTCACTGCCTTTGCCTGTAACGTTAAACGTATAAGGGTTATATCAGACCGCAACATGACTTGTAGGCGCATTTCTACAGTTGTATGGATTTGACAGATTTTCAAGACGTCTCACGCAATTGAAATCTGTCAATTCAGTACAAATTTAGAAGTTGCGGTCTGAATCGACCCTTAACACGCCAGACAAAGACCAGTATGTATCTTGCAAGTAGCCGAAACGAACATGTAACAGTGACTGCTAATCTTGTAACATTCAACATTTAATTTGTGATAGTTTTTTTACAAAAACAATTTTTTTTTATTAAATAAGGGGGAAAACGAGCAAACAGGTCACCTGATGGAAAGCAACTACCGTCGCCCATGGACACTCGCAACATCAGATGAGCTGCAGGTGCGTTGCCGGCCTAAATTATATCAATAATACGGTGGCAGTTGGGGAATGCCGCAGTAAAGTTATTGTAGTTAGCAGCTAGTTTACACGCATACGTCTAGTGCTCACAAACAACGTGCTGAAGTCTGTCGAACTAAAACGACATTAGACGAGTGTTAGGTTTTTTCGTTACGGAATTTCTTGATTCGGTTGCCGCGCACAAAGCCTGCGATAAAAGTTAAGCAATACGAGGGTTGATATTTATGTATCCGGAATTAAAAAAAGAAACAAACATAAATCATTAATATGGTTTTATTGATTTTCAAAATATTCGCCGCGATGATCGACACACTTTTGCATACGCTGGAACCAATTTTCATAGCACTTTTTCCATTCTGATTGAGGTATCTCCAAAACGTGCATTTTGAACGCATCAACAGCCTCTTCGCGGCTCGAAAAACGTTGACCACGTAATTTGTTCTTCGCGTATGGAAATAAAAAGAAATCGTTAGGTGCCAAATCAGGGCTGTACGGCGGATGACCAGTCAATTCGATCTTTTGACCCTCCAAAAACTGAGTTGTTTCAGCTGAGGTGTGACAGCTAGCATTGTCGTGATGTAACATGATTCTGCGTTGTCGGTTGTCCTTTCTTATTTCTTCAAAGACTTCTGGTAAATAAATGGTCGTATACCATTCAGAATTAACCGTTTTACGATTCTCTAATGGCACTGTAGCCACATGTCCATTAATTCCAAAAAAACAGGCGACCATTTGCTTCAAAGTACTTTTTGCACGAGTAACTTTTGTTGGTTTCGGCTCATCTTGGAACACCCACACCGTTGACTGTTGTTTAGTTTCGGGGTCATATGCATAGATCCAAGATTCATCACCTGTGTAGATATTATAAGCGGCTTTTGACGTACCACGGTTGTATTTTTTTATCATTTTTTTGCACCAATCGACACGAGCCCGTTTTTGATCGATTGTCAAGTTGTGCGGAATCCAACGCGAACATATTTTTTTTACAGCCAAATGTTCGTGTAATATCTTATGTATGCTCGTCATAAGGACGCCTCTATCTCGCGATATGTAACATGACGATCACGCATTATTAGTTCCCGCACAGCATCTATATTTTGTGGGACAACAGCTGTTTTTGGGCGACCTTCTTTATTTTCATCCGTGAGCATAGACCGCCCACGATTAAACTCACTGTACCAGTGATAAACAGTGGTTTTTGATGGTGCTTCATCTTCAAAAGTTGCAGTGAGTTGAATAAAGCACTGTTGTTGATTTAGCCCACGCCGAAAATCGTAGTAAATCATTGCACGAAAATGTTCACGCGTTAAATCTATGGCAAATGAAGACACGTAATTTTCAAAATGATGCCACAATGGAAAAATAATTGACAGTCACATGAAACAAAATGTATTCTTCAACCAAAGAGTTATATTTTCAAATGTTGTAATTACTTTTTAAATATTGTTCTTGTAAGTGGCCAGTTCCGGATACATAAATAGCAGCCTAGTAGTATTAAAAGGTATGGTTACCGCAGAATTCTGCGAGGACGAAAATGGGTAACATCTGAGTGAGTCAGTTAGTAACAGAAAAATTGTTTCTAATCAGCCAAATAACGTTTCAAGCGGCTGATAGTTTCACAGAATTTCGTCCACTCATGACGATTAAATTCCATTTCCTAGTCACGTTCACAGTTTCTCTATTCGATCGAAACACATTATTTTTGTATCTGGAGCGAATGGAGACTTTCGCCGAACTTCTTTTATTTTTTTCCAAAAAAGTCTCCGACTTTTTTCGTCGGAATCGCTATTCTTATCGCAATCTATTAATAGTTCATTCTGTCTATTTCATCTATGCTACCGTGTGTAATTTTAAATTACTTTCTTTTGAACCTTAATCGAACCTTAATCGATTTTAGTATTATTCAGTGTCACGCACTAAAAGAGATACTTTATTACAATCAAGCCCGGCCGCACATTATCAGAATTTCTGATCAGAAAAATCAATAAGGAAAGTATTTTCTATAAATAAGTGACAGTTAAGAACATGACTGGGATAAATAAGTCAGTTAGATTTTGAAGCTGTATTATCAAATAAGCTGCTTATTATTTAACGAGCTATTTCCCGCGGCTTCGTTCGCGTTAAGAAGTATTATTATATACAAACTTTCATTCCCTATTTTAACCCCTTGGGGGTAAAATAGGGAATGAAAGTTTGTATTTTGATTCATCAATTGATCAAAATCCTTTCTTAGCGGATGCCTACGTCATAACATCTTCTACTTCATGCCAAATTTCAGCCCGATCCGTCCAGTGGTTTAGGCTGTGCGTTGATAGATCACCATGTCAGTCAGTCACCTTTGAGTTTTATATATTTAGATTTTCTTAACAGCCCGATATCAGCAACAGTGTCGGCAACAGCATTTCGTCATTGGCCTAATATTTTACTTTTTTCATTTAATTAGTCACGGTCCTATTCGTCTTTATTTAGCGTTTAGTTTTTATCAGCCATTTGAAGCGCGAATACTCGGGCGTAAGGGCGTGGTCATACAGAAAGCGGACATTTCGACATTTTAGTACATATGATAATAATAATAATAATATCTATGGACGCTTCACACCACGTCAGTCTGGCCCCGTGGTAAGTACCTGAAGGACTTATGTTACAGGTACCAGACAACGGAAATATATTTAATACTTTTATACTATACATATATTTAAGATTTTTATTATATGATACACATATTTAATACACATCCATGACCCAGGAACTTAATAAACTTTTTGTTCCGTCGGCGGGACTCGAACCTGCGACCTCCGGCTTGAACTACCAACGCGCTCACCACTGCGCCACGGAGGTCGTCGAACAATTATTATTCATATAACATATAAAAAATTCATATAACATTTAACAAGTGATATCTATGATTGAAACATATTCAATCATAGATATCACTTTTTTTTCTTTTTATAACCACATAATATGCACAGAATATTACGTCCCGTCATACCCCTTTGTAGGCTTGTATTGTAGTTTTGATTAGGCACTTGAGTTAAGTTAAACGCTCCTCTCATTTTTATAAGATTTTTATAAGATTTTATTTTTGTAAGATTTAAAACTAAAATTGCTGCAGCAGCTTGACATATTAAATCTAAAAAACCTATATAACAAAAGACTTAAGACAAGCGCAAGCAAATTTCTAACTAGCTTAAATGAATGATAAGCAATAGTTATTGCCTAAAATCAACAATGAAATATATAGTTTCAAATTTGCTATTGTTTCTAAAATTAATATAATTAACTATGTCTACTAATACAGATTTAAAGCATTCTTTCATAAAACTACTAACAATTCGCAAAGCAAAGTTTTAAGCAACATAAATTGAGTTTTCATCATAAAGATTAGAGAAAGTAGTCAGACATATAACTAATAGGCTGAACATAAATCCGAATAAATAAACCCGTCCGTCGCAACAAGTATGAAGATCACTTACATCATTAGCTTTAGTATCAGATATAAAGTTTTATTACGGAGAAAATGTCGCTTATTAGAAAATAGGAAGGAAAGCATGGGAGTTACGTGGTATGCTATGCAAATTGAAACGCCGTCGGAACACATTTGTTTAGAACAAATGTCGGAAAAACAAAATGATCGGTCATGCGTTGCGCCATATAAGGTAGTAAGATCGAGAACTCAGAACGCAGCTGCAGGGTATTCTGATTTCTGACCACTAAAATAGATTAATTGGTATCTAAAGTACTGGTTATGTCTGATGATTATTTATTTACAATAATCAATGATGTTGAGTTGATCTGTGTTCACGTAAACCTAAAAATAGTACCCCTTTATAGTGCTAAAATATTTAGTTTAATCCTTCGATCGCAGATTCTTGTAAATCTATTGGTTTTTCACGATGAGTTATATTATTCTCGAACTCTTTATTTACGCCAACATGTCACATTGTTAAAACTAAAGTTATTTTATTTATTTATTTAAAAAACGATTTAAACTCTACATTTGTTTGTAGTATGAGTACTTCCTATTTTCAGTTCTCCCCAGTTCCTAATTAGACTACATAATATTGTAGTCCAATTATGTATGTTTATAGTTATGATTACAAATATAAGTACTTAACTACCTGATAACCTGGATCACTTATTATAGATCAATAATTTGATAAACGATTGTATAATAACAAACACTTTCTAATGTGGATCACCTTGTTTCATTAATGTATTTTTGAATGAACGATACTTTTGAATGAATGATTATTATCATTCATTCAACGTAAAGCTTCCGGTATCCGCATACCGATCAAAAGTTATTATCTGTGAAAGCTAATAAGAATAAAACAAACAAATTGAAATGAAATTTATAGTGGCATCAAGATAAGAGAAGTAAGAGAAAATTTTCGTTAGCCTACCAAATAATTGTTTGATTATTATAATAATTGTTAAGCATTCCCAACCAATTCTATCTTTTGTAGTTCAATTTTAATATTATATTATTAACGATTGAATAGTTGTAAGTTATTTCTTTTCTTTTTTCAGCTTAGTGGCGATGAATTTTATCTTCGAATGACCTACAAAATTCAGGCCTACAAAATTCGACCTATAAGGTAGAGTTCTCTAAACCCTACCTGTAAAGTTTTAGTCGTGATCCGGTTGACATAGTCCAACCATTTTTTTAGGTTCTAATTTAACAGGAAAAAGGTCCGATTAGTACCGTGCTCTGCCGAACAAGGCTGTGTTTCCACCAGGCATTTGTTGCGAGCAATGTGTTTTTAAGATCCAATAGAATCGCCGCGCTGAGCGATGTCAAGGCAAGCTCACGTCAATGAAGCGGATTCTATTGGTTCTCAAAAACACATTTCTCGTAACACATATTTGGTGGAAATGCAGCCTAACAGGTGGCAGGTGCAAAGTGTCGAGCAATTTTTATTATCAGTTTCCGAAACAGTACATTAGCTTTGTCCACACTGTGCCATTTTTTTTGTTCATCAAGGGCATGCGTTATAGCGCAGTCAACAGCGAACTTGAGGCATGCCTGTGACGCGCGCTAAAATCAGAGTAGACAGAATTAAATATTAGTAAACACACCGGCAAAATTAACGGAACATAACAATTTTTATTTTTTTTGAAAATAATTTGCTGTTTTTTATATATATTTTGTTTATTATTTTAATAATTGATAATTAAAAAATAAAACTAATCTAAATTTAGGGCCTAAAAACGTGTAAAATAGAAAAAATCTACAAAAATCAAAAATTAAGAAAAGTCTTTGAAATTTCAGTAGTAAGTTTTTAAGTTAAATTCTTCATTTTTACTTAAGAAATGCCATGTTAAAAGCGTGTAATTCCTTCTATGGATCTCAAGAGAGTCTGGATACGCCATTCCATGCTTGCATTTTGATTGTCAATCTTTTCCTGTGGGATATTCTTCTACTCCTCCAGTAGCGCCAACTCAAGCTCCTGAACACATTTTCGAGCTGGAGTTTTAACTCGTACCGAACACCCATTGATGTACCACACGTCCTCAATCGGATTTACATCCGTAGACCGTGCTGACCTCTCTACCTGGGCTACGCCAGCATCATTTGGGTAATAATGCCCGATTTTGTTACTCTATGGACGCGTATAAAATTGAAGTTACTGCCTAAAACTGTGTAAAAGGCACAACATGCTGTTCTAGGATGTCTGTGCTATAGCCCTGTACTGTCAAAGTACCATCATTAACAATTATCAGCTCTGTGCGGGCTCCAAATCATATGCCACCTCAAAACCATTACGAATCCTGCATGATAGGCTACTGTTTCCGTTAAGTTTGATGGTCTATAGCGTTCCTTACGATTTATCCACATTCTTTATCGCCTGTCGACAAAATTTACACAGAATTTGCTCCCATCACTGTACAGCACACGATTTCACTCACTTGTCAAATTTTGATGTTCACGCGCAAATCTTAGCCTGGCTCTTTGCTGTCCTATCTCAAGTTTTGGTGCCTTTGCTGGCACCTTTGAGTTTAATTTAACTTCTTTAAGTCTTCTTCTTACTGTACAGTCACTTACACGTACATCTCGGACATGTTCCGATAGGTTTCGTCTGTGCAAAGCAGTTTGAGGTCGATTTCTTAAGGCATGTACCCTTACAAAACGATCATCCTGAACCTTTGCCACCCGATATCTGCCTTGTTCTCGTCTCCGAACGTAAGATCCAGTCTCTCTGTAGCGTTGAAAGTTACGATGGACCACGAAAGCCGACACACCTAAGGCATGACTGACCGAACGTTAGGTGTGACCTTTCTCTATCGTGGTTACAGCTCTAGCTGTCGTAGATGCTGGAAAATCACTAATTTTGTATCTAAGCAATGTGTTCTTCCAAAAACCAAACAATCAAATGAGCTGGCATACCTTGCACCTCGCTAAAAACGCCATTCTTATCAGAAACACTTACAAAGTCAATCATCGAAAAACACTTAGTAGGGCATAATTGCAATAAAAATCTGTCAACTTGCCAGTTTTGTTCAATATTTTATTTCTTTAATGAGCTTATAAACTATAAAAAAGGATTTCACACAGCCCGACCCACTTGAATTAAAGTTCTGGCCCTTTTTACCAATGTTCCGCTAATTTTGCCAGTGTGGTTATGTCTGTTGTGCTAAAATCGTAGCGCTCGCTATGACACTTTTCTTTCAGCGCGGGTGGATTTTGACGCATTCAATTATCGAATATCTTATATCCCAAACGAAAGTTGAATAAAAAGAAGGCGACGAAAATTTAAGATGAAATTGCATAATGTGGACATAGTTTTAGGATTTAGGCGGCACTTTGTGCAAGGCTGGATTTATATATTGTGTCCGCGCGAACACGCGTTTTGCTCGCTACACCGCGATATTATGACAATAGTATGTAACCATTGATATAATATAGCTGTTGTTCTACGAAAAAATCTAGTGATGTAGGTAAGTAACAATGAACTATATTGTTGCATGTTTGACAATTACCATGCGATGAGAAAAATCGAATTTCACGGTGATATTACGCGCAAAACACTTCCGAGTTATGTAAATCCGTTACCGCACACGAGAAATGTGTTAAAGATGCCACATTGACTGATACCGAGAACTATTACATCTATTAATCAACCCGATACTTAAAATAAAATATGATGATTACCTACTGTGTAGGTACATTAATTATTTTATATCTATTATGTAAAAGGAAATTGTAAATTTCACTTAGTGTATGCCTTGTCTTTTTACTGCTTTTTAAAATTTGATTGTTTATCATTAGTCTCTGCCCATCCCTAAACCTACAGTAGGCTTGTTAGATAATAATGGTTAGTAATAAAGTTAATAGGGCAATCAACCCAAGATGTAAGGTATTTTGACAACTCACATTATATTTTCATAATTTCGATAGCGAAGTTAGAAAAGAAAAATATCAATAGCTATGTCGACACTGTGCACTTTCATCTTCAATTTTCGTCATCTTCTTTCATTCAACTTTCGTATTGGCGCATTCAATTTAATTGAATGCGTCAACGAACGCAACGCCAACGATGTTTGTTCAGTTGCAGTGTCTGTCAGCTTATGTAACATGTGTGACGAGAACATTTTACTGGGTGGAATATTATGTGCGCCTTTGGTCATAAGAAATTCCAGAAAAAAGAACAAAGCGAAAGTTTTGGATACGGTCAGAGGGCATGCGTCGCGGGCATGCCTCACGTGCGCTGTTGACTGCGGAATGATGCATGCCCTTAATGAACAAAAAAAGGCACAGTGTGGACATAGCTAATTGGATATGGCGTCGTAAGTGCCATTTCTTTTTGCTATCAAACCCCGTACGTTTTACATCTATAACAGTTTCAGCTAAAACTGTATTACTATTAACTTGTAAGTTATAACTAACTAACTCCAACTATACCCAATTACTTATTGTACAAAGGTTAGTGATTGTTACCTTGACAACTACATTTACGCTTTACCACTATTCAATTGTAAGAATGTATGTTTCTATTGTGTATACGAAATCTGATACTATGTCGTATGTACTATGTATAATCTTCTAAGTATATCTTATAGGTAATGGTTTCTCGACAAAATTTGTATGTAAAGACTAAAGAGTTTCTATAACATAACGGTCTAGTTAGGTCATATCTCTAAAAGATCGCGTATTTTTGAGCTACATTTTTCTTTTCATTATAGGCTAGCTTGGAGAAGCTGCAAATATCATGAACAGTGAGCACAGTTTAAGGTTTTTTTCTAGCAGCTTGATTTAAATTTTTTTAGGAATTGAATTTTTTTCATTATAAATTGAATTTATATCATTACCTGTCCGCCATGTCCCTTTGTACTACTATCAGATAGTCTGGATTTAAATTACCTGCAACAAAAAAATAAAACTATAAAATATACAAAAAAGGCGGTAAGTAAATTAAATTTATTACTATAGAAAATTAGCGTACGTTCTTAATGTTTCGTAAAGGTTCACAAGACAATGAGTGGCGGATGCTCGCTCCAAAAGCAGCCATTAAAGTGTCATTATAGTGCCACCGTGTCGCAACCGCGGCGACATTATAACAGGCAAATTGCGACAAACACATGGGCCGAAGAAAAGCGTGCCTAAAAGGCTAAAATATTCCATAAAAGTACTTATTTTAAATATAATGAACCGTCAAACATTACATTTAACATAATGTTTTCATTATCTTTTTTTAAAGGGTAAAAACGGGACCCTATTACTAAGACTTCGTTGTCTGTCTGTCTGTCTTTCCGTCTGTCTGTCCGTCTGTCTGTATCCAGGCTGTATCTCAAGAACCGCTTTAGTTAGACTTCTGAAATTTACACAGATTGCGTATATCTGTTGTCGCTATAACAACAAATACTGAAAACAAAATAAAATTAATATTTAGGGGGTTTAATATTTAGCGTAGTTTATCCCATATAACAAACGTGATTTTTTCCGCCTTTTTCGCTCTATATCAATAATGGCAAGAGGTAGGCACTTGAATTTTTACACATTCTTTTCTTGTGTACTTGTACTCATGTGTACTTTAATATTTTATAATAAAATAAAAATTTAAGGGGGCTCCCATACAAAAAATACAATTTTTAACATATTTTTACTCTGTATTGGTACGGAACCCTTCGTGCGCGAGTCCGACTCGCACTTGGCCGATTATTCTCCTTCCCAAAAACGTGGGATCCGTGTTTCGACTTCGGTTGGAATTACGGCCTCATTTAAAGCTGGCGAAAAACATGGCTAATGTTGTGTATAGTTACGGGAAGCCTAAAGTATTCCTGAAAATTTCCCTCTCTTCACAACACTGTAAGAATAGGCAAGAAGAGGCCATTCAGCAGGGGGATCCTATCCAGTTCATAATAGAGCAGGCGCTGGGTGGAGTTGAGTATGGAAAATATGGATTACGCATTCTGGGAATGGGGTTTAACTCAGAAAAGTGTATCGATTATTATTCTGAATGTTGCCTAGAGTCGTAATTGGTATCTTTTTAACTGGGTACTTCAAAAATAATATACCAACTCCACCCAACGCCTCGTCTATAATAATTCTAACTAAATTTGCAATGTAGCCTCTGACAATAGACACACAATAATAGCTTTTCTGAATACAATTGAACGGTTATTATTACTAAACGTTTACAGAACCTGTCACCACAGGCATGACTTATTTGTAAAACTAATATCTTAATCTAAAAAAGATCTTTGGCACAATCGTAATGGATTTTTGTAATAATTTCGCAGCACCTATTGACAATACCGTTGCTTGTGACAAGGACGTTGTCGACATCCGTTTACAATCAATTGGATCTGCTCTTAAAACGCACAAAAGAAAATCAACTTGAATGTCTATCACGGAAGTGTCAGTATTGCAATCGAAGTGACTGATAATTTGTTCTAGATTTAAAATGTCCCGACTTGTGCCTATGCTAATACAATTAATAATTATAAACCCGCTGTACAGAATGTCGCCTACTTATGGCCAAGTAGGCCTCCTCTACACATTGACCTAATTATTATCAGTCATAATAATTTTAGTTACCCCTTTTAAAATTCAACGATATGTCTATTAAACTATTTTCAATATAAAATTAATGCCGAAAATAATTATACTCGTAAAGAGGTATTTTAAACACTTTCATGTCAGTTTAAAAATTAAGAAACCTTTTTTAACTTATGCGAAGAGCTCTTCTAAATTGAAATATAAAATAACTTTTCTAATTAAACGGAAGTTGTTTTACGGCTTTTTGGTTATGAGGTCACGCATTATTCGTAACGGTGATTATCAATTTCTTGTTTCAACCGAAAGCCACTATGTAATTGAATTTAATAACTTAATCTTTCTCTTCCTTGTCCATAAAAAAGATATTATAGCGGAAATAAACTTCACACCTAGTCAAATCAAGGTGTCATTAAACAAAACGTGTCGTTTTGAGGTGACAGCGCCTAAGCAGCGCAGTCACGTCATGCAAGGAAAATCGCCATTACCTTATTATAAAATTTTATTAATTGCGATATACTTTACGCATAAAACTATTTATATAGCACCTTAGTTATTTGCACTATAATCAAATTCCAAAATAAAAAGGGATTTGCCATAAAGCATTACTTAGTGTCACTTTTGCAGTTAGTTTTTTAGTGACATTGTATATTTATTTTTAATTTCGAGAATAAAATTAACGCAGGCACAATATCTATCTATCTAGCAGGTCCAGAGTAAATCATTTTTATACTAAAATCATTCCTTTCCCATGACGTCATCGTACAAAGTATAACTATGCAAATTGCAACTCACGCGCTGTCCTTGCTATATTAATGGTCCGGAAATTATGTTTTGTCGTGCGTTTTAACTGGGCACTTAGACAAATAACTTTCGATACTTGCGATGCGAAGTTAGTTAAAAAAATACATGAAATTTGAATAAAAATACATGAAAGTATCGCGATAGCAGGGCCTTTGCGATGCGCTGTCCAATCCAATAAATTTTGATTTACTAACTTCACCGTCGGAACTGTCAAATACATTTTGACTAAGTACCGCGATTCAGTGAATTATAATTAAAGTTTTGCGGTTTCTCCGGCCGTGTTAGTGTCGCAAGCTGCGGTTCCATGTAACAAAAACTATGGAATGTGTCATACTTTCGATTTTGTTAGATAAACAACGAAATTGGAGCACGCGCCTCATAAAAGCTGTGACAAAAGTCACTTGAATTAGACACGAAGTAAACGTGACGTTATGTCTCTCTACGTCTGCACAATATGACGGGCCAATGGACGATTACAGATAGCTTCCCACTCATGACGGCAATCAGACTATCCTAATGCACACGGGACATGATATTAATAAAGGGGGCTAGGCCGAAAAAATTGTAACGACACTTTTTTATTAGTACCTGCATGTTAGGGGCAGAGGGCGTTGCGCGTTGATAGTATTCCTGTGCGTCAACTAGATGGCGTTATTTTAAATATTTTTTTGAGTAAGTATATTGTATTATATTGTGCAATTTTTTTAGCATAAAAAAATAACTCCGTTGCATTCAGGTGTCTCTTGACACCTCTCAAGTTTTATTATTATGCAACTTACGGCTGCACTCATGATCCGTAACAATATGCATGCTACACTCATACACTTAATGATGAAGCTTAAATTTAATGAAGCCGTAGGTATGCATAATTTCCCGACATGATTGACGTGGATTGTGCTTGCTATAGGTAGCAAATGGTAGGAATCAGGCTATGCAACACTGCCCAACGTAAATTTAGAAACTAGGGTCACAAATAAAATATTTTGATTTTAAGCGCATTTTAATATTAAGCTCGTTACATAACATATAAATACTTACACGTTATTATTTGGATACATTTGAACTCAAATAAACTTGGAAGCAGGTGCCAACTAAAATTTTGCAAGTTGCACGTGTTCAAATTGGCGTGAAGTCATTAAAATAACTTTAAAAAGGGAAAACTCAAAACAGCAGTCATACTCATTAGCGAAAGTAAATTGTTTTAAATGAAAGTAAACACAACTATTATAAAATTATTGTAAGTCTAATTCATACTATTCAAAAGTGTGTTTGCCTGTCTGTTTGTCTGTCTGTCTGTCTGTTACCTCTTCCACGCCCTAAGCGCTGAAAAGATTTTGCTAAAATTTGGTATGGCGATACTTTGAGTCCCATACTTTTGATCCCTCAAAAATGTACGGTTCCTGTGCGATAAACGGCACAACGGACTTCCGTGCACTAACTAGTAACAAATTAATTGTTCCTGATAAGTGCCGAATACGCTATCTGCCACTTAACTTGACAGATGAAGTGTGGATAATCTGTCAAAAAAGTTGTAAATAGCCTATTCGGCACTTTATCAGAAAGTGGTGAAACAGGCCCTAATTCTATTTATATTTGTTACTGACTCGATAGCCTTTAAATATTTTAAGTGAACGGTACAAAAGGACCCTTTCGATCGTATCTATGTTAAATCAACATTGTGCAATTAATGAATTGTTCCATTTGTTCCTTATTATGAAATCGCAGTCATGTTTAAAATTGTACCCGAATTTCGTAATTCCAATGTTTGATTAGTATTAAAGTATGGACTTATATAAAGATACGTATCCACTGTCTAAAAATACGCACTTATTTTTGTTTAAAATAAGGGTTAAATATGTAATGGTGATGGAAAAAACCTTAAGAATTATGAATTGGTTGGCTAATGATTATGTACTCAATACTGATATAGATAGATATTAGAAATCGTTCGGTAGGCCATGACATGGAGGAAAAAAAAAACTAATATTAACTGTGACAATCGGTATAATTTATTTTTGTTCCCATTCAAAATATGCTACAAACCATGGAGTAACTTTGACGAATAAATTACTTATGTTTATTATTCGACGAGGACTCTACGTATGGACTAGAAATACATAAATCTTATAGCAAACTTTTAAATTAGTTATATTTCAAGCTACATGCAGTAAATTAAATGTAAATTTAATTTTTTTTTGTTAGAACCAAAAAAAAACTAGCAGTAGCAACTTGGGAAGACGCAGATGGATAAATCGTGAGAATATTGCGTTTTGCGATTCGCGACAGTTGGGTGAATGTAAAAGGGTCCGTGGACCAGTTATTTCTCAACCTTGTCACCGGTGGTCGAGTCAACAACTGGTTACACCACCGTTGCACCAAATGCACCAGTTTGGCGAAAGTAAACTATTACTCGCGACCTCAGGCTTTCGATCGGTTATCAAATCAAGGTTGTTGTTTCGAATTCGGTAATTTTTTTCTGATATTAAAATACGCAATTAATTTTACAGTAACTGGGAGGCCGGTTTTTGCTCAGAGTTCAAGGTACTTACCTTAAAAAAATGTTATTACGAATAAGATTTGCTTGAACGATTTTTCTTAATAACTTATTCTCACTTCCGAATCCGACTTCCGAACCGGGAGTACATTTTTACGGGATAAAGGTATTCTGTATCCTTTCCCGGGACCCAACGAACTCCATACGGCATGCCCAGCAAAATAGATTCAGCTATAATATAAGTACTAGACATATCTTTCGTACTACATTTTTACCTTTCGTATTTTTAATTCGAAATTTTGGTTATTTTATTTCAGAACTTCTACTAGTTCAGATTTGTTCATCGAAAATGAATCAATGAAGACATAATGTGTTGTTGATCTATACTTATAAAATTACAACATTCGCTGAGCAAAAACTGTTAAAGTTACAGCCACGAAATTTGGTGAGTAGGGTTGTTTTATTAAGTAGACACACACTAAGGAAGGAATTTGGAAAATTTTACCCCGTAGGGGGTGAAATAGGGGTTGAACGTTTGAACGAAAGTCCGTCATTTCCACGGTCATTTCTTGAGTTAGAAACATGAAACTTTATTTTTGGGTTACTGATTAAATATGAATGGATACGTGTTTAAGCGTTTTTGGAAATTCTACCCCCAAGGGGGTGAAATAGGGGTTGAAAGTTTAAATGAAAGTCCGTCATTTTTTGAGTTATAAACATGAAAGTTTATGGACGTTTGCTTAAATAGGGTCCCGTTTTTAACCTTTGTATAAGGAACCACAAAAAGTGGAAAACTATCCATCTTTGTTATTATACTATGTTAACGCGGACGAAGTCGCGGGCAACAGCTAGTATCTAATAACAAGAATGTGTTGAAGTCCGCCTTCCACTAACGTCAGTAGCATCCAACTGTTGAATAATGTATAGCACGCCACTAATTGAGCAAAGAATTCGGAACACGAAGACATATTAAACTGCGAAATAATTAAATCCGTCGCGGGTTCTTAATCTGCGTTAGCATAATTGGAAAGTACTTTAGGAATTATGTTAGAAGTGAAATATATAGCTCCCACACCGGTTTCGGTGACGGTGGCCGGTTTCATTGAAACCAGACCAGCTACGCAGGAGTAATTTTATAGTGCCCAAGTATGTGCGCAGTACACAAGAGCACTCTCTATTCCTTTTCTCTCATAAGTCATAACCCAGTGGGACGGAAGACCGACACGACCGGCGAGAGATCAGCGCAGGACCGACTTTTAACATGCCCAATGCGGATGCCCATCCGACGCATGAATCATCTTACTTGTCAGACAATCAGGTGATCAGCCTGTATTGTCCTAACCAAGAATCGAACCCACGACCTCCGAGTCACGAGCCTCGCTCTATACCACTAGACCACGGATAGAAGGCGAAGTGAAACATCCTACAGAAACAAGGTACATTTTATATCTAACGGCCGTATTCAGAGATATTTAAACGTTTAAAGATTACTTAGCTTAAAAAAATAATTAAACTCATCCTAAAAAAAGTTTATATCTTATTCGAATACTTAATTATATCGTAAATGCGAAAGTATATCCATTTGTCACCTCCTCAGACAGGATGAGCTTACGTTCAGCTGAACATAAACTCAAACAATGTGCAAACAATAAGTTTTTCAAGTTGGAACTTTATTACAAGACTGTGGAGTGACTTCATCATATTATTCTTTAAATGCAACTTTATATTTTATCCATCAACACTCCAAAAGCCCTCAAGTGACAAGTAGATAATTAAAAGGCGCGCTTCGATGACTTCATAAAATCATAACGAGCAATGAATTCTTTCATGAATAAACAGTTTTTAATGGTTTTTTATGTAACAACAGCAATTAGCGAGTCATATTGAAAGTGGTATTGACGGATAACGCCGAGTTCCTTGTAATTACCGAATGCGACCGCTGTTTCCTACACAACAATTTGCGCCACAACAAAGTAACGCGCTGAACGAAGTAACGTTCTGTCTTGTATTGGTCGGTTTAGAGCAGTCAGCAGGAATTCCCAAACTTATTTTGCTTGCTGCCCACTTTAAGAACAAATTATATTTTAGCACTCCCATTGTTTCAATTTAAAATGCATCCTGATGAAATAAATCACCCCCAAGCCTCTGCACAACGCTCCCATTTTTTTTTCTGGGTCCCACACCGCCCACTCTTCAGATCTTCAGCGCACACAAGGGGGCGTTATCGCCCACTTTGGGAAAGGCTTGTTTAGAGTTTTAGATGCTAAAGATACACTAATACTTCATAGACATTAATTAGGTCCATGGTTATTTAACTTGTAAAAGATGAATACATCTTAATAAAGTTAAAGAAACTTAAGTTATCGTTAGATATCTTTAAATCTCTCTGAGTGTGGTTAAGACACTAATATCCCCAATATATTCCGCTGTCGTTGTATAAAGTCAAAATATAATGACTTTCCGGTGCTAGACAAAGAGTTAAAAGAAGCTCACTTCTTTTAATAGTTAATCGCTGTGCAAATGTTCTAATTTATGGGTATAATTTCTATTTGGACTATTATAGTGTCCAAACGGAAAAACGCCACTGATATTTTCTCTGAAGTTAAATATTTCAGTCCCAAATTTTTGAGTTACGTCGATTTTTATTATACTTATATTCTAGATAAATGTATGTATAATCTTTACTCCACATATGACATAACAGTTTAGGTAAACAGTATAAAAAACTTTATGCTTTTCGTTTTCGTACGTTAAATTATTATTATTTTCTCTTGCTTTACTTTGTGATGTAATAAAGTCATACACGTGTGTTACGACTTTACGTATGAGAATTTTTTTATTTGAGTAAAGATTTTGGAACGTGAGTGAGAATTTTCTTTGTTTCAACATTTGTATGGTTTTGATTGATAACAGAATGACAAAAGAAGTGTAAAATCACGTGTAATTAGGTTATTATATTGTTTGTTACTTTATTATTGTTTTGTAAGTTCAGTATTACGTAGGAAGAAAATGAGGAACCCAAATAAAATTAGAATCCATGTGTTTTTTTTATAGTGCTTGCAAATAAGCAAACGGGTCACCTGATGGAAAGCATTAACTAGAAGAGATGCCGGCCTTTTAAGAGGGAATACGCTCTTTTCTTGCTTTTATGCTTTTTTTATGCTTTTATATCATATTATAATATACTAGCTATATGACCGAGCTTTGCTCGGTATTCAAAAAATTTAAAAAACACACATAAAATGACATTTTATGAAAATGATTCCTAGCTCGATCGATTTATCGCCATTGAAACCCCCTATATACAAAATTTCATGAAAATCGTTGGAGCCGATTCCGAGATTCCAATTATACATATATTTATAAACAAGAGTTGCTCGTTTAAAGATATAAGATATTATGTATGATTCTGATATAATCCAAATTGGTTCACGTACTATTTGATAATCTGTGCGTTGGAATTCAACAAATAAGTGTTCTAACAGAATATAAAATCCTAACACGCCAAAGACTTTTCCAAGGTGTGAAAAAGCGAACCTCGAACCCGTACAATAAATCTTCAATTACAAGATTTTTATAAGAAGCTGGCTACTTTTACTCAGATTAAATCATCAAACGAGATTGTCGAGTGTTTCAGTCAAATTGTGTGAAAGTTCTAACAAAAAATGCCGTCAGACGTAGAAACCTCCGCCGGAACTCGCGATTATAGACTTATGGAGATACTAGTAAGGTATCCGATGATTTTGACATTATGATATACGATTTACCTATACGAGTAATTACATACATTATGTATTATGTCTCAATACGGGTTATGGTCCCAATTAGTAACATCATAATCTGTGAGTGACAAGGTTTAACCTTCGTACAAAAAATTTTATAGATACCAATGATATTATATAAAAAACTCAAAGCAGATAATATTATGTTACTTACGCGCGTTGTGAAGACTCAAATACGACCCATTTGGGTCGTCTTTTATTTAGTCTGTTTCTTTTATGTAAATAGCATTTCGTATCTTTTGTTTCACCTATCTGTCAAAGTCCAATTTTGAATTTGAAAATTGTTCGGAAGAGATTTAAGCCGGAAAATAGTATGAACATAACAGATCTGTATAAGTAGAATATCATTGATAGACACAGGCTGCGGATTAAATTGTTATCCACGTGACACGTAAGGTCTTTTACCTCCAAACTTTTGTCAGATAGGTTTAATCACTAGATTAAGGGCCTGTTTCACCGCTTCCTGATAAGGCTATCCACCATTTAATTTGACAGATGGAGTATGGAAAATCTGTCAAATAACCCTATCGGGCACCTTATCAGGAAGCGGTGAAACAGGCCATAAGCCTTATGTCGATATAACTACTACCATGGACGAATTACAATGTATAATTTCTCTGTGCTACTAAACTAACGTATGGGATTGAATGTATCGCTAACTGCCGCACTCAGAGACGAATATTAATTGTTCAACTGCAATTAAAATAATATTATGAAAATTTTGACATTAACAATACATCATATGTCAAACTTTTCATTAAATTATTGATGTTTAATCATCAATAAAATATGTCTCTAATGCCCGGGACATACGAGTCTAGTTTTTCAAGCCAGGATAGCAAGCTAGTGTTAGTAAGCTAGCAAGCTAGTACTTCTGGCTTCGTGTAGACAAAACTATCTTCATTTGTAAAACAGAACTAGCATGCTCCAAGCTAGGTCAGCAAGCCAGGACAGTTTGGTAAAAAACTAGCTTGCTATCCTAGCTTGAAAAACTAGCCTCCTGTGTCCCGGGCATTAAGGGCCTGTTTCACCATTTTCTGAAAAAGTGGCGAATAGGCTATTCACAGCTTTTTAACTCGTCCCCATACTTAAACTGTCAAGTGGTAAATGGCCTATTCGGCACTTATCAGGAAGTGGTGAAACAGGCCCCAAGTGTGGCAGTACAGTGAGTTATCTACAGGATGATTCGCTATTTCTCTTCGGCCTTAACAAAAATTACAAAAAAATTTAGATAAAAAAGAAATCGCTTCTGATGTAGAAGTGACCAAGCATTACATTTTTACACCAGCAGCTTACGAGTACTCTCAATCTCACAAATTCCGAAAAATGATGCAACATAATGAAAGTAAAAGTATACATTACTTTTCATGTTTATTATAATAATATAAGAGTTCATCTTTTATATAATAATTTAACGTCCGCCTACTTGATTCGGTAAATGATGGGCAACTTTTTATTTTTGAGAAGCTTCGGATAGAAATTAGAATATGTAAACGGTCTTACCACAAAAAACTAAACATCTGTTGAACAGTTGTTTTGAGAACATTTTGTACTGAATTTTTCTATAATCAACTGTTCAACAGGTGTTTAAATCTTTTGTAGTAAGACTAAATGTTTTATAATAATATGGAGGTGCAACCGAAGCATCTTTGATCTTGTATTTATTGTGACGTCATGTCGTCGGATACAGAATATTAAATTAAAGTAGAATTTAGAATTTCATTTCATGATTTGCAACTTGCAAGTTTAGTTTCAAGCATCACCCCAGATATCCCTTAGTCCTTACCCTTTGTCTAAACATATTATCTCTTAATGAACTTCAGTTCTCCCATCTATCATCTTTATAAGTAACGAACATTTTAACTTCCTTTTGCTTGCTTTGATAGGCTTAGCAAGCAATATTGTCACTTGGTCACAATATTGCTTGCTAAGCCTATCAATAATATTTTATTACATTGTGATTGTACAGTGTATACTGTATACTTACGTATAGTTAAGTCCAAAAGCTGCTCAGCATTTCATAATACAATAGCCTGGCCAACGACTCTTGCACTTGACCGTACTGCCTACTTTCTTACCCGGGAGGATTGTCTGCTAAAAAGTCTACTTTCTACCCATCCGGCGTGAAAACAGACGATCTTATCATATTCATTGAGGTTGTGGCTTTATTGCCTGACCTGAGATTTAATGCTGTATCACTGCAAAAACTGCGACAGAAAAACAAAAGAAGCATAATCGAAAAAAACAAACACAAGTTATCCTTAAAATACATAGCATTAATTTAAAACCATAAAGCATAACACAAACATTGCGAGATTTGAAGAAAGGTCAGAGGTCTTTGGCACTTTTTCCCTTTTGTAGACATCGTGAATCATACGGATAAACCAGATGTTGCAAAAAATAGAATTTCTTCATTGATCTTAATTTTAATATTTGATTGCGTAGATGAGCTCATGGGTTTTGCTTGAGTTTCAACGACCTTGGGCTGCTTTTCTGGACAATTTGAGTACTATTTAACTTGAAGACTAAATATTATTAATCATGAATAGGTATATGTGGTTAGTAATAAATAGATTTAAAAAATATCAGAACATCACATATACTCATATTATAAAGCGGAAGAGTTTGTTTGTTTGTTTGAACGCGATAATCTCAGGAAATGGAACTGGAGGAAGGAAGAATTTTTCAAATCGGACTAGTAGTTCCGATTTCAAAAATTCTTTCAATTTTATATAGCCCATTTATCGAGGAAGGCTATAGGCTATATTTTATCACGCTAAGACTAATAGGAGCGAAGAAATACAGGAAAATGTGGAAAAATCGCGGGAAATTATTTGAAATTACTTATTATCTTAAAAACTACTGGAGAATTTTTTATGTCATTTGGCACACATGAAGAATAGGCCATGGCCTATTCTCTTCCACATGTCCCTCACATGTGAGGGGAATTAATTTAAAACTTAATAATTGTTTGCGGAAAAATGTACGGTTTTTGTGAAATTTATAAATTACGCGGGCGAAGCCGCGCGGAACATCTAGTGAATCATAATAGACGAGAAAATGAGACACAATTTGATGGTCAGCGAAGCGAGCCAGTCGGACGAAGTAACTGTGCCGAAGACAGACAGTCGGACGGATATTATGTCACGAGATCACACACGATTAATAATCGTTACGCACGTCGAATAACAAAAAGGCGTGTAAAGTGAAAGTATACATTATGTATGTGTATACAGGTAAATCTTCTCCGCTATTTAATATTTATAGTGGAATCCCTATAATTGTCTATCACTTAGGTCTTAGACGATTCATTGATCCGTGGCCTGACTAATTGAATAGATTACGAGATTTTTTAATTCTTCGATTTTTTAAAATCGCGTAAGTGATTTACTTACGAGTTTTAGCGAGACTAACAAAATTGAAAATTAATCTTCATTTACATTGATTTAATGTAAATGAAGATTAATTTTCAATTTTGTTAGTCTCGCTAAAACTCAAGATCGGATAAACCGATTCGCTAATATTAGTTTTGAAATATTCGTGGTAATCCCGGGAATGTGTTATAGATTAGGAGCGAAGTGATACGAATTTCACTTGGTCATCAAATTGTTATTTATAAGCTATCTTCTTGTTTCTTGATTAAAATGAATGAATGAATGAATTAATTACTCTTTACTGTGCACACTTATAAAGATACAAAAGGAAAACAAGAAAAGGACAAAATATTCAGGTGTCACAATGGGCATTTGCACACTGCACGATAACGACAAGACACGATACCACAGAATAGAAAGCCATCGCAAATATTATACAACTTCAAGTTGGCCGACTATCGTACAAACTGACTATCGTACTAATTCTAATATTCTGTCACTTAGTATTGAATACACCCAAAATATTCTCCTTTCTTTTCGCCTTCGTTTTATTTGTGCCACAATAAAAGCGTGCTTTACGCATTTTAACACGCACGTCGCTAGGCTAGCAACACCGTTACCAAGTAAATCTAAAAGTCTGCGGCTGGCAGCGTACACGATGAAGTTGTCCAATTAAATTGTGACACTACGCAATTTAGTTTGTACGATAGTCGGCCAACTTGAAATTGTATGATATGTGCGGTGGCCCTTATCTATTCTGTGGTATCGTGTCGTGTCGTTACCGTCGCAGTGTGAAAACACCCAAAGGCGGCCTTATTACTAGGTAGCAATTTCTTCCAAGTTCCAGGCAAACAGTATAATAATCAGATACCTAAGTTTTTATTATATTTTTATTTATATTTTTAATATTATAATAGTGTAGAAATAAACATACTTTATTCTTATTAGAATATTTTAAATCTTGTATAACACAAGAACTACATAAAGCGTGAATTCTCCATCGAATTGCAATAACAACAATATTATAAGTCCATTAATACATCACAATTATATTTTGTACTCTGTGACAGGAGATTAATTATTTATAAATAATTAAGTCATATTAAGTAATTCATATCAATTAATTATATTGTCACATTAATATGCTGAACGAAACTAAATCAAACATAGCTAGATTTGAACAGTCAATCATGATTAATAATATTATAAAGTACAATATGACGTATGTTTACATTTTTTTTGAAAAAGCAATAACACTTACAACAACGTTTATAAGCCTGATAAAAGTAATAAAAATTCTACAAGATTTATTGCCAAAAAAGTAGATGGATACGATTTGGCTTGATCAATTACAGTTATTAATATTGCAGATATTTACCAAAGTGTAAGCAGCTGACAATGTTTTAGAAACGTTAAGAATGTCAGTCAAATTGTTTAGTTACAAGTTTTGCTCAGTGCTCCAGTTACCAAATACAAAAGAAATAACAGGCGATAGTATTTTTATGGACCTTAAGGGCCTTCCCTACGGATATTACGTAATTTGCCGTATTTAGAGGCTTATAAACTCATAATTTGAAAAGCTACAAAGTTATAATAAAAATACAGCAATAATAATATTCAGTATATCAACATTCGTTTCCCCGTTTTTCTAATTTTCAAAAATTTTCTATTTTTGTTTATTACACTCATGACATCAGCTTCCAAAGTAAACCAATTTATTAAAATTCAAGCATACATTCAGCATCTCCTTAGTATTTACAAATTACTTTTATTTGAAACTCACGCCAATAGATCGACAATATCATAAACTACATATTTCATCCCCGTTTTATTTATTTTTTTGAACTAAGATAACTAAAGATGGTTTTGGTGCGATCTCGGCAACGCGGAAAATGTATGGTCAAGGTCGTTTGCTCTGGGGACGGCCTTAATAATATAGACTGATTCGAGTCTAAAGCCCGGTGTACACATTCGACCAACATTGGGCCAACCCGCAACGTGGTCAAAAAGGTATATTGTAAAGGTACATTATTATACACTTTGGCTCAATGCATTGGCTCCACACGTTGGCCAATTTTATAAAGCGGGCGGACTGCTCGCTGACCGTCGGCTATGATAGCTCAAGATGTATGAAATTCTAATGCCCGCTGTACACTCTCGCCGAGCTCTAGGGCGAGAGTCTCGTGCGAGAGCCCCTTTCCCGAGTGCGATCATGTACATTCTCGCTTAGTTCAATCGCAGTTAAGAACTCAGAGAAGATGGACGAAAACGACCATTCACCATTCACCATGCATCGAATGATATCATTGTAATGCAAAGATTTATAATCATATTTAATTTTATTTCTTACAGTTAATGACTGATAATGACGTTTATTATTGTTATTTTTCTGTTCTACACTGTCCAACGGCGGGACTAGTACTGAAAGACGCGAGAGTGTACAGTAGTGCGCTCGTTTTCCTCGCGAGACCCTTTGTCTCGGGCGCAAAATACCGACAACGGACCGAGAGGGTCCGAGACAGGCGAGACGAGGCGAGCGCACCCATTTACACTCTCGCACTCGGGCCGCCTCGCTGTGTCTCGGCGAGAGTGAAAAGCCGGCTTAAGAGACGTTATTGAATAACGCGTGTGTCTGTGGTAATATTAATTCATTCATTTCGATGTCAGTACCGACGGTCATCAAACTACAGTTCGACAAGGCTTTAAAATTTAAATGAATATCTCAATGATGTCAATGGGCGCTGCTGGTAAAGGAGAACTGTCAAAAATGACGTGTTTGTATGATAGAAGCGTTTAGTTCCTTTTCTCGCCACGTTCATATAAGTACAGGCTACAGCCTTGTTGAACTGTAATATAAATTTTATATTTACTTGACATGTGTGACCTTTAGTTCCTACACGTTCCCCATAATTAAATACAATATTCGCGCTAAAGTATAAGATAAGATAATAGCATAATTCACAGCGGACAAAGACACAGTCTATATTTTATCTAACATCGATGGCGGCCAGTCACACTAGTACATTTCCCACGCTGCAAAGGACAATTAAAGGTCTCGGAACCATAATCGCCAAGAAACAGTTCACTTAGCTCAACCACAGAATTCCATATTCGAATGCTTAGTACCCTTTAGTACCATTCGAAGAAAATGTAATCTTTAAGGATTTCTTTTCCAAGTCAAGAAAAAGTAACCGTCATTGTTAAAATTACTTTTAAACAGTACTACATAATATTTTAAAGTAGTTATATTTTTATAGTGCCATTTATACTAATTGTGCATATTTTTATCTGACTCCGACTGTAAAATATATTTTACTCATTTATGTCCTGATATCTTAAAAATCATCAGAATTTTCTAAACTCTTAATTCAATATTTTGATGATTCATCACTGAAGCCACAACCCATGAATCGACACAAAGTATCACTCGGTCATGACTCATGAGTCATGACACATTGAAATACCTATGAATATTTAATTTCAATTCCATATTGACATTTGTGACATTTCACAAGTTACGTAACACGCATTTATTTTCGCTGTTTAATCGGATTCGTGACGATTCGAAAAATGACACTACACGATTTGGAAAGCGATTCGAAAATCAAATTTTTGCCCACATCTGGATAATCGATTCGCGATTCGATAACGCTTCTTTCACTCGGAGCCTCGGGTCAAGAGCGCAGCGTTGACCGTGGCATCAAAACTTATCACCGTCAAACTCGATTTAGTTATAATTGGCGTATGATTTTATGACACTATTCAATTTAATGTTAAATTTTTAGGTGTTACTAAATTACAGGTAGCTTGATTTGTTATCAAGTTCTGGGAACAAAATTATTCCATTTGTTTCAATCATTCGCAAAACGTATGCCCAGTTCCTGACTTTTATTGATTAAAGTTTATCTTTTATTAGCGCTTTTGGTTGGCTAACATCAAAACATTAGCCAACACTGTCTAATAAATTCCTTTTAAAAAAGATACCTCAGAAATTCGGTATTAGACATTTAGTATCATTACTCGTAGGCAAGGCAGGCCTTAATCCTCGTTTTAAAAAGACATAAGACTTCAAACGTTTCAGAGCAGAACGTTGTAAATAGTGGTACCACTAGGTCACTTAATACAGGTTAATAAGTGTTGTACTGATACCAGCCGACCGGAACACCGCGGCACTAAAAATGCATAATATTATGTTCATTGCATAAAAATCAATACGGCTAAACTATTGTAACTTCGTTTAATATTGTATGTAAAAAACATAACATATCCTAAAACACGTATAATCCGACTACGTTGTAATGATGTATCTTGCGATTCTCATGACCTAGAAGGTCCTAATGGCATAAAATCTAACATGCCATTTCTCTAAAGCATGTGAAACGTTATAGTCAATAAAATACATGAACACGAAAACATACCTTCATGAAGCGAAGAATGTAACATTCTTTGTACTTCATGAACTCATAATAAAATATTACAAATTAAAAGTTGATATACGAGTAGGTACCTCTAATCTCAAACAAAATGTGATGAAAAGTGGAGTGACATTGCAAAGGATCATGGGCATTTTGGTATAATGCTCAACAGAGATAAAATATATACCATTAGATAGCTCTTAGTGAGTAGGTAAAAAAGTTTTATGGCGCCCAGACCCTAGCAACTGTACTTTTTGAAATAATGTACAGTCAACGTACAAGGCCAGCGTTACCGACGTATTATAGTTTTTGTCGTAGTGATGTGGTAAGACTTATTTGCGCTTAGAAAGGTTACGGATGTCTTGTCTGAGATAGTACACCTCCCTCAACTTAAAATCAGGGGCAGGAGCATTACGAAAAAAAAACAACAATAACGCGGATAGACGGACAGACGGACAGACCGAAACTATAATATTCTTGTTGATTACGGAACCCTAAAAATAATCATGCTATAATGTAACGTGATGTTATCAGCATGAAATGTATGAGCGCTGATGTCACTTTTAACATGTCTTTACTCAAAAAGTACAACGAATCTTGACAAGCCCTATTGGTCATTAATGTACATGGGTATACCTTCCTAAAAATATACAATTCATTCCTGTTGAGCACTATACCAGAGCCCATACATTTTTGCCCCTCATCATTTACACTTCGCCAAGCAGAGTATTTCGCAATTCTACGAGTAAATAATGCTTGAAACCGAGTTTTAGGAGATTAACTTGTAAAGAAGATTAGGAATGAAGTTTTAATATTTTGTGTACCTACTTAAATAATTGGCTTTAAGATAAGTACCTTTTTTGTCTAGTCATTAAAATTTAAAATCTAATAGAAATCTGTAGGATTGACTTAGCACTACAAACTGATATGAGAAAAAGCCTATATTCTATAAAATGATAATTCATTTTATAGAATACTAGCTGTCCCGGCAAACATTGCTTTGCTATAATATATTAAGTATTTGCCATATTATTTAATTTTATTGAAGTGACTAAATATATGTATGTTACCATGGCAACGTCGATTGCTATCCCGTCGCACAAACAATGGTCGCCGTCAGTCTCAGGTTGTAAATAATTTGCAATAAAATAAAATTGCGACTATAATTAAAGATCTAAGCTATCCTATCTCTCAAGTTGGAAAAAAGCACACATTAAAAAAAACATTAGAATCGGATAAGTAGTTTAGGAATCCATCGCGGACAAACATCGTGACAGGAGATTTATTTAATATATTAGATAGGCTTTTTCTCATATCAGTTTGATTTATCCTAATGGATATTATGAAAAATTTAGTTCATAAAGTCTGTTATTCCAAAGCGCCAGTTCTACTTAGTAGTGATGTTACAATATAATAAATAACTGTCCTGATAAACAATAAATAATTTGTAGAACGTCACATCTAAAAAAAAAACACGAAACGTTTACACTGGCTCCTTTACTATCGGTATGTTCTTGATAGAGGTAATTAATGGTATAAACCTACTTATTTAGGCCTTTTCGTAAAGTGGTTGCCGGAAGGAGGCAATTTTTGTCACCCTACAGTGGTTTTATAGGGTGATGATGATATTTCACAAGCCAACACATGGCGTTATGTAATACTAAATACTACGAGGCTCATAAAATTATTCATTCACAACTGACGGAAACTTACGAAAAATATTTAGAGATTGCGTCAAAGAAATTTTCATTAGTTGTTTATATACTTAATTGGACAAATATTTAAAATGTATGTAATCAAAGGGATTTTATAATAATACACACTTAATACACAACACCTCTGAATTTGTTCGTACTATAATACGAGTAGCATATCAGACTTGTCGATCTGAAGTTCATGTCGACAGTTATAACTTACTAGCTGACCCGACAGACGTTGTCCTGTCTTAACGATGATTATTTAATTCGGATTGGTATAATTAAGAAAACAATAGATTAAAATTAGTATCTTCATGCCAAATTTCATCAAAATAGATTAAATAGTTTAAGCGAAAATCAAAAAAGTTTCTTGTGCAGGAACCGTACATTCTGCGGGACAAAAAGTATCCCTTGTCCTTTCCCGAGACTCAAAGTATCTCCATACCAAAATTCATCAAAATCGATTGTATAGTTTACGCGCAAATCATAAAAGTATATTGTGCAGTAACCGTACATTTTTCCGGGACAAAATGCATACAATGTCCTTTTCCTGGTTCTAAGCTACCTCTCCACCAATTTTCAGCCAAATCGGTTTATCCGTTCTTGAGATAAAAGTTTATTGTGCGGGAACCGTACATTTTCCGGGACCAAAAGTATCCCTTGTCCTTTCCCGAGACTCAAAGTATCTCCATACCAAAATTCATCAAATCGATTGAATAGTTACGCGCAAATCATAAAAGTATATTGTGCAGTAACCGTACATTTTTTCGGGACAAAATGTATCCTATGTCCTATTCCTGGTTCTAAGCTACCTCTCCACCAATTTTCAGCCAAATCGGTTCATCCGTTCTGGAGTTATAAGTGGCGTAACTAACACAAATTTCTTTTATATATGTCGCAGCCGACTGGTTAAAATAGCCGTTCAATCAAACAGCTAGCCCTTTGACTGAACAACGCCATTCAATCTCAAGGCTAGCTTTTTAATTGAATATTTCAGTCGCTCGAAACGTTCAACACTACAGCTGATTCAAGCCGCCGCCGTTTGATTGAATTAGTTCAGCGCTCACCACCGCGGCGCTAGGTGCGTTTTGTTTACAATATGGCGTCAACTAGCCGGTGTTTTGTGATTTTATTAAGATATTTTTCGTAAATATACGTTAGGTACAAGTGTTATTAAAGAGACATAAATTATGGGGGCACATACGAGTGAATCAAAAAAACAAATATTCGAATTTCGAGGAGAAATTACGGGATTATGAAATGCATCACGAAGGTATTAAATGCAATAATTATTGTGTTCAAAATGAGTTAGAATACAATTTATGCTGCTATTATCATTGCGCTTGTGTAATAATAAAACTAAACTAATGGTCAGCCTAATTAACGTGCCATTTAACCAGTTAGCTAAGCGTCGTCTAGTGTTGAACGTTGCAGTCAACAAGTCGGCTAAACGACGTATAGCCGTGTGATTGAATGGCGTGGTTCCGTCAAAGGGCTAGCTGTTAGATTGATCGGCTATTTAAACCAGTTGGCTGCGACATATACATAGATAACACAAAAAATAAGTTTCGAGAACACAATACTACTTTTTCATCAATAAAATTTCCTGACGCTTCACCCTACCATAACACATAAAGTTAGCACCCAACCTCATACACCTATACAACCTATCTGTATTTACCTACCTAATTCCTTATTGTAGTGAGTAGTCTTTTTACAACACTTTTAACTTATGTAAGTATCCATTAAATTGGCTTCCTAGTTGTCAAGCACTTTCTTACTGTGGGATAGAAATAGGAAAACTTTGTTTCTAGTTAATTCTTTATTTTATCCTAGTCTCGAGTTCTTATTTTCTATAGTGTCTCAAGTTTTAAAAATACGGTAAAACCCATTGGATGCGCATTGTGCATGTAGTATGCCGGGGATTCCAATCCATAGGGATTCCTGCTATAACGGGAAATCCAAGGGCAAGATCCCTTGTTTCTTTTCTCTACATTATTAAATCCATCCAATTTCCGTTTTAATGCCTCCTGGGTTTTTAAAGAAATACCACTAAGCCCACTGACCAATGCCTAATTTTATTCTGTATTAATATTATGCCATATTATTATCCCAAATTAAGAAGAAATTCAGTTCATCGTCAAGAAGAATTATTATTTCGGAAACAACTAACCATAAAATCAACTCAATCTCAGTAGTTTTTGGTACTCCAAGATCTACATTAGCCAACAAGTACGTAACATTGGTCAATGCGCATTTTGGTTCGAGATATTCCGAGAGATGATTCTAAATCGATTGAAAGCCGTCTCGAATCTTTCGGGAGTAAGGCTCTCGGCCTTCGGAGAAAGTTTAAAATTATACATAGCAGTAACTTGTAGTTAACGGTGACAACCGATTGTTTAAACGCCGGACGCCTGTTGTTAGATCTAGAATTGAACGAAAGTCGTTATGTAATTCTTTTTTCCCTATTCCTATTTTCTTTATTTTGTATTCTATTAGAACACATTATAGTCCATTAATATTTTAATTAATGTTATTACGTCATACTAAGCTAAATCTTTGACAAAACAGGTATTGACTTGTAATCTATTTATACCAGCTATGTATTTAAACTTTAGTATTTGAGAAAGACTAAATAATTTTACACTAGCATTACGAAAATATCTACAAAATATTTTCTATCAATTTTACTAAAAATCTTTAAGACAATAGGTAAGTCTATAAATACTTTAAAATTGTTATCAATTTGTAATTTTTTGTTTCCAACTTTATCAGTTTCCAAATTCAATGTTATAAATCTAGAAAAAGAGACGCTTCTTCTTTATCACACATACGAGTAATATTATTATACCAATAATTATTATTGATTCTTTGAGACTATGTTTTAATAATACTTGTGGGTTAATAATGATAAATGTACTTGAATGCTTTTAATCTAGTTTCTTTGAAGAGTTTTTATCAATTACTTGATAAAATTAGGAAATTACCTTTCGCTGGTCTTCAATTATGGTTAGTTTATTTTGCACTTAGTGGATCATGTCAACGATGAAAGTACTTTCGATTTCAAAGTAACGTAGCAGACAATAGTTTATCAATTAATAACCAGTAACCACGTCATATATTATTATTTAGTGTTACTATATATTCAGTAGTTTTTACCTAAATCAATTTAAACTCTAATGTGAGCTTTGTGTTTTTTTTTATTTTTCAAAACCTCCCAGAGACCGCACCGATCTAATGCTTTTACTTATCAGACATTATTCTAATAAGAAGTCTAGTGAAGTTTGCTATATATATATATATATATATATATATATATATATATATATATATATATATATATATATATATACACACCGGCAAAATTAGCGGAACATAAGTAAAAAGGGCCACAACTTGAATTCAAGTGGGTCGGGCTGTGTGAAATCCTTTTTTATAGTTTCTAAGCTCATTTAAGAAATAAAATATTGAACAAAACTGGCAAGTTGACAGATTTTTATTGCAATTATGCCCTACTAAGTGTTTTTCGATGATTGACGTTGTAAGTGTTTCTGATAAGAATGGCGTTTTTAGCGGGGTGCAAGGTATGCCAGCTCATTTGATTGTTTGGTTTTTGGAAGAACACATTGCTTAGATACAAAATTAGTGGATTTTCCAGCATCTACGACAGCTAGAGCTGTAACCACGATAGAGAAAGGTCACACCTACCGTTCGGTCAGTCAGGCCTTAGGTGTGTCGGCTTTCGTGGTCCATCGTAAATTTCAACGCTACAGAGAGACTGGATCTTACGTTCGGAGACGAGAACAAGGCAGATATCGGGTGGCAAAGGTTCAGGATAACCGTTTTGTAAGGGTACAAGCCTTAAGAAATCGACCTTAAACTGCTTTGCAGAGATGAAACCTATAGGAACAGGTCCGAGATGTACCTGTAAGTGATTGTACAGTAAGAAGAAGACTCAAAGAAGTTAAATTAAACTCAAAGGTGCCAGCAAGGGCACCAAAACTTGAGACAGGGCACCAAAGAGCCAGGCTAAGATTTGCGCGTGAACATCAAAATTTGACAAGTGGGTGAAATCGTGTGCTGTACAGTGATGGGAGCAAATTCTGTGTAAATTTTATTGACAGGCGATAAAGAATGTGGATAAATCGTAAGGAACGCTATAGACCATCAAACTTAACGGAAACAGTGGTATATCATGCAGGCTTCGTAATGCTTTGGGGTTGCATATGATTTGGAGCCCGCACAGAGCTGATGATTGTTAATGATGGTACTTTGACAGTACAGGGCAATAGCACAGACATCCTAAAACTGCAGGTTGTGCCTTTTACACAGTTTTAGGTAGTAACTTCAATTTTTTGCGCGTCCATAGAGTAAAAAAATCGGGCATTATGACCTAAATGATGCTAGCGTAGCCCAGGTGGAGAGGTCAGCACGGTCTACGGATGTGGATCCGATTGAGAACGTGTGGCACATCAATGGGTGAATGGTACGAATTAAAACTACAGCTCCAAAATGTGTTCAGGAGCTCGAGTTGGCGCTACTGGAGGAGTAGAAGAATATCCCACAGGAAATGATTGACAATCAAAATGCAAGCATGTAATGGCGTATCCAGACTCACTTCAGATCCATAGAAGGCATTACACGCTGTTAACATGGCATTTCTTAAGTAAAAATGAAGAATTTAACTTAAAAACTTACTACTGAAATTTCAAAGATTTTTCTTAATTTTAGATTTTTGCAGATTTTTTTATTTTTACACGTTTTTATGCCCTAAATTTATATAAGTTTTATTTTTTAATCATCAATTATTAAATTAATAAATAAATATATAAAAAACAGCGATTAATTTTCATAAAAAATAAAATTTTATTATGTTCCGCTAATTTTGCCGGTGTGTATATATATATATATATATATATATATATATATATATATATATATATATATATATATATATAAAAGTCATTTGATTTCCTATGTTATATATATTATATATAGGAAATTAAATATTTAGGAAATCAAATGACTTTTTATGATGTATGATAAAAGACACTTGTTGAAAATCATTGCAAACATGGCCAAGCTGTAGTATATTGTACAACAATGTACTAAATACAATTTCGCTTCTAGAAACGTAACAGATTGTAATGTGTATTCACAAATCAATCAAGTACCGATTTTGCATAATATTTATATATAAAATCGCGTGCAGGCCAAGGGAAAAGGCAATTTACAGACGAGTAGAAACTTTGTAAACGATACTGTTCGTTATCATAATATGTTGAGCGGATGAGAGTCCAGTAGGGCGTGGCCAGCGATATATCCTTCCTGCAGACGGCCTTAGCGCGTAACGTGCTATGATTACGATGATTACGCGCAAATAGTACGAATTTGCGTAAACTAGTACGTAAATGAGTTAGTGATAACTTGATAAGAATAAAGTACAATCCTCCATTGTAGAGAATGGATGTATAAAAGAAGAGAGAAGTGAAAATTAAGAGAAGGAGTAAGAATAGAGGCTTAAAAATATAGAGAAAGCATTGTAAATAAATAGTTTCAAAAGTAGGAAATTTGTAACAGAGAATCTAGCAATAGAAGCAAATTATGATAGGCTTTCCACATGTTGCGAATTGTACCGGAGACGAGGGAGAAACCCATCGCGCATGGTCCTATCTGCAAAGGTGTATTTAATCTATGATCCTTTTACAGAAAAACGTATGCATGGAATACAAATTACATTTGTATGATCCCAATAGGTACATGGGATGATAAGCTTGCTCCAAACGATTTTCGAAGTTAAATGAAATAAACCAAAGCATAAAAACGTGATATTATGAATTCCACGATTTCCTATTTCGGCGACTACGACCAACATCTCAAATGGTCTGGAGCTTTAGAATGTAAGTCAATGTATTTCTCCCAGTGTTTCCTCACTAACCCAGTTTTTTCGCAACACAATAATTAACACTTACGGGGTGATACAATGGTGAACGAAACAATGGCAGGTGGCGACCCGCGCTTGCGCAACTTCTGAATCATATGAGAGATATAATAGTTCTTCCTAGTCCATATTTACATATCAATATGTGTCTATGATAGACTTGGGATAATTTACTATGCAACAACGCAGTGCATATCGATACATTTTCAAATTTATATTTGGATCAGATAGCATGACACCGCGAGTGGCAATGGGCATTGTCCAAAAAAAATCACATGTACTTTTTATAATTTTTTTCGTTAAAATAGGGTATTTTAAGAATATAAATTCAATAATTTTGAAATTCATTGGCTAGTTTTTTCTCAATAAATTTTTAAAGTTTAGCTCTGACGTCATCATCGGCGGCCAATTGACCTCTGCAGTATGTTTTAATTCCTTTCAATCTTATTTATAATGGCTGGTTCGTCAAATGCAAGTTTTCATTATGTAAAAACTGATACGAGAAGCTTACCAAAAGTTCGAAACGTAATGTTGGTCGAATTTATTGCTAATTTAAGGCCATTGAAGGTCAAACTAAGGTTAAACATATTTGTTCAAAAATGTAAGTAACTAATGGGTATTTTTTTCGTTTATGTACAGAAAAACGATCACTGACATTATTCCTCTAAATGTTTTTGTAATGAGCAAAATTAAAAAAAAATGGAAAATCCCCATTGTCTGTCATTCTGTCAATCTGACCTTTTTTGATAAAGGTCTTGTAAAGTAATGGGGATTGTCCATTTTTTTTTAATTTTGCTCATTACAAAAACATTTCGAGGAATAAGGTCAGTGATCGTTTTTCTGTATATAAACCAAAAAAATACCCATTAGTTACTTATATTTTTGAACAAATATGTTTAACCTTAGTTTGACCTTCAATGGCGTTAAATTAGCAATAAATTCGACCAACATTACGTTTCGAACTTTTGGTAAGCTTCTCGTATCAGTTTTCACATAATGAGAACTTGCATTTGACGAACCAGCCATTATAATAAGATTGAAAGGAAATTTAAACATACTGCAGAGGTCAATTGGCCGCCGATGATGACGTCAGAGCGAAACTTTAAAAATTTATTGAGAAAAAACTAGCCCATGAATTTCAAAATTATTTAATTTATATTCTTAAAACACCCTATTTTAACGAAAAAAAATATAAAAAGTACATGTGATTTTTTTTGGACAATGCCCATTGAAGATCTTTTGAATAAGCTATTTAAAAATCGGCACGTTGTAATGTAAACGCCAAGATGGTTTATGGCCATCGAAACGAGATGAGACTAAGCACGTTCACGTTTGAGCAATAAACTAAGCACGTCATTCAATTAGAAATCCCAGAAAAAAGTAAATTAACTCTCTTCTTTATGGTACCGCATATTAATAGCTAGATAAGGATATGCATTCGACGCACGTATTGTATCGTGTGAAATATAAAAAATCGATTTGAAATTCAAATCGAGTACATCACTACCGCGGATCGAAGGCGTGTCCGTCTATTGTGTAAATTACACCACTAGTCGTCAGAAGTCCTGAACGAAAGTGGCACAAGTGGTAACGTGCATCGTTACCTTTAGCGCCTGCTACCCATACAGGGACAACTGGCGCCCAACGTGGAGCCAATTGTCCCTATACACTTTTACTTCCTAATGTTTCAATAACTATAATCAGATATTATTTAGAAAATCCAAAGATACATATTTTGAACATATTATGTTCGAATATAATATCATTGTTCTATTTTTAATTGATGAAATGTAATATTTAATTGATATTATATATTTTCTAAAAGTGAAGGTTGTTAAGAAAACGTTATGATATTTTAAACAGCGATTTATCGAGAGGTAATTATCAAATAGGTCAAACACTAACTAACTGATACAGAGGCGCAATCCGTCACGCACATCGCATGAGATTATAATCGTCAGTGTTTATCTACCCTGTTATTATTATGATAATGTAATTAGCCTATTTTGTACAAATAATTACTTCATTATTAAACTAGGAAGTATGTTTCTCATAATATTCTTAATGGGGGAAAAATATTTCTATATTATGTGTAATATTTTGTTTTGAAGTTTTTAATTACTTGCGTTTACAGTAGAAGCCATTAATTAAAAAGTACAATATTTATAATGAATAAAAAATATTATAAATATACTTACAAGATACAACATGTAAAAAAATTTTTAATAAAGATATTTTGGAGTTAAGGTAATTTATTACCAAGTAGCAGAATTATAATATTATTCAGTAGCACTGAATGAAAGTTACATGTTTAATGTTTATGTAATTTTACTTTTACAGTTTCTAAGAAATAAAACTCTCGAGTCTCTAAAGAATTAAACAAGCAAACAAATTCTTATCATTTTGATAAAAAATACACAAAAGTAAAAGTGCTATTTGTGTGGATTACTCATTTAAAATATTGTATCTTTTGAAGAGAACATAATATTATTTTTGTAAATATTATAGAATTGGTGTCTAAAATTAACAATTGTTGCTCCTCTTGAGAAGAAATATTTTTCAATTATCTTAATTAAATTTTAAAAAATTTAAGAATTCCATCTAAAGTAAGTAAGGATGATAAAAACCGTGCGACACGCTTGCAAAACTATCAAAACCAACCCAAAGATAAAAAATCAGAAGTGTAAGTCGATAAAAATATTCAGTTTATTAATGATGAAAATGCAATAATTATGTCTGCATCCAGTGCCGGATGAACGTTTAAGTAATTCGTAGTTCTCATGTTTATTCTCACTTTACATATTTACTCAATTTGAGAGCAACTTTTTGTGCGAAATAATTTGTAGCAACATTCTGTGTTGTGTCGATATCCAGATATTTTTCGTGCCTACGATTGAATTTAGTCTAAGTTTTTGTCGTTTACGTAAGAGAAACTAGACTACTATCTAGTTACGAATTTTAATCCACACTAATAATATTATTATGAATGCAAAAGTGTTCGTCTGTCTGTCTGTTACGCCTTTACGCCCAAACCGCTGAACCGATTTAGCTGAAAGGTATAGAGATACTTTGAGTTTCGGGAAAGTACAAAGTATACTTTTTATCCCGGAAAACTGTATGGTTCTAGCGTGATAAACGAGCGGGCGCCATCTAGTATTTGATAAGCAATTTAATTGCTAACGTTTTAAGACCAGCAGGGCTAGCTGCTAGCATAACAACAATAGACATATGGAAAAATCGACATACTGACACATTTATCGATAAAATGGCGGATTTCCATTGTGTAACTGTCACTTTATCTTGTCTATCAGTCACTTTTTCTATTCTTCCGTAGAAAGAAACCGTTTCTATGGTGACCATGCTACGCCTGCAGAATATGTTGTAAACATTTGTAAAGCTAAAATAAAAATAAAATGATTTATACAAAAAAGGAAAATGAAATTATGTCATCATCAGTTCTACTAAAAATTAATGGACGGATTTTGAAATGTAGTATTTAAAATTTACGAAAATAAATAACATTTTACTCGATTGAAGAAAACTATTACCGCCTCATTAGTATTGATTTATGAGCAATAAATTATGACAAATATGCGGTTTCAAAGTAGGATGTTCCCAATTTCCGTAATCGAACGTTCATTGATAAGTTTTTATTTTTTTTACGATTTAGGTAACATAATTAATCTGAATAACCTTTAACGATGTTAGTGGCGGCCGAAAAGGAAGATCTTCCGACCGAGAGAGATAGCATGCTCGGTCAGGCCGAAGCCCACTGACGTCATTTCAGACGTTGTATATATCTTGCCGTTCTCCGAAACTTCGATAGCGCGATGTAGGATTGTTAGGCGAATTGTGGGTACCGCCACATCACTCCCCCCCGAAGACCGGTGATATTCTTCAATGCGCTTGTGTTGTCAGGTGTGGGCCGAAGCTACGCGTGCAATGACCAGGAGAGGGACCCCGTGCTCTGCTTGCTGACCGGTCGTTGTAGCCTATGGCTGCCCCGTTCAAGCCAGACGCGGGTTCGACCGGCGCGGACGCCCAACGCGGCTTATGGTCGAGGCGACCCGGTTATGCTTGATATCTGCTGACGTGGTGCGGATGGGCGGGGAGTGTTGATGATGATTGATGTCCAGAAGGATGCGTGTTCTTGTCGGTGGTCACCAATTTAACGTTGTTCGTGGCGGCCGAAAAGGAAGATCTTCCGACCGAGCGAGATAGCATGCTCGGTCAGGCCGAAGCCCACTGACGTCATTTCAGACGTTGTATATATCTTGCCGTTCTCCGAAACTTCGATAGCGCGATGTAGGATTGTTAGGCGAATTGTGGGTACCGCCACAAACCAATGAAATATCTTATTTCTATGCGATGTCTTTTAATCACTTACGAATTTTGTCAGTAAACAATAATTAGGACAAAAAATCAATAATAATCGGCCAAGTGCGAGTCGGAGTCGCGCACGAAGGGTTCCGTACCGTTATAGAGCAAAAATATGCCAAAAATTGTGTTTTTTGTATGGGAGCCCCCCTTAAATTTTTATTTTATTTAAATATTATTATTAATTATTAAAGTACACATGTAACAAAGGCTTTTGTGAAAATTTTAAGTGTCTACTTGTTGTCATCATTGATACCGAGCAAAAAATGTGTGAAAAATCACGTTTGTTGTATGAGAGCCCCTCATAAATATTTAATATATTTTATTTTTAGGATTTGTTGTTATAGCGGCAACAGAAATACATAATCTGTAAAAATTTCAACTCTCTAGCTATTACCGTTCTTGAGTTAGAGCCTAGCTTAGCCTGGAGACAGACGGACAGACAGACAGACAGACGGACATACATCGAAGTCTCAGTAATAGGGTCCCGTTTTTACCCTTTGGGTACGGAACCCTAAAAAAGGACTACATCATTTTCATCAAATATAGTTCACTGAAAAGAACCTTGATACTTGGATTTTTTTTCAATTAAGACGTAATGTAAAAGAATATCACCGACCCCTATGGAATTTTTATTTACTGTTGGTTATGTGTGTTTAACGTTAATTCAATTGCTTTTACTTAAACAGATTTTTAATAAAATTACTTGTTTAATAATAACGCACGTAATATAAATTCGTAATTCCTACAATAAGTGAAAACTTCACGCCTACTGAATTAGTTTCAGTGAATTAGGTAGTTGTTGTTGTTGTTGTCAATTTCTATAGGTGCAGCTCTCAAGCAGCTGATTTTCAGTTCTTTACTAAGCGATTACTTTTAAACATACAGTCGCTTACGAGTACTATAAAATAATATATCATGTATATAGCCTATGTAGTATGTGCCTATGCTGTCCACATCCTTTGCTCATTAATGGCTGACCATAGATGTAATTAAATAGATTAACCAACATATTTCTCTATCAAATTGGATGATACATCGTAAATTAGAAACTCGCCGTACAACTCGACCTCGTTTCTTGAAAAACCTGAGCGACCAGAACTATTAATTTGTGAAATTGCCGTTATGTATTAAATGTGTGTTTGTTTGCTTTGATAACCTTTTTGTGATTGACCTCCAAAATGTCATGATTACTCTCATTTTCAATTAATTATTATTAGTTTTTATTTATGTGAAATTTATGAAATTATCTTTTTTAACATCACTATTTACCTACTATTATTTTAATTTACTATAATTTATGCACGTTTATTTTATTTTAGACAAATTACTTTTATGATTTCCTGAAGTGGCCTTGACCTTACACCTATAATTTGATAAAATAATTAATTTACCACAGTATTTTAGTGATGTGATTTAAAAATTATGGTTAATATATCTGATATTATATTAACGACGTTTTTTTTTTTGTTTCTTTACAGTTCTTACATAGAGAGAAATATTTTAACCACCCACTGAAAACGCAATTAAATTATAAAAAGAAAGATAAGACATCAATTTTCATTGATTGATTTAATTTTTTTGCCGAATATTTTTTTGTATTTTGTTACTTACTGCCTACTACAGATCTTCACGATTTGCATATTTTTTATATCAAATATGCATAAAAAATATAGTTGAAGACCTAAAAAATTCAGTAAATACAGCTAAGATCATCGATAACGAGTGAAAACACTTGCACAGATGATTTCATTGCAAGCACGCGTCCGAGGTGCGAGATCGCGCGTGGTACGCATATCCAATGCATTGAGGCCGCAGGATGTAATAACGATATTAAAAACCGAATCATTAACATTATTTAATGGAAAACGTTATCACTTACTAAATGTTACGTAACAAAAATTATTTTAATGATAATAATTAAATTTAGAATAACTATCAAGATCGATCGATCGTTGTTTAGATGTTTTTTTATAAATATCGCGATATTTGCTATTGATTATATTATTTTATACAATATACATTACACAATATTGAGTAACTTTTATTTCATCATTCATGAAAATGTATAAAATATACAGTTAGGTAATGTAACTCATTAATTTAATTAAGGTGTTTTTCCCCGTCCCCTAAACTTAAACCCAACATTAATAGGTAAGTATTTCCTTCTTACAGGTAATAAGTGCATGCAGTGTAAAAGTTAATTTTGATTAAAAAAATTAATATACTTACCTACAAATTAGTTATTCTTTATCTATGAATGAGATATATTTTTTCATTTGGGGACTACTCTGAATCCAGCCTTTATTTATAAAATTAATTTTTACACATTAATTTAGAGGTCATTTTCATTCACATTTTAGTATGCGAATGAAAAATTTATTTCACGCATGAATTAAAAATTAACGTTTTATGAATGAAACATTTACCTTTCTTCCGTTTGGGGACCACTCTGACTCCAATAATTTCGGTCACACACAAGGACAAAGTCAACAAGAATCCGGCACTGCACCTCATTTTGTCACAGTCGAAGCTATACTATACGAACTGAACGCACATCTGAGCGCGCGATCTCATGCGTGCGACCGCCACTCTACCCTATATTTTGACGTATAGAGATTTGGCAGTGCAAATTCGAGTTGTATATAAAACCTTTCGCCGGGTTGGAGCTCGGTTATTGGTTGTGAAGGTGAAGGGAGCTGCCCCACCAGCGGAGCGGGGGCGCCAGGGTCGACTTTTGCTATCGACGCTAGCGCTAGACCATGCTGCACTTCTTACGTCATGTACCGCGCTCAATGATTTTGATATTTGATCTAGTTTACTGATAACATCTTTGCTATTGTTTTATAGGCACATATTTTTATAGAATTTTAGAATACTTAAATAATATTTTTTTTTATAAATTAAAATATAATATATCTGGCACAAAAATAAATTCAAAACATGATTACTTAGAATTAATAAAAAAATAGGAGCTAGAAAATTGTATTAAAATACCATTTTTATGCCCGGGTTCAATTTAAATCAAACTTAATTTATTAAGTAAACATGTATTTCACTATATTTAAGAATGAAAAAAAAAATTATTTAGCGTGATTAAAAACGCTTAATGTTTATTTGTGATTGTTAGATTTTTTTTTTAATTTGTGATAAGAGTAAAGAAGGAATAAGAGAACTTCATGACAGAAATGAACAGCTGCATGTCAAAGTACACCACGCCCATCCCCGTCAACACCATGGGCTGCTGCGCACGCGCAATCATGAAGATAAGGATCTTGGTGATGGAGTTATCCTCCCATTTCTCCCAGTTCACACAGAAAAAGTCTACTGCTGTTTCTTCACTAGCCTGAAATAGACTCATTTTTAACACGCTTTTATTAGTTTGGGCTGTATGTAACGGAATCTTTGACCTCGATTTTTACTTATCTCCAGCAGTCTAATTAATTCGAAATTTTGCATACGTATTAAGAGCCAATGTCAATGCAATAATTATTAGTTAAAACCTACGAATAATAAAAACTAAGGAAAAGTAACTCCATCATAAAACATGTTCTACAATACTTGTCAAAAATGTGTATGTACTATCAGAGAAGTTGATTCCTATGCAGATCGGGGAGCTACTTAATTTGGTTGCGTTACGTCAAACCCAGCCGACAGATCACAATTCTTAACATTAAATTGACATATTCGACCAAATAACGTTGAACTATCAACTGCATAGGAATCAATTTACTTGATGGTACATTTGCAATATTTAGGTGGCCTTCAGCGGTATCAGGCTGACGTGACAGGACAGTTCGAAAGGAACCAAATTTAAAACGTTTCCTTAGTTTTAATATTCGTAGGTTAAAATGTAAAAAAATAATAATGACAATAAGCGTGTTTTTTAAGTTATTTTTAACTATTATATTTTATTATAACATATTTTAAAATAGAGCTAATAGTCCTAGAGGAAATAGGGCCATTTCCACCTTACCTCACCAATTTGACCTTAAATATTTCGTTACAAAAGAAGGGCTATTTCCTGTAATAAAATTAGTTGCTGCCCTTAACAAACTGCGTTTTAATTGCCTTCTTGTTGTAGATAATAAAATATCATTATTATTAATAGACAATTAAGAATATTTGTTACACATTTTTTTTCTATTTTAAACCACTAATTTGAATATAATATTTAAATTATCATTTACCTTTATAATTTGACTGCTATAGTAACATGGCGTCAACATGTGGATTATGCAGCTTATAGTAAACGTCACGTATTTCGGATCCATCTTCTGTAGCACGTATATCAAGTACAGATTTAAAGCCATAGTGATAGAGGTCATCGCAAATATCATGAACAACCAACCGCCGTATACGTTTTGCAAATTCTGATGGAACTCCAAAACTTCTTGATGACCTCTGATGATTTCTTTCAGTTTAGTTTTCAAATCGTCTCTACTCACTGCTTTGTTGAACACGGCAGTCATCTTATGAACCAGCAGCTTGAGTTTCAGCCGCAAATGCGTGGAAGCGATACAGAAGGAGCCATCGAATCCTATGAAACTAATACCTACTTGGACAGCTTGGGACGAATTGTAGGCGAATAGAACCTCGAAATACGGAGTCTCATACTGCTTATCCTCTATCCCCATAAGATCTGTCTCGTGCACCATCACTCTTTGTATTTCGTCGCTGATCAAAGTGTAGTAGGCGTTCCTTACAGCAGCATACACAGGAAATTGGGCTGTTAACAGAATCGGAATAAAAATCCATATTATCTCCCCCACTTTTGCCTTTTTTATGTACTCCTTAACGATCTCCTGGCAGCACCCGTTCATGGTGTTGGCTTTGTCGAGATCACTCGAGATCTTATCAAACATCTTACAAAATACTTCCGTCTTGTAAACACTGTAGAAGAATTTGATGAAGTACAAAGAAATGAGGACACCCAAAGTAATATTTCGGGCCGTGTTGAACAAATCCAATGCGAGCAAACATTTTATCGTGTATATTGAAAACCAGGAGAGCATAAAAGAGTGGATGCAGCTTAAAAGTATAATAATAATGATTCGCTTCTTTACGTTGTTTTTGTTGGGATAGAATAAGGATATCGCCAACGCAAAGAAACAATATCGGTATGTATCTTTGAATGGCTTAAATTGTTGGCCATCTTGGATTTCCATTTTCAGTTGTTAGTTGAATAGTTTAGTTACTGAACTGTTTCAATGTGATGATTATTTTAAATTTATACGAGTTGGAATCGCTTTCGTTATTATACCATTAGGTGTAATGATTCGATCGTTTATGCATCGACTATGAACATGGTGAAGTATTTTTCATATTATTTCTACTATCTTCATGAATTTTGTATACGTAATACGTGTTATACAAATTAATAAAGCTTCAGCCCCTTTGGATAAAACTACCGGATTTTTTTAGATTTCATGATATAGGTAATTTTGCTTTTAAGAATGCTTTGCTTTAATTATAATATGGGGGAGATAATAAAATCGTCAGTAACAGCATAATAATAATTAATTATATTATTATTATGCTGTTACTCACGATTACCGAATATTAAAATGCCCTTTGCAGTAAAACTTATACTTGACAATAAAACATTATAATAATATCACACATTACTAAAATCACCCCATAGATTTACCTTACACTCAATAAAATTTATGTTTTGCCCTTATAACATTTTTATATAATTTTAAAAAATACCTGCTTATATCGCTAAAAATTATTGCAAAATTACGCTCTACTACGTAATTTACATAATAAATGCCTCACCAATTCCATAATCTGAATTTATAGGCAACGGTTAAGGCGACGCGACGCCTTGATAATTTGGCTGTAGCGATATCGATTTTTCTCAGCAATGACCAACTAAGAAATTAAAGTTCATTGTCGGTAGGCTGCTATTTATGTATCCGGAACTGGCCACTTACAAGAACAATATTTAAAAAGTAATTACAACATTTGAAAATAGAACTCTTTGGTTGAAGAATACATTTTGTTTCATGTGACTGTCAATTATTTTTCCATTGTGGCGTCATTTTGAAAATTGCGTGTCTTCATTTGCCATGGATTTAACACGTGAACATTTTCGTGCAATGATTTACTACGATTTTCGGCGTGGGCTAAATCAACAACAGTGCTTTATTCAACTCACCGCAACTTTTGGAGATGAAGCACCATCAAAAACCACTGTTTATCACTGGTACAGTGAGTTTAATCGTGGGCGGTCTATGCTCACGGATGAAAATAAAGAAGGTCGCCCAAAAACAGCTGTTGTCCCACAAAATATAGATGCTGTGCGGGAACTAATAATGCGTGATCGTCATGTTACATATCGCGAGATAGAGGCGTCCTTAGGCATAAGTATGACGAGCATACATAAGATATTACACGAACATTTGGCTGTAAAAAAAATATGTTCGCGTTGGATTCCGCACAACTTGACAATCGATCAAAAACTGGCTCGTGTCGATTGGTGCAAAAAAATGATAAAAAAATACAACCGTGGTATGTCAAAAGCCGTTTATAATATCTACACAGGTGATGAATCTTGGATCTATGCATATGACCCCGAAACTAAACAACAGTCAACGGTGTGGGTGTTCCAAGATGAGCCGAAATCAACAAAAATTACTCGTGCAAAAAGTACTTTGAAGCAAATGGTCGCCTGTTTTTTTGGAATTAATGGACATGTGGCTACAGTGCCATTAGAGAATCGTAAAACAGTTAATTCTAAATGGTATACGACCATTTGTTTACCAGAAGTCTTTGAAGAAATAAGAAAGGACAACCGACAACGCATAATCATATTACATCACGACAATGCCAGCTGTCACACCTCAGCTGAAACAACTCAGTTTTTGGAGGGTCAAAAGATCGAATTAACTGGTCATCCGCCGTACAGCCCTGATTTGGCACCTAACGATTTCTTTTTATTTCCATACGCGAAGAACAAATTACGTGGTCAACGTTTTTCGAGCCGCGAAGAGGCTGTTGATGCGTTCAAAATGCACGTTTTGGAGATACCTCAATCAGAATGGAAAAAGTGCTATGGAAATTGGTTCCAGCGTATGCAAAAGTGTGTCGATCAACGTGGCGAATATTTTGAAAAGCAATAAAACCATATTAAATGATATATGTTTGTTTCTTTTTTTAATTCCGGATACATAAATAGCAGCCCTCGTATTCATCATGTCTTTGTCTTTGAATTACACATAGCATAACACGATTGGTCAACTTTTATAACACAGAATAATCAATCAAAAAGACCTCTGTAAAAAAAGGGATTCCTATTTTGCCAACAAAGGAGTGATTTAAGCTTCCAAGATTTGTACATAGATTGGTACAAGCATACACTTTAATTTGCCCATAGCTTATATGAAATGTATTTATGGTTTTTAAATTACGCGACAAAAACCTTTTTGTCGCTACACCCTTTCCATTTTTTGCTGTTCCATTGCTTGTTTTCTATGAGAGGCCGGGCCGGCCTCTCATAAAAAACAAGCAATCTAAAACGTATCCAACACGGTTTTTTACTTTAACGCGACGTCACCTTAAAATATAGTATTTTGCATCCGTAACATCTTTGCCTACACGTAAACCACCGGAAAACAATCCGAACCATCAACGAATTTCAGGGTAAAAAAGTTGCGAGCAACATTTTGCAGTGACAAAAAGTTTTGGAAGAACATTTGAAATATTATTGAGTGCGAGAGGGTGTGGCATAAGGGTCAATTCAGACCGCAACGCGATGCGTAGACATGCATTTCTAAAATACTGAATTGACAGATTTAAATTGCGTGAGATATCTTGCAATGCAGTCAAATCCATATTTTAGAAATGCATCTACGCGTTGCTTTCTGAATTGACCCTTAAAGTCCTGGACAAGATTAAAAAGTAAAAACCCATTTCATTGGGAATTAAAATACAACATTGTTATTCATTTTCCAATGGGTTATGGTAAAATATGTAGATTCGGGAAATCCAACGAATGCGGATGTATTGGGAACGGATTTTTGTGCTGCAATGACTTATGATGTAGGCAGGTCCGGCTGACGCTGATTTAATCATAACGCTTTGTTTTATTTTACATACTAGAGCTAACACCCGACTTGGAGTGATAAAAAGCTACTGTCGTATTGATCCGGAAATACTGCTGGTGACAGTTCTGGTCCAGAGTTTGACAGTGCGCGGCAGAAAGTAAGATTTTGGAATTAAATGGTACTAGCAGCACAGTTTTCAAGCAAAATTTCTGCTGAGGTCTGCTTATACCAAACAAGAAGAAGCAGTGAACGCAACGATGTAATATTAGCTTTACAGAATTAAAAATATGTCAAAGAGCTGAAGTGGCGGTTTTGGGATATTATGGTCCAGCGTGTCAGAACTTAGATTATTTTAATTATACATGGGAAACTTACCTCTACATACTACAAGGAGTTCAAACTCTTCGTTCAGGAGCTTCCCTCCCTGGTTTGACGCACCCCTAAAAAAGTTGCTAAAAGAAAAACATAAATTTCACAGGAAATACAAATTATATGGTAACCTTGACTATAATACTTTTTCATTATTGAGAAATAGAGTCAAAACTTTAGAACATCAATGCTTCAAATCCTATGTCGAGAAAGCTGAAATTAATATAGTGAACAATCCTAAGTGTTTTTGGTCATATGTTAAAAATATTAAAAAATTGTGTAATGTTTCCCCTCTACTATGACCTACAAATCAATAAAATTGGCTTCTAATGATGAAGAGGTATGCAATTTGTTTAATACATATTTTGAGGCTAATTTCCGACACTCGAGCTCCAATAAACTCCAAGCACTAATGACCATAATGTTAATAATTCGAGTAATTATAGCATTGGAGCTATAGATATTAATTCGTCTAAAATATTAAATGCGCTGAAATCGGTTAATCTCAGAAAGGGAGCTGGGCCTGATGATCTACATCCGATATCTAAGTGCGCTAAGAGCCTAGTCTATCCTGTGTGTATCCTCTTTTCCCGATCAATTAATGAAGGATATGTACCTAATATCTGGAAATCTGCTTTCATTATGCCAGTACACAAGGGAGGAGACAAAACTGCTATCAATAATTACAGACCCATTTCCAAGCTATGTATCTTGGCTAAAATTTTCGAGGGTATCGTACATCGCCAATTGTATTCCACACTGCGCAGCTGGTTTATACCTGAGCAGCATGGCTTTATGAAAGGACGCTCGACTGTATCTAACCTTATCATAACTAATGACTATATCTCTTCTTCCATGGACTCTGGTGATCAAGTTGATATGATCTTTACAGACTTTCGACAGGCGTTTGATTGAATTGACCACTCAATGCTGCTTAAAAAGCTTCAATTTGCTGGAATACATGGCAGTTGTTTCAGGTGGTTCTGCTCGTATATTACCAATCGCTCACAAGCTGTAGCTATAAATGGTTTTATTTCTAACTGGGTTTCAATTCCATCAGGTTTCATTCCTTATTTGCCATTTTCTTAAATGACATTTCATCATGTTTTAAACATTCAAAATTTTTGTTTTATGCAGATGATACGAATATTTTTAGGATTATTACATCTATAAACGATTGCCACCTACTGCAGTAGGACTTGAACAGATTAAGTCATTATTGCAAAATAAATAAACTCGATTTAAATGTATCCAAGTGCTTTATGATGACGACGTTTTCTCGTAATGTTAATTTAATAATATTCTCATATAAGTACATACAATTAATAATACTCTTGAGTCCACTGATAAAATGAGAGACCTAGGTGTTATCATGGATTCTAAGTTAATTTTCGATAAACATATTGATTACCTACTCGTATATTGTAAATAAAGCTTCGAAGGCACTTGGGTTCGTCATAAGGATGAGCAAAAACTTCACAACACTTAAAGCTATTAAAATTATGTTTTGCTCTCTTATGCTCAGTATACTCGAATATTGCTCGGAGGTATGCACCCCAGATATGAAATATATAATAATAGGATCGAATCTATTCAAAAGCGTTTTCTACGATACCTACAATTTAGGAGTAATTATTATTTACCCAATTATGAAGACAGATGTAGACATTTCCACTTTTCTAAAACTTAGACGCAGTATAATTAGTGATCTATCCTACTTAGTTAAAATAATTAATTATAACATTGACAGCACATATTTATTACAGAAACTAAATTTTTGTATCCCTACCAAGTTCTTCAGAAATTACGTTCCAATACGAGTAGATGTACCTACCTCTAATACTTACTATCGCAGTATTGTTACCCGGGGCTATTGTAACTAAAAAAATACAACTGGCAACTTTGAATTGTCTTCCACTAGTCAGTGAATAATTTACAAGAAAATTATTTAGGTGGCCTAATTTGATAAGTATCCGTTATTTATTTTTAACTAAATATAGTAGCAAATAACGAAAACATTCATCCAAAAGTTCACTTTTATCCTAAAATCCGGTAAAAGTTACATTAGCCCCGTAAACGGGGCTATTGTAACTATCATCTTCCCATATTTATATGGAGGAGATATAAATATATACCCGACAGAATTTGAAGTACCAAGGGAAACTACAAAATGATTTGAACTCTAAAACAACGTAAGAGGGCATACTTTCCTTTCAAAATAGTTTTTTAAAAAAAACGGGGCTATTGTAGCTTTTTACCATTATGATAGTGTTGGGATTAGCCTAATATTATATGTCGATAAATCGATAATGTTGTGGATGAGGACGGTCTCTAAGAAATTGGTTAAATTATGAAGAAAATGCTATCTTTTTTAGCCAGTTTGTAAGAGAGCGTCCTTTTTGTATAAAAAATAACCTCGTAAGTTCACTTAGATTAGACGATAGATCTAATAAAAAATAACAATTAAGTCTTTCTCAGTTTCTTAGCAATTTAAATACAAACATACCTACATACATTTAAAGACATAATAATTAGTTCTATATATTTTTTTCAAAGTTTTCTATTATTTATTTTATCGACACAAAATTGGCGTTGACATCACTAGTCATCGTAATCTCATACTAATATTTCCGGGGCTATTGTGTCTTTTTACTCTAGTTACATTTACCCCATTTAATTTTTTTGCGAGGCTAATGTAACTGTGTGAATAACTCTGGAAAACAACGTCACAGGAACTAAATTATAAGCAAAAACGATGAATTGTATGTTTAAACTGTATTTACTGCAAAGTTTTGACGAAAAAAGCCCGTAAAAACAGATATTATGAATATAAAACACCAGAGCTTTCTACCGCAACACAGTTCAAAATGGCCGACCAAAACACATGACGCCGTCGGTAAAACACCAGGTGCGATACGAGCGCCCTCTATGATTTATTTTGGTAAGTTTTAGATCCTTTATACGCTCATAGATGTCACTTTGCACGAAACAGAATGACAAGGAAGATAAATAAATAAGCTACAATAACCCCGTAGTCCCAATAACCCCGGGTAACTATAATTCGTTTTTATTAAGGGCTGGTTCTCAACTAAATGATTTCTTGAGAAACAATCCTTCCTTTGATGTATTCTATACTAAGCCTTATAGGATAAGACAGTCGTTAACAATCTCATTTTTCAGTACAATCAATTACATATTATATTATCTCATTTTTTGAAAGTTAGTCAACTGTCTCTAAATTGGTTATTAATCTAGTTTAGTGATAGCCTAATTATAACATTAAGCTTAGATTATTAACATTTTGTTTACATTAATTTTGACTACCTATTTATTAAGTTACTTAAACCATGAATAGTGAATGCTCTTTTTCATCTAAATATGAATTAGTTTGTAATTTTTCTTTGTTTGGTTACCTCGACAATAATTTTTGTACACTTTTATTTTCAACTATATGCGAAAACTTTAAAATGGCTTATAGTTAGAGATCAACTACGATAACATGGCGCGCCCCTCCAAAATTCAAAATGTTTGAAGTGCGTTGTCAAAACGTTTGAAGTGCGTTGTCTTGCGCGGCCGGCTAGTTATGATTAGTTGACCAACAAATCTTGGTAATAAGTGACATTAAGTGAAATATTACGTGTACTGTGATTGGTTGAATACTTACTACATACAAACTCTTTCATAAGGATATGACTACACACATTGAAATAGTCATTTGGAGGGGCGCGCCATGTTATCGTAGTTGATCTCTACCATTCCTTCGATCGGAGGTTCTAGGAATTCCCATTGTATTCTTTTGTTCTCGCCATCACCGGTGCTCGCGCGGGGACTGAAGTACTATTTACTTAAGTTAATTTATAATGATAGCTGTAAGTTTTCCGAAGAAATAAAAATAAAAAAAATAAAATAAACTCTTACCGTCGCAATGGGAGACTCTTATAGGGCCGCAACATATAACCGCATTGCGGCATCGGGCCGCAGCGTGGTTTAATGACGTGTTTCAGCCCTTTAATGATTTTAGAACTTTGGAAAAATGTAAACAGGCTATGTCAAAATATTTACTAAGTTACTCTGAAGCTACTCTGTAGGTAAGTAATCATTAATTAACATTTTATCAAACTAAGTTCGCTTTACTAAAGATAGCCAGAATAACGAAAAAAACGATCCTTGGACATAAGGTAAGTATATTATCATATATGGCGTGTACATAAACAAGCGTGTAGTATCGTGATTTTAGTATGTACTACCTAATTGTTCTTACTAATTACCATGTCAACTAAAACACTAGAAGACCTAATACGTACATCGATCACATGTGTCACCATAGTGGCACATACATGTGTACAAATTACGTGTCAATTTCGCCCGGTTGCCGGTAGAGACGGGGAATAGTTTCAAGGTAAATGGTTGGGTTTGATCTCACGGCGCGGGCGGTGATACTTGACCGCGAAATGTGCGTTTCCATTGTACTTTAATGAGAACTAAGGGCCTTATCACACTGGCGATTAGCGAGCGATTTGAAAGCGACGCCACTGCGCAGCGCGCACGCCGCGATTGCGCGACGTGCACGCCGCGACAGCGCAGCGTCGTCGCAGCGACGCGTGGACGCCATTTTGTACACTCGTATTTTGTATACTCCCTAGACTAGTGTACAAAATGGCGTCCACGCGACGCTGTGACGACGCTGCGCAGTCGCGTCGCTTTCAAACCGCTCGCTTGTCGCCATTGTGATAAGGCCCTAATTGTTGAGACAAATGTAAGTATATCATGCCTATTAAGCACAGACAACAATCATAAACAGATATAAGTAGTTTTTATTTTTCCCTAAATCGATAGATAGCGGTACAAATGCTGTATTTTTCAAAATTGCTAAGGGTGGGTTGCACCAACTTACTTTAGCTATAACTTTAACTATAACTACAACGCAAAATGTCAAATCTTTGGTTAGTAAAGTCAAAAAATGGACGCCATGTTAAACATATTTAACCAAACTTAAATCGAATTTTTTTCGTGAAAACGTACTATGGCTCACAGTGTTGTTATAAAAAATATTGTTCCTGTCGATTTTTACGGCTAATTCATTTTTATACTCACAACCTCATCAACTGTAGCTTTAACAAAAAAATAAACGCAACAGACATCTGTCAAATTCTGTGGTCAAAGTTAAGGTTAAAGTTAAAGTTAGCCTTAAGGCTGTCCCCCGAGCAAACGACCTTGACCATACATTTGCCGCGTTGCCGATATCGGACCAAAACCCTATTTTTTTTACTTATCTTAGTTCAAAATTGACCTAAAAAAAATTTAAAACGGGGGATATGTAGTTTGCGATATTGTCGATCTATTGGCGTGTGTTTCAAATAAATGTCATTTGTAAATACTAAGGAGATGCTGAATGTACTATGCTTGAATTTTAATAAATTGGCTTTACTTTGGAAGCTGATATCATGAGTTTAATAAACAGAAATAGAAAATTTTAAAGCGTGGAAAGGAATGTTGAGATACTGAAGATTATTTCTGTATTTTTATTATAACTCTGTAGCTTTCAAATTATGAGTTTATAAGGCTCTAAATACGGAAAATTACGGATTCTCCGTAGGGAAGGCCCTTAACTATAACCATAACTTTGACCATAACTGTAACTATAACCACGCCTTCGGTGCAACCCTCTCTAACGGCCTGGCCACGGGGATCGCGGTGCGAACGACGACGCGGTGGGCGCGACGACCATTCGCCGCCGCGACCAGGGAAGTCCGACAGTCTATCGAAATTATCTCAATATTACTTAGACCCGCTATCCCCAACCCGCGGCCCGCCGGGACTTTATTTGTAGACCGCGTGATGTTAAAAAAATTTGAAATTTACGCCCACCGGCAAAATAACGTAGTCTACGTGATAGTCGTTATTTTTTTTCACTTTAAAATCGTTAATTTTGAAGAATGTTATTTTTTAACCCCAAAAATTTTTGTTGCGGCCCGCGACACCAAGACCAAAACATGTTTGTGGCCCGCATGAAAAAAAGGTTGGGGACCACTGGCTTAGACAGTAATCGTTTTTTGGTTCAAGACCTAATATTTGGAAGAGATTGTGTAATACATGATTTGAATAAGAATCGGGGTATAGACGAAGAATTCCACAAGAAGTACCTACGAGAAATACAGAATATATTATCCAGATTTTTTTTTAGTATACCAGAATGAGTATTGAAACCATCTATTATATTCTTATGAAATAGCTGGCTAGCTCCAAATAGCTGGTCTAGCTAGTACTTGAGCAATAAAAGTCTCTGTGTTCATTTTTCGCGGCGAAAACGACTAAACTCGTTTGATCACTGCAATTTTCGCCGCGACTGCCGACCGTTCCCGTGGCTTGCGCCGTACTGATTCATACTTTTGTTTTGCTCGCACGCCGCGCCGCAAGACGCCGCGCGGCGCGAACCGCTCGGTACATTTCGCCGGTCGCGTCGCCGGTAGCCGTTGCGCGTGGCATGATACGTACATTGCTATACGTTTGTTTCAATTGCAAGACGCTTCGTCGGTCGCACCGCGCGAAATTTCGCGTCGGCGAATTTCCCGTGGCTAGGCCGTTAAGACATGCGTTTTAAAAACAGAAATAGGCATTTGGTAATAAATTAAAGTTATTTCTGTTGGAATATATGACTTCTACCCTTCCATTCGCTGCTATTGCTTCACTACATAGTATATAACAAAGTCGCTTTCTCTGTCCCTATGTCCCTTTGTTCCCTTTAGGGTGAAGCCAAACAAGTGTAATTTGTGAGTTGTGAGTCGCAGAATTTCGGTCGCTTAAATATCTTTTCATACAAATCATGACTCACAAAATTAGGAGGGGCACGTTTCACAAGAGTGATGTTGGTGAAGTCTTGAAAGTTTGCTTGCCCAAAGGTACTTGTGCGGTAGCCTGGGGGATCCCTCGCTGTTCTCCTTCTTTGAAAAAAGTTACATACATACATACATACTTACATACAGTGCAAGTCAAATAAAATCTTTTAAAAATAATGTGTAATGAAAATTTGGTACAGTTAAAAATTATAATTTGTAATGTACTTTTTTAAAATACACATTAAATTAAAAAATTAGTAATGTAAAGATAATACTTTTCTCATTACGAAAAAATGTAATGAGAATTTATTTTTATGCCATTAAAAAAAAGTAATGTGTAATGGGAACTGACACCATTGCTCATTACTAAAAGTAATAAGTAATGGAAATTTCTCATTACTCATTACTAAAAGTAATGAGTACTTAGTGAGAAATTAGGGTTCTGTAATCAACAAAACTTGGTTGACTACTGTACCCTAAAACGGAACCCTAACCAGCCGATTTTTGTATATTGCAATTGGTAGGTTAATAGTTATATAATTTAAGAGTAACCTTTTCCTACAAATAAAACAATCCATAATATTTTAGGACCATCAAGTCAAAGTATGAAATCCTTTCTATCTCTGTAAGCTACCACTTTAGAGATTTTTCGACTACATACCTATAGGCTATCGATTTTAATAATTTTTTCAGTGGCTATATATTTTATACCCGTGCGACGCCGGGGCGGGTCGCTAGTAAAAGCATAATTTCAAAATAACATTAGCTCGATGCACTCCTTCACCATATTATAAACTATAACTGTGAACCTTTTCATTTACCTACGTTTCCCCATTTTTCGTCAAAAGAGATACAAAGTTTTTCGCTCGCGTATTAATATACTTAATATACAGGCTGCAATTAAACCTTCCTGCCAAATTTTGATATATTGATGCTTGTTAAAAATAAAAATACACGTATTTTTTCTTTTGTAGTCACTCTGTACTAAAATGTTGAGAAATAGCTTCCGAAAGTTATCCTAAAAACACTACTATTTAATGGACACGACGCGTCGCCCGCGCGCGACGTGCCTCCGCGCGCGCGCCTCCCCCCCCACCCCGCGTTACCCCTATTCATTCCCCCGCGCCGCGAGTGACCATTCTGCAACGATTTTAAAATATGGGATAAAATATATAAATGAAAAAAAAATAACACGCAATTTTTTTTTGGTTAAATAGACTCTCCTAATGATACCTAAACCCTGGAAAAAATTTGGCTGAAAGGTTTAATTGCATCCCGTATATAAGTAGATAATGGCAAATTTTCGGCATTAATACTTATTCAATTAAATACCTCAAATACATTGTTGATTTAATATAGATCTATATGGCCCTTTACAGCATAATATGATTTAAATTAATGTTTTCGAAGATATTACAAATTAAAAAATTGCGGGACGTAGCTTTTGCGGCGGTACCGACCAATGCGGGCCACGGGTAGTAATGAATATAAATCAAAACTTCTACGTACTGAATCGATTTAATCATTTTTTCAGTAAGTGACATAGTCTATATATAATATGCGACACATACTCGTAGTTTCTGCCTATTTGGTACAGTAGTTTCGAACCCCTTTTTCGAAGATAACAAAAAAAAAAGAATATAAAATTTTCATCTGGAAACTTCCGTATTTATATATTTTAATAATAAAAATATTTGACTTTTCCGTTTACATGTGCCACTTTCAACAATAGCATAATATTTATCTTCTAATTCCCTTATCTGTTTTTCTTCCAATGTTGACTATGCCAAAAAACCCGAGTGCAAATATATTTTAGCACTATCAAGATAATCACAATAATATTTACGTATTATTAAGGAAAAGTACAACATGTATGTAGTACTTTTCCTACGGTTCAAAACGTACCCCTTAAATTAATGAAGTTGAGGAAAACTGGTTAGATTTTCTTTAAGGGCTCTTCCTAAATTAGCAGGTCGATTGTCTGTCAGTGCGAATATCGACGTAAAAGACATTAAAATAACATTCATAACAGCGCGCCTTGTACGGTGGCGGTTACGACGCTCCCCGCGTCCATGATAGGGCGAAATAGGAGAAAAAACCTTTTTAAGGCATAATATTATAATACATATTATTTCAAAAAAGTAACCAAACTAAATTATTGACTTATATATTGCAAAGCAGTAGATATTTTTTTATATATTCTTTTGATAAATAATGAAGACGTCCGATCCGACCAAATGACGCTGGTCTGTCAACTGCCAGAATAAGTCAACTGCAATAGGAAGTAGGAATCAATTTCCTCCACAGTTTTTTCTTTTCAGTTTTTATTTTTTCGAGGTACTTATATTCGTGAGCGTGTTTACACACACGCCACAGCGGCAGCGGCACCGCCACCGCGGCGGCGCGGCGCGGCGTCGTCGCTGCATACTAATCCTTGTACCCCTTTTACACGGCGCCGCCGCGCCGTGGCGGCGAAAAACGCTGCCGCTGCGGCGCCGTGTGTACTATTAAGGCCTGTGTATCCGCCAATGACCTTGATCATTGTCTGTCAGTGCGAATATCGACGTAAATTACATTAAAATAACATTCATAACAGCGCGCCTTGTACGGTGGCGGTTACGACGCTCGCCGCGTCCATGATAGGGCGAAATAGGAGAAAAAACCTTTTTAAGGCTTAATATAATACATATTTCAAAAAAGTAAAAAAAAAACAAATTATCAACTTATGTATTCCAAAGCAGTAGATATTTTTTATATATTCTTTTGATAAATAATGAAGGAGTAAAGTTGTTTCATTCAACGATTTGGAGGTGATTTGGTTTTTTATTTCTGTATTATGTGATACCGATAGAAAAAATATGGCAAAACCACGTTACGTATCATATCATGTAGATTACTAATTATTTTTTTCAGATATAATTTCTCTGTTAATGCCGATGAAATGTTGTTTCATCTGCACGCTTTTTTCGCGAGAGGAGCCTTAAGGGCATCATTGCTAATTAGACTTCTTCAAAAATGGTTATAACATACGAGTAGGTACTCTTAGCATTATAGTCAAGTCGGACTCGCGCACGAAGATTTATTAATTTATTACTAATAACTTCATAAGTCATATTACCTAAACCTGCTAACTATGCGCTTACTTTACTACCCAAACTTTTCAATAGACACAGGGCCTTCCGAACACGTCACAGTGTCGTGCTTCTAATACGGGGTCCGCGCGCAGGCGGGCGGCGGTTGTAGAACAAAGGCCGTACTCAAGATTATAATTAATTACTGTAAACGTGGCTAACACAAGAGGTCAGTCAAAATATACTTTCCAAATCAACGAATCAATGCCCTACGTCAACACAATATGTCGTGCAGATTTAATGATAGCTCTAATGAAGATTTTCATAATTTAAGCTACATTTTCTGATAAACTTCATTGAATTCGTAGTCTTGGTAAAACTCGAGAACGGCTAAACCGATTTGGTCATTATAGTCTTGAAATATTCGCTGAAGGGAAGAATTCAGGGAAGGTTTATAGGAGAGAGGTTATTACGAAGTTCACCGGGTTATCTGGTTACTTATAAAAATATATGTTTCTGAACGTTTGCAGTCATAGTGGTCAAGCTTTTGGGACTGTCGAGCGTTAACTGCTTCGATATCGATAATCGAACAAACAATAACATATTATATTATTTGTTAACTAGAATAAATGACGCCCCCAACTCCGTTGCCCCAAAATAGGTTAAGCGCGCGTGAACCGTACATTTTTTTTGGTTAAAAAGTATCCTATGTGGTTTCCCGGAATGCAAAGTATCTCCATATCAAACTTCAGCAAAATCGGTTCAGCGGTTTGGGCGTGAAGAGGTATCAGATAGACAGGCAGACGCCGGACAGACAGATAGACAAACATCGCATTTATAATATTAGTATGAATTACTTCAGTTTTCATATTTTATCTATAGACAGGCGTATGATTTTTTTTAAATACAATAAAACAGCTTTAGATTTTTTGTTATATCCGCACCATTACAAACTATAAACCTTCAAAATGTGAGAAAATGTTAAGTATGAGATAGATTGGAAAAAAAATACTGTTGCACCACATTAAACAATATTTACCTAATATTATTAGGTTAATATTATTAGGTAAATATTATGAGGCAAATCAATTAGCAAATTATTGCAAGAGCTAAATAATTTACTAATTGATTTAGCCTCTTTGGTATTCCAATCACAATTAAATTAATAAATAATAAAAAGTCAATTCAGGAAGAGATTTTATTCACTAACACAATTAAAATGATTGCAAATAACTACACAAAAACAGAAATTATTATCATTTTAAATTAGGCGAATTGAAATTACTTTTGATTAAATTATGTACAATTTGTGACTTTCATTTAGTTATCCATTAGCTTTTATTAGCTTTATAGAGACTATTTAAAATATAGAGGTGTATATTATATGTATTATATAGTATTAAAATATTGCCGTCTTCATACCCATACAAATTGCCGATCCGCGCATCCGGCATTTTTTTTGAGTTCCAAGCATTGTTCTCATAGAAAACGTTGTTCATTTTGACGGGCTTATTTGATGGTCTCAAAGATAACGGTGTTTAAACTAACACACTGTATAGTAATTATGTACGTCAAAATGTTGTTAAATACTTTAGGGTCAAAAGAAATAGGACACAATATATTATAACCCTTGCTTGACTTTCATACTTCTATGATAGTTTTAATTCCAGACTTGACGATTTCAGTACGATTTTGACGCCACAAAGTAATTGTGGAAAGCAATTTAATATGGAACTAGAGCAAAGTAAAATATTAAGTGTGCCTTTCTTTATTAGAAGAAACAAGAGAAATGATATTTAAATCAGGGTTAACTTTAACATACACTAGCACAAGTCCTAAAAATGTATACTTACCTATTTTTTCATTCCTTGGAAAAAAACTCTTTTTATTGACCGACTTCCAAAAAGGAAGAGGTAATACGTTCGGCTGTATCTTTTTTTTATGTTCCTCGATTACTCAGCCGTTTGTGGTTCGATTTTCAAAATTCTTTTTGTCTTGTATAGGGTTTAACTCGAATTTGGTACCATATTCACAAAAGTGGTGATCTGATGAAGGGATCCTTGAGGAATCGAGGGGACTCCTTGAAATTTGTATGGAAACATGTAGTGATTTAAATTTTTTCTGAAGCATTCGATGTAAATGCTACCAAAAAGTAAGATTTCGCACCAGGTTACACCCTGGATCCGAAGGTACCGAACAGAACTTTTGAATGCTTATAGGTACAGGTTCGGGGATTTCGGCGTTGTTTAAACAACTGAAAGCATAAGCCAACACATCGATTTGATTAATCATCACCATCACAACTATAATTATACCATGGTCATCACACTATGACCCAATTATTGGTACTTTTCGTGATATTTTGCATCGAAGCAGATGTTTTTGACGATGATTTCAATGTTTGTGGACCGAGAAATTTCATACAAAGGTGTCTCTTGGTCCAAAGGCACTGAACAGAACTCCTGAAACTTTAAAGATAAAAGTTTGGAAATTGCAGCATCGCTTAGATAACTGCAAGAATTTGCCACAATTTTGCCTTCAGTAACATAATGTACTGAATAGTTAACATTCGTATTGGTTATTTACGCATATATCCTTATTTTGTAGACAACACTAAAAAGAGTGAAATTATTATTTTTAACAAAAAAATGAAAACCGACTTCCAAGGTAAAAACAATCGTAATATGAAATAAAAGTATTATATAACTCTTACTCTTTAATAGTGCCTTTTTCAGAATTTGTCTAAATCTCAACTATTTCTGTACATATTAAAGTCTTCATTACTTTGAAGTCGGCACCAGTCCCAAAAGTTTCAGATACTCTGACATTACTGAACTCACGATTAAATTAGCTGGTACCGACTTCAAAATAATGAAGACTGTAATATGTACAGAAATATTTGAGATTTAGACAAATTCTGAAAAAGGCACTTTTAAAGAGTAAGAGTTATTTAATACTTTTTAGTTCATATTACGATTGTTTTTACCTTGGAAGTCGGTTTTCATTTTTTTGTTAAAAATAATAATAACGAAATATTTCGAAATGCCTACCACTACATTAGCTACCACGAGAAGGTGTTATAACGTAACACACGACTTCACACAACTAGGATTAACAACTTCCGGCACTGGTCAAACCAGCAACCGACATACCCACGACATGAGGAAAAAATCCCCGATCCCATTACCATGTCACCGGATGTTGCCAAAATATTAAACTAATGTCATAGGCCCAAAACTGGGTCGCTTCGGTGGACGGACTCGTTGAAGACTGGGCCTATTAATAACTGTTTGGTCTACTTGGTTTTTTTTTCTACTGGTAGTACCTAAATAGTACGGCGAAACATCGTCTAGATCAGGGGTTCCCAATCTTTTTTATTCTTTGATCGAAGTCTGCGGCGCAATATTTTGTCACGCGGCGCGGCGCGGCGACGCGACGCTCTACTTGCTACCTTAAAGCTATTAGAAAAATATACATGAATGACCATAAACGATTTTTGAATTTATAGTTATTAGTTAGTTCAAGCTGAGGTAAATAATAATGAACAAAATATATTCATCTACTGCTTTACATAATTAAAAATATAATTATTTTATTTTATAATATTTGTTGTTTCGAAAAATTATGGTCGAGGATCGACTCGACTCACTCTTGCCTTTCCACGGCACACCAGGGGGCCGCGGCGCACACTTTGGGAGCCCCTGGTCTAGATTAATCTCAGTATTGCATTTATTAATATATTTTTATGGTCCACAAAGTTGAGATATAAGCGAGATAAGCTATATTTTATTACGCAAAGACTAATAGGAGCGAATCCTATTAGTCTTAGCGTAATAAAATATAGCTTATAACCTTTTTCAATCAATGGGCTATCTAACAATGAAATAATTTTTCAAATCGGACCAGTAGTTCCTGAGATTAGCGCGTTCAAATAAGCCCTTTCAAATAATTTCCCCCCGTTTTTTCCACATTTTCCTCTATTTCTTCGCTCCTATTAGTCTTAGCGTAATTAAATATAGCTCATAGCCTTCCTCGACAAATGGGCTATCCAACAGTAGAAGAATTTTTCAAATCGGACCGGTAGTTCCTGAGATTATCGCGTTCAAACAAACAAACAAACTCTTCCCAATTATAATATTATAAGTATAGATAAGACCTTAAGGCCTCTATATCCGCCAATGACCTTGATCATTGTCTGTCAGTGCGAATATCGACGTAAATGACATTAAAATAACATTCATAACAGCGCGCCTTGTACGGTGGCGGTTACGACGCTCGCCGCGTCCATGATAGGGCAAAATAGGAGAAAAAACCTTTTTAAGGCTTAATATAATACATATTTCAAAAAAGTAAAAAACCCAATTATCAACTTATGTATTGCAAAGCAGTAGATATTTTTTATATATTCTTTTGATAAATAATGAAGGAGTAAAGTGGTTTCATTCAACGATTTGGAGGTGATTTGGTTTTTTATTTCTTTATTATGTGATACCGATAGAAAAAATATGGCAAAACCACGTTACGTATCATATCATGTAGATTACTAATTATTTTTTTTTCAGATATAATTTCTCTGTTAATGCAGATGAAAAGTGGTTTCATCTGCACGCTTTTTTCGCGAGAGGAACCTTAAATACGGTAAATTACGGAATCTCCGTAGGGAAGGCCCTTAAGCAGCGCTATGTTATATTTTGTCGTGAAGGCTCATTGGAGTATCCTGGCCTGGTTCATTTTACAAAAAGCATAAGTACAGAAGATCTCGGATTAGATCAAAGATGTATATTATAACAGACTTTACAAATAAACAGATAAATAAGATACAGATAGGTATGAAACTAGCATCTAACTTAGATACAAAATAGTCATTTCAGCTTTTAAAACCTTGGGATAGTTAGAATTTCGAAGGGGGCTTAGCATTGGTCTTATCAGATTTTTTTACTGCAGTCCATTCGGTTACTTTCTTCATATGACAATGATCCTTATGTCACTAACATAAGGCTCCTGTTGCAGGTAAAATATCCCTGAACAGATTATCACGTGGGTGTTTTTTATTGACAACATTAGTTACCAGTGTGACAGTTACCAGTGTGACAGTTGTTTGTCACATGAGTGTGACAGTAGTTGAGATAACTAAACAAAAGATTATATAACTATGGTTCCATCTATTAATGTATTTCCACCGCAGTGTCAACGGCCACCCACTAATAGGATGGTGCAGACGGACGACATTTTACTAATAAAAGGCAAATAATCAGAAAACAATGTTTTAAATTGATGAAATTAACATTGTAGTTAGTTAGCGTTTGAAATGTTGCGCAAAACCACCTAAAGCTTCGTACAATCTTTGTTACAGATAATAATTAATATTAAATCGACATCGGCGGATTCAGTTGATAAGATGGGTCATATTATTTTGTTCAATCATCACGACTCATATTTTAAATGCTAAACAACACTTGTCCATTACATTTTCATCCGTCGTGTCTTTGCCCCTAAGCTCATGACAATAAAAGACGTATTTTTAAATCCCCGTCAAAAGATTAATGTACTTATAAAATATTATTAAAAATAAACACATTATAAGAATTTGTTTAAAATTAATAGCATCGTATCATTTAGTCACAAAGTAGTAAAAAAATGACTTTTGCAAATTGCGTGTAACAAAAATCCACTGTTACAAACACTTTACTATTCTAGGAACCATAGGAAGTCGGTTAAAAATATAATTTTTTATTTTTTATTTTTTCATGTTAGTCGCTCGTCTGGGTACCTCTCTGATACAATCATGTTGTTAGGGAAGGCGACCGGCTTTTGTCGCTATCTGATGTTTCAGTACACTTTACATATTGACCAGTATATATCTCATTGTTGTGAACACTTTGGTTAGTGAGTCAATATAAGCTCCTATTACTAATAAAATTTGTTACACTAGGATGATTTGTTTTTGTCAATCAAGCGTCTTTTCCAACGTACAAAGGCTAATAATATATTATTATAACAGGACAACATTTATTACTATTATTATTATTTAAAAAAAAATTACACAACTTATCTATTGTTTAAAGGTTGTTAATACAAGGGTATAATTTTGTTTTTATTCCTATTGCTTTTTATGGTTCCGTACCCAAAGGGTAAAAACGGTACCCTATTATTGAGACTTCGATGTCTGTCCGTCTGTCCGTCTGTACGTCTGTCTGCACTCTGCAGGCTGTAACTCAAGAACCACTATAGCTAGACTTCAGTCACAGATATTCTTTTTCTTTAGCCGCTACAACAGCAAATACTAAAAACAAAATTAAAAAAATATTAATGAAGGGGGGCTCCCGTACAACAAACGTGATTGTTTTGGCCTTTTTGCTCGTAATCAATAATGGTAGTAGGTTTTCTTAATTGTATTTGTACTTTAACCACTAATAATTGAATTTAAAAAATATATTAAATAAAAAAATATAAAATATAATTATAAAATACTTATATTAAAATATATAATCATACAAAAAAAACTATTTTTGCCAACTTTCACTTAATAACGGTGCGGAACCCTTCGTGCGCCAGTCCGACTCGCACTTGGCTCATGTTTTGTATAGTTTCGACATAATATAAAATTAAAAGAAATCGTACAAAATGTCTACCTTTTTTAGATACAAACTAATCTAAACATTTTAAATAACCATTTTTCTTCACATTAAAATAAACTAGTTATGATTTATAAAGTTGCCAGTTCATTTATAATAGTGATTTTATTATAACTATTACAATTTATCATTCAGTGAGCAGCGCCAAAGAGGATATAAACTACTTGTCTCTGGCAGCGTGGACAATTTAGCTGTGTAAAGCCGAGGCCACATTGCTCCGTTGCGGTGCGTTGCATCGTCGGAATGGAATAATCGGCCAAGTGCGAGTCGGACTCGCGCACGAAGGGTTCCGTACCGGTATAGAGCGAAAACAGACAAAAAAAATTGTATTTTGTATGGGAGTCCCCCTTAAATATTTTAATTATTTTAATTTTATAATTTATTATTAAAGTACAAATATAATTAGGGATTTTGTGAAAATTTCAAGTGCTTAGCTGTTACCATTATTAATTACGAGCAAAAACGGCCAAAAAAATCACGTTTCTTGTATGGGAATAAATCGCTTAAATATTAACTTTATTTTATTTGTTGTTATAGCGGCAACAGATATACACATTCTGTGAAAATTTCAGAAGTCTAGCTATAGCGGTTCTAGAGTTACAGCCTGGAGACAGACAGACAGATAGACAGACAGACAGACAAATAGACAGACAGACAGACAGATGGACAGACGGACAGACAACGAAGTCTTAGTAATAGGGTCCCGTTTTTACCCTTTGGGTACGGAACCCTAAAAACGCATTGTATGCTGTTCTGCGTTGTGGCGACGCACGTCAATATAATTTATGGAGACGGCGCAGCGCATCACTCTACTTCATAATATTATTGTCTTTCAGCCAAAAACGTTGTAACTTTACAGCAAAACAAGAAATATGCATAATATCTTTTAATTTATAAAATTCACGCGTCACAGTGTCTGTGCGCGAACTCCTCCAAAACGATTTATTAAAATTTTGTATGTACATTCGTTAGGCCTGACTCCTGAGAATAGGTTTTTATCTACTTTTTGGTAAAACAACGTTTGCTGAGTCAGCTAATTAATAAATTAATAAAATTGCTTGTGTCGCTGCAACGGCGTGGCGTGGCAACGAAACGCTACGCAACGTATGACGTGGCTTTTCCCTCGTTTGGATATTATTTAGTAAAAATTAATTGTAGTCTGTAATTTCCATAACTACGACAAATGTATGGGATTTGATATGGCATCGCAAGAGCCATGTGACTTAGGGCCGCGCTACACCGGAATGGCAGCGGAACAGGGCAGCGGCGAGGCGAGCACTTTCAGTGTAATATGATTTTAAACTTTATCTTTATTATTGTAATACATAGTATCGCTTGAGAAGTCTACGGCCGCCCGTGGCCGCTCGTGGACGATAATGAAGATAAAGTTTAAAATCATAATATTATGACACTGAAAGTGCTCGCCTCGCCGCTGCCATTCCGGTGTGTCGCGGCCCTTAGCGACAGTCAAAACATATTCTTATTTATTTTCTCCTAGCTTCACTTTAGAAATTATCCAATGTAACTTGAGTAAATGCGCTGTAACTTGAACTCATGAGCAACCTTCATGTAATATTTTAATTAAACGGAACTTGTTGTGTCATGGGTATCGAGTGTCAGATCATAACAGGATTCCAACTTTTGCTACTGTAAATTCTTGTTTTTTTGTCGAAGTGAACTTCTTTAGAGGCGTTGTGTACTTTTGGAGATGGGTAAATGTATTAAACTCGTGTTAGGACACGTGACCTTATCAAAAATTCGTAAGACGGAGGCAGAGTAGACCACCGGCGCGGCCGGTGTGTTGTGGGCTGGCCCTTAGGGAACAGATTACTAAATAGTTACTACGTAACTTAGGGTGGTTACGTAGTAGGGTTGTGCCGACTCTCAATACTCGACTCGATAATTTGTTTTTTTTTAAATCTTTGTTAGCTTTTCAAAATTGCCTTCTTTAGAGTTGTACCTCAATAAAATTAATTTATTTTCTAATTTTTTTCAACCATTAACAGATCTATTTTAAGATCTTTATTTGCATGTAGTTCTCACGTCAGCGCGCATTATTTGCCTGTCATAACACACATTAGGCTAATGCACGCGAGTTGGCGTGATTCCGCCGAGGGTGGAGCGGAAGCGCTAAGAAACCAGAGTTTTTTCCTCGAGCATATCTTATGCATGCTCAAATTACCATCCAAATGAGTTTAGAATTGCTATTTAAATTTTAAGCTCTGAAGTGGAACTAACTAAAGTTTTCCGTCTCTTAGTCTAAATTTACATATTAAAATGTAGAAATTATAATAAACGTATGAATAAAGGGATAGAGTGTACCTTAGTAGTGTGACATAATATTATTATATAGTTATACAGGTTGTAACAAAACTTAGTGATGATACTTTAGGGTGTGCATGGGTCCCTTAAGTAGAGTAAAAAAAAAATGATTTTTCAGCGCTGGTTCTTTTACAGTGAACTAACTCTCTACGAGGAACACGCACTCGCCATTGAGTATTATCACTTAGTTTTGTTTCACCCTGTATAATATTATGAAACTACAATAGCTGTGACTCTTGTTATATTATGTTCAAACGAATTGTATATTATATGCTATTGAAATAAAACGCTATATATTTTTAGGATGGCTAAAATGTAAAGCCTTTATCGTTAATTTGTTTCCATTTCTGATAGCATTTCTAGAGTGCTCGCCGTTTTTAATGCTCTAAGAGCCTATAGTATGAAACTTCAGACTATTTAACCATGTGATAGGGTAGGTAATGAAGCGGCAACGAGCAATATTTTCCTGCTACGTAAACCGCTTGTTATCAGTCAATTTTGTGGTTACATCACTGTTCACTGTATCGCAAGAACCGGACGCATATTATGCCACAAAGGCCCGCCTACAAAACTCATTTAAAATGTGTCGATAACAATAATTGTATTTGTCGATATTTTAATAGACCATCACTATTTTGCAAATCAACTGTTAATCAAGAAATACTATTGCGAAAATACTTTTACTTTTTTCGAAGCATAATGAATGAAATATTTGGAATCTAAATTACTTGCTGAAAAGACCTGGATACTCAGTCAAGTTTTACATTAATAATAATTAGTTGCTAATAACACGCACCAGTAAATCATAATAATATTATGACGCTTACAGCTAATGTCGAAAATATCGGATGCTCCTGGAATAAGTACCCTGAAAGTAACAAAAAAAGTAGCAAGATTGCTATTTTTATAAAAGTTCTTTACTTTAGTACTTTGGGTCCGAAGTCGAAAAGAGAAAATTATAAAATTCTATAAGATTTCTTTATCTTAAAACATGATTTCAATTATAGTGATAGTAATAATAAGTTCACACAATTACTAAGTACAGTAATGACTACAGTATAAATATCATACAGTAGTATAAACCCAGCCGAGTCATTCAGCCAAGCTTGCTAAATTCAGAAACAAGATTTACGAGCGTGCATTTAATACTACAGGGTGTAACAAAAATAAGTGGTAATACTTTAGGGTGTATACGTGTTCTTTGTAGAGAGTTCACTGTGAAAGTAGCAGCGCTGAAAGCCCAATTTTTTACTTTTGTATGGGGAAACTCGTGACGCTCGGGCCCTTGCCCATACAAAAGTGAAAAAAAATCGTCTTTCAGAGCTGCTTTTTTCACAGTGAACTCTCTAGAAGGAACACGTACACACTGTATACATAATTTTGTCACTTCATGTTTCCTAAAATTCTATAATGTGTGCGGAAGTTAAAATAAGGCGGTCTAATGTAAAGGTTTTTATCTACTGTACTTATATAGTTTATACTGTGATGTTGATTTTAATTTTCTGTAACAAAAGTTATCTTTTATCAGCTTTTTTACTTCTCATAGAACAATGCTACTTTCGTTCAGTCAAAAACTGCTCAAATTAATTGCTGCATGAAAATATCATGTTCATTTAATATAGGTATTGTTCAGCTTCTGATAAGATCTTACTTTCTTCGTTTACTGTTTTGTGGTTTTTTGTGCAATAAGGAAAAATGAGACGTTTCTAAATAAATTTTATACAAGACTCAAATTGAGTGCAGGCACACAATTATAGTATTCAGTTTACTTAAACTAGCTAAACAAGTCAGTAAAGTAGGTGCGATGCCCGTTGGAAAAATGCGGTTTTCGAGCTCCGTAAGGTATATTGGACTTTTGTTACTAACACTAAATATGGACGAAAATATGAAATAAATAATGTGAATTCGAGTTTGATGATTAGAATGTCTAACAAGAAAGATGATGGGCTGGAGCAAGTAAAAATTGGTCTTACTCTGGTTCCTGATCGCTCGCCAGTAATGTCCATCATTCAGGTCAGCCCGTCCCACTGGGCACGGATTAGGGTCAGAGAGAATGGTCTTGTGTGTTGGCCTCTTAAAAAAAATTCCTAAGTACCTGGTACCAGGATCGGATTTGTATTTTTAGGGTTCCGTAGCCAAATGGCAAAAACGGAACCCAGATTCGTTATGTCTGTCTGTCTGTCCGTCCGTATGTCACAGCCACTTTTCTCCGAAAATATAAGAGCTATACAATTGAAACTTGGTAAGTAGATGTAGACTGTGAACCGCATTAAGATTTTGATATAAAAATGAAAAAAATATTGAAAATTTTAGGGGTCCCCAATTTTAGGTAAGTACAAATAAAAAAAAATTATTCATCATACCTTCAAAAATCATTTAGAGGTTTCTAATATCATTTCTGATCTTCCAAAGTGGTAAAATGTGTGTCCGGCCCCCTCTAACTTCTAAAGTAGGGGCATGATAAGTGTAAAAAAAATATATGATGTATAATAAATATTACTATAAAAAACTACCAACGAAAATTGGTTTATACGAGATCTAGCAAGTAGTAATTTTTATACGTCATAAATGGTAAACCTTAATTTAACTTTCATTAAATCAATTGAAATATAAAAATAAATCAAAAACCTTTAAATTTCATAAAAATAAACCTTATTGCTGCTGCGGAACCCTTCATGGGCGAGTCCAACTCGCACTTGGCCGGTTTTTTATGAGTATACTGCCACTTTTATTTTGCCACCCCTATGTACGTACTCTGCTGCTATCCTATAGCGCTGCCGCTCCTCCTAGGATGCCATAGGACGCTGCCGCCCCTAGGCCATAGCCTATTCTCTAGAGCTGCGGCCTGCGTGGTACGTTTCAATAAAACTGGTTACAGTCACTGAAATCGTTGTAGAAGGCATTATTTTATAGAAGTGTAACTACATTATCTACATCCTTGAGATCGAATTTAAGAGGCCGGGTACCCTTGGAATTTTTCATACAAACGTAATACCAAAATCATTTTCTCATACGAAAATATTTAACATGTTTGAGTTATTTTTCAGTTTAGAATAGTAATTACCTAGGTTCCTGCACAAAAATTTACTTCAAAATATTTAAACAAAAAAAATTTTTTTGTTTAAAATTTTTTTTTTAGTAAATTTACTACTAAATATTGAAACACTAAAAAATAGAGTAAAACACTAAAAAATATATAAATAAATAGTAAATTTACTACAAAATATTTAATTTCTAAAAAATATTCTTTAGTATTTAAATATTTAGTAGTAAATTTACTATTTATTTATATATTTTTTAGTGTTTTACTCTATTTTTTAGTGTTTCAATATTGAGTAGTAAATTTACTAAAAAAAAATTTTAAACAAAAAAAAATTTTTTTGTGTTTAAATATTTTGAAGTAAATTTTTGTGCAGGAACCTAGGTAATTACTATTCTAAACTGAAAAATAACTCAAACATGTTAAATATTTTCGTATGAGAAAATGATTTTGGTATTACGTTTGTATGAAAAATTCCAAGGGTACCCGGCCCCTTAAGAAGTGTTGTTAATTCGATCCAGTAGGTCGCGGACGCAGATTCTCATACATCACACTTGTATCGACTTACCCGACCGCAACATGTTTATGTAACTCATCATCATCGGGCCTACGCCGGGAATTGGCTTTTTGCTACTCTCTGGATAGAGTGCTCTCATCGCGGATAGGGTCTTGTTTAGCGCGCGGGAAGCGTTTTCTTAAAAAAAAAAGTATCATAATAATGTATCCTTTCCCTACACTTGAAGTATCTTCATACCAAAAATCGGTGGTTTGGGCGTGTAGAGGTAACAGACAAACATACAGATAGAATATAATATTATACTTTCGCATATTTTATAATATTAGTATGGAATTTAGTTAATGCCACAGTGAACACTCAGGGATATTTACTACAGTATTGATTTATGTATTTGTTTATTACCAAAAATAACAAACCACAACACGATGCTTGATGGTAATTCTGCAATGACTTCATTACTTCGATGTTCATTGGGTAAAATAATAGGTTAGCTCTAACCGATCAATTTGAATCTATTGATTATTGGAAACGAATTAACCAACGTTTGCTAACGAGATTGGGGCTTAGCGCCATTTTGCATCACGACTAAAGCCGCGAGTAGTTAGTTCCATTTTTAAATTTAGTTTTTTTTTTTTCGTTTTTTGAAAAAAGGCCAACATCAAGTAGCAATACAGTCTATGTATAGCGAACTAAAATTAAAAACGTGTTATATTAAAATTATTACAGAGCTTTTGTATTTATACCTAATGTCCTGGGAGCAAAGAGAATAATATACCTAATCAGCAGGCTTACTATCAACGCTTAATACGATTTAATTTAGGACCTAAACTGAATGGCATTTGATATTTCGTACCATCAACATCGTTTTACGAACCAATTTAGGTCGACACCTAAACTGAGCCGCATTCCAATATCATTCACTCTTTTTCGTACGTAAATTCGTACCATCACCTTACTTTATCTGACGTTCGAGCCTAAACAAAATCGCTCAACTGTCAAAACTTGCGATTCAAAACAAGTTAGTAAATTTGATGCTGATTTTGATTCTTTTGTTGTTACTTTTTAATTTTATTTGTTTAAAGTCAGAAAAAAGCAGTGAAAAGCAGTGTCGCGAGGTAAAAACATAAATTGGTATCAAATAGCATTGATTTCGGTGCTTCTACAAAAAGTTTAAAGTGCAGTTTTATTCGTAGGATGTGTGACGATGAATTGATGCTTTCTGAGTTCTTGGAAGCCGATAGTGAGGAAAACTCTATGAGGAGAAGGAGACTCGACGCTCGAGCACAATTCGATTATAAAACGTTATCATCTTTCCAAAGAATTGGTAGTCGGACTGTGCGACGAGATAAGACCGGCAATGAAAGCGCCAAGGAGGTCCACAGATATATCTGTAGAAACAAAGGTAAGGACTAAAATATGCAATATATTACGTATACTCGCATTTTATGAATAACTATAACTTACGCCATTATTATTTCAATCTTTTACACAAACAACCACAACTTTTAATAAACTTATTGTTGTATTCTCACTATTCTATAGGTAATTTGTTTACAAAATTTCGAAGTCGCCGCCACTGTAGTGTTCAGCATCTGTGGCCGCCACACTTACATCCAGGGTTGCCAGGTCATTTTCAAATAAATACCGAACAAACAAAAAATAATTTTATTTTGTTTTTAGTATTTATTGTTGTAGCGGCAACAGATATACACAATCTGTGAAAATTTCAGAAGTCTAGCTATATAGTGGTTTTTGAGATACAGCTTGGAGACAGACAGACGGACAGACAACGAAGTCTTGGTGATACGTCTAGGCTAAAATTACCCTTTGGGTCCGTACCCTAAAAAAGAGTTATAATAATAATAAATAAAATGATTATTATTAACTTATAATACAAAAATACCGAAACGTTCGGTAGAATACCAAAAACCTGGCAACCCCGCTTACGTCACGAACTGTCACACAAAACAAGTTCGAAAACTTGATAAAATTTTGTGTCCGATACAAGAACTATAAATAAAATATTTTTTTTTCATAATAATTATATCATTAGAAAATTTGTGTCACTTTTTAACTAGAATTTATAAAATAATACCAACTGGATGCAGGATTATGAAAATGATACAAAGTTTTAGAACGCGGCATTCGAATCAAGAGAAACAGCATAATATTCATTATTCGTAATTCGTATAGCGTTGTCTCTTTCCCACTTCAACCTAGGGATTGCGGTTCAGCGACAAATTGACGACTTCATTCGTTCTTTTCGGCTCCGTAACGTTTCAATTGAGGCGCGGTTTTAATAAGGTGATGGTACGAATGTTAGCGATTTTGTTTAGGAACCCAAATTAAACTGCTCGGAATTTGAGTCGTCTTTTAAAAGTTGATAGTAGGCCTGCAGTACGTTTTACCTGGGAATTTTACCGGGAATGTGAAAGAGTGATGTAGTATTTTGGTATTATTTTCCTTAAATTGTATTAACTGGGTTTTTAATGTGAATATTGGTAGGATATTAACCATTAGATATTCGATAGCACAAATGTAGGAAAGTGCTGCAATATCCAAAAACGTGCTATTTTGTGTTCCCTCCAAAACTCTGTCGAAAGTTTCAGTAAAGCGTCTACCACTAATTTACTGAATCGACTGACTTGAATCCTTGACTGTATTGACTTTTACTTAGACTTTGACTAGATTTTGGACATAACGATATAGAAAAACGATGCTGAAAATTATGAAGAAGACTGTCTAGACTCTAGAGTCTAGACTCTAGTATCTGCCCTTGTATGTGGCAAAGTACACCCCCAAATAAAACAAACATACACACCCCCGGTGTCAGTGCCACAAGCCAACAAAAAAGTACCTTTTCTAGCTTAAACTGCTGAACATCTTTATAAAGAGATATTTTGAATAACGGGAAAGGATAATATACTTATTTATTATTACTTAAGTATGATAGTTTTTACTCCCGCAAAATTGAATTTTCACACGCAAAAAGGTAAATTTCTGTACAACAGTTGCAAGAAACATCTCATTAAAATTTAATAAATAATTAATATTGAAGTGAAATTTAATTATTAATTAAAATAAACATTACACTTCCTTCAACATAAACTGCTTGTTATCGACTTTCATAGGTTTTGTACGCTCGTTATGAAACTATGACGTGAAGATAACATTCTTATATCATTACAGATATAATCTTTGTTGTTAGAAACAATAATCTTCCCATTAAATAGTTTATGCAATATGCACAAGCGTGTGTTACATGCACATTTCTGCTCGTGTTTGACTTTTGAACCATCGTTACACGTAAAATGATTATTTGAACTGGATTGATTGACTACTTACTAAGAAAAATAGTGTTGGAGTCGTGTTCGGAGGTCGTGGGTTCGATGTTATTTCCACGTATAGTTAGAACAGCCTTTCCCAAAGTGGGCAAAAACGCCCCCTCGTGGGCGATAACGCTCTCTTGTGGGCGCTGAAAGTCAAAAGGGGGGCGGTGTGATACCTAGAAAAAAATGAGGTCGTAGTGTAAAGGTTTGGGGGGTGATTTATTTCATCCGGATGCATTTTAAATTGAAACAATGGGGGCGCTAAAACATAATTTATTCTCAAAGTGGGCAGTAGACAAAATAAGTTTGATAACCCCTGAGTATGGGAGAACTATCTTATATGGGGGATATTTGAAAAAGTGTCCGGCTGTCCGCAGTAAATAACAGAGTATAAATCCTCCAAGAGTGGCGCTAGCTGCAGCAAAGGGTATGGAATGAATTTTGTTTTTTGATCATTGTATTTATCTATTTGGAATTTAAAACCTGGAAAACGAGCTGAACCGAAAAGAAACTTATTTTGTCCTTATTTGTTTCTTTATCCGAGTCAAATTTTTGATTTAAAATTTACCCTGTTGCTACTGTAGCGCCAATTTAACGCCCTAATTTAACGCATTTCCGCGGACACTTTTTACATACGGAGATAGTTCTCTTCTGTCTACACTCCATACCCCTGAGTTAGAACAATGTAGGCACGACAATGAAAGATAATCCACGCGTCGAATGGGCATGTAAAAATCAGTCCAGTCCTGCGCATAAAGTTAATATACCTATTCCGATCATAGGTATATTACCTTTATGGTCCTGCGATGAACTGAAATTTACTGATTAGATGTTATCCGTCCCACATGGGTCGACATATTATTATAAGAGATGTGTTCTTGTGTATTCATACTTGGGCTCTACAAAAATTAAAGACAAGTCCGAAACTTTGTATAACTAAACTTTATATTATTATGATCTTCGTCAAAATAATATTATATTTAGTCGTTTTATTAATTTCTGAAGCTGCCTGAGAGTTAGTTCGACTCTACTTCGGTTGTTTGTAAGTCGGTTGTTGTTATCTGCTTGTCTAAGGGCAGTTGTTATTTATTTTATTAGCATATAACAACATTTAAATTCAATATGGTTTTACTGGCGAGCCAAGAGTCCCGCTTGTATTAATTAATTGATTATTATTAAAACATAAAATAGTCACGCGAACTTCTATTATATAATTAGTAATTAAATTATTACTAGGCTACATGGAATTTTGAATCAAGCCTGCATTTATTACAATATAATGACTTGCGAGCGTTATTTAGAAGATCATTCTAGAAAAGAATTCTTCCAATTACTTATTATTATTATTAGTATCAATTATTGTAAAAAGGATTAAAAAATATATTTAAGTACTAAATAACGTTCGCAAATCCGTTGGGAAAAAAAAATCGTTTACCGCGCGGGAACCGTACATTTTTCCGGGATGCTTTGTTCACTTCCGGGACTCAAAGTAGCTCCATACCTTTCAGCAAAATTGGTTCATTGGTTTGTGCGTAAAGAGGTAACAGACAGCCGATAGAAAGACACACAGAGAGACAGTCAGACAGATGGACAGAGAGATAGATAGATAGATGGTCAGAGAGACAGACAGGCAGACTTTCGGATTTAAATTTTTTGTAAGATATTGTAAGCTGCAAGTAAGCAGGATGCTATTGCCTATTACTATATCCACCAAAACTACTGTTGAAACTGTTGAAATACAATAACAAATTCGATGCAAGTAATTACATAATGAGGATATGTTTTGTCGTTGGGAAATTGTTTTTAATGCAAAACGCTTGTTAAAAAAGTAATTGGGTTCATATGAGATTGAGTAATTGCTTAATGTGAATGCTAGATTTATTGATGGTGCCTAAGTATAATATATTCTGATTCCTGGGTAATAGCGACATTTGACGACTATTAAACTTCAATTGAATGAAGAATTTGACAGATAATAATGAAGAGTTTGACATATAAGACAGAATTTGATATATAATAATAACCTGATTCAATGATAATATTAAGGGAAACGACCTAATGCTAGACACTGAACTTATAGATGACACTTATGACAAAAATACCATAAAAATAAGAATAATTACTCTAACTATTTCTCACCACTGTACATTTTACAAGCTTCTCAAGCTATCTGTTGAATTGAAAAAAATATATTAGAGACGCCTTCGGGAACAAAATTTTAAAATGGGATCAGTTTTCGTAAATAATATGACCGCGTTAACACGCGCTCGGCAATTTCTTAGCAAATAGGTTAAGGAAGGCGAAATTTGGCACGTAAGTTTTGAATACATTTATTTGATTTTTTGGATTTCTATTGATTTCATTGGATTAATGGTCATGTTGTATATGTCGTAGGATTATTTAGAATTTTCGTGAAAATTCTAGGGATTTTTCGAAAACACGGATAATTAGATAGTGGTGATTACATTTTTTAATTATCCTAAAACAATTAGGTTTTTTTGGGAAAACGCGAGTTGCCTTAGTAATATTGCACATTCTTAACGCTGATTGGCTTGATGTTTGCTTACTGGCCAGCTCTTATTCTGATTGGTTACTATCTTTTCCTATGTATCTTTGAGGTAATACACCATAGAATTATAAAGGACTAGCTGTCCCGGTGAACTTCATGTCACTTTAAAACCTTCCCTGGACTTCTACAAATATTTTAAGAGTAAAATCAGCCCAATCCGTTCAGCCGTTTTCGAGTTTTAGCGCGACTAACACATTTAAAAATCCATTTTTATATATGTCGTAGGATGATTTGATAAATCGAATTATCGCGAAAATTCTAGGGACTTCCCGGAAACACGGATAATTAGACAATGGTGATTACATTTCTCAAACTTACTGACAAAGGGTAGTGTTTTCGCGAAAACACGAGTTGCTGTAGTAACATTGTATATTTTTAACGCTGATTGGATTGATTTTTACTTACTGGCCAACTCGTAATTCTTATTCTGATTGGTTACTATCTTCCCCTATGTATCTTTGAGGTATTACACCATAAACTTATAAAGGGTAAGAAATGACAATGCCTGTAAAACTTTCTTAGCTCTATGTCGAATTTTTCTTTATCGGACATAACCTCAGAATTAGTTTCTGGTTCTGTTGAACTTTCAGCACTAATTTCAGTTGTATCAGTCATTTTGTATTCACAGACACACTTTTAGATAACTTTTTGCACTATTTTTCAAATCGAACTGCAATTTGGAACGCATTAATTAATATTAAAAACTGCTAGTTCGCTTGCAAAAACAACTACAAATAAAACAACGCGTTACAATCAATTGACATTTAAAATGTCAACTCTTCAACCAATCAGAGAACATGTTGTTGTGGGGCGCTTAAAACGACCAATCAGTGATTTTTTTCGGTAATAACTAACGATTCGTTTCGCAATCTTACTAAGGCGACTCGAGTTTTCGCGAAAACACTACCTTTTGTCAGTAAGTTTGAAAAATGTAATCACCGTTGTCTAATTATCCGTGTTTTCGCGATGTCCCTAGGATTTTTGCGATAATTCGATTTATCAAATAATTCTACGACATATATAAGATATAACCACAGAATTGGTTCTGGTTCTGTTAAACTTTCAGCACTAATTTCACATGTATCAGTAATTTTGTATTTATACACACATTTTTAGATAACTTTTTGCACTAATTTTCAAATCCAACTGCAATTTTAAACACATTAAATATCAAAAACCGCTAGCTCGCTTACAAAAACAACCACAAAAAAAAAACAACGCATGACAATGAATTGACATTTAAAACGTCAAGTCTTCAACCAATCAGAGAAGACCAATCAGTGATTTTTTTCGATAATAACTAACGATTCGTTTCGCAATCGTACTAAGGCGACTCGCATTTTCGTGAAAACACTACCTTTTGTCAGTAAGATTGAAAAATGTAATCAACATTATCTAATTATCCGAGTTTTCGCAAAAACCCTAGAATTTTCGCGAAAATTTGATTTATCAAATCATCCTACGACATATACATTATAATATTATGTGGTTATAGGAATACTCACCTCGTCGCGTTGCGGTCTGAATTGACCCTAAAGTGCTTCGCCGTGGAAGCGTGTGCTTGTCTCCGAAAGAATAATTCAAAATTATGAATCTAATAACCTTGCTAGAGGTTCACTGACTGGATTTTTCTCAAAGTGTGTGTTACCTGGTGTTACTTCAAACTTCAAAGTGTTTTGTTACTCGGCCGGCGTAGCCGTTGCTGAATGGTAATATTCCTTCTGTTCCCCGCCTTACCAGGTAAGTGTTTGTGTTCTATACCTCTAGGAAGTCGCAGAGTATAATAATATATTGCGGAAATGTTTTCACGGTAGACGGCAGCACTAGCACATAGTTACTCTATGTGTTTACAAACCTTTTGTTTGATAAACCAACGATGTCAATACTTGGACATGGCATACGCCTTCAAAACTGTAGTAATGTTTTTGCATGCAAAATGTGTATCGAAAAAATATTGTCGTCCTTTTTAACCGACTTCCAAAAAAGGAGGAGGTTATATGTTCGGCTGTGGATATATACATATATATATATATATATATATATATTTATTTCTGTATGTTCAACGATTGCTCCGCCGTTTGTGAACCGATTTTAAATTTTTTTCTTTTGTTGTATAATGTATAGGGTTCAACTCCAATTTGGTACCATGTTGACAAAAGTGGTGACATGATGATGGGATCCATGAGTAATCGAGGGAACTCCTCAACATTTATATGAAAACATATAGTGATTTTGGTTTTATATTTATGGATCCAAGGCATATGCTACTAAAAAGTAAGATTTTACACCAACCTGCCTAGCATACGCCAATGAGATATATTATCTCGTATCTCACTCTCGAGATAATTAAAAACTACTCGTCTCATAATGTCAAAATCTCGACATTATCTCGACAAAACACTTTAAAAATGTGTTCTTGGATGATAGATCTACACGAGAAAAAATGTTTGTCATGCTAGGGTCAATAGAGATGAAGATACAAACTATCAAACATCGAGAAACATGTAGAGAGAGATATCTCGTTGGCGTATACTAGGCAGGCAAGGCATGCTATTTTATTCATGATAATTCAGTAACAATATTATAGTAAATCCATACTAATATTATAAATGCGAAAGTATGTCTGTCTGTCTGTCTGTTGCCTCTTCACGCCCGAACCGCTGAACCGATTTGGCTGAAATTTGGTATGGATATACTTTGAGTCCCGGGAAAGGACATAGGATACTTTTTATCCCGGAAAAATGTACGATTCCCGCGCGATAAACTAATTTTGGCGCAACGGAGTTGCGGGCATCATCTAATAAATAACGACGTGTTATAGTAGCCATTTCATGAAAGTTGAGTGCGTATTAGATTAACAGGTCTGTATATTTATAGTAGGGTATGGCTCATGGCTTTTGAGACATAGCATAAAACTTTTTTGAAAACTGTCTGAGTATAGTAGTTGTGATAGTTTCATACCTAAATCCTATATAATATCTACAACTGACAGCTTATAATATGTTTACCGGTAAATAACTAAAAAGAGTGAAATTATTATTTTTAACAAAAAATTAAAACCGACTTCTAAGGTAAAAACAATTATTTAAAGTAATAGATATGAACTAAAAAGTATTCAATAATTCTAACTCTTTAATAGTGCCTCTTTCAGAATTCGTCTAAATCTCAACTACTTCTGTACATACTAGCTTCATTACTTCGAAGTCGGTACCAGTCCCAAAAGTTTCATATTATATTCTGACATTGACTGATTAACTCACGATTAAATTAGCTGGTACCGACTTCAAAATAATGAAGCTATAGTATGTACAGAAGTAGTTGAGATTTAGACGACTTCTGAAAGAGGCACTAATAAAGAGTTAGAATTATTTAATACTTTTTAGTTCATATCTATTACTTGTTTTACCTTGGAAGTCGGTTTTAATTTTTTGTTAAAAATAATTGTCTTACAGTAATAGCATATTATACTACTTTCTCTTTCACTCATAGATGAGTGAGCTCACTCATTTCGAGGGTGACACATTTTCGCGCTGAAGATTATATGGAATGCCTTTTCTAAATGTTATAATTCTATGTGATAAACCATATTATTATCACCAAATATGTGACTTCCTAGCTTACATAAACGTAGTGATTATATTCTCTTTGGCTTACATTAACGTCGGCCTTGGTACGAATTCGGTCGCAACATGAAAGTACTATGAAATTTGCCGAAACACTAATATTGAAACACTAAATAGCCCTGTATTAGTCATGCTATCGAAATTGGAAGGCTTCTATTACATTTTCACAACATTAAACATGATTGTATAATATTTAATTACACGGATTAGTATTAATATTTGTATTGCGCGTGACCTGGCATGTTTTTAATCTTACAAAATTTCACGCACTAAACTGTTATGGCCGGTTTGCATTATTCCAATCAATCCAATCCAGCATTGCTGTTGGAACAATGTAGACGGGCACTGGAATACACTGGAGTGGATGCGCTGAATTTCATTTGCAGTGCAAAATGAAACCTTCGGATACAAACACTATTTTTGCATACACCAAAGGCAATAGGGATTATCCACCACCCCAGATTTTAAAATAGTTATTAAACGGTGGAATGTGACATAAGATCATGTTTATTTATTATAAGATCAATTATTGTATATACTATAAAGTATAAACAATGAAATGTATGAAAATAATATTGATCTTTTAAAATATTACCAAAATCTTTGTGATTTAATTTATAAAGGCAGCTATGGCATTTTGTGCAAAATATTGTACCTTTTTTATCTCATGTTTTTCTTGAAGATATTGCACACCTTGCTTGTAGACTTGACTCTCATCGGTTAAAGTTACAGTTTGTATGGATGATAACAGGGGTTCCCAAACTTTTTCAGCCTGCGGCGCACTTACAAGTCAATATTTTGTCACGGCGCGGGCGCCCTTTTTTTTGAGACGGGGATTGCTGTTGGGACAACTTACCCGGGTATGTAGGACTCGCTGCGGCCGTAAAGATGGTGAATTGAGCGCAGCCCTACCCACTAAAACTATACTCTTCCACTCGTCGCACGCAGGATTGCGAGAACGCACGAGCTTTCTTTCCGCGGCTCTGCGTGCGTGTGCCTGCTTGTCATCAGCAGGCCCTCCTCGAGCCCATACAGGCTCCGTGGCCAAACAGAGGCCCTTCCAGGGCTTGTGTAGGCCTGACACTTTGGTGTCGCGATACGCGAAGAATACGCAGCGCATCGCGACCCTCTCGGGGACTCGGTGCAATGGGCGGCGGCATCCCCATACCGCCGCGCTGCCCCGAGCTCCCTGGCGAAGGGAGCTCGGGGCGGCGTTATGGGGATTTGGTCATTAGGGTTGACCCGTCTTCGCCTTGGCCTACTTCTGCGACGACGGTTGAGCGCCTTCCTGTCTCTTATGCGCTCGGCCTCCTCTTTTGCGGAGATAACATCGTGAGCGAAATCCTTCACTGCTTTCCACACTTGTTCGCCGCTCAACATTGCACGAAACAGTGCCAGAACAGCGAAAGGTCCGGTGACCGGTCCGATGGCAGCACTGAGTGCCGCACGTTGTACTGTCCAGGAGGGACACGCTGAAATGGTATGTTCAGCCGTGTCCCTGTCACAGTCACAGTGGTAACATGGCCACGCCATGTCACCACAGTGACCTGTGCGAGATCGTAAGTCGAGAAGAAACCACTTTCTTCTCGACTTACGATCTCGCACAGGTAGCCATGCCCGGTCAGCATCTGTGGGAGTCGGAAGGAGCTAGCGCGCCGGTCTTCCTTGTCAACCACTGTTTTAGCGCTGGTCGAATGGCCTGCACCAGATTACGCTGACTTGAGGCTCTTGCAGCTTTTCCTCACATAGTTCTAAAATAAACACCTTTTATGATTATATTTAGGTAAAGCAAGTAAATAATAAACAAAATATACTTATTTAATCATATGCCTGCTTTACATAATTCATAATATTATTATTTTATTTTATAATTTTAATGATTAATGATGGAGGATCGACTCACGGGCCACGGCGCCCCTCCTGCCTTTCCGCGGCGCACCAGGGCGCCGCGACGCACAGTTTGGGAACCCCTGGATTATAATATTTATCATTATAATATTGAGATTATTGCTATTAAATGGCACTGTTAAAATTTTAATATCAAGGATTCCGATATAAAACTATATTGAGTGCAATAATTAGGTATATTCAACGAAAATTAATATGTATAACAATTAGGGTCTAGGCCCTAGGCCTCTTGTAATAAATGTTTAATTCAAACATAATAAACCCAGCAAGGTTTATAAGCCTGTGTTTATATATTAAATATCCGGACTTAAATATAAATGTAAAATGGAACGTACTATTGTGCTTAAGGGGCGTCCACGAATTACGTGAGGTGTTTTTTGAATTTTTTTACCAACCCTGGTGAGATTTCGTGAGATTTTATTCAACCCCACTCCCATCCACAAATCTTACGTGAGATTTTTCAAAATGTCGATTTCTTACGTAAACGTTTGGTTTGACAGTCAGTAGATTTTCTTTCGAACGAATTTGTGAATGTTCTTAATCGTATAACGATTACGCTTACGATTAAATCTTAAGCATACGTACCTAGTACCTAAATCTGCATGAAATGGACCAAAATAGTACTATTTTGTTGAGAAAAAAATTACGAGAGATTTGCCGAGACCCTCTTCCTAAACACCTCACGTAATTATTTGTGGACGCCCACGCCATACCCGTTCGTGTAGTCCGATAATTGATATTATAATATTGTCCTGCAATATGCTGGACATTTAAATTATTAACCGACCAAATTACGTAGATACCATTGGTTTCAATATCAATTTTTTACCAGTTTTTGACTCTCCTTCGTTCACGCAATTGCATTCGAAACAACTTCATTGTAATGTTTCGCAAATGGTGAAATATTGTCAAACAATTCGTGAGTTGATATTGTTCCCAACAATTTGCAAGTTGACCACTACTACTGATTTGCAATTTTATTCTATATTACTGTAGACACAGAGATCACTATCGTATATAACCTAGTTTGAAGTGTTTAGGCATACTTTCCCACGGAATGTCAAAATATATTCAAATATAGACTATCATTGTGTGTTAATACCCTAAAATGATATCTGGAAATATTATCTAAAATGACTAAGTATTTAAATATTTTTGTTTTTATGATTGTATTCAAATCTTAGATCGTCCCATTGCTTGTTTTAGTTTGATTAGATCTTAACAGGTGTTTTGTTTGCCTGGCGATAGAAATTGTGAAATGGAATTTTAGTAAGTACTTTTTAAAATCTTCATCAAAAATTCAAAATACATGTAGGTATTCAAACGTCAATGTTTGGCGAGTGTTACATATTATTTTGTAATAACAACTACAGACATAGATCAAGATTGATCTATGTCTGATCTATGTCTTGATCTATGTCCGTGGTAACAACACACAAAAAATGTATTTTGTGAAATATCAAATGAATAATCGGCCAAGTGCGAGTTGTACTCGTGCACGAAGGGTTCCGTACCGTTAGAGAGCAAAAATAGGCCAAAATTGTGTTTTTTATATGAGAGCCCCCCTGAAATTTTTATTTTATTTTAATATTATTATTAATTATTGACTTAGACATACAATAACGGCCTTCATGGAAATATCATGTGCCTACCTGTTGCCATTACTGATATAGAGCAAAAAAATCATGTTTGTTGTATGGGAGCCACCCTTAAATATTTATTTTATTTGGTTTTTAGTATTTGTTGTTATAGCGGCAACCGAAATACACAATCTGTGAAAATTTCAGAAGTCTAGCTGTAGCGGTTCTTGAGTTACAGCTTGGATACAGACGGACGGACGGACGGACGGACGGACATCGAAGTCTTAGTAATAGGGTCCCGTTTTTACCCTTTGGTTACGGAACCCAAAAAAAAAAAGATTTTTTAAATTGAAAACCATAAACCATGATTGAGCTTATACAAAACTGTATGCAAAGGATAATCATCAATGTCGATAATCGATTCGTATCTTGTCTTTCGATCGTGGCCCAACACAAAGAAACAAAGCTAAGTTTGTAAAGGCTTTCCTTAGTAATATTAATTGGCTGCTAATACCTACTTATATTTCAAGGCGGGGCTTACTAGTTCTATAATAAGCATATTATCATTATTTATTACCTCTAATATAGAGAGGGCGTTATTTCATTAAACAAGGCCAAAATAATATTTCTTACTCAACAGTTACCTATAGACGGATACGATTTTTGTTGAAATAATGGCCTTCGGTTGTTATAATTTTAACGGAAGTTCAAAGTGACAGCTTAAATATTGTACCTATACATTTTTAAGGCTATAAAAATCTGTCAAGTTATCTATCTTATAATTTGTGGACTTAAAAAAATACAATTAATTTTTGTCTCTAACATAGTACGGGAGTATTTTTTGTGAGTAGCTTCGTTTTGATAAGACTAACAACGTTTTTATCTGCAAAAAATCTTGAAAGTGGTAGCTAAATTCAAAGTAAGTATGAAATCCTTTCTATAGAAATAGAAAGGATTTCATACTTACTTTGAATTTAGCTACCACTTTGAAAGTATGAAATCCTTTCTATTTCTTTGAATTGGTGGTCCTAAAATATGGATTGTTTTATTTGTAGGACAATATTACTCTTAAATTATATTTAAACTATAAACCTATCAATATACACGACGACGACCTCTGTGGCTCAGTGGTAAGCGCGTTGGACGCTCAAGCCGGGGGTCGCGGGTTCGAATCCCGCCGACGGAACAAAAAGTTTTCAATGTTCCCGGGTCTGGATGTGTATTAAATATGTGTATAATTTAATAAAAATCTTAAATATATGTATAGTATAAAAGTATTAAATATATTTCCGTTGTCTGGTACCTGTAACACAAGTCCTTTAGGTACTTAGCACGGGGCCAGACTGACGTGGTGTGAAGCGTTCATAAAAAATAAAAAAGTACAAAAAATCAGCTTGTTAGGGTTCCGTTTTAGGGTTCGGTAGTCAACCAAGTTTTGTTGATTACAGAACCCTATAACGGAACACTAACGAGCTGATTGTTTGTATATTGATAGGCTATTAGTAACATTGTCCTACAAATTATGAAATAAAACAGTCCATATTTTTAGGACCATCAATTTAAAGTATGAATCCTTTCTATCTCTGTTAGCTACCACTTTCGAGATTTTTCGCAAATAAAAATGTTGTTCGTCTTATCAAAACGAAGCTACTCACAAAAAAGTAGCTTGATAGTAATAAAAAAAATTTGTCTAGGACCCCCGTACTATAAAGTTTATAGTTTATACAGTTTACTCATTACTCAAGTTACGTCTAGTCTAAAAATATTAACGAAATCGCTCCGCCCGGCCCGTCTGGATCCTATAATTAAACCCCTAAAGGGTTAATAACCTCCTCGTTTTTTGGATGTCGGTTAAAAATTAAAATAGTCTTGTAAAAAACAGCTAGCTTTTCTTGCTACTGCAAGAAAAGCTAGCTGTTTTTTACAAGAGCCTCAACAAGCCTCTACTGAGGCTGTCAATTCATTACTATAATAATATGTGAAATTGTGAATGTACTGAGACTTCTTGGTCGAAATTCTGGTAGAAATGTACCTACTGTAATTTTCATGCACTTTTTCCACTTTACTTATTGATTTATTTTATGATAATTTTAATGTTTTATACGACCGGTTTCGGTTGTAGCAGTCGGTCGTGAAACATTAAAATTGTAATAAAATAAATTTAATAAAGTGGCATAAATGCATTAAAAGTGTATAATATTATTACTGTGAAATGCCTGTTGGCTGTTCCTAAGCGTTTTTATGAGAACTTGCAGATTTCTTTTTGATAATTTCCTTCCTTAAACTTACGTTTATTTAGATTAGATAAGTATTTAGAATACGACCTAAATGGCATAATATAATATTGCGTAATAGTTATAGTAAATTGAAAGTAAAGGAAACGGAACGCGCTTAAGGTTGTATAGTGTAAACCCGGCAACTCACTTCCACTCTAAATTGACTACTGCATGGTAATTGAATGGAACAACAGGGGTCAAGTTAACAGGAAGTTATCTAGTATACATTCGTCAATGTAACTGATTTTTCTGTAATAAATAATTATAGAAACATGAAAATCATTTCTAATCATTCTACAGCTTGAGCGATTCTTCTCATTATGACCTCTATAAAATATGTATCTGGCAAAATGGTTAGGATCTAGTTCTAGCGCATATGGAAGAAACATACATACCTAGCCCTTGATAAACTTAACTCTCCATTTTACACATTCGGGTATAGACAAAAAAAACAAGAAAAGGCTCTAGAATATAATACTATCTAAGTATAGTTAGGTTCGGTTAGTACTTTTTTATACCTGAAAAGTTAAAGTTAAAACTTTTAACCCCTTTTTGAGGAGGGGAAAACTTTTAACCCTCCTTATAAATAGAAGGATAAAAACATCAAACAAAGACAACATACCAAGGATGGTATGTTGTCTTTGTTTGATGACTCGTTTTGTTATGGAACAGAAAATGCATAAGGGCTATCGAAAGGGAAATTGGAAATCAGTATTCATAATGATCGGGCATGTGCGAGCGCTGACATCATCGTGAGGTATGGTCATTATGACGTAGGGCTGTGTGTGATGATATTTAAGGAAATGTATTTATTAATTAGATGACCCGGTTTAAAAATTACGTGAGATTTGCCGAGAGTAGAGACTACCCAACGTAAGATTAGATGAGATTTGACTCGACCCCCACCCCCCCTTAAATACCTCACGTAATTTGTGGACGCCCCCTAACTCAGTAACTATTTGTGAGTTTCTTACGCCGGGTCTTCTTGCCGGGTTAGTTCCCGAACTGGTGGGTAGACATCGTAGACTTTCCAGAAAGCTAAAAGAGTTACTTTGTAACCTATTCGGAAATATATTATATTTTTATTTTATTTTACTTTATTAAAATTAATCTTTATTATAAAGGGTATAAAAATCAATTATAAATTTTACACCGTCTAATAACTTATCTTGTTACTTGATAGTGTGCTCGTAAATTATTAAATTAACATTATACTTGAAGTTATGTGCACAAAGTGTTATTTAATATTTTTTATTTGCAACTTAATAGTATAATTTTAGTAATTATCGCGTTAATTATATAATCATTAAAAGTAATGAGAAGTGAGCATAATGACACGAATTAACAGAATGACTGTTAAGTTTGTTTAGCTGTTGTAAAAGAAAAAAAATCGTGGTCAATTTAATTCTACAAAGGATTTCTTTTGCTCGATGTATTAAAAATCTGTGACATTATTATACCACGCTAAAAAAATATTATATTTCTAGATTTATATTAAGTGAGAACGCAGCGTATATTCTACAGTACGAAAAAAAATGAGTAAGAAAAGACGTGACTTAATTTTTTCCCACTTTAATTTTAGTATTAATAATGGTAATTATTATTATTAATTCATAATTTAATACCTTTGAGTAATGTCTCATCACTTAATAATAGTAATATTACGAATCAAATATTGAGTTGTAGAATTACGATTGTTGACGAAAAATGAGGTGCTAACGATGTCTTGCGTACAATAGGTAATCTGTCACGCACAATAAAACGTAGAATTATTCAAGAAAGTTAGGTAATTATATCAACATTTTATATTAAGTGAGCCTATGTGTAATATGCAAATATTAACAAGGTCTTATGTAACTACAGTGGCGGATGTAGGCAGTACGGCTTCTACGTTTCAGGGGCAACATTAATAAGTTAGAAAATAATTTAGCTGAAAACTTTAAAGCGCACCGAGGTACTAGCTAGCTTTATAAAAGCTGTATACGAGTATACAGCTTGAATATAGAGGGAAGTACAGAATGAACTTGGTTTCATTTAGTATTATTTTGACTTCATCATGTACTTTTGTGAAGAAATTGTCTAATCCTCTACACAAAACAGTTTTTCCAAAAGAAAATCCCGTTGGCTATAATATGTATAATTAACCTATCAACCCCCACAATGACACCGGCGACTGCGACAAGAATAGAATAACAATAGATTTCCAAGAATCCGGAATCGAAGGATTAAGTAGCTCTATCTAGGCTCGGTACTTATACTATTAGAATGAATTACTTACTCACATTAAGTTGCAAATAGAGGCTCTAAAACACCTCAATTTATATTTAAATTTTTTACTTAGCGCCGCCTCTGATACGGTTGATGTTTATTTGACTAAGCAAACGGCAGTCGAGAAAAAAAAATACAGAACATCAACTAACACTTAGGGCCTGTTTCACCGCTTCCTGATAAAGCTCCCATTATCTATTTACCACATAAAAATATCTGCCATGTAAATCCAACTGATGTATTTTTTTGGTTTCACCACGTACGTCTCTGTTAAATTACGCGCCAGATAATTAACTCTAACCTTATTTGACAGTCGGAGTGGCAACGTCGCAATTTCCGTCGTACGTTCCATTTTATTGAATTCCTTATATTGAAAAGTACAATAGTTTCATAATTTCACATAAATATATTAGAAAAAAACAGCAACAAAAATAGAATTGACGTATGTATTGATGGATTTACTAAAGTTTTACATAAGATTTGTTTTAAAAGAGTCAAAAGGTTTTGATTCAACAACACACATATTTAATATGCAAGGAATATGAAATACGTAAAACGAATCGTAGGTGACACCTTTCAAGACATTTGAAAATATTTCAGTGTTCTATGGTTCTATGTTCTTCTAAGTAGTTTCTTGAATAATTTACCTAATATTTTGTGATTTGTATTATAGAATGTAGACTAAAAAATGTTTATATATGAGACGCTATATTAGACAACGGAAAGAATCGCGAGAGAAGTGTAAATTTTCCCATGGGGATTGAGGATATAGTATCCTAGGTACTATAATAAAAACACGATTTCGTTGGAAGCCTTGTTTCTTTGGTCTGAGTTGGAAACAGACAGTTAAGACAGTCAAAGAAGCCTCAAGGAAGTTCTATTGAACTAGTGATACATGTCTAAAGATTGAGGTTAAGTCGAATAAAGGAAATGATAAGGAAAAGACTAAGAAGATGGATTTGTGTCTCCAATCTCCAGCATGCTGTGCTCTGTCTCATGCATGATGCAGTTCAGTCTTTAGTTGTAGATTAGACAGCTGTTGATACCTATGTTTGAATAAACTCACTGTAATCTGTATTATCTGATCCCAATGACAGCTAGTGATACAGTGAATGGTAAATATTTTCATTAGATAAAATCCTTAATAAAAAAACATAATGTAAATTTATAAGTACATATGTTGTTTGTTTCCAGATTCCAGAATAGATATTATTGTGGCTAGTACTTCTTGCCAAGATGATATAGTTGTTGTGGAACCTTGACCCAAGCGCGGCATCCGGCTGTTGCATAACAAATGAAAATCTATTATGTCTGTGATACCCACGATTGAGGTGCTACTGATCAAAAAAACATCCTGCTCTGTGTAAGTTTTCCTGATACTGAATAAATATTTAATCCTTCAAGCCCCATAAGGACACCGGTGACCGCGACAACAATAGAATACAATAGCATTTCCACGAGTCCACAGTGGACTTTTAGAACATTTACATTTACTCAGTATTATTAAAATCTCAAACATCATAATCTGTGAAATAAGTAATGACTCATAAGTCATAACTCATAACCCAAAGGTAACAAGTTCAACCACCCAGTGTACTTAACATTTTTGTGACATAATTATTATTGTATCTGATCTGACTTTTAAAAGTTGATCACCTACCAGTCTTATAACCTACCTACCAGTATTTGTGTTCAGTGCAGCTGGTTGATGTTGATCTTGGGCAGATTTGCCTCCCTAGCTGAAGTTTGCAGGATATCATTATTTAAGTATTTGTTATGAAATACTTGCATATTAAAAATATGTATTTCCTTACAGGTAAACCCGAAGCAAAAAGATCTTTTGATAAATTAGCCGAAGAAAAGTTCGAATTTGTAAAGCTACAAAAAACCCTTCTTGAGGAAGAACTCCAGGAATTTTTTTTAAGAAACAGCTGATGTTGAAGATGGAAATGCGTTATAAAAAAGAGTAGATAACTTGAAATGGAGAAGGAAGAAAGGCTATTCAAATATTTTATATTATACTTATTTTAATAGCTTTTCTTCCTCCTCCATTTCAGTTTAGTGTTAACTCTGTTAGTTTTAAAATGTGAATAAGAAAATAAAAAGTAGTAATTATAAAACTTAATTTTAAATATTTCAATCGTAACGGTGATTGAATATTGAAGGATAATAATATATACTTTTTGCATTAATACTTTTATTTCTCTCTTAAATTTATTGACACATTCTATTTTTAAAACACAAACATTATTTTGTTACATAATAAAACTTAAATGCCATTAACCCTTAAGCTCATCAACTCCCAAGCGGCACCCGGCTATTCCGCCTGTCTGCCTGTCTGTCTGCCTGCCTGCCTGCCTGTCTGTCTGCCTGCCTGCCTGCCTGCCTGTCTGTCTGTCTGTCTGTCTGTCTGTCTGTCTGTCTATCTCCAGGCTGTAACTCAAGAACGATAAAAGCTAGAGATATGATATTTTCTCAGATGATGTATATCTCTTGCCGCTATAACAATATAAAATTAATATGTATGGAGGGCTCCCATACAACAAACATGATTTTTTGGCCTTTTTGCTATATATAAATAATGGCAACAGGTAGGTACTTGAATTTTTCACAAAATATCTATATATATAAAACTCAAAGGTGACTGACTGACACGGTGATCTATCAACGCACAGCCTGTACAACTGGACGGATCGGGCTGAAATTTGGCATGCAGGTAGATGATATGACGTAGGCATCCGCTAATAAAGGATTTTTATTAATTCTACCCCTAAGGGGATAAAATATTGTATATATAATTATACTTCTTAATGAGAGCGAAGACGCGGGCAAAAGCTAGTTTAATTATATGTGTTATTTTAATAATAATATTAAAATAAAATAAAAAATTAAGGGGGGCCATTCCCATACAAAAAACACAATTTATGGCCTACTTTTACGGAACCCTTTGTGCGCGAGTCGGACTCACACTTGGCTAGACAGATAAAGACATACAGACAGACAACGACGTCCAATCAGTTTCTTACGTTAGTAACATAGAATATCGTTGACGAAGTCTCAGTAGTAGGGTCCCGTTTTTACCCTTTGGCTTTTGGTTGCGGAACCCTAAAAATCATCTAATTCATCTTTTAAAATCTCTAAAAGATCCATGTTTATTCAAAATATCATTATAATATTATATTAACTTGAAGAAAGTTCACACAACACTGAAGTCTGAACTGCATCATTACGATAACTGGCAAAAATATAATAGGCTGCAGGATGGCTGCAGGCTGGAAATATTTTCGCGATCTCAAAAAAAAAAGTTTTGTTATCTGACAAATAAAACCTTTAACAGCCGCATGATCGGGCTGATAGGATATCAATGATTTTATCTGCTTGATTGGCTTATCAGACACGTGTGGAACAGAATTTTTTGCATTATCTGTCAAATAGCCTATTTGACTCCTTATCAGGAACCGGTGAAACAGGCCCTTAGAGTTATTATAGAATTTTGATGAAACTAGTAAAATCGCATAGTATTTATTACTATTATTAAGAAATTCGTAATCACTTTTACGTAAATAGAATAAAACATCTCAAAATAAATATCTAACCAACAGAATCCTTCCAGGATTCTGATGGTTCGATTTGTTGAAATGACGATAGTATTGACGAGTTATCGTTATGTAACCTAAAATCAAAATCGATAGTAAATAGAGAAACTTTTTTCAAAAAGACCTCTGAAATCGGTATCATAAATTCACATTTAGCCCCATGGGCATGTAAGCTATCCATGATATGTTTTTTTTTTTGCTATTTAAGTACAGTGGATGTAAGCGGAATTTACGGAGTAAGAAAGTTCGTCCGTGCAAGTTATTATCAACTAGACAGTTATAGATGTTCCTCGCCCACGTAAATAAGGAATTCCAAGCAAACTGTACAGTTCCCGCAAATAAATAGCCTATGTCTCACGTGATCTACTCTATATCAGTGCAAAATAACATAAAAATTGCTCCAGTAGTTCGTGAGATAAGCACTTTCAAATATTTTCCCCGCTTTTTTCACATTTTCCTCTTTATCTTCACTCCTATAATTGTCTCAGCGTGATGATATAGCCTATAGCCTTCCTCGATAAATAGGATATCAAACTATGAAACAATGTTTCAAATCGGGCCAGTAGTTCTTGAGATAAGCGCGTTCAAACAAACAAAAGAAACTCTTCAGCTTTATATTATTAATTAAATATAGCTTTTCTGGACGGACTCTTTTAGTCTGTATTTTTATCGTCATTTTTCAGCAGTATGTATCGTAATCCCTAAGTGTCATAATTACATTGAATCATATTATTATTTTTGAATATTTCTCTATGATTTTTAGTCTTTGCATCTTTACGCTGCTTCCCCTATGCTTCAGGAGCCAAATTCAGTTTTTAAAACGGAGGCAATTTTCGCTCCAGAAGCGTTTTAAATGCAGTTATTAGATTTGAAATAAGTATATAGAATACCAGCCCTAATGCTAGCCGTGATCGACATCTAGATGGTATGAAAGTGCTAACGGATCTGTAGCAGACGCGCGGATTTTACTAATTGGGCTATTGCTGGTAGCTGATAGCCTGATACCACATATTACGTAATTTCCGTCCCTATTAGTATCATCATCATCATCATTGTCATCAATCAAAAAATTGATTATACAATTAAAATGCCTTGTGTGATACGGTTTGTGAGCACGTCTTCAATATCGGCGAAAAGCTTAATGATTATTACTCGTATGATGATATATTCTAGTGTTTGGTAGATATTTCGAAGATTCTGAGATTCTTCTTTGCTAAAGAAGAAGGCACAGACGATAATCACGGCCTTAAAATATAATATGTTCTTTATCAAACATCAAAATTAGGTGCCTAAGACAAAAACAGTAGATAGGTACTATGAGCCTGAGTTATCTTCTTGTACTTATATAAAATTCCCGTGTCACAATGTTAGTTACCGTACTCCTCCGAAACCGCTTTACTGATTTTTACCAAATTTTATATGCATATTCAGTAGGTCTGAGAATAAGCTACTGGCTACTTTTTATATTGATGACGGCTACCATTGTTTGCACGACGGGATAGCGATGGACGTTACCATGGTGCCATACTTATTTATTTAGTCACTTCAATAAACTAATAATTATTTGGGCGAAATACTTTATATAGCAAAACGACGTTGCCGGGACAACTAGTTTTAACTATAAGTCTGGAAACGAAAACCTATACTCAATTTGTAGAATCCCACAGGAACATTGTTTTTTTTTTCCAGGAAAAATGCATGTTGTTCACCATAACCTAAATAAATGTCATGCCAAAAGCGGAATACAAGCTAATAATAGGTTGATTGTTGATTGATTAGATTCGTTCTTGCTCGAGGAAGCAACAAACTCACAAACTTACGTTTTTAGTATTATTGTACCTATCACATATTACATAAACATTACTACCACACCTTCATTACCTAAGACAACACTTCATTGACCATATTAATTATCGTCAGCTGTGGCTTCTCAGCTGTAGCGCGTGTACAATTAAAACCCAGCTCAAATTATACGTATTATATTTCAGTAGGCAGCGATTCGGTCAGTTTGAGTTCATATAACTTTATAGTAGAGGAGAAGGTGCTATTTGTGGAGTCACTCGAGCGTCATGGAGACCTAGTAAGTTTTTTTTACATAAGGTAAAGCTGATAAAAAAATAATAAGAGCGTTTTTAGGGTTCCGTACCCAAAGGGTAAAAACGGGACCCTATTACTGAGACTTCGATATCTGTCCGTCTGTCCGTCTGTCTGTCTGTCTGTCTGTCTGTCCGTCTGTCTCCAGGCTGTAACTCAAGAACAGTAATAGCTAGAGAGTTGAAAATTTCATAGATTATGTATTTATATTGCCGCTATAACAACAAATACTAAAAACAAAATAAATTAAATATAAGGGGGGCTCCCATACAACAAACGTGATTTTTCAAACATTTTTTGCTCGGTATCAATGAAGGCAACAGGTAGGCACTTGAAATTTTCACAAAAGCCTTAATTATATATGTACTTTAATAATTAATAATAATATTTAAATAAAATAAAAATTTAAGGGGCCCCCTTAAATTTTTATTTCCCATACAAAAAACACAATTTTTGGCCTATTTTTGCTCTTTAGCGGTACGGAACCCTTCATGCGCGAGTCCGACTCGCACTTGGCCGATTTTTTTAATTCCCTTTCGTGTTATTTTTATTTTAGCGGTGGGTTCAGACCAAGTCGGTACTGGCTAAGTTCTATGTCAAGTATCTCAGTTCTGGGCTGGTACCGACTTCAAAAGAATGAAAATTGAGTACAAAATTCGTTGAGATTTAGTCGAATTTTGAAAAAGGCACTAATGAAGAATAATAATTATTTCATCCTTTTTAGGTCATTTTAAGAATATTGTTTTTACATTGGAACTCGGGTTCAATTTTTGGTTAAAAAATAATACCATTAAGTGTTCAATATGATAAGTTAAATTTACTTCCATCACCTGGACTATGGCACTTTAGTGTCAATCTCACGTCCGATCGAGTTGCGTGATCACCGAAGCTCGGAACAACCATCGACACCTATTTCGTAGTCCAATAGGAAACGTTCAAAATCAGAAATTTCTAGCCTAAAATAGGTACAGAACTGTGCATTAAGTATAGGTGGCAGCACTAGATCTTATTTCTGTGGTTGCAGCACATGTCAAGTAAGTAATATTATACTTATATACTTTTGTATTTGCCACGCCAATTATAGACAGTACTTTCTTTGTAAGAGAACGTACTCTGTACAGGAACCATAGGTGTCATGACATGTCAAGTTAATGACCAATAATTTTGGCGACACATCGTAGCAAATCCGTTGAATACGTTCCCTATTATATGCAATAGTTAAGGTGACGCCGCGTTTAAGTAAAAAACCGTGTTGGATATGTTTACATAAATCCTTTTGCTTGCTTTCATAATGTGTTTACAAATTATGAAAACATACAATGGAACAGCAAAAAATGGAAAGGGCGTAAGCGACAAAATGGTTTTTGTCGCGTAATTTAAAAACCATAAATGCATTTCATATAAGCTATGGGCAAATTAAAGTGTATGCTTGAACCAATCTATGTACAAATTTTGGAAGCTTAAATCACTCTCCTCTGTTGGTAAAATACGAATCCCTTTTTTACAGAGGTCTTTTTGATTGATTAATGATTATTCTGTGTTATAAATTAGGTTGACCAATCGTGTTATGCTATGGGTATTTCAAATACAAAGACAAGATGAATACTGACAATGAACTTTAATTTTCTGAGCTTTAGTCATTGCTGAGAAAAATCGATATCGCTACAGCCAAAATATCAAGGCGTCGCCTTAAGATCTAAAAGTCAGCCAATCAAGATCAAAAACTCGAAATGTGTGTGCTATTTAATTAATGTGGCCTCATTACGCGTACCTACTACCTATTTAACTATACGTGTAAGATATTCTATTATTAATAAATTCACTCCAGTTACATTATAAATTATTGGTCTAGTTTAGTTTACAGATTTGGTGCAGTTCCACCGATTTAAAGTAGGTTTATTGAAGATCGTTATTATGTAACGACAATCAACATATTAAAGGGATACATAATGAGATGGTAAATACTGCATCATTTGCATACTTACATTTTATCACATCACAAAACTGACTTTTAACCATTCAAATATCTGAAACTCGGAATAAATGCGGTAGAATTATGATAATATAATATTATGGTAGAATTGAATTGGTTGGTTGTAAGTTGTAACTTGTAACTAAAATGATTTTAAAAAAATCTGTGTTTGTTTGTCTGTCACCTGCGTAGCTAGCATACCGTCGTAGACAAACGAAAGAAACTAAATTTTGACAGTTATACCGGAAAAACATTGGAGAAAAAGTTTCTTTCGTCTCTCGATTTTTTCCGCTTTTGAGAATCTATATAGTATTTTGTTGAACATTACAATAATAATTGTATTATAACTGTACCTGTAAGTAGTTATAATTTTATATAATATTATTATTATTTTTTTTTCATTTCTGTTTATGCACGCCCTATCTGTTGTTTGTGATCAAATTTCTCTTCCTAGGGCTGCTGGAAGAAATTTCTTTAGAGATAAGCAGTACCTGTTGTGTCGTTTTTCTTCATAAGTATAATTTGTTAAATGTTTTTGTGTGCAATAAACTGTTAAATAAATCTATATGTCAAGCATGACAACCATTTTTATCCGCTTTTGACATTTAGTTTCTTGATTCTTTTTGTTTTTTAATATGGCACTTCGGCTATAAATCATGGCTAGTGTCGAGTAAATGGCGGCAAATTCTATAGCCGGAATTATAGTTTTGATCTACAAACTACGAGTAATAAACTTCTTTAGGTTTTATTATTCGTATTTCGTAGATCAAAACTATAATTTCGACTATAGATTGGGTTACTACAAGTCGTATTTTTGAATTTGCCGCCATTTACACGACACTGGCCATGGTTTTATAGCCGAAGTGCCATATTTAAAAAAAAGAGTCAAGAAACTAACTGTCAAAATAGCCGTTGCTATAATGGTTGCTATGGAAAAGTTTCTTGTCTTTGTCCACTGAAACTCAAGTCGATGGGTGGCGCCATGCTCGGGAAAAAGATATGTAGACATGGGAAAGAAACTGCCATTACTTTCTTCCGAAGAATCGACTGGGGAAGGCCGTGCTACCTATGCTGGTGAACAATGATACTTGACAGTTGAGAGTACCAAAGCATGAACGGACTTCTATGCCGGAATATTATCTTAGCTGTTTGTAACCGCCCAACTCGCACTTAACCGATTTTATTCATGGCGCACAAAGCTTTGAGATACAGTTAATTTATTTATCAAGTTCTACCACATCATGAACAATTATCTTAGAACTCAAATCACATACAGTATAACGTCTAATAAAGGTATATTCAGACCGCAACGCGACGCGTAGATGCATTTCAAAATTTGTCACTGACCTCAATTATACAAGTACCTACGCTGGACTTTCAGCAGTCATTTCAAAGGGTATCCCCTTTGAAATGACTGCTGTTTTTGTGGCTATTTGAAACGGAATCAGCGCCTCCAATGCGGTGGAAGAGAACTAAATCTGTAATAACAGTTGTCATCACTAGTATTAGTTTCAAGTACTCTCACTACTGCTATCGGCGCCAATATGGCGACTTTCAAACGTCATTTTTACGTCAGATTTAGTTCTCTTCCACCCACAGACATATTGTAACAAGATCTATTTCTGTACTTCCACCGCAATGGGCCCGCGCTGAATCCGCTTCAAATAGGCACAAAAACCAGGTTGGTATTATAAGTGTAGCGTACTTGTATAATGGAGGTCAGTGAAAATTGACATATGACTGAATTGGCATATTTCAATTGCATGAGACGTCTTGCAAATCTGTCAAATCCATACTTTAGAAATGTAAAACTCGTTGCGGTCTGAATTGACCCTAATCCACATAACAACAACGGTATACAGTTGTTCTTGAAATGACAAATCTGATCCATAAGCCAAGGCAATAACTGTAATGACTAGTAATTTTATACCATGAGATTATTATGTAAGAACAGTATACCACTAACATATCTCTCTGTCATCAATACAACAAAGGTTTATCTGAAATCTTCCAATTCGGTTATTGCTTCGAACAAATGATTTAGGTGGTTCGTGACTGAGAAAAATGTTGTAATTCTATTAGCAACAATCTTATTGAATTTTATGGTTTATGCTGTTAACATTCACTGGGCTAAAATCGTGTTTGTTTTTTGTGCCATTTGTGGCCAGCTTCTGAGGTTTTTATGTCAGTTTATATTTTCACAGTAATTGTTGATTGATTAACTATTTGAAGTGAGCTTCAGAGCTAGTGAATATAAAAATGTGGTACTGACTACCTAAGCATGGGGTCTACCCAATAAAAAGGATGGACGCGTGTTAGTTCCTCACTTAGGCCGGTATAAATAGTCAGTACTCAAGATGTATCTCGGTCTCAAGACGCGGTTCGGCTCTATGATTTGTCCAAATCTTTATAGCCAACCAATCACAGAGCCTGAACCGTGTCTTGAGACCGAGATGCATCTTGAGTATTGACTATTTATACCGGCCCTAGTTGAGCAATTAAGGCATCACTTAAGAGCCTGCATATCCTTACTTAACTTAGGCTACAGAGACTGTCAACACTCAATTTGGGGAACTTAACCCTAATAGAGGTACTTACTCTATAATTTACCCATGTATAGCTTGGCGAAAAGACTGCGTTTTAAATGAAGGCGCTTTTTTTTTATAGTAGGCAACCCTAAGCTACGATTGCATGCACGTTTGACACAATATTTACGAGAGTTGTCAAGTACTGTAATCATTGACATAAGAAACAAGACTGTAATACTGCCATAAATAAAAACTTTTAAGGTACAATTCAGGTCGTGCACGACCGATAATACTCTGACTATGGTCGCGAGCGTCCGACGACAGTCGTAGGTCGTATACGACCGCCGCGATCGATCGCGATGCACGGAATTGTACCTTTAGTTCCAGCTGTCACCGTGCCAGGCTCTTTTTTGTAAAGCTGTAAAGTGCGTTGCTTTCCAAGTATATGCACTAAAGCTGTCGCTTTACTACCTGTCTACACACAACATGGGGCAACTTATCCCACTGTTACGAGGTCAGTCTGGCATTGGTTCTGATATCTGTGGTCTGGCATCAGTTCAGTCCATCAGTCTGATCCAGACTGACGGGAGAACGATCGTGTGATTGACGGACTGGTCGTTTTTTTTATGTAGTTTCCGGCCATCATCCTGGTGTCAGTCTCAGACTGGTGGACAGAACTAATTCCAGACTGACTGTCGGACCACGGGCCATTTAAATTCATCGTGCTAGAGCGGCTGTTACTTTCATGGGCACGGATATAATCTATTCCGTGATTGCGACAGTCCTTGGACTAATTACACAGAACAATTGGACAATCGACGGCGTTGGCGTTTTACATTCTGTGGAAGTGCTGAAAGGATATTAGTGGAATAAGCAAGAAAAAGTAAAAATAATTAGTAGACTGGCGAAGTCTAGCGGGCAAGGTCGTCTCTGTAATGTAGGTCTTGTATGTTACAAATTAGCATTGAAGCAACTGAAATTCATATAGATACGTAGGTACGTCGTACATGTTACCGTAAAATTGTTAATACCGTCAGAACTCAGTATATTGTTCCTTCTTAGTTCTTACATAATATGCTTAGTGAAACCCAAATTGAAAACATTACTATTTTCCCAAAAATTATGTTGTCTCTACTCTCTATTTTTTCTAAATAAATGTATAGATAATAATATTATTACGTTGCCACAGCAGCTTTTTGACTTCCGTCACTTAAATAGTATGGAATTATAACGGATTAAAATAGATTTGAATATTCACTTTTTGTGGATATTATACCTTGAGTCCTGCCTAGATGTCATTACATTTTTTTCTGTAACTTCAACATTATTTTTGGGATCAAATAGAGCGTCGTCCTTTACAGAGAGTACTGGAGTAGTATTTCAATTTTCAAGGACGTAGGTTTCAATCTGTTTGGTCTCTAGAACACAAATCTCTACCCATAGAGACTGAGCCCAAAGATCTAATGTTGCAATTTTCCAGTCGATGTTAACAGTCCACAGAATTAATTGACATTTGTTTCGGCGTCTGACATTCTGTCTGGTAGTAATTCATTTGTTTACATTTCCCTGTGCACGACACAGAGCTCGAGCAGGACCACCTGTATGTGTATTGTGTGTATTGTGTAGCATGTAGCAAATGTCAAAACGTTTATGACATACTACCAGAGTAGACAGAATGATAGAGTATGCCGACTTAGAACTTTACTGATGTAAAAAAAATTAAGTTTGATGTATTATGACAAAAGTCGTCGCTAGGGTCGTTACCTCTGGTGGAGCTGCGGTCGCGGTGTCGTACCCGTGGCTCCGCCGTCGGAGAGAGGGCGCACCGCCAAGTTTTAGTGGGTAGGGCTTTCGAGCGAGTCCCACATATCCGTGTCAGGATCTCCCCATCCCACGCGGAATGCGTAAATGCATTTCTTGGCGTAAAAAAAAAAAAGGGTCGTTACCTACAAATTTAGTTGTTTTTTATATTTTGGCACATGCAAAGAAAAATTTAAATATTTAAAAATAAATTATACCAGCCAGCGCGCCAGGCTTTAACTTATCCTTTTTTTTTTTTGATATCGCAGGGGAAACCTATCATGGGTGCCCCGGGTTGGGTGGCCCGGGGGTATGTGAGACTGGCGAAACCCGAAAGAAATGACAGATAAGTATTAATTATTATTAATACTCGTCTGTCTCTTGTCAAATAATTAAAGACATCAGTGGATGCTTCGAACAAGTAACACATTTCGAATTTCGAGTAAGTAAATCACGTTTAAAGTTTTGAAAAAACTTTTTATGATTTCTCATCACAAATCAAGTAATGGCTTTTGTTAATTGTATCAGGAGGTGTAAATATCTTCCGTTTTTAATATAATGTTAAAAAAATATAAAAAATTCTCCATTCTAGGATAAAATAAGAAAAATGTGAAGTTGTTCGGTTCCATACTTTTATATGCAACAAAAACTGTAAAGACTGTCATGCATGAAGAAAACATAAATCTAAATCATATCAATCATCATAAAATAAAAAACAAGACTCAATTGAAGAGACAAGAAACTCACGGCCAAACAGACAGGCCAAAAAGAAATTTGGATTATACTTTGACAGACGGGAAAGATTAAAAGGAATTCCGCCAAAACTAAAATATGTGAACAAAACTGAGTTGCGGGAGTCATCTAGTAGACATAAGATAGAAAACGAGATTATGAAAGTAATAATCTCCATATAAAATTTCATCGAATGTTCAGTTCAGCCGTTTAAGTGTTAAGAGGTATTTAAAATAGACAGACAAACACGATTTCCTAATTTATAATTTTATTAGTAAGTATCAATTTATTTTGCCATTGTATGCGTTGTATTACCGGAGATTGCTTGAATATTTTACTTTTTTTAAGCAATATGTCGAGTTTTTTTTATTCTATTATTCAAAGGTGGTCAAAGGCATAGATATTATACAGGGTGCAATTAAACCTTCCTGCCAATTTTTTTCCAGGGCTTAGGTATCACTAGGAGAGTCCATTTAACAAAAAAAATTGGTGTTATGCGGGTGACGTGTCGTGTCCATTAATTGTAGTGTTTTTTAGGATAACTTTCGAAAGCTATTTTTCAATATTTTAATAGTGAGTGACTACAAAAGAAAAAATACGTGTATTTTTATTTTTAACCAGGATCAATATATCAAAATTTGGCAGGAAAGTTTAATTGCACATAGACAGACCAACACGATCCAGAAGCTTATAAAATTTACAGTGTTGAGAAATAATTGGAATAATTATTATTTTTATGGCATTTTTGTCGTAAGTGTCATCTATTACTTCAGTGTCTAGCATTAGCGCCTTTCCCTTATTAATATTTGCATTCATGCCGAACTACGGAACCCTAAAAAGGAAATGACAGTACTTATATTATTATTTAAAAAGTTTCCCGTAAATAAATAAATAATCGAAGACGTGGAGTGCATGAATCTAGGACCCTAAATATTTATTTTACTTTATTTTTATTTTTTATTTTAATATAATATACTAAAGAACGTATATAATTATACGTAGGTACGCATTATAAAGATAAAAAAAAATATGTAGTGACATAAGTTATTTTGATTTTAACATAGTTATGTTAAAATCAAAATAACGAGACACATACTCGAATGTAACAGGCAGCCAGACAGTCATACTTGTAAATAAACCTTAGTTTAGCTGATATTGCTGGCCTTTGTTATAGTCTAAATAATTATAATGAATATACAATGTAAAGTAATGTATCCCAATAGAATGACCTTGCTGTCTACTACGTTCCACTGCGCTGAATGTGAATAGTGTAACCAATGACATAATTTTATATAGATAATAATATTTATTAACAATTAATACAAAACAGTTCACATCCGCCTTAGAAGGTATACTGTCGCACTCAGATACGAATATTATAGTTACTTAAGGGCCTTCCCTACGGAGATTCCGTAATTTACCATATTTAGGGGCTTATAAATTCGTAATTTGAAAGCTACAAAGTTATAATAAAAATACAGCAATAATCTTCAGTATATCAACATTCCTTTCCACGTTTTAAATTTTCTATTTTTGTTTATTAAGTATACTTATGATATCAGCTTCCAAAGTAAACCGAAACGTCGGGATAAAAAAAAGTGCTCCGCGACAAAATCCGTACGTGTGTTTAAACTTATAATAGGTATCATAAAACCGATTTATTAAAATTCAAGCATACATTCAGCATCTCCTTAGTATTTACAAATTACTGTTATTTGAAACACACGCCTATAGATCGACAATATCACTACATATTCCACGTTTTAAATTTGTAAAAAATGTATGGTCAAGGTTGTTTGCTTGGGGGATGGCCTTAACCTAACTGTAATATGAAGAGTTGTAAGACAGATGTATGGGGCTTATGTCAAAATGTTAATTTAATTTTTGTTAAGTTAACTAATGAATATTCGTTTCTGAGTGCGTCAATTAGACATACAAACTTTTTAATATATGGACTAGGTACGTGGTATGTAATATTATGTATAATGTATATTATGTACACCAAAAACTTTTATTAAATAGAAGTCTTTGATGTACACCTGTTAAACTTTTAAGTGCTCTTTAAGTTTTAACTGCTCTTTTATTAGAAATTCTTTTAGAATTTGGGTAACTTGACTGGCAAGGAAAACTGACAAAGTTGAAACAAAATGCTGAGTCGAAAAGGTTTTGACGTGATAACGTCTTATAATTCGATATGGGCTGCGCGCACGAAAAACATGACAGTTCGTGCGGCGTTATCTCGCTGACAGCTCTGAGGCGTTCCATTTACACTTTCAAGTCTCTCAACAACCGTAAGGCCCACCTGGGCCGCGCTCTTTGTTTTGATTATATTACGTATTTCTATGACTTAGAGAATACTTTTGTATGAAGAAGTTTGGTTAGTTATGACCTTTGATACATTGACCACACTCTGAATGAAAAATAAATAAACAATCTGTGAGCCATTAGTATTATTTAAGCTATTCAAAATTGTGCTCTATTTCCTACGTGTCAAGGTATGACTTGTGTCTCTATTTAGTAGTAACTATAGTTACTACTAAATAGAGTTACTTGTAATTATATGTATTCTGTGCTAGAGTAGGTATATAGTATCACACTAATTTGGTTACCTATGCCGAGTGTGACCTTAAAGCATTTCTTGTAGACAACCTTCGGTTAAAAAGTTAATAATGGTAGACATGAGCTGTCAGCCTCAGGCGAATAGTTAGTTAAATAAAAATATAGTTACATTATGACACTATCGATGATAATTAACTAAGTTTACAAGATAATAACGAAACGCCTAAAGGTACAGAGCTAAGCTTCTAGATTTTGCAATCGTACCTTTTAATTCCAATTAAAAGTAATGACCATTTACTTCTATTTGTAATTGGAACCGAAAGGGTGTTTACAATTATATTATTAATGTTGTTTACATTCAAAACCGTTTATAAATTGTTTTTTGTCGTAGATCGCGTTATGGGAGTTCAATTTTAATCGTTCCTTTATTAATTAAGTACCAAAGCCAAAAGGAAGGCCTACGTTTAACTGCGGACGGTGATAGGCTGATGATGATTATTATTAGATATCCATTACTTCCTTACTTGATATTACAGATGCGAAAATGTATTTGTCTGTCTGTCTGAGTATCCTTTCACGCTTAAGCCGCTGAACCGAGTTAGACAAATATAGAGATACTTAAAGGCCCGGAAAAGTACCATCGAGGAAATTGATTCCTAGGCAGTTGACAGACAACGTCATTTGGTCGGATCATGTCAATTCAATGTTACTTGTGATATGATGGCTACGTTTGACGTAACGCGACCAAACTACATAGGTTCCCCATTTGCCTAGGAATCAACTTCTCTGATAGTACATAAGATAGTTTTTATTGCGGCGAAATGTACGGTCCAAAACAAATTTAGGCACAGATTAGCTGCGGGCATCATCTAGAACAGAGGTTCCCAATCTTTTTTAGTCTGCGGCGCACTTACAAATCAATATTTTGTCACGGCGCCCTACTCTACCTAGCTATTACAAAAACATACATACTCGTAAATAAACACCTTTAATAATTATAGTTAGGTTGAGCAAGTAAATAATAGCAAACAAATATTTAATCATCTGCCTTCTTTGTATAATAATTCATATTATAATTTCATTTTATTATATTTGTGGTTTGGATAATGATGGAGGATCGACTCACGGCGCCCCTCTTGCCTATATATAATATAATAAATGTTTTACTTGCTAAGATACGTAGTCTAAGCCGGCCCCTTTTTTTTGTTTTAAATTTTTTTTAGTAAATTTACTACTAAATATTGAAACACTAAAAAATAGAGTAAAACACTAAAAAATATATAAACAAATAGTAAATTTACTACAAAATATTTAAACTCTAAAAAATATTTTTAGTATTTAAATATTTAGTAGTAAATTTAGTATTTATTTATATATTTTTTAGTGTTTTACTCTATTTTTTAGTGTTTCAATATTTAGTAGTAAATTTACTAAAAAAAAATTTAAAACAAACATTTTTTACTTGTGTTTAAATATTTTGAAGTAAATTTTTGTGCAGGAACCTAGGTAATTACTATTCTAAAGTGAAAAATAACTCAAACATGTTAAATATTTTCGTATGTGAAAATGATTTTGATATTAAGTTTGTATGAGAAATTCCAAGGGTACCCGGCCTCTTAATATGTCAAATCGCATCTAGGGGCACGGCAGTGCCCCAGCCACGCTTTTTAGCAAAGGCACGGCTGTACCATACTTTTCTCGAATCGGTTCGCGGCTATTTCACACCCCCTTTATCTTCGATGTTAACTAAGCTAGGAATTTAGAATTTCGGTCACAAAGAGTAAGTATAAAAACTAGCTTATCCTCCAAATTACATGAAATTTCGATAAACAGTTTAATAGTTACGGATGGTCAAAGTTACTACCTTTTGTCACTCACTGACTGACAGATCATCAAAATTCTAAGGTACTTCTAGCAGACTTAGAACCTTGAAATTTGGTACCCAGATAGGTCTTTATTCACAATGAAAGGAAAAATTATGAAACCGGCCAAGTGCGAGTCGGACTGGAGTACATAGGGTTCCGTACCGTAAATTTGTATGGGAGCCCCCCTTAAATAATAAGTTTATTTAATTAATTAAAATAGAATTAAATTATAATAGAATAAAATTAAATTAAAAATTAAAATAGAATTAAGTATTTTCCGAAATTTTCAAAAACTTTACTATTACCATTATGGATAAAGAGCAAAAAAGGGAAAAAATATCGTGATTGTTGTATGAGGAACACCCATTAATAATTTGTTTTAGTTTGATTGGACTATTAGCTTTTATAACGACACCAGAAATACATAATTTGTGAAAATTGCAACTATCTAGCTATTGCGGTTCTCGAGGTCCAGCCTGGTGACATACGGATGGACGATGGACAGACAGCGAAGACTTATTAATAATAAGTCTTCGCTGTCTGTCCCCCCCCGTTTTCATCCCTTGGGCAGGGAAACCTAAAAACTGAAAAATAATTTAATAATAAGTGCTCATTGCCAAGCCACTATAATAATTATAAAATAAAGAAATCTATTGATACATTTACTGAATGTTGATTTAAATTACAAAATAATTTAAAGGCTTGGCTTGAATGTGATCTGAAAACTTTTTACGACAGAAGTATTGAATAGCTATGCAATATTTTGCTTGGCTCCACCTTTTACATTTCATGTTTTTGTTGGGATACATTTTGTAGCGTTAGCGTTAGCGTTTTGCCACTTGTCTAAGGGGACAGGCGCCTTCAATCTAATTGTCAACTAAACTTTTCAATAAATTTTAAGCGTGATACTTATCCATACTAATATTATAAATGCAAAAAGTGTGTCTGTCTGTCTGTTACCTTACGCTTAAACCGCTGAACCGTTTTTGCTGTTGGCATCGGTATACCTTGAGTCCCGGGAATGGACATAGGATAGTTTTTATTCCGGAAAAATGTGCGGTTCCCGTGCAATAAACAACTTTTCGCGCAACGGAGTTGCGGGCGTCCTCTAGTTGACAATAAAATTCCTCGTCTAGGGGTCGGCTAAGTCTACTTGCTAACAATTATGTTAATTCCTAAAAGTGAGCCTTAGTTCTGTGAATATAATTTCGTAATTCCGCCTACTTGTCACCAACTAGGTGTCGCTTTCAATCATACAGAAATTCTGTAACGAGTTCAATCCGGCGGCCTTGTCCTCGAGATGTTATCAACTTCAACTTAGGGCCGCTTGTCCATCGCCATTCTCACTGGGACGTCACCGAGAAAAATTCTAATAAAATGCTACTCTCGTATGACCTAGGCTACAGGTTTAATTTTGCTCTACGTCGCAATGGCAATGTCGTAGAAAATGAAATCTATAGCCTAACTAGAATAAATATATAGCATAGACTTTAGGCCAGGGGTCACCAATTAGTTTCGCTCGGGGTCCGTTTTAAGAAATGAAATTACCTTCGCGGTCCACATATTTAAAAATAATTATTATTAAACAACGGTAATTACGGAAATTACAACGGTATTTATTTACATCATGAGAAAAGTGAAAATTTTTGTAGCTAATTATTATTATCTCTCTCTGATATTTGGAGTGGAATTGGTGCAAGCTATTGATAATATTAAATCCTCGAGATGTTCATCAGTAATTCGAGGCCGAAATTTATTTTTGACGAAGTTCATCTTCGAAAATGCTTGGTCCGCACACAATGACCGCCATTTGGTGACCCCTGCTGTAGGCTATTATACCATAGTTAATAGTATAGCCTAGACTGTAGGCTATAACATAGTATAGCCTACATCTAGGCGTAGGTCATAAAGTGGCATTTTATTTGAATTTTTGTCGTTGACCTCCCGGTGACGGCGGCGATGGACAAACGGACTAACAATAAGCCCTGGCTAAAATAATAAATTTCATAACGACCACTTTATTTTTAACTAGTTGTTGCCCGCGACTTCGTCCGCGTAAAATGGATAGTTTTCCCCTTTTTGTGATTCCTATTATACAAAGGGTAAAAAACGGGACCCTATTTAAGCAAACGTCAAACGCAAACGTCCATAAACTTTCATGTATCTAACTCAAAAACTAACGGACTTTCATTAAAACTTTCAACCCCAATTCTACCCCCTGGGGGTAGAATTTCCAAAAACGCATAAACACGTATCCATTCATTTTTAATCAGTAACCCAAAAATGAAGTTTCATGTTTCTAACTCAAAAAATTGACCGTGGAAATGACGGACTTTCATTCATACTTTCAACCCCTATTTCACCCCCTTCGGGGTAAAATTTTCAAAATTCCCTCCTTAGTGGGTGTCTACTCAATAAAACAACCCTACTCACCAAATTTCGTGACTGTAACTTTAACAGTTTTTGCTCAGCGATGATGAATCAGTGAGTCAGTCAGTCAGGACATGTAATTTTATAATTATAGATAAATCGGTTATAGTTTGAGTTCAGTAGATATTTGATGTTTCTGTCAAGATATCAGTTTAGTTATTAAAACTATTGTTTTTTTAATATAATATTTTTAACTGTCTGTTTCCCCACTTTCTGATATATAGATCCTCCATACTTGATCTGTCATGTTAATTGGTGGATAGCCTATTCGACACTTATCATGGAAGTGGCGAAACAGGCCCTAAGCCTTTATAATAATATGACATTTTTATTCAATGAAATAAAAATGTTTCGAACAACTTTATTATCAGTAGCTTATTTACTTTCGTGTCGTAGGACCAACGGCAACAATCTATGGCCAGTCTTAGATAGTTTTAAATTTTATAACTTAATAGATGGCGAATTTTACATATCGATTTTCAGTCTGTCCTGCTCGCGCACGAGCAACCAAGTACCAACTAACCAACCAAGTGTAAATTCTAAAATATTCCAAGGGCTCGATTCCTATACTTCGACTGTCCCTTATAATACGACAGACTGTCTACCGCATGTGTCCGCGAACAAGACAGCTGCGATCGAATCAACTACCGAGGTACGTGAATCGGGCCCCAGATCCTGTCTCAATATTTTTTACTTTCTTTCGATCACTGGCGCTAAAGACCAAAGACCGATAACATCTCTCTTTAGACTATAAAGTACCAGCAACGGGTAACACGATCGGAACGAGAGGTGTATTGAAAAGATTCGTATCTTAAGTAGTACTTAACTAAGGACACTGCGGTTCGTGATTATGTAATACTGGCTATATAAGGGGACAACCACAGGGCTTAGAACTACCAGACAAGTCACAGTTTTTTTGTGAAAACTCCTTTGGCAGCGTTGTACACTTTTTGTGATTAACCCAATCCCCAAGCAGAACTCGGCTGCCGCATAACAATTGAAAATCTATTGTGTCTGCCATTCCCACGATCGAGATATTACAGAACTTGATGGGTGAAAAATGTTATTATCCACTGTATCCTGGTCAAATATTCATAAGACGAAGAAGGAGGGATACTTTTAGACTACTCTCCCTCTTGGCGTAGAAGGAGGGAGAGTGACCGACGACGTGGAAGAGGAGTAAGCGCATGAGAGGAAGTAATACCCCCTCTTTCTACCTCATGACGAAATTGTATGCCTACTATTTTGGACATCCAAACCCGTACGTAGTTTAGGTTCTATATTTTCAGTTTTCATCCCAAACTACTTATGGCCTCAGCGTAACCCAAATTACATCTATACTTCATACTATACTCTGATACGGACGCGATCGTTTACATAAAGTACAACCTCAAATTTTGTAAAAAGTTGACATTTCTGACAACTGCGTGTGTCTCAGGAGTTAGGACTTGTCTCAAAGCTACTTCAGTCTGTGGGCAGTCGATATAACCTTAATTATTGTTGTACTGAAATTGTAACAGTCGACCCAATGCGATAATACTCGTTTTAATCAGGTGCCGTGGACTAAACGTTGCGAAATTCTATCAAAGCCAAACAGTTTTTCTACAAGAACTTTGAATTGCAATGTTTTTTAACCGACTTCCAAAAAACGAGGAGGTTATATGTTCGGCTGTGGATATTTTTTTTTTTTTTTTTTTTTTATTTTTGTATGTTCAACGATTACTCCGCCGTTTGTGAACCGATTTTCGAAATTTTTGTTTTGTTGTATTAGGTTTCACTCCAATTTGGTCCCATTTTCACAAAGGTGGTGACCTGATGATGGGATCCATGAGTAATCGAGGGAACTCCTCGAAATTTATATGGAAACATATGGTGATTTTGGTTTTATGTGAAGTGTACTAAGAATATGCTACCAAAAAGTCAAATATTGGGTCAAGGTATACCATGGTTTCGAAGATGCTGAGAGAACTCCTGACTCCTTATAGATACACGTTTGGGAGTTTCGGCGTTGTTTTAAGAACAGAAAGCATATGCTACTATGCAATTAATATTCATCATCATAATCATAATCATCATCATCGTCATCATCATCATTACCACGTCGTGTTAAGGTCACCAATGTCTCATGGCACAGAATAGATAGTAGTACAAGGCATAGGTATGGATATACTAACTCGTAATAATAATTTTCTATTGTTACCAACAACACCTGTTTGTTTAATACACGGCGGTCGGCGATACAGAGGCGACGGTGTCGCGCGGGCGGTGCGTGGCGGCAGATGACAGATTGAATATTTTACTACTTTATATTATACAGATCGAATACTTTACTAACTACTGTTCACTTCACTGATAATATATTATTTTGTGAGTGTGAGTTGTGACTCTTAATGTATAGAAAAGACGTCATACGCCTAAAACTGGTCTTATGGTTCTGTAGGGTTACCCTGGGACGTTAATCCCTCTGGCGTAATATCAATTAAGACAACCAGTGCGTGTGAGCGAGAAGAAAAGTTTTTTGTAGCGAATTAGTTATATCAAATGAGTCGAGTAAGCGATACCGCGATGCAGAAGCTTAACAACGACATCTGTTGTTGAATTGCGGAACTAAATTTTCTTAGAAAATATAAAGTTTACAAATCTCAACACTTAACAAATTGTAATAAAATACGTAAAATATACACGAAGGTTTACGTACTAGTGTAACTAAAAAGAGTGAAATTATTATTATTTTTAACAAAAAATTAAAACCGACTTCCAAGGTAAAAACAATAATAACATTAATATGAACTAAAAAGTATTAAATAATTTTTACTATCTAATAGTGCCCTTTTCCGAATTCGGCTAAACCTCAACTATTTCTGTACTCACTCTTCATAATTTTGAAGTCGGTGCCAGTTCCAAAACTTTCAAATATTCTGTCAGAGGACTGAAGATTCAGCTATCTGGTACCGACTTCAAAATAATGAAGAGTGAGTACAGAAATAGTTGAGGTTTAGCCGAATTCGGAAAAGGGCACTATTAGATAGTAAAAATTATTTAATACTTTTTAGTTCATATTAATGTTATTATTGTTTTTACCTTGGAAGTCGGTTTTAATTTTTTGTTAAAAATAATAATAATTTTTCTTGCCTTCAACGGTTTGGGCGTGAAGAGGTAACAAACAGACAAACACCTTCGCATTTGTAATATTAGTATGGATTCGTTTTCAGCTGTTGTTGTTTTGCACTACAAACTACAGAGTTTCATGTTTTCATGGTTGGCTAAGGGTTAGTTCATATTGCAACCTGGCGAAGCGACGCAATACATTTTTAAATGCATTATTCAATACTAAATTTTATTAACGACATATTAAAATACACATATAAACCTATGATTATCTTATATATAAAATTCTCGTGTCACAATATTAGTCCACGAACTCCTCCGAAACGGCTTTACTGATTTTTACCAAATTTTGTATGCATATTCAGTAGGTCTGAGAATTGGCTACTGGGTACTTTATATATTGATAAGTGTATTTGTTAAATAAATAAATAATAGTAAATTATTACAACCTGAGACTGACGGCGACCATTGCTTGTGCGGCGGGATAGCGATCGACGTTGCCATGGCGACATACTTATTTACACTTCAACTTCAATAAAATAATATGGGCGACATACTCACTTTATATTATGGCAAAACAACGTTTGCCGGGACAGCTCCGAGTAGTATATAATAAGTCTATGGATACACATAATATTATATTGAATTTGCAGTCTTTTCCCCATCGGTAAAAATCCAAAATCGGTGTACTGGTTCATTTGTCAATACTCTTGTCTATTTCTACGTTCATGCTTGTCTATGAACTTATGGTATTAATACTAAGTCTACGTTTCAGACGAAATAATAGGCAATGTACTATTAAATTGCATACAACACTATTATTTAAATTGAAATTGATATATTACAAGCCATTATTCATTATTTATCCCACGTAAACCTTGGTGATTGATTTAACTAACTACACCATGAAATTTCCTCTGGTTATCGCAATTTGTACGCGGCTAATGCGTTTGCTGTGTTGACGGGTTCTGTACAGTGTTTCTCAACATTTTGTTTTATTTTAATTATCCTTGTTATTTTGTTTTTATCAGAATAGGATTATACTATTGCAATGTTTTCACGTTAGAGGCAGCACCGGTGTCCTGCATAGATAGTAAAGAAAAAGTTTTGTTCGACGTTTGAAAACATCAATATTCTGATATCACGTCAGGACAGTTTAGCCCGGCCGCACATTGTCCGAAATTTCTGATCAGAACCATTTGAACTGCCAGAATATTCTGGTGTTTCGTCCCAAGGTTTTTGGGCCCAGTGGGCCCAATGGGCCCAATGGCCAGATATGAATTTTTATTTTACTAGGCGATTGGTCCCAAATAATTATTTTTTATGACTTTTGAGCTTATGTCCGTAGGGCTAGCAAAAAAATTGTAGATTTTAATAAAAAACAAAATAATTACTTTGTATGAAAACATTTATTACACACTGAATGAATATTATATGATATTTAAAGAAAAAATATTATTTTAACAAAAAATTTAAACCGACTTCCAAGGTAAAATCAATAAAAACATCCTTATAATATGAACTAAAAAGTATTAAATAATTTTTCCTATCTAATAGTGCGTTTTTCCGTTTGGCTAAAACTCAACTATTTCTGTACCGTACTCAATCTTCATCATTTTGAAGTCGGTACCAGATATAGCTGAATCTTCAGTTTGCCAGAATATTAGAAACTTTTGGAACTGGCGATCCAAAGAATCCTCGATCGAAGGATTAACTTTACAAAACAATATTATGGTTATCTTATATATAAAAATGGATTTTCAAATGTGTTAGTCACGCTAAAACTCGAAAACGGATGAACCGATTGGGCTGATATTAGTCTTAAAATATTCGTAGATGTCCAGGGAAGGTTTTAAAGTGACACGAAGTTCACCGGGATAGCTAGTAACTGATTATTTTTATTGCAACCCTACTTCAAAATTTCTTGCCAGAAAACAATGGATCATAAAAGTGGGACCAAACGCCAGATGAAAAATTAATGTTAAAAATTCAAATCTGGTCATTGGGCCCACTGGGCCTAAAAACCTTGGGACGAAACACCAGAGTACTCATCCGATCGACGTCATCTGACACATAATGTCAGACGCCCGCCGTAACGCACTCTGCTCATATATTTTGTGTCTGACGTCCGGTCCGGATGAGTTGTCATATGCCGTCTATCGGATGGCAGAAGTTTTGACGTGATAACATCTTATAATTCGATGGATTCGGCTGCACGCACGAAAAAACATGACTCATGCTAAACGTAATCACGCTTAAAAGGTATATGTTTTTCTTTGTATTTTCAGAGAGAACGCTTAACACATTTTAAATATTGTCACCTTTTACATTTTTATCTCGAATTAATAAAGTTCTCATATCTTTTATTTCATTTAAAAATTTTCCCGCCTGTCATGACTTTCTAGTTTCTTGACAGACTATATAGTACACCATTTATTTATATTATAATTCTTATAAGACGTTAAACAACTATTTTTTAAGTAAATCATAAAAAAACAGTTCTTAATTGAAATGTGTGAAAAATAAGAAAATAGCATATTTTTATATCAAGTAAGAGTGAGCCTGTTCTTTAATTTTTAACCGACTTCAAAAAAAGGAGGTTATCAATTCGACGCGTATGTATGTAATATTTCCAGAACTGCCCAGTTTTTGTATATTATGTTAATCTATAATAGCTTCTGAACAAATGTGCCAAATTTCAAAAGTGTATGTATGTATGTATGTTTTTATGTTTGTGCACGCATATCTCCGGAACCACAAGTCCGATTTTAGTGATTTATTGTACTAGGTATTGTTCAACTTAGGGAATACTGCAAGTTTCATCAAAATCGGTTTAGTAGTTTTTGAGATAGGGAATTTTAATTCTTAATTACGTACAAAAATTTGAAGTCGGTTTTATCTTTTTAAAATACTATTATTTCCTGAAAGGTTTGCAAGAACTGTTTTGTATTACGATCCGGTAAAACTAGAAGTCGCCTGCAACTTTGTTGCACATGAATTCGTTTAACACTTAAGGCTAGTCCTTCTAATATGAAGAGATAACGTACAGAATAATTCTGTACCTTACAGTTTGGGAGGCACTGGAATAAAGTATCATGTTAAGTAATTGATCGGCCTCGTCATACCTCAACCGATATTTCCACACTTTTAGCACCGCTCGCCGGAAAATTATTATGAATTCATTAAAATTTAAATACACTGTACTGTATATCGCTCAGGTGTTTTGCTACTGAATTCCTATATTATAATGATGACATAAGGGCTATGTCATCGGGATAATGTGTCATGCTATCGCGGTGAGTTGCAGTACAGCGTTTGTTTTGGCTACATGCAATTTGCAAAATAATATACTAAGGGCCTGTTTCACCACTTCCTGATAAATGCCGAATATGCTATCCACCACTTAACTGTAAAGTATGAAGACTCTATCAAAAAAGCTGTGCATAGCCTATCCAGCACTTTATCAGAAAGTGGTGAAACAGACCCTTAACCCTAGAAGCCTAATCTAAGGAGTACACAATAAATAAATAAATAAAAATCGTTTTATTTCTGAATACAAAGCCTTAATATACGTCTCAGAGGCGTACACATATAATTCACAATTTTTATGTAAAAATAGCATTATTTTGTACTTTTTTGGACTGAAAATTTAAATTTGGAATATAAGCTAACAATAAAACGACATTTATGAATAATTACTATAGTGACAGTTATAATTATCATAACAATAAAAATATGTGCAAAAAATTGAACAATTTATCAGCTTCCTCAAAAATTAACAGAACTACATTAGGATTCTGAAGAAATTTTCAAGCAAACATATAAACTGATCAGATTTCAAAAGACTAGATAAACTTTAAGAGCAGTCTCCACACATATAAATATATGTGCTTTCTACACACAGATTTTTCAACATTTATATCAGACGAAATTGTTTTTTTTCTTTTTTTATATGAATAAAAGGTGCAATATTGATGTAAAGCCGAAATATATTCAGTCACATAACTATTTTTTTCTTCCCTTTGAAATTCGTCGATAATTTGGTCATTTCCAACTTCAACAATAGATTCTATTGTTGAAGTTGGGAATGACCAAATCCAAAGATTAATTTCCCCGTTTAGGATTGCTAATAACTATATAGTCTTCGTTTAATTTTTAAGACTGTGACATTTTATGTCTGAAATAATGCCGAAAAAAACTTAAAAAGTACGAATAACAAGCAAAAGTAAACTCTCATAAACCTAGTTAAAACTTACATAAAGCCTAAACATACGTCTCGGAGGCGTGCAATCCCTCGATAAATCAAAAATGGCGAAATTTATTTTCACGATAAGGACATCGTATCCTGGCTTCCACTGAGTTGGCGTAAGAGCACGACGCGCTAGCTTAAACCATTAGAAAAGTACAAACGATATTCGATTTCGTGTACGCCTCGCAGACGTAGATTAGGCTTCTAGGGTTAAAATTCATTTTTAAATACACTTAAAATAAAAATAAAAACCCGATAGAGCCTAGTTCGAAACAGCTAAAGTTCAAACAGTCAATCGAGACAAAATAAAACAAAGTGCGGAACTTCAGATTAAAATATGTCAAAATAAGTGTGAAATTTTTATTTATTTTTATAATACCAGATAATACTTTAGCTCTCAAGTGAGATTATAGCGTCATTATTGAGTTTGGCTACCAGTAAAAAGTGCCTTTTAGATCTGTAGCCAGTTATTTTTATTTCAATTGTTATACGTAATGCGGAACTCTATTTATTGCATTTTACAATAACCTTGTTATTTGTTACGCAGAATTACTGGAGAATTTAAAATATTCAAAGTCGTGTTAATTACATTTTAGATCGATAGTAATATAATCCATTCTAATACTTCGAATGTTTGCTTGTTAGGTCCTCTCATATTTTAATTACAAAATTATTACCGATAATAAATTAATAGACTTGACAAGACCTAAATATTGTAGCAATATTGCCCTCTAACAATATCTGCGGGGCTAAAATAGTCGCTTTGGAGAATAATTTTTTTTTTAATTTTTTTTAAATCAGAAAGATTCATTTTTTTTTAAATTGCAAAATGGTCACTGCTTGCAATTCATATGTCTAGTTCGTACTAATTTGACATTCGTCAGTAGGTACTGTTTGACAATTCATTTTCTGAAATGATTTGAGAGGAATTGCAAAATGTGACCATTTTAGGCCCGCTGCATACATAGTTATTACAATCTTATTTACTCTAGCATTCTTTCCGAGATGCTATCATTTTGGAAGTGATTTTATGACTGTACAAGGTGACGCCCACAACTATGTTTTGCCTCAGAATTCGTTTATCGCTTGTTAACCGTATATTTTTACTGGATAAAAACTATCTCATGTTCTTTACCAGGACTCAAAATATATCTACGCTAAATTAAATCAAACTCGTTTCAGCGGCTTAAGAGGCCGGGTACCTTTGGAATTTCTCATACAAACGTAATACCAAAATCATTTTCACATACGAAAATATTTAACATGTTAGAGTTATTTTTCAGTTTAGAATAGTAATTACCTAGGTTCCTGCACAAAAATTTACTTCAAAATATTTAAACACAAAAAAAAATGTTTTAAATTTTTTTTAGTAAATTTACTACTAAATATTGAAACACTAAAAAATAGAGTAAAACACTAAAAAATATATAAATAAATCCTAAATTTACTACTAAATATTTTAGAGTAATTTTAGAGTTTAAATTTTTTGTAGTAAATTTATTATTTGTTTATATATTTTTTAGTGTTTTACTCTTTTTTTTGTGTTTAAGTAAATTTTTGTGTAGGAACCTAGGTAATTACTATTCTAAACTGAAAAATAACTCAAACATGTTAAATATTTTCGTATGTGAAAATGATTTTGGTATTACGTTTGTGTGAGAAATTCCAAGGGTACGCGGCTCCTTAAGAATGAAGAGCTAACGCATTTATCATAATTCATAATATTATCTGTGATTCTACAATTTAAGCCAAAACTTCTAGGCTGTAAAGTCATTAATTGTAGCTTAGAAATGTATCCTGAACGTTCACCATCTGGTCCGATTGACCCAATAAATTAGAATTCGAAACGGAATTTTCAAACTAAAATCCCTTGTTTATTCAGAAAATTCTACCCAAAAACTAGTGTGACATAGTTTATGTGAACCTGAAATACTGCAGATGCCTCGGGAAAGAAAATAATGGTACAAATATGCCTCGGAACGAAAAGTTTGGAAGTTACAATAGTATCCCAATTCTATATAAATCTAACAGTTGATACTTTTGTTGTTGTTGTATTTTTAATATAATATCGTTGTCTAACACTAATTTGGAAATAAAACATTTTTTTCTCACCTCCGGGTGGAAAACGTCAATTTTCTTCCCGCTGCGCTTGCCGATGTTGCCGTTTTCCGCCTCCGTCGATGAGAAAAATAGTATACGGCACCATGGGCCGGCCAGTAAATAATAATGCCTCTGATCACAATATGTTTGTTGACCTCGGCTTTGCCTCGGCCAAAAATTACATATGATCTGAGACATTTCTTATTTTCCTGCCCTAGGTGCGTTTTTTTCATTCATCATTCATCATTATATTTTCATTCATGAGCTGCCTTTTATACCTAAGGGCCAATCCAGACCGCAACGCGACGCGTAGATGTATTTTAAAATGTGTACTGAATTGACAGATTTTAACTGCGTGAGACGTCTTGCAAATCTGCCAAATCCCTACAAATTTAAAAATGCATATCTATGCGTGGCGCTTCGGTCTGAGTTGACAATGTAAAACGCATACAAAATACATTGCGAGCGTAATCGTGCGGAATTTACGCCGCGTACCTACTTCGGCCTATAGTGTTTAGACACTAAGAGGTAGGTAGGCGTGTCCGGAAAATTTTCCGCTGCCGGAACGACCTTTCCGAATATTATAATCGTTACTATTTGCGCAAGAGTGCGTAAGGCGCACGCACTTATCGTGTATAAGTCGGATAATGGTTATTTAGGCCAAATTATAAGTTTGACTGATTGGCATTGCCATGGCCAGTCAAGGCCAGTACTATTACTTTTATATTGAGACATATTATGACACTTAGAACAAAGCAATTCTTTATCAGCTATAATCTTAAAACGGTCTTTCAAGTGATCGACTTTTTAATTTCGACCACGCGCTAAATCATCCTTGTATAATTGAAGAAATTCATTCAAAGGCATATTATGATGTAGCACTCTTCATCACTCACCCTTCAATATGTGCAAAATTTTTTGCAGTTGCAGTTATTTGGATGAATTATGTCAATTCAATAATATAATATAATATAATATAATAATATATCTATGGACGCTTCACACCACGTCAGTCGTGGTAAGTGCCTGAAGGACTTGTGTTACAGGTACCTGACAACGGAAATATATTTAATACTTTTATAGTATACATATATTTAAGATTTTTATTATATGATACACATATTTAATACACATCCATGACCCAGGAACTTTATAAACTTTTTGTTCCGTCGGCGGGACTCGAACCCGCGAGCTCCGGCTTGAGCTACCAACGCGCTCACCACTGCGCCACGGAGGTCGTCAAAGTAAATGCTTCATACTGTTTGACATAATATCGCGAGTTGCGACCAAATTACATTAGTCTGAGTAACAAGTACCATTTTCCTCAAAACCTGATCTAATGCACCGAAAATTATGATTTTGGTCTCATTCGATTCGGAATACCATCTAGAACATTCTATCAAAATTCCAAGAGGGGCTGAAAAAAAATGCAAAAGTTGTAAACAATTAAGTAAACATAAAAAGAAGGGTTTAGTTTTCTTTTATATTTCGAAAACTATTTGAGTTAAACAAAATTTGAAAATAGATCCGTAAAGAGCAGGAAATTTCCTAAAAAAAATCCTAGATCCTGGAACCTTATCAACAATCCTTATAACTTTAATTGAGAGGCGAAAGTAACGGTAAAAACGCGTAGTTCGGGTTTCGTGTGAATTGCCGTAATCTGCCACGTGAACTAAAAAGTATATTTCAACTGATTAAATATTGATATAAAGAAATAAAAAAAATTGGGCACTAAGTAGACATATCAATAAATAATAATCCGCCAAGAAAAATAAATTATCACAATTTGTTTAATTGTTATGCTTTTGTTCATTTGTTAATAGTCACCATTTTAATGTTAACACAAAACGCTGATTATTTCAAAACAAGAAATCAAAGAAATTTTTATTATTCTTTTGAGCTAATCTTAAAAGGGCTTAGAAGAGATATCTGTTGGAAAAATTCAACAATTTTGATTTTTCACTTTTTTATGAACAATCAAAGGCATTCATGAAATTTTCATGTAAATATAGCAATTAGGGGTTTTGCATCAATAAAAATGATTATTTAAATTTTATTACTTATAAATAAAAATAAATATATTGTTATCTGGCTTCTAACAATAACAAAACAAAATAGTTACAAAAATTTGATATAAAAGTACCGTAATTGCTTTATTTACATGAATAATTTTGGAATGACTTTGAATGTTAATAAAAAAGTGAAACATAAAAAAAATATTTTTTTTTTAAACGGGAATCTCTTATAAAGCATTTAAAGATCAGCTCAAAAGAATAATAAAAAAATCTGGATTTCCAATAATCAGCGTTTTTATGTTAACATTAAAATGGTGACTATTAACAAACGAACAAAAGCATAATAATTAAACAAAAAGTGATAATTTATTTTTGTTAACGGATTATTATTTATTCATATGTCAACTTATTACCCTATTTTTTTATTCCTTAATATTAATATTTAATCACTAAAAATATTTTTTTAGTTCACGTAGCAGATTGCGGCAAATCACAGGAAACCCGTACCACGCGGTTTTACCGCTACTTTCGCCGCTCAATTAAAGCTATAAGGATTATTGGTAAGGTACCAGGATCTAGGATTTTTTTAAGAAATTTCCTGCTCTTTAAGGATCTGTTTTCAAATTTTGATTATCTCAAATAGTTTTCGAAATATTAAAAAAAACCAAACCCTTCTTTTTATGTTTACATAATTGTTTATAACTTTTGCATTTTTTTCAGCCCCTCTTGGAATTTTGATAGAATGTTCTAGATGGTATTCCAAATCGAATGAGACCAAAATCATAATTTTTGGTGAATGAGATCAGGTTTTGACAAAAATGGCACTTATTAACCATATTCTGTACATGATTTTGTCAGGACACGTGATTGAAAATGCGTTAAACTGAGAGAGTTTATGCGGCGTAGAAGTTATAGGCCTGGAAATAGTGACATAAAATTCTTGGTGATTTGTGCCAGTATGGCGGTTTTACAGGGGTACTAGCTGTCCCGGCAAACGTTTCTTTGCCATAGTAAGTGTATAAAGTATTTTTTTAATTTGATCGCAGCGCTAACTGTCGGGACAGACTAAAATTAAAATTCGAATTCGAATATTATTTAAAATTTGACACTGCGATGGTAGCGCCGTCTGTCGGATCCAATGTAAAACATTCCAAAATAAACTACTACTAATAAATAAAAATTAATTAAAAAAACATTGTCCAGCGGACAAAATTGTAAATCTAAACCATTCCCAGATCCCCTTGAACACACACAAAAAATTTCATCAAAATCGGTCCAGTCGTTTGAGAGAAGTTCAGTGACATACACACTCACAGAAGAATTATATATATTAAGATAATTGCGTAAAGGCAAAGAGGAAAATGATGGTCATAGCGCTCGCACTGGCAGCCCAAACGCGTGGGCGTTGATCGAACGTGTCGGATAAATAACGAGTGTTGAACGATTTGTTACACAAAAATGCTTGTATTTTCAGATAGTCGAAAAAAAATGAGTAGGCGAAAGCGTAATGCCATACTTGTCGGGTGCGGCTTACAGCCCGCCATACCGACGCGAATACGTTAATTTTAATAAAAAAATTGAACTATTTGTACCAGGCTAATTTTTGCATAGCTAATTATTTTTATCGTCGAGTAGCCATTCACGAAAATCACCTTGCCATACTTTTCCAACAGCGCCCAATGGCCGCCATACCACTGCAAAGGTGTAAGATTTTTTTTTTTCGCCAAACGATTTGTACCACCCTGAAACTTTTTTTAACAGTTACCTGTATGATCTTAAATAGGAGTCTGATAATGCCATACCTGTGGGAGGCAGCGAATGTGAATAATATTTTTTTCAAAATCCTAAGATTTCATACGTAATTCAAACGGTTTTTCAAGTATGGCGCCACTTTTTCCGTCTACTACAAGTATGGCAAATATAATAATGGTCACATTGTACGAGGGCTGCTATTTATGTATCCGGAACTGGCCGCTTACAACAATATTTAAAAAGTAATTACAACATTTGAAAATAGAACTCTTTGGTTGAAGAATACATTTTGTTTTATGTGACTGTCAATTATTTTTCCATTGTGGCGTCATTTTGAAAATTGCGTGTCTTTATTTGCCATGGATTTAACGCGTGAACATTTTCGTGCAATGATTTACTACGATTTTCGGCGTGGGCTAAATCAACAACAGTGCTTTATTCAACTCACCGCAACTTTTGGAGATGAAGCACCATCAAAAACCACTGTTTATCACTGGTACAGTGAGTTTAATCGTGGGCGGTCTATGCTCACGGATGAAAATAAAGAAGGTCGCCCAAAAACAGCTGTTGTCCCACAAAATATAGATGCTGTGCGGGAACTAATAATGCGTGATCGTCATGTTACATATCGCGATATAGAGGCGTCCTTAGGCATAAGTATGACGAGCATACATAAAATATTACACGAACATTTGGCTGTAAAAAAAAAAAAAGGTTCGCGTTGGATTCCGCACAACTTGACAATCGATCAAAAACGGGCTCGTGTCGATTGGTGCAAAAAAATGATAAAAAAATACAACCGTGGTACGTCAAAAGCCGTTTATAATATCTACACAGGTGATGAATCTTGGATCTATGCATATGACCCCGAAACTAAACAACAGTCAACGGTGTGGGTGTTCCAAGATGAGCCGAAACCAACAAAAGTTACTCGTGCAAAAAGTACTTTGAAGCAAATGGTCGCCTGTTTTTTTGGAATTAATGGACATGTGGCTACAGTGCCATTAGAGAATCGTAAAACGGTTAATTCTGAATGTTAAACGACCATTTGTTTACCAGAAGTCTTTGAAGAAATAATAAAGGACAACCGACAACGCAGAATCATATTACATCACGACAAAAAATTGACTGGTCATCCGCCTGATTTGGCACCTAACGATTTCTTTTTATTTCCATACGCGAAGAACAAATTACGTGGTCAACGTTTTTGGAGCCGCGAAGAGGCTGTTGTTGCGTTAAAAATGCACGTTTTGGAGATACCTCAATCAGAATGGAAAAAGTGCTATGAAAATTGGTTCCAGCGCATGCAAAAGTGTGTCGATCATCGCGGCGAATATTTTGAAAAGCAATAAAACCATATTAAATGATATATGTTTATTTCTTTTTTTAATTCCGGATACATAAATAGCAGCCCTCGTATCGTATAATTTCCAAAAATCTAAATGCCATACTGGTACAAATCGTCCAATTTTTATCACTTTTTTGCTCAAGTCCGATATTCATCCCGCCCCATGGTTACAATCTGTAATAACTTTTTTTGGTACAATTGTCAAAATATGACGAGACTACAATGATGCCATGATGTTAAAAATTATTTTACGTATCTTATAGTCGTATTTTTAAAACGTGTCAAATAAATAAATATTTCAAGTATGGCAGCACTTTTTCCCCCTACTAGAAGTATGGGAAAAATAATAACGGTCATATTTTGTCAAATAGTTTCCAAAAATTTAAATACCATACTGGCACAAATCATTTGGCGAAAAAAAAATCTTACACCTTTGCAGTGGTATGGCGGCCATTGGGCGCTGTCGGAAAAGTATTTCAATGTGATTTTCGTGAATGGCTACTCGACGATGATTAGCTGTGCAAAAATTTTCCTGGTACAAATGGTTACATTTTTTTTATTAAAATTAACGTATTCGCGTCGGAATGGTGGGGCTGTAAGCCGCACCTGACAAGTATGGCATTACGCTTTCGCCTACTTATTTTTTTTTCGACTATCTGAAACTACAAGCATTTTTGTGGAACAAATCGTTTGACACTCGTTATTTATCCGACACGTTCGATTAACGCCCACGCGTTTGGGCTGCCAGTGCGAGCGCTATGACCATCATTTTCCTTTTTGCCTTTACGTAATTATACCCCTGTAAAACCGCCATAGTGGCACAAATCACCAAGAATTTTGTGTCACTATCTCCAGGCCGACGACCTCTGTGGCTCAATGGGTAGAGTATGTTGCAGCTCAAGCCGGGGGTCGCGGGTTCGAGTCCCGCCGACGGAACAAAAAGTTTTTCAATGTTCCTGGGTCATGGACGTGTATTAAATATGTGTATGATATAATAAAAATCTTAAATACATGTATAGTATAATAGTATTAAATATATTTCCGTTGTCTGGTACCCGTAACACAAGTCCTTCAGGTACTTAGCACGGGGCCAGATTGACGTGGTGTGAAGCGTCCATAGATATTATTATTATTATTATTATTACCACTTCTCCTATGCCGCATATTAATATCATATTTGCCCATCAATAATAATAATAATAATATTCCCTTAATATCCACTTTTGCACTGTGAACGTAACAGCGCTGAAATGACATTTTTTGTGATTTGTACGGGCAAGCGCCCTAACGTCATGAATTTTAAATACAAGAATTGAAAAGTTTCTTTTTCAGCGCTGCTATTTTCACAGAAAACTATATACAGAGGATACGTACAGACCCTAAAGTATTATATTTAGTTTTGTTACACCATAAATAGGGATATAACACATTTATCGGAAGCGTTACCAGTAACTTCTCTGTCTGCTTTTTATATTACAAGCGAGACACAAAACACTACAAGATGACATTCAAGTCCTGAAATAGAATTGCAGATAAACTTACATACAAAGTGCTGTAAGTGAGCATCTTAGTATTTAGTTTCATCAGATAACTAGTAAGTATTCCTGAAGTTGGTTCAGAACTAGGAAGTTCAATTTAGAACTTGGAGTTGTGATGTAAATACACGAAGTTTCTGCACTAAGATAAGTAGTGGCTAGCATTTGAAGCCTGAGCGGGCCTCTAGGCCAGTGTTTTTCAATCTTTTTAGCGATGCGAGCCCCCAAAAAATATTTCGCGGTACTATTTCAGTAAAAAAGAAACAATCAAAATTGAAAATATTGATAATATATATTTAATAAAAGAATTTTAAGGAAAGGATAGATATTATATTTTCATGAATACACCATATTATTTTCTTTATAAAAAGCAAGGGGGTGGCCCTTGTTTTCTCTTATTAAATATATATTATCAATATTTTCAATTTTGATTGTTTCTTTTTTACTGAAATAGTTCTCTTGATATCTGGCAACCCCACACACACCACAGGTTGAAAGACACTGCTCTAGAGTAGGTACTCTAGACGATCAATTTTATTGTGCAATTTCACGTACTGTGCAATATTATTGACCATCTAGGGTTAAAATTGAACGCCTTTCAATCTTGTTGTCAAATATTGTGTGTGATGTTGCGCAACAAAATTGATCGTTTAGGGATCCGCATACATGCGTAACAATATAGTAATGCAGAGCTATGAACCAACTTTTGTAAGTACTCGTTAAACATCCAAATCCATATTATAAATGCAAAGTATATACGTTTCTATCTGTCTGTCTGTAACCTCTTCACGCCCAAACCACTGATCCGATTTTGCTGAAATTTGGTATGGAGATGGAAAAGACATAGGTTACATTTTATCCTGGAAAAATGTACGGTTTCCAAGCGATAAACGCATTTTAGCAGAACGGAGTTGCGGGCTATATATCTAAATCAGTAATAAATATAACAATACCAGTTATCAAGTCTGTGGTCCAATGCTATTAGAGATTGATTTTCATTTAGGTCGTGACTAGTGGGTTCTATTCTAGCGTAGGAACATATTATATTTTCAAAATTTTGTTTCTACCTGGGTTTACGCTTGCTGATCGACTGTTGGTCTATAATCTGATCTCTCCGCGGGTGTGTCCATTTATCCATCCTGTAGCTGTAGGCAGTAGGACTTAGAATAACGCCTCCGTGGTCTAGGGTTAGAGCGTGGCTCTCGACTCCGGAGGTCGTAGGTTCAAATTCCGTGTTAGAAACATGTTATTTCCAAGTTTGGTTAGGATGATGCAGGCTGATCACCTGATTGTCTGACAAGTACCTAATCCATGCGTCGGATGGGCATGTAAAAAGTCGGTCCTGCACCTGATCTCTCATCAGCCGTGTCGGTCTTCCGTCCCACTAGGTTATGAGAGTGAAAGGAATAAAGAGTGCTCTCGTGTACTGCGCACACACTTGGGCACTATGAAACTACTCCTGCGTAACAGGCCAGGTTTCAATGAAACTGGCCACCGTCACCGAAACTGGTGTGGGGACTGGGGAGTACCTATAGGACTTAAGAAAAAAAACAGACTTCTGCAATCATAATATACTTATACAAAAAATATATGTTCGCCCTCGTTTCACACCCATGCGGCCATGTCAAAACGCGGCAGCTAAATAAAAGAGACAAGTAACAATCGGTCACTATAATTATTATGAATTTCTGCGTACTCCGTGACCAAGCTATAGTAGGTACAGTGGCGGTAACATTTCACGACAGTGGGAGGCGTGGACACTGATCGCAGATAAGCTAAATCGATTACTGTCGATCACTAAGGTCAAAACTCAAAAGGTACTGAATGAAGAAATTACACCTAAGGGCTCTATTATGTTTGTCTTATATGGATCTTGTATGATTAAATTAGATCATTGCTGTGTGGGCTCTTATTAGAAAAAGAATCGATAAAAATCGAATGAAATCGGTTTTAGTAGTTTTTGGCACTCCCGACAGACAGACATCCATACTTCCATACCGTGTTCAACAATGTGTCCGTCTTCCTGTCCGTCCGTCCGTCCGTCCGTCCGTCTGTCTGTCTATCCGTCTATCTGTCTGTCTGTACATAGATATTTTCGATTTTATGTAGTATGCATAATATAATATGCTGTGGTATGTAAATAACATAAAATCATAGTATTTGTACTAAGTATATAATTTTGTTCAGACCTTAGGCTCTCTAAGCTTGGTAGTAAATTATTTTGTATATTAGAACCCTGATTCTATAATTTTAATGCGATATTAATACAGCTTCGTTCTTTGTTCGATTCAGTAGACTCAGTATTAAACCTCATCCTCATGAAATGTCAATTCAACGACAAACGCTTTATTCTGTTTGATCAAAACGCCAAAAGGTCCTCGGAGGGTTTTTTAGTTACTTTAAATATAATATGGGAGAAGCAACCATTGCTTAAAACCGGCAATACACCCTACAACTTTTCTGATTTTGCAAGTGTGCATGGGCGATGGTACTTGCTTTCCATTAGGTGACCCATTTGCTCGATTGCCCCCTTATTTTATAAAGAAATTGGAAACTTAAATCAATAACGAAGCTGCATTACTGCATGAAAGTCGTAGAATCTGGGTATACTTCTCAACACAGGTAATTCATTAGCAGTAGTTCGCGTGGTAGATGAGCGATACTGGCCATTAAAATACACTGTATTCTAAACTAAATTGATTTTCCTATATACATTAAATGAATTTGTGGCGTTGGCAGCGTGTGAAATCAATGAGACTTCTAATTTATTAATAGGAGGTATTACTCCAATGTTTTATCGCTAGAGGCAGCGCCAGCACAGACAGCAAACAAAAAGTTTTTTTAGTTCATAAGTTTCTTTTGTTTATGTACTTATGTTTTCTTTCCTCTGTATCATCAGCTGTTTTTTATTTTGTATTTTACTAAGCTGAAATTTTATGTTGTTTAAGTATGGTTGTGTAATGTTTTAAAATGAAAATAAAGTTTATTATTATTATTATGGGTCAACATGGGTAGAGGTCAAAATATGTCTAGCTATCGCCTTTCGTGAGTTACAGTTACACATTGATGGACGAAAGAGAGTTGATGGACAGACAGAATACAGTAAAGTTTACTAAGACTTTACTTGGTCTTTAGGGGCTACACAGACGGACCGCATTTCAACTGCAATCCAACCGCAAATTGCAGTTCAAGTACAGTTTGAATGCAGTTGAAACGACTGCCATACGACTGCAATAGAACTGCAAACCAAACAGTTCACACGACTGCGCGCCAACTGCAACTAAACTGCAATCCCACTGCGCGTTTGGTTTGCAGTTCTATTGCAGTCGTATTGCAGTCGTGTCAACTGCATTCAAACTACACTTGAACTGATTAGGTACTGATTTGCGGTTGGATTGCAGTTGAAATGCGGTCCGTCTGTATAGAGTGTAGACCCTTACTTATAGTGTCCTGTTTTTAGTATTCAGGTGCAGGAGACTAAAAAGAAAAAAGCTTTGTCAAACAAAATAGTGTTCAAACCATAAAGTTAATATACATAGTGGAATAGAGCAACAATCTCGAGCTGTCAAACGAAACCGAAATTGATTTACATAATTGTGTGTAAAAAATAATATAATTATTATGTGTACAACGTATGTATACACTTACACAAGCATCTTGCTATGAGATTAACCCATCAGTCCTAGTCGTGGCAAAACGAGACACAATAGCTTTTTCATTGTTATCGCGGCCGGATGTAGCCGCTTGGGGCTTGATGAATTAAATTGTCAACGTGCCGATAAGTGCCGACTGGACGTCAAAAAAGGAGTTCTGCTGTCATGTATCAGTTATCACTTATCACACATCTCTTTTTTTGCTTGCTCAGGCATATTTTGTGTCTCTATTCCGTAGGTATATGACATAATATGTATTAACTTTATGGTTCGAAGTTCAAACCCACATAATATTTCAAAGATGATAGTCAGCGCATCTCACCAAACTACGACGGTACGGTACGCGGACGCGGCTTTTCAGTGACTTAGATACTACTTTAAGTAACAGAATTGGATAGTGGCATAACTTTCAATTATCGGTGAGGAAATCTGGTCTGGAGCTTAGCGAAATGTTGTCACATAACTACTATTGAAACACTTGCTCCAGTTATCCGCAAGTTTCGTAGCACCATCATCAGCATTTACCTGGAATTCCTCTGGTACTGTGCTAAAGGGTATTTTTGTTACCGGGTTCACTGATTCTCCTTGACTGTCCTGCTCTACTACAGAGCAGAAACAGGCATCTTAGACGCTACGAAATACGAATACTCATCTACAGAGGATATTCGTGGCACCAACGGCCAACCACATCGTTCAATTTATGAGCAGCATGGACAGTACGTCAAATGCGAAGAAGTCACAATAGATCCTCAAGGGTCGCTGGACATTAGGGCAATGACTTTTCTTCTAAAATTCTTTATTAATACATAATACAATAGAACAAAGTACGCAGAGTACATAATATATACTATAATCTACCCTGTATAAGGGTGGTGTAATATACGTACTTAAAATAAATCCAGTAGGACCATTAGCTAAACAGTAATTAACGCCACTATAATCTAAATTCTATCGAGAGTATATAAAAACTATTTCCTTTACGTGTTAGCATAAAAAGCTCCGTAATTACGCTGCATAGTCGCAGGAAATGTAGATTGAGTCGGTTTATAAACGTACGGCTGTGGAAATAAAGAATTTAGCACTTCAAGACTTTATTCCTAGATCAATAAGGTTCAAAATTGGTAAACCAATGATTTCCACGACTGCACGTTTTAGTGCTAATTACAAATTTAATTTAGCATGTGATTAACTTATCTGTATATCTTACTACAAGTTAAGTTACATATTATTACATGCCCTAAGTGTTTAATATATTAAGTGCTAGAACTAATATAACAACAGCTTGTTTTGTACTTATTCGGTAATTTGTTTAGATACTAATCAGTTAAGAAAAATGTTTATCGTCAAATTAATTAGTATTAGGTAACTTGTATTACTTTTTCACGTTTACGACTTTTAACGTTTTTAGTTATAACCTACACTGAGGTAGTAAGTAGTGAACCTGTGTTCATATCGCTTTACTTAAGGACTTAAAGTATCTTCATAACAACTTTTAGCAAAATCGGTTAAGCGGTTTGGGCGTGAAGATTCAACAAACAGACAGACACACTTTCGCATTGATAATATTAGTATGGATTCTAGAATCCAGAATTTCTTTGCTCTAAAATTTATTAAAAAGGGAGCTAGAGGATTTTTTTTCGGGCATAAAACTCTACTACTATTTTACCGTTCTTATACCAAAATTCATTGATTCGGTGCTTTAATCTTGAACAGGTTACAAATAGACAAACAGACTCCCAATGAACATAAATAGTATTGATTACAGAAGATTATTTTACACTTTTAAGACAATGTAACTTTAATAGTCCGTTTTTCGATACAAAAGACTTAAACGACTTAGGCGGTCACTTATTATCAGTACAAAGTAGTAAGTGCTTATTACAGCACGAAGCAGTAAGTGACTCTTTAGTACTATTATGTAACATCATTACAGCATTTTGGAAGCACGAATCCCTAAAGTATTAAATACCTATAGTTTAAAAGTAAACGAGTTTTGGGACCTTTCACAATTCTTAAAAGTGGTTTTTGCATAATTTTTATGTAGTGTCATAATAATATTATTTAATTAAATTGCTTGTGATGTAGAATTGTAAGAATGCGATGCCACATAAACAGAAAGTGGAATAAAGGTGTTTTGCGTGTAATCGCAATGTACTCGCGCTTTTGGAAATACAAACAAAAAGCTAGGACCTAGGTCCTTAGCTGAAACCGGCCACCAGGACCATACACGAGTAATTTTATAGTGCCCAAGTGTGTGCGCAGTACACAAGAGCACTCTCTATAGTCTATTCCAGACCTCCCGCGCATTAGGCGGCCAGGTCGCTGCGGCCAACTAATTCTTCTACGATATAGTAATATGTAGGTGCGCGCATTACGCGACCAGCGGCCAGCTGTCACGATTTAATTCTTTTATAATTTTTGGGCACTTAGACTCGTACATTTAGCACATAAAAAAATGTTCAATAAAGAGAGTTTAAAATACAAAGCGCATGACGTCACACTATGGCGGACAGTATTTTCGGCGCCATTTATGAGGTATATTTTTCAATAAACATTTTTATGGGTTTCTACTGTGTTAATATTAAAATATTAGTTTTTTTTTGTGAAAATGAATGATTAAGAAGCGATTAGCATGAAGAAAAAAAGTAGGTCAAGTAGCCTATTAGATAGAAATCTGTGATCGTGCCCGTAACTTTGCCTAAGCGGTGAGTGGAGCATCATGGGGTTTTAGTGGGTAGTTCCTCGGAGAGTCCCACATACCCCGGCCGATGTCCCCAACCCGCCGGGGATGCGTAATGCATTTCCCTATGTAAAAAAAAGCGGCTAAACGACGCGTTTGCGCCGCCGAATATTAATCCAACCTAAGCGGCATGTTGTACGTGAACACTGAACACTAAGCGCTAAGTGGCAAAATGTACGTAATTTGACAACAGGCATCACTCATTAGCGATGTCAAATCAATCTTTGTTTATTATAACCTATAGTGAAACTTAGAAAGTAAGCCCCGAATACCGTGTTTATTATCATTTTGATACACAAAATTTACTGCCCTAAGATAGAGCTAAATCTAATGTCAAGAAAATGATACCCTGTTAAATTAATGGACGGTAGTTGGCAACATTATCTCAAATTGTGAACGCGTTTATTCTATGTATGTCTTAATAATGAAGTACTAAATATTAGGCCTAGGTTCTGTACCAGTGTTATCAAATTTGAAATGTCCCACTCAATAATTTATGTCAATCTCAAATATGGACCTATTGACAATTGAAGACGCGAGTGAATCTTTTAACCTGTCTATTCCATCACCTGGCTTAATACATCTGCCTACACATAAGAATATAATAAAACAGAACAATTTTTCCGGCTGCAAAGCCTTCATTTCTGCAAAAAAAAAAAAACTATAGTTGAACTCACGTTTCAAAACCACTATAATAGTACTTACGCACTAAAATAATTTCATCAAAAACTTAGCCAACAATTAATTATGTCAATCCTACGCTTATTGAATTATATAGATAAAGCTGCAATTATAGCCTGAGGACTGATTTTGAACATGGGTATTTGTATATTTTATATAATTATTTTGCAACTATGATCTAATGATTTATGATAATTATGTTAATTATTAATGCATTCTATTCTACCTCTACAGTCTACACGATAAAACCATTAAGAGAGGGTGCTGTTTCAATCGTATACGGGTTATTTTGTAGTCGTCACACAGAAAAAGATTGGATAGAAAATCTAATCATATATTCAAAAATTATGTATTCAACTAGATGCCCGTTTATCTCGCGGGAACCGTACATTTTTCCGAGATATAAACTATCCTATGTCCTTTCCCGGGACTTACAGTATCTAGATGTAAATCAAACAGCATAATCGGTTCAACCGCTTAGGCCTGAAGAGGAAACAGACTGACAGACAGACAGACCTTCGCATTAATAATATAATTATGGAGTATGGACTTCAGACGTATAATATGAATTAAAAAAAAAAGTGATTGCTATTTACTGTGCATAGTCTATATTTCATAAAATGTAGTTCATTAAAATTTATTTCATGTTAAGGTCACGAAATTATTATTCGACCTCTAATTAAAATGTAGGTACTATACACACGATAAACCATTAATTTTCATTCAAAATTTCATACTAATATCATACTTGTGTGAAAGTGGGTCTGTCTGTTTAAGGCCGTCCCTCGAGCAAACGACCTTGACCAATGACCATACATTTGCCGCGTTGCCGAGATCGCACCAAAACCCTATTTTTTTAAATTATCTTAGTTCAAAATTGACCTAAAAAAAATCGGCTAAGTGCGAGTCGGACTTGCGCACGAAGGGTTTCATACCGTTATAGAGGTACCTTTAACTTTAAAGTACAGTAAAAGGCCCTAAATAACGGTCTTGGAACTGTTAACGAATTGAATATTATAATATACTTTATGCGTATAGGGTAATTTCTGCAGGGGCAACAATACAGTCCAATGACCGGTCTCACCAGTATGGATCGTGGCTAATCTTTTGCCAAATACATGCAATATAGTGAAATAGGATACTTATGATTAATGACCACAACGGTTACGGTAGCCGATTTAAATCGGGCTTGTTACCGGAGTATTTTTATAGTGAAGTGCTTACTGCTTAGTAAAATCACTCTTTTACTCTCATAAGTTGTAACCCAGTCAGTTAGCAGCCAAACTGTACTCGTATTAACAGTTGGAATACGAATCTGTATTAAGAAATAAGGGTAAATTCAGACCGCAACGCGACACGTAGATTCATTTCTAAATTATTGTATTGAATTGACAGACTTGCATGACGTTTCAATTCAATACAAATTTTGAAATGCATCTACGTGTCGCGTTCTTAATTGACCCTAAGGGTTTAACGATGTTATATCTAATTAGCGATTAACAATAACGCAGACTGGCGCAAATGGGCCTAAGGTCCAATTTCATCAACTACTGGTAAATTTAATGCTCGAATTAGTATCATGGTTCCTCTTCAATTTGAATGAAAGAAAGGACATGACATTTTAACAAGCCGTTAACACTAACAGATGCTGGTGAAATTGGGCCTAATTCGTGGTATGCCAGCGTTAGTACTGTGACTGGCGCGCCCACGCCACGCCTCGTGTCAAGGGCAGAGTGGCTGAATGAAAAGAAATTGATCGGATTAACGTTAATCATTACATTCATCATTAAATTTTTAATGCCTGGTATTGAGGTTATTGACAAAAGTTTATGCATTCAACAGTGTTGTTGATTAGTTGATAGATGATTAGGTAGATAACGAATTACATTGTATTGACATAATTCGACCAAATTACGTTGGTCTGACAACTGCATATGAATCAATTTCTTCATTAGTATATTAATATGAGTATAGCTTCTTTCCTTAAAAATATTAACTGGTTTGCAAAACACCAAAGTCTATGGTGGACGTGGAAAACAAATTTGGGATATTGACATAAAATACAAAGAATATTCTAGATTATGGTACATCCCTCAGAAAAATGGAAGGGAAAGGCGCAGACTTGCAGTAGATTGCTTCATGTATTGTACTTTATCAATTGATTTTTAATCCTTCGATTGCGGATTCTTGGAAATACTATTGTATTCTTTTGTTGTCGGGATCACCGGTGCTCTTATGGGACTTGCTGGATTAAAATGACTGTTGTACCTATCCTGGATACCTACTTTATATGTCAAAGATGTCAGTTTCCTAGATCCGGCTTCCCACGACCTTGACCTAGAAATTCCTCTTTGACACAACGTGACACGACGTGACACAAACTCTCCATCGCACACGAAAATCTACGACGTGATAATGAGATTGCTACACTGGTTCTGCCCGCGGGTTGTGTAAAGAGATTAATCATGTAGGTGTCTATAAAGGGGCGTCCACTAATTGTGCAAATGTATTTTTTAATAATATAACTAGAGCTAAAACTTACACTATGCACACATTTTCTGGGACGTAGAACTCCTGTAGACGATTTTAATCAGCCAAAACTCCGCCTTTTCGAAGGTCGGTAGATGATTGATTGGAACTCTCACCATTTATGCGACCCACCAAGCATGCTTTATGACGGTAAAAAATATGGGTATAAATCATCCCTATTTCATATTTGTTTCAGCATAATTGCAAGGATTATGACAGATCTAATTGTCAAAAATGTAAGTCGTTTCGCCAATGCACGCCATTAATTACTGTTGAATTAAGCATACACGATTAATTAATCATCAAACTTAAATAAAATGCAATAAAAGCGGTAAACAGCAAACTACTGCAGCTAAAAACTAAAGTTAATGCGACAAGTTCCTTATTTAAAAAGTTCCGAAGCAGTGTCGTTTAGTTTAACCAAAGATTAACAAAATTACTAGATAGGCTGTTTGATGTGACGTTTTAATTGTATCTAATGAATTTGTTTATTTATTTATGGTGAGCAATATGTATTCACTGTAGTAACTAGTATATGATGTTGCCGTCAAGTTTATTGTACCGTCATATCGCTTTATATTCGGTTTAACGCCAACGTTTTATTAGTGAAGAGATACAAACTGAAAAAGTTTGTTTTTTGGTTGTTTGTTTGATTGAACGCGCTAATCTAAGGAACTACTGGTCCGATTTTAAAAATTGTTTCAGTGTTAGATGGCCCATTTATCGAAGAAGGCTATGGGTTATATTATATTATCACTTTAATTAAGGTCAATAGGAGCGAAGAAACAGAGGAAAATATAATCTCACGAAGTACTGGATGAAATTTTAAGTTATTAGGTGCAGATGTAGAGTACCACTTGAAGGGACATAACCTATTTTTTGCGGGAAAATGTACTGTTTCCGTAAAATTCCTAATTTACGCGAGCGAAGCCGCGTGGGACATCTAGTTTATTACAAATTATAAAACAAGCATAAATCAAAAATTAACTAGAGTTATAATTGTTACTATGATTTAAAATTATAATTAACTTTAGTCACATCCAGTTGACTTATGATCTTGGTTGGAGTTAGGTCGGTATGTTAAGTTAATAATTAAGACTAGCACAAGGTTGGCAGTTAATTCTAATTAGCAGCTAACCGGGACCTGTCGGAGACAACAAAGAATTGAATAATTTATTCATTGTAGGTATTTTAGAGGTACGAATGCAGTAACTACAAGGTAACTTATAGGACCGATCAGCAGGACGATTCACTATTTTCTTCCGACTCGGATTCAGAAACTTTGCGGTGCGGTTATTAGCTTTATCCACACTGTGCCTCTTTTGACGTGACAACGTCTTATAATTCGATATGGGCTGCGCGCACGAAAAAACACGACGCAATATGCGGCGTTACCTCGCTCTGAGGCGTTCCATTTAAAGCTATGACGTTGTCACGTTCAACTATCGTCAGTAAACCGACTTTACAGACAACCGAGTTCGAGTCGAGTTCGAGTTCGAAAACACTACTCTCCAACCGTATTTTGGTTCATCAAGGGCATGCGTCATAGCGCAGTCAACAGCGTATGCCCGCGACGCATGCGCTCTGACCGTATCCAAAACTTTCGCTTAGTTCTATTTTTTCTGGAATTTCTTATGACCAAATAAGCCGCACATAATATATACCACTCAGAACGTTCTCGTCGCACATGTTACAAAGCTGACAGACACTGCAACTGAAAAAAAAAAATGACAATACAACAATACAATACAATACAACAACACTTTATTGTACACCAAAAAATACAAAATGAAACAATTTTACTTAAAATAACATATTCCAGATGATGCACAAAAGGCGAACTTATTGCTAACAAGCAATCTCTACCAGTCAACCTTTTGTTTATCGGATTGACTATAAGAGATTGAAAGCATCGTGTAGGTGTACAAACCTAATTAACAGAGAGAAGGTTACATGTTATTAACAATTAACTTAATAAAATAAAGATAATAATCAATAATAATGTAGAAACAAATAATTTATGTCTTATTAAAGAAATGGTATCGTAGCTTATTTTTAAAAATATTAATCGTATCAGCGCGACGAATTTCCAGTGGCAGTGAGTTCCAAAGTACTGCAGCACGAACAGTAAAGGATTTGGAAAATAGGGTAGAGGAATGGGAGGGGATTTCAAGAGTCAGATTGTTGGAAGAGCGTAATGATAATTGGTGGGTGTCACGTAGGAAGTTGAAGCGATTTTTTAAATATAAAGGTGTGGAAGGGTCAAACAGGATATTATAGAGGAGTGAGAGAATGTGAGTGTCGCGTCGGGATCTAATAGAAAGCCAGCAAAGCTTTTTGCGGAATTCCGAAACATGGTCATATTTCCGTAAGCCGTAAATAAATCTGATGCAAACGTTTTGAAGTCTTTCTAGTTTATCTAGTAACTCTTCTGATACATCAATAAAACAAACATCAGCATAGTCCAGTATGGGTAATAATATTGTGTGCGCCAGAGCAATCTTTGTAGAGATTGGTAGAAAGTTACCCAGTATACGAAGAGATGCATTAGCCCGAAAAACTTTACAGCTAAGAGCATCAATGTGAGGCTTCCAGGATAAGTTACCGTCAAATATGACTCCTAAATTCTTGACGCTGTCTACAAAGGGAATCGGGGAGCCATTAAAGGTCAATAGTGGGAGTTCCTGCCAAATTATTCGGGAACGAAGCTTTGAGCTACCAATAATAATAGCTTGGCTCTTGCTAGGATTGACACTAATGCCAAATGACTTACACCAGCTGACTAAATAGATGAGGTCTTTGTTGACGCGTTCAACTGCCTCCTTCAGATTCTCGATTAGAGAGTGCGTGTATATTTGAAGGTCGTCAGCATAAAGATGATATGATGATTTAAGATGGCTGCTTATGGAATTAATAAAAATAGCGAATAATAAGGGAGAGAGTACGCCTCCCTGAGGTACACCTGCTAGAAGTTCAATCCATGCAAAAAAGCTGCCATCGCTGCGAATTCGCTGTCTACGGCCCTTGAGATAGCTGTCGAACCATTTCACTACGCATGGAGAAACGTTTAGAATTTTTAAAGTGGCAAGTAGTATGTCAACGTCAATTACTGTTCCAAAAGCATTTGTAAAATCAAGAAGGGCAAGGATTGTCAATGTTGGCATCATTCAATTATTGAAAGCGCCAAACGAAAGTTTTTTTTTTCGTCATCTTCTTTGTATTCAAAGAAGATGACGAAAATTGAAGACGAAAGCGCATAGCGTGCACATAGCTTATTGGATGTCGCAAGACCGGATCAACAGGACAAGGACCCTGGATCGACAGGACCGATAGACTGATTAAAATTTTGATCCACTGTTGGTTTGCCCCATATTAAAACGCTGTCCATCCTGCCATAATCGACCCATACGTTTTAGGAGAAAACAGTACATATAGTAATAGTAATTGAAAATAATTGTTACAGCGTATCGCATTTTCATACGAAAAGGTTTCTCTATTTCCTATGGAGGCCAAAGATCAAGATCAAATAATGTAGAATATAATAGCCACATACTATGTTGACGTGTGTCCAGCACATAATAGATCAAAATGATTATACTAATGTATCTTTAATTCCAACATCGATAGCTCCCGGCTAAGCACGTTTTGAAGTAGGTAATTTAAGTAGTGAATAATATGAACAAAATATTCCACACCTGGACATTTTGATTCCCCACGATATTTTTGACAAATTATTTTGACCAGAAGGCAAATACTTAGGCTATATATTATTTAAATGTTGGTAGAACTAAGTATGTAACACGTCATAATGTTAGATACCTCTTTGTAGTAGTATTAATATACGTTTTCTCTTCCAATAAAATATCATCTATGTAGGACGAATTTTCAAACAATTTTTAGTATGTTGCTCAAACTTTTTTTACAACAAATCAATTATTTAAATAAGTAATTTAGCGACTCGGGAGCGGGACTGCAAACAGAGGCGCCAACCGGAAGCCGAAGCGTAGATGAGGATATGAAATATAAACATAGGTAATATCACAGATATAGATACGACCAAGGACATGACAAGGACAAGATAATCAGGATCATCTTTCTTGTTAAGCAATCAAATTATTTTTATCTTAATCCAGCTTGAAAATAACATCTATTCTAATCCGAATATCAAACCCGTGATCCCTTTCAAATTAAGAGCCAGCGAGGCTGGCTGGCTGACTGAAAGAAATTACGGGAATGGAAATAAATTGTGATTTTTTTTAAAGTACATATTAAGATAGATTATAAATAATAATCAATCTTCATCTGCTCAGATAAATAATATTCAATCTTCAATATATCTAATATAATTTCTATGACTGTGCCGCTATTTAAAAAAATTTACATTGCACACAATAATTATTGCATATTATTGTGATCTCGCGACTCGCGGTGTTATAGACGTCAAACCGCGTGTTCGGTCGGATGCGTGTAAATCCAGCCTCATCGTATCGGATGTTATAAAACGATTCTTGAATATTTAGCGATAAATTTATCTTGTGACACCCGATATGATGTCGTGACCAATTAAACAATCAAACAAGATGTCGTTCACGTAATGAATATGATTTGTGGACATTATTTGTTTATGATTTGTGACCGCAGATGTTAGCTGATGAATAATTTATTTGAGAAATTGGTAATTCTAGGGGTGAATTATGTCTTTATTAATTTTAAAACATATCTACGAATAATCATTCGTAGATATTATGTTTTAAAATTAAGGTCCCAAGACTAGATGAGGCCCGCAACTCTGTTTCGCGAAAATTCGTTTATTGAAACTGTACATTTTTCTTTTAACCTTTTAACACCAAAAAAATGTACGAATGTATGTATAAAATTTTCTAAGTCCTTTCCTGGGACTAAAATATCTCTATAACAAATTTCAGCAAAATTGGTTCAGCGGTTTAGGCTTGAAGAGGTAACAGATAGACACTTTCGCATTTTATTAGATATATTAGTTTGAATTAAAGTAAGTATAGACTGCCAATCTATCTATACTTATAAAATTACATGTCCTGACTGACTGACTGATTCATCATCGCTGAGCAAAAACTGTTAAAGTTACAGCCACGAAATTTGGTGAGTAGGGTTGTTTTATTAAGTAGACACCCACTAAGGAAGGAATCTTGAAAATTTTACCCCGAAGGGGGTGAAACAGGGGTTGAAAGTTTGAATGAAAGTCCGTCATTTCTTGAGTTAGAAATCAGTGAACCAAAACTTTATTTTTGGGTTACTGATTTTTTAATCATTTTTATGAATGGATACGTACTTAAGCGGTTTTGGAAATTCTACCCCCAAAGGGGTGAAACAGGGGTTGAAAGTTTAAATGAAAGTCCGTCATTTCTTAAGTTAGAATCATGAAAGTTTAGTGACGTTTGCGTTTGACGTTTGCTTAAATAGGGTCCCGTTTTTACCCTTTGTATAAGGAACCACAAAAAGGGGAAAACTATCCATCTTTGTTATTATACTATGTTAACGCGGACGAACTCGCGGGCAACAGCTAGTATCTATATATATAAAACTCTAAGGACTGACTGACATGTTGATCTATCAACGCACAGCCCAAACCACTGGACGGATCGGGCTGAAATTTGGCATGCACCTAGATGTTATGACGTAGGCATCCGCTAAGAAAGGATTTTGATAAATTCCAACCCCGAAGGGTTAAAATAGGGGATGAAGTTTGTATATAATAATACTTCTTAACGCGAGCAAAGCCGCGGGCAAAAGCTCGTAGGCAATAATTTTATAATACGAATTATTAAAGGATGGACAAAATGTTGTTTAAAGAATTCCTTGGGTAAATATTTTTATTAATAGGGGGCTTAAATAGCAAGTGTCGTCCATACATTACGTAACGTGAGACGTGTAAATACTTTTTTACGTGATATTTGCAGAAACAACATCTTCCTGTGATTCGGCTTCACCCTCTCTCTAACTCAATGGTTCCCAACCTGGGGGTAATTACCCCGCGGGGGTGAAATAGCTATTCTAAGGGGGTAACAGAGGTAAAATAAATGAATTGAAACTCTGTACATTTTAGAGAAAAACAGCTACAGGATACCCTATCATTGCAGACAGAGATCTGAAAATGTTGGTACCGTTAGCTACCACTTGTAAATGCGAGAGTGGCTTCTCAACTCTGGTTTAGTAACATTAAAAAAAGGCAAGAAACCGTCTGAACGTGGAGCACGATATGATATGTGTGCAACTGAAGTCTGGACTTATTTATAATTATTAAAAAACAAAAAACTTGCGAATGTACCAATACAAATTTATAAAGTTGTTTTTAATTTGGTGGGGTAAAATCAGTTTCTCTAACAGGCCATAGGGGTAACAGCTCTAAAAAGGTTGGGAACCACTGCAGTCTAACCCCTTGAAAGCCTCACGTAATTTATGAATGTCCCTGAATCTTATGATAGAGTTCCGATATCGCTTTCATAATGCTATTGTCTTATGTAATTAACTGGCCAGAACTCTTAATTATAGCTGCCTACATAGCACACGTAACTGAGATACAATATTTAACAGTTGTGACACAAATCGCTTTTCTGTACAAACTGTATTAAGGCGACGCATACACTGTCTGTGTCGCAGGCGGATTGTATAATTTAAAAAACAGGGCCGTGTGGTGGGTGTGTATGGGTATAAATATAATATATATGTATAGAGTTCGCTGTGAAAGTGGCAACGCTGAAAGAGTTTTTTTTTTCATCTTTGTATGGAAAAATTCATGAAAGCTTGCCTATAAAAATTAAAAAAGCTTTTACAGCGCTGCTACTTTCACAGTGAACTCTATAATATAGGAGACCCATATACACCCAAAAGTCACTTAGTTTTGTTATTATCACTTAGTTTTGTTACACCTTGTATAACTCGAGAACAGCTGAATCGATTTGGCTGACTTCAATCATAAAGACCAGGTGGCCTATTATGACCTCTTATTTTCAGCCAGTTTACGCCCAAAATGTAGCGTTTTCGGGCGTAAACTGGCTGGAAATATGAGGTCATAATAACCCACCTGGGAAGGTTTATATTGGAAGGGAAGTGATAGGAAGTTCACAGGTCATGCAGTAGCTTATCCAACCAAAAACATACCTGCTAAAATAGGGCCTAGTTCCTGTAGCCTAATTTATGGCCTAAAAAAAGAGTTGAAAAAATTTACAAATCTACTATAAGCCTATTCTATAAGTCTATCTCAGTCTGGCTTTATCAGGCAACAGTCCTTTCGCCTTGATATGTCATATGCACGGTGTGTTATTTATTTTATTACTAACTGTAAACTTAAAGTACTACTTCTCTCCTAAATATACAATTACCCTAAACTTTCGCAAAAGACTAAAATTTGGCAAATCGGCTCAACCATTCTCGAGTTTTAGCGAGACAAACAAAATTCGTCAAAAATTCATTTTTATTTATATAGATTTTCTTGACCTGTTAAAATTATTCTTCAATACCTTACTAGATCACAAATTAATAATAATTATTAAATATTAACAACGTAAACTATACGTCCTCTTAATACAACGATTAACTAAAATTTGGCAACGTCATAAGTTAGACTAAATGACTTTGGTCACGAATATTAAATCATTCCTATTGTTACGACACTATAGTAAGATAATAGAACTCAATAATGATAGTTTAAGATAATATTTATTAAGTAATATTTTATATTGGTAACCGTTTTTTATCTCTAACTTTGGTCTAAAATTTGACCTTGTCAAAAGTTTAATATTTTTAACACTAAGAAATTTTGTAATTAGCTTCGCAAATTTTGATGCTTTTTTCATTTCAAATGTGATTCGGAGTTCGGACCATACATTCGGACAGTGTTTTCTAATTAAAATGAAATGCCGCAAAAACCGTATTTTTTTTTCAAAAAACTTTACTAAATGTCTGTAACATCTGTGCCAATTTTTTTAATGCTATCTCATTAAAAAAATTGGCACAATGTAAATTATTATGCTTTTAGTTCGTTTTATTCTAACACGATTGTAACTAAATGTTCAGTCAGCTATCTAATTTTGTTGCATTTTCCTTATTACTTGTAGCCGTTATAGACGTAGACCTTGTGTTAAGGCTGCTCTACACGTTGGGTCCTGGATAAACATGATTGTTAAGCATGGGAAATCGGTGTCAATTATGGGCAATCAGAGATAGTTACCGTATTGGTCCATCAACTAGCCCACCAACTTTATAGATGTTTGCTCCGGGATGTAAAACTTATCTAAAACTAGATGACGCCTGCAGTTCCGTTTATCGCGCGGGAACCGTACATTTTTCCGGGATAAAAAGTAGCCTATGTCCTTTCCCGGGACTCAAAGTATCTGCATACCAAATTTCAGCAAAATCGGTTCAGTGGTTCGGGCGTGAAGAGGTAACAGACAGACAGACAGACACACTTTCGCATTTATAATATTAGTATGGATATTAGTATGTATGGTGCGACCCATTACTTCAATAGTTGATGTAAATGGTCATTTTCTACTGAAACTACGAGGGAGGGGCTCGTCATTTCAAGTTGGAGAGGGTACATGAGCACAAAAGACCACATTTTTTCGCATGGCCTTAACCTTGGACATTCCGTGTCAACTTCAATTTAACACTCGCCCTACTGATAATTACTTGTATAATTACATGCTTTAATTTGTATGTAGTTTACCTTTAGGCAGTGTTACTATGGTGCCAATATTCAGTTTAAAATATTTCAGTACATAATATTATATCACCCGATATTTCGTTGCGTGGAAATCGTCTATCACTAGTAACCGTACATTTTTCCGCGATAAACACCATCCTTTGTCCTTTCCCGGGACTCAAAATATCTCTTATACTAAAGATCTAGAAATCGATTCAGCAGCTTGAGTGTGAAGACCCTTTTATTCCGACAAATAATTTTGTAACTCTGGCTAAGCCAGCCTAAGTAGTTTTATTTTCCACTCCAAATTGCTCCATATTGCACCATAAATTTAACTATTATGGGGCAATGTTATTACCCATAAAAATGTTTACATAATTTCGTATTTACACTTTACTTTATTAAGTTGGAGCTGTCTCGTTTTTTTTCACATTTATAAAATTTATTGACCTCTAACGGATATGCTTATTGCAAGTGGCGCCCGCCCACCAAAAACGCTAATGATTTTAAATGGTATTGGTAATTTCGTATTACGTTTTTATGATCCTGTTTATTTGAGTTTCATAAGTATTTCCTTTTTATTGTAAAATGGTTGACAAATCACAGAATTTTTGATGGGAAGCCGATACTTCCCATTAAATTCCAAACTGGTTCCATTAGATTTTCTCTTCTTGTTTATATTACTTAATAGTTATGTAATTTATTATAATCATTATTTTATTGAAAATCAAAAATTGCGTCTTGGATTTCTATTTCTACATGCTAGGAAACTTTTTCGGCAAGCTATCAAGCCTTCTATTCTACTTCACGCTTGACAATCTGCTTGGTTAGCGTGTGCAGACGTCTTTAATTGTCCCATATATAAATTATAGTGAGCGAACTGTAATTGCTCCTTAATAACTATTAACTGATAAGTGATAAGGTTATCAGGACAGCCATAAAAATGGTGTAATATTTTATCACTGCGCTACATTACCATAAGTGTAATACTCAATTAACTATGATCTATTACAGAGGTTTTGACGGCAGAGCACACTTTAGTCCAAACTGCGTATTGATACGTATTATTATTTTGCTGTCTTAAATTATTCGGAAATACTGCGCGGTCAATAGCTTTGTCCATATTGTGCCTTTTTTTGTTCATCAAGGGCATGCCTTATAGCGCTGGCAACAGCGAACGTGAGGAATGCCCGTAACGCGCGTTGAAATCGTAGCGCGCACTATGACACTTTTCTTTCAACGCGGGTGTATTTTGACGCGCGTCACGGGCATGCCACACCTTCGCTGTTGACTACGCTATAACGCATGCACTTGTTGAACAAAAAAAAGGCATAATGTGGACAAAGCTATTGGTTGTCATCATCGTATATGTATGAGAGAAGACAGAAAAACATTTAAGTGTGAATTATTATGTTGGTAACAATCGACGACGAAATCAGGACTCAGGTGTTTTTTTTTTTTTAGTATAAGTATATTTCCTATGGTATACTCTAAAGTCTAAACTTTAAAGTTTCGGCATGTCGCATTCGCGTGTAATTAATAATCTTATGATTATCACATAATGTTATTTGAATCAGTCGATATTTTGACGACTGACACGTCTGTAGTTCTAATAAATGATCACGTCATGATCAATAAATTTTTTTTATTAAAAAAAAATAAGTATATTATCGTCGTCAAATAAGTCAATGAAGGCAGCCGTAATCATACAGTTTGCCTATCCATAGTGTGCTAAGACTATCATTACTCTGGTATGCGACAGCCGAACGCATATCTTTTCTCATAAACTGTAAACACTATTATTCGTCGAGTGAACAGTGTCAATGTCAGACGTCTAATTATTCGGACTTAACTTGCAGTTACTAAATTAAGGTTAATGAAGTAAACTGAAGCAATACTAAATTCCCATAGCGCTCGTAATTATTTTAATTAAACCATAAAGTAATGAAATTCCGCCGAAAGTGCGATATCTGGTTGTGTGTGCCATTAACATATTATTTTAACCCTTTAGTAATAAAAAAATTTGAGAGGTGTCAAGGGACACCCGAATGGAACGAAGTTATTTCTTATATTCAAAAAATTTGTATATATATAATATAATACATATTATATTATAAGTACTCAAAAAAAGTATTAACGTTATCTGTTGACGCCCAGGAATACTAACAACGCGTCGCTGTTTATTCTCGAAAACGCCATCTAGTTAACGCACAAGAATACTATCAACGCCCTCTGCCCCTACCATGCAGCCTGCAGGTACTAATAAAAAAGTGTCGTTACAACATTTTCGGTCTAGCCCCCTTTCGCAAAGCGCGATAAGGAACTCCGTTCCAAAAATATGTAAATAGGCAATAACTTTGTACTTATCTTATGTGGAAGATAAAATAGTCTCGGTACTCAAAGTACCATCGAAGAAATTGATTCATAGGCAGATGACGCCGCCGCGTCACTTGGTCGAGTTATGTTAATTCAATGTAAGTCATGATCTGCCGAGTGCCGCGAACTGCCGACTGAGTTTGACATAAAAGCGACCAAATAGGGATGATGACAAGGTCAAAGATTAGCGAATTTTGTTGATATAATAAAGAAATCACGATAAAAAATAAGCGTTCCCAAAATTTCAGCTTGATAGCATTTGTATTTTTTTTATACGCGCCTTCAAAGTTGGATAATCAGAACGATTTTTTTTTCAATAAAATTTCTTAATATTTTTATTATTTGTATACCATTCGATAACTTATGCAATTAAAAGCAACTTTTGTTATGAAATCACTTTCATAAACGCAATATTTAATATACTTATCGAACAAACTTCTCTCCCGATGCGTACAAACTACGAAAGAGTGACGTCATTCTTTCGTAGCACTTTGTATGGAGCGTTTCGGGCAGGTCGGTTTCGGTTATGAGATGTTTGAATTGTCATATCTTGGTGAATTTTTAAACTATCAGAGTTGTTTTTTCAGCGATGTTTATATTTTTTAAGGGTCTTTCAATTATCAATAACAAAAAAAAAATCATATTAGTGTATCAGTGAAATAAGTGTGAAAAACGTAAAGTGACTGTGACGAACACAAACAATAATGTGTATTCTCCTTTATACAGACTTTAAGAAAGTGTTGATGGACACAATCTTAGTTAACTCTACCTAGCAGATTAAGTTAATATAAAATTACTTATTAGTCTTAGTTAGGCTAGTTATATATTGTAATAATTATAAAATACTTATACAGGTATTTTATTTAAAAAAAACATTGGAAGGCTACCCTTCTAACTTCATCAAAATTGGGTTCAGTAAATACTGAGCCCATTTTCGATGCGTAGAACGGTTACAACTTACATACAATATCTGCATAGGAATCAACTTCCTATCAGAGAAGTTGATTCCTATGCAGATCGGGGACCTACGTAGTTTGGTTGCGTTACGTCAAACCCAGCCAACAGATCACAATTAACATTGAATTGACATATTCGACCGAATAACGTTGGTCTATCAACTGCATAGGAATCAATTTCCTCGATGGTACATACACAATATTGAATTGTAAGCATAGTACGTTGAAATTTGAGCTCCTACTTGTATAGGTACTTATTGAGAGCCAATATAGGTACTTACTTATTATTTATTATATTTTAGATTGAAACCGCATATTTAGCCCCCGACAAAAAAGTGGGGTGTTGTAAGTTTGACGTGTCTGTCTGTCTGTCTGTCTGTCTGTCTGTGTGTCTGTCTGTGGCATCGTAGCATCCAAACGGGTGGACCGATTTTGATCTAGTTTTTTTGTTTGAAAGCTGACATGATTGAGAGTGTTCTTAGCTATAGTTCATCATCATCAGCCTGCTCAGTGCTGGATTATCACGGTTCATCTGCTCCGTGAAGGGCCGATTAGCGACTTGCAGTCGTTTGGTAGGCTTTATATTTTGCTTCTAGTTCGTGACATTTATAAATATATATACACATTAATGGAAAGTTGACCTGGTGTTGCAGCATCACCTGGCAATCAATAAGATATCCAACTCCTCGCCAAATTAGAGCAATGGTTTCGTGTTTGGGCTCATTTTAATTGGGACACCTAGTAAGACTTATATAAGCAATAAATTTTTGCATGCTGCTACTGCAATATCACTTGAATTCTATTGGAGCCGAGCTCCATATGAACCCAAAGTGGAGGTTTCATGTTTGGACTCATATTGACGGCCTCATCCAAGAAATGTCTTCTTCATAGATTGTATTCATTGGGATATGATCCTATTGATAGGAATTATACTGCACTATAATTATTATAACCAACACAAGTTTAAAAAGCATGAAATAAAATTAAATTAAGAAATTTAAAAAACCCCCGCCAAACAACTTTAAAAAGTAATGAAATAATATTTACTGAATTTAAGTTTAAATAATTCCTAAGAGTGATATTTTAATCCATAATTGTTGTCAAGGTGTGTCGGGGGACCGCTAATGTAGATGTTTGATTTCACATAACATATCAGTTCACAGCGAACCGAATCGAGACAATCAGTCATTTGGCGATACAAAATGCAAAAGTTGTTGTTGGCGGTCCCCCGACACACCGTGACAACAATTATGGATTAAAATATCACTTCACACTTAGGAATTATTTAAACTTAAATTCAGTAAATATTATTTCATTACTTTTTAATGTTGTTTGGCGGGAGTTTTTTAAATTTCTTAATTTAATTTCCCTTCTTAACTCTGTAACTAGATGACATTATAAATGCGAAAGTGAAAATTTTCAGCTGTTATGAAATGACGAAAGTCTGGCTGTCACTGGCTCTTGTCGCTTACAACTTACGTTTCTCTACTTACGGTAGAGAAAATTCTGCTAAAAATCATAAATTCCTAGTTACAACAATTTTACAGTCTATTCCTACTAATATTATAAATGCGAAAGTGTATCTGCCTGTCTGTCCGCCAGTCTGTCTGTCTGTCTGTCTGTCTGTCTGTCTGTCTGTCTGTCTATTACCTCTTCACGCTCAAACCGCTCAACCGATTTTTTTTTAAATTTGGCATGAAGTTATTGAAGATGCTTTGAGTCCCGGGAAAGGACATAGGATACTTTTTGTCCCGGAAAAATGTAGGGTTCCAGCGCGATAAACGAGTTTTAGCGCAACGGAGTTGCGGGCTTTATTTAGTATTTAATAACACGAAACGCAGTTTATCTGGAACTCTAGATTTGACAAGTTACTAGTACATTTACTTTCCATTGCGACTGGAGTAAAAGTATGCCAATAAGTCTGTATTTAAATTTGAATAGTGATTGGCCATATCTAGTAACTAGCTGTTTCCCGCGACTTCGTCCGCGTTAACATAGTATACCTATATAATATAGACTAATTTCATTTAAACTTTCAACCCCTATTTCACCCCCTCGGGGGTAGAATTTTCAAAAACGCTTAAACATGTATCCAATCATTTTTAATCAGTAGCCCAAACATAAAATTTCAAGTTTATAACTTAAGAAATAACGGAATTTCATTCAAACTTTCAACCCCAATTTCACCCCCTTGGGGGTAGAATTTCCAAAAACGCTTAAATACGTATCCAATCATTTTTAATCAGTAGCCCAAACACAAAATTTCAAGTTTCTAACTTAAGAAATGACGGACTTTCATACAAACTTTCAACCCCCGTTTTTCACCCCGTTCGGGGTAAAATTTTCAAAATTCCTTCCTTAGTGGGAGTCTACTTACTATAAAAATCCTACTCACCAAATTTCGTGGCTGTAACTTAAACAGTTTCTGCTCAGCGATGATGAATCAGTCAGTCAGTCAGGACTTGTAATTTTATAAGTATAGATTACTACATTCTTGAGTAACCTTATCAGACGAGGTGGCTTATAGAATTTGTGATTAATATTGGGATTTTGTAATATGAATAATAACAGGAAAATTTAAGGAAGTGGTAGAGGCTAGAGCAAACGCCTGCACCCAATAGCTTTGTCCACACTGTGCCTTTTTTGTTCATCAAGGGCATGCGTCATAGCGCAGTCAACAGCGAACGTGAGGCATGCCCGCGACGCATGCCCTCTGACCGTATCCAAAACTTTCGCTTTGTTCTTTGATAACAATTTTGGCGTTGCGTTTGTTGACGCTTTCAATTATTATTGAATACGAAGTGCACAGTATGGATATTATAGCTAATGAGACATTAATAGTGATAAAAATTTAAACAAGATAATAAAAACATATTATCATATACTGAAATAATTTATTTTTTATTAAACTAAGGAAAAATTAGTATTCTCAGAATAAAAGAAAAGGGGAAAATAATAAACTTTTAAAAGTAATTAGGAGATATTAAAGGTGGTAGAGTTAGGCAAGAAAGAATTTTTAATTTTTAAAATAATATGGAAATTGGAAATGCAACTATTATTCAAAACTAGCTGTCCCGGTGATATTCGTAGAAGTTCAGGGAAGATTTCGTATCACTTTTAAACCTTCCCTGAACTTCTACGAATATTTTAAGACTTAAATTAGCCCAATCCGTTCAGTCGTTTTCGAGTTATAGCGTTACAAACACAATTGAAAATCCATTTTTATATAACTAATAGCTGACCCGGTGAACTTCGTGTCACTTTAAAACCTTCCCTGAACTTCTACGAACATTTTAAGACTAAAATAAGCCCAATCTATTTTAGCCCGACTGACACATTTAAAAATCCATTTTTATATATAAGATAATAATATAGATAATTAACATAATTTTCTAGTCCAACGAAGTAGGTTTTACGAAAAGCTAATTATTATTAATTAAAATAACTTAACGCGTAACTCAAAATATTTGCTCGGTGCATATTACAAATTAATTAACATAATCAATTTATCAAAACCTTCATTATGAAATCTGTGGTAATATTAAAATATGAATACTTGCTATACTGGTTATAGTGACCCTATATTCTATACCCAACCTTGCGATTCGCAAAAATGTGCACTGTCCTTTCCAATGCGAAAGAGGCTGAAGTGAATGCAGGTTCTTTTATTTTTTTGCGGACGGAAGCCACGGAAGACCTCGTGTCTCCGTCCTGCGCGGTAGTAGGAACACGGTCGGGTTTTAGTGGGTTGTACTCGTAGCAAGTCCCACATACCCCAGTGGTCTTTCCCCAATGCTGCCTGGGATGCGTAATAGCATTTCCCGACCCAAAAAAAATGGTTCTTTTATTTTATTATAAAAGTTTAAAAAGACAGGGATAAGGACTTTTGGGGATATCTAAATTATATAAAATTCTCGAGTCACAGACCACAGTGTTTGTGCGCGAACTCTACCAAACGGCTAACGGCTCAACAGATTTTGATGAAATTTCGTATAAGTATGTACATTCTTTAGGCCTGAGAATAGGTTTTAATCTACTTTTTATATTGATATTAGAAATAATTTATATGGCAAAACAACGTTGCCGGGTCAGCTAGTCAGATTTTCGTCATTTTATAAAAGCTGAAAGTTTACCCCTATAGAGGTAAGAACCAGCAATTATGGAGTTTATGTCGCGGTTACTTTAGAAATTAGAATGTATCCAGTTCTGAAAAATTTTTATCTTATTTTGTTCGGGATAAGGGACGAAGGATATTCGGGACTTTTAGTACTGTAGACAATTCCCATTGCCGGACATTTACTCGTATGACAGTTTCTTCCTACTGCCAGAACACCCCAAAGTCTTTAGGCACTTTTAACGAGCATCTTGCAAATTAACCTGAATTACGTTAAGTCTTCAGTTTCTAGCTCCATTATTGCGATAATTGGATGTTTAATGTTTTCATTATCAATACAGGTAAAGCTCCTTACAGACGAACGGCAGATACAACTGCATTTGCGGTTCTTTTAATGAGCTAACAACTATTTTAAAAGCCTCAATTTCACTGGAGGTCATTTTCTATTTTGAGGATGGTCAACGTTTGCGCACTCTTGGCCTATTTACAGTTGACTAACAAAATGGCAGACGAGGCACGCCACAACGGCATATGTCGCCAACTATGGCGACTGCCGTCAACGCGTCGCTAGTGCAGTTCGTCTGTATGGAGCCTAATACGCATTATTTCGTACCAGAACGCACATTCAAAGTAGGCCTACGCATGAAGCTCACAAAATACTAGTTAAACCGCTTGTCAAGATAATGCTAAGTTAGTAAACCATTCTTAGCCCCTCTATAGTAATTAGTGAAATAGAACGGTTACGTAACCCGTCGGTAACAGTGGCGAATAGTTAAGAAACTAACTGTCAATCAATTATCTAGTCTAGATAATTATGAAAGGTAAGATAAACTCTAATGAAGACGCCTACGCTTTTATCTTGCTTTAGAAGTCATAAAAGAAGAAATTGCTTCTTTTATGACTATTATTATAAAGTAATTAATGCTTAATAAAGACTAGTATTTGTACTAGTAATTAGGAACTAGAATCTAGATGGTGTCCGCAACTTTATTGCGCAAAAATTATAATCTTATATGTAAAATTCTCGTGTCACAATGTTAGGCCGCGTACTCCTCCGAAACGGCTTTACTGATTTTAACCAAATTTTATATGCATATTCAGTGGGTCTGAGAATCGGCTACTAGGTACTTATTATATTGATAAGTGCATATTTTGTTGAATAAATAATAGTCAATTATTTCAACTCGAGACTGACGACGACCATTGTTTGCATGCAACGGAATAGCGATGTACGTTGCCATGGTGACATACTTATTTAGTCACTTCAATAAAAGTAATTAATAATATGGCAAATATATTATGGCAAAGCAACGTTTGCTGGGACAGCTAGCATAATAATATTATTGTCTGCATGTCTGTTTTCACAACTCAAAAAATGACGGCTATCGTTTAAATCATTTGACGGTTAAATCAGACGAAACAAACATACATATTTGTATTATAATATAACTAGCGACCCGCCCCGGCGTCGCATAGGTATAAAATATATAGCCACTGAAAAAATGATTAAAATGATAGCCTATGATTCTTCACGTGGTCTACATCTTATCTGTGCCAAATAACATAAAAATTGCTCCAGTAGTTCGCGAGATAAGCCCTTTCAAATATTTTCCCCGTTTTTTCCACATTCTCCTATTAGTCTTAGCGTGATAAAATATAACCTATAGCCTTCCTCAATAAATGGGCTATCTAACACTGAAATAATTTTTCAAATCGGACCAGTAGTTCCTGAGATTAGCGCGTTCAAGTTAGCCCTTTCAAATAATTTTCCCCGTTTCTTCCACATTTTCCTCTATTTCTTCGCTCCGGTTAGTCTTAACGTGATAAAATATAGCCTATAGCCTTCCTCGATAAATGGCCTATCTAACACTGAAAGAATCATCAAAATCCGTTGCGTAGTTTTAAAGATTAAAGGGAACAAAGGGACATGAGGGAAAAAATGCGACTTTGTTTTATAATAAGTATAGATAGATATTAAATAAGTAAAACCTTAATCTTTGACATCAACTTTATTAAACTACGTTTATTTCCTATTTACTTTATCCTGAAACCTAAAATACGAATACAAAAATTTTTATTCACAAAATACAAGTATCTTTATTCACAAACTTAAAATACTATATAATAACAGTGTTTGAGACCCCCTTTTAAGTAAAGTTACCTGTGTTAGGGGAATCTCGCTCTGCCGAAAACTATACATTTGGAAGTAAGTATATTAAGTGAAGCTAGTAAATTATTACAAGGAGATAATATTATAATATAGAGTTTACTATTTTTTTGATTATAATTACTAAATATATCTTAAAAGCTATGTTCGGTATATTATGTGTATTGTGTATGTTAATAAATTACCAAAATTCATACTAGGTAGAAACTATTGATGCATATTGTCTTGCAGCAAAGTTGGATCTTACTGTGACTTTATCTATAATGTTTTTATTTCTTCGCTGTATTGTTTTGTTATTATTATATTTCAATTGTTTATGAAATTTTAGGACTGTGTGTAAGGTATATAATTTTCTGATCGTAAGCAATTTTGATTCAGTATAAAGCAGGTGAGTTGGATATCTGTATGATCTAGAGTACATTACTTTAATGAGAGACCTTTGTGCTCTTTCCACTTCTATCAACTTACTCTTTATGGCTCCCCCCCAAACCGTTATACAGTAGCTTATAACTGATTCTGCTAAGGAACTATAAATTTGGTTAAGTAGAGGTTTTGTAGCGGAATGTTTCAAACCTTTGAATATCTAGATAAGTTTCCTAACTCTACCCGCCAGCAGTTCTATTTGTGCATGCCATGACAATCATTGAACAATCATTATGCCCAAGTGTTTGGTTGTCTTAACTTTATTTATTTCAGGACAGGGGCATATAGGAGCATTACGATTGCAGGAGTGAATTTTTACACTGTAGTTATTGGGGGGCTGTGTGTTATTGTACTTTGTAAAAGTAATAAAGTTGGTTTTAGTAACATTGAGGGTAAGAAAATTATAATTGAGCCATTTAGATATTAGTCTGAGCCCAGCTTCAGCCTTTTGTTTAACTTCTTCCCATGATTTGCCAGTGGAAACAATAGCAGTATCATTTGCATAGGAGAAGATTTTGGCATTGTTAAGTTCGAGTCGGCAGAGGTTTTCAATGTAAACGAGGAACAGGGTTGGACCGAGTACGCTGCCTTGTGGAACCCCATAGCAAATATTCTCGTCCTCAATAATGACATCACCAATCTTTATCCTTTGCTTTCGCTCTTGAAGATAGATAAGATAGATATGATAATTCTAGAGGCCTTCCCCGTATACCTTTATTTTCTAGTTTTTTTATAAGAATGAGAATAGAGACGGTGTCGAATGCCTTCTTCAAATCAAGGAAAAACGGCTAGGCATTTCTGTTTACGATCTACTTGATCAACAATGTGCTTGGTTAGAGCAGCAATAGCGTCTTCAGTTGAACGGCCATTCCTAAAACCGTACTGTGAGTTTGAGAATAAATTAAATTTTTCAAAGTAGGAGAGTAATCTAATGTTTATAAATTTCTCTAGTATTTTAGAAATTGAAGAAAGAACTGAAATTGGCCTATAGTTATTAATGTCGTCTCTATTCCCATTCTTAAATACCGGTGTTATAATAGCTTAAGTTGTCTTGGGAATACACCTTTATTAAAACAGACATTTACTAGATGGCATAAGATTGGTGCAAGAGTATCCTTAGAAAACTTCAGGAAAGTCGTAGGTATGTTGTCAAGGCCAGGCACGCTTTCAGATTTCAAACTCGTAATGACTCTCTTCACTTCAATTGGGTCTGTTTCTAGCAAGACAAACGAGGATGTGTGTTTTTGTGTTACAAATATAGAGGTATTTCTTAACGACTGATTCGCACTGCAGTTACCAATATATTGAGCTAGAGTTTTTCCTATATTAGCAAAAAACTTGTTTACCATGTTAACTGACTCATGAGGTGTTGATTTAATTTCAAGGAGTTGGGTATTTGGTGTTTTTGCAGGTTTGTACTGAGTGATATCATTTATAGTTTTCCAAAGATTTTTACTATTTTTAGCATTTTTGTGTAATTGATCTCTATTATATTTACGTTTTAGTTTTTAATAAATTGTTGCAAAAGTTTATGTATCTTCTATATGTTATATTAAGTATTTAATCATTAGGATTGTTCCGTAGCTTTTTTTGCATATTATTTCTATTTTTAATACAGCGTAATATGCCTGGGGTAATCAAAGGTTTGATCAATTGTTTACTTCTAGGTACACGGTTTTTTTTTGTATTCTTAGTGAGAATTTGCTGTATAGTAGTTATTAATTTATCACATAAATAATTTAGATCATCATTTTGTAGGAAGTCTACAAAACTTAATTATTTTAAGCATTGGAGTGATTTTTCATAGTCTGTTTTTGTCCTATATGTTAAGGAATTATTGATTTGTACCGCATAGTAATAAAACGACACTCGAAATCTGTATAGATAAGATACATAAAAGCTGATAGCAAGGCAAGGAATGGAGATAGATACATAGTGTAAAGGACAAATTTGTAGGAAATTTTATGAGATTCTTTTTGTACGGGAATTTTTTTTGCTACAACTAACAGTTTAAGCGATATGAGCAAAAAACTAAAAATATGGAAAATTGAGCCCCTCTCCCCCACCCTAGGTGATATCGTTAAAATTTATAGCCTATGTGTTGACGCAACCTCTAAGTGATATTCGTGCAAAATTTGAAGTTAATCCATCCAGTACTTTCTGAGTTTATCCCGGACATACATACAGACAAACAGATAAACAAACAAACAGGCAAAAATTCTAAAAACTATATTTTTGGCTCCCATATCAATTGTAGATCACGTCCCAAGTATTATTTTTCAAAAATATTCAATGTACAGAATTGACTTTCCTACGATTTTATTATATGTATACATGGTCTAAGCATGCGTTTTCTCTTGTTGGAAGATTATGACCAGACAAGAGTCCATGCATTGATAGTACATTTAAGTAATTTTGTCTGTTATTTATCTCATAAGTTATTTCAGAGTCTCTAGGTAAGGTATTTATATTGATATCCCCAACTATTAGTATGGTTTCATAATTTTTAATCGTTTCTAAATGTTTATTTAGGGAGTCAATAAAATTGTCAGTCAGGAATTATAATATTATGGATGAGAAATTGGAGACAAGATGCATTAATTAAGGCCGCATACAGCGAGGATTAGTGAAATTTCGTGTTTTTATTTTCACTACAACTTTGACCACAAGTAATTATAAGCATTCAAACATTTTTTGGAAGTTAGTTACGTTCCTTACCAAGGTTAGGGTCAGCTTAAAATTTTGATTTAAATCCATTTACCACTAAAAAAATGAGCATTAAAAATAATTCTTTCAAAATTTTATTTCCTCTAGAATTCAGCGAAAATAAATACAGGAATAAATATTTTTACGCCAAAATGTTTCAATCATGATTCCGGAGGCACCCATCAACTTCGTTTTTGATAAAATATATCAATTATGAAGATAAATCGCTTTGTTTACAAATTTGAACAATCTGTTGATACGTGAGAGCGACGCCTGATCATGAATATTTGGTACAAAAAATCCACAGGCACTTGATGGAAAATAAAAAAATGACATCAGTCAAATCTGTGTGTCAGAGCGCTGATTGTCTATCATAGAAAACCTAGAGTATGTTCTCAAATATATCCCAGTATACTGGCAGAATCGCCGTGGTCCCATACGAATAAGAAAAAGAATAAGAATCATTTATTCAATTTAACGTAACAAAAAAACACCACCATTATAAAATACACAGAAGAATATAAAATAATAATAGAAAAAAAAGAAACTTAGAAATAAAAAATAAAATATTCTAAAATAAACACGTTGATTCGTTTCGAAATATTGGCCAGTGAATGTCGAATACGTATTTCTTGTATGTAAAATATGGGTGAGTATATCGTTTTATTGCATGAGTATAATACATGTAGGGCCTGTTTCACCGCTTCCTGATAAAGAGCCAAATAGGCTATTTGACAGATAATGCAAAAAATTTTGTTCCACACGTGTCTGATAAGGCAATCAAGCAGATAAAATCATTGATATCCTATCAGCCCGATCATGTGGCTGTTAAAGGTTTTATTTGTCAGATAACAAAACTTTTTTTGAGATCGCGAAAATATTTCCAGCCTGTTATATTTTTGCCAGTTTTCGTAATGATGCAGTTCAGTGTTGTGTGAACTTTCTTCAAGTTATTATAATATTATAATGATATTTTGAATATACATGGATCTTTTAGAGATTTTAGAAGACGAATTAGACGATTTTTAGGGTTCCGCACCCAAAAGCCAAAGGGTAAAAACTAAGGGAGACTGAGATTATTATTATTATTATTACTGCGACTTCGTCAACGATATTCTATGTTACTAACGTACCTAAGAAACTCATTGGACGTCGTTGTCTGTCTGTATGTCTTTATCTGTCTAGTCAAGTGTGAGTCCGACTCGCGCACAAGTGGTTCCGTAAAAGTAGGCCATAAATTGTGTTTTTTGTATGGGAGCCCCCCTTAATTTTTTATTTTATTTTAATATTATTATTAAAAGAACACATATAATTAAACTAGCTTTTGCCCGCGGCTTCGCTCTTATTAAGAAGTATTATTATATACAATCTTTTATCCCCTATTTTATCCCCTTAGGGGTAGAATTAATAAAAATCCTTTATTAGCGGATGCCTACGCCATATCATCTACCTGCATGCCAAATTTCAGCCCGATCCATCCATCCAGTGGTATGGGCTGTGGCCTGTGCGTTGATAGATCACCATGTCAGTCAGTCACCTTTGAGTTTTATATTATATAGGTAAGTATAGATATTTTGTGAAAAATTCAAGTACCTACCTGTTGCCATTATTGATATAGAGCAAAAAGGACAAAAAAGTCATGTTTGTTGTATGGGAGCCTCCATAAATATTAATTTTATATTGTTTTTAGTAGGTATTTGTTGTTATAGCGGCAACAGATATACATAATCGGAGAAAATATCATATCTCTAGGTTATACCGTTCTTGAGTTACAGCCTGGAGATAGACAGACAGACAGACAGACAGACAGGCAGGCAGGCAGACAGACAGACGGAATAGTTATGTGGCACCCGGGTGCCGCTTGGGAGTTGATGAGTTTAAGGGTTAATGGCATTTAAGTTTTATTATGTAACAAAATAATGTTTGTGTTTCAAAATAGAATGTGTCAGTAAATTTAAGAGAGAAATAAAAGTATTAATGCAAAAAGTATATATATTATTATCCTTCAATATTCAATCACCGTTACAATTGAAATATTTAAAATTAAGTTTTAAAACTACTTTTTATTTTCTTATTCACATTATAAAACTATCAGAGTTAATTGAAATGGAGGAGGAAGAAAAGCTATTAAAATTTCTTACTTCTCCATTTCAAGTTACTCTTTTTTATAACGCATTTCCATCTTCAGCATCAGCTGTTTCTTAATTTTTTTCCTGGAGTTCTTCCTCAAGAAGGGTTTTTTGTAGTTTTACAAATTCTAACTTTTCTTCGGCTAATTTATCAAAATATCTATTTGCTTTGGGTTTACCTGTAAGGAAATACATATTTTTAATACGCAAGTATTTCATAACAAATACTTAAATAATGATATCCTGCAAACTTCAGCTAGGGAGGCAAATCTGCCCAAGATCAACATCAACCAGCTGCACTGAACACAAATACTGGTAGGTAGGTTATAAGACTGGTAGGTGGTGAACTTTTAAAAGTTATCAGAAATAATAATTATTATGTCACAAAAATGTTGTTACACTGGGTGGTTGAACTTGTAACCTCTGGGTTATGACTTATGAGTTATGAGTCATTACTAATTTCACAGATTATGATATTTGAGATTTGAATAAAACTGAGTAAATGTAAATGTTCTAAAGTCCACTGTGGACTGTGTGGTTTTCACTTATTAATCCTTCGATCGGGGATTCTTGGATTGATCTATTGTATTGATAGATGATTGATGGATCTATTGTATTCTATTGTTGTCACGGTCACCGGTGTCCTTATGGGGCTTGAAGGATTAAAGATTTATTCAGTATCAGGAAAACTTACACAGAGCAGGATGTTTTTTTGATCTGTAGCACATCAATCGTGGGTATCACACACATAATAGATTTTCATTTGTTATGCAACAGCCGGCTACCGCTTGGGCAAAGGTTCCACAACAACAGCTATGTCCACTTGGCAAGAAGTACTAGCCACAATAATATCTATTCTGGAATCTGGAAACAAACAACATAATTATGTACTTATAAATTTACATTATGTTTTTTTATTAAGGATTTTATCTAATGAAAATAATATTTACCATCCACTGTATCACTAGCTGTCATTGGGATCAGATAATACAGATTACAGAGAGCTTATTCAAATACAGGTATCAACAGCTGTCTAATCTCCAACTAAAGACTGAACCTGAACTGCATGAGACAGAGCACAGCATGCTGGAGAGATTGGAGACACAAATCCATCTTCTTAGTCGTTTCCTTAACATTTCCTCTATTCGACTTAACCTTAATCTTTAGACATGTATCACTGGTTCAATAGAACTTCCTTGAGGCTTCTTTGATTGTCTTTACTGTCTGTTTCCAACGAAATCGTGTTTTTATTATAGTAGTATACTATGAAGTATGAAGTATCCTCAATCCCCATGGGAAAATTTACACTTCTCTCGCGATTCTCTCCGTTGTCCAATATAGCGTCTCGTATATAAACAATTTTTTGTCTATATTCTATAAGACGTAATACAAATCACAAAATATAAGGTATTATTCAAGAAACTACGTATAGAAGAACATAGAACACTGAAATATTTTCAAATGTCTTTAGACTTGAAAGGTGACACCTACGATTCGTTTTACGTATTTCATATTCCTTGCATATTAATTATTAATTAAGTTGTTAAATCAAAACATTTTGACTCTTTTGAAACAAATCTGTAAAACTATTGTAAAACTTTAGTAAGTCCATAAATACATACGTCAACTCTATTTTTGTTGGTGTTTTTTTCTAATATATATAAGTGAAATTATGAAACTATTGTACTTTTCAATAAAGGTTGGGTTAAAATGGAACGTACTACGGAAATTGCGACGTTGCCACTCCGACTGTCAAATAAGGTTAGAAATAATTATCTGGCGCGTAATTTAACAGAGACGTACGTGGTGGAACCAAAAAATACATCAGGCGGATTTATATGGCAGATATTTTTATGTGGTAAATAGATAATGGGAGCTTTATCAGGAAGCGGTGAAACAGGCCCGTAGCATAGTAAACTGATAGATTGTCATTTCATGGTGATAATGTGTGATGTAGATATGTGTTATAGGTGGATTATTGTAAGTACTATGTTGTTTGAATGTGGGGTGTGTTTTGTTTGCGCTCTTTATATAAAATAGGACTATTATTTTAATGTTTGTTAAGTAAGTTAAACATTTTATTACAGTGTAAAAAGTCATGATGCCTGAAACAGATTTTGAACTTGGTTTTCAGTTTTAATTTGTATAACCGGTGTATTGTCCGCTTGTCTTAGATAAATTTTACCAAAAGACGTCCAGCAGTATTTGTACTTTTGAGACTTAACAAGATCCCGAGCAAGGAAGAAAAGAGGTGAGGCCCTTAAAGTAAGCTTCTCCGAAACAAATATGGGAGTTTCTTCGTCCTTTTTGTGTCCCAAGTGAAAACCTGAGACACAAAAAAGGTAGAATGTTTATCATGACATAGGTACCTAGTTTCTATAAAATTTTTTCTTTACAAAAATGAAAAGGTATAAAGAACACTATATTATGGTCGCTGTTAAGCATAAATTTATTTGTTTTAAGCCACATTTTTTTGTTGTTAAGAATGTGGTCCTGTTCTAATTAATCTAAAGATTCTTTAGATTAATTGGATATACTAAACTGGATGGATGGTACACAAAATATGCTTAACAGTGTCCAATTATAGAAGTCCATAAAATATACTTTATGGAAGAACCGATTAAATCATTATTAACGATATTATGAAAGTAATAGACAAATCACAGACACTATAAACTTTAATGTGAACTATCTTTGCGTACAGATCAAGAAAGTCAGTTTAACGTCCTCCGGGCAGAGATTTGCATTACATTGTAAATAATGACGATATTTAACGATAATATTATGAATTACTAGTTTATAATATCCTCAATAGTTAGTTGCTCTTTTATTTTGTTTAACACCTCTGTGGTGCGGTGATTTAAAGTTTGGCTTTTGACTGGTCGTCAAAAAACGTTGTTTTCACGTTATCGTTATGACAATGCAAGCTGATCATGTCATTGTTTAACAAGGAAGAAGATCATGGAAAAAAGAGAGAACAGTAAAAACAGAAGAAAACTCTCTCTTATTTTACTCTCGTGGAGTCATGACGGATGACAAAACCACTGCCGAGAGATCAGGTTCATGACCGAAGCTTCAAAACTGTTAATAAAACCCATAACATTTCTATATTCAACGCCTCCGTGCTCCAGTGGTTAAGTAGTACCAAGTAGTTTTGGTTAGGACAATGCAGGCTGATCACCTGATTGTCTGACAAGTAAGACGATCCATGCGTCTGATCTCTCGCCAGTCGTGGCGGTCTTCCGTCCCACTGGGTTATGACTTATGAGAGTAAACGGAATAGAGAGCTGCTCTTGTGCACTGCGCACACAATTGGGCACTATGTATAAAATTACTCCTGAGTAACTGGCCTGGTTCTTTAAGAAACCGGCCACCGAAACTGGTGTAGGAGTTATTATTATTATTTCTATATTCGCAAGAAAGCCAATTATGCTTATATAGAAGTATTAAATCAAGTAAATTCCAATGTAATTGAAAATTATAGCGTACAGTTTTCTAATCGTGTCGGCACCTCGTACACAAATCTGGAGATAAGATCGTAACGGACGGATCTGTGTCGCATTGCTGGACTCTTATTGATGGTGTTGCGTCACTTGTTGTGACTTATAATAACTTTTATTTCACTCAACTTCCGTACAATATTGTTCGTTATTTATGTAAGTTAGTTCGTAAGCTATCATTTTATGATTACGAGTATTGCTGTCGGGCTAGGCCCGCCTATCTAAGAAATTGTACTGATTTCCTGCAAAATAATACCTTTTAAGCTTATTCAGCGTATCCTCAGAACAGGAAAAAGCGTATCCATACTAATCCATACTAATGTTATAAATGCAAGTCTGTCTAACTGTCTGTTGACCTCTTCACGCCCAAACCACTGAACCTCTTTTGCTGGGTAGGGGAGTTGAGTCCCGAAAAAGGACCATACTTATTTTATTAAAATACTTTTCATCCGGAAAAATGTACAGTTCCCGCGCGATAAATTTTGCCGTAGCGAAGTTGTAGTATTATATATAAGAAAGTGTACCTATTGATTACCTCTTCACGCCTAAATCGCTGAAGATTTTTTGCTGAAATATTTTATTATGAAGATACTTTTTGAACCGAGAAAGGACATAATATTATGAAGTAACTAGTTTTATAAATAAATAAAAAACTAGTGTTATAAATAAAAATATATAATTTTGATTTGTGCAACTTCATTAAGATAGATCTTAAATACTATAAGGTGGATAGATCAGAATATACTGATTTAGTTGACCAGGTCAAGCACGTGTGGTAACAATGATAACTGCTAATCATAGAAGTAATTACAGGACACGAGTAACGCGATAGTGCCAACATTAGCGTTATAGCATATCCTATAATTGAATGTTCTGCAACCATTATAGTGTCCATTAGTGCAGATAAACTCACTATCATCATCAGCTGTTAATCCACACTAATATTATTAACTAAATGACACCCGCAAATCCGTTGCGTTAAAACTCGTTTATCCTGCGAGAACCGTACATTTTTCCAGGACAAAAAGTATCCTATGTCCTTTCCCGGGGCTCAAGGTATCCCCATGCCAAATTTCAGCAAAATCCGTTCAGCGTTTTGGGCGTGAAGAGGTAACAGACAGACAGACAACAGACAGACAGACAGACACACTTTCGCATTCATAATATTATTATGGAAGTATGGATATAATTAATGTGGAACCATGTCTTTCTGTCTGTTACCGATTTTGTTAATGCTTAACCAGGAAAATGACTCATGATAGTTTTTATCCCAGTAAAAGTACGGTTCCGTAAATACGATTTAGGAAATTTCCTAAATCGTATTTACGCAATAGAGTTGCGGGCGATACCTTGTATTACTCGTATTATTTTTTTTAAACTTCGAACCCGCGTTCAAAGGAAACACCTGCAGGTTTGCAAGTGCGTTGGTGCAAAATTTGAAAGTCAAAACTCATAAACATCATTTCGTCAGTAAGTTTCATATAATAGTGAAATGTGCAACAACAGATCTAACGATGGTAATTGTCTAGCATAGTAACCTGTAAGATCGCTTACATTATAGTACGAGAGCCCTAGAACAATTTTTTTTGTGATTACTAACAAGCAAATTTTTTGTGAGTAGCTACATTTTGTTAAGACAAACAACATTTTTATTTTCGAAAAATCTCAAAAGTGGTAGCTAACAGAGATAGAAAGGATTTCATACAGTTTTGACTTGATTGCCCTAAAATATGGATTGATTTATTTGTAGGATAAGGTTACTCTTAAATTATATAAATATTAACCTACCAATATACAAAAAATCAGCTGGTTAGGGTTCCGTTTTAGGGTTCTGTAATCAACAAAACTTGATTGACTACTGTATTAATTATAATAATATGTATAAAAATATTGTTCGTCTTATCAAAATTATCAAAAAAGCTACTCACAAAAAATTTGCTTGTTAGTAATCACAAAAAACTTTGTTTTAGGGCTCCCTCACTATTAATTTTGTAACTAGAACAAATTATATTGCCATTCTAGTACTTACAGTATAGTAAAGATAAGTTACTCAGTTAATATTTTTTTCTTCCTGGGAAAGAAAAGTTGTTGATTAAAATATAAGTTAAGGGCTTGTCTTTATTTATACGTACAATGTTATATCCTTGTTAGTGAATAATGTTTAAAATCAAACTAGGGCAAAAGTAGATAAAGTCTACATGCACCATATTGACCGTTTTATTAGTAACGAAATGCCATAAGATTTTCACCCACTTAAAATAACAAATTTTTAGTCCTTAAGGCCGTCCCCCGAGCAAACGACCTTGGCCATACATTTGCCGCGTTGCCGAGATCGCGCCAAAACCCTGTTATTTTTACTTATCTTAGTTCAAAATTGTCCTAAAAAAATTTTAAAACGACAAATATGTAGTTTATGATATTGTCGATCTATTGGCGTGTGTTTCAAATAAAAGTAATTTGTAAATACTAAGGAGATGCTGAATGTATGCTCGAATTTTAACAAATTGATATTACTTTGGAAGCCGATATCATGAGTATAATAAACAAAAATTGAAATTTTAAAACGACGAAAGGAACGTTGATGTACTGAAGATTATTGCTGTATTTTTATTATAACTTTGTAGCTTTCATATTATGAGTTTATAAGGTTTTAAATACGGTCAATTACGGAATCTACGGACGGAACGCCCTTAATAATAATATTATAGAACCTGTACAGGTGAAAGATAACGATGTAAATACAGATAAATAGTTATTTATTAAATTAATATACATTTTGTCATCACGACTCTTAAATCATTAATCATTTGAACCTAGACTTAAATAGGTTATATTAAGCCTGGGGCACACACTCGATAACAATGTATCTATACTTCTATACTAATATTCACACTAATATTATGTATTATAAATGCGAATGTGTGTATGTCACATACTCACACACTCTGTTACCTCACACACTCGATAACAATATTGTATCTATACTTCTATACTACTTATATCCACACTAATCTATACTTATAAAATTACATGTCCTGACTGACTGACTCACTGCTTCATCATCGCTGAGCAAAAACTGTTAAAGTTACAGCCACGAAATTTAGTGAGTAGGTTTGTTTTATTAAGTAGACACCCACTAAGAAAGGAAATTAGAAAATTTTGCCCCGAAGGGGGTGAAATAGGGGTTGAAAGTTTGAATGAAAGTTCGTCATTTCTTGAGTTAGAAACATGAAACTTTATTTTTGTGCTACTGATTAAAAATGAATGGATACGTATTTAAACGTTTCTGGTAATTCCACCCCCAAGGGAGTGAAATTGGGGTAGAAAATAGTTTTATTATAAATGCGAAAGTGTGTCTGTCTGTCTGTCTGACTCTTCACGCCCACACCGCTGAACCGATTTTGCTGAAATTTGGCATAGAGATACTTTGAGTCGCGGTAAGGACACACTTGGAAAAATATACGGTTCCCGGTTTTATTGTGAATGTCAAAGTTTCAGTTCAGTTGTTATTTTCCACATTTTTGGTAAAAGGAGGACTCGCGCGAGTTTCTTACGCCGGTTCTTCTCGCCGGGTTAGTTCCCGAACCGGCGCGGTGGTAGGCCTCATGTAGACGCGACGTTCTAAAAGTGTTAACTTTGTTAACCTATTTGGAAATAAAATATTTGGATTTTTTCAGTTTTTCGAAAAGAAAGTGGAATTTAGCTTGAATTGAACTAGCACGTGTATCAAAGTCATTATAACTATCGCAACGAGTCTAAAAGTTGAATCAAAAAGTGACCTCGGTGTCTAACAGGCACTCACGGTATTGAACGTTATAATTATTGCATTTTACTTGTTATAACAATAGTTTTCGGGACAAAATTATTTTTATAACAACTTGTCTATAAAAATAAAATTTTAAATTTTGTTCGTCCCGTTAAAACTCGAGAACGGCTGAACTGATGGGGAAGGTAATTGGTAAGGTGAGAAAATTTAGGAGTAAAGTGATACGAAGTTCATGTTTTTCAGCTCACAAAATATCTTGTATAAATATAATATTTTTGTGTACTTACATAAAAAAAAAACTCTTTCAATTACTTACTACCCTTAATTAGTGGTCTGGCTCTGATAATAATAACAATTAATTAATAAGAATGAATTAGTTATTTCTAAAAAGAAATACACATTTTTTAAAGCTATTCTTTCAAAGTGCGAGGCAAGCTGTCGTGCCGTGCCTAATTTAGAAACCTAGGTCTATAAGCCGGATGTCTGGTGTTCGAGCTGTTTTTTTAGCTTGCCCGCTGATGCGTGTCGAATTACAGCACATTACGTGGTTATTGATCGTTGTAAATTAAGTCGTCTGAGGTTTCAGCTCCGTAAGAAAATTACTCTTGCAATGAAAAGAATTTTAGTTACTTTAAATCTATACATATTATAAAACAAAGTCGCTTTTTTCCCTCATGTCCCTTTGTTCCCTTTAATATTTAAAACTACGTAACTAATTTGGATGATTCTTTCAGTGTTAGATAACCCATTTATCGAGAAAGGCTATACCTAGGCTATATTTGGAATGTGGAAAAACGGGGGAAATTATTTGAAAGGGCTGATCTCGCGAACTATTGGAGCAATTTTTATGTTATTTGGCACAGTTAAGAAGTAGACCACGCGAAGGATCATAGGCTATCGATTTTAATCATGTTTTCAGTGGCTATATATTTTATACCCGTGCAACGCCGGGGTGGGTTGCTAGTAGCTTATGTTAATATCCTCACTAATAATTTAAATGTGAAAGTGTGTCTGTTGCCTCTTCAAGCTCCAATTGCTGAACCAAATTTTATGAAATTTTGTATGGAGATATGAGTCTTGGGAAAGGACTTTCTTACTACTTCTGAACTACCGGACTGTCCGGGGCTCAATGATTTTTTTTCTGGATTCTCCGAATAAACATCATTACTATTAAGGTGAACGCAGATTTGGCCGCACCGCACGCAACGCAGTCGCCGCATTTCGAATTCTTTATAATATGAAGTTATTCGGAACGTGCACGTCAGTAGTGACATATTACAAACGAAGTGTCGGGGCGTTTCAAAAAATAAACAACAAGAGTTTGTTTATTTTGTAAATATTATAGCAAATAAAATATATTTAGAACAATAATTAATGGGTTATATTTAGTTAAAAACTACTTATGGAAAATGAATATAATCATAAAAAACTGGTTTTTAGAGTGATAAACACTCAATAAGTTTCAAGGCCCAATCTATGCTAAAAGGAAATAAATTGGTGTTAGCAGGACATGTAAGGGATGTAGAATATATAATAACATTTTTCACGTTTCTGAGTCTTTGCATTAACAGACTTTCAATCAATGAGTTTCTAAAATAGTAACATAGAATATCATTGCTTTCAATAATATGGATTCTTACTCGAGCAATATCATAAGTCAATTCGGTTTCGTCTTGAGAGTAGGTACTCGTTTTGTTTTGCTCAAAATGGGGGCATAATAATTTTAACTTTTTTACCCCTTTCATCTAAAACTTGCTTAGTTGAAAAACCTTTTTCATTCAAAACTCTATCTCCAGCTTCTAAAAGATCAGTTAAACCAGATGTAGTATCTGGTTTATCGTCATTTGTGAGTCACTATTTCTGCCACTTCCACTTTGGATTTAAATGAAATATTCTATGAAACTATCACTGCAAGTTTTGTCGTCGGATTTTGGAGACCATCATGGTGATCCATCAACACTAAAACAATAGTTAGGTACTCAAAAACTCTTTATAAAATGCAACTCAAATAAAATTGACTTGACTGATAATGCAATTTTAGGTTATATCGAATCACATACTCGTACTGTTTCATTTTTAGAGCAGATATCTGATTTAATTTCCTAGTGGATTTAGGAAAAACATTAAATTTGTACTGACTACCTATATTTTGCTGTTATTTTTGCAGTCTACGATACAAAAACAATTAAGACCAATTTCTAAAAATTTCAAAACAAGATTGACAAGTTTGTTTGACTACTATATGAGCCCTATTGGTTGTCCCCTCCACCCACTTCGCACGCTCCGAATAAGCAAGCTCGCATACCTACCCGCGCCGCAGTCTTCGCAACTTCTACATTCTTTATATGAAGAATTCGAAATACGGCGACTGCGGTGCGTGCGGTGCGGCCAAATCTGCGTTCACCTTACATCGTAATGATGTTTATTCGGAGAATCCAGGAAAAAAAACATTGAGCTAAAGTGTCAAAGACAATAAAATAATAACTTACTTACATTTATTACAATCCCATGTATAGAACATGGTATTTTATTTTTGAAGTTCCAAAATAATTTGTAAGTATATAATTTAAATCGAATATAATATTTCGAACAACGCTAATCCAAAGGCCATTGATAAATCAATGTTACTTAAAAGTTACCTTCTAAATTTAAATCGCCATAACTAAAATAAATGAGAAACAAAATTCTCTGGCAAATATAATACCAGCGTAAAAGCGTGTGGCACGATAAACAGTCCGTTTACATGGCACGATACGATTCGTACGATACGATATTGTATACGACACGACATTTACTAATAATCTAATTTAATTATAATCGCCTTTGAAATAGGAATTCAATCATAGGAAAATCTTCAGTCTTATAATAATATGATAAAAATTATTTTATTGAAGGAAAGTTTAAACCATGCAATGTAATATCGAGGAAATTGATTCCTAGGCAGTTGACAGACTAACGTCATTTGGTCGGATCATGTCAATTCAATGTTAATTACGAATCTGTCACGTGGGTTTGACATAACGCGACCAAACTACGAAGGTCCCCCATCTGCCTGGGAATTAACTTCTCTCTTTAGTACGAGTATATGATAGAGTTGTATGTTTGAGAACGAATGAACAAATTTGAACACATATTTAGTTACCTACTTAACCCTTAACTCTAGTGATACTAGAGTTAAGGGTTAAGTAGGTAACTAAATATGTGTTTGTTCATAAATTCCAGCTGTTATAAAGGCTGATTAAATGCTACAAAGTTAATTTAAAGTCTAAACACACTAGGCCGAAGTTACGCAGCGTAAATTCCGCATGGATTATGCCCGCAATGTAATATTTTAAATTACCGATGACACACTATTCCCTCGCGTTCCGTACGTATTTTGTATGCGTTTGACATTGCGGACGTAATTTACGCCGCGTAACTTCGGCCTAGTGTATTTAGACACTTAGACAAAAGCGACATGAGTGATAGAGACAGAATTTAAAAAGAATATTCCTTGGTAGTTGGATAAAACGTGACATCAAGGCTAGATCAAAGTCGATAGGCAATATCAAATAGATCTCAATTTTTTATTTGAACTAATAAATTCGGTAACAAACTTGACATATTATAACATTTAAAACTTCTGGCAATGTGATAAAAGATAATTTATTGGCTTCTCTGCAACCTTTATGACAATTTGAAATGTCGCGTACATGCTACTACAAAATTACATCAATTACTTATTCTAATACGTTTGACTTTATTAAATGACAATAAATTGGTTGGGTACTGTGTTTTACTTAAACAATTATTGTAAAGAAATGAATAAACTTGTTTTAATGAACAAAATTGTTAAGTGTATTACAAAATATACTTCTTATGGATTTCTTGTGAGAGTTTATCTAGTTGTATTAGTTATTATACTTACTTCCTGAAGCTCGATTCTTATACCTCGGATTTAATTACGATATTTGATGTCTCACTGGATATTATAGCATGTATTAGCACTCGACGTTTTCTTTTCTTTTTTCATAACCACATTTTTTTTCTGAGCGAAATTTCCTTTTTTTACAGTCAATTTCAGCTATTAAATTCACAAAGTGGGTTAGTCGCTTCCGGGTACTCGATACAAAATCTGGTAAGTCACGATCCAAAACTTGCGACACGGTGGGGTCAGGGCTAGCAACAAAATTTTTCTTCCACAAAACCTTTACTTATAAGACACAAAACACTTTTTTATAACAATAATGTGCAATACTCGATAGTCATTATTTAAAGATAGTAAGTATTTCCAGGCGTAAGGCTTAGTCAAATAAAAAGCCACATTGCTTGTGGCAATTTTCAAATGAATTTATATTGAAATTAACCATTCTGTCCACCTCTATAATATAGAAGTGGACAGAATGGTTAATTTCAATATAAATTCATTTGAAAATTGCCACAAGTTGTGTTTGTTTTTATATTTTTCTGAAAACTCTGCATATATTATATGCAGAGTTTTCAGAAAAATATAAAAACAAACAACATCGGGGCTAGGGCTACCGTCTCAACGGATTTTACAGATTTTTTTGTACGACTGGATCTATAAAATTTTTCGTTGGTAACCCTAAAAACCGATATTTTGTCCAGAAAATGGTCCACAAATCATGATCTCAATTCAGCAGATTTATGAATCAATTTTGGTGTACATTGTAAGTTTGTGGGCCAATAGTTACAAGTACTAAGGTTGTAACTTGTAACGGTTTTACCTAAGTACACGCTAGTCTAAGTCACATGACTTCTGCTCTAGGTCATTTTGTGGACCACTTTTGACCGCAACTGTACCGATAATTACATATTAATAAAAAAGTGAGACCTCCTAACATCGATAGCCCGTCAACCGCGCCGGTCTGCGAAACGCTTGCGCCACCGATCCTCTCGTAAAAAGCATGACAAACGCCCATTATGGCTGGGAACGACCGCTTCTGACTCGATACCACTGTTTCGCAAAATCACCTTGTACACCACAATAGACATTGACTTAATCTAATTGTACTGTTGTGGAGACAAGTGGTTAATTTTTTTATTTGTAGTTTGATCTGCGCCGATCTACGCGGTATTCTTGTTGTATTCTTTTAAACACAAAGGCGAGAGAAATTAAACCGAGAAGTTTGATGCGCAGCGGTAACCCATTCGTGGTGGGTCTGCGGTCGTGTGTAACGCGTTTCCCGTAGTTCCACCTTCAGGAGCAGGAACACCGTTGGGGTTTTAATGGGTAGTCCCGGGTGCGGATCTTACGTCCGCCCGGGGAGTCCCACATACCTCGGTAGTCCTCTCCAGGCCCCGGAAGAAACGAGTTACTAAATGTCAACAAAATATTAAATTAATTTAATATGCTTGGGTACTTTATGCGTAAGCGCATTCCCCCAACGCAAAAAAGGGGAAACCCTTATGGGTGCCCCATAAGGGTTTCCCCTTTTTTTATTTATCTACGTTAGCCCCTTTTAAACCAATACAATCGAATACAATCGCGTCACTTTGTCTATGATTGCCTATGGTCGACGTCGAATGCGCAGAATCAGCTTCGCAAGCATGGTAGTAACTATCATATTTTTATATTAATTATTAATAATAATAATAATAATAATAATAATGAAATTACTATCCAATATGGTTGTAGAATCATGTTTTGTGCTTACCAAATTAACATAATTTGTCGAACTGCGCATATTATTATGTTTACAATATTCTCTATCAGCTTTGAAATTATAAATCAAGACTCGATGAAAATTTAACGTCAATTTAATAACAATTTCCTCAAAATAAGTAACATTTTAGTTAATTAACTACTTATCATTATGGATACGTGTAAAATGATGTATAACAGATATTACGTGGAATTAAAGAGCTAGCTAAGGTTAATTTTTAATCAATTGAACTTTATCACGCGAGCGTAGGTGCCAATGTTGTCATATTATGCATATTATTGTCGCGATAAAAATACTACAAAAACAACACATGTCGCTTAATTATTTTGCTATGAATATTTTAACAATTGGGTTGCGACAATTGTTTTGTTTTACAAGTGCGTGAAAATGTATATTGTTACTTGTTACATATTTATACATTAAACATGGTGTTAAAGTTATCTATTATTATAAACTACACACCCCTTATTTTGTTGTTTAAAGGATGTTCATTGTTCATCCTTTAAATGAAAAATATTTAGAATTAAGGAAAATAAATTTCCATACATTTTAATTAATTTGTTATTTCCGATTTTGATATTTCCGATTATAATTTTTTTTTTATTAATCAACTTATTTTTTGTAACATCACCGCATTCCGATGTAGCTAAGACGATTCTACGCTTACGCTCTTTGCGTAATTAATCTACTATAGTTTGGCCTTTTTCTGAACGTATAATATGGATAGCTCTTATCAACAGGTAATTAATAGCTGTTATATACTTTGACCTGAACCTTGATATCTACCATCCATACCACTTAATCAAAAACAAGTCTACTATTACAAAAAATGACCGATGCTTATTTCTTCTGTTTATTATAAGCCAAAGGGATCTAATTAAGCGATTACATAAAGAAAAGTAACAAGTAAGTAGTAACAACATAATCTTGATCAGTAGCGGTCAGGTGGACGTGGCTGGGCTGACCTCACCGGTTCAACAACGTGACGACCGTTGTGTAAACTTATTATATTAATAATAATAATAATAATAATATCTATGGACGCTTCACACCACGTCAGTCTGGCCCCGTGCTAAGTACCTGAAGGACTTGTATTACAGGTACCAGACAACGGAAATATTATATTTAATACTTTTATACTATACATATATTTAAGATTTTTATTAAATCATACACATATTTAATATAATTCCAGACCCAGGAACTTTGAAAAAACTTTTTTGTTCCGTCAGTGGGATTCGAACCCGCGACCCCCGGCTTGAACTACTCGTACCAACGCGCTCACCACTGAGCCACAGAGGTCGTCAAATATTGTTATACGCAGTAGCAGTAATAGTGTAGTAGCAGTAGTTATAGTATTGGTACTAGATGATAAAGCAACTCCGTAGCGCTAAAATTCGTTCATCGAATAGAACCGTAAATTTCTTCGGGATAAAGGTACACTTTGTCCTTTCCCGGGACTCAAAATATCATACCAATTTCAGCATAATCGGTTCAGGAGTTTGAGCGTGAAAGGTAGCAGACATACAGATATACTATTGCAATTATAATATTAGTAAGGAAGCAAGTATAGAAATGTGCAGCTAAGCTGCAGCAGATGTTTTCATTGTGTTGGTAGTTCTTTGATACCACCAGAGTTTATGGGGTGGTGTACGTAGTTGGGTTGAGTTATGTCAATCCCAGTCCCAGTAGACCTTTCATTACCATGGAGATATCACCGAATGATAACAACTTTTAATCCCACGATCGTGGAAAAAACTAGACACAATAGATTTGTATTGTTATCGCGGTCGCATACGACCGCTTGGGGCTTGAAGCATTATTATTGAATTGATATAATCCGACTAAATAAGATAGGTCCACCGTGTACCTATAAATCAAATTATGTGATGGCAGGAGTATATCTCTGCAATAGCAATATTTTATATTACTTATTAGTTACCTTATTAAGTTAGCCAATCAGAGGCTGGTGAAATTATAACCTCCTGTGAAAAAACTTTACTGCCTCAATCAGAGACATCTAATGATGATTAAACTTCAATTTAATGTAGAGTGTGACAGATAATGTATTGGGCTTATGTTAAAATCCTCGTTTAATTACAGTTAAGTCATTAATCGGGGTCGACCTCCAACTAGGTGGGACGACGATCTCCGTTTATATGCGGGGCCATGTTGGATGCGAGTAGCAGGAGATCGGTTATCTTGTCGTTCATTGAGACTTGAGAGGGGCCGATGTCCATCAGTGGACGAATATAGGCTGATATGATGATGAATCAATATTCATCTCGACAGTTAGAAACCATGCGACGGCAACTTTGTTCACACACCTAATAAACAAACATAGGCGAGAAAAATGGCGACAAAAAGTGGCTTATCACGTCGTTAATTAAGCAAATGGCGATTACTAATCTCGAATAGTCAATTTGAAATAATTTGTCAGACTTCCTTCATTAAAATGTCTGACCATTAGAAAATCCGACTGCATTTCGTGGCCGTGTATGGTTGTGCAATCAAAAAAACCACCGGATTAATATCACATACTAAAAAATCTTAATAGGCTAGGATGGTTACGACGTACGGCATTCTTTTAAGGATTGAGCAATGGGCATTTCGACTTGATGATTAATCTCAATTAGTATTTTAAATGCGTCTGTCCCTCTTAAAAACCCCTTGAACTGATGTTTAACCACGGACGCGTATAACAATTAATTGCTTTTCAAATGGGTATAATATTATGGTTGCGATGGGAGCCACGAAGGAAGAGGTCTCGACCGAACGAGTATGCTGTGCGAGTATGTATGCTCGGTGAGACCGAAACCGGCTCTCGTAATTTCTTTCCGATCTCAGAAACTTTGATAGCGCGATTCAGGAATGGGTATAATTTGTTCACTTCTTGCATTAGGAACTGAGCGAATTGATAATGATGAATTATTCCTATAATACAGTTGTCAGCTTATAACCAAAAACAGCTTGATCAGAATTCAGAAACGGCCTACTCGTTCGCAGGCTACAATGACACGGACATACACACACGTCAAACTTTAACACCCTTCTGCTCTCGTCGAGGATAAAAAATTTAGCCTTTTCATTCTCAAAATGCAAGTCTAATGTCGTCGTATTGGTATTTATTTGACGAGTGATTTGGCACACTGGCGCCTAGAATTCCACCATCTGCGTTTGGACACTCTGAAGCTAAACTATTTCAGTCCATCTATTTCCATTTGGCATTTCGTACGCTTGCCAACATATTTGTTATTTTAATTGTTTATACTTTGTTTATAATTGTACTATTTCATTTATTGTTTGTCACACTAGCCAATGACTTGATCTATTGCCCTCTCACATGCTCGGTTTGTATAGTTTTTTGACTGGAGTTCTATCTAGTCCTTTGATTGGCTAACTTCAATTGCTAGTGTGACCAACAAGGGTCACAATTCTGAATCGCGCTATTAAAATTTTCAACATCTGAAATATGTGGGCCCGACTTGGCCGAGTATACAACCTCGCTCGGTTTGAAGATCTTCATTTACCCCATACCACCACCCACCACACATGTTCTCACAGTGGCAATGTAATCTTCAGGAAAATACGAAATAATTGTCCATTAGACATCCACATATCCGTAAGATAAGTTCTCACTTATCTCAGTAACAAGAGAAAATGCAGTATTTCCGCACTTTTACTTAATTTACTGCTCATTACAAAAATGACCGCAACGATGTATTAGTGGTTTTGCACCTGCAGCCTGCTACTTAAAGGAATAAATTAGAGGTGATCAGGAGTCTACTACTACGTGGTCTGGTTACTATATCTATATCGGCCTTACGCCACGGAAGTCTGGCTCCGCGCTAAGTGCCTCAAGGAGTGAGACCAAGACCCAGGAGCATTGACAACTTTTTGTTCCGTCAGGGATTCGAACCTTCAACCCCCGGTTTTGCGCTACCACACACTCAACCATAGAGCCGCGGTTGTCGTCAAACAAATCAGACCTAACTTACTTAATTCAGTAAAACTTAACTACTAGGAAACTGTTACTACTAATGAAAGTTCTCGTCACAACATAATAGAATTAGAACCTAGATTTACTATATTATCACCTGATAAAAAGTCACGCCTTACGCATTAGCTGCGCGGAAATTATATAAATGTAGTAAATGAGTGAGTGCTGGAACGAAATTCATACAATAAAAGTTCAGTAACGCGTAATCAGAATGTAACGCAAATTCCCACAATCCATTATGATGTTAAGACTTGTGCACACTCGCATTATCTCATTATAAATTATGTTTTAATAAATACCAATATATTTTATGTTTGAAGAATGCTTTCCGACGGTTTTCCGATTCTACGTCTTGATAGTTGATACTTACTTATAATTTATTGTTTGGTCATTGATACTTTTGTCCAATAATTACAGTCACCATTAAAAATGTTTTTATATCTTTAATACATCTTTCCTGTCTTATTTTTATGCTATCAAAACATAAAAGGAATCGTAAAATCTACAAAACAATATAATTTTGTAAATTTTAAACTGTTTAACTTTTTTTTGTCGTGATAACGTCTTATAATTCGATATGGGGTGCGCGCATGAAAAACATGACAGTTCATGCAGCGTTACCTCGCTCTGGCCTCAGAAGCTCAGCTCTGGAACGCCTGTTCCATTTAAGGCTTGAAGTGCAAGCGAGAGCGCGGAACGAGCGACAAGGAAGCACAATCGGCCTTTGCGTTCGGCAGCGTTCGACATCCGTCTCTCTCCTAAGTCCTACTTGAGTGAGCGATGCGTCTGCGTGGACAGCTGCTATCTAATATATATAATTCTTCTGTGAGTGTGTATGTCACTGAACTTCTCTGAAACGACTGGACCGATTTTGATGAATTTTTTTGTGTGTGTTCAAGTGGATCTGGGAATGGTCTAGATTCACAATTTTGTCCGCTGGACAATGTTTTTTTAATTAATTTTTAATTTATTAGTAATTGTTGATTTTGGAATGTTTTACATTGGATCCGACAGACGGCGCTACCATCGCAGTGTCAAATTTTAAATAATATTCGAATTCGAATCTTAATTTTAGTCTGTCCAGACAGTTAGCGCTGCGATCAAATTAAAAAAAAATACTTTATATACTTAATATGGCAAAGAAACGTTTGCCGGGACAGCTAGTATTATATACTATACGAGTAGTACATTTACATGTTTTTTAAAGAAAGCGAAAAGTAAAGTATTGCCGCCGCGTGGACGCGACCGTGGAACTTGGCGCTGTGATATCTAGCTTGTCCCGCTGGGCCAACAAGACGCTGACGTAAGTGCTGCAATTGTCGATATCTTGCTACTCGAAGTTGGTAGTGAGGTGACACTAAGTTGGTTTCTATTTATAGAGATTCGGAAGCGAGGGTTAAGGGGTTAAGGGTGGTTGAACGTGACAACGTCATACGTTGTCACGTTTAACTATCGTCAGTAAACCGACTTTACAGACAACCGATTTTTTATTATAATATTATTAAGATTTAACACATCAAGTATTATTATCAGTTGCTACTTGCTAGGCAAAGTTTTCGGATACATACCTAATATTATTCAAGTGTCTGTAATAATTTCACTGCGTATCTTAAAATTTCAATAAGTTATTCCATTTCCGTCCCCAATATCAAACCCGTTTGCTTGTTTGCGATCATAATATGGAATTAGTCAAATTATCGATACTTATGTCCAATCATTGTCAACACTCAATCATATTATTATTTGTCGTTCTGATGATAGTGTGCACTCCGCCTTAGGCAATAATCATAAAATATATTATTGCTCACAAATTGTTTGTTTCAATTAGAGCGTAATATTATCAATTTCATCATCATGACGCTGTTGCGAGGTTCTTTTCTTCTTAATTTTAAAAGGTATTCTGTCGAAGGGTAGCTTATAAGCTACCTAGTCTATAGACTAACGTGGCAAATTATAAACAAGTAGAACTTGGCCACTACACCGGTGCGAATAATTTTTTAAATCATTTTCATGCAATAAAACAGGCTCTATCGTCTCCTATCGTGGGTCTTATAATAGAATTTAAATCTTACAAAATTTAATTGGATTAGATTAAATATTCTTAATTGGATTAGTGGCTTAAACATGAAGAGGTAACAGATAGACAAATATATTTTACAATAACAGTAGGGAAAATAAAAAAAGTGTTGGTACTTATTTTACTTTTATTATAAAAAACTGCATGCAGTCATAATGTCCCAGAGTATCACAATTGGCTTATCAGTTATCACTCATATCATAATATACACATACAAAAATATAATAATTTATCCAAAGAGGTAATTTCATTTGACGGAAAACTTAACTCTTTTTTAAAAACAGAGTTTTTCTTAAATTAAATACTATCTATAGTCTAGGATTCGTTCTTATTCTCCTGTCATTACAGCTAGGAACTCTGAAACAACAAATTAATTTTGTTTAACATCGTCATGGGTTTTGTGAAATCCTGTGCCTTTTTGGTGTTGAATTTCCTTGTCAACGACGTAGACTTGGCTTAGGTGATTAAACTGAAGCATGATCCAAAACACCTTTTTTTTCAAACTTTATACATGGTGTCACAAATTTAAGTGATATTACTTTAGGGTGTGTATGTGTTCCTTGTAGACAGTACACTGTAAAACTGCAGCGTTGAAAGACCAAATTTTTTTTTCACTTTTTATATGGGCATGCACCCCAGCGTTACGAGTTTCCCCATACTTGAAAAACGAAGTAAAAATTTGACTTTCAGCGCTCCTACTTTCACAGGTTCTCTAATAGAAACACGACACACCCTAAAGCAGTATCACTTTGTTTTGTTACATATATAAAACTCAAAGGTGACTGACTGACATAGTGATCTATCAACGCACAGCCCAAACCACTGGACGGATCGGGCTGAAATTTTCCATGCAGGTAGATGTTATGACGTAGACATCCGCTAAGAAAGGATTTTTATAAATTCCAACCCCAAGGGGTTAAAATAGGGGATGAAAGGTTGTATATAATAATACTTCTTAACGCGAGCGAAGCTGCGGGCAAAAGCTCGTCCGGTATAAATTTTATGCCCAGCCTCGTTGTTTTGACCTTAAGGGCGTTCCGTCCGGAGATGCCGTAATTGACCGTACCTATTTAAAACCTTATAAACTCATAATCTGAAAGCTACAAAGTTATAATAAAAATACAGCAATAATCTTCAGTATATCAACATTCCTTTTGTCGTTTTAAATTTTCAATTTTTGTTTCTTATACTCATGATATCAGCTTCCAAAGTAATATCAATTTGTTAAAATTCAAGCATACATTCAGCATCTCCTTAGGATTTACAAATTACTTTTATTTGAAACTCACGCCAATAGATCGACGATATCATAAACTACATATTCGCCGTTTTAAATTTTTTTTAGGACAATTTTGAACTAAGATAAGTAAAAATAATAGGGTTTTGGCGCGATCTCGGCAACGCGGCAAATGTATGGCCAAGGTCGTTTGCTCGGGGGATGGCCTTAAACGAAATAAAAATGGCGTACCATCAAAGTCCACAGTCCCCGAGCCATCGGAGTCGATCTCTGTGATCATGTTGTCGATCTCCTCAGCTGTCAGGGTGTTGTCCAACTCCTTGAAGATCTCAGCAAGCACGTCCGTGGTTATGTACCCGTTACCTGAACAGAGATAAAGAGAACTTGGCTGTACACGCTACTGTGGTCTTTATTTTATAGGCAATTATGGACTCATAAGTAGATTATTTTTTATTACATTTATTTTCTTTGGAGGGCTTTAATTGTCTTCCTGACTAGTCTTGTCATAATCCTAACAAACGAATCCTCCATCTTTCTAGGTACCAATTTCTCTGCTGGCAGTTAGTACTTTAAAGTACAGTTAAGACAAAAATTATGGAGTCGTTAAAAAGCATATTATATATAATAAAGCAAGCAATATATTTTATAGTACGCAAGTTAAAAATATCTAATTAATATTTAAAGAATGAAAAAATATAGTTTTCGTACTCTACTTATAATTTGTATACATATATGTAGAGTAGTAGAAAAATCTACGAATTATGACATTTTTACGTAAGTTGTAAGCTTACTTTAGTATGCTTACCATTTACGAAGTAACATGCCTATAATAATTTTCTTATGAATAACTAGATCGATTACCTTCTTTATCGTATAACCTAAACGCTTCTCTTAATTCTGCTATAAGGGCCTCCTCGTCCATTTCCTCTGTCATAAACCTGGATGCTAGAGAGCAGAAGTCCTTGAACTCCAACATTCCAGTGCCTAAGAAAATACATTTCATCAGAATTTTACTTTGTAAGAATATGCGTATAGTTCTTGCAATCTACGAGTGCGCGTCGCCCTTAGTTGTGTGAGTGACCATATCTATGCACGCGTACATGGCTCGCTCGCTACTGACTGCTCCGACGGGTACGCACACTAACGAAAATGTCTATTCGCATTTCCAACTACAAAATATAAAGGCTACGCGCACTTGTAGATTGCAAGAACTATACCTAAATTCAAATTCCTGAGAGTATACATAATTTTGTAAGAACTCTCCATTGTAACGCTTGGTCGTGTAATGTGTTACACAAATTCGCTGCTATGTTCAGTGCCTCGATAGCCGTGATCGTCTAGTGGTTAGGACCCTACGTTGTGGCCGTAGTAACCCAGGTTCGAATCCTGGTCACGGCAATGTGAAACACATTGTCGCGGCGAGGCTATAGTTTTTGTTTTTATTTTCTTTTTACTTTTTTCCTTTTTTTAGATACCTAATACTTTTATTATAAAAAATTATTATCTAACGTTCCATTAATATAAAAATGTTTTCTTATGGTGTAACTAGCGCCATCTATGTAAGGTTATAGAAAACAAGTTAAAAACGCCATCTCTGTTTCATCTAACGAACTAAGTTCAAAGGTAGAGCAAAGCGAGACAAGAGAATGTGGGGAGTTTTGCCGGGAATACGAAAGAGTGATGTTTTGTTTTTGTATTATTTTCCTAAAATTGTGTTATTTCGGTTTTTAATGTGTAATGTTGGTAGAATATTAACCATTAAATATTTGTTGTCGTGCACAAGTGTGGGCAAGTGATACAACTTCAAGAAACGTGCCATTTTGTGTTCCCTCCAAAACTCCATCGAAAGTTTTAGTAAAGGGTCTACCACTTTACTAAAACAACTGACTTGACTCGTTGACTTTACCGACTACTTTTTAGACTTTGACTAGACTTTCGACTTGACGATAATCTGGAAAAACAACTTGAAAATTTTGTAAATTTTTTACGACAAATTTTTTTTCCCGCCAAAACTTTACTTGACACTGGCCATGGTTTAAAAGCCGAGAGCCATAACAAGAAAAAAAAAAAAAAAGAGAATGTGGAGTTCATACAGAATAGAGAATTTAAGTAATAAACCTTATAGTTTTAAGAGTCTTCGGGTTTTCAGAGTTTTAAGAGTCGTCGTTATGGTTTTATGAATCTACGTTATCTACAAACTACACCCATGACCTGATTGATACGCATTAGAATTCATAAAATGGGACGTTACACTGTAACAAATGTAAAGCGTAACACATAAATTCTAGATTAAAAAAAAACAAACTCAAATCCAAAAAAAATACATCATAAGGGCCCCCGAGACGATCAAACGGTTTGATTCAAACCTTACGTGTTTGATGCAACCGTTTGATGTCGGTTTGAACGGTTTGTCAAACGACACTGCGCAGTTTGGTTCAATACGCGCTGTCTTGACATGCAGACAAGATGCTCTAGAGTCTAGATTCTAGAACGAGGATCACGATTTTCTTATGTTTATAACGTTAATGTTCTCTGTCAAAAGAGAAAAAAAAAAGAAAAAGATTTTGGTCCAAAGAAAAGTATGAACTAAAATATCGTTTTATTGGCAAACATTTACAGAAAGTGCTAAAAACTACAGCTTCTTTCTTTTTTTCTTTTTTCTTCTTTAAAATCCAGCACTAAAGTAAGCCGAGTTTGATCAAACGCTTCGGAACACGATCAAACGGCGCGTCAAACACAACAAAAATATGAAGTTTCATCAAACAAGCTTCAAACACGTAAATGTTTGACAAACCGTTCAAACTAGCTTTGTAAACGATCAAAATGGTTTGAGTCAAACCAAAATTTACGTGTTTGAGTCAAACCGTTTGATCGTCTCGGGGGCCCTATATAAATTACTTTGAAACTACTTGTCTTTATAAAAAAAAAACTCAAAACCGCGCAATAACTTGTTTATGGAATTCGGCTTGTTTGCTTTTTAATAATTTTTAGTCTTTGCTTTGTTCGCTTCATGTTTTGATAACGTTATGACTTTACACGATAAAGTCTGATATGCTTCAGGTATCGCACACGTAATTATTATTTTGTTTTTCACAAAGATATTCTACAATCTCCTACCTAATTTACATAGCAACATTCATACTTGGGTATCAACATTTTAATTGAGAAGATAAAACAGGGTAAAACGTTGATTTCTAGTATCTAAGATAAAATATTTCTCCTAATTTTTATGCTTAAAATTAAAATAAATAATTACAAATTTTCGATGTGTCCCAAATAAAGATTTTTCTATTTAATTATATTTTCTATACCAACGTTTCATACAAACTAATAATTGTTTGATCAAAATTATAACAAGTAAAACTCAGATAGTCGACCTATCATAACACGTTTCTTTGATTTTAACTAGCGTAAGAATAATATCAAATACGGAGATAAATGGCTCAGTTTTTTTAGCGATAACAATGTAGAATGTAGAGCAAGATAACATTTTGCTTTACTTGCTGCAAAAACTTTGCTGACTTTAATCAAACTCAGCTAAACAAAAAACTGCTTGGAAACCTTTGGAAACGTTTTTCGGCCATGACTATTAACAATATCGGATGTGAAAAACAGCAACTTTACAGGAGAGCGATTCAAAGTCTAAATTGTGAATAACTTTTTACTTATTTCAAGTAGAATCGTGAAATTTCAGGGTTGTGCTCTATAAGTTATTTACGTTTAGTATATTATTAGGAGTATCCCGTATTTTATGACTAAATATGAGAAAAGTTACTTCCGACCTTTTTAACGGAGTACGAGTAATGCTGATTTGTCGGAAGTGGCACTTACGCCATTGTTAAGTGATAACTTTTAATTTAAAATATGTCATATTATGTAGAAATTACCAACAAAAGTGACAACAATTTAAAGAAAATATATCTTTTTTATGGACTCCTGTCAAATAAAACGTGAAAACAATGTATGTATGAAAATACAAAACATTTCTTATGACGTAAATAATTCGGAAAATCAAATTTTCGTCCGAAATGTAAATTAACTTAAAACATTGAAATTAAAATGATTGCCATCACTATTTTGTTGACTTTTTGATATTATGATATCAATTATCTCAAATTAACTTAACAATTTTTTTTTGTATCAATCATAAATGTTTGTTTCGTGTTTGGAAAAGTCTTTGTATCTTTGTTTGTAATGAATAGGTTCAATAACTACTGAACTAATTGTAAAAGTTATTGTTCCCTTGGTAAGCTACGTTGTTTGCAAAGAACATAAGCAGTGTATTATTCAGAAAAATATTAGGGATCATACCGAAAATTGCAAAAATATAACCCACAGTGGTAAAAATTTGCAATAAATTACATTATTTCGCTTGCGCTGCGAAAAATACAGCTGATTCATAGAAATAATATTACAAATACTTATAGTGTTCATCATTATCTATGAAAAAGTCCAGGTCACCATATATGTATCTTTTATGGCTAACGAATAATTAACCATTTCCTTCATTAAAAAATTAACTTCAAATCATCTCCTACTAGCGTGGCTTTTTTGCATATTAACAATTGATCCTTACCTAAATAAATATAAAAATTTTAATTATGATTCTGTAAAGAAAAGAATTGTCTTTTAAATCATTACCATGGGGCAAATAATTTAGAAGTTAGGGCAGTTTCATTAAAGCTTAAAACAAGGCACCGACGCGGCAACGGCGGTGGCTACCACGAATTTGTAATGGAAAATATTATATTTTCCAAGTCGAACAACTTGCTATGGATCTTATCGACATCTGCCAAATACGCTGGAGAGATGAATTTGCCCAAATATGTGGGAAATACAGAAAATACTGGCGAAGGACTGACTGTTTTGCAGGTCCATTAATTTGTCAGCGAAACGAAGTTTACGGAATTAGGTAGTTCTTAAAAATCTCTACATTTTTAGGGCACTTACGTACTACCACAGCCTTCGTTTTCATGAAAAACTTAGATTAATATTTATAAGATTAATTAATCAAAAGCAGTCTTCTTCATCCGAGATTTTCTATTTATTCTATGGCATTTTTTGAGAATATTTTCACTTTTACGTAATCTGAGTAAATCTATATATTTGTTAAGACATATTGCTCTGCATTTACAATGTCTACAAGATCAGCAAGGCTAATCAAACTAGCTACTCAACGAATTTGAGAAAATTATAATAATAGTATCGGAAAAAAATGGGAAAAAATGCTCATGGAAATCTTGTGACTGAAGTTACACCTAGTGTGAAAAAAGGTCCTTATAATACCTTTTCTACGATTTTTAACAGTATAGCTTATGTTTTATTACTGTTATGTATTAGAAAAATGCCTAGAAAATCAGCTATTAGACACCAGATCGCGAAAACACGATTATTGAATTAAAAAATTATATTCATTCATTTTGTATGTGTGCCAACAAAAAAATTAATTTTCGTACAAAATTGACCTATTTTGAAACCTATTGTACAAACTAAAAGCGCCATTTAATCAATAAGAAAAATAAATGAAATGATTATGATGTAGTACTACCGACATTTTACCAATTTAAAAATCATTACGTGTTTGATGCAACCGTTTGATGTCGGTTTGAACGGTTTGTCAAACGACACTGCGCAGTTTGGTTCAATACGCGCTGTCTTGACATGCAGACAAGATGCTCTAGAGTCTAGATTCTAGAACGAGGATCACGATTTTCTTATGTTCATAACGTTAATGTTCTCTGTCAAAAGAGAAAAAAAAAGAAAAAGATTTTGGTCCAAAGAAAAGTATGAACTAAAATATCGTTTTATTGACAAACATTTACAGAAAGTGCTAAAAACTGCAGCTTCTTTCTTTTTTTCTTTTTTCTTCTTTAAAATCCAGCACTAAAGTAAGCCGAGTTTGATCAAACGCTTCGGAACACGATCAAACGGCGCGTCAAACCCAACAAAAATATGAAGTTTCATCAAACAAGCTTCAAACACGTAAATGTTTGACAAACCGTTCAAACTAGCTTTGTAAACGATCAAAATGGTTTGAGTCAAACCAAAATTTACGTGTTTGAGTCAAACCGTTTGATCGTCTCGGGGGCCCTATATAAATTACTTTGAAACTACTTGTCTTTATAAAAAAAAAACTCAAAACCGCGCAATAACTTGTTTATGGAATTCGGCTTGTTTGCTTTTTAATAATTTTTAGTCTTTGCTTTGTTCGCTTCATGTTTTGATAACGTTATGACTTTACACGATAAAGTCTGATAAGCTTCAGGTATCGCACACGTAATTATTATTTTGTTTTTCACAAAGATATTCTACAATCTCCTAATTTCGTACAAAATTGATCTACAAACTAAAAGCGCCATTTAATCAATAAGAAAAATAAATGAAATGATTATGATGTAGTACTACCGACATTTTACCAATTTAAAAATCCGCATAACAATGATGGAAGTGGTACTACCAACAATTTAACCATTTATAAAACCGATTAAGAGTGTCGTATGTGGTACAACCGACATTTCATGCATTTGAAAAATCGGTTAAGAACATTGGATGTGGCAAATCCGACAATTTTAAATGACCTACGATAAAAAATGTTAATGAAAATAAGTGTTTATCTTATAATCAAATCTAAAGCAATAAAACATAAGCTATACTGTTCAAAATCTTTAAAAAATATAATAAAGAATAGTAAATACCATTTTCCGCACAAGTATTAGCTTCGATCATAATATTTCCATCAGCATTTTATTCCCTATTACTATATTTTTCTTAATTTCGTTGAGTAGCTAGTTTGATTAGCCGCGCTGATCTTGTAGACATTAAAAATGGCGTCGAAAATTAAAAAACATAACTAAGGTTGCAAAAAAAAACAAATGAGAGCGCGAGCTCCATTCCCTCCGTTAACATAGTCGGAAGTGGCACATCGAGCGCTCTCACTCATCCCCGCGTCCCGTTAACAACGTGGGTAGTGACTATCTGACATTGTTAGCGGACTATCTTATTAATATACGACATTTTTAATATAGCTATTTCAGAAACTATGCTTAATATAGATTTTTTCTTTTCAGCTAATGATAGCCTTGGTTATAAGGACATGTTTTATGAAATAAAAAAAAATTGTCGATTTTGCACATCCGACATTGTCAATAGTCATGGGCGTTTTGTTGTGAGTGCAAATACTATTCAGGGTTTCTGTGATACTTTAGCTCAGTAATTATAAGAATATATTTTAGTCGAAACTAAAGTCAGCTCAGTAATTATATCAAATTCTTGATGAAACTAAAGCTTCTTTCAAAGAATTATTGTCAGGTGGTACATGATACTACATGGATAGCGGAAGCTAAATAAAAGGTCTATTAGCTTTGCAAGCACTACTGGACTAATTATGGAAATGTATATAAGCTATTTTTTGCGGGAGAAATGATTCCCACGATATTTTAAAATAAGTACCATCGAGGATTGACACTTGTTGGAAAGCAACTACCGTCACCCATGGACACTCGCAACATCAGACGAGCTGCAGCCTGTGCGTTGCCGGCCTTTAAGGGCCTTACCCTACGGAGATTCCGTAATTTACCGTATTTAGAGCCTTATAAACTCATAATTTGAAAGCTACAAACTACAAAGTTATAATAAAAATACAGCAATAATCTTCAGTAAGTATATGAAGATTCCTTTCCCCGTTTTAAATTTTCTATTTTTGTTTATTATACTCATGATATTAGCTTCCAAAGTAATACCAATTTATTAAAATTGATCCATACTTTCAGCATCTCCGTAGTCTTTACAAATTACGTTTATTTGAAATCCACGACAATACATTGACAATTTCATAAACTATTCCCCGTTTAAATTTTTTTGGATCAATTTTGAACTAAAATCAGTAAAAAAATAGAATTTTTGTGCGATCTCGGCAACGCGTCAAACGTATGGTCAAGGTCATTTGCTCGGGGGATGGCCTTAAGAGGGAGTACGCTCTCTTCTTGAAGGTTTGCAGGTCATATTAGTCCGGAAATACTGCTGGTGACAGTTCATTCCAGAGTTTTACATAAGGCTAAGAAAATATACAATTTACTTGCACTTACCATCTTGATCGTACTCCGCAATTAGTTCTTTCAGATCGTCATCATCCAGCATATGGCCGATCATCTCCAGGATGGTACCGATGAAGTCTGTGCTGATCTGGCCCTTGTGGTCCCGGTCGAAAGCATCGAACGCCCTCTTCAAGACTATATAAAAAAACACGTTTTTTTTTTAATTTTAACAAATTATTGTTGCATTGTCATTGGGTCTTAATAATAATTATGCATGCAAAGTTTCGACAACTGGAGATAGTTAAAAATCGTGCTCAAAGATTCCGTTGCATATATACAGCACAAGCTAATAAACGCGTGTTAAAAGCAGGTTAAAAGTAAAGTTTTGCACTCCATCAAAGGTGGCACAAATGAAAAAGGAACAGCAGCGCAAGTCTACATTTTTGTCATGTAGCAGAGAGAGAGAGAGAGAGAGACTGGATTACTTCCTCTCCTACGCCACGCCGACGGTTTACTCTCTCTTCCTCTTACAATTAATGTTTGATCAAACCGCGTGTTTTACATTTTTAGTTTTTACCCATCTCAAAAAGTTCATGACGCCGTTATAGCAGTTTACACATAAAAAAGTTTGTTTGTGGTATTACTATTGTAATCAGGAAATTTTTAAAGTTATGTAATTAGAATGGCTGAAAGTTTATTTCAGCGCGAAAGAAATAATATAGAAAAGTCTTTTTACTTAGGACACTTTTAAAATAGTAGAGTTCCCAACAATTTTAATGTTTTCTTTTATCTACTTCTTATTTAGGTCATAGATAAAAATAATTTTGAAGGCACGTGTGGACTTTAAAATAAATTGTACCGATTTATTTTATGGAAATTTTATTTGAAAAAAGCTTTAAAAACAACTATAAAGCCTTAATATAACTACTTAATAGTACTCGTGTTACTTTTATAACTATTACTTTGCATGTTTCACGTTTTTACTGACGGCAAATGGTTATTGGTTAATAAATTTAAAATGAGTTTAAAGTCGCAATACATAATTCTTGACAGTTTCATTTTTTATTTCAATAATAACTATACGAACATAAATAAAAAGCTTCTATATCTACATAACTACTAGATAAACGTAAGCTATTCAAAACACATACAATTCTAAGTTAAATCCTTACGTCCTAATACTTTTTTTATTTGCTCTTAGCATTTTTAATAACCGGAATATAATTTTCCTTTTTTTAACTTACTTATATTTTTTTAATAACTTACTTTGAACTTGCGCAGCATCCAACTCCTCCTGCACACAAAAACATTTTGTTTATTATTTTTTAAGAAACAAATCACACACACATCCACACGACACGCACCATTTTGTTTTTTACGTTATGCGGTTACTTGCAGGCGGTCAGTCAGTCCAGGTTTCCTAAACCAGGCTAGCATATTTATAGACTGACGTGTTCCGGATGAATGAAATGTCTCAGGTGTACTCAACATTTTTGCTCCAGGATTTTTAATATAATCCTAAGATTTTACTGTTCAGAAAAAAGAGGCAAGTTAAACGTAGAATTAAAGGAAACTTTTTTTTACGGTATATGCTGGTGCTGCCACTAGCTAATTACAGTATAATTATATTATAATTATAGTATAAATATGACTTATCCCGAGTCCCGACGAAATAATATAACTCCACCCTTTGCTTGAAAAAAAATCTCTGATAAGTTTCATCCTACTCTGTAAGTTAGTCATACTTACTATAAATAATTATAACTTAGTGTTATGCAGCTTAGATTAACCTTTTCAATGTCTTAAGCGAAGTTATATTAAGTTGATAACTCTAAGTTTTCATTAAGAAACTTCGCTAACAGCGACCTGATTAAATTTCTAAGGGAATTGAAAAGAAGCCTTGTTGTAGGTTAGAAATTAATTTAGACATATCTACAGAATTCTTTGTTATTGACTCGATTTTTGTTGGAAGCCGTGACAAAACACTCTCGCTACTGTGTCCCGAAAAAACCATCTAATCTAATATATATAAATCTCCTGTCACGATGTTTGTCCGCGATGGATTCCTAAACTACTTAACCGATTTTAATGTTTCTTTTTTTTAATGTGTGCTTTTTTCCAACTTGAGAGATAGGATAGCTTAGATCTTTAATTATAGTCGCAATATTATTTTATTGAAAATTATTTTTCTATAAAGAGCAACCATTGTTTATGCAACGTGGGTCACGGGATAGCGATGGACGTTACCATGGTGACATACTTATTTAGTCACTAATTCAATAAAATAATACGGGCGATATACTTTATATAGGCAAAGAAACGTTTGCCGGGACAGCTAGTTAATATAATATATTAATCCTTCGATCGCGGATTCTTGGAAATGCTATTGTATTCTATTGTTGTCGCGATCACCGGATCACCTCTTGATATGGGGCTTGAAGGATTTTATTATGAATAGGCGAGCGATAAACTTTGGATCCCTTTAGACGAAAAATGTGGAAACATAGGTGATTGAAAATTTGCACAGTTATAGTTTATGATAAGGAGTGCATCGAGCTAATATTATTTTGATATTATGCTTTTACATTTTTTAACAAATAAAACATTACACACACTACAACACATGCACTAGGAGATTCCGATTGACAAGCCTATACGAGTACACACCAATGTACCTACTCTTTTATTTATGATTGAAGTCTGCTGTCACATTCAAAATAGATATTCGACCATTGGGCGATCTCTGGTAAAAAAAACTCTTGGGAACATTGCGCTTTTTCGTAATAAAAGAAGTTGATAATGGCGTCCACACTATCTTTCACTTGAATAAGTAACAAGCGCCCATAAGTCTTCACAAATATCGAGGCACAGAATCATAAATTATATATATAGACTTTTTAAATAAACTTTGGTGCCTTATTTCGCCGTTTGAACGTTAGGATTACGTGTTCTTTCATCTATCATAGTAGTGTCTACAGTCTACACACACTTGACCGAAAATACGCGGCTGAAATTCGACATGATCTCGCCAGCAATGCGAGTGTATGCAATACGCATACTATACTGCCGAACTTCTTACAGACGAACGGCGGACGGCAGTATACAACTGCAGCCGTCGACACTTGTCGGCAGCAGTTGACGGCTGCAGTTGTATCTGCCGTTGCCAAGTGCCGTTCGTCTGTAAGAAGCCTGTCCTAACAGGTCCAAATGAAGACGACGTCTTCTAACGTCTCAAAAAAATAAAAGCCAAGATAAATTAAGACAGCTTGGATATAACATTATATTGCAGACTAAATTATCTTACGAGGTTTTCTCAGACAGATAACAGACATATACTAACATAAAATACAATAATAATTAACCTACGTAGTAATTTACTAGAATACATCATTCATTACGAAACATGAGTGTAGGTAAAATGATAACATTATTTTTTGCTTTTGTTGTATTATATTTTATTTTGTGGGAACGGTGGGAATATTCATTTTAACGAAACCCAGCTGTCAACATCATAAAACGCTTTTTCATTTAAGTTGATGTCAGTTTATTATTATTTTTAACAAAAAAATGAAAACCGACTTCCAATGTAAAAACAATCGTAATATGAACTAAAAAGTATTAAATAACTCTTACTCTTTAAGAGTGCCTTTTTCAGAATTTGTCTAAATCTCAACTATTTCTGTACATACTACAGTCTTCATTATTTTGAAGTCGGTACCAGCTAATTTAATCGTGAGTTCAGTAATGTCAGAATATCTGAAACTTTTGGGACTGCACTGGTACCGACTTCAAAGTAATGAAGACTGTAATATGTACAGACATAGTTGAGATTTAGACAAATTCTGAAAAAGGCACTATTAAAGTGTAAGAGTTATTTAATACTTTTTAGTTCATATTACGATTGTTTTTACATTGGAAGTCGGTTTTCATTTTTTTGTTCAAAATAATAATTTCACTCTTTTTAGTGTTGTCTACAAAATAAGGCTTTATGTGTAAATAACCAATACGAATGTTAACTATTCGCTACATTATGTTACTGTAAGCAAAATTTTGGCAAATGCTTGCAGTTATCTAAGCGATGCTGCCATTTCCAAACTTTAATCTTTATAGGTTCAGGAGTTCTGTTCAGTGCCTTTGGACCAAGAGACACCTTTGTATGAAATTTCTCTTATTCGTAATATATGTTTAACTTACTAGAAACAATATTTTAACCACTATGAGCGTTTTGATAAATTTCAAGGATTTCCCTTTATTGCTCATAGATCCCATCATCAGCTCACCACTTTCGTAATTGTTATACAAAATTAAGATTATATCCTATACAACAACGCGAAAATTTCGAAAATCTGTCCACAAACAGTGAAATCATCGTCAAAAACATCTGCTTCGATGCAAATATGAAATGCATATCATGAAAAGTACCAATAATTGGGTCATAGTGTGATGACCATGGTATAATTATAATTATTGTGATGATGACGATTAATCAAATTGATGTGTTGGCTTATGCTTTCAGTTGTTTAAACAACGTCGAAATCCCCGAACCTGTATGAGCATTCAAAAGTTCTGTTCGGTACCTTCGGATCCAGGGTATAACAGGGAATGCTGCAGAAAAAATCGAAATCACTATATGTTTCCATATAAATTTCAAGGAGTCTCCTCGATTCCTCAAGGATCCCATCAGCAGATCACCACTTTTGTGAACATGGTACCAAATTCGAGTTAAACCCTATACAACACAAAAAGAATTTTGAAAATCGGACCACAAACGGCTGAGTAATCGTGGAACATACAAAAAAAAAAAAAAAAAAGATACATACATCCGAACGTATTACCTCCTCCTTTTTGGAAGTCGGTCAAAAATATGAGATCATTTCACTTTATCCTATAATTTTACTACGAGCTGATCTGGCAAACGTTGTTTTGCACAATCATCAGGGGCTTCAAAGTACCTAACACCTTTCCAGGGGACGTTTTAATAATAATTTTCAGAAACTCCTTTTACAAACTTCGATCACACAAATGCTTTGCGCATTCCCGGTGGATTGCGGCATCGGCCGGGTTATGTGGGACTCTCCGAGAAACTACCCACTAAAACCCCATGGTGCTCCAAAACCAAAACGCCTAGGCACGGTCACGGGCACGATTAACCCACCGCAACTCTACCAGCGGTTGTCCGCGTCTCGCAGACTCATCAAAGCATGCAGACTTGGGCCATAACACACAGGCGATTAGCGAGCGGTTTGAAAGCGACGCGATTGCGCAATCGCGTCTCTTTCAAATCGCTTTAGGCCTAGCTCTTGGCGCAGTTGTCGTTCTGTTAAGAACCAAAGATAATTATAATTAATAATTAATATCTAAGACTCAAATATTATCTTAGCATTAATTTTAAAATTTATTTAACTTAATAGTATGTTATATACCTAAAGACTAAAATTAGCGTATTCGATCCAGCCGCTCTAGCGTTTTAGCGAGATATTATTCTGGTAGCAATTCATTAATACTACCTATTTTATTTTGGCTACTGATAATAAATACTTTTACACGGAAATTATTTTGTTGATACGTTGGTATATATTTGATCGAAGGTTGGAAGGTAAATCCTCAACTTTTTAATAAACGCCTTGTAAATTTTAAGAGCAATGGTTCAGATAAATTTCTTAAGTTCCACCTTAATCTTGTGATTACTTATTTAATAACAAATTTTCGTGTTTGAATTTTTACAAGGCCTTTTACATTTTTAAGGCATAATAATATTACAATCATTTGGAATTGTTAATGGAATCAGGCGTTACTTTGCGGAAATCCATAGCTTTAAATTTTGTTTGTTATTATTTTTAGCAATATTCCGCAAAATAAATTCGTTGTTCGTAGAGTCCACATCCTGAGGATGCTCCGGTGTTGGAGCGAAACGCGCGTCGAGGTTTTCAACCTGCATGGTGGTGAGGGGCCTTGCACGGATTTGCTAACATTATTGCTTGTGTGGTGGTGGTGTTTGCAAGTTCTTGCATGCGAGTGTACGCATAGGCAGTGTGGGAGGAGGGAGGTGCTGTACGCATGCCTATGCGTGCACTCACTTATTTACTTAAAGGTGGAAGGAAATGGTGGTGGAATGAAAACACAAAATTCGCGACGGTTGCTGTCTTTATCTCTGTTAAGACTTTTAATGTGTTAGAGATACACAAAGACAACTGACTAAGATGTAGGTTTTTTGTTTGAATACCTCATTCTCCAAAGATCAATTTTGTTGCGGGTTCCAAGACAGCCTTATCATCCCTAGGGCACTTCTCAAAGTGATCTGAAAAGTCAAATGATTTTTGTGGACTTAAGATGTAGTCCACACCTGAAATACATATTAATCGGTAATCCTTTGAGCGCAGTAGGTTAAAAAGAGCATACAGCTGTAAATCGATTGCAATATAAAAATAATACTCTGTGAAAACATCGTGAAAATTTGCATATAAATGAAATACGTTTCGAGTTACAGGACCCTGATTCTAGTTTTAAATGCAACATTACCGATGTAGTCTCGCTTTATTGAACTTGATACCTGTTTGTATGAACTGACTTTTAGATTTTTTGACTCCCGTGTTGTAATTGGTCAAAAGTTAAAACATCAGTAGGTAATTTTTTGACATAATATTTTGCTGGATGTTAGAAATTAGAATAGGCAACGTGCGCACGATGTAGCTGCTAACTGATGTCAATAACCCAAAATTTAAAATTGATATAATAAATTATTGTCACTTGACTTGCCTTGCTAACTATTTATTCAATATTCAAGTTTGAGATTCGGATTTTCGGATTTTTGAGGCCAGTTCTCTCTAATTTTAAGAGAACGTGATGGAACAATAATTATAGTTAGCAGGACAAGTGCAACCTACCACAACCATGTATAAAGACTTTGTGATTCCTCACCCATTTTGCTGTTTAATAAGACTAGCTGGAATGCATCACAGTCGCATCCATGTAGAATTACAAAAGCAGAATATGGCTCCAGATTTAACATTCCGTGGTCAATTCGAGTTAAGCGCGAGCATTCACCTCTCCGCAGTTTCCACAACCGTTCCTGTAAATTAATTGTAGTTGAAATGACTCGATGTTCAGGTTACAATGTGTGTTCATTGTGAAATTCTTATTACATTAAACATTTCCATGTAGTATATTTGTGTACGCTTTGTATGGGAAATTCTCTGTAATATTATGACCTCTGTGGCTCAGTGGTGAGCGCGTTGGTAGCTCAAGCCGGGGTCGCGGGTTCGAATTCCGCCGACGGAACACAAGTCCTTTAGGTACCTACTTAGCACGGGGCCAGATTATATTATTGAGTGAATTTCAACATGTCCATATTTTTCTTCATTTCGGTGAACTTTTTTGTTTCTATGTTTTTTTTTAGTTTTTACCGAAGCTTCCTCTCAGTTTTAATGTTTTAAGACTACGAAACTAATTACATAAAAATTAAATAATAAACAAACGTAGCAAACACGTTTATATTTTAGCTGTCACCGAGATGAAAAAGTCAGTCACCGAGATGAAAACAAAATTCACCGAAATGTAAATTCACCGAAATAGTATACAGCGCGATTGTAAAACAAGCGAAATAATGTATTTTTATGGAAAAATGTTCACACTTTCGGTTACACTTTTGCAATTTTCGAAATTATCTCTGATATTTTTCAGAATAAAACATAGCCTATATCCATCACAAAAAATCCATCACGAAATCAGCTATTGCACAACTCTTATCGCGGTTTTGCCTCCCTTATTTTGTATGAGCGAAATAATATCTATTTACGTATTAAGTTATTTAAACAACAATGAGATAGAACCACATACATATATCAAGATAGATACCGCATGTCGCTCCATTTATATGAAAACGAGCGTGTCACTTTTTTCCTACCACTGTGACGTACCAATGATAAGAAACGTGTCCATTATCAAGGCCAACGTTTCTATTTGAATTTCTACAGCTCAATACGGCCATTTTAGGCATTGAGGCATTTTTAAAAGTCCGATTTACGTCCGATTCCGATAGCAGACTAAATAACAGACTTTCGAAAGACGAGCATTGCTCGTCGTTTGGGAACGCGATATGGCACGCTAAGTACATACACACGGTATCTATCTTGATCTATGTCTGTGGATAGAACAATGTATTTTTATTAAAAAAATATTTCATGTTACAAACGATTTTAACTACAAATAACAAAATATAATATGAATACTGAGAAATAATTGACACATTTGCTTTGAATAAAAATTACCACGCGCCAACTTCACTCGGCAAAGGATAAATGTTATTTGTTGTTTTTTTGTTTTACTATTTTGTAAAGGTGTAGGTAGTATTGTTACTATTTTGAAACGGGATCTTCTAGTGCTTTGTTAAAATTTTTCGTTATAAAAATATACTTAAGTTAAACAGTTAAAATTGAGTTACTATTATTCTAACATTATTATAACCAAAACTTCTTTTTGATAGGATTCATTAAATTCTAATATTAAACAGGTAATCATATTATATTATCTCGTACTGTTTTTGCTATTCGACTAATCAACAAAAGTCAATATTTTAGGTAATCCTAATAAACTACATGAGGTCAAAATATCAGACTCTGAGTTTCTTATTCATAAAATGAAAGGTAAATATTGTGTCCTTATAAATATTTAAAGTTAAAAAAAATTACAAATATTGACTGAAACGACGTTTGACGAATGTTAGGTGTTTTTCGTTACGGAATTTCTTGATAAACGCTATCAATATATAGATAAGCTATACAATAGCTCAAAAAAATGAAACATTAAGAAGCACTATATATCTTTTTTATTCATTAAATTTTTTTTACGATTTCGCAGATTATTATTAATCCTGTATAAAACAACTTTAAAAATCACCGAGATGAAAAAAGCATTCACCGATATGAAAACTATTGTACCGAAGGTCACCGAAAGTCACCGAGTCACCATTTCCGTGGTTTTTTTTCATTTCGGTGACAAAATAGGTCACCGAATTCACCGAAAAGGAATCACCGAAATGAAAATTTGCGACAAATTGTTGAATATTTTGACACCCATAATAATTATACCGATATCTATACTACATACTGATACATATTATTAAAAGGGTTTGTAAGAAAATAAGTAAATACTTCTAGCTGGTTCAATTAACATGATAAATTGAATCACGGAAATGAAGAGAAAAGTGTCGGGTGTCACCGAGACGATATACTTACGTTTTTAGCAGGAACACGCAGCGACGCAGCAAACCACCTCTAGCTTCGAAGGCACAAGCATGACTGGCGCTTGAGTTCGAGAAGCGGCATTATGTTCAAAAGTGCTTCTGGTCTCGACAATTCATGTTTCTTTTTTATTCACCGAATCAAGACAAAATGTTGGGACAGTTTTATTTCTCCCGCTATTTTGAAAGTATAACGATTGAGATTATGAAATTTGTATTGATTATACCTCCATTCTTTAAGAATCCAGTAAAAGAATTCGTTTATTTGTACCACTAATATTTTTTCCTCGGCTGACGAAATTAGGAGTAAAAAGGTCATTGGGACAGTCACCGAGGGGTCTAATTTCCACCTTTAGAATTTTTTATTTTTATGTTCTAGTTATCGAATTAAAAACGTGTCTGTTGCCTCATATGGATAAACACACAAACTATATGATGAAATTTTATTTAACCCTAAAAAGCCATTCACACCCCCAATTCCACAGTAGCCGCGAAAAAAAAGCGGTTGGGAAATTCACCCTATTATTATAATTATATTGAGTAAGAGCCCTCATTTTATAAAAGTTGAAAAATTTTCCGAACATGTCCCCCATAGAGGTAAAGGCTGGTGATGGAATTTTATTGCTGTTTCTTTAGAATGTATTGAGTGGTACAGCTAGTGTTCGTACTTTCGTTAAAATACGAATTATTATCGTGTTATTAAGTTAACAATGTGTCCCGATACCGGTGTCCGATCTTTTAATGTCATGATGTATGGCATATTTTAGTGACAAATTGGTTGTCAAACATTTTTTTTCTTCAACTTATGGAAAAAAACTTCTAAACTATCTCAGTTAGAGCATACAAGTAAAGGAATTTATATAGGATGAAAACCTCCTATATACTTTTAAAATAAAAAGAACCAGTTTAATGCGCTAGATTTTTCACAAAAAGCCATTAACTAATAAATACACAATTTTTTTCCTTAAACTTTGGTTTTCCTATATTCGATTCAACGAAATTTAAAAGATATTGCCTGTGTAAGCGTAGTCCATAAGTTTAGCTATCAAATAAGACATTTTTTATTTTTCTACAGGTCAGATTAGTGTGAAATACCGAGAAAAACTAAAATGGCTGCCATTTTACAATCGTGAGAGAGAGAAAAAATTGAGAGCCAATTTGTCGATAAAATATGCCATGCATCATGAGTCATGTCAGGATCGGACACAATGTGTCGGGACACATTGTATAGTATGTCAATTTAATCTAATATATATAAATCTCCTGTCACGATGTTTGTCCGCGATGGATTCCTAAACTACTTAACCGATTTTAATGTTTCTTTTTTTTAATGTGTGCTTTTTTCCAACTTGAGAGATAGGATAGCTTAGATTTTTAACCCGGCGAGAATGTGGTGAAAAAAGTTACGCGAAGAATGTGGCAGGGTAAATTATACCCTTATGTAAAAATTCATACTGTGATGTAAATTATAGCTGTATTATATAATATTTACTATTTTATTCAATTTTAGTATAGCCTTTATGATATTAAATAAAAAAATATTGTATATTTAAATGTATACTTGTTAATTTTACCGAAACCAAAAATATAGATTTAACAATCAACAAAAAGCATTGACTTCGAAAACCAAAAGAAAACATAAAGTAACTTCTTATTTTTTAGATAATATTACTTTTCACGTATAAGTAATGAGGTATTCTTATAAAAAAATGTAAATCAACGATATATTAATTAGTCATAATTAAATTTTGTTTAGTCTTGAATATTGTGCTATTATATAGCCAAAAATATTGAGTGTTTCATACAATAGGGCTTTTTTACAGTGCTTACTGTAAAAAAGCCATATTGTATGAAACACTCAATACCACCATATCCTACCATATTTAGTCTTCTAATATTTCTTATAGGGACAGTCATGACGTCTGACAGTTCATCCAGGAATATTTCTTGATGCTGAAGTTGAGGGTTCAGACCCAACTTAAGAGTCAGACTCGTCGAAAATATCGTTTAAAATATATTTTATCCTAAATTCAATACGTTCGTCACTTATTTTAAAAAAACAAAGTGAAATTAATACTTAAAAGCCATATAAATTACACAAAATAAAATTAAAATACATACACCAGCTATGTGGCAGGGTAAAATTTACCCGAAGTTGGTTATGAAGCCTATAACTCCCGAGCAGGTACGCGCAACACTAGGATACTCGTAACGCCACTAATACCCTCCGAACTCCCTTGTCTGCAGCTACTGAAAGTCCCGTTATGATAAAATAAAAAAAATACGCGCGTTTAAGTGATGGGCAGGGTGTAAAATACCCTGCCACATTCTCGCCGGGTTAATTATAGTCGCAATTTTATTTTATTGCAAATTATTTGTCTATAAAGTGCGACCATTGTATGCGACGCGGGTCACGGGATAGCGACGGACGTTGCCATGGTGACATACTTATTTATTCACTAATTCAATAAAGTAATACGGGCGATATACTTTATATAATATGGCAAAGAAACGTTTGCCGGAACAGCTAGTATTATTATAAGTAAACCATCTATTCTATGACCCTTACGGGAGTTAAAGTATCTCTAGACTCTATGCCATATGTCACTTAATTACTTCAGTGGTTTAGGCGGCATTTACACGTAACAGGCAATATTTGCTATAACTTTTATCTTATGTCCAGTCAGCGGATAAAGTATCGTGATGTATTTTGAAAAAGGCGTGGCCTTCATAATTGTCTTTTTGACTCCTATCATGGATGATAACATTAATTGAGCTATATTATATAATTTGATTATGCAAAATTTACGATAATACCTGCTCTACTGAAACTCCCGGTAAGGCTGCGTTTCCACTGAAGCGGAGCGGAGCTTAGCGGTGCCGAATTGATAAATCACCATGCTCGAAATCTTCGCTGTCATTCTGCTGAAATAGCACGATTGGTCAATTCGGACACCGCTAAGCTCCGCTCCGCTTCAATGGAAACGCAGCCTTACCGGGAGTTTCTCTTTATTTCTGGATGGTTTTAATTTTTCCAGCGGCTATTTTCCGATAATTTTTCCATTTCACTGATAACATAATGAAGTTACTTAGTTTGATAAATTGTATCAGATCAGACGGACTCTGTACGACTTTTTGGTTCTTTGACCGCTGACTTTCACTTATCCAGACTTTGTTTTATTATTCATGTTAGGTCTTTATAAAATTATTAAGTCAGTAGGTACGTCTTAAAAATACGCTTTTTTCTTTTTCTCGTCAGCTATATTCATATTTCTCTATCAGATTTTTAAATTAGAAGTGAAGCCAAATCAGAACATAGCCATTTTTAACAAAACCTATTAATCCTTCAAGCCCCATAAGAGCACCGGTGATCGCGACAACAATAGAAACAATACAATTTCCAAGAATCCGCGATCGTCGGACTAATAATAGTTTTTTATGAATTTTAAGTTTTTTTTTTATTTAGCTACTATTTACAGAACCTTTTTTTTTTTTTTTTTTTTTTTTTTTTTTTTTTTTTTTTTTTTTTTTCTTTTTTTTTTTTTTTTTTTTTTTTTCCGGAGGGGGAAATGCATTACGCATACCACCCAGGCGCAGGGGGCGACCCGAGTGGTGATGTGGGACTCCCGTAGCTAATGAGACCACGGTATACCCACTAAAACCCCCCCCATCTTCCGCCTCGCCGCCTTTTGACGGGGCCACAGGAACGATACACACATCTGCGACCCCGCCAGCGGCCCGAAGACTCCACGATGGGCGCACAACACGTGCGCCCTCCTCCTCGGCCCCCACCAGGGCAATGTAGCAGACGCCCCCCGAGTCTGCTACTTGGGGGCCATGTGGCAGATCAGGACTGTGGCTCTGCCACCGACCACACCTCGGCCGCAGAGGATAGGGCAAGCGGCGCACCGTAATACCTACTTGCCTCTTCCTCTGCGGCCCCACCTCGGTGCGCATCCGCAGCGGACTTCTCCAGTCCGCTGGGAGCGCCCTCCTCGGGCCAGGCGGCGACACCGGCCGGCCCTGGTTGCCTCTTTGCTTCACCGCGGTTGCCCAAGCCGCGGTTACTAGAGCCCCACCGCCGCGACAAGGCGAGCAACCATCGGGGGGACTATTTACAGAACCTAATATAGTTAATTAATTTCAATGCTTTATGAGTTTGTTTGTGTGATTCCATAAATCTGAATTTCTTTCCACATAATATTCTACTTTATACTTTCACTGATTTGTCCGTCCAAGCTTTTCTATATTATGAGACTCTCAATAATAATAATTTGACACTTATTCTATTCACATTAGGGTCCTGTCGGAGGCAAAATAGTAACTCTGAACCTGTAGTTCATCTTCTAGTTGTTGAGTGCTGACTGATACAAGCGTTCTGCTCGAGCTGCTACGACAGATTGATACAGTGGCGACTGAATATGAATGATGACCAGCAGGGATGTCAACTGCAAGATTTATCCATTGAAAATGTAAAATGAAGATTGAAATGTCAATAAATTTAATTTAGTGCTCAATCAAGAACGCTTCAAAATTGTTTTTGCTGTTCCTGCAAGATGTATGTGTTTGTGTATGTAACGATAATAAGCGCAACGTATAACGCCTTTGATTAATTAGTAGATATTTACTTATTATTAAAAAAAAAAATGAGACGACTTCAAAAAAATCTACTAATTGTTATTTTGATGTTATTTATTAATCTAAAATACAGTGGCTTAAATTATAAGTAACGAACCAAACGAGCAGGTTGGAAACAAAAAATAAGTACGTGTTCTAAACAAAAGAGCTGTTTAAAATTTTTAAAAAGCAACATAAAATAATTGCTGCACTATCTTTTTTACATTTTAGATTCTTGATTGTCAGGTAACAAAGTTTGCGTGGTATATGCGACATAACTGGTACACACTCGTTGCGTGTGCTTTTCCATTTTCGCCCATAATATTAACGAAAGCTAATAAAACAACCGTTATTATCCCGTCATTACTTTATGGTTGCTAAAGTACTTTTTATTTCTGATCAAATTTATGACTTAATGCTATTAATGGAAGCCTAGATGTTAATCTATGATAACGTTTTTAATAACACAAAACTTACCTCGTTCAAACTAAAAAGTAATTAAGTATTTCAGAATGATAATTGAATTAAGTTTAAGTAATATAAAGTAAATTCCTAATTCAATTTATTATTTTACTTTATATTTGTTTAAAGATTGATCGTGATAACTATAGGAACCGCTAAACCTTCCGGGATAGAAACTATCCGGAATGAAACCGATAGAATATAGATAGACAGACACACTTCCGAATTTACACTACTATATACTAGACGACGCCCGCAACTGTGTTGCGCCAAAATTCGTTATCACGCACCAGCCATACATTTTTCTGTGATAAAAATTACTATCCTGGGGCCGTACCACGAAACTGTTTTGAGACTCAAACAATCATACGAGAATGCTGCGTCCTGCTCTAACAAACGTGAAATGACGTCGTTAGAGCAGGACTCGACATTCTTGTCCGATTGTTTGAGTCTCAAAACGGTTTTGTAGTAGGCCTCCTGTATCCTTTCCCGGGACTCAAAATATCTCTATACCTTGCAGCAAAATCGTTTCGGCGATGTGGGTCTGAGGAGGTAACATACAGACAGGCAATCAGACATACATATTACATACACTTACACTTTTGCATAAAATTATAATTTTAGCATGAATTATAACTTTTATGCACTTTTCAGTTTCCATTCATGAAAACAATGTACACGACAGTTGCAATCAAGTCATCAAAGACGCCAATGAAAATAAATCAGTCGAGCTGATTCAATTAAATCAGTATAAATCGCAGTTAAATCAGTATAATTGAGTGGTGGCGGCTCGCCAACGGTTGCGGAGCCCTGCGCGTCCGTGGTATGACATGCCCGGGATTCAGGTGTCAGTAATGATGGCCGTCTAATTATAATTGTTATTGTTGCTGTTTTATTGCTGTTTGTCCATTATTTATATCTGGATAATTATGTCAATTTATTTTCGGATGCGAATGCGAATATCCGGAATTCATGAAACGGAATTATTGGAATTTAAAATCGAATCAAGTTATCTATTGTGAATATAATAATTAAAAGCATTTCAGTTGAAATGTATCATTGTATTTTATGTTATAAATAAAGGGTCATTCAACAAGGGCGGGTCGATGTTAAAATTGAATAAAACAAGATGTGTGTGAGATATCTATACTTATAAAATTACATGTCCTGACTGACTGACTGACTGACGGATTCATCATCGCTGAGCAAAAACTGTTAAAGCTACAGCCACGAAATTTGGTGAGTAGGGTTACTTTATTGAGTAGGCACCCACTAAGGAAGGAATTTTGAAAATTCTACCCCGAAGGGGGTGAAATAGGGGTTTAAAAGTTTGAATTAAATTCTCTTCCTTCATTTCCACGGTCATTTCTTGAGTTAGAAACATGAAACTTTATTTTTGGGTTACTGATTAAAAATGAATAAATGCATGTTTTAGTGTTTTTGGAAATTCTACCCCCAAGGGGGTGAAATAGGGGTTGAAAGTTTGAATGAAAGTCCTTCATTTCCACGGTCACTTCTTGAGTTAGAAACATGAAACTTTATTTTTGGGTTACTGATTAAAAATGAATGGATGCGTGTTGAAGAGTTTTTGGAAATTCTACCCCCAAGGGGGATGAAATAGGGGTTGAAAGTTTAAATGAAAGTCCATCATTTTTTAAGTTAGAAACATAAAAGTTTATTTTTGGTCTGCTGATTAAAAATGAATGGATAGGTATTTAAGCGTTTCTGGTAATTCTACCCCTAAGGGGTTGAAAGTTTCAATGAAAGTCCGTCATTTCTTGAGTTAGAAACATAAAAGTTTATAGACGTTTGCGTTTGACGTTTGCTTAAATACGAGACGGTAAAAACGGGACCCCCGTTTTTACCCTTTATATAAGGAACCACAAAAAAGGGAAAACTATCCATATTTGTTATTATAGTATAATTATACTATGCTAACGCGGACGAAGTCGCTGGCAACAGCTAGTTAACGATATTTATGTTTTATTTGAAAGGTCCATTTATGCCATTTTGGATGGAATATGACATCCTTCAAATGTCCGCCACGGCTTCGTATGGTGGCACGAATCCGAGAGGTTCAATTTTTAATGACTCTACTGTATAGATCTGGCTAAATCTGAGCGATGGCCTGCGTTATGTTGGCTTTCAGGGCAACAGTCGATTGTGGCTTACTGGTATAGATCTGCGGCTTTAGAAAACCCCACAAGAAAAAGTCTAATGGAGTCAAATCACATCGCTAAAGATTATTTTTTGGCCAAAATCGGGGTCCACTTTCAAGCGTAGTCCATTCAGCGAATTCACGGCGTAGTCTATGGTCCTTAACTTTGATCTTTTGGGTCAGATGGATCTTGTACGGATGCAGGCTCAAGTCCCGACGCAAATTCTTCCAAGTTGAAGTCTGCGAAAGGCCAAGTTCTTGTGCACGGCAAGAAATCGACTACCTCAGAGTCACCTGAACACTCTCACGTACAGCGGCGATGTTCTCGGCCGATCTGGCGTTCCTTTGACGTAAAGGTGTTGGTTGGTTGTTTACCGAACCGGTCGTCTCAAATTTGGTCACCAACCGTTGGAGAGTAGACTTTGAAGAGTCACCGCGTCAGCCGTAAAATGGGCGCAATGCGCGCAACGTTAGCACTAACGAACACTCATTTTGATAATAAAGTTTTATCATATTTTGCACATGCTGCTCAACCGTGTAACTCTCCATGGTGATTTGCCATCAGTAACTGAATAAAAAAAAAACAGATTTGACAAATGCCGCCAAAACAAAATGGCCCCCACAGATTATTAACATCGACCCGCTCTACACGTAGTGATTATATTCTCTTTGCCGCTCTATTTGAAAGACCCTTTATATTGAGTATTTTATTGCATTTAAAATACGATATTTAATTCAAATTTCAAATACAATAACAAAGCTGTGTCTTCTCATAAAAAAAACTCTGAGAGATTGTTTCATGACAAGTTTATCTTTTTAATAGCTTTTTGATTGATTGACAGTTTCTCGTTTACCAATTTGAAGATGCCAACGAAAGAAGTAAAGTTAAAAAAACTCCAAAACAGGCCACTAGTAATGTAACAAAAATATGTGCTTATTACAGGGCCATTTACAGAAAAAATTAAAGAAAAAGTAAGCAGAAAATATTATAATTTTATCGAGTACTAAACGGAAAATCACCCCCCAATCACCCTAATAATTAATATCACAAGCGTCGAACACACTAATACAATAGAAAATTTCCGCCAATATGTCGGTAAAGTTTTAATAACATCAGACCGGGACCGGATATCCGGTACGCCACTTCCGGACATTGATGAATTTCCCGTGCAGCCTCCGTGAGGCTTTTACACACACAACTTGGTTGCACAGGAATTAGTATTTCCGGGTTCATTTGTGAGGTGTTTTTCTGGTTTATTGGATGTTTTGAGATCATTAGATTATCCAAAATTCATTAAAATTATTTATATCTATGGACGCTTCACACCGCGTCAGTCTGGCCCCGTGCTAAGTACCTGAAGGACTTGTGTTACAGGTACCAGACAACGGAAATATATTTAATACTTTTATACTACGCGACTGACGCGCGCGACCTACGACTGTCATAAGCCGCGCGCGAGTCGCGACCGTGCCATATAACTTTGACACGGTCGCGCGGGGCCTACGACAGACTCGCGCGCGGCTTACGACAGTCGTAGGCCGTGCGCGTCAGTCGCGGGCCTCGGAAGCGGTGCCATACATTTTCATACGCTGACTATGGTCGCGAGCGGCCGACGACTGCAGTCGTAGGTCGTGCGCGACCGCGATCGATCGCGATGCACGGAATTGTACCTTAACGGCGTTAACCAATCAAAAGTGCCGGCGCAGTGAAGAAAAAAAAATGGCCGCCGCCAGCGTCTTGCGTGTGTTGGTCTCAGAAATAATAATAATTAAAACTGTAAATCTTAGACTTGCTATAAATATACTGCTTAAAATATATTGAACACAAAACTGTCAGTAAATCAATAGATTTACTGACAGTTTTGTGTTCAATATATTTGTTGTGTCACCCAGGTGTACTAATACAGATCTTAGAAACAAGAGGTATCTATAATCTACTAGAGATCGCCCCATGGTCGAAATTCGACCACTGATAAAAAAATAAATTATAAATTTCAAATTTCAACGCTTTTCTATTGATACTCGTATCAACATTGTATTGTAAAATAATGACTTTATTATTTTTAGACATAATTCCTGCGACAGTCTTAATGATGACAGACTGGCCGAATAATAATTGTTTAAAGCTTCCCGCAAACGATCAAACATCAAACACGTCAAACACGTAGTTTTTTTGACAAATTACGTGTTTGACGTGTTTGAAGAAAATTTGGATTACGTAGCGTATGACAAACGTGTTTGAACGTGTTCCGCTGTGTTTGTCAAACAAAATCTCATGATCTCAAACCGATTCTAGCTAATTGTTTGACAAACGTGTTTGATGCACGTTTGATCGTCTGCGCTGCTGTTTGTCAAACAAACTATGTGTTTGACGTGTTTGACGGTTTGATGTTTGATCGTTTGCGGGCTACTTAATTAAATTATTAAGATTCAATAAAAAAACTAAATCTATTTTTAATTTGACAAAAGACTTCAACCAATTCGTATAATATATTATAGGCTTGTCCCTAGTGTGTGTGTTGTAGTTTGTGTAATGTTTTAACTTTTATTTGTTTAAAAAATGTATGATAAAAACACAATTTCAAAATAATATTAGCTCGATGCACTCCTTCATGTCCATATAAACTAAGAGTCTACACAGACGGACCGCATTTCAACTGCAATCCAACCGCAAATTGCAGTTCAAGTGCAGTTTGAATGCAGTTGACACGTTAGTACTAGTACGTAGTATCCCTAAGTAGTCTGTGCTTGGAATCAAAGAGGCACAATAATTCATGGTGTGTGTTTGGTGTGTGTACTTTTGAGATTTTGTGTTTTGTGAATTGTAGTTGTGAGTAGCTGTGCTGTGTGTGTTCTAAGTGTAGTGTGTACTGTGTAGTGTATTGTGTGTGCTGTGTACTTCGAAAAGTTTTGCAAGTCGGCGAAGCTACAATGTTGGTGATTCTTTCAGTACATTTCCAAGTAAGTGTTCGTACTTTTCTACCACTAAGTAGGGAGTTATTCTTTGAGAATATTATGTCTAGACAAGGATTAGTTTTAATTATTCGTAGGCTATTTATATTAAGTTGTAGTTAATTATTGTAATTGGAGTAACCCGTTTTAATTAACTTTAATAATAAATAAATAAATGTTTATGTACCTACCTCTATGAGTATCTTTAATAATACGGTTCTTTGGTCCTTTAAAAATTGAGCTGGATGGTATTACTTTTAGGTAATTAATAGCAATGTTGGCCCAATGTCCTATAATAGATGAAGAAGGAATTTTACGTGTAAGTGGTCGTATATTAGAATTTAGAACATGCCAATCGACACCCAATACGGCTTGGTGGTTAACGCAGTTCGTTCGCGCAGCGTAGCGAAGCTCCCGCCTTAGCCATTGTGGTTAAATTTTTGTGAACCACCCAGAAATAGGAGCCGTAGCGGGGGGGCTCCGTTGACTTATAAATTATTGAACCAAAAAAATTTGGGTAGGTTTGTGAACCTTTACCAGAACATTTCATGTTCGTTCGTTGAGAATCGACCCGGAGGCCGCTAACTCGATTCCCCTCATTTCCCGCTATGGGAGCTCGCTGAATTAAAGGCTTACCTTCGGGTTATTATCTGCGCTTGTCACAATAATATTATGTGATTCACTTTTAATTTGGTTTTTACGTTAGAAAAACATCTGTTTTTGTTTGTTCAATGTATGTTTTAAGTGTAATCCTATACAGATGGAATACATTAATTTAATGATGAGAATACTTTTCACAGATAAAATGTGTCGGCTTCCTTGCGTTTACTGAGCGTTCAACTTGCATTGCAATCATGTATCGATTCAAACCAGCGTAAAAAAACGTCGTGTGGAAGGGCCCTAAAGGTTTAAAGCACATCTCGATAGTATTTATTCAATTTTAGAGTTTCGTTAGAGTACCTGATCTTATTCATACTGCAATATTAGTTTTCTTAAGATTGATTTGAACTGCTTTCAATTTCCTCTTTGCTTATATTTGATTTAATCTAATAATTTTACAATTTACAAAAAAAGTTAATATCACCGCCATCGTGTAGTGTCACTATAGAGGCAGCTGTTTCATACCTTTAAATTAATGTCTTCCAATTTCAAATTTTTGACGTGATAACGTCTTATAATTCGATATGGGGTGCGCGCCCGAAAAACATGACAGTTCATGCGGCGTTACCTCGCTGACAGCTCTGAGCATTTACACTTTCAAGTCTCTCAACAACCGTAAGGCCCACCTGGGCCGCGCTCTTTGTTTCGATTATATAACGTATTTCGATGACTTAGAGAATACTTTTGCATGAAGAAGTTTGGTTAGTTATGACCTTTGATACATTGACCACACTCTGACTGAAAAATAAATAATCAATCTGTGAGCTATTAGTATTATTTCGGCTATTCAAAATTGTGCTCTATTTCCTACGTGTCAAGGTATGACTTGTGCTTTGTTCGAAGATTTTACTGGATTTCACGAATGTATGTAGCGTTTTGTATTGCGAATAGTTTATTTTACTCATTATAAATATTTTATTTATAATGAGTAATTTATTCGTTTATTTCTTCTGAACAAGTCACTAATTATAGTTTCGAACGTTTATAATTGAGAAACTAATATCACATCGGACTAAATACTATATTATGATGGCTTCATAGATAGAAGATTTAACATATATTATAATGTAGTTCACACAAACATAAAATATGGATTGTATGTAAGGATATTACATTAATTTTACAAAGAGGGTAGGCCAGGCGCCATTTTTTTTTGCACATTGACCTGCCAACTTTTCGCATAGATTTTTCCCGGAACTGAGGGGTTAAGGCTATGACGTTGTCACGTTCAACTATCGTCAGTAAACCGACTTTACACACAACCGATTTTTATGAAAATCGATTTTTTTATTTTTCAAGTGTAATTTTGCACATGGCTAAATTATTATGATCAATGTTTTTTTTTGTGTTGTCTAGAGACGGCTGTTTCACATCAACGCTCCCATGACTATGACTATACCATCCAACATTACCATTACCATCCATAATACATTTTCATCGAATGTGTTAAAAAATAATCATTTTAAGACTATTTCTGTTGCTGTCTTAGGTTTTTTTTTCACGTTTTTTGTTGGTTTGTAGACTAATTTTAGTTGCAAGTAGAAAGCCATCTACAATATGATAAGCTATGTATTAGAAATTATAGTCCTTAATCCTTCGATCGGGGATTCTTGGAAATGCTATTATATTCTATTCTTGTCGCGATCACCGGTGCTCGTATGGGGCTTGTAGGATTAATCGGTTTTAGAAAGAAGATAAAAAATAAATTATGATTATAAAATCTTATCTGTAATCTGTCTCGCTAGCAGTCACGAGTTTCTTTGAAGCCCCTTTTTCTTTGAGACCTACATATTGGAACCTTATGAGATTTCCAAAGATCCATTTTGTTGTCAAGTCTTAAGTCTCAAAAGTTATATATGAATAATAAAGAATAGGCTAGCTGTACTAAGGTTTTTGATTTATTATATTAATATGAACATAAACTTACTTAACTTATAACAAATCTAGCAAGAGATGTTGGGCCATGATGGATCAATGTGATTGACACCACGAAGCTACTATCATGTAGGTATTGTACAAACATGGTTGACCATCGGAACCGCGACGAGCCCCTCTAAGGGTGTGTTTCCACTGACGAGGAGCGGGGCGGAGGGGAGCTTAGCGGTGCCGAATTGACCAATCACCAAGATCGAAATCTTCGCTTCACTTCAATGGAAAAGCACGATTGGTCAATTCGGGCACCGCTAAGCTCCTCTCCGCCTGGCTTCGCGTCAGTGGAACCAACCCTAAATGTTCGTAATCGCTTGTATTAGTTCATCATGGGCCAATTCACTTTTTACCGGCCTCCTTCCTCCGAGGCCACTAACACGAACGAACAATTTTTTAGTGTTTTTTACTCATTAACAGCTGACGAAACGAACGGACAGACGAAAAAACGAAAATTCTTTATTCGTCTGTCCGTTCATCCGTTTTCAATTTTATAATACTACTTCTTCTTTGAGTTATGGCGGCCTCAGTGAGTTGCCAATGTCAGAGTGCTTATAATACTACTTTGTGCTAATTGGAAAATTTATGACACCCTACCCTTTGTGACTCAGAGCATAATTTACTATCATACCTTGTTAACCAAAGTTCACACTTGCAGCTTTCAGAATAAAAGTTACATTAGTCTGAGCAAAATAAGCATGTTGGTCTGCAAAAGGATTGCAATTCTGTTCGCACATTGCTAAGTCTGTTTCGCCCTCACGTGTGGTTACAAATAAACATTCCGTGAGAATACATTATGAGTTTATGAGACTCAGGAGATTAGTAATTTTTTAGTTATTTACTACTATCTATGTAACTTTAAAGTACTTTACATGAAATATCTAAGAGTAAAATGATGAAGCCTCACTTACAGTGTAACAATACACATTTTTACTGCATTTTTTTATTTTAATACTTTAAGTACCAGTGCTTTTTTATACATCTAGTCAAGTTGTTAAAAATGATTGCACCTCGTTCTGATTCATGTGACAGAGTACAAGCACCAGATTTCTAGTTTTCCAAAATATTAGGTTCTAGATGACGCCCGCGACGTTTGGGCGTGAAGAAGTAACAGACAGACAGACAGACACACTTTCACATTTATAATATTAAGTGTGGATTCTAATCTAATGCCTACAAAGTATAAAATAACTAAATGCCTATCTCGCTTCTTGGTCGTCTAAACTCTAAAGTGGCAGTGGTGCCCAACTGATATTGCTCCAAGGGCTATTTTGAAAATCCCTATAAGCCATGCGGGCACCACGAAGTTTAAGAAAACCTTAAGGGTCTACACAGACGGACTGCATTTCAACTGCAATCCAACTGCAAATCGCAGTTGGATAAACTGCGTTGGACTAATTGATATAAGATATTATAGTGCATGGTGTGACAGTGTGCGTGCCCGCATAAGTGCCACGCGCAGACTGTACAGTGTACAGCGACTCATACCATACATACCGCATAATTATTGTTTATTTAATTAATTTGATTCATATTATTCGCGGGCGCCTAGATATCAGGCCGCGGGCTACCAGGTGCCCGCGAGCTACCCGTTGGGCACCACTAGTCTAAGGCATAGTGCTTGCTCTAACCGCAAGCAATCTGCCGTGTTGAGAATATAAATTAACTTTGAATAAGTTTCAGTTCTAGTGCTATAACAACGACCTATGGCTTCATAGCTCCAAGTGCAGCGGTATACGTACAACTGCAGCCTGCACTTCTCCTATAGTCCGTGCGCAACTAGTTGGCCGCTCTGCCCATACACTTTTATACCGGCAGAGCGGCCAACTAGTTACGCGCGGACTATAGTGCAGCTGTACTTATACTGCTGTAAGTGCAGCTGCACTTATACTGCTACAAGTGCAGCTGTACATACAACTCCACTTGGAGACGTTAGGTGATAACTTGACTTTAATGAAGATATTGCATAAGCTCCGTGTTTTTCCTGTAAAAGTCTTCATTAGATAAAAATTCAAAGTTTTTATAGCGCTTTGACTGGCTATAAATGTCTAAAAATTTTTATCAACAAAGCTGTTGAATAGATCAAAAGCTACTGTCAAAAATATCAGACAGAGCATTTGTAATTCCTCAATTACATGCCATTCCTCGAATTTTGAGTCAAATAAATAAGAATTTCAAATAATTACGTATATTTATTGTTTTTAAATTCTCAAAATTTTGTTTATTAACTGCTTCCAATATGTTCTCCTGCACGTACTTTATTCGTCTCCACCAGTCATCACCTCCATGAATTCTGTAATCCACAAAATGTATGAATTAATACCTCGATCGTGGAAAAACCAGACACACTAGCTTATCTATTGTTATCGCGGCCGCATGTGGCCGCTTGGGAGTTGAAGCATCAATGTATTGCTTTACGATATCTATAGAATCTTATCTTATATATAAAAATTGATTTTCAAATATGTTAGTCGCGCTAAAACTCGAAAACGGCTGAACGGATTGGGCTGATTTTAGTCTTAAAATATTCGTAGAAGTCCAGGGAAGGTTTTAAAGTGACACGAAGTTCATCGGGATAGCTAGTTGTATATAAAACCAAATTTTTTACATCTCAAGCGGGCTAAGAAAACTCTCATGAAAAATTTGGATTCTACGATGCCACGGACAGACAGACACTTGAAAATCTTAACACCCCTCTTTTTCGTCGGGGGTTTAAAAATAGTGGTTTCATTGAAATAATATAACGAGAGTGCTAGTCAGGGAGCCATAGAACAAATTTACTAACAAGCTAATTTTTTGTGAGTAAGTAGCTTTATTTTGAAAAGACAAATAACATTTTTATCTGCGAAAAAGCTTGAAAGTGGAAGCTGACAGAGATAGAAAGGATTTCATACTTTGATTTTATGGTCCTAAAATATATATTATTGTTCTATTTGTAGGACAATGTCACTCTTAAATTATATAACTATTAACCTACCAATATACAAAAAATCTGCATGTTAGGATTCCGTTTTAGGGTACCGTAGTCAACCAAGTTTTGTTGATTACAGAACCCTAAAACGGAACCCTAACCAGCAGATTTTTTGTATATTGGTAGGTTTTTTTTTGATTTATAAAAAATATATTATCCCATATCCTTTTTTTGTTATTTTATTATTTAGATTTTTCGCACCAAGGATATTTGATATAATATTATTAATTTTAATTAATTGCAGTCCATCACGCCATGGACTTTTTTTTAATATATATAATAGAAAAGATTATATATAATATAATATGTACATTAAGGTGTCCCTTATATGACAAAAAAATTTTTTTTCGAATTTCAAAATGCATAACCCTGTATATTTTTTACTAACGTTATAAGATACACTAATATAAAATTTCGCCTTCCTAGCAAAATTGCAACCCGTGCCGACCGAGCCTCAAAGTTTTGTATGAAACGTAATTTTGTCCTGATATGTCGGTCTACATTAAATTACTAGAACTGCAATAAAAGTAAGTGGAAATGGAACAATTCAATAAGATGAACATTAATCTTTAATTAATAACATACATTTCTTACAATCAGACAGGGTAACTTCTTTTTAGAGTAGTGTTTTTTACAGTTAGGATACACTTTTTTGTACCATATTCTGGCAAATAAATATTTAAATTTGAATTTTTCTATGTTCCTGCATTCAGCGCAGGAACAACTTTTTTGTTCATCTTCAGCCGTGCATCAATTTAACAGCCCTTTCAGCAGTAAAATTTACATCTCTCAAATGACTTATTTTCTTTAAAATTCTAGAAAAGCATTATTGTTCCGAGAAGATACAACGAAACAACATTTGATACAATTTTTCCTTCGACGGATCACGGCGTTTGCTAAAATTTGTGATTCTGTCCCCGTTAAAGTTGAAAATCATCTGCATTTTAGTTTGGTTACCAACATTCATCAACAAACAGTGATAATATAATGACTGTATCTTCACATAAATACCATCAATTATGACTAAACTTCCTTAGAGAGGCTTCAAAAATGGTTGTATCAATTTTTCCGTACTTCTATATAACATCTTCAAGAAGCACAAATCTTAGAAATATGCTTTAGTTACCACGGTGCATTTAAAAATCAAAATTTGGCAATAAATAATGCACACTGCACAGCTATTTTTGGATGTTTTGATTTAAGGGGTACCAGGATTAATTTATAAAAGCTTTTGACACCAATTTTGTTGACATCGCGCGCTATAAACTGAAGTCCACGCGGACGAAGTCGCGGGCAACAGCTAGTAGTGACTATAGTAAACAAATTTTAAACGATAGTTTGCTTTTTTACCACTTTCTCCAAATATGATATAAATCAATAAATTCCTTCACGCAGTTACGAGTAAATAAACTGACATGTTTACGCACTAAATAATGGAGCATTAATAATCTCAAAAATCTCGTTTGAAATTCCAAAAAAAAAACATTTACTTTCAAGTCACAACGCAGTACTTATACGTAACTTGTATGAAGAAGTTTAATCTCAAGTCGGCACGGGTTATAGTTTAGGAATCGAACTTATATTTATTTCTAGACAATATAGGGTCATTACGAAACTTTTGAGACGGTATGCGTAAAAATATATCGAATTTTGAAATTTAAGGGACACCCTTATATACATCTATATCTATATCTATACTTATTATAAAACAAAGTCGCTTTTTTCCCTCATGTCCCTTTGTTCCCTTTAATCTTTAAAACTACGCAACGGATTTTGATGATTCTTTCAGTGTTAGATAGCCCATTTATCGAGGAAGGTTAAAGGCTAGATTTTATCACGCTAAGATTAATAGAAGCGGAGAAATAGAGGAAAATGTGAAAAAAAAACGGGGAAAATTATTTGAAAGGGCTAACTTGAACGCGCTAATCTCAGGAACTACTGGTCCGATTTGAAAAATTCTTTCAGTGTTAGATATCCCATTTATTGACCAAGTCTATATGCTATATTTTATCACGCTTTGACTAATAGGAGAATGTGGAAAAAACGGAGGAAATTATTTGAAAGGGTTTATCTCGCGAACTACTGGAGCAATTTTCATGTTATTTGGCATAAGAAGTACACCATATGAAGGATCGTGATAGGTTATCGATTTTAATCATTTTTTCAGTGGCTAATTATATTTTATACCCGTGCGACGCCGGGGCGGGTCGCTAGTATTATTATACTAATGATATATTATAATAAATATATACTAAATTACATAATTATAATATAAATGTTTTGAACGGTGCGGTGTGGTCCCAGTGTAGCGGCCAGTAGATCCTACATTTTTCGATTTCCTTAGATTTTATGCAGCTCCACCCTTTGCCTTTAGATGTTGTGACATTGGCTTGGTGGAGAGGGGTCACTCAAGCTGGGTGGAGTTTCTAGAGTGTTAAAGGGATATCGTTCTGTGTGAATCTACCAGATGCCAGCCAGTGGAATCGCCCGGTTGGGTTTATTGGTAGGTTAATAGTTATATAATTTAAGAGTAACATTGTCCTACAAATAGAACAATCAATATTTTAGGACCATCAAATCATAGTATGAAATCCTTTCTATCTCTGTTAGCTACCACTTTCAAGATTTTTCGCAGATAAAAAGTTTTATATCTTATCAAAATGAAGCTACTTACAAAAAAATTGCTTGTTATAGTTTGTGCGTTTTAAGATGATATGGGTCACACATTATAATTGACAATAATAGGGAAGTTACCTTAAAATTTTAATCGATAATTTAAAAATATCGAATCACTTCGTAAAATAATTGCAATCGAAATTATCGATTTCGTACTGACGTTTCAGAGTGGCACTAGCGATTTAAGATGGCCGCCCTTTTTATCGATTTGATTTCGATTCAACAGTCTCTATCGGCATCATAAAGTTAATATACCTATCGGAATAGAGAAACAAAGGCCTGAGCAAGCGAGATGTCACAATCAGTAACACTGCGTGGTAGAAAGAGAAGCGTGATTTGAGGTTGCATAGCTTTTTTTTCATCTGTTTGACAGTCTGTCTGCCCCTGGGCCGATAGTTGTCAATTTGGGCTCTCAGAAAAATTGTGATTTTAAGTTAAATAATGAATAATTTTAAGAAATACTGCTCTAGAAACATGGTTAAGTGTTTGTGGAATGATTCTGGATCCACACATCGAAAAAACCCGGACAAATATTCATTTCACAGGTGAATTATTCTACATCGACAGGACCTAGTTTTGAGTTTATTTTTGCCAATTCCCTACGAGTTATTGGTATTTTTACGTCCGTGTTCACTTCTGTATATGTTTAATTATATGGAAAACATAACTTGACTAGCCATGGTGCACAATTTAAAGATATTTTGTGTAAACAATTTTCATCTATTTTACACTAGGGCTGCATCAAGTTATCGATAAGTTGTGTCGATATGAAAATATTTTTAGTTAAGTATACTAATTATCTAGGAATGTTGAAATGATAACATACTCATCCGTAGTTTATAATTAGTTTATATACTATCATGCATAATTTATCATTTTTAAGGTTCCGCACCCAAAGGGTAAAAATTAAGTCCTAGTAGTGGGGTCCCGCAGCCCGCTTTACTACTAAGACTTCGTTGCCTGTCCGTCTGTCCATCCGTCCGTCCGTCTGTCTGTCTTCAGGCTGTATAACAAGAACCACTATAGTAATAGACTTCTGAAATTTCCACAGATGTAATGTCATTCTACATCCAATACGGCTGCTCATCCAAGATAGGGAAATAGTTGAAAGCACTTCTGCGATGGGCATCAAATAAAAGGGCTCAGTAGGCTCATTGAGAGTGAATTGAAAATTAATAGGGTCTAGTGAAGTCGTGTCGTGTCGTGTAGGTACTGATGTCACGTGACGTAACCTGTCGTGTCGAATCGTGTCATGACATGTCGTGTCGTATCGTACCGGGTTTTAGAAAATGCCCGGTTGAAACCGGTCACCCTTCATGCGCGAGTCCGACTTACACTTGGCCAATTTTTCAGATTTCCTGCTGACCTGGATACCAGAAATTCATGACTTAAAATAATTAACCGTCCAAACTGGACTAAGAAGAAAAAATCATGCATACGAGTACTTAATTATGCAGCAAGCATTTTGAAGAAAAGTCACATTTTACTTCAAAATTACAATTTTATTATATTATATATATGCAGTTTTATTTTATCCCATTTTATAATGCCCGCTGTACACTCTCGCCGAGAGCTCTCGGGCGAGTCTCGTGCGAGAGCCCCTTGCCCGAGTGCGATCATGTTCATTATTGCTTAGTTCAATCGCAGATAAGAACTCAGAGAAGATGGAGGAAAACGACCATTCACGATTCACCATGCATCGAAAGATATCATTGTAATCCAAAGATTTATAATCATATTTAATTTTATTTCTCATATATGATGACTGATAATGACGTTTATTATTGTTATTTTTCTGTTCTACACTGTCCAACAACGGCGGGACTAGTAGTGAAAGACGCGAGAGTGTACAGTAGTGCGCTCGTTTTCCTCGCGAGACCCTTTGTCTCGGGCGCAAAATACCGACAACGGACCGAGAGGGTCCGAGACAGGCGAGACGAGGCGAGCGCACCCATTTACACTCTCGCACTCAGGCCGCCTCGCTGTGTCTCGGCGAGAATGTACAGCCGGCATTATGTTTACAATCTTACAATTATTATTCCATGATCGATATTTTGTCGAATTACAAGATGTTTGTACATCACTGACACGCACACGTAAACATAATTGTATACACAGATGTAAATCAAATTTTGGTTAAGCTTGACAGCTCGGGATTGTTTCTCTATTCCGATAGGTATATTACCTTTATGATCGGCATAAGTTCCGTTTCATGCATCTGACATTTTTCAAATATTTTCGTATCAATAATTTCATACTCCTATAACCTATTTCACTGTTAATATTTATAATTTTATATTAATAAGTTAGCATTTAGCAACTTTTCATTTTCATTCATTTACAGTTATAGGAAACATTTGTTTTTGTAGATGGAATATAATTTATTACACATTTTTGTTTTTTTTGTTTTCTTGTAAAAAAATCCGTAGCAAGGAATATGAGAACTGTCACCCATATCATCTTATAACGAACAAACTATAGTAATAAAAAAAAAATGTTCTAGGGCTCCCTGACTATACAGCTTAGTGAATTAAATTTTTTACTCTCACATTTTATGAGGTGGTCTTAAAAATATGAAACATAACCCGGGTTAGAGGGTACTAAATATTTCACGCTGAGAATTTTTAAAACTACAGCACCACTGCAATGGTTTATCTTCTAAAGTGCACTAAAACTGGAAGTGACTAAGTTTTGCATGAATACACAAAGTTATACTTTTCACATCGTCCTTATCACAATGATATAAGGATGACTCTCATAGGAATTTAAAAGTAAAATAACTGCGAACGGAATAAGTATTCCGAAGTTTAGAGTTGGTCACGAGATTTAAGGCTTTAGTATATTTGACATCCATTGTCTTTCGAGTGTGTGCCAGATTTGTAAAGTTTTCTTCGGATAATACAACTTGATTTTCTATATAGAAAATCGGGGTTGTTTATCTATCGTAAAGTCGGTGGGAAAAGAGTCGGAATTTCTCGTTTATAGTCATAATAGTCACTTCATAGATAGTCTTGTTTCTTAGGCCTGCTTTCTGCGGGGCTAAAATGGTCACACTTAGCAATTCTTCTCAATCAATTCACAAAATGAATAGTCAAAACTGTCAAACTCATGAATGTCAAATTAACAGACTTAACTTAGTAGATATTTCAAAAAAATTAATCATAATTATTATGATTCATAATATGATTCTCCGTTGCGACCATTTTAGCCCCGCTGAAGTTGTTTGATAGATTCATCAACGCACTTGCAGCTCCTTCAATATGAAGTCCTGTCAAAAACCCTTACCGCCGTACTCAGAGACATTTAATTATGATTAAACTTCAGTTTATTCAAGAATTTGACAGATAATGTAATGAGGCTTATGTCAAAAATTTTATTTTATTGCATTTAATTAATTAATGCTCCACTATGAGTGCGGCAGCTAGAGACTGGTAATGTAGTACATTCCATAAGATGCCCACCATCATAATCCACAGTTCCCGAGCCGTCGGAGTCAATTTCCTCAATCATCATGTCGAGCTCCTCGGCGCTGATCTTGTCGTCCAGCTCTCTGAGGATCTCCCGCAGCACGGCCGTCGTTATGTACCCGTTGCCTGGAAATTATGAACATTCTAGCATAATAATTGTCGCTTTAAAAGATCTACAACATAGGTCTAGATAGATTGCAGATACGTCTAGTTTTAGCCTGTTATCAAGGGGTAACCATTATTAAATGGCCTGATAGACGTACGAACTTACGAACGTACGTTACGTACGAAGAACGCGGGTTTTAAGTTCGCGAACACTCGGCTCGCGTCGGTGACACACGAAAATCGCTCACACTGGATTACCATGCCCCCAGGCTCGCGGCTCGTGGCTCTTTGTTGACACACAGGCGATTAAGATTGTCGAGCCATAAGTCCGCGTACTTACTCGCACATCTGTCACCCTTTCATAACCATACATAGGAGCTGTACAAAGCTTACCTTCTTTATCATATAATCGGAATGCTTCTTTAAGTTCCTGCTGCATAGCCTCAGCATCTTCTTCCACCATGAACCTTGACGCTAGAGTGATGAATTCCTCAAATTCCAATTCTCCAGACCCTGAAAAAAAGTAATAAGATATTATAAATTATTCCTTGTTTGATTCTATGTTATGAGAGTAAATGCATAGAGAGTGCTCTTGTGTACTGCTCACATACTTGGGCATTATAAAGTTACTCCTGCGTAACTAGTCTGGATTTAAATGAAACCGGTCACCGTCACCGAAACCGGTGAGGGAGTTATTATTACTAGTTTTACCTTGTTCTTACATATTGTGAACGGGGATGGAAAATATAGAAGATTTAATTGAAGTTTCTGCTTATTATAATCCTATCAAGCCTACTGAACAAGCTAGAGGCATCTTGAGATTAGAACTTCATAGTGCATTAATTATTCTGTTTGTGTTAACTAGGTGTGTTATGTCAGCTAATTATGAGCGTATGACATCAACATTAATTAATTAGTAAACTTAATTAAGTTTCACCTACACAATTTTCAAAATTCTTTGATGATTAACAATATGAAGCCGTTTAGAAATTGTTGCAGTAGTCAATGTGTGCCAATTTTCATCAAAATCGAACCAGAATTTTCGTCTCTATAAGATTCAAACAAACTTTTTTACCCTATAAAAGTCTACTTTTATAGGTTACCCTATAAAAGTCTACTTTTATAGGTTAAAAAAGTTTGTTTGAAAGTGCCAAATTCGTTTTGAGTTTATCGCGCGGTAACCGTACATTTTCCATTTCGTTTCTCGGAATTCAAAGTATATCCTTGCCAAATTTCAGCAAAATCGGTTCAGCGGTTTGGGCGTGAAGAGGTAAGAGACACACTCGCGCATTTATTATATTACTAATTAGTAAAGTATAGATAGAAAACTTACCATCTTCATCAACCTCTGCAATGATCTCCTGCAGGTATTCCTCTGTGATCTGGTGGCCCAGCATGCCGAGGATGGTACCCACCATCACGGTGCCAATACATCCCTTCTTCTCATGGTCGAATGCCTCAAAAGCCTTTCTGAGGACTGTAAAATATTATTATTATGATGTTTAGGGCTATATTTTTCCTTATAGTCCGGTCTAATTAGACGCAAAAAAATCGTAACCTCGGAATAACTCGCATAGAGCTGAAAATTGGTAGAGACGCTAAATACATCATTACAAATAAAACCTCAAAAGTCCCCGGGGATCCTCTTTCTGCAAAAATTTTTATTTAAGGTCAAAGGTATGAAAATAAGGTTTTTCCTCTTTTTTTCCCAAACTGTACATTTTATCACAAAAATAGGTAGGGCAAGAGTGTAGATCATTAAATTCTCTACAAAAAATATTCAGTCATTTTTTTGCATACGACTTACCTTCGACTTACCTTCCTTATAAATGGCGGGCTTAAAGTTTGGGAAAATCATATCTATGCTTATATTATAAAGCTAAAGAATTTGTGGAACTACTGCTTTGAATTGAGGAATTCGTTTTTTGTTGGATAGTCTTATTTATCGAGGAAGATTTGAGCTATATAACATCACGTCGGAACCAATAGGAGCAAAGAAACAGAGGAAAATAGGGAACAACGGGGAAAATTATTTGAAAGGGCTTATCTCACAAACGGCTGAAGCATATTTTATATTATTTGGCACAGATATAAAGAAGACTACGAGGAAGGACATGGGCTATTTTGTTTCTCGGGAAAATGTACGGTTTCCGTGAAATATATAATTTACAGGGCGGAGCGGAACTTCTTGTACTACAGCATACGAGGGCTGTTCACAGCCAAACATACTTCTGTGTGACTTATTACCGTTACCAAATCTAAACTTTTCGAGTCTCGAAGAGCAATTGATATATTCGAAAATCTATTATTCTGCGATAAAATAATTAATACCATCGAGGAAATTGATTCCTAGGCAGTTGACGGAGCTACGATATATTTTGGTCAGCTTATGTCAATTCAATGGGCGTTTGCACACTGCACGATAACGACACGACACGATACCACAGAATAGAGGGCCATCGCACATATCATACAATTTCAAGTTGGCCGACTATCGTACAAACTGACTATCGTACTAATTCTAATATTCTGTCACTTAATATTGAATGCACCCAAAAATATATTCTCCTTTCTTTTCGCCTTCGTTTTATTAGTGCCCCAATAAAAGCGTGCTTTTTACTTATTTTAACACGCACGTCGCTAGGCTAGCAACACCGTTACCAACTAAATCTAAAAGTCTGCGTACGTAAGTATCCCTTAGTAGTCTGTGAGTCTGCGGCTGGCAGCGTACACAATGAAGTTGTCCAATAATTAAATTGTGACATTACGCAATTTATAATAGTTTGTGCGATAGTCGGCCAACTTGAAATTGTATAATATGTGCGGTGGCCCTTATCTATTCTGTGGTATCGTGTCGTGTCGTTTACCGTCGCAGTGTGAAAACGCCCAATGTTAGCTGTGATTGGTCTGATGGGTTTGACGGGTTTGACGCGAACAAATTACTTCGGCCCGCCATCTGCCTAGGAAACCACTTCTCGGATAGTACTGTATGTTGTAATTTTTGTGCAAAATAGTTGAAATATAATTGACGGTTCTTCGTATTTTACATGAAAATTACTTTATGACATGAGAATATTTACTATGCAATGAAAAGAAAAACTGTATAAAATATTTTACACTCACTTGCAATTTGTTCTGGATCTAGCTCATCCTGAAATAAAATAATATATTTTTTATAAATTATGTAGGAAATTATAATAACTCAACTTGGGGAATATTGCAAGTTTCACCAAAATCAGTTCAGTAGTTTTTGAGAACGTTACGGAATTTCTTGACTCCGTCGACGCGACAAAAGCTATACAATAGCTTAATAATATAATTATTAAACCTAGTAAGTTTACAAAGTAGTACCTAGTACTAAAGGTGTACCAGAATCTGATGGCAAAAAGTGAGAAAATAAATTGACTCTAGTAATACCGGGGTAATAGGAATAAAACATTTTCATCCTTTTTTATTCCTTTAGCGGCTTATTTTGTGTGTTTTCATGCAAATATAAAAATTTATCCAATGATCAAGGATATTTTTTTAAAATTTGCTGTCAAAAATTGCCATCAGATTCTGGTAGACGGTAGACCTATAGTAGTATTGATATACATATTACATATTACATTGATATACATATTATACACGTTCCGAATAATACATATGTATTATTCGGAACGTGCACGTCAGTAGTGACTTATTTCAAACGAAGTGTCAGGGTCGTTTAAAAAAATAAACTACAGGAGTTTGTTTATTTTGTAAATATTATAGCAAATATTTAGAACAATAATTCATGGTATTTGAGTTATATTTAGTTAAAAACTACTTGTGGAAAATGAATAAAAATCTAGTTTTTAGAGTGTAAAACACTCAATAAGTTTCAAGGCCCAATCTATGCTAAAAGGAAATAAATTGGTGTTAGCAGGACATGTAAGAGATGTAGAAGAGCTAAGAACTAATGGCAATGTTATTTAATACAAGCCAATATAATTCGCCGAACATCGGTTACTTTCAAACGTAAGTACTTGACCGACCAAAAAACGTAACTAAACATTTGGATAAAGCAAGTCTTAGGGCCTGTTTCACCGGTTCCTGATAAAGAGCCAAATAGGCTATTTGACAGATAATGCAAAAAATTCTGTTCCACACGTGTCTGATAAGCCAATCAAGCAGATAAAATCATTGATATCCTATCAGCCCGATCATGTGGCTGTTAAAGGTTTTATTTGTCAGATAACAAAACTTTTTTTTTGAGATCGCGAAAATATTTCCAGCCTGCAGCCATCCTGCAGCCTATTATATTTTTGTCAGTTATCGTAATGATGCAGTTCAGTGTTGTGTGAACTTTCTTCAAGTTAATATAATATTATAATGATATTTTGAATAAACATGGATCTTTTAGAGATTTTAGAAGATGAATTAGATGATTTTTAGGGTTCCGCAACCAAAAGCCAAAGGGTAAAAACGGGACCCTATTACTGAGACTTCGTCAACGATATTCTATGTTACTAACGTAAGAAACTCATTGGACGTCGTTGTCTGTCTGTATGTCTTTATCTGTCTAGCCAAGTGTGAGTCCGACTCGCGCACAAAGGGTTCCTTAAAAGTAGGCCATAAATTGTGTTTTTTGTATGGAAATGGCCCCCCTTAATTTTTTATTTTATTTTAATATTATTATTAAAAGAACACATATAATTAAACTAGCTTTTGCCCGCGTCTTCGCTCTCATTAAGAAGTATAATTATAAATACAATCTTTTATCCCCTTAGGGGTAGAATAATTAATAAAAATCCTTTATTAGCGGATGCCTACGTCATATCATCTACCTGCATGCCAAATTTCAGCCCGATCCGTCCAGTGGTACGGGCTGTGCGTTGATAGATCACCATGTCAGTCAGTCACCTTTGAGTTTTATATATATATATAGATATTTTGTGAAAAATTCAAGTACCTACCTGTTGCCATTATTTATATATAGCAAAAAGGCCAAAAAATCATATTTGTTGTATGGGAGCCCTCCATAAATATTAATTTTATATTGTTATAGCGGCAAGAGATATACATAATCTGAGAAAATATCATATCTCTAGCTTTTACCGTTCTTGAGTTACAGCCTGGAGATAGACAGACAGACAGACAGACAGATAGACAGGCAGGCAGGCAGACAGACAGGCAGGCAGGCAGACATACAGGCAGACAGACGGAATAGCCGGGTGCCGCTTGGGAGTTGATGAGTTTAAGGGTTAATGGCATTCAAGTTTTATTATGTAACAAAATAATGTTTGTGTTTTAAAAATAGAATGTGTCAATAAATTTAAGAGAGAAATAAAAGTATTAATGCAAAAAGTATATATTATTATCCTTCAATATTCAATCACCGTTACAATTGAAATATTTAAAATTAAGTTTTATAATTACTACTTTTTATTTTCTTATTCACATTTTAAAACTAACAGAGTTAACACTTAACTGAAATGGAGGAGGAAGAAAAGCTATTAAAATAAGTATAATATAAAATATTTGAATAGCCTTTCTTCCTTCTCCATTTCAAGTTATCTACTCTTTTTTATAACGCATTTCCATCTTCAACATCAGCTGTTTCTTAAAAAAAATTCCTGGAGTTCTTCCTCAAGAAGGGTTTTTTGTAGCTTTACAAATTCGAATTTTTCTTCGGCTAATTTATCAAAAGATCTTTTTGCTTCGGGTTTACCTGTAAGGAAATACATATTTTTAATATGCAAGTATTTCATAACAAATACTTAAATAATGATATCCTGCAAACTTCAGCTAGGGAGGCAAATCTGCCCAAGATCAACATCAACCAGCTGCACTGAACATAAATACTGGTAGGTAGGTTATAAGACTGGTAGGTGATCAACTTTTAAAAGTCAGATCAGATACAATAATAATTATGTCACAAAAATGTTAAGTACACTGGGTGGTTGAACTTGTTACCTCTGGGTTATGAGTTATGACTTATGAGTCATTACTAATTTCACAGATTATGATGTTTGAGATTTTAATAATACTGAGTAAATGTAAATGTTCTAAAAGTCCACTGTGGACTCTTGGAAATGCTATTGTATTCTATTGTTGTCGCGGTCACCGGTGTCCTTATGGGGCAGGAAGGATTAAATATTTATTCAGTATCAGGAAAACTTACACAGAGCAGGATGTTTTTTTGATCAGTAGCACCTCAATCGTGGGTATCACAGACATAATAGATTTTCATTTGTTATGCAACAGCCGGCTGCTGCTTGGGTGAAGGTTCCACAACAACTATATCATCTTGGCAAGAAGTACTAGCCACAATAATATCTATTCTGGAATCTGGAAACAAACAACATACTTATGTACTTATAAATTTACATTATGTTTTTTTATTAAGGATTTTATCTAATGAAAATATTTACCATTCACTGTATCACTAGCTGTCATTGGGATCAGATAATACAGATTACAGAGAGTTTATTCAAACATAGGTATCAACAGCTGTCTAATCTACAACTAAAGACTGAACTGCATCATGCATGAGACAGAGCACAGCATGCTGGAGAGATTGGAGACACAAATCCTTCTTAGTCGTTTCCTTATCATTTCCTTTATTCGACTTAACCTCAATCTTTAGACATGTATCACTAGTTCAATAGAACTTCCTTGAGGCTTCTTTGATTGTCTTAACTGTCTGTTTCCAACTCAGACCAAAGAAACAAGGTTTCCAACGAAATCGTGTTTTTATTACAGTAGTATAGTATCCTCAATCCCCATGGGAAAATTTACACTTCTCTCGCGATTCTTTCCGTTGTCTAATATAGCGTCTCGTATATAAACATTTTTTAGTCTACATTCTATAATACAAATCACAAAATATTAGGTAAATTATTCAAGAAACTATATAGAACACTGAAATATTTTCAAATGTCTTGAAAGGTGTCACCTACGATTCGTTTTACGTATTTCATATTCCTTGCATATTAAATATGTGTGTTGTTGAATCAAAACCTTTTGACTCTTTTAAAACAATTCTTAAGTAAAACTTTAGTAAATCCATCAATACATACGTCAACTCTATTTTTGTTGCTGTTTTTTTCTAATATATTTATGTGAAATTATGAAACTATTGTACTTTTCAATATAAGGTTTGGTTAAAATGGAACGTACGACGGAAATTGCGACGTTGCCACTCCGACTGTCAAATAAGGTTAGAGTTAATTATCTGGCGCGTAATTTAACAGAGACGTACGTGGTGGAACCAAAAAATACATCAGGTGGATTTATATGGCAGATATTTTTATGTGGTAAATAGATAATGGGAGCTTTATCAGGAAGCGGTGAAACAGGCCCTAAACATTATTATTTATTCTTACAGATAGATAATAATGATTGTTGCTGGAGTAAAATGCAGCTGCGTTTTAACCAGAGTGGCAAGTGCAAACATCGTATTGCTGCTTTAATCAGTAACAAAAATACGAGCAATAGGTACTTGAATAAAATAAATGTTATTTTTTTTAATCTTGTTTTTATTTATTTTTTACAACACTAATTATACTCTTGAAGAAAATCGGAGTCCAAAAATTTCCTAAAACACTGCAAACATTTTTCACGTTTCTGAGTCTTTGCATTAACACACTTTCAGTCAAGTTCTAGTAAAAAGTAGTAAAATAGTAACATAGAATATCATTGCTTTCAATATGGATTCTTACTCGAGCAATATCATAAGTCCTTTCAGTTTCCTCTTGAGAGTAGGTACTCGTTTTGTTTTGCTCAAAATGGGGGCATAATAATTTTAACTTTTTTACCCCTTTCATCTACAACTTGCTTACTTGTAAAACCCTTTTCATTCAAAACTCTATCTCCAGCTTCTAAAAGATCAGTTAAACCAGATGTAGTATCTGGTTTATCGTCATTTTTGAGTCACTATTTCTTCCACCTGATACTTTGGATTTAAATGAAATATTCTATGAAACTATCACTGCAAGTTTTGTCCTCTATCATGGTGATCTATCAACACTAAAACAATAGTTAGGTACTCAAAAACTCCTTATAAAATGCAACTCAAATAAAATTTGCATAACTGTTAATGCAATTTTAGGTTATATCGAATCACATACTGTTTCATTTTTAGAGCAGATATCTGATTTAATTTCCTAGTGGATTTAGGAAAAATATTAAATTTGTACTGACTACCTATATTTTGCTGTTATTTTTGCAGTCTACGATACAAAAATAATTACGAACAATTTCTAAAAATTTCAAAACAAGATTGACAAGTTTGTTTGACTACTATCTGAGCCCTATTGGTTGTATATTTTTGCCACTTTCTTTGTCCCCTACACCACAGTATAGCAATATAGGGATAATATTGCTATACTGTGCCTACACCCACTTCGCACGTTCCGAATACTGGAAGAGTAATATTAATGTAGAGGAGGGGAGGGTGCTATTTTTGTAGTCACTCGAGCGTTATGGTGACCTAGTAGGTTTTGTGCAATAGGTACCTAAAGCTGACAAAAAAATAATAAGAGCGTTTTTTAGACAACAAGGACTGAATCATTTAGTTTAGAGCAAAATAAAATATCTGCGAAGCTTAGAGAAAATATGAAGATTTTTTTTTTATATTTTAAAATGTCCCTACAGGCTTACTTAACCTTTGAATCGTCAGTGCTTTATATGGAAGCTTCTTCGGGATATACCGTATACTAAACATCCCCTATCTTATTCTGACAGATCCGACGACATTTCAATATTTTTTTTAAATATTGAAATGTGAGAAATCTGATTTCTATACCATGATAACTAGACACATGTCGGAAGCCTATGCAAGCTTAATATGACACGCTCGAGCTACTCCCGAAAGCCCCTCTTCCCCTCCCCAACTATAAGGGTTTGATACATAAGATGAACACAACAATAAATAATTTCAATTTATCTGCTCCTAATTCCTTTGAAATACCGAAGTTTAGAACTCCTAAAAGCAAAACGCTTAACTCATCCTATAACCTTAACTTTTGATCGTTTAGCGTAACTTAAACTCGGGTTAAATGGCATTTGACTCGAAATATCAAATTAGGATAGTCGATGTTATACGCCGTTTAAAGTTTAAAGTTTCGTTAGACATTATTTTATGAAGGAACTGTCACATTACAAGGTGACCGGGTAAACTTCGTATCACTTTACTCCTAATATAAACCTTCCCTGAACTTCCACAAATATTCCAAAACTTAAATTAGCCAAATCAAGTTTTAGGGGAACTAAAAAAATTTAAAATTTATTTTTATTTGTATAATTTTGATATCGAAATCAATCGACAATCAGCCGGATGTTCCGAGCCAATGAAAGTGACCATATTTGTTATTATTTATTTACCAGAATAAAAAGGTCTGAAAACCGTAGTTATAGTTAAAATAAAAGTGAACTAGTTGGTGCTCTCTCCGTTGCGAAAAAATTCGTTTATCGCGCGGGAACCGTATATTTTCCGGGATAAACAGTATCCTATATCCTTTCCCGTAAAGTATCTACCCTTCCAATCAAATCCATGCCTAATTTCAGCAAAATCGATGTAGCCGTTTGGGTATGAAAGGTAACACTCTTTCGCATTTTATAAATTGGTATGGATAAGGTTGAATCATTTAATTTAGTTATCTCGTTAGGAAAAAATAACAAGACGAGGCTATTCTAGATTTAATTTACTTTTTTGTCAAACCCTTTTCATTTTAAATACTTACTTACACAAAACCTCGAGGAAACCTTAAATTACAAAAATAACATAGTACTGATAGTCGGATGCTTATATTTGTAAAATGTCCCCGTCTGACCTAAATTTTCGTTAAACTAAGTAAAAAAAATGTATATCTAAAATGTTCTACTACTATAATAACGTAGGTATTATAAAATGATTACAAAACTTACCATGGCTATTGTATAAACAGTTGAAGTACACTGTACAAATACTTGTGACTAAATGACTGTTTTCTCAATCCAAGTATATTTTTAGTTACAATAGTTATAGTGTTTTATTGGGTTAATTGTTTAGGTAAATTTATTACAAGAGAGTGCGTTAAAACGGTAGGACACTTAAAATTGAAATTTCGGTCAAGTTAGTGGGTCAAGTGTAGAATAATTTGCTCTATTTACTAAAAATGTTTTGTTTACTTTAACAAAATATCGTAGTGATAATATTATAATTACTGAACTTACGAAAAACTTAGATTACTTTTTAAGGGTTCCGTAGTCAACCAAATTTTGATGATTACATTACCCTAAAACAGAACCCTCACGAGCAGATTTTTTGTATATTGATAGGTTAATAGTAATACATATAATTTAAGGGTTGCATTGTTTTACGAATAGAAACCCATATTTTAGGACCATCAATCGAAATGTTAAATTATGTCTATCTCAGTTAGCAGCCACTTTCGAGAATTCGTTGTTTATCTTATCAAAATGAAGCTACTCAGAAAAAAAAAGCTTGATAGTAATAAAAACATCAAGCTATAACATCCCGGACTATAACATCAATGAGGAAGACAAATATTTCCTTACTAGCTGTCCCGGTGAACTTCGTGTCACTTTAAAACAGTTTAAAACCTTCCCCGGACTTCTACGTATATTTCAAGACTAAAATCAGCCTAATCGATTCAGCCGTTTTCGAGTTTTAGCGCGACTAACACATTTGAAAATTCATTTTATATATAAGATAAAACTAGCCGTCCCGGTGAACTTCGTGTCACTTTAAAACCTTCCCTGGACTTCTACGAATATTTTAAGACTAAAAGCAGCCCAATCCGTTCAGCGGTTTTTGAGCTTTAGCGCGACTAACACATTTGAAAATCCATTTTTATATACAAGACTAGCTGTCCCGGTGAACTTCGTGGCACTTTAAAACCTTCCCTGGACTTCTACGAATATTTTAAGACTTAAATCAGCCCAATCCGTTCAGCCGTTTTCGAGTTTTAGCGCGACTAACACATTTGAAAATCCATTTTTATATATTTTATTTATTTTATTTTATTGGTAAGGAAGACTTACAGTTCGTTGAAAGTTAAAATAATAGTAAGATAAGTTTACAATTTAGAACCAATTACAAGTCTTCACAAGTGAATTACAATTTTAGAAGGAAATAAGCTCACATAAGACTACTTATTATTAATCTTAATATTAAGCGAACAATAATGCATAAATCTACAACGGTGGTACAAAGGTTACATTAATTCGGGAAGGATTTAAAGAAATTATTCGCTAGATGTTGTCTTATACTTTTAGCACTGGTGCAAAAGATGTCTATATCGTTATTGTTTTTAATTGAATTATTGAGGGACATACACGATCTGGGAAAGAAAGAGTTAGCTCGGAAACTGGTGTTAGATAATGGGACATGAAGGGTGTTAAAATAGCGGGGATGAGTATTGCTGGGAACCTTAAGATTTAATTTAGCAAGCAGTGTGGGACAGTCAATGGAACCATTGGCGATATTGGTAAGGTAGGTAACATCACTGATATTTCTTCTAAGAGCAAGTGGAAGCAGATGGAGGTGGCTGCATAAGTTGTCGTAGCTATAATTTTGGTAAGTATTTAGTTTAAATTTGTATTTTAACAATCTAATTAGTTTTTTCTGCACTTTTTCAATTTGATTTATATAATATTTGTATTGAGGATTCCATATTTGGGATGCGTATTCAAGATATATAAGATAAGAAGATTTTAAGTTTCCTTCCAAACATTATTATTAAATGCTAGCTGACCCAATAAACTTCGTACCAGTAACATATTTACTGACTGTACATTATACGAACCTTCCCTTTATTTCCACGAATATTTCAAGACTAAAATGGGCCAAATTCTGCTCTACTAAAGTTCAGCTGTTTTCAAATTTCAGCGAGACAAGAAGTTTGAAAAGCTTTAAAATATAATATCTTATAATTAGTAAAGTCAATAATTATTCTGATGTTGCGAGTGTCCATGGGCGAAAGTAGTTGCTGTCCATCATGTGACCTGTTTTCTCGTTTCCCCCCTTATTTTATATAAAATAAAATGAAAACGTGTACTGCCGTCTTAACTCTCAATTGAGGAAATTATGTGAAACATGTGAAAGAATTCAAATTAAACAATTAAAAGAATTCTAATGTGAGATCGTGTAATCGATTGCAGAGTTTTCGTATTTATAGAACGGCGAATGAGTGTTCAGAAAAATCAATAGTCGCCTCCTGTATGCCGATTTTACTATTTTAATTCAACAACAATGAAGCTTCGACATCACTGCGATGTAGTATGTATAATATAAAATTACGGGTATTGTCTTGAAATGTCAAACCAACATCCAACGCATTCTAGACGAAACTTTAGTTCATACTCGTAACGTGGCACAGAATTTCATATGAAATTTTCATATTATCTTATCATCTCTTATATATAAAACCGGCCAAGTGCGTGTCGGGACACGCGCAATATAGGGTTCCGTAGTACCGCTAGTTTTTGACAATTTTTTTATGGTCAATGAACGTACATACTCTGGTGTAATGTGTTTGTACTGAATAAATGTTTACTTACTTACTTACTTACTTACATATATAGTTTTTTTTTTTCAAATTCAATTCAAATTTATTTATTTGCATGAATGTACATAAAATAAAGGTCTTAAAAGTAATAATATTAGCGCCATACATTCTGCCAGTAATGTGGCGTGCAAAGTCATAATTAGTCCAGGGAAGGTTTTAAAGTGACCTGTGACACGAAGTTCATCGGGACAGCTAGTATAATATAAAAATAGATTTTCAAATGTGTTAGTCGCGCTAAAACTCGAAAACGGCTGAACGGATTGGGCTGATTTTAGTCTTAAAATATTCGTAGAAGTCCAGGGAAGGTTTTAAAGTGACACGAAGTTCACCGGGACAGCTAGTCTATACTTATAAAATTACATGTCCAGCAGGGCAATCGCGTTATTTCTAAACGTTTCAATTCAGGTTCACATCTACTTTGGTTGTGTTTCAGTTACGGTTTGGTTTCGCTGCGTCTGAACAAATTTTAGTATCGTGCTATCGTTTCAACCGTAACTCAACCTTAGATGGAACTCGAACGAAGCGTTACGTTGGACCTTTAGAAAGACATTGCAGCGGACCAATCAGCGCCCTTCTGATTTTATTTTGATTGGCTTAAATATGAACAAATTTGTCCCGATGCGTTAATTGGTCAATTGACAAATTGTTTATTTACATATGGATGAATATGACACAAGTGAAGTTATTTTGGTAGTTATGAATGCGAATTAATTATTACTTGGAGATTTTAATTTACGTAGTTTAATTCATATTGTTTTACTATAATTTACAAACGCCATAAGTGTTGAGTAGTGACTAGTGTTTTGTGACAAAAGTTATATGTGGCGCAGAAAACATATTTACGTAAAGAAGTACTTAATGTCAAAATTCAATTCACTTTTTATCAAACTCAAATAGTCCGTAGTGTTATTTTACAGCTTAAAAGTAAACATAAGCTTATATTATAATTTGATTATAGCTTATTTTTATATTTTTCCATCGATTTTCGTCAATTTAACACACCAAAATAAGAAACGTTTCAGAAACGTGCGAGTAGAAGTTGCATTGTATCAACTTTTTGTTTTGACAGCGTTTGCGCTTCGGCTGAGGTTCAGTAACGTCTCAACTAGCTGTCAAAACGTTAGCGCGATATCAAATCGTTCTAAAAATCGATCAACGTCCGAGTTTCATTTGCGGTTCAGTTGAATAAATTTAGCGCGATTGCCCTGCTGACTGATTGACTGACTGACTGACTAACTGATTCATCATCGCTGCGCAAATTGTTAAAGTTACAGCCACGAAATTTGGTGAGTAGGGTTGTTTTATTAAGTAGACACCCACTAAGGAAGGAATTTTGAAAATTTTACCCCGAAGGGGGTGAAATAGGGGTTGAAAGTTTGTATGAAAGTCGGTCATTTCTTGGGTTAAAATTGTGAAACTTTATGTTTGGGCTACTGATTAAAATGATTGGATACGTGTTAAAGCGTTTTTGGAAATTCTATCCCCAAGGGGGTGAAATAGGGGCTGAAAGTTTAAATGAAAGTCCGTCATTTCTTAAGTTAGAAAAATGAAAGTTTATTCTTGGGTTACTGGTTAAAAATTAATGGATACGTATATTTAAGTGTTTCTGGTAATTCTACCCCCAAGGGGGTGAAATTGGGGTAGAAAGTTTCAATGAAAGTCCATCATTTCTTGAGTTCGAAACATGAAAGTTTATTGACGTTTGGGTTTGACGTTTGCTTAAATAGGGTTCCGTTTTTACCCTTTGTATAAGGAATAACAAAAAGGGGAAAACTATCCATCTTTGTTATTATACTATGTTAGCGCGGACGAAGTCGCGGGCAACAGCTAGTCTTCTTATATATAAAAATGGATTTTCAAATTTGTTAGTCGCGCTAAAACTAGAAAATGGCTGAACGGATTGGGCTGATTTTAGTCTTAAAATATTCGTAGAAGTCCAGGGAAGGTTTTAAATTGACATGGAGTTCACCAGGACAGCTAGTTAAAAATAAAATTTTCAATAAATAAATAAATTTTGTGCCGTTTTTTTCATTTAAACACTAAAAAGACTGATTTACCTGTATGAGTTATAATTTTACCGTTTAATAGAATCCAATCCGGAGTAGATTTAAAGGCTATAATTAATTTTGGTTCTTGCATATAGAGTTAATTCTTGAATGGAACATAAAAGTAGGAGAATCGGGGTACTTATCTAAAATCAACTATAAAGTACAAGCGACGTTAAAAATCAGTGTTAAAAATCTTCTATCTATAAACAGCTGTAAAGTACAGTTGGTGCGAAAAGTTTCTTTTAAATTGATATTTCTCAATTTATTAACATTCTAATACCTCTTAATGGTTGTCATACTTTTTTAATATTTAACTTGATTATGCCCGCAACTCCGTTGCGCCAAAACTTCTTTATCGCGCGGGAACCGTACATTTTCCTGTGACAAAAAGTATCCTATGTCCTTTCCCGGGACTCAAAGTATCTCCATACCCAGCAAAATTGGTTCAGCGGTTTGGGCGTGAAGAGGTAACAGACAGATAGACATAACACCTTCGTATTTATAATATTAAGTATGGATTAGTATGGATTATTAAATTAATTTAGTTTAGTTAAAAATATATAATTTAACAATATTGTTTAAAGCTACTGCAGCTTATATTATTTTCAGTAAGCATTCTCTGCAAAAAGAAAAAACGAGATAAAAGACGGCAAAGAGCGAATTGAGATACCTCAATTTTTTTGTAGATATTTAGATGGTAATATATTATTATACTTATATATTAAAATATTATAGCTGCGTAAGAAACTGGCGCTAGCTTATTGAAGTCCGTAATCCGAGAATCCCCCTTTTTAGTTATTAAACTCTGATTAATTTCAAGCGAATTGAGAAATGTTAACTCAATTTTACCTGAAACGAGCTCCGGTTCATCTATTTAAACCAGAAATTATTTAAATTAATATTTCAATTAGTTCAATTGATTAAGGTTCCATCAAATCATAATATCTTACGGTAAATAGAATTTATTATCATTCTCAAAAATTTTCTACATGGAATTTTTTGACCAAAGTACCTGTTAAGTCTACTCGTGTTCAATTATTTTGCATTTAATTAAAATGAAGGTTTACGAAAAAAGAACATCCGATAAAATTGTTCTTTTTGTGTCACTTTAGACTTAACTGAAGTTATATAAATTAAAACGTCACTAAAACTTACTTGTTATATTTTAAGTCTATAGTGACTTAAAACAAAAAGTTTTATTAATATAAATAATATTATTTTCTGTAAAAATTTCCTCCAAGTTTTTATTATAGGATCGAAAACTATTGGAATTCCTTAGCTTCACAGGCCAGAGCAAGCGGCTGTCACCTTTGATATTCGAATCTGGCGTTGTATTTCACAGCTGAAATTTTTCATTCTCCTCGTCAAAAGTTGAAATTGATGCCCGATAGAATACGATGCTTTAATATTATTTTAGTCCCACGGTATGTGGTTCGTGTCGTATTTATACTTATTTCAGTGCTAACCTATATTTTAATTGAAAAGTTTTAAGAGGCACGAGGCATTTTAACAATAACAACATTAAAAGAACATTGTAAATTTGACGGGCATCAAAAATTATATTATTTACCGACACTTTGTCATAAATCACATACATTCTTAATTCGAATTTCGACACTAAAATAAACTAAAGGTCCTCATTATTCGTTAAAACCATAATTGGACGCTATTAATCATAATTTGTGTATTAAACCCACAAAAACTCACTGAGTTATGAGTGGAGTCTTGTTCTAAATGATCTAAAAAACATTACTGCATTCATAACTCAATATGTTAAATTGAGATAAAACACGTTGCCTCATTAGGAGAGGCAGGTTTAACTAGAACTACTTAAACTTTTCATAGGTTGAGCAATGCGCGTAGCACCTCGTAGCAGGTGCTACGGGCATGAAGGTGCTACGTATAAATATTTTTAAGAAGAGTTAAGACTCTTCCATTCTATTTAGGTGAGTGGGTATATGAAGGAGCGTTTTGGTAGGTTATAAAGTAAATAAAGTTTTGAAGGTATAAAGTAAATGAGCAGTCTGTAAACTTTACTCACGAAAAATAGTGAGTAGTTAACGTGAAAGAAACATAGCATGCATATCTTGCAGTACAATATAGTACACTTGTAAAATAAAAGTCAATCCGCTTTTTTATAATTTATTTATAAATAAATTAATATAATAAATAAACATGAAAGTTTTCATTGTAGATCTCCTTAGCTTATTGATATATTAAAATGAAATATCACATCTTGCTGTTTGTCAATTATTTTTATTTTATTTATAAATTAATCATCACCGCCCGTCATTACTTCCATAAATTCTGAAACAAAAATAAAACATTTTAAAAAATAGGATACAATATTAAGTGATGGTCGATGGGGTAGACTGGTCTGGAGCCAAATTATTTATTATTATAAAACCGATTTTAGCTTCAGGCCCAGAATTTAGAAACAGCGGAACAGAATTAAAAAATTAAATGGGCCTACTTTTATAACCGGTTAAAAATAACATTTCCTTACAATATAATAAGGCTACTGTTACTGTCATATTCTTTGGATGAAAGCAAGGGTTTGAACTTTTGGGTTTAACACACTTTGCGCAAACATTCTGACGACAGCCAAAAGACGGAAGTTTTGGATTCGGTTCTAACTTTTAATTTATTTATGTACCCCGAGCAATGTGACGGACATGTCACATGCTTACAACAGAAGCCTGATTTCATTAATTTTTCAATATAAATAAGAAGCTATTTATTAATCCTTCGATCGCGGATTCTTGGAAATCTATTGTTAATCTATTGTTGTCGCAATCAC